>BTRK01000002.1:21980381-23343508 GCA_036245805.1 Pristionchus mayeri | reverse complement strand
GTCTTTTGAATGCTCAATTGGAGAAAGTTGATCCGAGATACGATCAATAAACTTAATCATTCCAAAAATAACCAAGTGCGGAAAAGTCGATAATACCCCATAGTAAATCGATAGTGAGGGGACAGAAATATGAACAATGATCGAGACACCCCCTACTGTAATGTGTAGAAACCATATTTGAAATAAAACCCATTGTATTTAACATATGTGATGGTCAAACAATCATTTTTTTGATCGGAAAACCGTTTTTTCGAGGCAATGGCCATGAATACGACTTCCTTCATCTTTGTAGATGTTGAGTCTTTTGCAGAACTCGCCAAGACAAGTATCATGCAAAAAAAAGTTCGCCGCACGATCAAAATTGAGCGAGTTACGCTTCTTGTAGCAGATAGATCACAAATAATGAGTAGATTCGACGAAATTAAGTGGATGGAACTTCCAATAAAAAAAAACCCAATAATTTCCATATCTAAAAGGGAGTTAGTCTAAAATCACGGTGTGACAAACCCACCCCCCCCCCCCCCCCTCCTAAACGTCCGGTGTCGACTTGACGACTTTAAAATAATTCATCGTTCCGCTACAGTAAATTAGTTACAACATTCCGCGCGCGATATTTAAAAAATATATGAAAGTTGCCTGAATTACCGTGCACGGCGATTTTTTTATCAATACCCTGTTGAAAGAAATGGTCCCTTTCGCGAACGTTTTTAAACACAGAAAGACTTGCTAACAATAGTAATACATAGATTCTTTACAGTAAACATACAGTATCTCTACAGTATATATTGCTACCTGCTAAACAGCTAGGCATAAGTTGCCTGAGATACGGTATATTTAATTTGAAAAGTTACCATCGTGCAGGAACGTATAATGCACCGCACTACCCTGATTGGCAATTTTTAGCGGACCATTTTTCTCTGGTGTGTTGATGAAAAAATTGCCGTGCCGTGATATTCAAAATAAAAACTTGGCAAAAGTCCAGAAATGGTATCTTACACGGAATACCCTGAAATTTGGATCCAAAAAAGTAGTTTGAATTTTCGCGCCTTGCAATTCACTGCACGTTTTTATACATTCAAATGCGCACCGGACCGCTTGTCACACCGTGTAAAAGGGAGTTAATAAATGCACACAACACGAGCGGTTCACGAGCACGAGCAAGCACAGGACGCTGATAACCTCAGGACAGAAAGAGGCTGAATTGGCGCGGGGATTCAAAGGACGCTGTGTTGTGAGAGCCGTATACTACTTTCTTTACTCCCTACTAGTCCTGTTAGCTCGAGTTTCACTCGTCGAGCACTCGCACTCCACGAGTCATTTTCATTCACACTCGTTTTAAACCGGTGACTCGCGAGTGAAAAGTGGAAAATGACTCGCGAATGAAGAGGACTCGAGAGTGAAACTCGCGAGTGCCTGTTTAGAGAGGACACTCGCGAGTGCCTTTGTTCGAGAGTGGAATTGGTTCGGGGACAATAGACTAGGGTTTCCCCTTTTGGGTATTTCGATTTTCGGGTAGGTTTCAGGCGGGCGAAATAGCATTTAATTTCGAGAGACAGGCGCCCAAAAATCAGGCGCCTGAACGCCTGAAAAGGGAAACCCTACAATAGACGGATCACCGCTCAGAGCGAGAGAACAGATGAGGAATGAACTCGCGAGTGGCACTCGCGAGTAGTCCTGTTAGCTCGAGTTTCACTCGTTGAGCACTCGCACTCCACGAGTCATTTTCATTCACACTCGTTTTGACCGGTGACTCGCGAGTGAAAAGTGGAAAATGACTCGCGAATGAAGTGGACTCGAGAGTGAAACTCGCGAGTGCCTTTGTTTAGAGAGGACACTCGCGAGTGAAATTGGTTCGGGGACAATAGACCGATCACCGCTCAGAGCGAGAGAACAGATGAGGAATGAACTCGCGAGTGGCACTCGCGAGTGCCTCGTGCTCTCGAGTATTTTGAACAAAGGCACTCGCGACTGCCTTTGTTTCGCGAGTGATTTAATCAATTTCACTAGCGAGTGACGAGTTACTCGACATAACAGGTCTACTCCCTATGTTGGTGCGAGGACAAAGCCTGCTTTCAGATAGGAAGACTGCCCTGTCTCTGAAGAGGACCTTGGTGGTCCTTCTATAACAGTGGTTTCTCTTCACTAACTGTTCTTCCAGCTGCTTAATCTTCTGCTGCAACTGTGGATGGCTGGCAGATGCGTGTGGATGGTTCAAGGCATGAGCTCTCAGCTTCTCGTTCTCCACTGTCAGCTGCTGCACAACTCTCTTGAGCGCGCTTGATTCCGCACGAATATCCTACAATCTTTACTTACATGATATTGAGGGGCGGGTGTGTACACATTTACATAATTCACTCATTCCTGTTAAAATTCCTTGATAAATCTACATAAACGATATAAGGGGGGTTAAGGAACCCTTCGAGAATTTGCGAACTAGTTTGAGGGGTTGTAAGAATTGAACTTTGTTCAATTATTACACTGTAATAATTGAACTTTGTTCAATTATTACACTGTAATAATTGAACTTTGTTCAATTATTACAAATTTTTTTGATACCTTTAAAATCACTTCAAAATCATATTAAAGAATTTTTAAAGGTATCAAGAAAAGTTTGTAAGAATTGAACAAAGTTCAATTATTACAGTGTAATAATTGAACAAAGTTCAATTCTTACGACCCCTCAAACTAGTTCGCAAATTCTCGAAGGGTTCCTTAACCCCCCTTATATCTTCACTAACTTGTATAGCCATCTTCTTGCTCTCATTTGCTTGGGTGAGACTGAGCGTTTCATTCCTGAACTAATATATTGAATTTTGTTCTGCGTCCTTTCTATCTTCAAAGACGAATAATATTTTTCACTACTTGACAGAGACAACTAACTTCTTCTGTAATACTTCAGCCTTTCTGTTTGCAATTGTGATCGAATGGGCAGTCTAAAATGGACATTCGAACAATGAGCATTAGGGTGTATTTCCTCACCTCCTTTTTGATAGGGATAGGCATCGCCGGTGGGAAGTGATGAGGAGCCACTCGTCTCGACATTTTCGCTCTATATATTCAGATAATATTGAAACGAACATGTTGTTCAAATGAATATTCGTTATTTTTCTCGGAGTAGCAGAAGCAAGTTCACCTGAGGTGAAAATTACTCGCAACCAGGATGATCAAAGTTATCCTACATCTAAAGACAGCACTAGCTAATTTTCGGATGCGCCATAAAAGTGTTTCTTAACATGTAATCTATTCTTTCAGGTACTACTGCAGAAGCCCACATTGGGGTTACAATAGCGGTTAATGGTATCGGGGGGGGGGGGGGGGGGGGGGGGGGGGGGGGGGGGGGGGGTGTAGAAACCCAAGCAGATAAGTATAAGTCATATCTTTTTAGACTGATGAACTCTTCCCTCCGCGCTTACGCAAAGCGGTCGAATATACTCAGGTATGCGGAATCGAACATGCAAAAAGAAACTTTAAAAAATATGACTAATACAAAAAATACGGAGATTAATAAAAAAAATGATAAATGTTCGAGGAACTACAGTAACCAATTGTTTGAGTTGGATCAAATCGTGTGTCGAATTGTAATATCATTGTAGTATAGCACGTGTCGCGCAAGACTCGCATAGAATTGCGGACAGCCTGGTACATTTTTTGACCACTGGAACTGTGAGCGTTTTCCGAGAGTTCCTATGGTCCCTCAACAGAAATCATCAAGTTTTGTTCCATATCTCCGTCTTCGACGATGTGAGACGTCGTCAAAGTCGACGGCTTCCGAAATTTGACATGTTTGGAAGCATGATGCTCGGCCTACAGGGGGTCTGATAACGCGAAAAGAAAATTTCCCGCACCAAATTTTACGAAGAATAAGCCTGTGCTTTCGGTTCATCGATATGATCATTAGTATTTTCATAAATCGATTAAAATTATTGATTTTTACTGCAATTTCGTACCAAGGCTGTTTTTAAGCTCAATCGATAGAGCTCGAAAAGGCGAATCGAATGATATGCTGAATGCATATGCAACTCGCGCAATAAAGATGTCAAAATCGCGAAATTAGATTTGCATTTACGCCTGTTTGACGCTTGGTGACCCTGTGGAAGTTCCTGTCGCCTTTGTATCCATGTGCTCTACATCCAGTGGGTTGTGTTCTAAGGGCGTTGCCCAGCGACCGCAGGTTCGAATTTGTTCGTTTTTAAATTTCTTTTTCAATGTTTTTATGAAGTCCTGAGTACTTCTGGTGATGTATTTTGCAATCAAAAACCCCCACCGCTTCTCTACGAGTGATGAGACCCCGGCGCTTGCGAAGTGCGTCAACACCATTAGATACTTGGACGCTTTCCACTAGTACCCTTACCGGTGAACGTCTCTAACTAATGTAAGCAAACATGTATTTGAATACTACGCATCAATACTGTGAGAATAGAAAGCGTAGTCCGTGGTGTGGTGGGCGAGATTTAGTACATTTGTTTCTAAATATATGCGGAACGCGGAGGAAAAATGTTCCACGTATACTTAGAAACAAATATACTAAATCTCGCCCACCACACCACGGACTACGCTTTCTATTCTCACAGTACAAGTGAAGGAATCCACTTTCCCGGGGGTACTGGCGATGATGTGTGCGTGTTGAGAGTACGGGGAGGTGAGAGAACTGCCAGGGGACAGTGTGGGGTTTTGCACGATTGTGAGGCACACGGGGTCGTATTTATGATTCAAATAAAGTTAATGTGATTGATTTTTTTTTAGAAATTATGCAATATACTTCATCTTACCGAAAGCGAAAAGCAAATCAATCTCAAGGGCGAGATACGAGGGTAGATCAAAAGGCGAGACCGACTGCCAGAGGGTCAAAATTCATGAATCGGGTTTAAGTGAAAACCTAATTTCGCGATTTTGACATCTTTAGTGCGCGAGTTGCATATGCATTCAGCATGCCATTCGATTCGTCTTTCCGAGCTCTATCGATTGGGCTGAAAAACAGCCTTGGTACGAAATTGCAGTAAAATCAATAATGTTAATCGATTTATGAAAATACTAATGATCATATCGATGAACCGAAAGCACAGGCTTATTCTCCGTGAAATTTGGTGCGGGAAATTTTCTTTTCGCATTACCAGACCCCCTGTAGGCCGAGCATCATGCCTCCAAACATGGTAAATTTCGGAAGCCGTCGACTTTGACTTCGTCTCACATCGTCGAAGACGGAGATATGGAACAAAATTTGATTATTTCTGTTGAGGGACCATATGGGCTATTCAAAACTGCTCAGAGCCCAATATCGACTTTTCCAATGTACCAGGGTTTATTCGAATCTTACGCGACACGCGTGATAGGGTGTTCCACTCAAAATTTCAATTTTTTTCTAAAATTCTGATATTATATGGGATGGGGTTATCGATGGTGCGGAAAGAGAATAGCGCCACTAGAATTATAATATATTTCAATTCCAATGAGTATGAGCCTATTTCTCTATGCTCCGCCCATCGTGGTGTAGTGTAAGCTCTCTCTGGTTTTATCGGGTAATATTACAGTAAGAATAAAAAGTAAACTACTTCGAGTACTGCTGTAAGTTGCCTCAATTGCTACTTTTTAATTGAGTAACAATGTTGTAGTGAAAAAGTAAGTAGCAGGCAAATGACTTAAATTTATGAGTAACTTACTTTTTTGCGCGAAAAATCGGTCCAGAAAAAGTAAGTTACTTGTTAGATTGCTCAAACCCTACCTTCAAAAAGTAATTTACCTCAGTACTCGAAGTAGTTTACTTTTTCAGAAGAATACTTACTGTTATATTACCCTACATTTTTCAGAGCTTTCAAAATTGAATTGGGAATGATGAGTTGTGTCGGTGAGTTGGGTCATACATGTAATCGACTTAGCAAAATAATGTTCATATTTATTTTTCTTACTTTATATTGAATTTTATTGCTTATGATATCACGAATCTCCTGTAAAAAATGTAGGAAATGAGACCCCTTGCGACAAAAAAAATTTTGGATCACGATGTCGATATAAACTGTAGGACTGACCAAAGTGAGGGCGAGGAAGCCGCCTATCCACTTCATTTTTCGAAATTTGCATGTTGAACGGAGTTATGACCTACTGCGTTGGAAGGCCGTATTTCGGTCAGTTTTTGACATACAGCGAGCGGATTTTTTGCAATCGGTTCGTAATAGAGATATCTACAAACAAGTTCTTGCGCTCCGTGCGGAAATAATGTCTTCACATAGTTTCATGCGAAAAACTGTTTTTGTCGTCACAATATGCTAATTTTGCCAACTTTCACGTCTTGTACCCCTTAGTCATTGTTGGAGATCTACTCTGGAGCTATCGAGCGATAGTCTTACTTTATTCATTTGCATAAGTCATCAAGGCTATCAAGTTATACATTGCGTGACAGCCCACTGCATTCCGACTTATATCTTTAGTTTTAAAAAATAATGATCAACTAAAGAGAAAAACAATAATAAACATAAGTCAAAATGCCGACGCTTTCAGTCCAAGTGGAGCGCATCTCAAGTCACCCCTTCACTCCAAATTATCACAAACTGAAGTAGCTGATTTTTATTGAAGTCACGCAAAACCATTTACTGTATGGTTTTTACTTGTGAATAGCACTCTAGCAACCACTAATTATCAGTTATAATTACAAATACGGAAATTATTCTAGGCACCTTGAAGAAACACTGAGAACCAGAGATTACGGTATTGCAAATTCGACATTCATTTTCTCTGAGGACGACATTCGTATAAATATCTGTATGGTTTTTACTTGTGAATAGCACTCTAGCAACCACTAATTATCAGTTATAATTACAAATACGGAAATTATTCTAGGCACCTTGAAGAAACACTGAGAACCAGAGATTACGGTATTGCAAATTCGACATTCATTTTCTCTGAGGACGACATTCGTATAAATATCTAGCAAGCGCAATAGGTATTGTTTTAAAACTGTAAATATAGTTTCCAATGTATTGAAGGTCAAAATTCATGAATCGGGTTTAAGTGAAAACCTAATTTCGCGATTTTGACATCTTTAGTGCGCGAGTTGCATATGCATTCAGCATGCCATTCGATTCGTCTTTCCGAGCTCTATCGATTGGGCTGAAAAACAGCCTTGGTACGAAATTGCAGTAAAATCAATAATGTTAATCGATTTATGAAAATACTAATGATCATATCGATGAACCGAAAGCACAGGCTTATTCTCCGTGAAATTTGGTGCGGGAAATTTTCTTTTCGCATTACCAGACCCCCTGTAGGCCGAGCATCATGCCTCCAAACATGGTAATTTCGGAAGCCGTCGACTTTGACTTCGTCTCACATCGTCGAAGACGGAGATATGGAACAAAATTTGATTATTTCTGTTGAGGGACCATATGGGCTATTCAAAACTGCTCAGAGCCCAATATCGACTTTTCCAATGTACCAGGGTTTATTCGAATCTTACGCGACACGCGTGATAGGGTGTTCCACTCAAAATTTCAATTTTTTTCTAAAATTCTGATATTATATGGGATGGGGTTATCGATGGTGCGGAAAGAGAATAGCGCCACTAGAATTATAATATATTTCAATTCCAATGAGTATGAGCCTATTTCTCTATGCTCCGCCCATCGTGGTGTAGTGTAAGCTCTCTCTGGTTTTATCGGGTAATATTACAGTAAGAATAAAAAGTAAACTACTTCGAGTACTGCTGTAAGTTGCCTCAATTGCTACTTTTTAATTGAGTAACAATGTTGTAGTGAAAAAGTAAGTAGCAGGCAAATGACTTAAATTTATGAGTAACTTACTTTTTTGCGCGAAAAATCGGTCCAGAAAAAGTAAGTTACTTGTTAGATTGCTCAAACCCTACCTTCAAAAGTAATTTACCTCAGTACTCGAAGTAGTTTACTTTTTCAGAAGAATACTTACTGTTATATTACCCTACATTTTTCAGAGCTTTCAAAATTGAATTGGGAATGATGAGTTGTGTCGGTGAGTTGGGTCATACATGTAATCGACTTAGCAAAATAATGTTCATATTTATTTTTCTTACTTTATATTGAATTTTATTGCTTATGATATCACGAATCTCCTGTAAAAAATGTAGGAAAATGAGACCCCTTGCGACAAAAAAATTTTGGATCACGATGTCGATATAAACTGTAGGACTGACCAAAGTGAGGGCGAGGGAAGCCGCCTATCCACTTCATTTTCGAAATTTGCATGTTGAACGGAGTTATGACCTACTGCGTTGGAAGGCCGTATTTCGGTCAGTTTTTGACATACAGCGAGCGGATTTTTTGCAATCGGTTCGTAATAGAGATATCTACAAACAAGTTCTTGCGCTCCGTGCGGAAATAATGTCTTCACATAGTTTCATGCGAAAAACTGTTTTTGTCGTCACAATATGCTAATTTTGCCAACTTTCACGTCTTGTACCCCTTAGTCATTGTTGGAGATCTACTCTGGAGCTATCGAGCGATAGTCTTACTTTATTCATTTGCATAAGTCATCAAGGCTATCAAGTTATACATTGCGTGACAGCCCACTGCATTCCGACTTATATCTTTAGTTTTAAAAAATAATGATCAACTAAAGAGAAAAACAATAATAAACATAAGTCAAAATGCCGACGCTTTCAGTCCAAGTGGAGCGCATCTCAAGTCACCCCTTCACTCCAAATTATCACAAACTGAAGTAGCTGATTTTTATTGAAGTCACGCAAAACCATTTACTGTATGGTTTTTACTTGTGAATAGCACTCTAGCAACCACTAATTATCAGTTATAATTACAAATACGGAAATTATTCTAGGCACCTTGAAGAAACACTGAGAACCAGAGATTACGGTATTGCAAATTCGACATTCATTTTCTCTGAGGACGACATTCGTATAAATATCTAGCAAGCGCAATAGGTATTGTTTTAAAACTGTAAATATAGTTTCCAATGTATTGAAACTATGGAATCGGCACTACTGATTCTTGTACGACAAAAATAATGTTCAAAATATTCAGAATAATTAAAATACAGCGTCTTTACAATTTCATCGTTGGAACGAGTTTCTACAGTATAATTTCATGACCTCTTGTATAACGTTAGGTTAGGGACCGCAGACTCCCGTCATTTCAGAATTCACGATTACAGTATCCAAAACTCTTGGGGTCCCGTTTCACTTCGCGATCCGTTTCACAGTTTCTGGTTTCGAAATTGCGTTTTTTAAATGTTTTCCCAACTTCTGCATTTAATAAAAGTAATTTTTGATTTATGTATACGTTCCGCAGGTCTCAATTACCTTCATGAAAGATTTTGACCTCTTTTGGCTTACATATTTGCATTTCCAAGATGATTAACAAAAGCCTGTTCAAGTTTGTACTTATTCGATCGATATCCCCTTTCCGTCGCGTGTCCGGTGCTATTTTCCTTACTGATGTGATTCTATGGACTCTACCGCGCATATTGGTGTATTGCTTTTCCACCGGACACGTGATGGAAGGACGTTGTATCGATTGTTAACCTTGCAACCTGCGTCTTTTCAGAAGTTCGCTTTTATCGATCGATATCTCCTTTCCGTTGCTTGTCCGGTGCTATTTTCCTTGCTGATGTGATTCTATGGACTCTACCGCACATATTGGTGTACTGTTTTTCTACCGGACAAGTAACGGAAGGACGTTGTATCGATTTTAAGCCTTGAAACGTCCTGTTCCCGAATTGTCATTAAACCTCGGTGATAAATGATTTTCCTGGTCTCTATTTCACAAAATGACCCTTAAATGCATTCAAAAACATATTTTTATATAATTTATTTTTTTCTAAATAAAGAAAAATAATAAATCACGGCATTTCGCGGTCCGAATTGCAGGTTGACGAAACGACTTACAGACCCCCAAACGCACCCGCCGACTTTTGTTCACACCAAAGAGGGAATAATTAAAAATTTGAATGCTACCGTACCCATTAACATTGCACAAGGGGTGTCGGCATAGGACCAAAAATAAATCGATAATTTCAATCGATATCAGGGTTTCTGCGATGACTTTTTCCCGGCTCCGGTTTTGTGTACGGCGGCCAGGTGCGCGCACCATGCCGCAACATGGCGGTGGTGTAGTGGGCGGAGTCTTGGTTTTGTGTGTACGCAAAATGCCGTGTAAATAAAATACATTGAGAAAATAGTCAGTAGCTGATTCAGGCAAGGCCCTAGTCTCAGGGGTACGGTACTCTAGCCCCAGCGTTAATTTTGTAAACTCGCTTAATTAAATTATTTCGCAAAATTTTTAAATTTTTCTTTTTGAAATAGAATCGGCAGCTCCTAAGTCATTGGATTCCATGCGCATTTTATTTTAGAAGCATTTTGAAGAAATCCGCCTGCGCTCCCTACATTAGTGACACCAGTTGGTAATCTAATGGTAGAGTTTATGTAGGGACCGCAGACGCCCGTCCTTTCTGCCTCCATCACTCTGTACACCACCGATTTTTGGTGTGTCATACTGTATCATTCTTACGTTTGTATAGCGATGTGATAAACGGATTTGACCTGTTTTGTTTATCGATTTTTGCTCGATATTATCATTTTCTAGGTCATACTTACCACTATATTGCTAGCGAGACTCATTCTAAATAGATTACATGTTGGTTGGTCGCTTCTTGATTTGGGTTAACCTGCCTAACAGCTCTCCTAAAATTTTTACCTCATTTTCACTTTTAGTTTTTCGCGATTTTCTCCAATTTTTCGAGTGCACAGTTGAATTGCTACGTTTATTTGACTTCCCCAACCCTTCCTCTACCCCGCAAGGGTATGGGTCATGCCCGATTTTCGTTCGCTCAGCCACAACTTAGTCAAAACCGAGAAGATTACGTATTTTTTTGGAAATGTTCGCGATTTTCTCCAGTTACGGTATCGACTCCACTGCTCGGTTCGTAGTCGGAGCAGATTTCAGACACTGCGCAACGGGTTCACTAGGGTCACAGTACTCACCTCCGTCCAGAGACTGGCTGAGGACGTCCCTAAGGTAGGATGCGCACGCCTGGAGGACTCGGCTAGCCACTCCGATAGCGAGCAGGGAGGGGGAGGGAGTCACTAGGGCCTTCAGAAGAGCACCATCCACCTTGAATAATTCGAAAGTGGGAGGGATGGTGGTAGAAAAGGATACGATGCCGTAACCGCCGTACATTTGGGAGATTGGGGAAAAAGGGAGATAGGGGAAAAACATTGAATACGGTAGCAGGTTGCGGTAATGATCATCAGGGCGAACCTCCTTGAGAACGATGGCGAATCCGGCGGAGGAGGAGTCCACTAGATGACGACGGGACTCACTCTCGTGAGCGACGAGCTCGTTGTTCACCACTCCGAAGAGATTCGCCATCGCGTGCAACTGGCAAAAATGAACACTTAGGTATTTCGCATTCTCTTTCTCCTCTTCTGACAGACTCTCCCATCCTTCACTCAGCTCAAGGAATGCGTCACGAACATTCTTGAAGACCTTATTGAAGAAGGTCTCCGTAGAAGCACGATCAGACATTAGGTTCGATATTTTGAGCACGAACGAGTGGAAGATGTGAGAGGAGGAGGAGAAAGAGGAAAGCTGTTCAATTTTTGCCCGAAGAGCGTCGAATGCGACAAGTGCAGACTTGTCCAGCACTGCCGTGAAGCCCAGGTAGAGGGTCTTGTTTCCACCTAGGATCACAGCGTGCTGTTGGATCCGATCGCCCTTCTTAGTTGTCTCATCCCTCGCAAGCGTGCCCCCTCCCTCTTGCTTATCTATCGCCTCTGCTGCATACATCTGATTGATCGTGGTGAGTGCAGGCACCCACTCACGAACTGTCGACTCTGCTGGGGTGTGTGAGAAACGGATGCCAGCCATAGTGGCAATGATGTCCATTACCTCGCCCTGCTTCGCATCAGGAATGCCCAGCATTTCCATCTGGGTCACTGCCCCGCCCCTTTTCGCTGCGCGCCCCGAGGGTAGACCCAACAAGTGGTTAGCCTTGTCGAGTTTCCCCTCTGCGACCCTACGACGCCTTCTCTCCTTGCGCGTTTCCGCCCTGGCAGCACTGAGCTGTGCTTGGAAGGATGCCCGCACTTCCTCGATGGAGGGAGGAGGGGGAGCATTCCCCGCAGGGCGCATTCCAGGACGTACACTCGACGGTCTAGTCCGAGGAGTCGTACCTGGAATGGAGATTATGGCAGGTTTGGTAGGAGGGGGGATGGAGGAAGAGGGATGAGAGCCTACTGTAGAAGAAGGGGAAGATGAGAGAGTGGGAGAATAAGCTAACTGATTGGGAGGAAGAGGAGAAGAAAGAGGTGACGGAATGGAGGGTGTAGAAGGATGAATAGGATAAGAAAATAAGTTAGAGGGTGAAGAGGGTACAATTGATGAGGAAGGTGAGGCAGATGTGAGGAATGGAGAGGAAGCTATTGTAGAATTAGAGTGAGAGAAGATAGACTGAGAAGTAGACGGGAGTAATGAGACATAGTGAGAAGAAGTAGCCGTACAAGGAGAGGAAAGAGATAGATTGCGAAACGTAGAGGAAGGAGAAAGAATTGTAGACAGGACTAAGGACGCAGAGGAAACTACAGGAGAACATGTAATGGCAAGAGGAGTAGAAAGAGAAACTGAAGGAGGGGGAGATGAGGATACAGTAGAAGGAGTAGAAGGACCGTTTAGGTCATGAGAAGATGAGGATGGAGACTGATGAGAAACAGGAGAAGATGTATTATTTACAGGAAACGTTGAATTCTGATTAACAAGCGTAGATAGGAAGTTGTTCACCTGATCGTTGTCGCTTCCCTTCTTTGAGGCCCTGGTCAGGTCGACATCTCGCTTCTTCGCGTATGCCAGTCTTGATGAGAACCACTGGCCGAACGCTCTATTGTTCTCGACACCTTTAAATAAAATTAACGGTCTTCCCTCGCCCTCCTACTGTTAGAGTTTCACTTCCAACTTTTCGTATTGTCAATACTACCAATTCATACCTAATCTAGAGGCTACGAAAGCCCTAGTTTGTGTCGAGTTGCCGCCATGGTGGTAGTTGGCGTAGAGTAAATGGCCGTAGGTGAACTTATCAACACTTGGTATGCACGAGAAGGATCGAAGCCTAACCTCCCAGGGACTAGAGCTAGATTCGCCCATCTAAAATAGAATAATATTCATGCCTTTCAACCAAACCGCACCTTCTCCGCAGAAACACCCCCATCAATATGTGGATAAATCACACACATGACAGAGCGGGTCGTTCTGGGGATGAACAGGATGTTGGTGGTACATAAAAGGGGAGGGGAGAACATGGTGAAATACATCAGGGCAGAAGTTGGAAGTCAGAACTCGGATTTTGACTAAGTTGTGGCTGAGCGAACGAAAATCGGGCATGAACCGTACCCTTGCGAGGTAGAGGAAGGGTTGGGGAAGTCAAATAAACGTAGCAATTCAACTGTGCACTCGAAAAATTGGAGAAAATCGCGAACATTTCCAAAAAAATACGTAATCTTCTCGGTTTTGACTAAGTTGTGGCTGAGCGAACGAAAATCGGGCATGACCCATACCCTTGCGGGGTAGAGGAAGGGTTGGGGAAGTCAAATAAACGTAGCAATTCAACTGTGCACTCGAAAAATTGGAGAAAATCGCGAAAAACTAAAAGTGAAAATGAGGTAAAAATTTTAGGAGAGCTGTTAGGCAGGTTAACCCAAATCAAGAAGCGACCAACCAACATGTAATCTATTTAGAATGAGTCTCGCTAGCAATATAGTGGTAAGTATGACCTAGAAAATGATAATATCGAGCAAAAATTGATAAACAAAACAGGTCAAATGCGTTTATCACATCGCTATACAAACGTAAGAATAATACAGTATGACACACCAAAAATCGGTGGTGTACAGAGTGATGGAGGCAGAAAGGACGGGCCTCTGCGGTCCCTACACTAATGGTGGAGATTTGCGCGCTCAGCCGCTCAATTTTTTATGGTGTCACTAATGGTGGAAACGCGTTTTATGGTGGCACTAATGGTGGAGCAATACCAGAGTTAGAGGGCCTACGAATACCACAGATCCTTACTCCAATTTTGACGGCCTTATTCTCTTTTATTTGATATTTATATTTATTTTTGTTGAAAAACATTTTTTGCGCTTCATAATCTACAAATACTGAGAAAACGAAGCTTCAACACTTAGTTCTGAAAACACATATCAGGCCTCTTACGAGAGAAGCGGGACAACTCTGGTACATTCAGAAAATCGATTTTGAGGTTTCATCATTTCCGGGGTAATCGATAGCCCTGAATCCGATTCCGAGTTGACGGATGGCCTATGACGAGTCGCAGCTGCAGCAGCTTGCTGCAACGATTCGACATTCGCACTTTCGCTTCTTTGAAAATGATCTTAAAGTACCTCAAATAACATGAAATTTGGAGAGTAGGCATCAATTATGACCTCCTATGAATTCCCCGAGTGATTTTTAGGTAGGTCAAATATGGATGCCTGAGCAATTTTTGTTGAATATTTTTTTTAGTTCGAAACAGAGACAGACCAAACTTTTGCAGATTTTTACCATTTGGTAAAAGGTGTTTTACAAGCCAAAAACTGCGAAATTGCGCGTTCTGCGCACGTAAGCGATGGGCGGGAAGGTCGTAAGGAGATATGCTTCAGATTCAAAGGTCGTGGGTTCGACTCCCCCAGTAAGCAAATGTGTTTTGCTATCTTCTTAAAGTATTTAACATAGTTCTTATACATTTTATTGTGTTGACTCGTTTGCTTCTGTTCATTTTCCACGATTTCTCAAACCAGATGCATATTGCTCCTTCTCAAGTACATGCAAACACTTGAAATGATGAAATCACTTTTTCAAATAAGTAAAACATATTTGCCGTCCAAAGGAGTCGAACCCACGACCTCTGAAGCTGAAGCCTATCTCCTTACGACCTTCACACCCATCGCTTACGTGCGCAGGACGCGCAGTTTTAACCTTGTAAAACATCTTTTACCAAATGGTAAAAATCTGAAAAAAAATCATGTCGATGCAGAATTGAATTCTCTAAACGATGCAAAAATTTGGTCTGTCTTTGTTTCGAACTAAAAAAGTTATTCACCAAAAACTGCTCAGGCATCCATATTTGACCTACCTAGAAATCACTCGGGGAATTCATAGGAGGTCATAATTGATGCCTACTCTCCAAATTTCATGCTAATTGAAGTACTTTAAGATCATTTTCAAAGAAGCGAAAGTGCGAGTGTCGAATCGTTGCAGCAAGCTGCTGCAGCTGCGACTCGTCATAGGCCATCAGTCAACTCGAAATCGGATTCAGGGCTATCGATTACCCCCGGAAATGATGAAACCTCAAAATCGATTTTTTACATTGTACCAGCATACGCCCGATTTGTCCTGATTCTCTCGTGAGAGGCCTGATATATTTTCGATCGCTTCGTGCTTCTCCAATTCTTCAATATTTCTCTTCTTGCCATGCTTGGGGTTCTTTCAATATGCGTTCATATTCATTCCAATTAATAAAATAGCTTAAAAATAACATTAAATATTTTTAAAAAATGTTTTAAAATATTGAAAGAATTTGGCTTGAAAAGTACGGTAGTTTGAAGGAAAAGCGTCGGAAGGAGGCATCCATTATTCCGTACTCAAAAATTCCCGCTGCCGTCCCTAAAGTACACTTCGGAATAGATGACCGAGATAGAGAATCATCTATAAGCAGATCATTTCGAATATCATTTACCCGAAAAAAAGATACTATGAGCCTAAAATTCTATTAATATGATCAATCAGCCAAAAAAGATGTACAAATAAAAGGATACAGTTCTTTACACAGCGTACTCCTCAAACGAGAAAGAAAGACTCGAATCTTTTAGCTGGAACACAGAAACAAAAAACAAAGCAAAACTAGATAAGTTTACTCTAAGTGATATTTGATCGGAAAAGTCTAGTAAAGGTTGTCCCTCATCTGAGACTGCGAGATAGATGCACAGAAGCGAGGTGGCACTGAAGGGCGAGCAGATGAGGAAACTTGGGGCATAGAGGAGAGGGGTGAAGGAGGCGACATAATGGAACCAGGTGGAGCCGGAGGAGGAGAGACGATAAATCCAGATGGAACATTGGGATGATGGAGCAGGTGGCCCGGAGGAGACTTTCCCAGAGGTTGCGAATCGGCATTGAATGTCTGAATTGAGAAGATAACAATTTTAAGTATTCATACATCACGGATGTCCTGTAAGATTTCAGGAACCGACGCGACAGCAAAAAAATTTGTTCTCAAATTTCGATGAAACAATGGGACTAGGCATTAATGCGCATTGTGAGTGCTAGGATGTAACATTTCGACATCGTTAGGAAATGCTAATTCACTAAAAATAATATATTTGTATTTTCCGAATTAATTCCTATTTTATCAACCGAATTTCAAGGAAAGAACATCCAACTACAAACGCAGTTCGTTTATATATTTCATATAATGAGGAGAATGTACTGTGCAGAGTTGGCGAACTCAATAAGAAAGTCGAGGAATTAGAGAACGAAGTAGAAAAAGGTAGTCTATTTTTTTCACCTGTTTGATTTTTTTGCGAAAGATCAAAACAAATTATTACATTTATTAAACCTTCCTATTCTTATTTTTTATGATTGGCTATGAATCGCAGTTTAAATCTATTCATTTGCCCCCCTCGAAAGTTCAACAGTCTATTTTGAGTCAGTCGATCATCTTCAACTGAAGCGGAATATAAACAAAAGCTTGGCCGATTGGAGGACGAAGTAAAGAGATGGGAGAGGGGAAGAGATGATGAGTAAGCTAGCACCCTCATTTAAAATGATTGCATTGGCACTCCTGCAGAAGCCTAGATCGGGGGAAATAATAGTGTTTAATGGTATCGAGAGTAGTGCCCAAGAAAGTAAATCATCCGTTTAGATTGTCGAACATTTAAACATACTATGGAAATTCGAAGTCTAGATGTCCAAGCCTACCGATCCATAGCGTCTTTTCGAGTTTTTGCTGGAGACAAGGCTAATCTTAAATAGCGTCAGCTCTGTTTTATGTCCAAGGTTGTCTAAAGTTTTGGAAGTCTCAAGGTAGCGACCGTGTTTCCTTCTTCAAAATACGCGTATTGATCCCATCTACAAGCCTATTAACTTTTTGTATTTGTATGCATATGCATCATGTTCACTTTCAAATTCGCAGAGCAATTTACTGGTACAATTTGTTACCGTTCTTGAATTTTTCTCTTAACTATACGAATTTAAATGGAAATTCGAATTCTCCATGGTCGAACTAAGGTATCTTGGTCCTTCACATTCAATATGCATACAAATACATAATCTACTCATAATCAGTAGGTAGAATCCGGTCCTGTCGCATTTTTTAAATGAAATGCGTCTCTTTGAATAACTCGTCCCAAATTCATGCAATTTACATGACAACAGCACCTGATTTATCGACATTGGAAAACCCAATCCGCCTAACGTTTATTGAACGGAAATCGTTCAAACGCGTTGGAATAGACCCTGCCGCGAATAAGTAGGACTAGACCGATAAAAAAGAAAAATCAATAACTGCCCTGCAAAACCGCTGTATAAATTATTGATGATCAGGCAAAGTGAATCATACTCAAACGTATATTTTACCTATTGTCTGGCTCCGCCCATTTAACAAAATTCCAATATTTCTTACCAATGACCTATTTCCTATTTGCCAAACGCTATTGATGATGATCATAGGTGTCCACGCCGGCGGCATTTTTTTCAAAAAATCCTAAATCGACCATCAAATGATTCTACAGCAATGAGATACGACAGGATACTTAATAATTTTATGATCGATTTTGGATTTTTAGAAAAATGTTTGACGCAAGGAACGTAGACGTAGAAAAATGTTTGACGCAAGGAACTGGGTACGGTATTCACTTGGGTACTGTAGAATCGATTGGGCACAGTACCAGGAATTTTTAAAAATAAAGTTAGTTAGCAATAATCGGGATTACGGTAGCGATATACGGTTTCTGGAGTACTGTAGGACCGATTGGTGACGATACTTCGACTTTTTTTAAAAAAAATAGTCAGTTCGTGATATTCTTGGGTTACGGTAGACATACAGGTATCTGGTGACACTGTAGGATCAATTGGGTACGGTACTTAGTCTTGACCTACCATCACATACCAATCGATTTTTACAATTACTCCCTTATACATGCTTGCGCACCGCCCCACTTGTGGGGCGCTGCGCAGCACCCCCCCCCCCCCCTCTCGCCGTCATTTCTGGACTCATATGATGATCGTGCTAAAATAATGCATTTAAAATGAATTATGTGATTAGTCGGAAGCTTTAAGCACCACGCGAACGCGAAAACGTACCACCCCTTGTATGTTTCCAAACTTCTGATAGTAGTCCAATTTTGATCGGAGTTCACGATTCTCATTGGCAAGTTTATCTCTAGAATAAACAAAACTAATTTGAGAGTTCATTGATATAAATACGAACCTCTGCTGCTGAATCACATTGTTCTTGATCATCTCCGTCTCACAACTTCTACGATGGAAAGCTCATTTTCAATGCTTTTAGATAGACAACCTACTTAATTGACTTCTGGCTATTCATCAATTTGATATTATCCTGCATAAGAAGCGCATTTCTAAAAAAATGGTTCGTTTAGAAAAATCAAGGGAAAAAACCTTTTCTTTAATTCTTCGATCTCTTTATTGGTTCCAGCAAATGATTGCATTCTAAAAAAATCGGGAAGTTGCTTATCTTCTTAAATGGATGCATAACCTCATTTGTTCCTCTAGTTTCATGTTCTTCCCTTTTACCTCGTCCAGCTCTTTTATCGCTCCACCGAGGCTACAAACAAGAGTGGATTTGGGGAAGACTTTCTATTTTTTAGATACATGATCAAAAACTTACGAGATGGTGGCGATCTGCTTGTTGATCTCTCTGGTAATAGACAACTCCTTCCTCATCTCTTCCAACTTGTCCCTCATCCTATCCAACCCTTCATCAGACCCAGCAACACGCATCACATTAAATCTACGAGTTGTTGCATTTAAGATATCCAACGCTCGATCATTAGATCAGGTATTGAAAAAATTTGGAAAAAATCGTTCGTTCTGAATCCTTACTCTTGACTTCTTTCGTTCTGAAGAATGGCATGACGTTGTTCCAGACTTTTCATCGACCGTTCCATGCTGCAATTGGCACATATCAGGGAGTCCGGAAATTTTTAAGAATTTTCTTATTGTTTAATTTTTTCACGAATGGGAAGCGATAAGTATAGCCTCGTGGCAGTAATGCATGAAGGTAGTTGAGAATTCATTTTTGCCATGTTGATTGGGCAACACTATTAACATGTGAGAATGTAATATGCCAAAAAGTCGATTTTATACCCTCATTTTGAAAATTGTATATGTCAATGGGATAACAGATATCAAATTCCAACCGCATTCCACATAAGCATGAATAAGTGTACTATGTTTGGAAGTGTTGAAATCATGTATATCTTTGGAGCAATCACAAATTAATGAAAAAATTTTGATTTCGGAAGAGTGCGTTTTCTTAAGAATATGCATTTTACCCTCGTTCACGAGCACGGGAGGGCCTTTGATGACCACCCTTTGCTGTTGAGAAGGGAACATATTGAGATTGGTCGCTATGGTATTTGAAATTATCTCTCTATAGAGAGGACGAGGAAATTAGAGACAATGTCCATAAATGAGTGAATTCCTGTTATTCTTATTCTTATTCTTATTCTTTATTCACCAACATTGACATGGGACGGGAGTGACGTGATGATTAGGTAAGGTGGTATTTTGGCTCGGGCGATCTTGTGGGATGGGGGATGTGTGGCAGTTCTGTGTTACATTTTTATATTAGAAAACTGAATTGTAAACGATGGAATTGTTTTTATGAGGTGTCGGTAAGGGGAACGGGGCATGGTTACTACTGAGTGGGGAAGTGAGTTCCAGAGCGTTAGAGAACGAGATGCACAAGATGAGAAGGAACTAGGCATTGCATACGGTACGGCGATGCGTAATCTGTGAGAAGAGCGGAGACTACGAGTTAAAGGAGCGAGCGAGTAGAGACAAGAAGTGTCAAGATGAACAAAGCCATGCAAAGAGTCGTATATAAAATACATGTCATTCAAAGATCGGCGATATTCAAGCGTCTCTAGTTGAAAATGTTTGAGCCTATCAGGGTATGAACGATAGGGCATTTTAGATCAATATATTGTTTACAAAGAGTTGTGAAATCCGACATATCGATAATGCGCTAACAAGGGAATGTCGCGGAGTGTCCATGAGCTTTCGGAAAACGACCGATACAGCCGTGTGGCGGACCATGAGAGTAAGTGATTCCACTTTTCAAAAGTTGCCAACGGCCCCTGAGGGCAGAGAAAAAACGATAAATCGGAAAATCGCGCGAGACATCATTGCGTTTCAACGCGCCCTACCAACTGGTCTGGTGGTGTAGTGGGTAGCGAGCTTGTCTAGTGAAAGCCTCCCCCCGGGTTCGTGTGCCTTCTGTGCAAACTTTTTTTGCTTCTTTTTTCAACATTTATTTCACTAAAATAACAGCGTATATACATTTTAGATCGGATACTCGATCAACAGTGATGGTAATTAACGAAATAACAATCGAAGCAGTACTCAACACAGCATGAGGGGCAATCGATGAAAGATTGCTTCGAGGTACACTGGGGGCTCTTGCAAGAGGTCTGACCAATGGAAATGGGGAAGCACTTCTGCTTCGGCGTGAGGAAGGGGGCAGGGATTTGATAGATGTATCCACCAGCTCTCCAAGGATACTCGAGCATTCCTCTGAAGCAAGGGGCTTTGAAGATCTCGAAAATGAGGGAGAGCATCTAAAAAAAATTCATTGCTTTCGTGAACCTGAAACAGTAAATTACCTTTAGCGATGTGTCCCTGACGTACACCTTGATTTCCGGTCTATGACACTTGATGAAATTTGTGAATTTCTTCACCATCTGCTTGAACGGGCCGAAAAAGAAGATATCTAGAGGCTGGGTGAAGCCAGTGGCACGGTCGGGAATATTTCTGATGGTCAATTGCTTGCCAGGTGGAGTGAGGGCAAGAATGGATGCGTGATCCTTGAAGGACGACCATAGGTCGATGATCATCAGTTGATGAGATAGGGAGGAAGGGGCGAATACGCAGTGTTTCACCCAATCCAGCACCCAATACGCCCAATACGAGTACAGGGCACTACTGACGACTGAATAATCGAATATTCGAATGAATTTTAGGCCAGAATGATAATTTTGCACAATACAGTACTCACAGACATTCGTGATGAGATCAAAGATCAAGGCAAATGAGAAAAAACATTGAATGCCGAGGAGCGGCATCGAACCCGCCCTTAACCAAAAACTTTAGATGTGAAGACGAGCTCGCTACCTACTACACCACCAGACCAGTTGGTAGGGGGGCGTTGAAACGCGATGTCTCGCGCGATTTTCCGATTTATCGTTTTTTCTCTGCCCTCAGGGGCCGTTGGCAACTTTTGAAAAGTGGAATCGCTTACTCTCATGGTCCGCCACACGGCTGTATCGGTCGTTTTCCGAAAGCTCATGGACACTCCGCGACATTCCCTTGTAAGTTTTTACATGACCATTCTTAAAAATTTCCGGACACCCTAACATTTGCTACAGCGGAAAGTAAATCGACTATTACTTCTGATTTTTCAACTTCATATTCTCCAGTTCACTCATCAATTTCTTCTTGTCTCCTTCCAACGTCTCCACCAATCGACCATTTATGGAGTCTCAACGGTACTTGTTTCAATTATCCTTTCTCATTAATACTCATACCACCAAATGCTGGAATCCATCGTGAAGAAGAGGAAGCTTCTGATTGCAATTTCTCCTTCAGGGTGCATATCTCAGCAATATTATTTTCCACTCTGAGCGAAGTCGAATTGTTCCCGACTGGCTTGGAAGCGGAAACGAAAATCAAAATTCAAATTACATAATAAATTTGCAGTACCCGCTAGTGATGTCTCAGCAGCGTCAGCGCGCGATTCGGCCACGCGAGTCTTCTTTACTGCTTCCTGGAAGATATCTGAGGCGGTGATGAGGATGATAATGGTTATCTCACATCGAGAAGACCCTCCAACTGAGTCGCCTTTTTCTTCACTTGCTCGATTTCACAGGAGACTTTCTCTAAAACTTCCAATTCCCTCTTCATCTCCGCAATTCGAAACATGAGAAGATTACAATTGTTTTCTTTTCTATTGAATACCTCTCATTCGCCTTTGTCAGTTTGACATCATCGGCTTTCATTTTTTCCTTCATTGAGGAAATCTCTGCATTATGTTCTCTAATCCTGTAGACCATGTTAATTATCTAACCAATAAGCACAAACTCGCTTTGCCAGCCGTTCCCCAGAAAGCCACTTCCAACTGCTCTCGACTGGCTTGGAAGCTGAAACTAAAATCAAAATTCAAATTACATAATAAATTTGCAGTACCCGCTAGTGATTTCTCAGCAGCGTCAGCGTGCGATTCGGCCACGCGAGTCTTCTTTATTGCTTCCTGGAAGATATTTGAGGCGGTGATGAGGATGATAATGACTATCTCACATCGAGAAGACCCTCCAATTGAGTCGCCTTTTTCTTCACTTGCTCGACTTCACATACGACTCCCTTCGATATTTCCAACTCCCTTTCTAACTCGAAGATTCTGAACGCGTTGAAATAACAAATAATTTTATAGGAATACCTCTCATTGGCTCTTGCCAGTTCATCAGTTGATGGCGTACTGCTTCAAATTGCATGATAAGGAAAATAAATGATTAAATTACCATTTCCTCTGTGGCTTGCTTTGTATCTTCGCCTCACCTCTAGGAATTTCGCAAATCACCTAATAAAGCTCGCATTTCAGCACTTCAGTGCTTTATTAAGAACGAATGTACCTGGACATCATTATCATCATCATGCTCTTCTTTCTTAATTTCTTCCGTCTTCTCGAACACTTCCCCGTCCTCCATTTCATCTTGCGAATTCTCTGAATCCCATCTTCCGAATCTGACGATACCAGCCTCAACATTTTCAGTCATCTGACCGCATGGCTTGTGCTAAGAGCAGAATTGGCAAGACTGGATCACGCCCGGACACGTACCCCCCCCCCTCTCCCGAGAATGAGAACCGGACGCCATACTTCCAGCATGCATGCCCCTTGGACCCGCGATGCACCACATGTAAGCTGTTACTAGATATCGCTTATCAATGAGGAATTATAAGATACAAACGTTGAAAAATCGATTTTCATAATTTTAAATGCGATGAGATAGACTCAACATATTTAATGCGTTGAATTAGGGATTAATAATCAAAAATAAAGGATCCGAATCGGTCTCGATTGAAAACTCGTTTCTTTCTCCGGATTTTTCTTTTTTTTCAAGGTAAAATTTCGGATATGAGAGGGGGCACTATCTAAGCCTAATTACTATTTAGTCCCGTGAATACATCGAGCACCTCCAAAAATAATTCACATTCTCCGTTTTCCTCATCCACACAATCAAAACCGTAATTTCGTTCAGCAAGAAAATGCCCATCACTATCTGACAACCGCTCAGAAAAGCCAAAATTGAGCCGTGTCAGGAGCTTGTTGGATTCAAGAAAAAACCGGAAGTGACTTTATTTCTGGATTACCGTAACTTGTCAACGTTTTTAAAAGTGCGGTACTGTATTGTTATTTGTGGCATTTTCATTAGGAACAAGGATCATTCCTGCGATTTACACCGCAACAATTTTTTATGAAATAAACAAATAATGTCAAAGATCGACCCCCTTAATGTTTGCGCACCATATTTTTATGGATAAATTGAACATTATTTGATCAATTTTGAATTTGTTTAATTGGGCATGCCCAAAAGTCTGGAAATACTCTGAAAATTGTTTAAATTTAGTCTGGAATTTTGATTCAAAAACGCCGACTTCCGGCGTCACGCATGTGATACGGTAGCGCAACGCCTAGAAATGGCGTGTGCGAATAGAGTAGCGATTCTTCCGTGATCCGGAGGTCCGAAAACATCTGAATTATGTATTATTTCGATTATTTCCTCCAAATGAACTTTAAACGAGCATTTAGTGGAAACAAAACCAAAAAAAATGGAAATTATAAGTTTTGTTCTGAAAATCGAACTTTGGTTAAGAGACTGACTCGGTAAGATTCGAGGGTTCGCCTGCTGTGGCTGGACATCATCATCGCCGATCTTGACCAAAATTTTTTCCTGGATACCCCCATGGGTCCTCTTCACTAAATCGAGTATTAGATGGGTCATGCTCTTGAAACTTAGAAATGTCGGCCATCAAAATTTGGAAACTCGAAATTCAGCAAAATTCAGAGGTGGGATCTAGGTCCGAGGTTAGTGTGGTTTATTAACATACTTACCTAGGCAACAAAAACGAGTTATATTTCGTTCCGAAAATGCAATCGAAAACTGGTTTTTCATGTTTTAAAATTCAGTTTTATTAATTTTTAAAATTTAAATCGAAAAACCGCAAACAAACCTAGGGCACATGTTGTAGAGCGGAAAATTCTGCGTCGATTGACTCCTTAGCGAATGAAAAATTTTGGGGCATGTTTTTCGATAATTGGACCTAAAGGTAGATCAAAAATACAAATTTATCAGAAACCCTTCATATTGGTGCTCATTTTGTAGATCTCGTCGAGCTGATCAATGTTTATGTTAAACGTTTTTCATGAAAATATGATTGAAGCATTTTATGAGCGCTAGAAAAGGACATTTTCGAGAGACTGTACTAAAAATGATAATAAATTATTTTCCAATATTAAAAAAAAATCGCATGACGGCATGTAAGGCATTTTGTAGATAATGAAATTCTGCGTCGAATGAGCATTAAAATTACAAATTTGGTGGGGGCATGTTTTGAGATAATTGACGCCAAAGGTAAATCAAAAATATTTTTGTTTCAGAATTCATTCGTCATGGTGCTCATTTTGTAGATCTCGTTGAGCTGAACAATGTTCAGGTTAACCATTTTTCGTGAAAGTTTGTTCCTGGAGAATTATGATCAATTGTATTTTAATCAATTCAGTATGCATGCTAAAACTGCCCTTTTCTAGCACTCATAAAATGCTTGAATCACATTTTCATGAAAAACGTTTAACATAAACATTGATCAGCTCGACGATTCGCTAAGGAGTCAATCGACGCAGAATTTTCCGCTCTACAACATGTGTCCTAGGTTTGTTTGCGGTTTTTCGATTTAAATTTTAAAAATTAATAAAACTGAATTTTCAAACATGAAAAACCAGTTTGCGATTGCATTTTCAGAACGAAATATAACTCGTTTTTGTTGCCTAGGTTACTATGTTACTAAACCACACTAACCTCGGACCTAGATCCCACCTCTGAATTTTGCTGAATTTCGAGTTTCCAAATTTTGATGACCCGACATTTCTAAGTTTCAAGAGCATGACCCATCTAATACTCGATTTAGTGAAGAGGACCCATGGGGGTATCCAGGAAAAAATTTTGGTCAGGATCGGCGATGATGATGTCCGGCCTGTCCCGGAATCTTACCGAGCCGGTCTCTTAATTATGGAAAATTCGATTTTCACGACATCTAGTTTGTCGAATTTCGCATCCTATGTGGCGTTTAAAAACAGAAGGCTAGTGGAGAGTCATAACGTTCGCCCACGATTTCAGTCGCTGAAAGAGTGGGAATGATTGGGAATATTAGTTTCTGAGCCATTCTCTTGAGGTGCTTTCGAAATACAACATCATCCGTCTGGATCTCGGTCGGGGAGTGGCAGCTGTGGCTCAGCTGAGACGGGTGGAATCGAGAGAAGGCGCACCATCGACTGGATAAGAATCAGACAAGTCGCTGGGAACGAGATTCGAGCAGGTCCTCTTTCCCCTTAGAAGTTTCAATCCCAATCACTCCTGATATAAATCATTTTAAAACCATTTTTCTCGACGCGATCAGGAGGGTAAGTTGGCTTTAGTTTAGAAAATTGGGGAAACAGGTGCCTTCATTCTTAATAGTATGAGTCTGATAATTGATATTCATTTAAAAACAGTACCGTGCAAAATGCACCAAAGTTCTTTACGAGAATACAACACTATGATTGAAGTGGATATAAGTTCTCTATCCAAACCATTAGTCTATAATTCATTCTTTTAGAGGAAAGTTGTGGCAGAAATATTTCATTTTCAATACTTTTGCACCGTAGTGTGATCTTAGTCGAGAAAGAGCGCTTCATGATTGGAAATTAAATAGCGGGCATTCACTATTTGCAAGTACCCATTCATAAGTGATATTCATAACAGGAATGAAATTGTTGGTCTGAACCGATTGGTGTTATCATAAATTGGTAGTAAAAAGAATGTAAACATTACTATCAAAATGCTTGATTACTGCGGACACAACTCCACCACCAGGGCATAGAGAAGCGGCTACACGGGCGACTAGTATCTTTGATGCATCCACGGGTGGGAAGCCAACTGGATGTCTGTGAGGATACTGTATTAGATGCTCTTTTTAACTTTTTCGTTAGATTAGATTCCCGTATTATTTCATTGTTAGATTTGTTTCGATTCAATTGGTTCCCTTCTTGTTCCTAGCTAATGTGGCTAAATAATACTATTCATCAAATCGAGTTGTCAACACGTATCACGAGTCAGTAGATGAAAAGCAGGGACCTCGGGAACATTTTCAAAAAAGTTGTTCCCAATTTGATTCGTATAATGGTAAAAGAATGTCCCAGATACATAATTTCGAAAAATATTGGTCATTGGTTCCAGAGCCGCCTTTTAGGAAATTTCCGGTTTTGCACCTGTCTATACTGTATTTCAGCTTCCTGATCTGGGTTGTGCAAGAATTTTACGATCTCTTCATTCCCCATACTCTCTCACCGGTCAGACAGTGTGGTAGAGTATGCGGAATGAAGAGACCGTAGAATGAAATTAATTGATAAAAACAAAACATTTCGTGGGCAGATTGTCATTTTGAGCACAAACTTGTAAAATAATTTTCCAAAAGAATATTTTCCACCTGCGTTTGCCCCTACAACACTTTGGAAAAATTTGATGGAGAAGGAACAAAAAAAAATCCATTTTTCGACTTTTTCTTAAGTATGTCATGTTTGAGTGAAAAATGCCAATTTCACGTATCTCCAATTTTGCTTTTTATATTTTTATTTGATGTACATGGACTCTCTCTTTCATATTCTATAGGAAAAATCTGTATCGCTCTACCGCTTGATAGAGAAAATATTTTTAGTTTGAGCCGAAAAATGGTTTTTTTAATCGCATAGTTTTTCAACGTTGTCCAATCGCCTTGATCTGAACAGTTTCTGGAAATAATTTTCCGCAAATTTTGAGCCCAATGCCACCTCTGTAGCTCATCAGGAAGCTGAAATACAGTATAGCCAGGTGCAAAACCGGACATTTCCTAAAAGCCGGCTCTGGGACCAATGATCTATATTTTTCGAAATGTTGTATCTGGGACATTCTTTTACCATTATACGAATCAAATTAGGAACAACTTTTTTGAAAATGTTCCCGGCCACCTCCACTGATTCATGATACCCGTGTTAAAAATTTGGAAATAAAGTGCATATCCAGTGTTCCTACATAGCCGAAGACACCAAAATACGATTCGACTTACAATATCCCTAGGCCAGGAGAGAGAAGCATGCTACCCCCAGTAGAATTCTAGTCTCCCCCATACTGGAATAATATTCGTGGCGCATATCCAGGTAGGTTCCTACTCAAACCCCTACTAGCCCACGGCTTGCAAACTAGTAGGGAAATCACTTTGATTCTATTACGAAAACCATAGCAGAGCTGCGATCTCTCAGAAGACCTGTATTAAATTTTGGGCGCCCGGTTCTCATTCACGTGGGCTCAGCCTAGTACAAAAAGTCTGGACAGCTTGGACCGTTCAAAAGTTTTTGCGGGAAAAAACGTATAATTTCTGCAAAGTTACAAGCACACCATTTACTAGAGTAGTTCGCGATAAGTGGTGTGACTGCGTAGGTGGTTAGCACGTACTTGAGTCGATACGCAAGGAGGAGATTTATCACATTGTGAGCTGTGACTTTTGCACACTTTATGCATGACTAACTCTCGCAACGATTTTCATAACTATCAATTGCTGAAACGGAGGCCAATTTTCCCGCCCGAGGCCCGCTCTAGTTATACTTTTCTTGTTCAGTGGGATTTATTCTGAGCTCACGTGTCATTGGGGGGTCACGTGTCCGGGGTTTAACCAACATGGCCGATTCTTACCGATCCGGCCTCTTAAAAAGGCAATTAATAGTGTTGGCATTACGAGGGAGGCACTGAGCTCGTTACACCTCCCCTCCCCTTATTTTGCAATCCGAGGAAGTGGAGGCGTAACGAGCTCCCTAAATCCCCTCTTATTGCCATCCCTAGTCACTATGTGGGCGGTACAATTGACATACCACACGGCATGATTTTTCCCGACACTCTGTTAAGAGGGGATGTTCCCGCAGGGAACATTTTGGGTCGGAGTCTTCCATTGGTCCCTCGATAAAACCAGTAAAAACACATTTCCTTTTTATCATTTTTCATTCTTTTAAAGATCATAAATTTAGCGATCACTTGTGTTTACAATAGCGAAACAATTAAAGACTCACTCCCACACGATTAAAATTAAATGTATCAATCAAAAACGCAAAATAATAATCGTTTAGTGAAAATAGTATAAAAATATCATATAAAGGAATTTAACAAATAAAAAAATAATAGTAATGAAACAAATCAATGGATACGGAAAAATCAATAACTATCGTAATCAGTGATTGAAAACCGTATAACTAACAAATCATTTTGAACGACATACCTAAATCAGGCAATTTCAATCTAGAAGGTACAGAATTCATGCAATCTCACTCAAAACAGTACAGTGCTCAGGGAATCAGTTGTACTGCCCATCCGGAAAATAGTCGTGAATATTTTCCTGTCTCGGGGACATGTTTTTAAAAAGTCGTCGGGAAAAGTCATGCCATGATACTATAATTTCCGTTTCACCTTGTTCTTTTTTCTGCTCGGTTTGTCCGTTTTCTCATCGTCTTCCATAGAAGCAGATGAACCTGTAATTTTTTTTTCGGACTAGTGCGCATTGCGATTTTTTTTAAAATAATAAAATTTAGTATTTTTGGGGTTGGACAAAAGAAATGGGATAAATTCTCGTGGATATCACTTGGGCATGGATAGGGAGAGCAGACTATGTCACTTTCACATTTCAAGATGACAGTACCCAGCGACAGTTGTGGGCACACCACAACTCGCATCAGTTTTCGATTGACGCTTATCATCCCTCGATTTTCTAGTGTTTTTGCTTAAATAAACCTTGTATTTTTTGGTTTTCTGAGTTTGACAGAGGTCCTCCAATATTCCCCTTGTAGAATGTTGCTATGAAGGCGCAGATATTCCACATACAGTCGCGCCGGAAAGTGAGTAGACGATTTTTATTTTCGATATAACTTTTGTTGTAGCTGATTTTGCAATTTGGATGTCGCACTATATACTAAATCCATCGAGGAATACGGTGCGTGCATTGCGTCATCAATTGCATCATCGCTGATTACGTAGTGATGACGCAATCGAACAACACTTTTTCAAACATCCATTATTCTTACATAGATTTTTTCCTACTCGCCAAACTTTCTGAGGTTGGAGATATGGTTGAGGACTATCCAGAAAAAAATTTTGGGGGGTTGCTGCGCGACCGCACATTTGCTGCAGCCTTGCTGCAAAAACAGGGTTGCAAATTCATAACTCAGCTTCTAGGCAAGATAGAGACCTGTTCAAAACGTCAAAATGATCGGCGTCGTGAGTAAAGTTCATCCTGAGAATATGAAAACAAAATCTCTTAATTTGCTAAAATCTCTTAAATAAAATAACTTTTTTGCATGACCATTTTGCGGACATTCATAACTTTTCGGAAAATGTATTTAAAAATCGGGTCTTTGCTTAGGCATGTTCAAAATGTATTAAAGATATGATTCCCAACTTTTTAGAGCGATTTGATTCCTTTCCTGCCCGCGGCGTTCGTTTTTCTGAGGTATACTAGGGCCGGGAAACACCTTGGTTACGCCTGTACTCTCTCGCTCATAGGGGTAAACAAGGTGTTTCTCGACATCATTATACCTCCGAAAAACGAACGCCGCGGGCAGGAAAGGTATCCAATCGCTATAAAAAGTTGGGAATCATATCTTTAATCATCGTGAACATGCATAAGCAAAAAAAAAGATTTTTAAATAATTTTTCCGTAAAGTTATTAATGTCCAAAAAATGGTCATGCGAAAAAGTGATTTTTTCATGCCCTGAGGGCAAATTTCGAGATATCGCTTTCTCATTCTCAGGATCACGTGCACTCATGATGGCGATCATTTTGATACTTTGAACGAGTCTCTAGCTCATCTAGAAGCCGAGTTCTGAATTTGCGACCCTGTTTTTGCAGCAAGGCTGCAGCAAATGTGCGGTCGCTCAGCAACTTCAAAAAAATTTCTGCATGGTCCTCAGCCATATCTCCAACCTCAGAAAGTTTGGCGAGTAGGAAAAAATCTATGTAAGAATAATGCCGTTTTGAAAAGGTACACTTTGATTGCGTCATCACTACGTAATCAGCGATGATGCAATTGATGACGCAATGCACGCATCGTATTCCTCGATGGATTTGGTATATAGTGCCACAACATCCAAATTGCAAAATCAGCTACAATAAAAGTTATATAAAAAAGAAGAATCGTCTACTCACTTTCCGGCGCGACTGTATTGACTTGTTTGAAAATTGTTTACATTCGACCCTGTTTCGCGATCGATATTTCGATTTTCTTGAGAAGCACACGTTAGCGCTCCTCAGACATGAATTCTGCAGACCTTCTATTGGGGTGTCCGGAAAGTTCGTATAATTTTTTGTTTTTATTTTTTATTCAATGCTTTACAATTCTCAGTGACCAATGTATGCCCCCTTCTTTCTCACTACCTCCCTCCAGCGATTGGGCAGGGTCTCGATTCCTCTCTTCCAGAATGCGGGTTTCTTCGAGACCGCCCAGTTCACGAAAGCCCTCACAACTTCATCTCGATTCTTGAACTTCTTTCCTTTGCAGAAGTCAGAGAGAGAGCGGAAGCAGTGGTAGTCGCATGGGGAGAGATCCGGGGAATACGGTGGATGGGGAATCCTCTCGATCTTCAGCTCGTCCATTTTCTTCTGGGTCATCTTCGCTCGATGTGGGCGAGCATTGTCCATCAGAAGAAGAATTTTGCCCTGGTTCAGGAGTCTGGGAGGGACTCTGATCGCGACATCTTCCAGTTGTTCAGAGAAGAGGTCGGCATTGATGCTGGTGCCAGGGGCGAGGATCTCCCAGTAGATGGGACCGAGCACTGAGAAGAAGAAGCAGAGGAGTTCCTTCTTTCCGTGCTCTTCTTTCTTCGGGACGGGCGTGGGCTTCTCATCTGCATCCACCCATTGCAGTCTCCTCACAGGGTTATCGTACGTGATCCACTTCTCATCTGTAGCGATGATGGAATTGACCCATCGAAGATTGGATCTACGATGGAGAAATTCCCGACAGACTTGAACACGATTTTTCAGCTGTTCGGGGGAGAGGTCATGGGGAATCACTTGTGGGAGTTTCGGCTTCTTCCCAGATCGATGGAGGATATCGGACACCGTTGATCTGGGAGTACCAGTATCCTTCTTCAACTCACGCACACTGGCCATGGGCTTGCGCTTCAGTGTGCGGAGAACGAGAGGCTGATCGAGGGAGGGAGGGCGTCCAGAGCGGGGTTGATCATCGAGACCAAACTCCCCTTTCTTGAAGCGGGAGAACCACTTATAGCAGAAGGGTATGGAGGGGGCGTCAGCTCCTTCCGACTGGGCCAGGGCAGAGTGGGCCTCCTTCACGGATCGGCCAAGACGGTAGTAATGAAGTAAAACTGCTCGGAGGTAGAGATGGGAGTCCATCACAAGAATCAATGTAGCAACTAGGAGACTGATTAAATCCTCTCACTACTCAACGTCAGAATGATGCAATACATTGTTGACAAATACGAACTTTCCGGACACCCCAATATTATCAAATCGCCCTATTTATAGGAGCGTAGTAAAAATATGTCAAACTTGTTTGCCACACATAGCATACGAAAAATGATCCCCTGAACAAGGCGCATCTTCCCATCTAATTGGTGTTGGTATCTGGCGCCTTATATTCGAGATCCAAAATTTCATAAAATTAGCATATTTCGAAATATGCAAATGTTGCTTCGATGGGCTCAGAGGTAGCTCATAGTACCACTGTACAAATTTGAAGGAGATACCTCAATTGTTTTCGGAGTTATTAACAGAAATGTACATGGAGCACACATGCAGCCTGGCTCAACCGGTCTAGATTGTGCAAAATGAAGTTGGCCATCATGATCAGCTCCCTTGAGAACCCCATTCCACGAGTTTTCGAAAATTCGATGTAACAGACCTTGCTCGTTTCTTACACAACCGGGGTCATATGTTGCGCTTGTATTTTCTATTTTATAAGAAAAATCAATAAACGTAAATTACCGATTGAATATTAATGAAAAACAATAAATTACCTGGTTCGAACCCCCGCCCCCATTTTTTCGAAAGTCCCGCCACAGAAGTGCGCGCACGTGGCAACGAAGGTGCGTGCACGGCAATATTTTCACCAACACACCTGGAAAAAATGGTCCGCTAAAATGAACTAAGTACTGTGGCACGGTGCAATGTTTTTTTCCTGAGGAACGGTGTATTTTTAAAAAAATGTTGCCTGAAACTGGTACTTTTCAAATTGTCAGGCAACTTTAGCTATACGGTTTTCGGTTTATTATATTGATTTACTCATAAATTATTATTTATTCACTAATTAATGTTTAGTTGCCATTTTCTGCCTTCCGGAACATCATCTAACCATCAGTTAACCAAGTGCGCCTTCTATTCTAGCGAATATGGAATATGCAGCCTAGTCACTAAACACAGAATTGATATACTTTCAATGCTTAGTAAATCTTTCTGTGGTTATTTTGATCTGAAATGGGACCATTTCTCTTAACGGGGTGTTGAGAAAAAAATTGCCGTGGCGCGGTTGTCAAGCAAGCGCTCCCCTGAACAAAGGCAAGCGACAAAATCCAACAGCCTGAATCGCCGTGGTGCCGTTAAGCATAGAAATAACCGCACTTTTTTTTGATTAAAAAAGGAACCATGACTTTCAATGGGATGTCGAGAAATACATTACCACGCACTAGTACGAAAATTACTTGGATCCTACTGGGAAAAGCGTACCAGAGAACCGTAGTGTGAGTAGACGCATCATTATTGCGAAATAATTATGTGATGCCCTCTGATCCCGCTTTGCTTTCTCTTCGACTGGTGAGACACTCACTTCAACATCGCCTATGCGTGTTCATTTTCTGCCAGTCGACAGTTATTTCGAAGTTCATCCATCTCTTCACCATGAATATCTCTTCTGTAAAAAAAAGGTTCCACTACTTGCTATTCATTTGAAATAACGTCTATATAAACCGTCACTGTTTAAAAAATCAATAAGCTCCTTACTCGATATCTCTATCCTTCCTCTCTTTGCTTATCTGTTCATACATCTGTTGTAGTGTGGCGTTGAGTTTAAGTAGTCTGAGAGGGGAGGTTGGGTTCGATTTGTACCGATATCTAAATTATCACTTCTTATTCAACTCCTCGTTTTCAGTGAGAAGAGCCAGCGACTCGATCATTCCCTCGTGAGGTTCTGCAGAGGAAAATCCGATAAAGAATGGCTGACAATCACAGAGAAATAAGAAATTCAACCTATAGCACTTACGATGAATATATAGAAGATATAGTCGCCAATATGTCACCAATAATAATGTCGCCAATAGAGGTAACACGAACAAAGTACCTCTACATTCTCCATCCTCCGCCCTTGTCTTTGCATGCTCACCGTCTGATGTGTCTTCCATCACAACTCGCCGTCCTCTCAGCATTCTCAAAAGAAAGTTAGAGACACTAGTCACTAACTGGTCTATTTGTAAATGGATCATCCAAGAATATCTCAAGTGTACCTAAAAAAGAGCATCTCAGATACCCACAATGTGAACATGGACACAGTCGATATATTTAATTATCGAATACGACTCATTGCAAAATCGTTTATAACATAACAATTTTGAAATCGCTAACACAAATTCAACATTAAGCCTTAATTAATGATTAAGTTAACATGAGTACAACGTAAAGTAAAGTTCGACTTTATATAAGAAATGAATCATCGATCAAATTGTTATTTATGTAACATCAATTACTTATTCGAGTGGCTTCACGGGAAATAATTGACCGTTTCTTCTTCGATTTCCGTTTTTATGTACGTATTGTGAGTTTCTTTCTTGATGATCTTCTTGGGAGGGTAGCGAGGGGGGAGGGGAGGATGGCCGGGGTAAGGGAGTATATTAGAGGGCGAGTCGCAGAAAGATCTGGGCTTCCCAAAGTTGATATCAGGCATCGGGAAGGATAAGGGAGGAAGGAAGTCATTCTGGAAGTGGAATATGAATATCGAGGAAGAATTCCTTCCATCACCTCATCCATCGCATTCATATTCTGTCTGGCGATCTCGTGGTAGGTCAGCCATCCATGCTTGTACCATTCCAACTGCTTCTTCAACTGCGCGTTCGTCGACTCGTATTTTTCACTGCAATGTCATTTCGATGGTGATACCAACCCCCCCCCCCCTCACATACACAGTATCGTTCAGCTTCTGCCTCATTTCGAGAGATGACTTCAGTTCTTCTCGGATTCTCTTATTCTCCACATTCAGAGCATCGGAGTCGTTTGTCGAATATCCAGGCATCCTGATGAGGAATTTATTTACTTTTCACAAAAAACTTTTTTTTTCAAAATTGGAGGCATGCGCAAAAACAAACAGTACAGTAAATAAAATAATAACATTGAGGACCCACAGACGACTCTGCTTCTCCTCCATGAGTCTCATGTTTTCTGCCATAATCTGCTTTATCCTCATCTTCATTTTCTCTCTCTCCTTCACTTGAGATTCCTCAACTCCTTCCACCATCATCGCTTGCATCTTCTCCTTGAGGTCATCACTGGAAATAATTCGATCAATGAAATCGACGGTTCCAGAATCCCTATATTTTTTTAACGGGAACACTTTTAATGGGAACCCCTCGTGACCCTGTCGAGGAATTTGCGACAGAGGTTTGTTCTTAGAATTACATCATCATCGATTTCGTATATTTGTAAAAAAATTGAACGATTCCAAGCGTCGGAATCTGGACTTTCCGAACAATATATTCAGGTCCGTGGCTTTCTGAAATTTTGAATTGAGTTCGCAAGGATAGGATGTCTTGAGCATTGGCTGTTTCGATTCTACGATTAGTACTGACTATCAACTCTTTCATAGCCTCCCTTCTTTCGTCCACTTACTATTTCTTGGTAGTTTCCTTCTTCTGCTCCTTCAGCATCGCCACATGTCTCTGCAGCCTTTTCATTTCGTCTCGAAGAGTCGTTGCTCTTAAATGATAATGAATGCAATATAGTTTTTCATATTCGATATCGGCAACAGTTATTTCAAGTACTAGCCCGGGGGAGGGGAGGGGGCTCCCGTGATAGCGGAGAATGTTTCGAAATCTCACATTACGTCACTTGTTTACTCGTACCCCCTCTCCCCCACTCCAACTAATTTCGCAATCCGAACACATGGAAAGACACTGCGCTTGATATATACTTTAGATATAGATAAATTTCAAGATGATTTTGTAGGTCTTGAACAAAAAAAACTATCTGACAGAATCGAATTAGACTTGACACCGTCCGAAAATTCGATCTTCTGCCGACATCACCAATTTGACTTGACGAGGAAAATTGTCAGAACTTCGATCCGCGCCCGCACGGGCGCATGCGCGGATTTCGAAAATATCACGCCTCTCACGAGAGAATCGGGACCAGTAGTTGACATTGAAAATTGAAATAATTTGGTTTATATGATTTTTAGTTACGTTCTGGGTCGTAGAATAAGCTCCTATTTTGTTTCGAGCCAATTCGCTACTGCAGCTGCAGCAGGCTGCTGCAAAGTTCAGAGCAGGGACATTGGATTATGGAATTTTCACAAACAATTGTGGTCACTTATGTAGCAAGGGCCGTGTGTGTCGCACTTGGAGGAAGTGGGCGACCACTGCCGACTTTTCACACTTCGCTCTCGATGCACACCGTTTTTTCGAAGCTTTCTTTATTGATTTTTTACCTTTTTAAAGTTTATGAAAATATGCTTTTTCCTGCATGAGTTCTTGATAGTGTATGCGACTACCCTATATTGGCCCTATATCTTATCACGATGATGGAATAGTCGAAATATAGCGCTTCGCAAATAGTTTTTAGTAGTCTTCTGCTATAAGCGGGAATACGCTGATCATTTCCGGCTTTCCCTTGAGGCTATTATTGATTTTTAGCATTTTTGTATATTCATTCTCAACTAATTCAGCCATCGGCTATTCGATGGAGGACAAAAAATAGGGGGTCAATTTCGTCCTCGTCCGGTAACTTTAATGGCTTGTCATCATTGGCTGAGGCGATGCCGTCTAATGTGACATACACCAGGTTACTCCACATCTTCTTAGCTACCGCTCAGTGTATATCATGCCCCGTTTTAGTCGTCGGGAAGTAGCGAAAACTTTATTTTTATGGATCGTACTCGCTGAAATCTAAGATTTTTCTACTGTGCTTGTTCCATTGGAGATGCCGTCTGATGTGGCATATGGTGAGGCACTCTACAGATTCTTAGCTATCATTGGGTGTATGGTATGTCATGTTTTACGCGTCGGGAAGTACCGAAAACTTTCTTTGAATGGGTCGTTATTCTCACCTGTATCCCCACTTCATAAAATATTATGCTTCCTATAACAGCTGTCCGGAGCAAGCACAATTTACATAAAAGTCGTTTGTGAACATCAAGAACCTCAAAAAACTGGAAAACAATTAAAAAATAAATAAATAAAAAATATTAAAATATCGGTTAAAAAATCTGACCTAACGTTACACAAGAGGTCATGAAATTATACTGTAGAAACTCGTTCTAACGATGAAATTGTAAAGACGCTGTCTTTTAATTGTTTTTGAATATTTTGAACATTATTTTTTGTCGTACAGTACTCAGTAGTGCCGATTCCATAGGTTCAATACATTGGAAACTATATTTACATATTTAAAACAATATACATTGCCCTTGCTACACTTATGTTGAAAAATGAGTTGCTATGACCAAATGAATGATTTTGTAAAAACACATTGTTCATTTTTCACATTCGCGACCTTTGCAGCAGCACCTCTTCAGAATGGATTTTAATTATTAATTAGCTACTCGAACACCGATTTTTGCCACAACTCCAAACTTTACAAGTTTGTAGAGCTCGAAATTCTGCACATTCCATAATTTTTGGGGAATTTATCTCTGTGGTTCTGATAGTTTCCCAGGCTGTCGAAAACATCACAGTGAGACCCCTCGCAGCGGATATGGATGCACAGACACGCAGGTTCGAACCCCAGAGGTGACAACAGATGTTTTGCAACCTTATTTGTTCACTTCTATCACCTATAATATACTTACATTCATTTCTTCAACACTCTAACGATGGCAAAAAATAGATTTTCATGCTTGGGGTTCGAACCTGCGTCTCTGCGTATACCGTTCGACTGCGAGTGAACCGTGCAGCCCATTATGTTTTCGACGGCCTGGTGAAGTATCAGGACCATAGATATAAATTCCCCAAACATTATGGTATGAGCAGAATTTTGAGCTCTACAAACTGGTAAAGTTTGGAATTGTGGCAAAAATCGGTGTTCGAGTAGCAAAATTAAAACCAGTCCGTCATGGTCTTGAAGCAAGGGTCGCAAAAGTGAAAAATCAACAAAGTGCTATGAAATCTTCATTTGATCGCCTTCATTTCATTAGATAGAAATGTTTTCGCAAACAAAAGCGGTCACTTTTCATTATGGAAACATCACTAAATTATATGTTTGCTCTCAACTTTGCAACAGCGTGCTGCAGCTGCAACTCACGACAAAATTCTGAAATTTTAGGTTTAGATAGTAATGTCAAGCACTTTGTGGAAATATAAGAAAAAGAATTTACGAAAATTTGAATGTCAACTGAAAGTGCCGATTTGCCCCGATTCTCTCGTTAGAGGCGTGATATATCTACGGTAACCTCGAAATTTTAAATCGACTCCGATTGCGTTAGCGGTAGGGGCGCTGAATTTTTTTACAAATACTAACTTTACTTCGGGAAATTTTTTGATCAGATGCTATTCAAGTCTGGAATATAATTTCACTTTTACTTCAAACAAAATCTCTATTCCCCAAAAATTTTTCAAGAAGTTCCAAAAATTGTTTTCGCGGTTTAGCTTCTACTTGTATCAGATACACACTTGAATAAAAAGGATGAGTAGAAGGCGGTCAACGAGGGCAAAATATACCTGAAACGTAATGGTTGTGTAAATATTTCTGTAAGCACATTTTCTTAACTTGGCTATTTTTAGAGAAAGTAATTCTCCTGCATTGTTGGCGCGGAGACTGGAACAATATGAAAGTAAATTCACTTAATTTACCGGAACCAGAAAAGTTAGAAAATGCGGTAACAGTAGTATTTACACTACAATTACGTTTCAGGTACAGTCGCGCCAGAAAGTCACCGTACACTTTTTGAATTTGTTGTATCTTTTTGCCCAGAAAATTCATTATTCTCACGCTAAGGTATGTTCTACCAAAAATTCGGAACTCGGCTTCTAGAGTAGCTAGAGACCCGTTCAAAGCATCAAAATGATCGCCATCATGAGTACACATGATCCTGAGAATATGAATACGATAGCTCATAATTTGCCCTCAGGGCATGAAAAAATCACTTTTTTGCATGACCATTTTTTGGACATCCATAGCTTTACGGAAAAGTTTAGTAAAAATCTGATTTTTATCTGGTAATGTTCAAAATGTATTGAAGAACCGAATTCCAACTTTTCAGAGCGGTTGGATATCTTTCCAGCCCGCGGCGTGCGTTTTTCGGAGGAATACTAGGGTCGGAAAACACCTTGTTTACCCCTATGGGCGAGAGAGTGCACACGACGAGAGTGCGTAAACAGGGTGTTTTCCGACCCTAGTATTCCTCCGAAAAACGCACGCCGCGGGCTGGAAAGATATCCAATCGCTCTGAAAAGTTGGAATTCGGTTCTTCAATACATTTTGAACATTACCAGATAAAAATCAGATTTTTACTAAACTTTTCCGTAAAGTTATGGATGTCCAAAAAATGGTCATGCAAAAAAGTGATTTGTTCATGCCCTGAGGGCAAATTATGAGATATCGTATTCATATTCTCAGGTTCATGTGTACTCATGATGGCGATCATTTTGATGCTTTGAACGGGTCTCTAGCTACTCTAGAAGCCGAATTCCGAATTTCAGATCCTGTTTTTGCAGCTTCGCTGCAGCAAATGTGCGACCGAGCAGCACCTTCAAAATTTTATTCTGGGTAGGCCTCGGTCATATCTCCAATCATAGAAAGTATGGCGAACAGGAAAAAATCTATGTAAGAATAATGCCGTTTTGAAAAAGTGCCGATTGATTGCGTCATCACTACGCAATAACTATGCGATGACGTCATACCATAATACCATGCTCATAATCTCCGATGGATTTGGTACATCATACCTGAGTGCCAGAATGATGCATTTCCTGAACAAAATGATACAACAAATTCAAAAAGTGTACGGTGACTTTCCGGCGCGACTGTATATCCTGCCCTCATTGACTGACTTCTACTCATTTTTAAATTTCGCCTTTCTATTGAAGTGTGTATCAATACAAGTAGAAGCTAAAACGCGAATATTATTTTTGGAACTTGAACACTGCTGGATCAATGAGATATATACGATGTAAATATTTGGGGAACTGAAACTTTGTCTGAATTAAAAGTTAAATTATCGATTTCCAGCGTTATATGGTATCTGATCGAAAAACTCAAAATCCGCGCCAGCGCGCGGGGACGCGGGTAGAAATTCTGAAGATTGTCGACGGCCCTTGTCGAGTGCTACCTATTGGTGAAGTAGGAAGGAATTCGAGTTTTCGGTCGGTGGCAGTTTCGCTGAAGAATTATGTTGATTTTGTAAAATAGCCCCTTATGAAAAAAACTGACTCTTCCTTCAGTTTCTCCTTCTCCTCCATCAGATCCTTCATTTCTATGGTACGATCGAGTTGGAAGGAAGGAGGGGCTGAAAGAAGTTTTTCGTCTATTCTCAGACGAATAGCAACTGAACTAACATTTCTGCTTTTGGCTATGCAACTGGTTGACTTCGTTCTCGAGATAGGTCACCCTTAACATCCACAATCGTTTACTTCAAGATTTACTTCAAGATGCGCCTAATTGCGATAATATTAAACTCACGCAGTCTCCAACTCCATGTGACGTTTAGCTGCAAATAATGAAAATTATATTTGTCTTCCATTTTCTCGAATTCTAAATGCACTTCATAAATAAACGCAATGAAACTCATTTCAATTGATCACTCTTGGAAAGGTGAAAAAATCACTCACAAAAATCAATGTAGCAAAAATGATTTATGAACCCGTTTGCATAAGAGTCGAACAATGTTCCGAATGGTCTGACACATCAAATTTTTGAAAATTGGCATAAAGGGGGTAGTCAAGGGTGCTATCATCGTGGTCAACTTCATTTTGCTCCATCTTGTCCGGGTAAGCCAGGCTGCATGTAGGCTTCATCTACACTTCTACCCATAACTCGACATCCGATTTATGAAACGACTTAAAATTTGAACAGATGATAGCTAGTGAAATTTGAACAGATGATAGCCACATGCTTTTTTTCATGACAACGTTATGATTTCGACCATCTCTAATATAATGCAACACTTACAATCACGAACTACGTGGTAAGATGCCTTCCACTGGGGATCATTTTTCGTGTAATATGTGTGAGGTCTGAGACTATTTTTTATACAGATCGTTTTCTTTTTTTTCGATACACATCGGATGAATTCAGCATTAAACCGATTATTCCGTAGGTGAAAGTGTCGAATGAATATCACGTCCCTCACGTAAGAATCGACTCAGAATGGCACTGGTTTGGCATTGAGGTAAAATTCGAAATTGAGATAAATGCATTTTCATGGTCCACTGGACCCAACTAAGACCCCCTTGCACTGAATAGTGCCTGGGATCATTCTTCGCCGAGTTGCTGCACCGGTCGGACCGAGCACTCCAACTTTGATGCTTTCTTTCTACCCTTCAATGAAATCATACTGAAAACTTTTCTTCTAGTGATCCGGCTACTTTTTGATGCTCTATCACCCTATCTAGACCGTTTTTCGATTTTTCATCTTTGAAACGCCCCATATTCAACGACGGGTAACATGAAAACTGCCCCAAAGTCACCGGATTTTTTTGCTCCATTAGATAGAGCTTGAAAAGAGGATTCGAACAAGTACCTTGCGCTCACATATGGAGGGGACCTAATGGGTGTTTTGCCCTTAAAACGCTTCCGGAAGATTTGAAGTTATTTTTAATCAGCTAATCGACGTGTCATTCTGCCCTCTCGCGACCAAAGGTTATTAATTTTGCGTTATGTTTCAGGCTCCGTTGAAATTCATTTTAATAGTCATATTGGAAACTTTTCAAATCTCAATTTCAAATTTTGCCTCAACGCCAAGCTTTGCTCGATTCTTAGGTGAGAGGCGTGATATGTTTCGTGGGTGAAGTGTCGAATGAATTTGTTTTGCCTCCTCTTCTTCTTTATTTTCCACTCTCACCCATCGAGTTATCGGCATAGAGCTGGCAAACACATCAGAAAACGGAGTGCATCAAAAAATTATCTAACTTAAACCCCACATGTATTGTTTGAAAAATGAGAGCATGGCGCATTGTACCATGAAGTGGTGTATTCAGATTTGTCTTATGAGTGACTATCTGAGAGAATTGAGCAATTCTACCTATGAAACGCACAGCAAAAAATGAAATTTCAAATAAAAATTGCCCAAGGTGTAACTTTTCACGTAGAGTTCGAAAATCGAGCTTAGACGGCCGTATCTCTCACCCCTCATTTGTTGTTCCGCGCTGAACTTGAGCGGTCGGTTTTTGTAATTTTTGAACGGCTCATCCAAACCCCGTACGTTTATAGTAATTCTGAAAGAGCTCGACGAGATAAGCATTTTTGCTGTTGGAAGTGTACGGCTAGCTCATCGAGGGAAAAAGTTGAGGCAGTTTGAAAAATTAAAATTTGTATTGTGAAAACAGTTTTTCCGGGGTGTATTTTTAAGTATGTTCATTCGATTCCCCGTGAAAAGTTACCCCTAGGACCAAATTTTCAGCAATAAATTGGCGAACCAATGATTTTTCCCGAAATGCGGAAAAAAGAAGTATGATGAATCATTGAATTTCTGAAATTTCGCACCTTTGCGATTTTAAACTTGTAGATATTAGTAAATGTTACCAATACTGCACTTCAACTTTTATGCATAATTAGAGAGTATTCTCATTAATAAACATGCCTTGCGATAGCAACAAACCATTTTTTTCACTTCACATTTTCTCAAATTTGCACGTAGCAAATTCAACAGGTAGAGACCACTTAACGCTTTACCTGCAGCCATATTGTAGCATGCCTCGACATGTGTGAAAATTGGTGGAACAGTCCTCCTCCAATGTATCGGGGCTCTAGTTATTGACGCCCGAATATGGCTTCAATGAAAATGTCCGAAATATCTAAATTCATTTCGGAAGTTAATTTTGAGAATTATGGTTGCATATTGTTGTAAATAATTTTTTCGCTGAAAATTTGGTCGTAGGGGTAACTTTTCACGGGGAATCGAATGAACATACTTAAAAATACACCCCGGAAAAACTGTTTTCACAATACAAATTTTAATTTTTCAAACTGCCTCAACTTTTTCCCTCGATGAGCTAGCCGTACACTTCCAACAGCAAAAATGCTTATCTCGTCGAGCTCTTTCAGAATTACTATAAACGTACGGGGTTTGGATGAGCCGTTCAAAAATTACAAAAACCGACCGCTCAAGTTCAGCGCGGAACAACAAATGAGGGGTGAGAGATACGGCCGTCTAAGCTCGATTTTCGAACTCTACGTGAAAAGTTACACCTTGGGCAATTTTTATTTGAAATTTCATTTTTTGCTGTACGGGCTGAGGTAAGTCCTCTCAGATAGTCACTCTTATATTCCAGGTCGTCGAACTTATAATGTTATTATGAAAAAGCATGTGGTATTCTGATTCCGGTGGCTTCGAAGTGGCACTAGCAATCATCTGTACAAATTTAAAGTCGTTTCATAAATCGGTTTTCGATTTATGAGTAGATGTGCAGGTGCAGCCTACATGTAGCATGGGGATTAACCGGTTGAGGTGGAGCAAAATGAAGTTTACCACTATGATCCCTTGACTACTCCTTTAGGTAAATTTTCGAAAATTTTGTGTGCCAAGGTTTGTCTGACTTAGATGGTCTTATGGAAACATCATATTTAATATGCATAAATTTAAGGAGCCTCTGAACCAAGCGCATCTGCTTCCATAATTTGATTACTTGACTTTTTAGTTATATCACGCCTCTCACGAGAAAATTTGTACAAAACATTCATTTAATGGTACAATCGGAAGTCTATTTTGAGTTTTTGGCAGTAATTGGGATAATTTTTGGCAGTAGTAAAAATGTGGTACTGAGTCAGATTCCGATCTCCTTCCTACATCCGCGGTTTGCAGCATCCACCATAACCCATGATTCGGAATTTCCCATGGAACTTACATAATTTGTTAAGAGACCGTCCACGAGAGAATGGAGCAACTGGGTGGGGATCACGGATGGTGAAAAAATAATAAATTCTTTCACATTTTAACTGAAGTGCCCATCCAAAGAGGACCTCACCAATAGCTAAGGTTTTGGATAGATTTTGAAAAAGATACAGTAACGCACCATTTTGGGGTCGAAAAAATTTATATCGCAAATTTCTGTGAATTATAGATATTCTGGTGCATTTTAACTCGTAGAAACCGAATTTCAACATTAAAATTGCATAGCATGCGATTTAAAAAGATCAGTGCAAAAAAATTTTTTTCGGCTGAAATGCCATGCCGGGCAGTTTTGCAATACAGTTTCGAAATTTGCGTGTCTTTTTGAGTTTAAGGAAGTTTTTGCAGAATTTTTAAATAGTCCTGCACTGGGTTTTTATGAGCCTCCCCCCCCCCCCAAATGCTCTACTCGTGTATTGAATTTCATCGAATTACGCTTCAGGTTTACGTTGTCCCCGACGTCCGATTTTTCAATCAGAGGTTTTGAGACAATGGCTCTTATTTAAGGATAAAAGCAAGCTACCAAATGCTCTACTCGTGTATTGAGTCCCTAGAGAAGCGTAGAATAGCGATAGATAAGAGAGTAGCCACCAATCTCCTCCGAGGCAAATATAGTATTTCCAACAAAAAACAATATTATTTCAAAATTTACTACACTCGAAGCGGCAAGAACTTAAATAATCTGGGATCGAACCACAACTACAGACACAATAGCTTCTTTCCAAGAGTGACAAGGCTTTTAGTAAATTCCGGGAATCAAACCAGTTCCCCTGAGTAGATACCCCTGAAACTATTGTCCCATTATTCACTCGTCATTTTAATCATCATTAATTGCCTTTTCTATTTAAATTTTGCCACACGATATTTCGAACGAATATGCGGTCACGTTCCGAACGTACGACAAGAATAAGGTACATAGACACGGCGGGTTTCGATGAAGAAGCGACTTTGATATGCAGGGAATTATGGTGCAGTTGAGGAAGAAAAGACGGTGTAGCAAATGTGTAAAACTACAGTAGGCACTACACCAAATCGCCGGCTTATATATATTTATGCTATTTCTTTTGCGAAATAACGTGATACAAAATGAAAAATGGAACATAGTTTAATTACGATTAAAATGATGAATAACTAGATAATACGGGAGGGTAAACTACTCAGGGCAACTGGTTTGATTCTCATTGTTCACTAAAAGCCTTGCCGCTCTTGGAAAGAAACTATTATGTCTATAGTTAAAGTTCGATCCAGGGTTGTTGAAGTTCATGCCGTTTCGAGTGTAGTAAATTTTAAAATAATGGGGTTTTCGGTTGGAAATACTATATTTGCCTCTAAGGAGATTATTGGCTACTCTCATATCGATCGCCATTCTACGCCTCTCCAGGGACTCAATGCCTAGTTTCTTGTTGCGATCGAAAGCGGAGGGCATGTTTTCCCAAGTGTGATTAAAACAGCGCATAAATAAACGTCTTGTGAAGTAGTTCTGTACTTTTTCAAGTTCTTTTTTATCCTTATTTTGGTATGGGTTGAAAACGGAAGAAGCGTTTTCTAAAATAGGTCTAATGTACATTGAGAACGTTTTAAGGAGTACCTCTACATTTTTGATTCGCAATGCTCTAAGGATAGTGTGACAGGCAGTTTTGCCCTTATTGGATACGGTACTGCAATGGTCTGAAAAGGAGTGATTTTTCTGAATAACAAAACCGAGGTCTTTTACTGTATCTTTTTGTTCTAGAGTTGTGGTTCCTATAGCATATGTTCGCTTTGTATTTGTCCTGCCCAGGTGCAATGAGTTGCATTTATGCGCAGCAAGGGGGAGTTGCCACTCTTCTGACCAGTTTACGATCGTGTCAATAGCAGCTTGTAGAGGGGTAGGTGAGTTTCCCTTCCTAAATGACCGATATATTTTTATATCGTCGGCATACATTCTTGCAACGACTCCATGATTTTGCACTAGAGTAGGGATTTCTGAGGTGTAAATAAGGAAAAGCAAAGGGCCTAGGACTGAGCCCTGTGGTACACCGCTGGTTACAGGAAGTGACATAGAGAGTGAGTCTTTTACTCTCACTTGAAACGATCTATTCGTGAGGTATCCTGCAATCCAGTTGATTGTCTTATCAGAGAGACCTATAGTGCTGAGCTTGAGTTTTAGCTTGGGATGAGAATCTATCAAAAGCTTTTGCAAAATCAAAGTAGATAACGTCAACAGGTTTCCCATCACTAATTGCGGTTGTCCAGTGTTCTAGGACCTCAAGCATTTGGAGCTCTCGCGATCGTTTCTTACGGAATCCGTACTGCTCATCGGGAAAAATTTGTAATTGTTCACAATGGGTGATAATGGATTTGCACAAAATGCGCTCAAAAACTCGACAGAAGAAAGATGTAATTGATATGGGCCTGTAGTTTAGGGGATTGGAGAAAGGAGGCGATTTCTTAACAGGGGTTACTATTGAATGTCGCCAATGGGAGGGGACCGCTCCCGATTGGTAGGAATTCCTAAAAATGATTTCAAGTGCTTCGGAAATGGGTACGGCAATTCGTTTTATGAAGGTGAGGTCAATGTTCTCAGGTGTTTTACAGGAGGAACGTTTCCATTTTTCGATAAGGGAGCAAATTTCGTGTCTAAGAAATTGGGGTTCTTCGTAATTACCGAGATGAAGGAGGCCTTGACTATTTGGTAGCTTTCCATCATCTATGGTGAATACACTTGCAAAAGTTTCAGCGAGTAAGTTGGCTTTCCCTAAGTCATCCATTATTAGGCTGCCATCAGTTCTCGTTAGGCCTTCCACCCCCTTAGATTTATTAGCACATCGTTTCATGAAGCGGAAAAACTTATTCTTGTCGTCGCTTTCGATTACTTTTTTCTCGATGGTTTTGTGATACCGTTGTAACTCCTTGCGAAACTTTTTGTTCAGGTTCTCGAATTCATGTTAGTCATTAGGATCGTTGCTATTAATTGATATCTGCCATGCTTGAAAACGCTTCCTAAGAGTCGCTCAATATGAGGGGGAAGTTTTCCATGTGAAAGGCTCACTTTTGCCCAAGGAACATGAGTGTCAATTGATTTTTGAATGACGCTAATCAAGAGGTCGTACATGAGGTCGATATTTTCGATTTTTGAGAAAACGCATGTCCAGTCAATGTTTGATAACTGAGAATTAATCAAGTCGTAATCTGCTTTTCTGTAGTCGCGCCTAAGAGTGAAAGCGGGCGTAGAATGACTCATTGTGAAGTTGAACTCGACCGTCGAATGGTCAGATATATCGAAAGGTGGGCCTACTCCAGTTTGGGTGATGAGACCAGGATGGTTGCACAGCAGTAAATCGAGGATATTTTCCTTTCTCGTGGGTTCTTTTACTAGCTGAACAAGTTTAGCTGAGTTACAGAAGTCAATGAAAGATTGTGAGGAAGGAATAACCGTTTTTGGCTGGGGAGCGGGGAAGATTGACCAGTCAATATCAGGGAGATTAAAGTCGCCAGTTACTATTGTTGGTTGAGGGCACGAGCAAAGATCCAGGATTGACTTGACAAGGGAAACAGTTTGTGTCGTACTCGCTTTGGGGTTACGGTAGGCGCACACAATCCTAATTAGATCGCCATTTATGTCTACATCGACTGCTAATAATTCATGGGATTCAGGTACTGTTTCATCAGCAATCTGTGCAGCACTTATGGAAGAGTGTAGAATGATTGCTACACCACCGCCTCTAGAGTTCCTATCTCTTCTAAACACGTTGTAATACTGATCTTGATCACCTAGGAGAAGCGAGTTTGGGAAGGATGGAGAGAGCCATGTCTCAGTGAGGCAAATCATAGTATATTTTTTAGAAAGGGTTTGAGAGAGATATTGTAGTTTGTTTCTGATAGAGCGGCAATTGGCTAATATGGCGGAGAATGAAAGTGAGTTTTTGTCTGAGTGGGTATTATGCCTGCGAATCATTACCAGTTTCCCTGCGCACCGAGATTAGGAGGTGCACCGTACTGTGAAACGTAACTGAGGAATGGATTGGGGTACGAATTAATGAACGGATATGGGGGAGGGAACGAATTGCAGGGCATTGGGTTATTGAAGAGGGGTGGAGGCGGCGATCCATATCTATTATGAGTGAAAGAGAGAGGTCGAAGGAATCCAGGGGGCTGGTTGGGGCGGGGATTCATGGGGCGACGATTGGCTCTACTCTCCGTGGTGAGCACCGAATGAGTGCGGGCTCGGGGAGCAGGGATCTGAGATGGGCGGGCACTCTGAGGGGGATGGGTAGTTCCATTACTGGGGCGAGGTCCATTCAATCCAGAACGAGGAGCAGGTGTCTTCCGTCGGGCGTCATCGCGATCAGCATACGAGGGTCGAATGAACACTTCGCGGAAGTGATCACTCTGGGCGACACGACTCGCATTCTTCACGATGAGTTTAGCATGCTGTCGTGTGGGAAGGACTACCTTCGTGAGGCGCATGTGAGCGGCATCGACATCACGAGGAGGCATACGGTAGACGGCGATGGGAAGGACAGGGTAGCCAGTGAGGGAGGTGATGGCTACCACCTGCTCGAAGTCATCTCTGACCTGTTGTTCGGGGGTGCGATCGGGATTGAAGGGGAGTCTGCAATGACAATCGATCTCTCGAGATCAGAAGGAGACTCGGGTGTCGTCGAGGAATCAGGGTCAGTCTTCTTGGCAGCCGAAGTGGAAGAATGATCGGGGGCATTCTGCGGTACCTCGATCATGGCTACGTCATCGGCAGGGATGAGAGGGGTGGGATTGGGGGAGGGAGCGAGAGGGAGAGGGAGGGAGGAAACAGGAGGGGGAGTATCTACCCGTGCCTTCAACTCACGGATCTCCTGTTCCAGTTCCTTTGTGTACTCGCATTGCTTCTCGAAGTCGAGTCGGAGCTTGACACAGAATCGGAAGAGGTCACCGACAGAGCATTCGCAGTAGTATTCATCGGTTTTGGACTTCTTAGCTAACGGGCCGTTAGTCGCCGTTCCTGAGGGAGATGAAGGGCGACGACAGAATACGGCTCAACATATCTCACCGTTGATGGTACCGATACATAAGATGGGCACGGTCGGTACTCCGTGCAGGCGGGGGGCCCTCGAGGGAAGGGGTAGGGCGAGAGAGTGTGCGGAAGTGAGAGAGTGCGGAGCGAGGTCAGAGTCACCTCTCACAGTGAGGGAAGGGAAGAGACTGAGGGAAGGGAAGAGACTGAGGGAAGGGAAGAGACTGAGGGAAGGGAAGAGACTGAGGGAAGGGAAGAGGCCGGCTTTGACATGTTTTCATCATCTTTCTCGTTTAACATAGTTTGTACGTTAATGAATGTGCTCCAAAGGTGGGGAAATAGCATCAATGAATCTATAGGTAATACAGAAATAAATAATGAAGACCATTAATTAAGTAATTAACTCGTAAAACTGTTCAAAGTTTTCAAGGCTCATTTTGGCATGTTTATCGATTTTTTTCGGGATAATTAATGATATTTCGGGAAATCCAGCGTGCTGAACAACACTAAAACAGCTATAAAATTATATTTATACGCCTTTCAACGTATCGATCCATTCCAAGCTGTCTGGCTACGCTCGTTAGCAGGCTTCCCACACAGACCTTTTTACGCGCTCTTTTTGAACACCTCATATCGGAACCCGCCGTGTAGAGTGGCCTATTAAAATAATCCAATAAATGCTCTTAAATTTACAATGAATGGTCATAACGGAGATGCATAGTAATGCACATATTTCAAAACAGGAGGACACAAAAGTTGGGTTATAAAATATGTCCACAATTATATAAACCACGATAAGAAAAACTTTCCGCGCGCGCCTCTTGTCTCATTAGTCAATTCATACTTTCGGAAAGTTTTTTAATATTGCTATAACTAAAGTAGGTATGAAGAATCCATGTGAAGTATAACCTACATTTATATATAAAGCGCAGTGTCTGTATGTGTGACCGGATTGCGAAATCGGTCGAGGGGGAGAGAGAGCGCTAGTAAAGAAGGTTCACCACGAGTGATTGCGAAATCTACTCCGCTAACACGGGAGCCCCGCCGAAGGCGGGGAGCGCAATTGGGATAGTAAATAAATATAAAAATACAGACGATGCCCGAATAAGCTGTGCCCGAATAAGAATATTCAAAAATGCGAAAAATCAATAATAGCTCACGGGGTGGCCGGAAAGGATCAGGTTAAAGTTGCCTGATCCAGCGCTCTCTCTCATGCACGCGACACGCGGGCAGCTCGTACAACCCCGGGATCAGCGAATCGATCAGGATTTAGTTTTCGGCTGGTAACTTTAAGCGATCGGAGCAAAGGCGACTTAATGACTACGATGTTCACACTCTGCTTACCCAATATGGCAGAGATATGAAGCAAATTCTAGAATCTTTTGGTCGAAAAATGGTTTTCGATATTATCACAATGAAAACAAGTTATGATTGATACTATCGTAGGTCAGAAAAGTGACTCCCATTAGATCCGTATTACCTGATGATATTCAGGGTATTAATGGATCGCAAACTGAGTTTACAGCTCGGATCGTGAAAAAAAAGAAATACAGGGAGAATAAGGCCGTGAAAACGCGCTTACATCAATTCTTACGTCCGTACATAAATACTATCGTGTTTTTCTAGGCAAATGCACAAATGACATGCTATAAGCACAAATATACTCTGTTTTCCCTATAAAATTGATTGATATGGAAGAAGTGCCTAGTAGTAGGAACTTAAAGCTAAAAATAATTACAATAACAAATCGATGACTAAAAATAGTAACCAAAAAAATATAGAAAAACACGACCCCCGGAGAAAATACATAAGGAAAAAGAAAACGTAAGCAGGCATAAAGGAAAAGGCGCGTTTTCAAAAAAGTATAGTCAGAATGTTGCCTGAATCAGTGAAAGAGGGTCTGGTCTCATCACGATCACTCCTAATCTGGGTGATAAGACAATTCGAACAAACGAAATCGAATAATGAGTCATTATTAATGACGCTTCGAACAAAATTTTTCGAACTTTCGCACAATTCGTACACCGAACTAGGACGTTTTGCACAACTTCTCTTCAAACTTAATTTATTGCGTATGTGTTTTGCGTTATTAGATTATTCAGCTTTGTTTATAACATAATTGATTAATATATTATGGATAGGGACGGCAACGGGAATTTTTGAGTACGGAATATTTGTTGCCTACTTCCGACGCTTTTGCTTTCAATCTACCGCACTTTTGAAGCCAAATTCTTTCAATATTAAAAAAAAAATTTTTTAAATATTTAATGTGATTTTTAAACTATTTTATTGATTGGAATGAATATGAACACATATTGAAAGAACACCAAGGATGACAAAAAGAGACATGTTGCAGAAATGAAGACGCACGAAACGTTCGAAAATATACGCGTTTTTAGAATTAAGTGATGAAGCTTCATTTCCTCAGTTTCAGTAGATTATCAACCACAAAAAAATGTTTTCACAATAAAAATAAATATAAATAAAAGATATTAGAGAACGAGGCCGCGAAAGTTGAGCATTTTAACGTTGTAAATTTAGGGACCGCGGAGCTCCGTCCTATCTGCCGTTCACCATTTTTTGCATTGGGAAAACTCACACATCATCACACCACCATTTTATTTATTTATTTTATTTTAATTAATTACTTTTTGGGTACAATCGATATAGCATCATCTGAAGATATAAAATCGTAACTGAATTAAGTAATATAGTGGTTATAAAACGTAAATAAACGGATTGTTAGAAAATTGCGCTTCACATTTTTCTAATGATTTGTATTTTTCTCTTTAAATCGGAGTGCCCAGTTTTAGTGTTCTATTCAGTTGATTGCTCTAAGCATCCCTGCACTCTACAGAGGCACTGGCCATGCTCGGGTTTCGTTCGGAAGCATGGTTTATGGCCTATTTTTGAGACAATGCTGACATTTTTCTCGGTTAACCTTGATTTTCTCCACTTTTCTGAGTGCCCAGTTTAATTTGAACATTTAATCACATGCAGCTACCTCCCCTCTGTCCTAAACATGTACAAAAATGACGGTTCGTCGTTCGGAGACCTTGTTTATAGCAGTGAAAGTCAAAATGAGCGATTGTTCGATTATCGGGCTGTGAAGCAGTAGAGTGCGACAAATTGACCTTAAGCTTACCGTTCGCATATGTTATCAAAATAAATCAGCAAAATTTAAAAATTAAAAATTCACATAACGCATTAATTAATTTTTGAAAACAACCATGCCTCATAAGTAACAAATTCGCCCCATTCTGTACCAAAAATTACGGTAGATCTCTGGTAAAATGTAATTTTTTTAGAAATAGTTGTATTATCGTTATGATTTTTTTCGGTGACTATTTTTGTTCATAATCGATTCCGCAATCCCGATTTCATAAGATAAGAATTTCGGAATTGATATAGAGTGCATTTTTAAACAGCCCTCCGCGGTCCCTATGTAAATTTGGTTAATTCAGAATATCACGCCTCTCATGAGAGAATCGAGCTGGGCGTGGGAATGGTGAAATTGGTTCTAACCGGTTTTGGTCATCCTAAGGCATGCCTGAGTGACCCCCGAAGTCTTATTGTGCAGACTTCATTTTGGAGCTTCCTACACCGGGTCGCAATTCGGCATCACTCACTTCAAGGGCCGATTTCTCGAAAACGGTGAACGATTGAGCAAAATTGACCTCTGAGTGACCCCAACTCATTTTTGGAGCTCTGTCCATCTATCTAAACCAGTTTTTCTGAATCCGATTTTGAACAGTGGTACACTTCGGGGCATTTTTCTCAAAAATGTAGGTGCACATGCAGCTCAAATTTTCTAAGTGAATGCAGCTCAGCGAGAGCTTTCAAATGAGTGGTTTGCTAAGAAAATACGGACACGGTGGTGAGAGTTTCGCCCCTTTTGCGTTTTTCGATAATTTGAAGGCACTCATTCCTCGCACACCGCACGTATTTTTGGAATGAAGGAGGAATGAGAACAATGGGGGGGGGGGGAGTGAGGGACAATGGGATAATTTCACTCTGCACTCTCAAAAACGCGCGGTGTGGCGAGGAATGAGTGCCTTCAAATTATCGAAAAACGTAAAAGGGGCGAAACTCTCACCACCGTGTCCGTATTTTCTTAGCAGACCACTCATTTGAAAGCTCTCGCTGAGCTGCATTCACTCAGAAAATTTGAGCTGCATGTGCACCTACATTTTTGAGAAAAATTCCCTGAAGTGTACCACTATTAAAAATCGGATTCAGAGAAATTGGTTTAGATAGATCGACAGAGCTCCAAAAATGAGTTGGGGTCACTCAGAGGTCAATTTTGCTCAATCATTCACCGTTTTCGAGAAATCGGCCCTTGAAGTGAGTGATGCCGAATTGCAACCCGGTGTAGGAAGCTCCAAAATGAAGTCTGCACAATAAGACTTCGGGGGTCACTCAGGTATGCCTTAGGATGACCAAAACCGGCTAGAACTCAATTTTCGATTTTCCTCCATTCCCATGAATGGCAAATTCAGCTCGATTTTCTGGTGGCGTCATATCTCTAAATGGGGGAACTGTTCATGCGATCTTTTTTTAGCATGTTATTCATATACGAGAAATGGATTTTTCATATGAAAACAAGGCGTGAACAGTTCCCCCCCCCCATTTACAGATATTGATTTGAAACTGATTATTGTGAATTTGACGCGGCGAACTACCGTAGTTTGTGTAGTAGCAGTGATCGATTTTTTCTTCTTGGTCGATTAAAGTTTGTATTCTTCTTCTATTACGTCATTCAGATTTTTCAGAGTGCGCTCTACATAGAATAATTAAAACGAAATCGTTTCGACGTTAGTCATATAACTACAAGTCTTTCAGTTTGTAATAGGTAGGAGTAAAGGAGTGACTTGAGATGCGCTCCACTTGGACTGAAAGCGTCGGCATTTTGACTTATGTTTATTATTGTTTTTCTCTTTTTTTGGTCATTTTTATTAAAAACTAAAGTGAAAAGTCGAAATGGGGTAGGCATAGCTTTCAATTGCTTATCAATTTGTGAATTGTTTTGCTTGTTCGTTAACGCCGTTGCAGTCCCTAATTACGGAAAAATAATTTCAATCAACCGAAAATAGCTTCCAAAGTTATGTGCGCGCTCACGAAAATTGTGCGAAAAGTCCTAGTTCGAAGTGGATTGTTCGAAGTTGATTATTTCAATTTTTTTTGTTCGAAACGTTCTAGTTCGAACAACACGCATTATTCGAATTTGTTTGTGCGAAATGTCTTATCACCCCTAATATGCACGAAACGAGCTGCAAACTCAGTTCGCGATCAAACTAAAACCCTGAATTTCATGTTTAGCGGTAATCCTGCAGCATATTTTTATATAGCTCAAGCTATTTCCTGGACAGCCCCCGGGCGCTTTTCCTTTCCTTATGTCGATGCTCCGGGGGCCGTGGAAAAACATAGAAATACACCGTAACACTTTCGGTCAGCTAGCGCGAACTTATTATTTCCGCTGAGAATATTTTTTATAAAAGAAAAATTATTGTTGATTATTGTTGGCCATTCGGGCGTAGCGGGAGCCATGATCTACCTTGTGAGGTCACAGTCTCCGCAACCTCTATTGGAGGAGAGGGCGGGAGGATTAGAGGTTACAGCCGCATCGATTTTATTCATCGATCCCTCAGACGCCCTCCCGTCTTCTCTTTCAAGCGCGCTCTAACCAAGCCAGGGTCGAGAGAGCAGAAGACGGGCAAGCGCGGGTGCTCAAATCGGTCTACCTCCCACATCTAAACTGACCAGAGAGCGGTGCTTCCAGAGAGATGCAGGGGAGGGTGATTGTGTGTTTAGGGGTAGAAAGTGAGCTGCCCCAGAAGTGCAATCTATGAGGCAATATTTGAATTTTATTTTCTTATTTTTTCCTTTAGAAGGTGTTTGCACATGCGTGCGCTCTAGACTATGTTAACAAACTTTTCACGGATCAGAAATGGCAAATTCGCGATTTGCAAAATTAGGGTTCAGACCATACAAGTGACAATATCGCTACTCACGGATAGAAATACTGTCTAATGTGATGCATGTTGTGATAACTGGGTGTATCCTCGAAATAACAGAAGCGGTTTTGTTAGATGTGAAAGCCAATGGTCGCAGGGAGGAGACAATAACCTCGAATCCAGCGAGCTCATGCCCAACACGTAAAAGATGCGGTTCCTCCTGATGGGAGAAATCGATAGTGCGACCTACATCATCACCGGAAAGTATTCGCCCAATTCGAATTCGGAAAATTTACGACTGAGAACTCGTTACTTACATATCTAATGAGATTCTAGGCACGCTAGAAATTAGTTCAATACAGAAAAAAATCCTTTTCATGACCCGAGGACCCTAAAAGTTAGGTACCGATCGCTCATCACTTACCTTTAGGCCCACAGAAGAAATGCTGCTATGTTCGCGCTCGCCATTTCTATGCCTTGCGCTACAGTATGCGTCGTGGCAGTCGGGCGTTTTAAATCAAAATTGCAAAAACATTTTTAACCAATTTTCTGAGTATTTTCAGATTCTTAGGCATGCCCAGTTCACTGAAATCAATACAAAATTGACCATACAATGCTCAATTTATCAATAAAAAGATGGTGTGTAAAAATTAAGGGGTCGATCTTCCGAAAGAATGGTAGTGTTTTGACACTATTTATTTTTTTGCATACAATTAGTTACGGTCTAAATCGCAAGAAAGATCCTTTTTCCTAATGAAAACGCCACAAATAAAAATACAGCAGCTCATTTTACAAAAAAACTGAGTTGAAAAATTACGGTAGTCCAGAAATAAAGGCACTTCCGGTTTTTTTGATTCAACTAGGCTCCTGGCACGGCATGATTTAGGCAAATTGAAGGAATTTAGCTCGTGATTTATGACTTTTATGCAGAGCATTATAACGCTCTTGATGTTGATGTGAGGCCAAGAAAAAATAACTTATTTTCGGATGATCCAACTTCGAGTGCATAAAATTTTCATGGTGAAATTGATAAAGGCGTTGGTATTAGAGGGTCAATATCGTCCTTGTTTGATAACTGTGCTGCACCTTATTATGTGCAAGTTTTTTTAGTCTTTTATAAAAACATGTTTCTCCGTACTGGTTTCCATTGCAGTCACATCCATCTGCTTGCGAGCACTCTTCAGGTCGACACATGCTTTCTGTCAACCAACCCATTATCGGCGTCTTCCTAAGTGATCACCGTGTATAATTTCTGCAGTCTTCCGATCTCCGTTCTTGCAGTTGCCAACTCCTCGCTTACATTCTTAAAGCATAAATATTTCCAAGGTGTTTACCGGATGATGTTGGTTAACACGAGTCTCCTATAAAAAACATTGGAAAATGAGGCACTGATGCGACAAAAAATAATTGTTGGTCTCCGCACGGTCCCCGGAGAAAATACATATGAAAAAATGGCACGCCCGCAGTCATTAAAGAAAAAAAGTGCGGGAATTTAGCTCCCGGATGTTTTTCGTCAGCGCTATGGGGGCCATGTCTCCGATTTCGCAACAACTATTGAGAATGACCAAAATGGGCACGAGAAGAACGCCAATCAACTTCGTTTCTCGAAATTTGAATACTGAAGGGTAGTAATGATCTCCCATTTCGAATGATCATATCTCAATTTTTGACCTACAGCTAGGGACCGCAGAGCATGGTCATTTTAGAATTTCTACTGACAGTACGCGGGAAACGTCGACCACGCACAACATTTCTTTTCACTTTGCGATTGCAACCACCTTGTGAAATTTTGAAATTTTTTTCTGTTGTTTTCAACGCTTTTATTTAGATAAAGATTAATTTTTCCTGGTCTGAGTGAATGCTCCCTATGTCAGTTATCGTCCCACATCATTTTGTCCACTTTGGAGTCCCGTATAATGCACTTCTCAGTCGATTTAGAAAAATGCGTTGGTTTGCACTCCTTCTACCTAGTTTGCACTCCTTCTACCGATTATTGATTTGCTCCCTCTGCCACACCTTATATTTCGTTACCCATACAATTTAGGAACCCTAGAGCACACAATCCCGCGATTTGCATTAATGTGGCAGAGGGAGCATTGAAGATACGTCGAGTTTTGCCTCCAAACTGGACCAAAAACGGGTTTTTTTTCGACATTCATTTTTCTCGGCCACATTTATATCAATACGAAAACATATTTTCATATAATTTTAATTTTAAAATGAAGAAAAACAAATATTGAAAAATTGAAAAATAAAAAGTCAGTTGCTGATTAGTTCAACGGTGGCAGACGGAGGGGTACGGTACCTAGTCCTCGGCGTCACGGCAATTTTTTTCTCAACACCCCGTTAAGAGAAATGGTCCCATTTCAGATCAAAATAACCACAGAAAGATTTACTAAGCATTGAAAGTATATCAATTCTGTGTTTAGTGACTAGGCTGCATATTCCATATTCGCTAGAATAGAAGGCGCCCTTCGCTAATTGATAGCTAGATGACGTTCCGGAAGGCAGAAAATGGCAACTAAACATTAATTAGTGATTAAATTATAATTTATGAGTAAATCAATATAATAAACCGAAAACCGTATAGCTAAAGTTGCCTGACAATTTGAAAAGTACCAGTTTCAGGCAACATTTTTTTAAAAATACACCGTTCCTCAGGAAAAAAAACATTGCACCGTGCCACAGTACTAGTTCATTTTAGCGGACCATTTTTTCCAGGTGTGTTGGTGAAAATATTGCCGTGGGCGTTGATTTTGCTAATTCGCATAATTAAGTTATTTCGCAAAATTGTTAATTTTTTGTTGTCAAAATCGTATCGGCAGCTCATAAACCATCGGATTCTATGCGCATTTTATTTTAGAAGCATTTTGAAGAAACCCGCCTGCTCTCCCTACCTACAGCGAGCATTTTTTTAAACCGCAGCGTAATGAATTCATCTGCAAATAAATATATTCGCTTAAAATGGATGGAAAGCGCCATATTCCTATAACAATCGTAAAAAACACTTTAAATTTTAATTTTCTCAATGCTTTTCTCTTTACAATGCGATTTTATTGGAGATTCTGATTCCCCATATCAATCACGTTTTGCTTGTTTTTATCTCAGTTCAACGTTATGCAAATGAACTTATAAAAACAATCGAAAGCTCTTGATGAGATAAGGAAAAGACCTTCTCTGAGGGTTAAGCCCGTCACGTGGGCTCAAAATATTTTCCGCAAGACAAATAAATTCTTCAGGTGTGGGACAGGTGCCAGCTGTGCAAATTACAAATTAAGTACAATAGTTAACCTTACACAACCGGACATCCGTACACCAAAACCGGCGTTCAGTGCATTTAAATCCGAATCTGGCTTTCAAGTGTGGGGGGACCGGCAAATTTAGCCGGCATTTAGTGTAGTGCGTCGCCATTTTGCCTCTTTACGGTAAGGGTAGCAAAACCATTCAAATTTATTTCTGTGTCCCACGTTTTTATACATGTGTAAACCCACGTGCCCGTACGACTTCTTCTCTCAAAAAATACACCACATCGAGTTTCCCGGAGTCTCCATCAGGGAAATCTTCCGCCGACAGGTATGTATCCTATGTGACGACCAAGATGAGACACTATATTAGGGTGTTTTAAAAGTTCGTTCGTTTTTGTTCGGGTGAAGATAAAACCCGCCGTACTAATTATACATCCCAAATTCCAACACAGGTGAATAGAGTAACCATTACCCAATCATGTAACCAATGGAATTTATATTAGCTACCTTCCCCAATTTTAAAGAAACGTTTATGCAATGGGTACTGTACTGACCCAAAATCGCGTTTTCCTTTATTTTTATTTCTTTGTGAACGTCTTCTTCTTAATGAAATCACCTTAGTTTTCTTAGTTTTGTCTTGCATAAATTTCGTAATATACATCCAAAAATATGGGAAGAATCGGTCAACTGCTCTATCTGCAACAATAAAATATTTCAAAAAGTCTGAATCATAATTTCTGCATTTTCGACGAAATACCATGATCAAATAAATAATTCATATTATATTTCCTTCCAAGCTCACCAAATGTTACATGTACAAAGTACTAGTGAGTACCACTAAATATCTCCAATTAATGAAATCAAAATAGCATTAATGAAATTCTAAAATGGAGTAATACTTGACAGCTTGATATTGCGAATAAAAAATGCAGTGTGATTCATTTGGGTCGTCAAAATCTAAATTACATCTATTTTGTTGGAAATCAGAAGCTTGAACCCAAAGACCGTGTCAGAGATCTCGGAATTATGATTGATCGTAATCTCTCAATGAGAGATCATGCAAAAACTATTTGTAAAGTAGCAGAAACTAAAGCAAATCTTGTTTTCAAAGCTTTACATTCAAGAGATGAAAAAATTCTGCTTAATGCATATTGTACTTATATAAGGCCTACACTGGAATTCAGTTCGAGTGTAGCACGCCCGATTCATTCCACTGACAGAGATAGAATTGAAAAAGTTCAAAATTCAGTAACGCGTAGAATATTTTACAAAGCTTTCAAGTGTTCTTATAATGATAGGCCGAACCATACCGAAAGAAACAAAGCACTAAATTTGCATTCGTTGGAGCATAGACGGCGTGTAAATGATGCAAAATTAGCATACCAAATGATATTTGGTAATGGTAAGCTTGCATTGTCACGGGATAAATTCTTTACGTTTATGAAAACTCGAACTCGTGGTGCCGGTCACAAGATTTTTGTAGATATGCCAAAAACAAAATTACGCGAGAATAGCTTTGCTATTCGAATAACAAAATCACTAATGTATGTTTTACAGACGTCGAAATTTAATTCGTCATCCACAGAATTCATTAAAGCGTTCCTTGATGGAAAGAAATGAAGATAATTACAAGATTATCCTCCCCCCACCTTTCCTACTTATTTCATTGTAACAAACCCACATGCAAAAAAGAAGGCATGTATAAATCTATTCTATTCTATAATTAGCGCATACTCCAATTTGGGTTTGATTTGATCGCACAAAGAAAGAACCTGCCATTTCCCGTTTGAGTGTGGTCAGTAATGAATGCTAGCGATCATTAAATAAAAATCAATGACACAAGTGAAACACATTGTAAGAATTGTGGGATCGTGCACTTCTAAATTAGTTACTCTGGTGTGCGCACCCAACATGATATCAAGTGAAACTCGTTTCCAAGTTGAAATCAAGTACAGTCTGGCGACCTGCGATTCCAAGTTGATATCAAGCTTGATTTCGTAAGAGTATCTGGACGGCGTCTCAGCGCATTTTTTGCATATTATTTTTAATATTTCAATCAATATTTATGATTTTAATCGATTTTATGAAATCGCCTGTGTTTTTCACTCTTCTTTTGTGATTCCAGATAGCCAATGCTTCGGAAGAAGAATGTGATTGAATGGAGATTATTCTAGTCGAAATTTGAACGGTTAGTTACGTAATCAGCTTCAACATTGTTGAGGTTCGGTGAATGTAACATGATGTTTACGATTGGTTGATATTAACTTCATTTCATGCTTCTGGTAGCTGCTTTTAACGAAGTGAGTCGAATCAAATTCACCTTATCTTTTAATTAGCTTCCTTGAGTACTATTATTCTCTTCCACTTACAACGGGAAAGGTCCCCTTTTAAAATGGATGAGGAAATAGCGATCGGGTACGCACCTTTTGCCGGTCCTGACATATAAATTTACGGATCGGTGTGCTAGCATGGTTTATCGATTAATTTCGCGTTCTGTCGTTTTGTTTAATGGTTCAATGATTTAAATATACTCCGTTTCTCCCTCGTGGATTAGTGTAGACACAGAGCGCCGCGATGTAGCTAACCAACATGTGGGTGCTATATTGAAATGGGTCTTGCAGCCACTCGCTCTAGTCATTGGGTATGTATCGTCTTGATTCGCATGTAGAACAATCAGCTCTCATTATAGTGAATAGTTCTATAGTTGCATAGTGGATATATGTCCCGTCTTATTGTCGTTTGTCCGATATTTTGTTCAAATTTTGTCATGTTTTTTTACAATGTTTTTTACATTGCAGGTAACATATGATGCGTTTCACGACATCGATCAAGGTCGTTCGCAGCGTAAGCAGCAAATTAAGAATGGCTTAATGAGAATGAGTAAGTCATTCATCGATTACAAAATTTATAACATGCTTGATTGTGTAGCATTTTTCATTTTAACTGATTGTCCATTCTTTCGTTGATTGAGCCATTGATCTAATGCTATTTAATATCATTTGCAGTGAGCTCGTTGGCTTTTGTTGCGCGAGTCCAAAGAACCAAGAGTAGAAGAAAACTGCGAATATTTATGAACGAAGTTTATCCCTCGGCTGCTGACGAATTCTCAGTGAGTGATTTTTTCAGTTGCTTTCGTTCTCCGGTTTTCTAACGCAGGATGCGCACCACTTTTGCGAAGCGGTGCGGACACCTTAGAACGCCACCTCGCGAAAGTCCGCACAGCTTCGTAAAAGTTACGGCGCCGCTTCATGTAAGTGACGCCGCAGCTACGCGAAAGTGGCGCGCATCCTACGTTGGAAAACCGGAGTTAGGAATTCACTTTGCTTGTTCATGTATCTTAGGGCCGGTTTCTGGCAAAAACGTTATCCGAGAAGATGTGAGCCACTCTAGAATTACCTTTTGCGATTTCAGTTCGATGGATATCATCTGGTGTGACATAAATGGATTTCGAAGTCGTCTTATCAAGTTAGTTTCACGTGCGTAGAAATCTATCATGTTTTTTGCTTGAGAATCGAGAGGAACAGACCATTTCTAGGATATTGACGAAAAGTCGTGTCAGATTTTTCGTAAGAAATAAGTAGGTCCATCTCCATTAAAGCGGTCCTAAGGAGATGGATCCTTATCATTAAATGAAACTCATTCGCAGAACATCGTTCTTTTGCCGAAATTTCGTAAAAACGGCTATTCAAAGTTCATTTCATTTTATCCTTTTCATTGTTCATTCTAGAAGGACCTCCGTTTTTCGACACCATTCCACAATGATATCTTGAATTCTCCCACATGAACGGAATAAATAATTGAATTGAATTGAATTGAAATTAAAAATGCAACATTTCACTCGGACCGAGGCCCCCCCTAACCAAAGTTTCAGAAATTCGACCTTTTTTTTCTGTGCCAGACATTGCTTGATTTTTAGGCAAACGGCGTCATATGCTATATATTTTTTTCGTGAAAAATATTATTGGAATCCTCTTATCACGTCGGTCCTTATCATGTAATTTTCTAGTCTTCCACATGAGTGAAAGTTGCATTTTTAATTACAATTAGGGGAAATCATGAAAATGAAATGGATAGGCGTAATCGAAATGGAATTTGACGCCGGGAAACATTTTTGCTTACTTGTCGCGTTTGCCATTGTTGAGGTAACTGAAAAAGTCTCATTTCGACGCAACATCATGCTTTTCGGGCAAAATAAAAAAATGCCCGTCGTTATGAGCATCTTGAAAACCCCAAATCATATACAATAGTTATAGAAAATCTGCATTTTTTTACTATGCAAACCCTAAATCAGACTATTCTGACTGTGCCTGGTCACGCTCGACTCTTAGGCGAATGCGCTCATACCAAATTCTAGTTCTTCAGGGTCTTTACGAGAAGGAGGTCGAAATTATGGCACAATTCAAAGCAACTTCTGAAGTTCGCTGGTCTTCCTCTCGGTGCCAACTCCATCAATTACTCCGCAATGTGAGAAGATCCTATCTACTTTTTCTAGTTGGATGAAGGTCTCAGTCCGAAGAAGAATTATGATTTAGGCATTATTTTTTTTACAATTAGTATCACTTATTCTTTTGTTGTAAATGTTTTAGTTGTTCTTACGTTATCACAGACATTTTGTGTAAAACATCCCCATCTTTTGGTTGTTTATTTTGATCCACCAATTTGCGACTTGCTTGAATTTTATTTGCTTTGTTTCGAATCGTATGTTTAATATCCGTTTGCTCCGATATATCGATAAATCAGAAGTAGCAAATCATAGTCACGACAGAATACTTGACATAAGGGAAAGAGAACTACCGTACCCCGCTCGCTCATATCGGAATTACATGTCTGACACGAAGCGCGCCCCAACGAGAGAGAGAGAGTACTGTAGCTTGACCTGGCGAGAGGGCATTTCCAACTTGATATCAAGCTAATTTCCAAGTCGCGCCCAAGTCTGGTCGCGAGTTGGGAATTTGCTTGATATCAAGTTGGAAGCGCACCTCAGAGTAGTTAGAGGAGTAATAACATAGCGCTTCTGAGCAGGAAAAATATTAAAGACGAAAACTTGAATGTGGGTCACAACAGTACCCTTTTATAAAACTTTGTTAAAAACAGGAGAGAGCAGCTGATGCAAATTCCATGAGTTGTGTGATTGGACAATGGTTGCTCTATTAAACACTATTGGTATTTGGAATGCATATTTATTACTCCGGATAATATCTTCCTCCGAACAAAAAACGAACGAACTTTTGAAACACCCCAATATGAGCAAGCAGAGGAACATCGATTACCATGGAGACATGTTCACGGCACTAACGGAAGGCAAACAACTTCGAGGTGTATATTTCCACTTGGCTGCCGGCAATTTCTCCCATTGCTCCCTAAATTGAAGAACAAGACCCGGGGAATTCCCAGTCTTGGTCACTTTGAATTTAAAGAAGACACGTTTTCCGAGATGAAGTTCAGAGGAATCAGAGGTACTGAAAATGAAAGGACTGGAAGGAATGAAGAGTTCCATTACTTTCCATGAAAAAATGGAAGCAATCTGTCACGTGATGAGCTGAAGGATGTCGATGCGAAAAAAATTGCTGGAGGAAAGGAGTGAGGCTTTCTGATTTCTGATTTTCCTTTCCAAGATGATTAGAAAATTAGTTGCCGAGAAGAAAAAGATCAACAATAGTAGTAGAAGAAGAGCTCTTCTCTAATATATGAAGATGGAGTTATATGAGGACGAGGCATTCATAGAAGGCCCGTGTATTCCCGAAGATTGCTGAGGACGCTATTTTCGATCTGTTTCACAGCATGGAAGACGCTGTTCGAATATCCCTCTAACCTTAAATTCGACGAAATTGGTCAGATTAATGAATACAATTGATGGAAATGTTGTAAACATATGCAAGAATAATATTTCAATGATAAATTATATTGATTGTGTATATATTATATGAATGAGACGGTTGGAATATCAGAAATAATGAAAAAAACTTTCAATATCTTTCGATTTATTTCTTTTGTAAAAGCTCATTTGCATAAGGTTGGACTGGGATACGACCGAAAATGTTATTCATAAAAAATAGGACTATGTCCGAAATCTACCGACTGAGTAACGGTGTTTATTTGCCCGAGTTACGGCCAATGAAATACATACAGACCTCAATTTTGATAATATTGGATTAGAAATATATGTCCTAAACCACGCCCTGGAACAATAAATTACGCGTCACAACTCATAATTTCAAACCAATTTCCTAAGTTATTATTTCATTTTTCATATTTTTAATGTTAAAACGCGGCGTATGCACGCTAACTTAATTCAAATAGCAAGAGAATTAAGCAAAATTTATTATTTTACGCGTTTGATGCGCGGTTGAATTTCTAGGTTCCGCCCATATTTATGCGCGCCGTGTCTCATTCGGCAATTCTAAAATTTCGGAAAGTTTTAATATTGCTATATGTTGAATTTAATAAAAATCACACTGTAAATCATCACACTGTTTTTTCACGATTACTATAGGAAGAAGGCGCTTTTCCGCATATTTTAAGCGAATATATTTGTAGAAAAGTTCATTACACACCGATTTTTAAAAAAATGCGGTAGGTTACAAATTGAGATACGCCCATTTAAAGTGTTAGGTCATTACTACCCTTCAATATGCAAATTCCGAATAACGAAGTTGATTGGATTCTCCTCGTCCTCATCATTCTCAATAGTTGAAGCGAAATCGGATACCAAAAATTATTTTTGTTGCATGGCTCCTACATTCTTACAAGAGACCCGTGTTAAGCTTATTCACCATTCTCACCTTCTCCGTTTCTAGAACTTCCTTCTTCACTTCCGGATAATCATCGAAATCTAACGGCATATATGACATTGCTTCTAAAAATATGTTATTTGATAGAAAATATATATGAGAGACTAGCTGAGTTTTCGATATGCTTAGAACTAGGCCCAATGAAACCAGTTCCCCTGAGTAGATCCTCCTGACTTCATGACCCTTTTATCCAGTCATTAACTATTGATTCTCATCGTCATTAATTTTCCTGTTCTATTTTAAATGTTATCTCACGTTATTTCGTACGAAATAGCATAAATATATATATATATGTAGTCGAAAGAATCGATATGATCCTAAATTGGCATACATGTAGTACTCGGCGAGTACAGCTCAGACGTGACTTATTTAGTGTTCTAGATTGCGTATGCGAAATGCATGCGAAACGTATGCGAAATGCGCTACGCTTTAGTCCGAAAATGTCAATTTTCGAGCTTTGTTATTTCGCTGTCGATCATGAAAATTCAAGTGATTAAACCTGCTAGGTGCCATAACAATTGGATAAAAACTATTGACAAAACAATGAAAATTCGATATATTTTATTTTTTGTCGAATTTTAACTCGTTCAGATGGGAAGGGATTGACCATTTTCATTCCTTTAACACTGGTATCGTGTGAAATTGTGGGAAAACGAGTCGCTTTTGGTACTAGAAAATATTTTGGGTCTCCGACTTCATTTTAACTTTTTTGGTGGATACAATTTCGATAATCCTCCATAGTAAATTGATAGTGAGGGGACAGAGATATGAAAAATGATCAACATAGACACCCCTAATTTGATGCGCAGAATCCATATTTGAAATAAAGCCCATTAAATTTAACATACGTGATGGAACAATCGATTTTTTGATCGGAAAAAGGGTTTTTCGAGGAAATGACCATGAAGATGCCTTAGTTCATCTTTGTACATGTTTAATCTTTCGTAGAACTCTCCAAGTCGAGCAAAATGTTTAAAAAAAGTTCGCTGTACTTGTCGATAATGAGCAGATTCGACCAAATCGAGTGGATGGAGGACCTTAGTCTAACCCCTAATAGTGTCCACCACCACGGCAAACAAAGGTCGTCAACTCACAATAAAATCAGTTGGCGATGCTGAAAATTACCGCACTTATTGTAAGATTCAAATCCTCAGCTTATGCAATTCTCTGTTTAGCATCCTCCGCCTCCAATCGGCCCAAATTGTTAATTATCGGAACGCTTTATTAATGGGTCGCACACAGCAGAATCGCTGCACTGTTCACTCTCACAATTTTAATGCGTTTCGCTACAGTATCTCATGCGTCGCGGAAGCCGTTGTTTTTGCATCAAAATATCAAACTAAATTTTAAAATATTTTATATTTTAAAATTGTTTTCAGATTCTTAGGCGTTTTCAAGAGTGTTTTCAGATTCTTATGCGTGCCCAGTTTACTGAAATCAATACGAAATTGACCAATGCTCAATTTATCAATAACAAGAGGGAGTGTAAACATTAAGGGGGTCGATCTTCCCAAGGAATGATAGCGTTTTGACACTATTTATTTATTGTATGAAATTGGTAGGGACGGCAGCCTGAATTTTTGAGTACGGAATATTGGTTGCCTCCTTCCGACGCTTTTCTTACAAACTACCGTACTTTTCAAGCCAAATTCTTTCAATATTTTAAAACATTTTTTAAAAATATTTAATGTGATTTTCAAACTATTTTATTGATTGGAATGGATATAAAGATATAATGAAAGTGCGACAAGCATGGCAAGAAGGTGCACGCTGTAGAAATGAAGGCGCATGAAGCGATCGAAAATAAGCATGTTTTCAGAATTAAGAGTTGAAGTTTCATTTTCTCAGTTTAAGCAGATTATCAATAACAAAAAAATGTTTTCACAATAAAAGTAAATAAAAGTATAAGATATTAGAGAATGAGGCCGTCAAAGTTGAGCATTTTACCGTTGTGAAAGTGCATTTTTTGCTTTTTCTTTATAACCGCTAATAGTACGTTCGAGATTTTTGGTTATATTGCGATAAACCCTGTTTTACACCACATACTAGAAATCAAAAAATATACTATTAGCGGTTTTATAGAAAATGCTATTTTACTTTGATGTTACCGTAATCCTTGCATTTGCTTGACGCTTCTGAAACACCGAGATATTTTTGTGTGTTTTTTGTTAGGACTGGTGATATATCGCATTTTTAGAGCGAGTTAAACATTAATAAGAAATTAATTAATTCATATGGACGGTGCTGAAATATTTTATCGGATTTCAGTTTGCGATAAATTGAGTATGAAAGTGACTTGTGATGCGCTCCGCTTGGACTCAAAACGTCGGCTTCTTTATCAACATATATTATTGTTTTTCTTATTATTTTACATTAATTTTGAAAAACTAAAGTAAATAGTCGAAATGGGGTAAGGTAAGCTTCCATTTGCACACCAATTTGTTAATTGTTCTGCTCATTCATAAACTGCTGCAGTCCCTAGAAATTGGTTACGGTCTAAATCGCAAGAATGATCCTTCATATTCCCGCGGTATGGTGCGTTGCGGTGCCGCTCAGTTAGTGTCGGCTAGCCTTTCCCAGCCAATTATATGTTGCGCTTGTATTTTCTATTTAATATGAAAAATCAATAAACGTAAATTATCGATTGAATATTAATGAAAAACAATAAATTACTGTGAGAATAGAATGCGTAGCAAAGTGGTGTACATGATAAACTTCTTAAAGTACTACAATATTCGCGGAACGGGAAAATATTTAGCCGTGAATATTTTCCCGTTCCGCGAATATTGTAGTACTTTAAGAAGCTTATCATGTACACCACTTTGCTACGCATTCTATTCCCACAATAACTGGTTAGAAACCCCGCCCCCATTTTTTTTGAAACTCCCTCCACAAAAGTGCGCGCACGCGGCCACGAAGGTGCGCGGTTGTCAAGCAGGCGCTCCCCTGAACAAAGGCAAGCGACAAACTCCAGCAGCCTGAATCGCCGTGAACATGGGATGGACCATCCCGGATGGTCTGCAAAAAAACTAGAAAACAGAATTTGAGAAATATTTCGATCTGAGATCAACTCCAACTCGATCTGAGATCTTCTCCAACTCAAAATGACCTACTTGATTTTGTTTGCGACCACCACTTTACCCAACATGTCTCGTTCCCTACCCGGCTACATAACTATTTAGACCTCGTATTTTGCAATAAGGACATTATTTGTAATACATCTCCTGCTACTGCATTAAGTGATCATCTAAGTGTGACATTTGATTTAGTTACTCCCTGTCCTCCTCAGAATGTTGGTGCTCCCTCCCGTAATTATCGATTAGCTGATTGGTCATCCATCAATGATCACATTTTCTATCACAACTGGACCCATGCTTTAAAACGCTGTCTCCGTTAGAACGTCAGATTCAAGAGGAGAGGTGGCACAATCGTTCAAAATCATCTCCTGGAGCTCAAACTTTGGGGATAGAGTGCCTATGGATGGGATACACTTCAGCCGAAAAAACGACCCAAAAAGTTGATCTTTGAACTTTCGGATCGAAAATTTTCAAATTGATTTTAGCCCCGCATGCTATACATCATTCGAAAGAGCATGAAAAGTTATGTCAGAATCCGAAGTTTCATGATCCTGAACCTTCAGGTATTCTTGAAATTTCAAAAAAGGTGAAAAATTCAATTTTTTTACTGTTTCAAAAAATTCTTGTACTACATTCCAATGATCTCTCCCTATTGGATTTTTGGCTCAAGGTGTGAAATTCAGTGCTGAATTCAGAAAAAATACTAGATTATGATCAGAGGTTGATTACACTTACTACATACGAAATGCTAGCACGCAATTGTCGACGCGGGTTCGATTCCGCATCCCTGCATCAACTTTTTGCCAAGCGTTTTTGTGCATCTACTGCCTTTTTATGAACATATTTTCAGTTTTCCTTTATTTCTACGCTGTTATTGTGTTGTCTTGCAAAGTGTTGTTTTGCTCGCTGTGATTGTGAGGAAAACTCCTCATAATCACAGGGGAAATCATGCATTTTGTCTTTCCCCTCGTAGTTTCGGCATCTCCCTTCTATCCCGCTGCAAGTTTGATGACTCAATTCGAGATGCTGGAGCATCTGTTCTCGTTCCTGCCAGCGAGAGAAACAGAGATCGAAAAAAGGGCGAGTGAAGGACACATATCTCTTCTCTCTCAGCGTTTATGTTACTTCTCTTTTGCCTCTCTCACACGGCATTCGTCTGATTTCTATTTTTCGTCACTTTTCAGTAATCAGAATCGAGCTATGCGACGAATCCTACTAATTCATCTACTGATGGCCCCATTCTCAGGGAGTGCACCTGCCGGTGGCAAGGTTAGTTTGCCGGATTTTTTCATGCTAACTTGGTGTTTCCTAACCCACTTCCTTCCCAGATTCCCCGTGATGAGGCTGAGCAAGCTGTACGGAATTCCCGTGGAGATTCAGAGCTCTGGAACAGCCGCCATATCTTCGGACGTTTCGAGTCAAAGTAGAGCACTCGGAATTCCCGTGGAGAACCTGAACTCTGGGACAGATCAACTTGCGATTACTTCAGACGAGAATACCATGAGCAGAGCACGACGATATGCGACTGCTAACTAGCATGCAATTTCATTAATTTCATTACTTCATTTATACCTGCATTTACAAAAACCATTAATCGATAAACGAATTTTCGGCTTAAAAAAGGATACAAAACAACACAATAACAGCGTAGAAATGAAGGAAAACTGAAAATACGTTCATAAAAAGGCAGTAGATGCACAAAAACGCTTGGCAAAAAGTTGATGCAGGGATGCGGAATCGAACCCGCGTCGACAATTGCGTGTTAGCATTTCGTATGTAGTAAGTGTAATCAACCTCTGATCATAATCTAGTATTTTTTTCTGAATTCAGCACTAAATTTCACACCTTGAGCCACAAATCCAATAGGGAGAGATCATTGGAATGTAGTACAAGAATTTTTTGAAACAGTAAACAAATTGAATTTTTCACCTTTTTTGAAATTTCAAGAAAACCTGAAGGTTCAGGATCATGAAACTTCGGATTCTGACATAACTTTTCATGCTCTTTCGAATGATGTATAGCATGCGGGGCTAAAATCAATTTGAAAATTTTCGATCCGAAAGTTCAAAGATCAACTTTTTGGGTCGTTTTTTCGGCTGAAGTGTATCCCACCCATAGGCACTCTATCCCCAAAGTTTGAGCTTCAGGAGATGATTTTGAACGATTGTGCCACCCCCTCTTCCGCTCTTACGGAGACAGCGTTTTAAGTAACCTTGATGCTCACCAATCGTTTGATTATTTCATTTCTTTCATTAATAATGTCCTTAATACTTTCGTTCCTCTTTTTAATCAATCACCATTGTCTAGATATCCTCGAACTTTGAAAATCCTCTATGGGAAATCTAAGAACCTGACCAGAATTGCCCCTAACAGTCGCGCGTGTGCCATTATGAATCAACGCTTTAACTCTGCTCTCAATAGATTTTACTGTTCCCTCGAAAATCGTATTGTCAAATCTTCTAATCCTAAGCTGTTTTATAATTACTGTAAGGACAAATTAAGTTCTCCTAAGGTCACCCCTTCTGGAATTGTTGACTCTGATGGTTCTGTTTTGTTATCTAACGACCAGAAATGTAGAGCTTTTGAGTTTCTTTTCATCTGTTTTTTCCCGACCCCAGCATTCTCCGCTTCCCCTTCCTTCCCCTCAATTCTTTTTCGATTTACCCTCCATTTGTCACGTGGATGTTATTAGTGCTCTTAATAAGCTTTCTCCCAAAGTGAATGTAACCCCCGATAATATTCCGAGCATAGTTCTCTCGAAATGTAAATCGTCTATTGTTTCTCCCCTACTTATTATTTTTAACAAATCTTTGCTTACTTCCCAGGTGCCATCTCAATGGCGTCACGCCCTAGTTAAGCCAATCCCTAAAAAATTAAGTAATTCTATTTCTGATTTTCGTCCTATTTCACTTACGTCGTCTGTTTGCAAAGTTTTCGAGAAGATTATCATAGGTAAAATCACGTCATTTCTTGATCAGAATAATTTGTTTGACCCACATCAAACAGGTTTTAGAAATTGTAGATCAACTTCCACTAATCTTGCTGAGACATATGCACATTATCTCCGCATTTCTAGGCACGGTGCCCCTTTTGACACAATTTATATTGATTTCAAAAAAGCTTTTGACTCAATCGACCATCGATTATTATTACATAAATTGTCTGAGCTAGGTCTCTCTGATCACTTAGTATCTTGGTTTCATGCTTACCTTTCTAGCCGAACGCAATCTGTTTTCATTGATAACTCCTTTTCCCCTCCGTCCCCAGTGATTTCCGGCGTTCCCCAGGGATCTTGTATAGGCCCTCTCCTCTTTATTTTATTTATCAACGATATTTGTAGTAAATTCCCTCAGACTATATATTATTCTGTTTATGCAGATGACCTTAAGTTGTTTGCTGAATCCCCATTATTCTCAGATGATCTGCAATCTGCCTTAAATATTGTTGCTAATTGGTCCTCACAATGGAATCTTGGTATCTCTGAAACGAAATGTCACATTGTTCATTATGGCCTTCGTAACCCCCGTAGACAGTTCTCAATTAATGATGTTGTTTTAAAAGAACCCAGCAATGACCACAGTAAGTGTACTATTAAAGACCTAGGAGTGCATTTCTCCCCCTCACTGTCTTTCACGCCCCATATTAATAAGATAGTGTCTAAAGCTCGTTCTAAAATGAATCTCATATTTAAAGCCTTTCGTAGCAACTTTCTCGATTTATACCTCAAATCGTACACTACCTTCATCCTTCCTAATCTCGAGTATTGCTCCATCATTTGGAATCCCAGCCATAGCGTTGCGTTTACTAAGGAATTAGAAAGAGTTCAGCGTGACTTTACCCGTAGAATGTACGTGCGCTGCTCGGTCCCCCCTATATCTTATAAACGTAGGCTTCATGAGCTTAATTTAATGACTTTAGAACGCCGTAGATTTATCATTGATATATTATTCCTCCACTCAATTATGCATAATCGCTATACTCTCGATGTTTCATCTCTGCTTATTCGTTCACCTCTGACCCGTTCTCTCAGAAATGCCCACCCCCTTCGTATCTCGTTGCCTTTTATCCCTAATAATTCTAGCTCAACCCTTGTATCTCGTTCATTATCTATCTGGAACACTCTTCCCATAGAATGTGTTAGTTCCTCGCATAATGTTTTTTCTAGTTTTATCCGTTCACAATGTCATACTTTTTATCCCCCGTCTATTATTGCCACTTGGCTAGATCAATAGATCAATTATCCCTCTCCCTCCCATACCCTTGCTGCCAAGCAACATCCAACCGATTCGATCCAATCGACGGACATCCGTTTCTTGTATACACTCGCCATTCTTGAAATCTCACCCCAACGGAATAAATGAATGAATGAATGAATGAAAGAACTTTGTGGGAAATAAACCCGTTGAGAAAAATTAATTTACATAGTATTAACATAATTTTATTCACTGTATTAGCTCATCCAGTAACATGGAAAACATAACAGTAGAACGGGTAACTCTAAGAAGAAAAGAACAATGTTAACTCTCTTGCAGCTTCTGAAATTTAGAAATCGAGTAAACTTCCGTTTTAGACCAAAGAACATATTTTACACGTTGTAATAATAAATACTAAGGTACAGAAAAATGTTAAACTATACAGAGGTTTAACTAACATTGATTAATTCGTTCATTCCATTGAGATCCATTCAGAGCGTTCATTATCACGGGCATGTACGAAGGCATGAAGACCGGATTAAAGTTGTGTGGTATCAGATGGAGACGACGCTCCAGGATGACTGAACGGTCCGAAAGGAGGACAAGGAGAAGTACACGAAGACTTCTGAAATTAATGTATTAAATTTACCAGTCGAGGACGACATTGACACCAACACCCTTGAAATTATTTGAATTTCCGCGCGTGCCTGATCACTCCCGCTCTCTTTTTCGCATACTCGCTCAATCCTTCTGTCGTGATCAGGGACGGGTGTTGGGTAACTTTTATTTGCAATCGGATAAACAATGCCCGAATAAGCTGTGAACAAAACACAAAAAAACGAAAAACCAATAAAAGCCCTACTAAGGGATTGCCGGAAAGCATCAGATTGAAGTTGCCAGAACCAACGCTCTCTTGCCTTTGCAAATTCTTCCTTACACGCGACGCGTGGGAAACGCGTATGACAACCGAAAATCTGTATTTTCAGAATCTGTATTTTCGTCCCTTTTGATACCGCGAAATCGAAAATTGAAAGCAATTAGTGAGCCGAAATAAAGAGAATCCCCTCTGCCGCTCTCTCCTCTCTGCCGCTCTCTCGATTTCGTCTACTCTCTCGCCCCTGCCCCTCCCTTCCTCCTTCGATCTCACAGGCACAGAGTAGCGACTGTGCAACTTCCTGAATTCGGTACCCACAACGGTGAGATCATCAACCAGACTATTCCCGCCTCGCTCTCCCTCATTCTCAGCCATGTCTCCCACCGGATCTCCAGTCGCGAAGAAGCGCAAGTACACGGTTACGGGATCACTCGAAGATGTCCTCCAGTTCTGCATCAGCCTCCAGATCAAGTTCGACAAGGAGCAGCAGTACTCACGCAGTCTCGAGAAAAGGATATGTGAGGAGACGTGCACCCCTCCATCCCCCGACTCGAGTGTAGCCAGCATAGTTGCCCAGAGCTAGCGCGGCTTGCCCACCCCCTTGCCACCCATGAACCCTGGGCTATGGTCTTTTGCCCACCCCCCGTCCTACCATGAACCCCTGGTCATGGTCAAAAAATTTATGGTATGTCATGGGTAGGTCAATATTAAGTACTGTACCAATCGATAGTACAGTACTTCATGATACCGTATAAAGCTACCGTAACCCTGATTATCGCGAATTGATTTTTTTCAAAAATTGAAAATACCGTACCCTAATAAAAAGTCAAAGTACCGTAACCAATTGATAGTACAATACCACCAGATACCGTATCCCACTACCGTAACCCCGACTATCGCGAACTAACTTTATTTTTAAGATGTCCTGCTAACGTGCACAATCGGTCTGGTGTTGTAAACGATCAATTGTACAGTAACCAACTGACTACCGTAACCCAGTTCCGTGGGTCAGATCTAGTTCCTTGGGTCAAACATTTTTCTAAAAATCCAAAATCATTTTAGAAAAAACCTAAATCGATCATAAATTTGTCCTACACTAATTAGAGTTACGGTAGAATACTTCAAAATAATTTTATTATCGATTTAGGATTTTTAGAAAAATATTTGACCCAAGGAACTAGATCTGACCCACGGAACTGGGTTACGGTAGTCAGTAGGGTACGGTACAATCGATCGGGCACGGTACCAGATCGCTTGAGCACGGCACCAGGACTTCTTAAAAATAAAGTTAGTTCGCGATAGTCGCGGTTACGGTAGTGGGATACAGTATCTGGTGGTACTGTACTATCGATTGGCTACGGTACCTTGATTTTTTAATTAGGGTACCGAATTTTCAATTTCTGAAAAAAATCAGTTCACGGTAATCAGGGTTACGGTAGCTATATACTGTATCAGGAAGTACTGTACTATCGATTGGTACAGTACTTAATATTGACCTACCCACGACCTTCCATCGATTTTTCGACCATGACCCGGGGTTCATGGGTGGCAGGGGGTGGGCAATATCCTGCCCACCCCCTGCCACCCATGAACCCAGGGTCATTGTTTTTTCTGCCCACCCCCCCTGCCGAGGCAGCGGCGTGGGCAACTATGGTAGCCAGTGATAACGATGTTGAAATGGATACCCCATCCTCCTCTGCTACCACTTATGAAACGCTGTGCCAATAAATCCAAGGGAGTAGAAGGCCTAAAGAGAGCTGATGGTACTCTTGTCATGGATGACTTAGGGGAAGCAAACTTACTTGCTGAGACTTTCGTAAGCGTTTTCACCATCGATGACGGAAAACTACCCAATACTGGAGCCCTACCTCGGCTTGGTACATACGAAGAACCCCAAATTCCTAGACACGAAATCTGCGCCCTTATTGAGAAATGGAAACGCTCCTCCTGTAAAAAAAACCCGAGAACATTGACCTCATCTTCATAAAACAAATTGCTGTACCAATTTCCGAAGCCCTCGAAATCATCTTTAGGAACTCGTACCAATCTGGAACAGTCCATTCCCATTGGCGGCATTCGATAGTAACGCTTGGTAAGAAATCACCCCCCTTTTCCAATCCCCTAAACTACAGGCCCATTTAAATCACACCTTTCTTCTGCCGAGTTTTTGAACGTATTTTGTGCAAATCCATTATCAGCCATCGTGAGCAATTACAAATTTTCCCCGATGAGCAATATGGATTCCGCAAGAAACGGTCGCGTGAGCTCCAAATGCTCCAAGTCCTTGAACACTGGACATCCTCGATTAGTGATGGGAAACCAGTTGACGTTATCTACTTCGATTTCGCAAAAGATGTGCTCTCTACATCAATGCCCGTAACTAGCGGCGTCCCACAGGGCTCAGTCCTAGGTCCCTTGCTCTTCCTTATTTCCACCTCAGAAATTCCCACTCTAGTGCAAAACCATTGCGTAGTTGCAAGAATGTATGCTGATGATATAAAAGTATATCGGTCCTTTGGGAAGGGAAATTCACCTGCCCCATACTATCGTACACTGGTCAGAAGAATGGCAACTTCCTCTTGCTGCACATAAGTGCAACTCATTGCACCTAGGCAGAGCTAATGCAATGCGAACATATACTATAACATATACGAACATATACTATGGTACCACAACTCTGGAACAAAAACAAACAGTGAAAGACCTTGGTTTTGTTATCCAAAAACTTCTCTTTTTCCGATCATTGCACTACCATATCCATTAAGGCCAAAACTACCTGTCACACTATCCTCAGAGGTTTACGAACCAAAAATATAGAAATACTCCTCAAAACGTACTCAATGTACATTAGACCGATTTTAGAAAGCGCTTCCTCCGTCTTCAACCGTTACCAAAAACAAGGATAACAAGGGACTCGAAAGCGTACAAAACTATTTCACACGGCGTTTATTTATGCGCTGTTTTGATCATGCATGAGAAAAAATGCCTACCGCTTTCGATCGCAATAAGAAACTAAGCATTGAGTCCCTTGAGAAGCGTAGAATAGCGATTGATGTAAGAGCAGCCACAAATCTCATCCGAGGCAAATTTAGTATTTACAACCGAAAACAACATTATTTCAAAATTTACTACACGCGAAACGGCATGAAATTCAACAACCCTGGATCGAATCATAGCTACAGACACAATAGCTTCTTTCCGAGAGCGGCAAGGCTATTAGTAAATGCCGAGAATGAGACCAGTTCCCCTGAGTAGATCCTCCTGACTTCATGACCCTTTTATCCAGTCATTAACTAGTGATTATCATCGTCATTATTTTTTGCTGTTCTATTTTTAATGTTGTTTTTAATATTTATATATATATATATATATATATATATATAAACCTTCACAGAATACACGCATTTTCATATTTCGCGATTCATAAACCTGCTTTACCACCTCTCTTTTTAAGCCGTTCATAAGTTACAAAAAATTACCACCTGGCAACAGCGCGGCACTGGAAATGAGTCGTCAGAGATACGGCTTTCTAAGGTGGATTTTCGAACTCTACGTGAAAAGTCACCCCTAGGTAGATCTTAAAAGCAGCACTTTATTTTTCGTTGTACGGCCTATAGGTGATATTGCTCGATTCTCTCAGATAGTCACTCATATATATACTAGTCCGGCTGCCCCCCGCCTTCGGCGGGGGCCCCGTCCTAGCGGAGTATCTAGGTTTCGCAATCACTCGTTTCGCAACTTGTTGACGCGCGATCTCTATCTCTCCTCATTTCGCAACTGTTTCGCAATCCGGTCACGCGCCAGGAATTAGCGCTTTATATATAGGTATAGATATATATATACAGTAGCGCTCATAAGTCATGGGACACTTTTTGCTTTTATTGTAACTTTTTGCCCAGGAAAGGCATAATTCTGGCACTAAGGCGTGATGTACCAAATCCATTGGAGACTATGCTCATGATATTGGGGTATGACGCAATAGCCTAGTTATTGCGTAGTGATGACGCAATCAAAGTGTACTTTTTCAAAACGGCATTATTCTTACAAGGATTTTTTCCTATTCGTCAAACTTTATGAGGTTGGAGATATGACTGAGGACTACCCAGATAAAATTTTTGAAGTTGCGGCGCGACCGCACATTTGCAGCAGCATTGCTGCAAAAACAAGGTCTGAAATTTAGAACTCAGCTCCTAGACTGGCTCGAAACTCGATCAAAACGCCAAAATGATCGCCATCATGAGTAGAGTTGATCCTGAGAATATGAAAACGATATCTGGAAATTTGCCCTCAGGGCATGAAAAAATCAATTTTTTTGTATGACAATTTTTTGGACATTCATAACTTTATGGGAAGGTTACGTAAAAATCTGGTTTTTATATAGGAATGTTCAAAATGTATTGGAGACCCGATTCCCAACTTTTTAGAGTGATTGGACATCTTTCCTGCCTGCGGCGTGCGATTTTCGAAGGTATACCAGGGTCGGAAAACACCCTATTTACCCCTATGGCGAGAGAGTACAGACGACGAGAGTGCGTAAACACTGTGATTCCCGACCCTAGTATATCCCCGATAAACGCACGCCGCAGGTAGGAAAGATGTCCAATCACTCTAAAAAGTTGGGAATCCGGTCGCCAATACATTTTAAACATTTCTATGCAAAAACCAGATTTTTACGTAACTTCCCCATAAAGTTATGAATGTCCAAAAAATTGTCATACAAAAAAATTGATTTTTTCATGCCCTGAGGGCAAATTTCCAGATATCGTTTTCATATTCTCAGGATCAACTCTACTCATGATGGCGATCATTTTGGCGTTTTGATCGAGTTTCGAGCCAGTCTAGGAGCTGAGTTCTAAATTTCAGACCTTGTTTTTGCAGCAATGTTGCTGCAAATGTGCGGTCGCGCCGCAACTTCAAAAATTTTATCTGGGTAGTCCTCAGTCATATCTCCAACCTCATAAAGTTTGACGAATAGGAAAAAATCCTTGTAAGAATAATGCCGTTTTGAAAAAGTACACTTTGATTGCGTCATCACTACGCAATAACTAGGCTATTGCGTCATACCCCAATATCATGAGCATAGTCTCCAATGGATTTGGTACATCACGCCTTAGTGCCAGAATTATGCCTTTCCTGGGCAAAAAGTTACAATAAAAGCAAAAAGTGTCCCATGACTTATGAGCGCTACTGTATATATGAGGCCGTTTGCCTAAGAATCGAGCAGATCCGAGTGTTTCTGGCACGGGCCAAAAATCTCAATTCTCTCCAACTTTCTGTTTTTTTTGGGGGTTATCGAATGTGCTGAAAACGATAGGCTTATTCATTTTGCTCCTGGAGCCTTCGTTGGTTCCAGACGGCGTCACGTTGAAATCACGTTTTTACACATATCTTACCTCTTGGAGGTGCTAATTTCACGCGACTAAGGTTCCCTATCTATTTCATTTTTCATGATTTAATAAAATTATTATTAAAAAATCAACTTTTCGCATTGGCAAAAGTAAGTTACGAGACATACATCAAAAGAACCAGCTTGAAGAGAGGATTCAGAATCTGTGTTTACAGCCAATTTTGTGCATCGGTTTGAAAGATTGGAGTGAAATAGTGAGCCCCGATTGACGAAATACGATGCGTCCACTCGTCTCTCCCCCTTCCTCCGCCTGGCAGTCTCCCCGCCCTCTCTCATCCACACACTCTCTCGCCTCTCGTGCCGATCTGGGCTCACTATTTCACTCCAATCTTTCGAACCGATGCACGAAATTGGCCGTAAACACAGATTCTGAATCCTCTCTCCAAGCCGGTTCTTTTGATGTATGTCTCTCAACTTACTTTTGCCAATACGAAAAGTTGATTTTTTAAAAATAATTTTATTAAATCATGAAAAATGAAATAGATAGGAGTGATCACCATCAAATTCTACCCCTGAAACCTTAGTTGCGTGAAATTAGCTCCTCCGGGAGGTCAGATATGTGTAAAAACGTGATTTCAACGTGACGCCGTCTGGAACCAACGAAGGCTCCAGGAGCAAAATAAATATGCCTATCGTTTTCAGCACCTTCGATAACCCCAAAACACAAAGTTGGAGAGAATTGAGATTTTTGGATTGTGCCGACACTTGCTCGATTCTTAGGCAAAGGACCTCATATATATATATATGAGTGGGAAGGGGAGTCTTAAACTGCCATGGGGGAAGGAGGGGAGGGAGAGGAAGTGTCGTTTCTTCAGATTTCGGACCACTAAATGCTTTTTCGCAGCAGCAGAATGGGCGAAAAAAACGAGAAAAAAAAAGATTATGAATCCCCTCGTCACAGCGAATCCAACCATGTAACTCGCTAAGCACACTTTGGATTTTAATAATTCAATAATAATGAAGTGTATAGACGTAATCAGCATCGAATTCTACCTAAGGAACCTTACTCGTGAACTTTTAGCACTTTCCGGAGAGGAGATATACGCGAAAACTTCTTTTCGACGTGACGACGTCTGGGGAAAACGGAGGCGCTGGGCTCAAAACGGGCGTCCCACATCGTTTTCAGCATCATCGATAACCCCAAAACCCACTTACAGAGAATCGACATTTTTTAGCTGGGCAGAATTCGGCAGAATTAATTCGGATCTGCTCGATTCTTAGGCAAACGGGTTTATATATTTTAAAAAATCTACTGTGGCCGACAATATGATCATGGTACATCGTGAATATACTATATTTTTTTACTAGACGCAGAGGGGTTTTTCACGATTTTATGGGCGTGTAGTTGCAGCGTGATACGTACAAGTAAAATATTGCACTGACCGTACATACCTTCTCTTGACCCATCGTCGCAATTACTTTTTTCATCTCCTCTTTCTCACTTTTCATTTCCCGAATTCTTTCCTCCGCACTTTCCATTGTGTGCTCATATTTATCAGATTTCCTTAGTTGTTCCTTCAAGGAAACCTCCAATTCGTCACTGAAAATTTCATATGAATTGGAATCGCAAAATTTTACGACGACAGAAAATATTCCTAACATTAAGATAATGTTTAAAAAAACAACAACAGACGGAATACTCTCTAACTTACATGTTTCTATTCAGCTTCTCTCTTGCTTCAAGTGAAGTCTTGAACTCTTCAGTCAGACTATTATTGTCTTTCTTCAGATTTTCGCACACGCTATCCGCAGCTTTTAGTATTTCCATCACACTTAAAACACGTTCTCTGTAAGACTCGGAGAGGGGTGGCACAATACTCTAAAATGATCGTACCGACTTGCAATTTGCAGGGTGTCATATCTATGGGTAGGGTATGCTCACACATGATTTTTATGTCTCTAGCTCAACATTTTGACCAACCGATTTTGAAAAATGAAACTCAATATTCAAGGGCCTGCTATATATCATTCGAAAGAGCATGAAAAGTTATGCAAAAGTTAGAGAAATTAATTCTGCATCTGCGGTTTTCTAAATTTTCCGTAAAAACAGTTCCCATCACTGTTTTCCATACCCGAAAACTGTTTGAAAGTGCACATTTCATGCAATAAGTCGAACTACCATGCGTCAATTTGTATGAAAACATAGTTTTATTCATAACTTTTCATGCTCTTTCGAATGATATATCAGATGTCTTCTGAGAGAATGTATGAAATCCAGACCCCCGTTTGACAAAAACTTCAAACAGCTTGAATCCAAAAAGCAAGGGGTAGATACCCCCAAAGGTCATGGAACTTTGATTTCAATTTGGAAAGCCGTAAATTGCAAACAACCTAAAAGCCGGCTCGCGAAATTTCGAAAATTAAAAAAAATCAGAAGTTCCTTCAAAGTTTACGAAAAAGGTCATACAAAAAAGCATTTTGTTCGTCTTCACGAGAGGAATAAGTATTGTGTTGGACCAAAAATGATTGGAAAAAGGGATCATGTAGAAAAGTCCACGAAATCGAATTTAAGATGAAAAAAATTTCAAATAAGTGGATGTCCTGTAAATTTACAGTGTAAAACATTAATCCACATTTCAATGATATCTTTGCAGATTCGAATTCCTCATACGTTTTTACACAAAATAGTATACTTCTTTTAGCTCTCAGACAGTTCCATTTTTGGGGGGGGGGGGGGGGTTCAAACACCGAAAACCTGCTGTTCTTCGAAAATTCCTAAATTTCAACGATTTGAAATTTTTATATTCAGGCATTATCAGCGCTCCGATGGACACGAATTTGCTTAATTCCGAGTATTGTCTCACTTTTAGAGGTTTGAAGTCGTTTCCAGAAAAAAAGTATTTTATTCTGAAAAAATCTGGATTTTCCCGAAAACCGACGAAAAATCCGATAAATTGTTTCATCATAAAATGCGCTTAATTTACTCATACCTAGTTACTCAGAGCCAGATATATTACATACTACTAATAAAACCACTTTTGATGCACCAGCAAGAAAATATGTGATAATTAAAATTTAGGAATTTTCGAAAAACAGCAGATTTTCGGTGTTTGAACCCATAGAGAAAAAAATGAAACGGTCTGAGAGCTAAAAGAAGTAGGTTATTTTGTGTAAAAACGTATGAGGAATTCGGATCTGCAAAGATCTCATTGAAATGTGGGTTAATTTTTATCAGAACATCCACTTTTTTGACATTTTTTGCATCTAAAATTCGATTTCGTGGACTTTTCTACATGATCCCTTTTCCCAATCATTTTTGGTCCAACACAACACTTATACCTCTCGTGAAGACGAACAAAATGCTTTTTTGAACTACCTTTTTCGTAAACTGTGAAGGAACTTCTGAGTTTTTGAAGTTTCGAAATTTCGAGAGCCGGCTTTTAGGTTGTTTACAATTTACGGCTTTACAACTTGAAATCAAAGTTCCTTGGCCTTTGGGGTATCTACCCCTTCAATGCTTTTTGGATTCAAGCTGTTTGAAGTTTTTGCCAAACGGCACCTGTGATCTCTCATAAGACATGTGATATGGCATGCCCTTGAATATTGAGTTTCATTTTACAAAAATGGGTAGGTCAAAATGTTGAGCTAGAGACATAAAAATCATGTGGGAGCATTCACCCATAGATATGACACCCTGCAAATTGCAAGTCGGTACGATCATTTTGAAGTATTGTGCCACCTCTTGTAGTGGGCCGTCCCATTCGTTTTAAATGGATTTTTTTTGTCCTCTCTTCGTTTCACCGACAGACCTTTGCTTATCATTTTCCTTCTGCGTGAGTCTATTCTCTAACGAAGCTATTCGATTGCTCAACCTGCAGTTTTGATAATCACTAATAATATTTTTAATCCTCACTCTGTTTGGGATTCCTTGTGCTTCTCCCTCTCTTCCTCCATTACTTTCTGCTCCGTGATGCTGAATTATCATGAGCTACTCAAAAATTATGATAGAACGATCGATGGCCACCATATACACATAAATTACCATGAAATACTCACAATCTGTTGGAGTATGAAGCTAATTTCTCCGCAAGATTCTTTGTAAGCTCATTAGACTGGATTCTAAAAAATCAAGTTCTTTATTATGAGAGGAATCGCGAGAGAATCGACCACACCGCGGGGGTAGGATTCAAGTTTGTCCTATCCTTCTACAATTTTGGCTATAAGTATTTCAAATGATGCTCTTTCAAACTGCGTCGTCAGAATTGTGATAACTGTCGCCATCGTTGAGATTCAGAAGGCCAAACCTGGTACTATCACATTTTTACAGTCAAATCGGGCTCACTTAAATGATCATAAATCAGTTTAAAATAAAGATAGAAGGCCGTTCTTTTTTCACAAAGAAAGCTACCATCATGCTCTACAACTCCACTTTTGACGTCATCATTCCTGGTCAACTCCCTGGTGCGGGGCTGTCGGGTGCACTAAAAATGTCGTAAATTTGGAAATCGGAAATACCTTTTGGGTTTTCATGCTTAAGTTGTAATACATATATGTGCCTGACTTTTCACCAAAAATGAAGGAAATCTAGATAAAATATAGATATTCAAATTTTCGGTCCGATGGCCATTTTAGACCAATGGAAGTGTGATATCATGGGGGGAAACAATTTCTAATATTGTTTTGGTAGTTTTTGAACTATTTTGAGCGCAAATGAGGGCAGTTGAAGATACGGAAGTATTCTTGTTCAGAACTCATTTTGAGGTCGCCGCACAACAGTGAGCCCATTTTTTTTTGTCCATACTCCGATTTCCTTCATTTTTGGCGAAAAGCCAGGCACATATATGTATTACAACTTAAGCATGAAAATCCAAAAGGTATTTCCGATTTCCAAATTTACGACATTTTTAGTGCACCCGACCGCCCCGCACCAGGGAGTTAACCAGGAATGATGACGTCAACAGTGGAGTTGTAGAGCATGATGGTAGCTTTCTTCGTGAAAAAAGAACGGCCTTCTATCTTTATTTTAAACTGATTTATGATCATTTAAGTGAGCCCGATTTGACTGTAAAAAAGAGATAGTACAAGGTTTGGCCTTCTGAATCTCAACGATGACGACAGTTATCACAATTCTGACGACGCAGTTTGAAAGAGCATCATTTGAAATACTTATAGCCAAAATTATAGAGGAATAGGGCAAACTTGAATCCTACCGCCGCTAGCCCCCCTAAAATGGTCGATTCTCTCGCGATTTGCCTCTTATAATTAAAAAAAATATTAATCCCCTCTTGTTCCTTTACTTTTCACTATCGAGTTTCCCCTCCTCCGCCATACGCACTTCTCTAAAATCTCCTTTCTATCAGCCTTTATCATAAATGCTCTCCTCAGCTCATCTCTTTCGTGCATGAGTTGCTTTTCATTCCAGTTATCCATTCTCAGTTGATCGATCCTACATAGTATTATTCATATATAGTGGGGCATGCGTAAGGTCGGAGAAATAATGATCAAATGTTTAAAATTTAGAAGAGCTATTTAGAATTATTCTTGCCTAGAAAGAAAATAAAACTTACAACACGTTGACCTCATCGATCAAATTCGCGTTCTCTTCTGTCAGGTGTTTCATAATCGACTGGATATCGATCAGCTCTATGGTTGCAGCAGCAGCAACTGTGGCAGACTGCTTGGACGCAGCTGCAGATGCTGCACACTCACGTCGCAGTCGAGCGACTTGTCCAGTCAGAGAGACCACCCTACGTCATCATTTAATAGCTGTGAGCACCCAGGTGGGAAATATTTCGACCAATTAAGTGATTTGAAATGGTTATATCCCCGACAATACAAATATATTTTTAAAAAATCGTATACAATATATCACGCCTCTCATGAGAGAATCGGGATAACGAGTTGACATTGAAAAATAAACTTTTCAAGTTCTTTTGATTTTTACATTGGTATTGGGTCGTAGAAGACCCCCCAAAATTGTTCCGACCCTATTGGATTCCGTAGCTGCAGCAGGCTGCTGCAAAGCTGGGATGTGTGGAAGTGGTTTTTGAGGTTTTCACCAATAAAAGTGGTGATTTTTTAACACGACTGTGTTTTTATGATCAGATGAACCATTTTAGAGCAACTTGTTCATTTTTCACTTTTGCGACCCATAAAGGTTTTTAATTTCTTACTCGCACACAGATTTCCCCCCACTCCAAACTTTCCCAGTTTGTAGAGCTCGAATTTTGTACTTACCTAGCATGGGCGGCGTGTGTTGCACTTGGAGGAAGTGCACAACAGTGAACGACTTATTACATTTCGCGCCTACATACACCACATTTTTCAGAGATCTTTCGTTATTGATTTATACCTTTTCTAGTTGATATATAATTTTTTTTTCTTTTAAGGGCCCTTGATAATCTATGTTGCTGTCCCATATTGGACTTATTTATTGTCACGGTGGTAAAATAGTCGCAAAAAACCGCTGCGTAAATAGTGGTATTTTTTAACCTTTCACGATTTGCCATTGATGTAATAGGCGACGCCGTCTAAATTCACTACCCCCAGGTTACTTCTCATGGTCTAAGCTATCGTTGAGTGTATAACATGCCCAGATTCTGTCGTTCGGAAGTAGTGAAAACTTTGCTGGAATGGGCAAAACTCGCAGAATTCTATGTTTTTTCTTCCTCTCTCGTTCCATTTGGGATGCCGTCTAAATTCACTACTCCCGGGTTATTTCTCATGGTCTAAGCTTTCGTTGAGTGTATAACATGTCCACATTTTGTCGTTCGGAAATAGTGAAAACTTTGCTTGAATGAGCAAATCTCGCTGAAATTGCATCTGCCTCTATTGTATGTTCATCATAAATTATTATCCCTCCTATAAGATGTCCGGAGCAATTTCGATTCACAAAACAAATTTTCGTATAAAATAACCTAAAAAATACAAATATTTGTTTAAAAATAAATAAATAAAGTATTGGAAGAAAAATTTGACCCAACTCAACGTTTGAACTCAACAGTGGTATACTGTAGAAATCCATTCCTATCTGAATTTGGAAAAAAAGCCTGTATTTCTGTCATTTTAAATATTTTTAGCATTTTCTTTCTCGTGCTAGAATCAGTATCGCCGATTCCAGAGGTTCGATATTCTGAAAAAAATCGTTCACGAAATATAAAAAGTACCCATTGCCCTTGCTATACTTACCTGATTTTTTTTCGGAATTTATCTCGACAGGTAATGTACTTTCCCAGAGCCTTGAATACCTTTTAATGGGCTGCACGAATCAATATCTGGGAATTCGCAATCTCAGGTCCGCCAGTTCGAATCCCGGAAAGTACACAGCTGTTTTTGCCATTTTCTTTCCATTTTTGTTGTTTTTTTGTTCCATAATTACTTCCTCAATATATTCGAGTTGTTTCGAGTTCAGCAAAAACAGCTGTGTATTTGCCGGGATTCGAACTGGCGGACCTGAGATTGCGAATTCCCAGATAGTGACTCGTGCAGCCCATTAAAAGGTATTCAAGGCTCTGGGAAAGTACGTTACCCGTCGAGATAAATTCCGAAAAAAATCAGGTAAGTACAGAATTTCGAGCTCTACAAACTGGGAAAGTTTGGAGTGGGGGGAAAATCTGTGTGCGAGTAAGAAATTAAAAACCTTTATGAACTGCCTCTGCTGCAAAGGTCGCAAAAGTGAAAAATGAACAAGTTGCACTAAAATGGTTCATATGATCATAAAAACACATTCGTGTTCAAAAATCACCACTTTTATGGATAACAACCACGAAAACGATGTCTAAACTATCCAACTTTGCGGCAGCCTGCTGCAGCTGCGAAAGATGACAAAAAATCTGAAACTTCTGTTTTAGTCTAGTCTGTAAAAGTAATAAATGGAACAATAATAAACAAGATTTTCGAAAATTTGAATGTCAACTGAAAACGCCGATTTGTCACGATTCTCTGATGAGAGGCGTGATATATACATTTAAGCTAATACACGGTGAAATTACGCGCACAACGAAAGCGATAAAAACCCCTCTGCGTCTCACTCAAAATACCGTATATTTAGTAAACAAACATCGGCCAAACCAGTGTGCATTACCGTACTTTCGGAGATCTGATTCCGTAATTAGGAAGCAGTTCTAGGGGTTGTCGTAGTAGGATATTTCAAATCCTAATTTTTGGAATTTTGCCAAGGATATTTCGTAATTTTTTAACCGATTTACGAGGTCGATTTTATAGTTTTATCGTTATATTTTCGTTCTTTTTCGTTTGTTAATAGCTTCAAGCTTATACTGTGGGCCGTAGGCCAAGATGGATGATCTACAGCGAAAGAATGCTTTGGGCCATAGGCCAAGATTGATGATTTGCCTTGAAAGAAACCTTTGGGCCGAAGGCCGGTTAAATGCATGCATTCTTCAAGGGTAAATGCATGCATCAGGTTTGTTAACTTCTTTTATCCCTAATTTTATTCCCATCTGATAAACTTAATTATAATTACGTTGTGATGTCCCATCTTCACAACTGACTGTCTTGTACGCATACACTAGGGTTGGTCAAACCGAGTCGGGCCAGCCGAGCACCCGTCTCTATTCACTCTCGACGTCGGGCCGCCCGATCGGGCCCCGATTTCACTAACCCTAGCGTACACGTATGTTCCTGGACTCGCTGGCTAAGTGTAGCTTTTTCTAGTCATCGATGAACCATGTATTATTCTGTATAATTTGATTCTCTGTGGAATAAATGAATCGTGCTAATTCCCTCGTACACATTATACATCACAAGTAAAACAAATTATTTTTGTTTGTATGTTCATGAACGAAATGTTTCAGAGTACATATAGAATATTCATTCATAAAAATTTGAATTATTAAATCAGAATAACGAAATTATCAAAATATTAAAAAATAACTATTCCCGCGATTTTTTTAATTGAAAAATCAGGAAAATGCAATAAGATATTACTGTAATATCAGGGAAATTTTTTAAAAACCCTACAAAAATCAGGATGGCGAGAGTTTCGTGTCCAAACTAGCGTGGTGTACTTAGGGACCGCAGACTCATTTCAGAATTCACGATTACAGTATCCAAAACTCTTGGGGTCCCGTTTCACTTCGCGATCCGTTTCACAGTTTCTGGTTTCGAAATTGCGTTTTTTAAATGTTTTCCCAACTTCTGCATTTAATAAAAGTAATTTTTGATTTATGTATACGTTCCGCAGGTCTCAATTACCTTCATGAAAGATTTTGACCTCTTTTGGCTTACATATTTGCATTTCCAAGATGATTAACAAAAGCCTGTTCAAGTTTGTACTTATTCGATCGATATCCCCTTTCCGTCGCGTGTCCGGTGCTATTTTCCTTACTGATGTGATTCTATGGACTCTACCGCGCATATTGGTGTATTGCTTTTCCACCGGACACGTGATGGAAGGACGTTGTATCGATTGTTAACCTTGCAACCTGCGTCTTTTCAGAAGTTCGCTTTTATCGATCGATATCTCCTTTCCGTTGCTTGTCCGGTGCTATTTTCCTTGCTGATGTGATTCTATGGACTCTACCGCACATATTGGTGTACTGTTTTTCTACCGGACAAGTAACGGAAGGACGTTGTATCGATTTTAAGCCTTGAAACGTCCTGTTCCCGAATTGTCATTAAACCTCGGTGATAAATGATTTTCCTGGTCTCTATTTCACAAAATGACCATTACAGGCATTCAAAAACATATTTTTATATAATTTATTTTTTTCTAAATAAAGAAAAATAATAAACAAAATACATTGAGAAAATAGTCAGTAGCTGATTCAGGCAAGGCCCTAGTCTCAGGGGTACGGTACTCTAGCCCCAGCGTTAATTTTGTAAACTCGCTTAATTAAATTATTTCGCAAAATTTTTAAATTTTTCTTTTTGAAATAGAATCGGCAGCTCCTAAATCATTGGATTCCATGCGCATTTTATTTTAGAAGCATTTTGAAGAAATCCGCCTGCGCTCCCTAGGTGTACTGAGATTTTTCCCTTAGCGAGTTTCACCGTGAATATATAAGTGTGTTACTTACTTTTTCTGCGCCGATTGCTTTTGCTGTCTTAGTTGCACAACTAGATTCCTCCCTGAGTATACTGTTTAAGTACTACTGTTTGAAATATAATTTTCTAACCTTTATATAGTTTTATCCTTTGCACTTCCGCCCTCTCTTCTGCTTCCTCAGCCTCCATCTCTGCTCTCTGCACTACTTAATTATGAAAACACAGAGATCTTAGAAACTCACTATTATTTCTTCGTCCTTTGATATTCGTCTTCTCTTCGGCATCTTAACTTGCGACCACAGATTATGATAAAATTGAAAATCAAATATAAAAATCGGGCGAAAACCGATCACAATTGAGTACGCATACAACTTGCATGGATTTATTCTCTCAGGAGTGTAACGTTATGTATGCATGTGAATGCTTTAAATCTCGATCTCAAACAATAAAGGTATATCTAGAGAAGGAGTCGAGCTCACCGGCGAGCATAGCAGCCACTGGGCAGCAGGGAAACAATTATATATATCTAATCAAGTAAATGAATAAAGGCTTTATAAACATCTAACTATTGTTATAATGAATACTGACAAAAACATGACATGATCTAGCTAATTACAGCCGGAATATACAGAGAAAGAGGAGAGATTAGAAGAAGAGACATTGACGTAGATCATAATCTAATGAGCATCCTCCCTCTTGATTCTCTTGATGCGAGGATCCTCATCGAGCACGATCACGTCGGAGGCCACAGTAGAAGACGTGCGAGAGTTGCCGAGGCGAGAGGATAGAGTGGGGTACATCGAAACACAATTAGGGACTGTAGGAGACTGTTGCACGAATGGAGTAGGAACGAAGCACGATTGTTGCTGCATCAAACCCTACAATCATTCATTGTCGATATGCATTGAGTAGCGGTTATCTATTGCGTTAGTGGCTTACGACAGTTCCAGTGGTCATTCTGAGTTGCTCCGAGAGCACTCTAGTCTGCTCCTGCCACAGTTCACTGTTCTTCTTGCAGAATTCCAGCTGATCACTCACAACTTTGTTCATCCACTCCGCTTTCTCTCTGCATATTTTATTATCCACAAATTACATTTTATCATTTTTACTGTCTCAGAATATTCGGGGCGGAAATTTCCGCAACGGAGCACCATTCGCTTGACAGAAGGAGTAGCAATATGGGAGTTGTTGCATTTTTACCAGTATGTGCTCCTCTGCATTTACATATATAAATTTTGATATTGTGAGAATAGAATGCGTAGCAAGTTGGTGTGCGGTGTTGAACATGGGAATTAGCGGAACGGAACGGAACGTTATATATATACTGTAGCTGGTTGTCGTGCTGCGCCTCACCCGGGGGCAAGGCACAGCGCGACAAAACGCTACAGTATATATAACGTTCCGTTCCGTTCCGCTGATTCCCATGTTCAATACCGCACACCAACTTGCTACGCATAAAAAAATCAACGTATACGGGTTCATGGAATATGGATTTCCGTTGAAACTCAAGATCGCTTGGTAACAAAATTTATATATGCAAATGCAAGGAGCACATACTGGTAACAATGCAACAACTTCCATATTGCTACTCCTTCAGTCAAACGAATGGTGCTCCGTTGCGGAAATGTCCGCCCCCCGAAAATATGAGATGTCAAATTTTGAAAAATTCTAATCCCGATGATTCATTATTTCAATCGATCAGATCAGTCATTTTCTAGCATTTCTCGATCAATGAAGCTAGATGACGTTAAAAGAGCACTTTATCTTCTCACTTCAAAAAATTCGATTTTCAACCCTACTAATTTGCAAAATTCGTGAGCATCTTGCTCAGATTTTGAACTATAAGTGTAATTGATGGTAGTGGCTGATATGAATACATACTGCCATTATTGGCTCTCTAGTCGTTTCCATGCCCTTTATTCATATGCTCTAATTAGATAGATCGCGGCTGTCGAAAAACTTCATAATGATATTTTGACTAAATTTCAAAGAATCCCTGCTATTTTCGTAAATTAAAAATCATTTCAGGAGCAAAATATATGGAAAAATTTTGGATTTGTCCTCATTTTCAAGGCTGTTTACAGCTTCAAAATTTCATATTTCTTTAAAAAGAAGACCATGTAGGTTTTCTCAGTGTTTCCTGTCACGTCACTTCTCAAAATTATTTTTTATTATTTTTAGTGATCGAAATTATCGGGGAGTCTTTGATACAGTATCGCCGGAAAGTATTGGCGCACTTTTTCTTTCTACCGTAATTTCCGAACCCGGTGAGATATCGATCTGAAAATTCAGCTATAGGTAGCAAATTCAATGGGGAATAAGATACGCGTATTGCGAACTTATGCAAATTTCGCCCTATTGCGTAGTGATGACGCAATCGCAGTCCACTTTTTCTAAAAAATATATTTCTCTGGAGAATTTTTTCATATCGGTCAAACTTTCAGAGTGTTGAGAACCATCCTTGTACTATTCAGAAAATATATTTCAAGTTGCTACGACATAGCATCAGCTTGCTGCGCTTGCTGCAAATTTGAGGCCGTAAAATCATAACTTCGCTCCCAGATCAGCAGAGACTCGTTTAAAGCAGCAAAATGGTCCGTATCATGACCCTAGAAGATCCTGAAAGTTTGGTGCCGATTGCTCTTCATTTGCTCTCAGGGCTCGAGAAAGTTACTTTTTCAGATGACTCAATTTTGGGGGTGTACAATTCCATGGCTGAATTTGCATAAATTGTGGTTCCTGGACCGGAAGGTGCCAAAACCATCACGGAACCGATTCCCAACTTTTGGTGGTGCTGGCTTAACTTTCCGGGCCGTAGCGAACGATTTACGAACGCGTGCCTCTTTCTAAATGCACGCTCTCTCTTCGCGCCGCTCCCTCACCACTCTCTCACCCTGTAGAGAAAACGCGCGCGCTCAAGAGGGGTGCGCGTTGTATCGTTCGCTACGGCCCGGAAAGTGAAGCCAGCTCCACCAAAAGTTGGGAATCGGTTCCGTGATGGTTTTGGCACCTTCCGGTCCAGGAACCACAATTTATGCAAATTCAGCCATGGAATTGTACACCCCCAAAGTTGAGTCTTCTGAAAAAGTGACTTTTTCGTGCCCTGAGAGCAAATGATGATCAATCGGCATCAAACTTTTAGGATCTTCTAGGGTCATGATACGGACCATTTTGCTGCTTTAAACGAGTCTCTGCTGATCTGGGAGCGAAGTTATGATTTTACGGCCTCAAATTTGCAGCAAGCGCAGCAAGCTGATGCTATGTCGTAGCAACTTGAAATATATTTTCTGAATAGTACAAGGATGGTTCTCAACACTCTGAAAGTTTGACCGATATGAAAAAATTCTCCAGAGAAATATAATTTTTCGAAAAAGTGGACTGCGATTGCGTCATCACTACGCAACAGGGAGAAATTTGCATAAGTTCGCAATAAGCGCATCTTATTCCCCAATGAATTTGCTACCTATAACTGAATTTTCAGATCGATATGTCACCGATTTCGGAAACTGCGGCAGAAAGAAAAAGTGCGCAAATACTTTCCGGCGATACTGTATGTAGTCAAAACATCACAATAATGAATTTCGACAGCCGCGATCTAGCTAGTTTGAGCATATGAATAAAGGGCATGGAAACGACTGGAGAGCCAATAATGACAGTATGTATTCATGTCAGCCACTACTATCAATTACACTTTGAGTTAAATTCCAGAGCACGATGCTCACGAATTTTGCAAATTAGGAGGATTGAAATCGAATTTTTTGAAGTGAGAAGCTTCCTTGATCGAGAAATGCTAGAAAATGACTGATCTGATTGATTGAAATGATGAATTATCGAGATTAGAATTTTTCAAAATTTGACATCTCATACATTCGACCTTCGGTGCAAAATTGCGAAAAAAAAAGGTAAAGGTGCAGCCACGTCAAGCGATTTTACTTTTTACCTTTTACCTTTACCTTTTACCTTTATATATCGATAGAGCTCAAAAAATGAGTTGTGGTCACTCAGAGGTCAACTCAGAGGTCAAGAGACGCCTTTTACCTTTATATATCGATATCGATTATTATCGATTATTATTTTTCCTATATGCGTATGAAGATAAGCTTCCATAATCTGCAATAAAATTCACTAAGTTTGTTCCCCGAGACGCTATGATTTTATTTATACTTGCAATTTCAGTTTTCGTTCATATTTTTTAAACTTGCAGCCCCACAGCTTCACACCTAACAGAAATGTTGTTCATCTATTTTTCCCGCGCATTGTGAGCCCAATCCCACATCTGTACCACAAATTGGAGCTGATATACGGTAGAGCCTGATGTGAAACCGGAAAATTCCTAAAAGCCGGATCTGGGACCTGTGACATAGATTTTTCGGGTAGATGTCTCTAGTGTATGCTACTACCATAATGTGAAGCACTGACTCATGATACATACATGTGATAAATACATGCTAAAAAATCAATATAAAAATTGCGTCTGCAAATTCATCCCGGAAATAGTGAATAAAAAGCGGGCAATTTTCATTTTTGCACCCAGCCGAAGTGCAACACACATTGCCCTTGCTAGTTTTATAAAAAAACATACCCGGATATACTCGACCACTCTCATAATTATTATAAAAATTACGACGTGCTCGTACCTGCGACATCACCTTCTAAGGTCATGTTCTAAAAGGCAAAAGTCATGTTTATAATTTATGTTTATAATCACTCGCCCGCGAATTCAAATTGCAATTGTAATTCCACTATAAAATTATACATCGAACGATATTTCATAGATTTTCAGTTTTCAGTCATTAGCAAGAGCATGTCCGGAACCAACTACTGCGAAAATTTGAACGAATTCTATATTCGCGAGCATGTCGTATTGTGATCTCATTTTAATGGAATTTCAGAAATAATTATCAGACAGACGCCTTACGAAGTGACGCTTTACAGTTCTATAGTTCATACATCCTTTGAGATTATTTAATTTGTTTAAACATGCCTACATTTTTTTTCGATTTTTTTAAAAATTGCAAAAAATGCCCAGATTTTTCGATTTTCCTTGCCTACTTTTGTACCACTATTTTCAGGCAAAGTTTTCGTAAAACTACAGTACCATATATTGCACCGCACGGCAATATTTTCACCAAAACACTTTAAAAAAATTATCAGTTAAAATGAGCGTAAGTACTGTAGCACGGTGCAATGTTTTTTTCCTGAGGTACGGTATATTTTTTTAAAGAGACCGTCCACCAGAGAACGTAACAAGTCCACGGATGGCCAAAAATTCGATAAATCCCAAACTTTGTGCTGATTGACGGCCGCAATAGCTAAGGCTAGGGGTCGATTTTGAAAAAGTTACAGGCACCTCCTACTTTTGGGGTTAAAAATTTTGATATCTCAGAATTATGCGCTATATAGATTTGCAGGTGTATTTTCACCCGTAGAAAAGTAATTTCGATATCAGAATGTCAGAAAATGCGAAATAAAAAAGTTTAGCACGAAACACCACTTTTTGGTCAAAATAATCGAGTATTTCGATCTAAAAATGTCCGAGGTGCACATTCTCGATACGATTTTCGGAATCTAGGTTAAAAGTTATGTCTAGTGTGAACTTTTCAGAATTTTAAAAATACCGACTTTTGAGATATTGCGATCCAAACTATGAAAAATACGTCAAATTGCTGAACATGGGTAAGCATGGCCTCGAAAATTTTCGTCCCCTATAGCTATAATGGTCTAAAAACAGTTCGTTATGTTTTATGCAATCATTTCGATCATATTTCTACTACGAAAAAGCGAGAAAATCGAAAATCTGAAATTTCATTTTTTCAGTTCAAAGGCCAAAAATATCATTTTTAAAAATTATAAATAAACGAGGTTTTCCAACATTTTTCCATACGTAGAGAACGAATTTTAATGTTAGAGCTCATGAAAAGCAACTTTGGCATCATTTTGGCCAATTTCAATTTTGAACTTTTTATCAATTTTTGAATTTTTGACTTTTTAAAAATTTATGTTCTATATGACTTTACCACCTAAAAGTCGATTAAAATGATCGTATAAGGCATAACGAGCTGTTTTTAGACCATTATAGCTATAGGGGACGAAAATGTTAGGTGCCATGCGAACCCATGTTCAGCAATTTGACGTATTTTTCATAGTTTGGATCGCAATATCCCAAAAGTCGGTATTTTTAAAATTCTGAAAATTTCACACTAGACATAACTTTTAACGTAGATTCCGAAAATCGTATCGCGAATGTGCACCTCGGACATTTTTAGATCGAAATACTCGATTATTTTGACCAAAAAGTGGTTTTTCGTGCTAAACTTTTTTTATTTCGCAATTTCTGACATTCGGATATCGAAATTCGTTTTCTACGGGTGAACATACACCTGAAAATCTATATAGCGCATAATTCTGAGATATCAAAATTGTTGACCCCAAAAGTGGGGGGGTGCCTGTAACTTTTTCAAAATCGACCCCTAGCCTTAGCTATTGCGGCCGTCAATCAGCACTCGGTACTCACACTTCAGAAAAAAAGTTTGGGATTTATCGATTTTTTGGCCATCCGTGGACCCCTGCACAGTTATTACGTTCTCTGGTGGACGGTCTCTTAAAAATGTTGCCTGAAAATGGTACTTTTCAAATTCTCCGGCAACTTTAGCTATACGGTTAGCGGTTTATTGTATTGACTTACTCATAAATTATCATTTAATCACTAATTGATGTGAAATTGCCATTTTCTTCCTACCGGAACATCATCGAACTATTATTAGGTTGGTGCAAAAGTTTCTTTCTTTTTCATGCACGAACATTCCGGCTTCCCCAGGCGGTCGCAATGAACGAATCAAATAGTAGTTTTTGATATTGATAGGGACATGGGTACACAGTATAGTGAATATTATTCACTATAGTGTTCACTGAATACTATAATATGTTGATTCGATCAATTAGAATAGAGCATTTTTGTTTGGAAGTATCTGATCGATCAATAGGACTTTTCAAGTGCTGGGGAATATCGCCGAGGCTGCAATTAGCACATCGTTGCAAAGAACTATGACTGGGTATGTCATACGACATAGCCCACCAAAACTGCTTTGAGAAATCTACTAAAAATATTGGGCCAATTGCATATCTGTCCTCTTTGAAAATCATAGATCTCTAATTACTGAGCGCCAATTTCTTACACAACATTGAAGAGTGGTCAATTGCGGTGAGTTGTGAAGTACTTTGCCCTGTAATATTGCTAGCACATTTAGGAAAATATAGGTTTTTCCGTTCAAGAACTACAGTTTTTGACATCATCATTTTCAGATTTATTCGCTAAAATCATCACTTTTTGGTGTTTCCTGTCTCCCATACACGTCCGAATCCGGATTTTCCGTGCTTAGCAGAACAAGCACCTCATCCCCAAGTATTAGTTAATTGGGCAGAATCAGAATCCTACTAGTATTCGATAACCAGAATGCAACCCAAAATGCTAAAAATAGCCGTTTTCCGATGTTACTTTTCTGAAATTTACCAACTTCTCACGATGAAGCGTAGATCTAAATGAAACATACGGTAGTAATCTACTATCATGGCCATAATACAAGGTATTCAAAAAATGGTGAGAGTCTACGCACGACAACATAAATTTTCAAAAATGAAAAGAAAGAAACTTATGCACCAACCTAATAATTAACGAAGGGCTCCTTCTATTCTAGCGAATATGTAAGATGTAGCCTAAATAATATACTTTCTATGCTTAGTAACTATTTTTTTTACTTTCTATGCTTAGTAACTTTCTCTCAATGGGGTGTTGGGAAAAAAATTGCCGTGCACCGTGCAACATTACTTACGTCCTTTTTTCAGCTGACCATTTTTTCAGATGTTGGTAAAACAAATGCTGTGCTCTTTTTAACGGGTATAGCTAGGGACCGCGGAGGGCTGTTTAAAAATGCACTCTATATCAATTCCGAAATTCTTATCTTATGAAATCGGGATTGCGGAATCGATTATGAACAAAAATAGTCACCGAAAAAAATCATAACGATAATACAACTATTTCTAAAAAAATTACATTTTACCAGAGATCTACCGTAATTTTTGGTACAGAATGGGGCGAATTTGTTACTTATGAGGCGTGGTTGTTTTCAAAAATTAATTAATGCGTTATGTGAATTTTTAATTTTTTAAATTTTGCTGATTTATTTTGATAACATATGCGAACGGTAAGCTCAAGGTCAATTTATCGCACTCTACTGCTTCACAGCCCGATAATCGAACAATCGCTCATTTTGACTTTCACTGCTATAAACAAGGTCTCCGAACGACGAACCGTCATTTTTTGTACATGTTTAGGACAGAGGGGAGGTAGCTGCATGTGATTAAATGTTCAAGTTAAACTGGGCACTCAGAAAAGTGGAGAAAATCAAGGTTAACCGAGAAAAATGTCAGCATTGTCTCAAAAATAGGCCATAAACCATGCTTCCGAACGAAACCCGAGCATGGCCAGTGCCTCTGTAGAGTGCAGGGATGCTTAGAGCAATCAACTGAATAGAACACTAAAACTGGGCACTCCGATTTAAAGAGAAAAATACAAATCATTAGAAAAATGTGAAGCGCAATTTTCTAACAATGCGTTTATTTACGTTTTATAACCACTATATTACTTAATTCAGTTACGATTTTGTATCTTCAGATGATGCTATATCGATTGTACCCAAAAAGTAATTAATTAAAATAAATTAAACCTGATAAAATAAATAAATAAAAAGGTGGTGTGATGATGTGTGAGTTTTCCCAATGCAAAAAATGGTGAACGGCAGAAAGGACGGAGCTCCGCGGTCCCTATCCAAATTTCAGGGTATTCCGTGTAAGATACCATTTTTGGACTTTTGCCAAGTTTTTATTTTGAATATCACGGTAATTCAGGCAACTTTCATATATTTTTTTAAATATCGCGCGCGGAATGTTGTAACTAATTTACTGTAGCGGAACGATTAATTATTTTAAAGTCGTCAAGTCGACACCGGACGTTTAGGGGGGTTTGTCACACCGTGTTTTTATTTAATATTTATATTTTTCATGTCAATTCGTTGTCCCGTTTTTCTGTTGAGAGGCCTGATATATATTTCTACAACCGGGGGAGAAGCGAGGATAAAATTGGTATAGAACCGGACTTGTGAACGCTAATTACCGCACACAGAATATTCATGTTTCAAGCCTCGCGGGAAAATCGGTCTTGATCAGGGTAGCGCAACACATGTTTTGAGGTCGATTCTGTGACTAATTATTGATTTTCTGATTTTATTAGTATTGCATTTCTACTAGTCTCTTTTATGTCTATCAGTTTGACAGCACACAATGACACAATGAGAAAAATTCTTTTTTTGCAAATTTTCCAGGGCACATCCGCATTTTTGGCAAATTTTCCGCGAACATCCGTTTTTTTGCAAATATTCCCGCGCACATTCGACCCCCTTGTCTGCAGATCCACCAAGACCACGGTTAAAAATAGGACAGAAATCCCCCCACCACGTGCACACAACACGGGCGGTAGCCTCACGCATAGGTCGCTGATAACCTCAGGACAGACTGAACGCAGAATTGGCGCGGGGTGGCAAACCCCTCTTGCGTGGATGCCTCAACTTACTTTTTTTAAACGTTTACATCCGCTACAAAGGACATCCATCAGAAGTGTTGAAAACTCACAGCTCAGATCTCATTTTCGCTTCCTTCTCATGAACGATGTTCAATTCGATAGTAAGTCGATTCTTCTCCTTATTCAGCGAATCATAGTTCATCTTAGACTGGTCGAGAGCTCTCTCGAGTCTAAAAGAAATGGTAAGTTCGTCATGGATTATAACTGAAAGAACGAAGAGCGAAACACTTTAAAAAGTTGTGAAACGAAAGATTTAAAACAAACTCGTTGAAATTAGTGAATGTATTCTGCTCATTCTTCAATATATCATTCTCGTGACACAGGAATTCGATTCTAAAACACATTCACTCTTCACAATACTTTGAATGCCCATATCACGCCTCTCACGAGAGAATCGAGCTAGAATCGCTATTCTAGGGATTGGAGGGAAAATCGGCAAATGAGTTCTTACCGGTTTTCATAATCCCAAGGCATGCCTGACTAACCCCCAAAGTCCCAATTTGCATACTTAATTTTGGAGCTCCCTACATGGGGTCGGCTGCAGGCTGCTCTCACTTTGACCGCAAATTTAGCAATGATAGTGATAGATAGACGAAAATACTCCTCTAAGTGACCCCCACTCATTTTTCGCGCTCTAGCGATCCATGTAAACCATTTGTCATAAAACTCAATTTTAACGGTGCTACATTCAATGCCAATTTTCTCAAAAAAAGTAAAGGCGGTTACTCAGAGGAGTATTTTCGTCTATCTATCACTAGAATTGCTAAAATAAAAAAAGTTTGAGCTCTATCGATATATACAAACCAATTTCTCTAAACCCCATTTTTAAGAGTGGTACACTGTCGGTCAATTTTATAAAAAATGTAGGTAAAGCAGCAACTGAAATTTTCGTAGTAGATGCAGCTTAGCGAGAGCATTCCAATAAGTGGTTTGCGAAAAAAATACGAGGCGGCTGGTGAGAGTTTCGACCTTTTAACTTCGTCTGGATCGTTTGAACTTTATTTTCAACGGGGATATCGATAGCAAATCGATCATATTCGGCCGAGAGCTCCGAAAAGAGCGGTGTGAAATTAATTCGCCTGTTGAAAATAAAGTTTAAACGATCCAGGCGAATTTAAATGGGCGAAACTCTCACCAGCCGCCTCGTATTTTTTTCGCAAACCACTTATTGGAATGCTCTTGCTAAGCTGCATCTACTGTGAAAATTTGAGCTGCTTCTTTACCTACATTTTTGACAAAATTGACCTACAGTGTACCACTCTTAAAAATAGGTTTTAGAGAAATTGGTTTGTATATATCGATAGAGCTCAAAAAATGAGTTGTGGTCACTCAGAGGTCAATTTTGCTCTATCTTACACCGTATCCAAGAAAAGTGCTCTCAAAGTGGGTGATGCCGACATCCGACCCTGCGTAGGGAGCTCCAAAATGAAGTATGCACAAAAAGATTTCGGGGGTCACTCAAACATGCCTCAGGGTGCCCGAAGCCTGTTAGAACTCATTTCACGATTTCAGCTCCATTCCAAGGAATGGTGATTTTAGCTCGATTCTCTCGTGAATGGCGTGATATGTCGATTTTCACATTTTGGAGAAACAATAGAAATCAAATCAAGAATATGTATAAAGGGATTTTCTCATTCACAAGGGAACCGCAAAAGTCAAACATAAATCTGAGTTGCCAAGTCGGAACTGACCACCGAGGGAGGTCCATTCCATATCTAACATCATTGGATAGTTGTTTCCTAAGACCCGAATTTTAATTATTGAAATTTGGGAAAATTTTTGGTGGTTCCAGCCTAGACTCGTATTTGATTCTTGGTAGCTCAAAGCCATCACCTCGAATGGCTCAGTCGGTAGTGTGCCTTTGCTTTTTTGGTCAGGGGTTCAACCCCTGCCGCAGAAGACACCTTTTGTCTATTTTTTTCACCTCTCATTGACTTTTCCCATGACTGTGCCTCCTCGATTTACATGTTTTTACACTTATTTGAAAATTTCAATGCTTCATCTGGTGTCTCATTCAACACAAACAGAGACAAATAAGCAGTGAAGAAGCAATATAACGATTAACAACGATGAATTCGAGCCCAAAAACAGTCGGAACAAAACGATCAAACTGCACTCTAGCTGATCACTCCTCGTAGCGAGGACTGTGGAGTGATGCTAGGGAATGCTTATTTGTCGAAAATGTATAACGATATATGCTGTACCTTGATTATCTTCTGATATCTCGTTATTGTGAAATGTATGGAAGCATTGCTGGTGAAATTATCATTATTACCTTTGTCATTTTAATTACCTATGTCATATTAAAATATTGCATCTTCACTGCTTATTTGTCTATGTATTAGGGTAGGCTAAACGATAGCGATATTGCGGGCCCGTAACAAGCGAGGGAGAGGTAGCGGGCCCGCTACCTATCGCTACATATCGTTACGTTAGCTTTCCCGCTCGGACAGGGCCGCGGTCATCTCCTCGCCGCGCGCTCTAACTTCACCGGGTCAGAGAGAGCGGGAGGAGGCGAGGGAGAGAGGCAGAGTGATACGTAGCGATATGTAGCGGGCTCGCTACCTCTCCCTCAGAGGTCACGGGCCCGCTATCGCCAGGCGCGTTTTAGCGTGCCCGTTATTATCGAATTGCCAACACTACTATGTATGTGTTGAATGAGACGCCATATGAATCATAGCAATTTTCAAATTAGTATAAAAACATGTAAATTGAGGAAATTCAGTCATGGGAAAAGTCAATGAGAGGTGGAAAAATAGACAAAACGTGTTTCCTACGCCAGGGGTTGAGCCCCTGACCTTTTGCCAAATGAGAAGGCACACTACCGACTGAGCCATTCGAGCTGACGGCTGAGAGAATCGAATACGAATCTAGGCTGGAACCACCAAAAGTTTTCACAAATTTCAATAATTAAAATTCGGGTCTTAGGAAACAACTATCCAATGATGTTAGATATGGAATGGACCTCCCTCGGTGGTCAGTTTCGGCTTGGCAACTCAGATTTATGTTTGACTTCCGCGTACTTTTGCGGTTCCCTTGTCAACCCATTGCAGTTCTTCGCCGACTGACCTGCGTTGCAACTCCTGGTTTAGCTCATAAACCTTCTTTTTCGCATCGTCGTCCATCGCATGTCTCCTATGCGCAGTTTATATTCCATCGTACATATTTTCCATTCCCTTCACATCAACAACTCACTGTTTCAGCTCTTGCATCTCTTGAGTTAGCGATTGATTGGCTTCGTTGACATTGCTGCTGAATGCGAATAATTTCAAACTTTATTAACAGAATAGATCATTTGGTCTTCCAATCACACTCGTCGAAAGTTATAATTTATCCCCACTCACAGTTTTGTTATCAGCTGAACTCTAGCTTGGTTCTCTGCATGCAGCTTAGTTTCCATTTCGTTCTTTTCGAAATGAATTCGACCCAATCTGAAAACATATGGAATGGTTCTTGATATCAAGAACTAGCCCGATTGGCCCGCCTCGGGGCTCGTACTAGCGGAATAGGTTTCGCAATGGTTCGTGACGAAACTTGTTTACCCACTCTTTCTTCATCGACCGATTTCGCAATATGGTCACATGGACTTGCGCTTTTTATATAGGTATCGATAATCAAGTTCAGCAATCATAAACAACGCATTTCGAACTTATAATAGAATAAGGCAAGTCACGGTGGTGACAAGACATTTCAGAAACATTACACTTAGCATCTACTTTCGCGCAATTTTCTTGCTATTATCAGATACTTCTATTGGGGTGTCCGAAAAGTTCGTATAATTTTTTGTTTTTATTTTTTATTCAATGCTTTACAATTCTCAGTGACCAATGTATGCCCCCTTCTTTCTCACTACCTCCCTCCAGCGATTGGGCAGGGTCTCGATTCCTTTCTTCCAGAATGCGGGTTTCTTCGAGACCGCCCAGTTCACGAAAGCCCTCACAACTTCATCTCGATTCTTGAACTTCTTTCCTTTGCAGAAGTCAGAGAGAGAGCGGAAGCAGTGGTAGTCGCATGGGGAGAGATCCGGGGAATACGGTGGATGGGGAATCCTCTCGATCTTCAGCTCGTCCATTTTCTTCTGGGTCATCTTCGCTCGATGTGGGCGAGCATTGTCCATCAGAAGAAGAATTTTGCCCTGGTTCAGGAGTCTGGGACTCTGATCACGACATCTTCCAGTTGTTCAGAGAAGAGGTCGGCATTGATGCTGGTGCCAGGGGCGAGGATCTCCCAGTAGATGGGACCGAGCACTGAGAAGAAGAAGCAGAGGAGTTCCTTCTTTCCGTGCTCTTCCTTCTTCGGGACGGGCGTGGGCTTCTCATCTGCATCCACCCATTGCAGTCTCCTCACAGGGTTATCGTACGTGATCCACTTCTCATCTGTAGCGATGATGGAATTGACCCATCGAAGATTGGATCTACGATGGAGTAATTCCCGACAGACTTGAACACGATTTTTCAGCTGTTCGGGGGAGAGGTCATGGGGAATCACTTGTGGGAGTTTCGGCTTCTTCCCAGATCGATGGAGGATATCGGACACCGTTGATTTGGGAGTACCAGTATCCTTCTTCAACTCACGCACACTGGCCATGGGCTTGCGCTTCAGTGTGCGGAGAACGAGATGCTGATCGAGGGAGAGAGGGCGTCCAGAGCGGGGTTGACCATCGAGACCAAACTCCCCTTTCCTGAAGCGGGAGAAACACTTATAGCAGAAGGGTATGGAGGGGGCGTCAGCTCCTTCCGACTGGGCCAGGGCAGAGTGGGCCTCCTTCACGGATCGGCCAAGACGGTAGTAATGAAGTAAAACTGCTCGGAGGTAGAGATGGGAGTCCATCACAAGAATCAATGTAGCAACTAGGAGACTGATTAAATCCTCTCACTACTCAACGTCGGAATGATGCAATACATTGTTGACAAACAGATTGCGCAATCACTGCATTTGATCGCGAACTGACTTTTTTCCGAAGCATTATACGAACTTTCCGGACACCCCAATAATTGATTTGTAGAGCCAAATGCCAGGGTTTTCCGTTTAAGAGATGGGCTTTTGCCGTTGGACTTTTGCCAATAGGTGAACTTTACAATTTGCCGTTTATTTTTTTGAATATATCACGGTTATTCAGGCAACTTCTTACATATTTTAAATTTCGTGCGCGGAACATTTTAACTAATTTACTGTAGCGGGACGATGAATATTATTAAAATGGTCCGGTCGACTCCGGTAATTCCGGGGGGGGGGGGGGGGGGGGGGGGGTTGTCACACCGTGTTCCGGAATGTCGTTTTCCGAGTTGGAATTTCCCAATTGTCTTATCACCGGCACGATAATGAAATTTTAGACCATGTGCTCTGGCATAGTAACCGGGACAAACAGTAAAGACTCTTTCCCCTGCTGAAAAAGGTTTGTCCCCGCTCTGTTGGAGTTACCCCTGACGCCTTCATGAATTCATCGGTATAACACGGGTCTCCTGTGAGAATGTCGATTGGAAGCACTAGGACGAATTGGTAGAACTTGTTGAGTGCTATCGATTGCATCTTTTGAATGCTCAATTGGAGAAAGTTGATCCGAGATACGATCAATAAACTTAATCATTCCAAAAATAACCAAGTGCGGAAAAGTCGATAATACCCCATAGTAAATCGATAGTGAGGGGACAGAAATATGAACAATGATCGAGACACCCCCTACTGTAATGTGTAGAAACCATATTTGAAATAAAACCCATTGTATTTAACATATGTGATGGTCAAACAATCATTTTTTTGATCGGAAAACCGTTTTTTCGAGGCAATGGCCATGAATACGACTTCCTTCATCTTTGTAGATGTTGAGTCTTTTGCAGAACTCGCCAAGACAAGTATCATGCAAAAAAAAGTTCGCCGCACGATCAAAATTGAGCGAGTTACGCTTCTTGTAGCAGATAGATCACAAATAATGAGTAGATTCGACGAAATTAAGTGGATGGAACTTCCAATAAAAAAAACCCAATAATTTCCATATCTAAAAGGGAGTTAGTCTAAAATCACGGTGTGACAAACCCCCCCCCCCCTCCTAAACGTCCGGTGTCGACTTGACGACTTTAAAATAATTCATCGTTCCGCTACAGTAAATTAGTTACAACATTCCGCGCGCGATATTTAAAAAATATATGAAAGTTGCCTGAATTACCGTGCACGGCGATTTTTTTATCAATACCCTGTTGAAAGAAATGGTCCCTTTCGCGAACGTTTTTAAACACAGAAAGACTTGCTAACAATAGTAATACATAGATTCTTTACAGTAAACATACAGTATCTCTACAGTATATATTGCTACCTGCTAAACAGCTAGGCATAAGTTGCCTGAGATACGGTATATTTAATTTGAAAAGTTACCATCGTGCAGGAACGTATAATGCACCGCACTACCCTGATTGGCAATTTTTAGCGGACCATTTTTCTCTGGTGTGTTGATGAAAAAATTGCCGTGCCGTGATATTCAAAATAAAAACTTGGCAAAAGTCCAGAAATGGTATCTTACACGGAATACCCTGAAATTTGGATCCAAAAAAGTAGTTTGAATTTTCGCGCCTTGCAATTCACTGCACGTTTTTATACATTCAAATGCGCACCGGACCGCTTGTCACACCGTGTAAAAGGGAGTTAATAAATGCACACAACACGAGCGGTTCACGAGCACGAGCAAGCACAGGACGCTGATAACCTCAGGACAGAAAGAGGCTGAATTGGCGCGGGGATTCAAAGGACGCTGTGTTGTGAGAGCCGTATACTACTTTCTTTACTCCCTACTAGTCCTGTTAGCTCGAGTTTCACTCGTCGAGCACTCGCACTCCACGAGTCATTTTCATTCACACTCGTTTTAACCGGTGACTCGCGAGTGAAAAGTGGAAAATGACTCGCGAATGAAGAGGACTCGAGAGTGAAACTCGCGAGTGCCTGTTTAGAGAGGACACTCGCGAGTGCCTTTGTTCGAGAGTGGAATTGGTTCGGGGACAATAGACTAGGGTTTCCCCTTTTGGGTATTTCGATTTTCGGGTAGGTTTCAGGCGGGCGAAATAGCATTTAATTTCGAGAGACAGGCGCCCAAAAATCAGGCGCCTGAACGCCTGAAAAGGGAAACCCTACAATAGACGGATCACCGCTCAGAGCGAGAGAACAGATGAGGAATGAACTCGCGAGTGGCACTCGCGAGTAGTCCTGTTAGCTCGAGTTTCACTCGTTGAGCACTCGCACTCCACGAGTCATTTTCATTCACACTCGTTTTGACCGGTGACTCGCGAGTGAAAAGTGGAAAATGACTCGCGAATGAAGTGGACTCGAGAGTGAAACTCGCGAGTGCCTTTGTTTAGAGAGGACACTCGCGAGTGAAATTGGTTCGGGGACAATAGACCGATCACCGCTCAGAGCGAGAGAACAGATGAGGAATGAACTCGCGAGTGGCACTCGCGAGTGCCTCGTGCTCTCGAGTATTTTGAACAAAGGCACTCGCGACTGCCTTTGTTTCGCGAGTGATTTAATCAATTTCACTAGCGAGTGACGAGTTACTCGACATAACAGGTCTACTCCCTATGTTGGTGCGAGGACAAAGCCTGCTTTCAGATAGGAAGACTGCCCTGTCTCTGAAGAGGACCTTGGTGGTCCTTCTATAACAGTGGTTTCTCTTCACTAACTGTTCTTCCAGCTGCTTAATCTTCTGCTGCAACTGTGGATGGCTGGCAGATGCGTGTGGATGGTTCAAGGCATGAGCTCTCAGCTTCTCGTTCTCCACTGTCAGCTGCTGCACAACTCTCTTGAGCGCGCTTGATTCCGCACGAATATCCTACAATCTTTACTTACATGATATTGAGGGGCGGGTGTGTACACATTTACATAATTCACTCATTCCTGTTAAAATTCCTTGATAAATCTACATAAACGATATAAGGGGGGTTAAGGAACCCTTCGAGAATTTGCGAACTAGTTTGAGGGGTTGTAAGAATTGAACTTTGTTCAATTATTACACTGTAATAATTGAACTTTGTTCAATTATTACACTGTAATAATTGAACTTTGTTCAATTATTACAAATTTTTTTGATACCTTTAAAATCACTTCAAAATCATATTAAAGAATTTTTAAAGGTATCAAGAAAAGTTTGTAAGAATTGAACAAAGTTCAATTATTACAGTGTAATAATTGAACAAAGTTCAATTCTTACGACCCCTCAAACTAGTTCGCAAATTCTCGAAGGGTTCCTTAACCCCCCTTATATCTTCACTAACTTGTATAGCCATCTTCTTGCTCTCATTTGCTTGGGTGAGACTGAGCGTTTCATTCCTGAACTAATATATTGAATTTTGTTCTGCGTCCTTTCTATCTTCAAAGACGAATAATATTTTTCACTACTTGACAGAGACAACTAACTTCTTCTGTAATACTTCAGCCTTTCTGTTTGCAATTGTGATCGAATGGGCAGTCTAAAATGGACATTCGAACAATGAGCATTAGGGTGTATTTCCTCACCTCCTTTTTGATAGGGATAGGCATCGCCGGTGGGAAGTGATGAGGAGCCACTCGTCTCGACATTTTCGCTCTATATATTCAGATAATATTGAAACGAACATGTTGTTCAAATGAATATTCGTTATTTTTCTCGGAGTAGCAGAAGCAAGTTCACCTGAGGTGAAAATTACTCGCAACCAGGATGATCAAAGTTATCCTACATCTAAAGACAGCACTAGCTAATTTTCGGATGCGCCATAAAAGTGTTTCTTAACATGTAATCTATTCTTTCAGGTACTACTGCAGAAGCCCACATTGGGGTTACAATAGCGGTTAATGGTATCGGGGGGGGGGGGGGGGGGGGGGGGGTAGAACCCAAGCAGATAAGTATAAGTCATATCTTTTTAGACTGATGAACTCTTCCCTCCGCGCTTACGCAAAGCGGTCGAATATACTCAGGTATGCGGAATCGAACATGCAAAAAGAAACTTTAAAAAATATGACTAATACAAAAAATACGGAGATTAATAAAAAAAATGATAAATGTTCGAGGAACTACAGTAACCAATTGTTTGAGTTGGATCAAATCGTGTGTCGAATTGTAATATCATTGTAGTATAGCACGTGTCGCGCAAGACTCGCATAGAATTGCGGACAGCCTGGTACATTTTTTGACCACTGGAACTGTGAGCGTTTTCCGAGAGTTCCTATGGTCCCTCAACAGAAATCATCAAGTTTTGTTCCATATCTCCGTCTTCGACGATGTGAGACGTCGTCAAAGTCGACGGCTTCCGAAATTTGACATGTTTGGAAGCATGATGCTCGGCCTACAGGGGGTCTGATAACGCGAAAAGAAAATTTCCCGCACCAAATTTTACGAAGAATAAGCCTGTGCTTTCGGTTCATCGATATGATCATTAGTATTTTCATAAATCGATTAAAATTATTGATTTTTACTGCAATTTCGTACCAAGGCTGTTTTTAAGCTCAATCGATAGAGCTCGAAAAGGCGAATCGAATGATATGCTGAATGCATATGCAACTCGCGCAATAAAGATGTCAAAATCGCGAAATTAGATTTGCATTTACGCCTGTTTGACGCTTGGTGACCCTGTGGAAGTTCCTGTCGCCTTTGTATCCATGTGCTCTACATCCAGTGGGTTGTGTTCTAAGGGCGTTGCCCAGCGACCGCAGGTTCGAATTTGTTCGTTTTTAAATTTCTTTTTCAATGTTTTTATGAAGTCCTGAGTACTTCTGGTGATGTATTTTGCAATCAAAAACCCCCACCGCTTCTCTACGAGTGATGAGACCCCGGCGCTTGCGAAGTGCGTCAACACCATTAGATACTTGGACGCTTTCCACTAGTACCCTTACCGGTGAACGTCTCTAACTAATGTAAGCAAACATGTATTTGAATACTACGCATCAATACTGTGAGAATAGAAAGCGTAGTCCGTGGTGTGGTGGGCGAGATTTAGTACATTTGTTTCTAAATATATGCGGAACGCGGAGGAAAAATGTTCCACGTATACTTAGAAACAAATATACTAAATCTCGCCCACCACACCACGGACTACGCTTTCTATTCTCACAGTACAAGTGAAGGAATCCACTTTCCCGGGGGTACTGGCGATGATGTGTGCGTGTTGAGAGTACGGGGAGGTGAGAGAACTGCCAGGGGACAGTGTGGGTTTTGCACGATTGTGAGGCACACGGGGTCGTATTTATGATTCAAATAAAGTTAATGTGATTGATTTTTTTTTAGAAATTATGCAATATACTTCATCTTACCGAAAGCGAAAAGCAAATCAATCTCAAGGGCGAGATACGAGGGTAGATCAAAAGGCGAGACCGACTGCCAGAGGGTCAAAATTCATGAATCGGGTTTAAGTGAAAACCTAATTTCGCGATTTTGACATCTTTAGTGCGCGAGTTGCATATGCATTCAGCATGCCATTCGATTCGTCTTTCCGAGCTCTATCGATTGGGCTGAAAAACAGCCTTGGTACGAAATTGCAGTAAAATCAATAATGTTAATCGATTTATGAAAATACTAATGATCATATCGATGAACCGAAAGCACAGGCTTATTCTCCGTGAAATTTGGTGCGGGAAATTTTCTTTTCGCATTACCAGACCCCCTGTAGGCCGAGCATCATGCCTCCAAACATGGTAAATTTCGGAAGCCGTCGACTTTGACTTCGTCTCACATCGTCGAAGACGGAGATATGGAACAAAATTTGATTATTTCTGTTGAGGGACCATATGGGCTATTCAAAACTGCTCAGAGCCCAATATCGACTTTTCCAATGTACCAGGGTTTATTCGAATCTTACGCGACACGCGTGATAGGGTGTTCCACTCAAAATTTCAATTTTTTTCTAAAATTCTGATATTATATGGGATGGGGTTATCGATGGTGCGGAAAGAGAATAGCGCCACTAGAATTATAATATATTTCAATTCCAATGAGTATGAGCCTATTTCTCTATGCTCCGCCCATCGTGGTGTAGTGTAAGCTCTCTCTGGTTTTATCGGGTAATATTACAGTAAGAATAAAAAGTAAACTACTTCGAGTACTGCTGTAAGTTGCCTCAATTGCTACTTTTTAATTGAGTAACAATGTTGTAGTGAAAAAGTAAGTAGCAGGCAAATGACTTAAATTTATGAGTAACTTACTTTTTTGCGCGAAAAATCGGTCCAGAAAAAGTAAGTTACTTGTTAGATTGCTCAAACCCTACCTTCAAAAAGTAATTTACCTCAGTACTCGAAGTAGTTTACTTTTTCAGAAGAATACTTACTGTTATATTACCCTACATTTTTCAGAGCTTTCAAAATTGAATTGGGAATGATGAGTTGTGTCGGTGAGTTGGGTCATACATGTAATCGACTTAGCAAAATAATGTTCATATTTATTTTTCTTACTTTATATTGAATTTTATTGCTTATGATATCACGAATCTCCTGTAAAAAATGTAGGAAAATGAGACCCCTTGCGACAAAAAAAATTTTGGATCACGATGTCGATATAAACTGTAGGACTGACCAAAGTGAGGGCGAGGAAGCCGCCTATCCACTTCATTTTTCGAAATTTGCATGTTGAACGGAGTTATGACCTACTGCGTTGGAAGGCCGTATTTCGGTCAGTTTTTGACATACAGCGAGCGGATTTTTTGCAATCGGTTCGTAATAGAGATATCTACAAACAAGTTCTTGCGCTCCGTGCGGAAATAATGTCTTCACATAGTTTCATGCGAAAAACTGTTTTTGTCGTCACAATATGCTAATTTTGCCAACTTTCACGTCTTGTACCCCTTAGTCATTGTTGGAGATCTACTCTGGAGCTATCGAGCGATAGTCTTACTTTATTCATTTGCATAAGTCATCAAGGCTATCAAGTTATACATTGCGTGACAGCCCACTGCATTCCGACTTATATCTTTAGTTTTAAAAAATAATGATCAACTAAAGAGAAAAACAATAATAAACATAAGTCAAAATGCCGACGCTTTCAGTCCAAGTGGAGCGCATCTCAAGTCACCCCTTCACTCCAAATTATCACAAACTGAAGTAGCTGATTTTTATTGAAGTCACGCAAAACCATTTACTGTATGGTTTTTACTTGTGAATAGCACTCTAGCAACCACTAATTATCAGTTATAATTACAAATACGGAAATTATTCTAGGCACCTTGAAGAAACACTGAGAACCAGAGATTACGGTATTGCAAATTCGACATTCATTTTCTCTGAGGACGACATTCGTATAAATATCTGTATGGTTTTTACTTGTGAATAGCACTCTAGCAACCACTAATTATCAGTTATAATTACAAATACGGAAATTATTCTAGGCACCTTGAAGAAACACTGAGAACCAGAGATTACGGTATTGCAAATTCGACATTCATTTTCTCTGAGGACGACATTCGTATAAATATCTAGCAAGCGCAATAGGTATTGTTTTAAAACTGTAAATATAGTTTCCAATGTATTGAAGGTCAAAATTCATGAATCGGGTTTAAGTGAAAACCTAATTTCGCGATTTTGACATCTTTAGTGCGCGAGTTGCATATGCATTCAGCATGCCATTCGATTCGTCTTTCCGAGCTCTATCGATTGGGCTGAAAAACAGCCTTGGTACGAAATTGCAGTAAAATCAATAATGTTAATCGATTTATGAAAATACTAATGATCATATCGATGAACCGAAAGCACAGGCTTATTCTCCGTGAAATTTGGTGCGGGAAATTTTCTTTTCGCATTACCAGACCCCCTGTAGGCCGAGCATCATGCCTCCAAACATGGTAAATTTCGGAAGCCGTCGACTTTGACTTCGTCTCACATCGTCGAAGACGGAGATATGGAACAAAATTTGATTATTTCTGTTGAGGGACCATATGGGCTATTCAAAACTGCTCAGAGCCCAATATCGACTTTTCCAATGTACCAGGGTTTATTCGAATCTTACGCGACACGCGTGATAGGGTGTTCCACTCAAAATTTCAATTTTTTTCTAAAATTCTGATATTATATGGGATGGGGTTATCGATGGTGCGGAAAGAGAATAGCGCCACTAGAATTATAATATATTTCAATTCCAATGAGTATGAGCCTATTTCTCTATGCTCCGCCCATCGTGGTGTAGTGTAAGCTCTCTCTGGTTTTATCGGGTAATATTACAGTAAGAATAAAAAGTAAACTACTTCGAGTACTGCTGTAAGTTGCCTCAATTGCTACTTTTTAATTGAGTAACAATGTTGTAGTGAAAAAGTAAGTAGCAGGCAAATGACTTAAATTTATGAGTAACTTACTTTTTTGCGCGAAAAATCGGTCCAGAAAAAGTAAGTTACTTGTTAGATTGCTCAAACCCTACCTTCAAAAAGTAATTTACCTCAGTACTCGAAGTAGTTTACTTTTTCAGAAGAATACTTACTGTTATATTACCCTACATTTTTCAGAGCTTTCAAAATTGAATTGGGAATGATGAGTTGTGTCGGTGAGTTGGGTCATACATGTAATCGACTTAGCAAAATAATGTTCATATTTATTTTTCTTACTTTATATTGAATTTTATTGCTTATGATATCACGAATCTCCTGTAAAAAATGTAGGAAAATGAGACCCCTTGCGACAAAAAAAATTTTGGATCACGATGTCGATATAAACTGTAGGACTGACCAAAGTGAGGGCGAGGAAGCCGCCTATCCACTTCATTTTTCGAAATTTGCATGTTGAACGGAGTTATGACCTACTGCGTTGGAAGGCCGTATTTCGGTCAGTTTTTGACATACAGCGAGCGGATTTTTTGCAATCGGTTCGTAATAGAGATATCTACAAACAAGTTCTTGCGCTCCGTGCGGAAATAATGTCTTCACATAGTTTCATGCGAAAAACTGTTTTTGTCGTCACAATATGCTAATTTTGCCAACTTTCACGTCTTGTACCCCTTAGTCATTGTTGGAGATCTACTCTGGAGCTATCGAGCGATAGTCTTACTTTATTCATTTGCATAAGTCATCAAGGCTATCAAGTTATACATTGCGTGACAGCCCACTGCATTCCGACTTATATCTTTAGTTTTAAAAAATAATGATCAACTAAAGAGAAAAACAATAATAAACATAAGTCAAAATGCCGACGCTTTCAGTCCAAGTGGAGCGCATCTCAAGTCACCCCTTCACTCCAAATTATCACAAACTGAAGTAGCTGATTTTTATTGAAGTCACGCAAAACCATTTACTGTATGGTTTTTACTTGTGAATAGCACTCTAGCAACCACTAATTATCAGTTATAATTACAAATACGGAAATTATTCTAGGCACCTTGAAGAAACACTGAGAACCAGAGATTACGGTATTGCAAATTCGACATTCATTTTCTCTGAGGACGACATTCGTATAAATATCTAGCAAGCGCAATAGGTATTGTTTTAAAACTGTAAATATAGTTTCCAATGTATTGAAACTATGGAATCGGCACTACTGATTCTTGTACGACAAAAATAATGTTCAAAATATTCAGAATAATTAAAATACAGCGTCTTTACAATTTCATCGTTGGAACGAGTTTCTACAGTATAATTTCATGACCTCTTGTATAACGTTAGGTTAGGGACCGCAGACTCCCGTCATTTCAGAATTCACGATTACAGTATCCAAAACTCTTGGGGTCCCGTTTCACTTCGCGATCCGTTTCACAGTTTCTGGTTTCGAAATTGCGTTTTTTAAATGTTTTCCCAACTTCTGCATTTAATAAAAGTAATTTTTGATTTATGTATACGTTCCGCAGGTCTCAATTACCTTCATGAAAGATTTTGACCTCTTTTGGCTTACATATTTGCATTTCCAAGATGATTAACAAAAGCCTGTTCAAGTTTGTACTTATTCGATCGATATCCCCTTTCCGTCGCGTGTCCGGTGCTATTTTCCTTACTGATGTGATTCTATGGACTCTACCGCGCATATTGGTGTATTGCTTTTCCACCGGACACGTGATGGAAGGACGTTGTATCGATTGTTAACCTTGCAACCTGCGTCTTTTCAGAAGTTCGCTTTTATCGATCGATATCTCCTTTCCGTTGCTTGTCCGGTGCTATTTTCCTTGCTGATGTGATTCTATGGACTCTACCGCACATATTGGTGTACTGTTTTTCTACCGGACAAGTAACGGAAGGACGTTGTATCGATTTTAAGCCTTGAAACGTCCTGTTCCCGAATTGTCATTAAACCTCGGTGATAAATGATTTTCCTGGTCTCTATTTCACAAAATGACCCTTAAATGCATTCAAAAACATATTTTTATATAATTTATTTTTTTCTAAATAAAGAAAAATAATAAATCACGGCATTTCGCGGTCCGAATTGCAGGTTGACGAAACGACTTACAGACCCCCAAACGCACCCGCCGACTTTTGTTCACACCAAAGAGGGAATAATTAAAAATTTGAATGCTACCGTACCCATTAACATTGCACAAGGGGTGTCGGCATAGGACCAAAAATAAATCGATAATTTCAATCGATATCAGGGTTTCTGCGATGACTTTTTCCCGGCTCCGGTTTTGTGTACGGCGGCCAGGTGCGCGCACCATGCCGCAACATGGCGGTGGTGTAGTGGGCGGAGTCTTGGTTTTGTGTGTACGCAAAATGCCGTGTAAATAAAATACATTGAGAAAATAGTCAGTAGCTGATTCAGGCAAGGCCCTAGTCTCAGGGGTACGGTACTCTAGCCCCAGCGTTAATTTTGTAAACTCGCTTAATTAAATTATTTCGCAAAATTTTTAAATTTTTCTTTTTGAAATAGAATCGGCAGCTCCTAAGTCATTGGATTCCATGCGCATTTTATTTTAGAAGCATTTTGAAGAAATCCGCCTGCGCTCCCTACATTAGTGACACCAGTTGGTAATCTAATGGTAGAGTTTATGTAGGGACCGCAGACGCCCGTCCTTTCTGCCTCCATCACTCTGTACACCACCGATTTTTGGTGTGTCATACTGTATCATTCTTACGTTTGTATAGCGATGTGATAAACGGATTTGACCTGTTTTGTTTATCGATTTTTGCTCGATATTATCATTTTCTAGGTCATACTTACCACTATATTGCTAGCGAGACTCATTCTAAATAGATTACATGTTGGTTGGTCGCTTCTTGATTTGGGTTAACCTGCCTAACAGCTCTCCTAAAATTTTTACCTCATTTTCACTTTTAGTTTTTCGCGATTTTCTCCAATTTTTCGAGTGCACAGTTGAATTGCTACGTTTATTTGACTTCCCCAACCCTTCCTCTACCCCGCAAGGGTATGGGTCATGCCCGATTTTCGTTCGCTCAGCCACAACTTAGTCAAAACCGAGAAGATTACGTATTTTTTTGGAAATGTTCGCGATTTTCTCCAGTTACGGTATCGACTCCACTGCTCGGTTCGTAGTCGGAGCAGATTTCAGACACTGCGCAACGGGTTCACTAGGGTCACAGTACTCACCTCCGTCCAGAGACTGGCTGAGGACGTCCCTAAGGTAGGATGCGCACGCCTGGAGGACTCGGCTAGCCACTCCGATAGCGAGCAGGGAGGGGGAGGGAGTCACTAGGGCCTTCAGAAGAGCACCATCCACCTTGAATAATTCGAAAGTGGGAGGGATGGTGGTAGAAAAGGATACGATGCCGTAACCGCCGTACATTTGGGAGATTGGGGAAAAAGGGAGATAGGGGAAAAACATTGAATACGGTAGCAGGTTGCGGTAATGATCATCAGGGCGAACCTCCTTGAGAACGATGGCGAATCCGGCGGAGGAGGAGTCCACTAGATGACGACGGGACTCACTCTCGTGAGCGACGAGCTCGTTGTTCACCACTCCGAAGAGATTCGCCATCGCGTGCAACTGGCAAAAATGAACACTTAGGTATTTCGCATTCTCTTTCTCCTCTTCTGACAGACTCTCCCATCCTTCACTCAGCTCAAGGAATGCGTCACGAACATTCTTGAAGACCTTATTGAAGAAGGTCTCCGTAGAAGCACGATCAGACATTAGGTTCGATATTTTGAGCACGAACGAGTGGAAGATGTGAGAGGAGGAGGAGAAAGAGGAAAGCTGTTCAATTTTTGCCCGAAGAGCGTCGAATGCGACAAGTGCAGACTTGTCCAGCACTGCCGTGAAGCCCAGGTAGAGGGTCTTGTTTCCACCTAGGATCACAGCGTGCTGTTGGATCCGATCGCCCTTCTTAGTTGTCTCATCCCTCGCAAGCGTGCCCCCTCCCTCTTGCTTATCTATCGCCTCTGCTGCATACATCTGATTGATCGTGGTGAGTGCAGGCACCCACTCACGAACTGTCGACTCTGCTGGGGTGTGTGAGAAACGGATGCCAGCCATAGTGGCAATGATGTCCATTACCTCGCCCTGCTTCGCATCAGGAATGCCCAGCATTTCCATCTGGGTCACTGCCCCGCCCCTTTTCGCTGCGCGCCCCGAGGGTAGACCCAACAAGTGGTTAGCCTTGTCGAGTTTCCCCTCTGCGACCCTACGACGCCTTCTCTCCTTGCGCGTTTCCGCCCTGGCAGCACTGAGCTGTGCTTGGAAGGATGCCTGCACTTCCTCGATGGAGGGAGGAGGGGGAGCATTCCCCGCAGGGCGCATTCCAGGACGTACACTCGACGGTCTAGTCCGAGGAGTCGTACCTGGAATGGAGATTATGGCAGGTTTGGTAGGAGGGGGGATGGAGGAAGAGGGATGAGAGCCTACTGTAGAAGAAGGGGAAGATGAGAGAGTGGGAGAATAAGCTAACTGATTGGGAGGAAGAGGAGAAGAAAGAGGTGACGGAATGGAGGGTGTAGAAGGATGAATAGGATAAGAAAATAAGTTAGAGGGTGAAGAGGGTACAATTGATGAGGAAGGTGAGGCAGATGTGAGGAATGGAGAGGAAGCTATTGTAGAATTAGAGTGAGAGAAGATAGACTGAGAAGTAGACGGGAGTAATGAGACATAGTGAGAAGAAGTAGCCGTACAAGGAGAGGAAAGAGATAGATTGCGAAACGTAGAGGAAGGAGAAAGAATTGTAGACAGGACTAAGGACGCAGAGGAAACTACAGGAGAACATGTAATGGCAAGAGGAGTAGAAAGAGAAACTGAAGGAGGGGGAGATGAGGATACAGTAGAAGGAGTAGAAGGACCGTTTAGGTCATGAGAAGATGAGGATGGAGACTGATGAGAAACAGGAGAAGATGTATTATTTACAGGAAACGTTGAATTCTGATTAACAAGCGTAGATAGGAAGTTGTTCACCTGATCGTTGTCGCTTCCCTTCTTTGAGGCCCTGGTCAGGTCGACATCTCGCTTCTTCGCGTATGCCAGTCTTGATGAGAACCACTGGCCGAACGCTCTATTGTTCTCGACACCTTTAAATAAAATTAACGGTCTTCCCTCGCCCTCCTACTGTTAGAGTTTCACTTCCAACTTTTCGTATTGTCAATACTACCAATTCATACCTAATCTAGAGGCTACGAAAGCCCTAGTTTGTGTCGAGTTGCCGCCATGGTGGTAGTTGGCGTAGAGTAAATGGCCGTAGGTGAACTTATCAACACTTGGTATGCACGAGAAGGATCGAAGCCTAACCTCCCAGGGACTAGAGCTAGATTCGCCCATCTAAAATAGAATAATATTCATGCCTTTCAACCAAACCGCACCTTCTCCGCAGAAACACCCCCATCAATATGTGGATAAATCACACACATGACAGAGCGGGTCGTTCTGGGGATGAACAGGATGTTGGTGGTACATAAAAGGGGAGGGGAGAACATGGTGAAATACATCAGGGCAGAAGTTGGAAGTCAGAACTCGGATTTTGACTAAGTTGTGGCTGAGCGAACGAAAATCGGGCATGAACCGTACCCTTGCGAGGTAGAGGAAGGGTTGGGGAAGTCAAATAAACGTAGCAATTCAACTGTGCACTCGAAAAATTGGAGAAAATCGCGAACATTTCCAAAAAAATACGTAATCTTCTCGGTTTTGACTAAGTTGTGGCTGAGCGAACGAAAATCGGGCATGACCCATACCCTTGCGGGGTAGAGGAAGGGTTGGGGAAGTCAAATAAACGTAGCAATTCAACTGTGCACTCGAAAAATTGGAGAAAATCGCGAAAAACTAAAAGTGAAAATGAGGTAAAAATTTTAGGAGAGCTGTTAGGCAGGTTAACCCAAATCAAGAAGCGACCAACCAACATGTAATCTATTTAGAATGAGTCTCGCTAGCAATATAGTGGTAAGTATGACCTAGAAAATGATAATATCGAGCAAAAATTGATAAACAAAACAGGTCAAATGCGTTTATCACATCGCTATACAAACGTAAGAATAATACAGTATGACACACCAAAAATCGGTGGTGTACAGAGTGATGGAGGCAGAAAGGACGGGCCTCTGCGGTCCCTACACTAATGGTGGAGATTTGCGCGCTCAGCCGCTCAATTTTTTATGGTGTCACTAATGGTGGAAACGCGTTTTATGGTGGCACTAATGGTGGAGCAATACCAGAGTTAGAGGGCCTACGAATACCACAGATCCTTACTCCAATTTTGACGGCCTTATTCTCTTTTATTTGATATTTATATTTATTTTTGTTGAAAAACATTTTTTGCGCTTCATAATCTACAAATACTGAGAAAACGAAGCTTCAACACTTAGTTCTGAAAACACATATCAGGCCTCTTACGAGAGAAGCGGGACAACTCTGGTACATTCAGAAAATCGATTTTGAGGTTTCATCATTTCCGGGGTAATCGATAGCCCTGAATCCGATTCCGAGTTGACGGATGGCCTATGACGAGTCGCAGCTGCAGCAGCTTGCTGCAACGATTCGACATTCGCACTTTCGCTTCTTTGAAAATGATCTTAAAGTACCTCAAATAACATGAAATTTGGAGAGTAGGCATCAATTATGACCTCCTATGAATTCCCCGAGTGATTTTTAGGTAGGTCAAATATGGATGCCTGAGCAATTTTTGTTGAATATTTTTTTTAGTTCGAAACAGAGACAGACCAAACTTTTGCAGATTTTTACCATTTGGTAAAAGGTGTTTTACAAGCCAAAAACTGCGAAATTGCGCGTTCTGCGCACGTAAGCGATGGGCGGGAAGGTCGTAAGGAGATATGCTTCAGATTCAAAGGTCGTGGGTTCGACTCCCCCAGTAAGCAAATGTGTTTTGCTATCTTCTTAAAGTATTTAACATAGTTCTTATACATTTTATTGTGTTGACTCGTTTGCTTCTGTTCATTTTCCACGATTTCTCAAACCAGATGCATATTGCTCCTTCTCAAGTACATGCAAACACTTGAAATGATGAAATCACTTTTTCAAATAAGTAAAACATATTTGCCGTCCAAAGGAGTCGAACCCACGACCTCTGAAGCTGAAGCCTATCTCCTTACGACCTTCACACCCATCGCTTACGTGCGCAGGACGCGCAGTTTTAACCTTGTAAAACATCTTTTACCAAATGGTAAAAATCTGAAAAAAAATCATGTCGATGCAGAATTGAATTCTCTAAACGATGCAAAAATTTGGTCTGTCTTTGTTTCGAACTAAAAAAGTTATTCACCAAAAACTGCTCAGGCATCCATATTTGACCTACCTAGAAATCACTCGGGGAATTCATAGGAGGTCATAATTGATGCCTACTCTCCAAATTTCATGCTAATTGAAGTACTTTAAGATCATTTTCAAAGAAGCGAAAGTGCGAGTGTCGAATCGTTGCAGCAAGCTGCTGCAGCTGCGACTCGTCATAGGCCATCAGTCAACTCGAAATCGGATTCAGGGCTATCGATTACCCCCGGAAATGATGAAACCTCAAAATCGATTTTTTACATTGTACCAGCATACGCCCGATTTGTCCTGATTCTCTCGTGAGAGGCCTGATATATTTTCGATCGCTTCGTGCTTCTCCAATTCTTCAATATTTCTCTTCTTGCCATGCTTGGGGTTCTTTCAATATGCGTTCATATTCATTCCAATTAATAAAATAGCTTAAAAATAACATTAAATATTTTTAAAAAATGTTTTAAAATATTGAAAGAATTTGGCTTGAAAAGTACGGTAGTTTGAAGGAAAAGCGTCGGAAGGAGGCATCCATTATTCCGTACTCAAAAATTCCCGCTGCCGTCCCTAAAGTACACTTCGGAATAGATGACCGAGATAGAGAATCATCTATAAGCAGATCATTTCGAATATCATTTACCCGAAAAAAAGATACTATGAGCCTAAAATTCTATTAATATGATCAATCAGCCAAAAAAGATGTACAAATAAAAGGATACAGTTCTTTACACAGCGTACTCCTCAAACGAGAAAGAAAGACTCGAATCTTTTAGCTGGAACACAGAAACAAAAAACAAAGCAAAACTAGATAAGTTTACTCTAAGTGATATTTGATCGGAAAAGTCTAGTAAAGGTTGTCCCTCATCTGAGACTGCGAGATAGATGCACAGAAGCGAGGTGGCACTGAAGGGCGAGCAGATGAGGAAACTTGGGGCATAGAGGAGAGGGGTGAAGGAGGCGACATAATGGAACCAGGTGGAGCCGGAGGAGGAGAGACGATAAATCCAGATGGAACATTGGGATGATGGAGCAGGTGGCCCGGAGGAGACTTTCCCAGAGGTTGCGAATCGGCATTGAATGTCTGAATTGAGAAGATAACAATTTTAAGTATTCATACATCACGGATGTCCTGTAAGATTTCAGGAACCGACGCGACAGCAAAAAAATTTGTTCTCAAATTTCGATGAAACAATGGGACTAGGCATTAATGCGCATTGTGAGTGCTAGGATGTAACATTTCGACATCGTTAGGAAATGCTAATTCACTAAAAATAATATATTTGTATTTTCCGAATTAATTCCTATTTTATCAACCGAATTTCAAGGAAAGAACATCCAACTACAAACGCAGTTCGTTTATATATTTCATATAATGAGGAGAATGTACTGTGCAGAGTTGGCGAACTCAATAAGAAAGTCGAGGAATTAGAGAACGAAGTAGAAAAAGGTAGTCTATTTTTTTCACCTGTTTGATTTTTTTGCGAAAGATCAAAACAAATTATTACATTTATTAAACCTTCCTATTCTTATTTTTTATGATTGGCTATGAATCGCAGTTTAAATCTATTCATTTGCCCCCCTCGAAAGTTCAACAGTCTATTTTGAGTCAGTCGATCATCTTCAACTGAAGCGGAATATAAACAAAAGCTTGGCCGATTGGAGGACGAAGTAAAGAGATGGGAGAGGGGAAGAGATGATGAGTAAGCTAGCACCCTCATTTAAAATGATTGCATTGGCACTCCTGCAGAAGCCTAGATCGGGGGAAATAATAGTGTTTAATGGTATCGAGAGTAGTGCCCAAGAAAGTAAATCATCCGTTTAGATTGTCGAACATTTAAACATACTATGGAAATTCGAAGTCTAGATGTCCAAGCCTACCGATCCATAGCGTCTTTTCGAGTTTTTGCTGGAGACAAGGCTAATCTTAAATAGCGTCAGCTCTGTTTTATGTCCAAGGTTGTCTAAAGTTTTGGAAGTCTCAAGGTAGCGACCGTGTTTCCTTCTTCAAAATACGCGTATTGATCCCATCTACAAGCCTATTAACTTTTTGTATTTGTATGCATATGCATCATGTTCACTTTCAAATTCGCAGAGCAATTTACTGGTACAATTTGTTACCGTTCTTGAATTTTTCTCTTAACTATACGAATTTAAATGGAAATTCGAATTCTCCATGGTCGAACTAAGGTATCTTGGTCCTTCACATTCAATATGCATACAAATACATAATCTACTCATAATCAGTAGGTAGAATCCGGTCCTGTCGCATTTTTTAAATGAAATGCGTCTCTTTGAATAACTCGTCCCAAATTCATGCAATTTACATGACAACAGCACCTGATTTATCGACATTGGAAAACCCAATCCGCCTAACGTTTATTGAACGGAAATCGTTCAAACGCGTTGGAATAGACCCTGCCGCGAATAAGTAGGACTAGACCGATAAAAAAGAAAAATCAATAACTGCCCTGCAAAACCGCTGTATAAATTATTGATGATCAGGCAAAGTGAATCATACTCAAACGTATATTTTACCTATTGTCTGGCTCCGCCCATTTAACAAAATTCCAATATTTCTTACCAATGACCTATTTCCTATTTGCCAAACGCTATTGATGATGATCATAGGTGTCCACGCCGGCGGCATTTTTTTCAAAAAATCCTAAATCGACCATCAAATGATTCTACAGCAATGAGATACGACAGGATACTTAATAATTTTATGATCGATTTTGGATTTTTAGAAAAATGTTTGACGCAAGGAACGTAGACGTAGAAAAATGTTTGACGCAAGGAACTGGGTACGGTATTCACTTGGGTACTGTAGAATCGATTGGGCACAGTACCAGGAATTTTTAAAAATAAAGTTAGTTAGCAATAATCGGGATTACGGTAGCGATATACGGTTTCTGGAGTACTGTAGGACCGATTGGTGACGATACTTCGACTTTTTTTAAAAAAAATAGTCAGTTCGTGATATTCTTGGGTTACGGTAGACATACAGGTATCTGGTGACACTGTAGGATCAATTGGGTACGGTACTTAGTCTTGACCTACCATCACATACCAATCGATTTTTACAATTACTCCCTTATACATGCTTGCGCACCGCCCCACTTGTGGGGCGCTGCGCAGCACCCCCCCCCCCCTCTCGCCGTCATTTCTGGACTCATATGATGATCGTGCTAAAATAATGCATTTAAAATGAATTATGTGATTAGTCGGAAGCTTTAAGCACCACGCGAACGCGAAAACGTACCACCCCTTGTATGTTTCCAAACTTCTGATAGTAGTCCAATTTTGATCGGAGTTCACGATTCTCATTGGCAAGTTTATCTCTAGAATAAACAAAACTAATTTGAGAGTTCATTGATATAAATACGAACCTCTGCTGCTGAATCACATTGTTCTTGATCATCTCCGTCTCACAACTTCTACGATGGAAAGCTCATTTTCAATGCTTTTAGATAGACAACCTACTTAATTGACTTCTGGCTATTCATCAATTTGATATTATCCTGCATAAGAAGCGCATTTCTAAAAAAATGGTTCGTTTAGAAAAATCAAGGGAAAAAACCTTTTCTTTAATTCTTCGATCTCTTTATTGGTTCCAGCAAATGATTGCATTCTAAAAAAATCGGGAAGTTGCTTATCTTCTTAAATGGATGCATAACCTCATTTGTTCCTCTAGTTTCATGTTCTTCCCTTTTACCTCGTCCAGCTCTTTTATCGCTCCACCGAGGCTACAAACAAGAGTGGATTTGGGGAAGACTTTCTATTTTTTAGATACATGATCAAAAACTTACGAGATGGTGGCGATCTGCTTGTTGATCTCTCTGGTAATAGACAACTCCTTCCTCATCTCTTCCAACTTGTCCCTCATCCTATCCAACCCTTCATCAGACCCAGCAACACGCATCACATTAAATCTACGAGTTGTTGCATTTAAGATATCCAACGCTCGATCATTAGATCAGGTATTGAAAAAATTTGGAAAAAATCGTTCGTTCTGAATCCTTACTCTTGACTTCTTTCGTTCTGAAGAATGGCATGACGTTGTTCCAGACTTTTCATCGACCGTTCCATGCTGCAATTGGCACATATCAGGGAGTCCGGAAATTTTTAAGAATTTTCTTATTGTTTAATTTTTTCACGAATGGGAAGCGATAAGTATAGCCTCGTGGCAGTAATGCATGAAGGTAGTTGAGAATTCATTTTTGCCATGTTGATTGGGCAACACTATTAACATGTGAGAATGTAATATGCCAAAAAGTCGATTTTATACCCTCATTTTGAAAATTGTATATGTCAATGGGATAACAGATATCAAATTCCAACCGCATTCCACATAAGCATGAATAAGTGTACTATGTTTGGAAGTGTTGAAATCATGTATATCTTTGGAGCAATCACAAATTAATGAAAAAATTTTGATTTCGGAAGAGTGCGTTTTCTTAAGAATATGCATTTTACCCTCGTTCACGAGCACGGGAGGGCCTTTGATGACCACCCTTTGCTGTTGAGAAGGGAACATATTGAGATTGGTCGCTATGGTATTTGAAATTATCTCTCTATAGAGAGGACGAGGAAATTAGAGACAATGTCCATAAATGAGTGAATTCCTGTTATTCTTATTCTTATTCTTATTCTTTATTCACCAACATTGACATGGGACGGGAGTGACGTGATGATTAGGTAAGGTGGTATTTTGGCTCGGGCGATCTTGTGGGATGGGGGATGTGTGGCAGTTCTGTGTTACATTTTTATATTAGAAAACTGAATTGTAAACGATGGAATTGTTTTTATGAGGTGTCGGTAAGGGGAACGGGGCATGGTTACTACTGAGTGGGGAAGTGAGTTCCAGAGCGTTAGAGAACGAGATGCACAAGATGAGAAGGAACTAGGCATTGCATACGGTACGGCGATGCGTAATCTGTGAGAAGAGCGGAGACTACGAGTTAAAGGAGCGAGCGAGTAGAGACAAGAAGTGTCAAGATGAACAAAGCCATGCAAAGAGTCGTATATAAAATACATGTCATTCAAAGATCGGCGATATTCAAGCGTCTCTAGTTGAAAATGTTTGAGCCTATCAGGGTATGAACGATAGGGCATTTTAGATCAATATATTGTTTACAAAGAGTTGTGAAATCCGACATATCGATAATGCGCTAACAAGGGAATGTCGCGGAGTGTCCATGAGCTTTCGGAAAACGACCGATACAGCCGTGTGGCGGACCATGAGAGTAAGTGATTCCACTTTTCAAAAGTTGCCAACGGCCCCTGAGGGCAGAGAAAAAACGATAAATCGGAAAATCGCGCGAGACATCATTGCGTTTCAACGCGCCCTACCAACTGGTCTGGTGGTGTAGTGGGTAGCGAGCTTGTCTAGTGAAAGCCTCCCCCCGGGTTCGTGTGCCTTCTGTGCAAACTTTTTTTGCTTCTTTTTTCAACATTTATTTCACTAAAATAACAGCGTATATACATTTTAGATCGGATACTCGATCAACAGTGATGGTAATTAACGAAATAACAATCGAAGCAGTACTCAACACAGCATGAGGGGCAATCGATGAAAGATTGCTTCGAGGTACACTGGGGGCTCTTGCAAGAGGTCTGACCAATGGAAATGGGGAAGCACTTCTGCTTCGGCGTGAGGAAGGGGGCAGGGATTTGATAGATGTATCCACCAGCTCTCCAAGGATACTCGAGCATTCCTCTGAAGCAAGGGGCTTTGAAGATCTCGAAAATGAGGGAGAGCATCTAAAAAAAATTCATTGCTTTCGTGAACCTGAAACAGTAAATTACCTTTAGCGATGTGTCCCTGACGTACACCTTGATTTCCGGTCTATGACACTTGATGAAATTTGTGAATTTCTTCACCATCTGCTTGAACGGGCCGAAAAAGAAGATATCTAGAGGCTGGGTGAAGCCAGTGGCACGGTCGGGAATATTTCTGATGGTCAATTGCTTGCCAGGTGGAGTGAGGGCAAGAATGGATGCGTGATCCTTGAAGGACGACCATAGGTCGATGATCATCAGTTGATGAGATAGGGAGGAAGGGGCGAATACGCAGTGTTTCACCCAATCCAGCACCCAATACGCCCAATACGAGTACAGGGCACTACTGACGACTGAATAATCGAATATTCGAATGAATTTTAGGCCAGAATGATAATTTTGCACAATACAGTACTCACAGACATTCGTGATGAGATCAAAGATCAAGGCAAATGAGAAAAAACATTGAATGCCGAGGAGCGGCATCGAACCCGCCCTTAACCAAAAACTTTAGATGTGAAGACGAGCTCGCTACCTACTACACCACCAGACCAGTTGGTAGGGGGGCGTTGAAACGCGATGTCTCGCGCGATTTTCCGATTTATCGTTTTTTCTCTGCCCTCAGGGGCCGTTGGCAACTTTTGAAAAGTGGAATCGCTTACTCTCATGGTCCGCCACACGGCTGTATCGGTCGTTTTCCGAAAGCTCATGGACACTCCGCGACATTCCCTTGTAAGTTTTTACATGACCATTCTTAAAAATTTCCGGACACCCTAACATTTGCTACAGCGGAAAGTAAATCGACTATTACTTCTGATTTTTCAACTTCATATTCTCCAGTTCACTCATCAATTTCTTCTTGTCTCCTTCCAACGTCTCCACCAATCGACCATTTATGGAGTCTCAACGGTACTTGTTTCAATTATCCTTTCTCATTAATACTCATACCACCAAATGCTGGAATCCATCGTGAAGAAGAGGAAGCTTCTGATTGCAATTTCTCCTTCAGGGTGCATATCTCAGCAATATTATTTTCCACTCTGAGCGAAGTCGAATTGTTCCCGACTGGCTTGGAAGCGGAAACGAAAATCAAAATTCAAATTACATAATAAATTTGCAGTACCCGCTAGTGATGTCTCAGCAGCGTCAGCGCGCGATTCGGCCACGCGAGTCTTCTTTACTGCTTCCTGGAAGATATCTGAGGCGGTGATGAGGATGATAATGGTTATCTCACATCGAGAAGACCCTCCAACTGAGTCGCCTTTTTCTTCACTTGCTCGATTTCACAGGAGACTTTCTCTAAAACTTCCAATTCCCTCTTCATCTCCGCAATTCGAAACATGAGAAGATTACAATTGTTTTCTTTTCTATTGAATACCTCTCATTCGCCTTTGTCAGTTTGACATCATCGGCTTTCATTTTTTCCTTCATTGAGGAAATCTCTGCATTATGTTCTCTAATCCTGTAGACCATGTTAATTATCTAACCAATAAGCACAAACTCGCTTTGCCAGCCGTTCCCCAGAAAGCCACTTCCAACTGCTCTCGACTGGCTTGGAAGCTGAAACTAAAATCAAAATTCAAATTACATAATAAATTTGCAGTACCCGCTAGTGATTTCTCAGCAGCGTCAGCGTGCGATTCGGCCACGCGAGTCTTCTTTATTGCTTCCTGGAAGATATTTGAGGCGGTGATGAGGATGATAATGACTATCTCACATCGAGAAGACCCTCCAATTGAGTCGCCTTTTTCTTCACTTGCTCGACTTCACATACGACTCCCTTCGATATTTCCAACTCCCTTTCTAACTCGAAGATTCTGAACGCGTTGAAATAACAAATAATTTTATAGGAATACCTCTCATTGGCTCTTGCCAGTTCATCAGTTGATGGCGTACTGCTTCAAATTGCATGATAAGGAAAATAAATGATTAAATTACCATTTCCTCTGTGGCTTGCTTTGTATCTTCGCCTCACCTCTAGGAATTTCGCAAATCACCTAATAAAGCTCGCATTTCAGCACTTCAGTGCTTTATTAAGAACGAATGTACCTGGACATCATTATCATCATCATGCTCTTCTTTCTTAATTTCTTCCGTCTTCTCGAACACTTCCCCGTCCTCCATTTCATCTTGCGAATTCTCTGAATCCCATCTTCCGAATCTGACGATACCAGCCTCAACATTTTCAGTCATCTGACCGCATGGCTTGTGCTAAGAGCAGAATTGGCAAGACTGGATCACGCCCGGACACGTACCCCCCCCCCTCTCCCGAGAATGAGAACCGGACGCCATACTTCCAGCATGCATGCCCCTTGGACCCGCGATGCACCACATGTAAGCTGTTACTAGATATCGCTTATCAATGAGGAATTATAAGATACAAACGTTGAAAAATCGATTTTCATAATTTTAAATGCGATGAGATAGACTCAACATATTTAATGCGTTGAATTAGGGATTAATAATCAAAAATAAAGGATCCGAATCGGTCTCGATTGAAAACTCGTTTCTTTCTCCGGATTTTTCTTTTTTTTCAAGGTAAAATTTCGGATATGAGAGGGGGCACTATCTAAGCCTAATTACTATTTAGTCCCGTGAATACATCGAGCACCTCCAAAAATAATTCACATTCTCCGTTTTCCTCATCCACACAATCAAAACCGTAATTTCGTTCAGCAAGAAAATGCCCATCACTATCTGACAACCGCTCAGAAAAGCCAAAATTGAGCCGTGTCAGGAGCTTGTTGGATTCAAGAAAAAACCGGAAGTGACTTTATTTCTGGATTACCGTAACTTGTCAACGTTTTTAAAAGTGCGGTACTGTATTGTTATTTGTGGCATTTTCATTAGGAACAAGGATCATTCCTGCGATTTACACCGCAACAATTTTTTATGAAATAAACAAATAATGTCAAAGATCGACCCCCTTAATGTTTGCGCACCATATTTTTATGGATAAATTGAACATTATTTGATCAATTTTGAATTTGTTTAATTGGGCATGCCCAAAAGTCTGGAAATACTCTGAAAATTGTTTAAATTTAGTCTGGAATTTTGATTCAAAAACGCCGACTTCCGGCGTCACGCATGTGATACGGTAGCGCAACGCCTAGAAATGGCGTGTGCGAATAGAGTAGCGATTCTTCCGTGATCCGGAGGTCCGAAAACATCTGAATTATGTATTATTTCGATTATTTCCTCCAAATGAACTTTAAACGAGCATTTAGTGGAAACAAAACCAAAAAAAATGGAAATTATAAGTTTTGTTCTGAAAATCGAACTTTGGTTAAGAGACTGACTCGGTAAGATTCGAGGGTTCGCCTGCTGTGGCTGGACATCATCATCGCCGATCTTGACCAAAATTTTTTCCTGGATACCCCCATGGGTCCTCTTCACTAAATCGAGTATTAGATGGGTCATGCTCTTGAAACTTAGAAATGTCGGCCATCAAAATTTGGAAACTCGAAATTCAGCAAAATTCAGAGGTGGGATCTAGGTCCGAGGTTAGTGTGGTTTATTAACATACTTACCTAGGCAACAAAAACGAGTTATATTTCGTTCCGAAAATGCAATCGAAAACTGGTTTTTCATGTTTTAAAATTCAGTTTTATTAATTTTTAAAATTTAAATCGAAAAACCGCAAACAAACCTAGGGCACATGTTGTAGAGCGGAAAATTCTGCGTCGATTGACTCCTTAGCGAATGAAAAATTTTGGGGCATGTTTTTCGATAATTGGACCTAAAGGTAGATCAAAAATACAAATTTATCAGAAACCCTTCATATTGGTGCTCATTTTGTAGATCTCGTCGAGCTGATCAATGTTTATGTTAAACGTTTTTCATGAAAATATGATTGAAGCATTTTATGAGCGCTAGAAAAGGACATTTTCGAGAGACTGTACTAAAAATGATAATAAATTATTTTCCAATATTAAAAAAAAATCGCATGACGGCATGTAAGGCATTTTGTAGATAATGAAATTCTGCGTCGAATGAGCATTAAAATTACAAATTTGGTGGGGGCATGTTTTGAGATAATTGACGCCAAAGGTAAATCAAAAATATTTTTGTTTCAGAATTCATTCGTCATGGTGCTCATTTTGTAGATCTCGTTGAGCTGAACAATGTTCAGGTTAACCATTTTTCGTGAAAGTTTGTTCCTGGAGAATTATGATCAATTGTATTTTAATCAATTCAGTATGCATGCTAAAACTGCCCTTTTCTAGCACTCATAAAATGCTTGAATCACATTTTCATGAAAAACGTTTAACATAAACATTGATCAGCTCGACGATTCGCTAAGGAGTCAATCGACGCAGAATTTTCCGCTCTACAACATGTGTCCTAGGTTTGTTTGCGGTTTTTCGATTTAAATTTTAAAAATTAATAAAACTGAATTTTCAAACATGAAAAACCAGTTTGCGATTGCATTTTCAGAACGAAATATAACTCGTTTTTGTTGCCTAGGTTACTATGTTACTAAACCACACTAACCTCGGACCTAGATCCCACCTCTGAATTTTGCTGAATTTCGAGTTTCCAAATTTTGATGACCCGACATTTCTAAGTTTCAAGAGCATGACCCATCTAATACTCGATTTAGTGAAGAGGACCCATGGGGGTATCCAGGAAAAAATTTTGGTCAGGATCGGCGATGATGATGTCCGGCCTGTCCCGGAATCTTACCGAGCCGGTCTCTTAATTATGGAAAATTCGATTTTCACGACATCTAGTTTGTCGAATTTCGCATCCTATGTGGCGTTTAAAAACAGAAGGCTAGTGGAGAGTCATAACGTTCGCCCACGATTTCAGTCGCTGAAAGAGTGGGAATGATTGGGAATATTAGTTTCTGAGCCATTCTCTTGAGGTGCTTTCGAAATACAACATCATCCGTCTGGATCTCGGTCGGGGAGTGGCAGCTGTGGCTCAGCTGAGACGGGTGGAATCGAGAGAAGGCGCACCATCGACTGGATAAGAATCAGACAAGTCGCTGGGAACGAGATTCGAGCAGGTCCTCTTTCCCCTTAGAAGTTTCAATCCCAATCACTCCTGATATAAATCATTTTAAAACCATTTTTCTCGACGCGATCAGGAGGGTAAGTTGGCTTTAGTTTAGAAAATTGGGGAAACAGGTGCCTTCATTCTTAATAGTATGAGTCTGATAATTGATATTCATTTAAAAACAGTACCGTGCAAAATGCACCAAAGTTCTTTACGAGAATACAACACTATGATTGAAGTGGATATAAGTTCTCTATCCAAACCATTAGTCTATAATTCATTCTTTTAGAGGAAAGTTGTGGCAGAAATATTTCATTTTCAATACTTTTGCACCGTAGTGTGATCTTAGTCGAGAAAGAGCGCTTCATGATTGGAAATTAAATAGCGGGCATTCACTATTTGCAAGTACCCATTCATAAGTGATATTCATAACAGGAATGAAATTGTTGGTCTGAACCGATTGGTGTTATCATAAATTGGTAGTAAAAAGAATGTAAACATTACTATCAAAATGCTTGATTACTGCGGACACAACTCCACCACCAGGGCATAGAGAAGCGGCTACACGGGCGACTAGTATCTTTGATGCATCCACGGGTGGGAAGCCAACTGGATGTCTGTGAGGATACTGTATTAGATGCTCTTTTTAACTTTTTCGTTAGATTAGATTCCCGTATTATTTCATTGTTAGATTTGTTTCGATTCAATTGGTTCCCTTCTTGTTCCTAGCTAATGTGGCTAAATAATACTATTCATCAAATCGAGTTGTCAACACGTATCACGAGTCAGTAGATGAAAAGCAGGGACCTCGGGAACATTTTCAAAAAAGTTGTTCCCAATTTGATTCGTATAATGGTAAAAGAATGTCCCAGATACATAATTTCGAAAAATATTGGTCATTGGTTCCAGAGCCGCCTTTTAGGAAATTTCCGGTTTTGCACCTGTCTATACTGTATTTCAGCTTCCTGATCTGGGTTGTGCAAGAATTTTACGATCTCTTCATTCCCCATACTCTCTCACCGGTCAGACAGTGTGGTAGAGTATGCGGAATGAAGAGACCGTAGAATGAAATTAATTGATAAAAACAAAACATTTCGTGGGCAGATTGTCATTTTGAGCACAAACTTGTAAAATAATTTTCCAAAAGAATATTTTCCACCTGCGTTTGCCCCTACAACACTTTGGAAAAATTTGATGGAGAAGGAACAAAAAAAAATCCATTTTTCGACTTTTTCTTAAGTATGTCATGTTTGAGTGAAAAATGCCAATTTCACGTATCTCCAATTTTGCTTTTTATATTTTTATTTGATGTACATGGACTCTCTCTTTCATATTCTATAGGAAAAATCTGTATCGCTCTACCGCTTGATAGAGAAAATATTTTTAGTTTGAGCCGAAAAATGGTTTTTTTAATCGCATAGTTTTTCAACGTTGTCCAATCGCCTTGATCTGAACAGTTTCTGGAAATAATTTTCCGCAAATTTTGAGCCCAATGCCACCTCTGTAGCTCATCAGGAAGCTGAAATACAGTATAGCCAGGTGCAAAACCGGACATTTCCTAAAAGCCGGCTCTGGGACCAATGATCTATATTTTTCGAAATGTTGTATCTGGGACATTCTTTTACCATTATACGAATCAAATTAGGAACAACTTTTTTGAAAATGTTCCCGGCCACCTCCACTGATTCATGATACCCGTGTTAAAAATTTGGAAATAAAGTGCATATCCAGTGTTCCTACATAGCCGAAGACACCAAAATACGATTCGACTTACAATATCCCTAGGCCAGGAGAGAGAAGCATGCTACCCCCAGTAGAATTCTAGTCTCCCCCATACTGGAATAATATTCGTGGCGCATATCCAGGTAGGTTCCTACTCAAACCCCTACTAGCCCACGGCTTGCAAACTAGTAGGGAAATCACTTTGATTCTATTACGAAAACCATAGCAGAGCTGCGATCTCTCAGAAGACCTGTATTAAATTTTGGGCGCCCGGTTCTCATTCACGTGGGCTCAGCCTAGTACAAAAAGTCTGGACAGCTTGGACCGTTCAAAAGTTTTTGCGGGAAAAAACGTATAATTTCTGCAAAGTTACAAGCACACCATTTACTAGAGTAGTTCGCGATAAGTGGTGTGACTGCGTAGGTGGTTAGCACGTACTTGAGTCGATACGCAAGGAGGAGATTTATCACATTGTGAGCTGTGACTTTTGCACACTTTATGCATGACTAACTCTCGCAACGATTTTCATAACTATCAATTGCTGAAACGGAGGCCAATTTTCCCGCCCGAGGCCCGCTCTAGTTATACTTTTCTTGTTCAGTGGGATTTATTCTGAGCTCACGTGTCATTGGGGGGTCACGTGTCCGGGGTTTAACCAACATGGCCGATTCTTACCGATCCGGCCTCTTAAAAAGGCAATTAATAGTGTTGGCATTACGAGGGAGGCACTGAGCTCGTTACACCTCCCCTCCCCTTATTTTGCAATCCGAGGAAGTGGAGGCGTAACGAGCTCCCTAAATCCCCTCTTATTGCCATCCCTAGTCACTATGTGGGCGGTACAATTGACATACCACACGGCATGATTTTTCCCGACACTCTGTTAAGAGGGGATGTTCCCGCAGGGAACATTTTGGGTCGGAGTCTTCCATTGGTCCCTCGATAAAACCAGTAAAAACACATTTCCTTTTTATCATTTTTCATTCTTTTAAAGATCATAAATTTAGCGATCACTTGTGTTTACAATAGCGAAACAATTAAAGACTCACTCCCACACGATTAAAATTAAATGTATCAATCAAAAACGCAAAATAATAATCGTTTAGTGAAAATAGTATAAAAATATCATATAAAGGAATTTAACAAATAAAAAAATAATAGTAATGAAACAAATCAATGGATACGGAAAAATCAATAACTATCGTAATCAGTGATTGAAAACCGTATAACTAACAAATCATTTTGAACGACATACCTAAATCAGGCAATTTCAATCTAGAAGGTACAGAATTCATGCAATCTCACTCAAAACAGTACAGTGCTCAGGGAATCAGTTGTACTGCCCATCCGGAAAATAGTCGTGAATATTTTCCTGTCTCGGGGACATGTTTTTAAAAAGTCGTCGGGAAAAGTCATGCCATGATACTATAATTTCCGTTTCACCTTGTTCTTTTTTCTGCTCGGTTTGTCCGTTTTCTCATCGTCTTCCATAGAAGCAGATGAACCTGTAATTTTTTTTTCGGACTAGTGCGCATTGCGATTTTTTTTAAAATAATAAAATTTAGTATTTTTGGGGTTGGACAAAAGAAATGGGATAAATTCTCGTGGATATCACTTGGGCATGGATAGGGAGAGCAGACTATGTCACTTTCACATTTCAAGATGACAGTACCCAGCGACAGTTGTGGGCACACCACAACTCGCATCAGTTTTCGATTGACGCTTATCATCCCTCGATTTTCTAGTGTTTTTGCTTAAATAAACCTTGTATTTTTTGGTTTTCTGAGTTTGACAGAGGTCCTCCAATATTCCCCTTGTAGAATGTTGCTATGAAGGCGCAGATATTCCACATACAGTCGCGCCGGAAAGTGAGTAGACGATTTTTATTTTCGATATAACTTTTGTTGTAGCTGATTTTGCAATTTGGATGTCGCACTATATACTAAATCCATCGAGGAATACGGTGCGTGCATTGCGTCATCAATTGCATCATCGCTGATTACGTAGTGATGACGCAATCGAACAACACTTTTTCAAACATCCATTATTCTTACATAGATTTTTTCCTACTCGCCAAACTTTCTGAGGTTGGAGATATGGTTGAGGACTATCCAGAAAAAAATTTTGGGGGGTTGCTGCGCGACCGCACATTTGCTGCAGCCTTGCTGCAAAAACAGGGTTGCAAATTCATAACTCAGCTTCTAGGCAAGATAGAGACCTGTTCAAAACGTCAAAATGATCGGCGTCGTGAGTAAAGTTCATCCTGAGAATATGAAAACAAAATCTCTTAATTTGCTAAAATCTCTTAAATAAAATAACTTTTTTGCATGACCATTTTGCGGACATTCATAACTTTTCGGAAAATGTATTTAAAAATCGGGTCTTTGCTTAGGCATGTTCAAAATGTATTAAAGATATGATTCCCAACTTTTTAGAGCGATTTGATTCCTTTCCTGCCCGCGGCGTTCGTTTTTCTGAGGTATACTAGGGCCGGGAAACACCTTGGTTACGCCTGTACTCTCTCGCTCATAGGGGTAAACAAGGTGTTTCTCGACATCATTATACCTCCGAAAAACGAACGCCGCGGGCAGGAAAGGTATCCAATCGCTATAAAAAGTTGGGAATCATATCTTTAATCATCGTGAACATGCATAAGCAAAAAAAAAGATTTTTAAATAATTTTTCCGTAAAGTTATTAATGTCCAAAAAATGGTCATGCGAAAAAGTGATTTTTTCATGCCCTGAGGGCAAATTTCGAGATATCGCTTTCTCATTCTCAGGATCACGTGCACTCATGATGGCGATCATTTTGATACTTTGAACGAGTCTCTAGCTCATCTAGAAGCCGAGTTCTGAATTTGCGACCCTGTTTTTGCAGCAAGGCTGCAGCAAATGTGCGGTCGCTCAGCAACTTCAAAAAAATTTCTGCATGGTCCTCAGCCATATCTCCAACCTCAGAAAGTTTGGCGAGTAGGAAAAAATCTATGTAAGAATAATGCCGTTTTGAAAAGGTACACTTTGATTGCGTCATCACTACGTAATCAGCGATGATGCAATTGATGACGCAATGCACGCATCGTATTCCTCGATGGATTTGGTATATAGTGCCACAACATCCAAATTGCAAAATCAGCTACAATAAAAGTTATATAAAAAAGAAGAATCGTCTACTCACTTTCCGGCGCGACTGTATTGACTTGTTTGAAAATTGTTTACATTCGACCCTGTTTCGCGATCGATATTTCGATTTTCTTGAGAAGCACACGTTAGCGCTCCTCAGACATGAATTCTGCAGACCTTCTATTGGGGTGTCCGGAAAGTTCGTATAATTTTTTGTTTTTATTTTTTATTCAATGCTTTACAATTCTCAGTGACCAATGTATGCCCCCTTCTTTCTCACTACCTCCCTCCAGCGATTGGGCAGAGTCTCGATTCCTCTCTTCCAGAATGCGGGTTTCTTCGAGACCGCCCAGTTCACGAAAGCCCTCACAACTTCATCTCGATTCTTGAACTTCTTTCCTTTGCAGAAGTCAGAAAGAGAGCGGAAGCAGTGGTAGTCGCATGGGGAGAGATCCGGGGAATACGGTGGATGGGGAATCCTCTCGATCTTCAGCTCGTCCATTTTCTTCTGGGTCATCTTCGCTCGATGTGGGCGAGCATTGTCCATCAGAAGAAGAATTTTGCCCTGGTTCAGGAGTCTGGGACTCTGATCGCGACATCTTCCAGTTGTTCAGAGAAGAGGTCGGCATTGATGCTGGTGCCAGGGGCGAGGATCTCCCAGTAGATGGGACCGAGCACTGAGAAGAAGAAGCAGAGGAGTTCCTTCTTTCCGTGCTCTTCCTTCTTCGGGACGGGCGTGGGCTTCTCATCTGCATCCACCCATTGCAGTCTCCTCACAGGGTTATCGTACGTGATCCACTTCTCATCTGTAGCGATGATGGAATTGACCCATCGAAGATTGGATCTACGATGGAGTAATTCCCGACAGACTTGAACACGATTTTTCAGCTGTTCGGGGGAGAGGTCATGGGGAATCACTTGTGGGAGTTTCGGCTTCTTCCCAGATCGATGGAGGATATCGGACACTGTTGATCTGGGAGTACCGGTATCCTTCTTCAACTCACGCACACTGGCCATGGGCTTGCGCTTCAGTGTGCGGAGAACGAGAGGCTGATCGAGGGAGGGAGGGCGTCCAGAGCGGGGTTGATCATCGAGACCAAACTCCCCTTTCTTGAAGCGGGAGAACCACTTATAGCAGAAGGGTATGGAGAGGGCGTCAGCTCCTTCCGACTGGGCCAGGGCAGAGTGGGCCTCCTTCACGGATCGGCCAAGACGGTAGTAATGAAGTAAAACTGCTCGGAGGTAGAGATGGGAGTCCATCACAAGAATCAATGTAGCAACTAGGAGACTGATTAAATCCTCTCACTACTCAACGTCAGAATGATGCAATACATTGTTGACAAACAGATTGCGCAATCACTGCATTTGATCGCGAACTGACTTTTTTCCGAAGCATTATACGAACTTTCCGGACACCCCAATAGAACCTAGTAATGCTAGCCGCGGGTAGCCGCGTCCGTTCGGAGCTGAAATAAGCCGTTTTGTTTGCCGAAAACTCGCGATTTTCTGGTTTTGAGATCGATATTTTATTTTTCTTGTGAAGCACACGTTAGCGCTCCTCAGAAATTCATTCTACAGACCTTCTAGAGCCTAGTAATGCTAACCTCGGGCAGCCGCGCCCGTTCGGAGCTGAAATAAACCGACTTGTTTCGACCGTTGTTCTACCCGAGTTTCCATTAAATCTCAAAGATAAACTAATTTCCCGTTATATATTTCCCAAAACTACATTTAGATCAATTCGAGAAACATATTTTCATATAATGTTATGTCAAAAAAACGAAGAAAAATAAATAATGAAAAAATATAGAGGAAAAGTCAGTTGCTAATTCGGTCATGGTTGAGGTCGGAGGGGTACGGTACCTTAGCCTCGGCGTTAATTTTGTAAATTCGCTTAATTAAGTTATTTCGCAAAATTTTTAATTTTTTGTTGTCGAAATCGTATCGGCAGCTCATAAATCATCGGATTCTATGCGCATTTTATTTTAGAAGCATTTTGAAGAAACCAGCATGCGCTCCCTAGGCATGGAGGGAAAATCGTTAAATGATTTCTAGCCGGTTTTGGGCATCCTGCGGAATGCATGTAACTCCCCTAAAGTTGCATTGTGTATTTTTAATTTCATTCCATCCCATACAGCTACGATTGGCGCGTGAGATTGAGAATGAATGTTCTGTTAAAGATTCCCATTGAAAAACAATGTCAAATGATCTGGAGAGGTAAAATCGGCAATAACTCACGCAGATATTCCTGTATTTATGGCTCACATTCAGACCATTCATTTGATAGCCCTGGACGTACTCCACATACTGTGAAAGCTGCGCATTTACTTACATTTTTGGGGAGCAGAATACTTACAAATGAGCAGAAATGTAGCGATGTTCAAATAGAAAGCTAGATAAAATGAAATATATAGATCGATAATGCTTTTAAAAATGAGGGGGGTCACTTAGAGTGCCTTTTTCGTCAATATTTCACGAGAATCGAGAAAAGAGCTCTCGAATAAGGAGCTTCAGAATGAAGTATACTAAAAAACTGAACAGTGAAACTCTCCAACACAAATCTGCAGCGTACTCTGCTTCTCTGCGATCAATGACTACCTTTTATGAAAATCCAGTTCGTGATCGGGAGACGTTAATTGTCTGCATTAGATGTTCAGATTAGATCAGAAGAAGAATTTTGAAGAACACAAATGTTCAGATTAGAAATCTGAATTGACTGATTTACTCACTTCTTCTCTTCAATACAGTGCACTTCTCTTCCTCTCCCATTTCAGTGAGCTCTGGAGAATATTCTTTGCGAGAATCATTTGAGGACATCTGGCTGAAAGAAGTTTGGAAATAGAAACCGAAGTGTTGTGAGTAGTAGTTCAGTGGAAATCTATAAACCGCACCAATCATGTTCATAATAAAACAATTTCATAGCTGATTACATAGCCTCGTGAGAATTTCGTCCCCTTTGAAGCAAGGATCCTAAAAACACACGAGACTGTGTTAGGTGGGCGAATTGGCCTGTCTATTTGTTTGTATGTATTTTCTTTGATTTTGAGATACATCGACTTTTCGAGGGTATCGGGGGTAGAGCGACAAAAGCGCAAATTTAAATATCTCTGCCCAGAGTAATGATACCACTTCGTGGTTGACATCAGCTGATTACCAGTGGCGAGCACTATCTGCTCTGAGGGCTTATTAGTGTAGCAAGGGCAGTGTGGGTTGCAGAAAAGGAGCGTGTACGAAATAAGGATGTCTTTTCATATACCTCGACCGCGCCGAACCACCAATTTTGGTTATTGTAAATATCGATTTATTGCTTGTATTTCTGATAAATTATTATTATTTTAAGCCTGATTATTTAATAGTTGCCTTCGAATCGTAGATAACGCGTGTTTTGCACATTTTTCGCTCAGCCTCACCGACGGAGGCCTCCCCTCGATTAAAACACTCGGATATTGTAGAGCATGATCCTAGCTTCCACTGCATATGTCGCACGACTGATTTCTCTCAACCGGAAGTACCGAAAACTTTATTTCTTTGGTGAGAAGTTACCGAATTCGAGGTTATTTGCTCCGCCCCGTGGCCATAGGCTTTCTCATTCAAGAAAACCACTTCGATTATTTCGGGCATACATTCGGATATCTCCCCATGTATCACAACAGACACTATTTCTATCCGGAAGTACCGATATAGTCATTAGAATGGCCAGAACTCGAATTTTGCAAATGACGAATTTAGCCTTTCTGATTTGTGAAAAGTGCACTATCATTATTGAAGGTGCATGTACGCATGCTTACAACTTCTAAAACTTACCAAACAATAAGAAAAATAAAAAAAAACAAAATATTGCCTAAAATTGCACTTCTGACCCAGCTCACTGACACAACTCATCATTCCAAAAGCAATTTTGAAAAATGGCTGTATTTTTATTCTTTAAAATCTTTTCCATATTTTATGTTTCTAGATCGTTTTAGCATCACTGATTACATTTGATGATTACAAAACATTCATCTACAGGGTGGCCCAAAAATATGGTGACAGGATTCTATAGGGCGCCAAATCCTTTGCTTTTATTCGATGGCCATAAAACCGTTCATGGTTGTTACTCAGACATCTATCTAGTTAGCAAACAAATTTCAGCTGTTATCTCGTTATTGTTTCTGAGTATCATTCATTTATGTGATCTTGTTACTGCATCAGCACGAAATTTCGCCCCAAAGTAGGTAAAATTCAAAAGTTTCCTGTAAAAAGAGAGAATTTCCCCATTTTTACTGAAGTCAGTAGTATATGTAGAATTGAAATATATTGTTTACGATTAGAAGCGAAGTACAATATTGTCGCTATAATTAAAAATATGCGATTTTTGCGAACGGCGCGCTGGGGACAATCATTCTTGCATCCCCCGCGAACGTAAATGCAAACACAAAGATTTTTAAATGACTCAAAAAATCATAATTCGCTGTGTTTATGTCACATTCTTACTGATTTATTCCTACGGCTATTCGTAGCAAGGGCAGCGTGGGTTGCACGTTTGAATACAGTCGCGAGCATATGTCACCGGGCACTTTTGGAATGGGTTTGAATTTTTTAACCAGGAAAATTTCAATTCTGCAACTAGGATGTTATGCACCAAATTCATCGGAGATTTTTCTTTTTGATATTGGGGTATGACGCAAGCGCATAGTCGTTGCGTAGTGATGACGCAATCAAAATTCACATTTTCAAAACGGCATTATTCTTACATGGATTTTTCCCAGCTCGCCAAACTTTCTGAGATTGGAGTCATGCCCGATGTCTACCCAGAACATTTTTTTGAGGTTGCTGCGCGACCGCACATTTGCTGCAGCCTTGCTGCAAAATCGAGGTCGAAAATTCAGATCTCGGCTTCTAGTCAAGCTAGAGACTGGATCAAGGCATCAAAATGATCGCCATCATGAGTCTAGATAATCCTGAGAATATGAAAACAATATATCGAAATTTGCCCTCAGGGCACCAAAAAATCACTTTTTTGCATGACCATTTTTTGTGCATTCATAACTACATGGGAAATGTAGGTAAAAATCTGGTTTTTGCTTAGGAATGTTCAAAATGTATTAAAGAATGAATTCCCCACTTTTTAGCGCGATTGAACATCTTTCCTGCCCGGGGCGTGCGTTTTTCGGAGGTATACAAGGGTCGGGAAAGACACTGTTTACCACTATGAGCGAGAGAGTGCAGACGACGAGAGAGCGTAAACAAGGTGTTTCCCGACGCTTGTATACCTCTGAAAAACGCACGCCCCGGGTAGGAAAGATGTTCAATCGCTCTAAAAAGTGGGGAATTCATTCTTTAATACATTTTGAACATTCCTAAGCAAAAACCAGATTTTTATCTACATTTCCCATGTAGTCATGAATGCACAAAAAATGGTCATGCAAAAAAGTGATTTTTTGGTGCCCTGAGGGCAAATTTCGATATATTGTTTTCATATTCTCAGGATCATCTAGACTCATGATGGCGATCATTTTGATGCCTTGATCCAGTCCCTAGCTTGACTAGAAGCCGAGATCTGAATTTTCGACCTCGATTTTGCAGCAAGGATGCAGCAAATGTGCGGTCGCGCAGCAACCTCAAAAAAATGTTCTGGGTAGACATCGGGCATGACTCCAATCTCAGAAAGTTTGGCGAGCTGGGAAAAATCCATGTAAGAATAATGCCGTTTTGAAAATGTGAATTTTGATTGCGTCATCACTACGCAACGACTATGCGCTTGCGTCATACCCCAATATCAAAAAGAAAAATCTCCGATGAATTTGGTGCATAACATCCTAGTTGCAGAATTGAAATTTTCCTGGTTAAAAAATTCAAACCCATTCCAAAAGTGCCCGGTGACTTATCACGCCCCTCACGAGAGAATCGAGCTGAACCAGGGAATGGAGGGAAAACCGTGGAATGAATTCTAACCTGATTTAGGCATCCTGAAGCATGTCAGACACTCCCCCAAAGTCTCATTGTGCAGACTTCATTTTGGAGCTGCATACGCCGGGCATGATGTCGACAGCTCTCACTTTGAGCTCTCATATCTCGGTCACAGTGAAAGATAGAACAAAATTGACTTCTGAGATACCCCTACTCATTTTTCGAGCTCTATCGATCTATGTAGATCATTTTGCCTGAATGTCAAATTTAACAGTGATACGCAAGAGGTCAATTTTATCAAAAGTGTAGGTACAGAAGCAGCCCGTTTTACGTATGTTGTAGAACTTTCTAAGGGCTATCGAATGAGTGGTTTGCGCAAAAAATAGCCGGGGTATAATTCGGGTTAAGGACTTTTTAGTTTTCCCGATGATTTGAAGGCAATTCTTTTCATTCCGAACCGCGTTCAGACCGCTCATCTCGCCGGGTCCACCAAGAATGATTATCTTTCCTAAACATTTTCTGAAGAAAAATATCTTCAAATCATCGGGAAAACTAAAAAGGCGTTAACCCGAATTATACCCCTGCTATTTTTTGCGCAAACCACTCATTCGATAGCCCTTGGAAAGTTCTACAACATACGTAAAAACGGGCTGCTTCTTTACCTACACTTTTGAGAAAATTGACCTCTTGCATATCACTTTTAAATTTGACATTCAGGCAAAATTATCTACATAGATCGATAGAGCTCGAAAAATGAGTGGGGGTATGTCAGAGGTCAATTTTGTTCTATCTTTCACTGTGACCGAGATATGAGAGCTGTCGATATCATGCCCGGCGTAGGCAGCTCCAAAAGGAAGTCTGCACAATGAGACTTTGGGCTAGTGTCAGACATGCCTCAGCATGCCCAAATCCGGTTAGAACTCATTTCACGGTTTTCCCTCCATTCCCTGGAATGGCGATTCTAGCTCGATTCTCTCGTGAGAGGCGTGTTATGCTCGCGACTGTATGTGACGACGATAAAAATAATTTTTATATTTTTTTTATTCTTGATCGATTGATAGTTGACGTATTCTTCCCTTAGTGCATTCCAACTTGAAAAAAATTCAATTAAATTGTATTACCGCCTCTTAAAATCTGGCTTGTTTTTGAGACATTCTTTGACCTACCTCCACCGGAAGAGGTCGTCCCCCTTGAATAGACCAAGTGCATCTTGTAGATATTGATCTAAGCTATCACTACATAGGTCACACGACCGATTTGCCTCAACCGGAAGTATCGAAAACTTTATTTGTTTGTCTAAAAGTCGCGGAAAACGGATATTTTGCTCATTTTTTTTGCTCATCCTCGCCGGTGGAGGTTGTCCCCCTCGATTAAACCAAGCGGATCTTGTAGATAATGATCTGAGCTACCTCTGCATATGTCATATGACCGATTTTCCTCAACCGGAAGTACCGAAAACTTTATTTGTTTGTTGATAATTTGCCGAATTCGATGTTATTTGCTCCGCCGCGTGGCCGTAGGCTTTCCCATTCAACAAAATCACTTCGATTATTTCGGGCATAAATTCAGTTATCTTCCCATGTATCACAACAGACAATATTTCTATCCGGTATCGATATTGTCACTAGAATGGCCAGAACTCGAATTTTGCAAATGACGAATTTAGCCTTTCTGATTTGTTAAAAGTGCACTATCATTATTGAAGGTGCACGTACGCGTGCTTACAACTTCTAAAACTTACCAAACAATAAGAAAAATAAAAAAAATACAAAATATTGCCTAAAATTGCACTTCTGACCCAGCTCACTGACACAACTCATCATTCCAAAAGCAATTTTGAAAAATGGCTGTATTTTTATTCTTTAAAATCTTTTCCATATTTTATGTTTCTAGATCGTTTCAGCATCACTGATTACATAGAAGCAACAAAAGAAAACATTCATCTAGTGCATTTGAAAAATACCCATTGTCCTTGCTAGCTATTCGGTACACGAAAATCAGAATATCGATTTTTGAGGTTTTAATCTGAAGAAAATATTTACTTTCGTTCACTCGGAAATAACATTTTTCATCCAAAAACTTGATCGGATTTGTAAATAGAATTCGACAGGAGTGGACAAAATTATAACCCTTTTATCCATACGAAATTTGTTAAATTTTTACTGTTTTGAAGCTAGAGATGGCAAAAAAGTAAGCGGCGCATGGCATACTTTTCTTGGTGTACATTTTTATTCTCAGAATAGATAGTGCTCAATCTAATCAGCTGAAAACCTCAATATAGGTTGCATGTATGCACAGTAATTTACAGTTATGAAAGTGAGCCACACGTCCCACTCGTCGGCGAGAACCGTTTGAAAAACCTTGTCACCATATTTATGGACCACCCTGTAGTGCATTTGAAAAATACCCATTGCCCTTGCTATATTAGTGACATCAATATTATGAGTTTTCATGCATTGGGAGCCATGGTTCAAGCATTTGCATTACCCCTTTACATAGAAGTGGAAGTGATGTCACTATCCTCCGGAGCAGATAGTGCTCACCACTAGTAATCAGTTGATACCAACCACGAGTTGTATCTGCACTCTCCACTAGAGTTCGAAATATGAGATAGTCGTCTCTTCATTTCGCACACTCTCTAGACCGGTCGAGCGGTGAGAGAGTGCACGAAATGAAGAGACGACTATCTCATATTTCGAACTACTCTCCACTGAGATATTTTAATTTGCGCTGTTGTCGTACCCCGACTTTTCGACTCGTCGGAGTGTGCTAGTAGAGACCTAAATTTCTCGATCCGCTTTTTATGCTGATTCGACTGGTATAGGTACAGGGTTCCCACACACCCACGGCCACTGGGGCTCGTTTTCTCCCTTTGGAGCGCTTTGTAACTGCACAATCGGAAAATGATTCTCCCTCTCATACCTCGATGGTTCAGCAAAAAAGCGATCAAAATGCAAAATGGCGCCACAGTTCCCGTTGAGTATGTCGGAACACATTCGGATCCGCAGAGTGATGGTAACTTATATCCAAACAATAACAGAATTTACAATTTTAGACACATGATGCCCCATAATTCATAAATAACGAAGTATTTACTTTGGATATACAACCAATAGAGCAAACTGATGGGGCTCCGACCAAAAACAATTTATTTCTGTTTTCGTATGAAAACCTCAAGAAAAATCTATCTAAATACAAATTCAAAAATTATCCCTAATTCGGAAAAAATTATAAACACAATCAACATTCGATTTGAAAATTGTTATTAAAGCACGAAAAAATACTAAGATGATCAATTGAGACAATTAACATCGCACTGCTTTGTGTATTCACTGTATAGCCTTCATCAGATTATTTTCTCAATGAATCGGATGAACTCGGATTATATCTCCTGCCTCATCCTTTCGTGCTCCAGAGCAAGTCGATGATCTTTCTCTTGGTTTCACAGATGCCTCGAATCAAATGTGAATATGTCGATTCATAAAATATCATCATACTTCTCCACTTTTCTTCTTCCGTTCATCGTAATTCGATAGGTCAGACTTAAAGCCATAGAGTGACGAAGGCCTCTACAATCAAACATTTACTCTTTCTCAATCTTTTATAAATACCTCATTCTTCATATACATGATTCTAAACTTGTCAAGTTCCTTTTCCAAGTCCTTAAGCTTGGATTCCAGTCTGAAAATGAGAACAATCACATCTTTATGGAAATTAAAGACGATGACATGAATCGAACACTTGGTCGAGTCACCACCATCATATGGAAATCTTCCAAATGAGAACAAAATGTGATGCCGTTTGCCTAAACATCGAGCAATGCCTGGCACAGAGAAAATAGGTCGAATTTCTGAAACTTAGGTTATGGGGGTTCTCAAAGTTACCCAACACCCGTGCAATTTTTTAAAAACTAGCGCCATGAAAATATCTTACCGCGAATTCCATGACCAAGCACAAAGTACCGTATTTTTTCAAATTAGCGCTAACAGATTTATGCGCGGTTTGAGTAGATATTGTTCGATTATGTGGGCTTAATATTGAAGTTTTTGTTGTTGATTGATACTGTATATGGCTACCGTAACAGTCAATTATCGCGAACTGACTTTATTTTTAAAAAGTCCTGAAACCGTGTTCAATCGATTCTACAGTACCCAAGTCACTACCGTAACCCGTTACCTTGGGTCAGATCCAGTTCCTTGGGCCAAACATTTAAAAAAAAAAAAAAAAATCCAATCGATCTTAAAATGATTCTACAGTAAAGAGTTATATGTTAGGATACTTTAAAATAATTTTAGATCTGACCCATGGAACTGGGTTATGGTAGTCACTTGGGTACTGTACAATCGATTGGGCACGGTGCCAGGACTTTTCAAGAATAAAGTTAGTTTGCGATATTCGAGGGTTGCGGTAGTGATATGACGCCGTACTTATAAGACTCGGACAAACGCAGGAGCAGTGATTTTTCGAAAACTTGGTTTAAGGGGTAGTTTTGCATGCTGATGACGATGGTCAACTCCATTTTGCGTCTTTGCCCATCTTTGGAGCGATATGGGTCTCGCTCCAACCACCATTTTTATTGTTTTTCACGTCGTTCTCGGTTGATATGTGTGCTAGGAACACGAAAATTCGGTTTCAGGGGTATTTTTTAATTCTCTACGCGATGAAATAAATATCATCATCCTATTGGAATGCCTTCATTGAAATCACTACTGCCTATCTCGACTCCAACACCCAAGATCTTCATAGCGTAGTCGGTTGCGTGATTGCTTTGAGATCGTGCTACGATTCTTTTGGCAAGTTCGATCCCAACATGCGTCAAAACACTTTTGCTACTCTTTGCGCGCATATCAGATAGTTTGCGACAACGCAATATGCCGTAGAATCATTCCCCATGTGTTCCTAATAGCTCATGCCAGTTCCTTTTTAATATGCAATACTAGAATTTAGGGAAGGTGATATTTATTTCTCATTTTTCATACTAACATTGAAGCATGTTCCTGCAGCATATTGCGTTGTCGCAAACTATCTGCTATGCGCGCAAAAATTAGCAAAAGTGTTTTGGCGCATGTTGGGATCGACCTTGCCAAAAGAATCCAAGCCAGATCTCGAAGCAATTACGTAACCGACTGCGCTATGAAGACCTTGAGTGTTTGAGTCGAGATAGGATTGTTGTTCTGTCCCTCCAATGCGCACATAATGTGATGCTTTCCCCCCGAAATTTCAAACGCTGATTTCTCAAAAAGCCAATAATCGATTCGCACCAAAATTGTTTTATGGTCATTTGACAGTGAGACAAAGATCCATGCAAAGCGGCTTAATGCACTTTTGAGATTTAGACCTAGATGCAGTAGTGATTTCAATGAAGGCATTCCAATAGGATGATGATATTTATTTCATCGTGTAGAATTAAAAAATACCCCTGGAACCGAATTTTCGTGTTCCTAGCACACATATCAACCGAGAACGACGTGAAAAACAATAAAAATGGTGGTTCAAGCGAGACCCATATCGCTCCAAAGATGGGCAAAGACGCAAAATGGAGTTGACCATCGTCATCAGCATGCAAAACGACCCCTTAAACCAAGTTTTCGAAAAATCACTGCTCTGACACCTACAATGAGTTGTCCTGTCCTTAGAAGTACGGCGTCATATACGGTATCGGGGGTACTGTACTACCGATTGGTTACGGTACTTTGACTTTTTAACAATAAAGTCAGTTCGCGATAATTGAGGGTTACGGTAACCATATACGGTATCAATCGATAATGTACTATCGATCGGTTATGATACTTAGTCTTGACCTCCCCATGACCTACTATCGATTTTCACCATGACCCCCCTATACATGGTATGGGGGGTGCATTCCCGGAGGCCCCCCCCCCCCCCCGGAACGGTTCCTTGCACAGCTATGATCGGTCTTGATCAGGGTTGCACCGCACATGTTTATGAGGTCGATTCTGCGACTAATTATTGATTTTCTGCTTTTATTAGTATTGCATGTCTACTAGTCTCTTTTATGTATATCAGTGCGTTCGCCTAAGAATCACATACCTGCCGGTACAGCAAAATTAGGCACCTTACAATTTTAACGTTTCTGACAGTTCTAGGTATGATCTTTCCATTTCTGTCTTTGTTTTGTTCCAGAACACTTAATTTGCATAATTACATGTGCTCAAAGTTTCGAACTTTTTCAAATATATGTTTTGTAACTGAACGCAGATGCTTCCGATTTTTATGAAAACTGAGATTTAGGGCCTATTTGATGTGCTCTTTCAAGCCTTATGATTGGTTTATGCAAATTCATTTTTTTTAATTTTGCCAATTTTTCAAATATTTTTTTCTTGAAAACGAAGCCGAACTCATCGCTCAATTTTTGATATGTTGTGAGTTTTTGATATGTTGTCACAACTTGTGACCATAGTTGCCCACTCATGGTTTCGCACTGCTCCCCTCGATTTGAGGGGAGCACTGCGAAACGACGTATAGGGGGTCATGATCAAAAATCGATCGGTAGGTCAATGGTAGGTCAAGACTAGGTACCGTACCCAATCGATAGTACAGTACCCCGAGATAAAGTATATAGCTACCGTAACCCCGATTATCGCGAACTGACTTTATTTTTTTTAAAGTCCTGATACCATGCCCAATCGACAGTACCTAAGTAACTACAGTAACCCAGTTCCTTGGGTCAGATCCAGTTCCTTGGGTCAAACATTTTTCTAAAAATTTCGAACATTTTTCTCAAAATTCCAAATCGATCATAAAATGATCCTACGGTAATAAGATATACGGAAAGATATTTTAAAATAATTGTATGCTCGATTTTGGATTTTTAGAAAAATGTTCGACCCAAGGAACTGGATCTGACCCAAGGAACTGGGTTACGGTAGGCACTTGGGTACTGTATAATCGATTGGGCACGGTTCCAGGACTTTTTAAAAATAAAGTTAGTTTGCGATAATCGGGGGTTACGGTAGTGGTGTACGGTATATGGGGGTACTGTACTATCGATTGGGTACGGTACATAGTCTTGACCTACCATGGACCTACAAACCTTTTTTTTGACCATGACCCCCTATACGTCGTTTCGCACTGCTCCCCTCAAATCGAGGGGAGCAGTGCGAAACCATGAATAGGGGTCATGGTCTGAAAACACCTCGCCGCCAGTGTTGGGCAACTATGGTTGTGACCCTTGATGACTTCTAACCATAAAAAAAATTTGAGCCGATTTCGAGGTCTCGAAGATTGTCGTTTTAAAGGAAAACCGTAGGCATTATTTAGAGGGAAACGCATAATTTCGCACCGCTCACCCTACCCGCGCGGCCACGAATGAAGTGATTACGTGCCATTCGCATCTATGCGAATCGAGCCGTTTAAGTGAATTTGCTGAGACTACAGATATTTTGATCTCGCTTTTACTATGCACGAAGCGTAGTGCAGCGTATCCTTTTTTGCATTCACTCTCATTCTCACTAATCGACTTCGTAATGAATAAGGTTTAGATGAGATGGTTACAAAGTCTGATAAATTGATTAGACTCAATATATTCTATGGATGGATCTCTATGGAGAGTTAGTGCACCCAGGCATAGGTAGAATAGCACATTAGATATTCCAACAATACATACCCAGAGATATGCATTAATCATAAGAAGAAGTTATATTCTGATAAGAAAAGTGGACAACACGCGCTAGAATTACCGCATGATGTTAATCAAGGTGCTGATTTCGTTGAGCCTAATACTTCCGGAAGTTGTTCCCAGTACTACAAATGATGATAGTCGCACTAATGCGGTTTGTATACAAAAAAATGAAAACATGCATCAATTACAATATTTAAGATATTATTACTACTCGCTTCTAACTGTAGCATCTTACGTATCAGTAGGCTAATATCTAAAGATCCATGGATCAGTCTTCTTCCTGAGACTAAACGAAAAAAAAATAATACTGATAATAATAAACTGTTCTCAACCACTCTATTTCGCCACACTAATTAAACTATCAAAACGGCTCGATTCGCATAGATGCGAATGGCACGTAATCACTTCATTCGTGGCCGCGCGGGTAGGGTGAGCGGTGCGAAATTATGCGTTTCCCTCTAAATAATGCCTACGGTTTTCCTTTAAAAACGACAATCTTCGCGACCTCGAAATCGGATCAAAATTTTTTTTATGGTTAGAAGTCATCAAGGGTCACAACATATAAAAAATTTAGCGATGTGTTCGGCTTCGTTTTCAAGAAAAAATATTTGAAAAATTGGCAAAATTTTAAAAAAATGAATTTGCATAAACCAATCTTAAGGCTTGAAAGAGCACATCAAATAGGCCCTAAATCTCAGTTTTCATAAAAATCGGAAGCATCTGCGTTCAGTTACAAAACATATATTTGAAAAAGTTCGAAACTTTGAGCACATGTAATTATGCAAATTAAGTGTTCTGGAACAAAACAAAGACAGAAATGGAAAGATCATACCTAGAACTGTCAGAAAACGTTAAAATTGTAAGGTGCCTAATTTTGCTGTACCGTTTTTATCGAAAAATATGTGATTCTTAGGCGAACGCACTGATATCAGTTTCAGGAATAATAATATCGGCCATTTTTAAGGGTGTTGGGTAAATTCAAGGGTTCTGATGACGATAGGCGTATTCATTTTGCACGTGGAGCCTTCGTTGAGGCCAAACGACGACACGTCGAAAACACATTATCGCGAATATCTCTGAGTCTGATATTTCTAAAATTAAGTGGATATGCCTCTAGAGTCAGAATTTGATGACGATCATACCTCTCTAATTTATTTTTAAATATTTGTAAAAATGAATTTTTAAACCTTTCGTCGGAGAGTAAAAGGTGAAAATGATCAATTTTTGTAGTGTAATTAAATGCATCTGCAAATGGAGTTTTTAAAATCCATCTTTTCTCTAAGGCAAAGGTGACCTTAGTAAGATACATGGTTAGAAGCGGCGTGACGAGAGGATTCAGAATCTGTATTTTCGTCCATTTCCATGCATGGAGTTTTATTATTGCCAAATTTTACTGATTCCTAAACGTGGGCTAAAGTAGAAGTTCCATCCATCCCCTTCCATCCCTCATCTGTTTACCCCCTGGCAGTTCTCTCGCCTCTCTGCACTATCTCGCCTCTGCACACTCTCTCGCTTCTCTCATGGAGGGAAGGGAGAGGAGAGGTGAAGGTGCTAAGTTTGCCCATTTTTTTGGAGTCAGTAAAATTTGCCAATAATAAACTCTGTGCATGGAAATGGACGAAAATACATATTCTGAATCCTCTCGTCACGCCGCTTCTAACCATGTATCTTACAGTCACTTTTGCCTTAGAGAAAAGATGGATTTTAAAAACTTATTTTAACAATTCATGAAAAATGAAGTAGATAGGTGTACTCATCATGAAATTCTACCCCGGAAACCTTGTTCACGTAATTTTAGCTCATTCGAGAGCAACGCCACATTAGAAAGTGTGTTTTCGACGTGCCGTCGTCAACGGTGACTCTAGGGGCAAAATGAATGCAACCACCGTTTTAAGCACCTCAAAGAACCCCAAATCACTGAGTTTCGGAGAAATAAGATTTTTGGACTGTGCCAGAACTCTCCGAATCTGCTCGATTCTTAGGCAAACAGCCTCATATAAGGCTCATACACTTTCAAGAATTTTTCTGTGAACAATCTGCAGAATAAGGTTGATATTTATTATGCGCATCCGGAAGGTTATCATCCGATGGTGGTCATCCAACCTTGGACCTAATCTGAAGGAGTTATATTTCAGGTCGATGTACCAATAAATATAACTCAATTATGAGGTAAAATATCCCTTCACGTTTTCAATTCTATGGTAATCCAACAACATTTACAAAAGCTTCAGTTGGTACGGCGGCACTACTAAATTTTAAAAAAAGCATTAATAAAGTTATGACGAGGATGAATGCGCTGACCTCTCGTTTTTCTTCTTCTCATCCGCCCAATCTAACTGCCACGTTTCTTTCTCCTTCTTCAACTGGTTAGAATCTCCATCAGACAGTCTGAAAATTTGCTCAATTTGTTGAAAAAATAGGTATATCATTACTTCGGAAAAAAATTTGAAACTGTTTCTAAGAATTCTAAGAGTCCATCACCTGTCTCCAACAGAATAATGGATAAGGATAATAGCAACAAAAATACTCTCCAATTGGACCTCTTGTTCTTCCTACTTTCGTGCTCTGCTTTGTCTCTCCACTCATTCCTCTCCTTTCTTAGTCTAGAAACTTCACTCTGCAGCTCCTCAGATTTCCTAAACGGAAAAATAAAATGATCATTTAAATTCGAATTTAGGTACTGTCGCGCCCATAAGTCACCGGGAAGTTTTGTAATAACATTTTACAAAAGAAAACAATTAATTCCGTAACTAGGATGTTATACACAAAATTCATAGGATATTTTCGTTTTTTTATATTGGGATATGACGCAACTGCACAGTCGTCAACACAAAAAACGGTCTACACAGAAATTTTTTTGAAGTTGCGGCACATGTACTGCAGCATTGCTGCGAAACAGGGTTGAAAATTCAGAACTCGGGATCTAGACATGCTAGAGACTCGTTCAAAACACCAACATGACCGCAACCATGGTCTCAGATGGTCACTATATTATGAAAACAAAATCTCATAATTTGACCTCAAGGAATGAAATAAAAAAATGTTTACATTACCATATGTGGACATTCAAAACTATGTGGAAAATGTATGTAGAAATAAGTTTTTTGCTTATGCATGAAAAATGTATTGCAAATATGATATCTTTCCTGCTCTCGGAGCTCTTTTTCGGAGGCATACTCGAGTCCCCCCAACCCATGTTTTCACATTCTTCAATGCATGACCGCACAAAAAAAAATTTCCTCAACTTTCCGACGAAACAGTTTTTTTTTAAAGCCATGCACTCAGGACCACAGTGCACCTCTGAAAAACGATCGCTGCGAGCAAGAATTATATCCAAATAATCAAATAAAAATAAAAATAAAAAGGTAATACAAATAAAAAGGTGGGAATCATATATGTAATACATGTTGATCATGCATAAGAAAGAACGAAATTTGTACATTTACAAGGGAACCGCAAAAGTACGCGGAAGTCAAACATAAATCTGTTGTGCCCAGTGTAACTTGGCCCCAGGGGGAAGTCTATTGCATATCTAAGTTCATTGGATAGTTGTTTCCTAAGACCCGAAATTCGCTCATGAAAATTAGGACGAATTTCCACACTTCCACCCTAAACACGTGTTCGATTCTTGGGGGACCTTTCCCATCTGCTCCAATGGCTCAGTCGGTAGTGCCCTCGATCTTTTTGCAGAAAGTCGGGGGTTCAACCCCAAATGGAGGAAGAACATTTTGCCTATTTTTTCCACCTCTTTTAGAGGTCTCCCATGAGCGTAATTCCCCGTTTGTCATGTTTTTTTTTACAAATTTGGCAGTTGCTATGCTTCATTTGGTGACTCATTCAAAAACAGAGACATCCGAGAAAAGAACACTTGGCGCATGCATACATCGATCCATCGTGTAGTCCTTGGGACCTTCGAAAGGGGGCCGGCCGTCTTGTTTAATCAGCTTTTGAAAAATCCGAACTCGATGAAGACCTGCAACCAATGTAGCTGATTCAACAAGACATGTCGGCCCCTTTCGAAGCACCCAAGGACTACAAGTTTGGCGATTCTCTCGGATGCAGCAAATGCCCCCACTACTAGAAAACTTACTTCTTTTTATCTGTTTCTGGGCTTGATTTCATCGTTGTAATTCGTTATTATTAATATTGTTGAATCTTCACTACTTATTTGTCTGTTTTTTTGAACGAGTCTCAAGATGAAGCATAACAACTGCCAAATTAGTAAAAAAACATGACAAACGGGGAAATAAGCTCATGGGAGACCTCTAAAAGAGGTGGAAAAAATAGGCAAAATATTCTTCCTCCATTTGGGGTTGAACCCCCGACTTTCTGCAAAAAGATCGAGGGGCACTACCGACTGAGCCATTGGAGCAGATTGGAAAGGTTCCCCAAGAATCGAATATGTGTTTAGGGTGGAAGTGTGGAAATTTCGTCCTAATTTTCATGAGCGAATTTCGGGTCTTAGGAAACAACTATCCAATGAACTTAGATACGCAATAGACTTCCCCCTGGGGCCAAGTTACACTGGGCACAACAGATTTATGTTTGACTTCCGCGTACTTTTGCGGTTCCCTTGTTATTTCCCACATAGTTATGAATCTCCAAAAATGGTCATGAAAAAAAGTGTTACTTCACGCCCTGAGGGCAAATTATGAGATATTGTTTTCATATTATCATGATCATCTGAGATCATGATGACGATCATTTTAGATGCTTTGATTTTTTTTGTTTTCGCAGCAAGGCTGCAGCCAATGTGCGACGAGCCGCTACTTCAAAATTTTCTTAATGGGTGGCCTCACAATACACATCTCAAAAAATCAGTTTGGTGAGCTGGAAAAATCCATGTTCGAATAATTAATGCCTTTTCGAAAAGGGAACAGTTTGATTGCGTCATCATGACGCAACAACTGTGTAGTTGCGTCATACCCCAACATCCAAAAAGGAAAAAACTTGAATTTGGAGCATAACATCCTAGTTTTTCCGTAAGAGAAATGATCGACTTTGGTAAGGAAGCAAAAAAATCCGAAAAAAGGAGAAACTTTTTGCACCAATCTGATATACCACAGGCATCACGAGTGAGTGGGAGCAATTTTCAAATTTAATATTTTGTTTCCGTTCATAATTGGTGGTAGCATACGCTAGAGCCAACTTCTTGAAAAATCTATCTCACAGGTTCCAGATCCGGTTTTTAGGAATTTTCCGGTTTTACATCCAGCTCTACTGTATTTCAGCTTTCAGAAGAGCGGCAAAGGTGGTATTGGGCTCAAAAAACGCGGAAAAATTAGATGAACAATTTTTATGTTGAACGTGAAACCGTTGGTGTGCAAATTAAAAAAAAACATGAAAGAAAAACTAAAAGTTGTCGCACAAATATAATCATACCCCCTCGGTGAGTTACAACCCAGTGAATTTTATTGCAGATTATGGAAGTTTAACCTCATACGCACATTTAAAAAAATAGAAATCGGGTCTTTCAGGGTGGCCTTTTTTCGCAATGTCACTCCGAAGGTCGAAAAAATGAGAAAAATTCTCATCTCGCAGATTTATCATTCCAATCGATCAATTCAATCAATTTCAAACATTTTGCGATGAAAGAAGTTACATGCTGTTGAAAGAGCACGAAATTTTCTCACTTCAAAAAATTCGATTGTAAAATTTGGTTGTCAACTCAGGGAGTTGTCATCTTCGTGCGCATCCAATTCAGGATTTGCCTTTCGCTGAAAATTAAATAAAATTGCAATCAATAGTAGGCACAAACATGAGTTAATCCTGTTATTCATGGCTCCCCAGCTGATTCCATGGTATTCATGAGTATGCACGAACTTGCTGGATCGCGGTGGTCGAAATTTACCATAATTGGATTTCGACCGAATTTCAAAGAGCCTATGCTATTTTCGGTTAAATTATTTTGAGACCTTTATAAAATTTTGTCGCGCTGGTAAATGTTTTTCTTTATCGATTTTTGCTTGATTTTTCCACTTCTTAGGTCATACATACCATTCAGTAGCTAAAGAGACTCATTCTAAATGGATTTGCGACTGGTTCGCCGCTTCTGGTTTAGAGGGATGATTTATTAGCGGACCTAAACTGTTTAGTACAATTTCCCGACGTCGTTTCTTTCCACGTTTTCTCATTATTTTTGAGTGCCCCCTTTATTTTTTTGTGTCCAGAACATTCATCAAACCGTCCTTTACCTATTCCACACACGGGACATGCCTCATTTTCGTTCGGACGACTACTTCTTTGCCAAATTACTTCATCTGTCCATATTTGATACACTTCATTTTCCGGTCAACTATAAATTCATAAGCTAGCACTACTTACTTAAGAGACCCTCCACCAGAGAACGTAACAGGTCCACGGATGGCAAAAAATTCAATAATTCCCATACTTTTTGTCTAAAGTGTGGGCCCCGAATGCTGATTGACGGCCGCAAAAACTAAGGTTGGGGGTCGATTTTGAAAAAGTTTCGGGCACCCCCCACTTGGGTCGAAAAATTGACTTTCTCAAAGTCATCTGGAATATAGTTTTTCTGACGTATTTCAACGTGTAGAAACCGAATTTCGATATCAGAATGCGAGAAAATGCGATTTGAAAAGATATGCTCGAAAAAACTGTTTTTTGGTGATTTTTGTGACGATTTCAAAATTTTCCAATTTTTTTGGGGTATTTTCATAGCCATTTTCGGAATCTACATCGGAAACTACATATATGGTGAAATTTGCAGAATTTTAAAAATGGACCATATCTTCGAAATTTCGTCCAGAAGTTCCCAAAACACTGCTTTTTCTCGATCATGACGTTACGTAACGCCGTTTTTTGCGCTCATAAGTGCCTCTACACATCTCAAAATATTTTAAAATATCCTTTATATGAATATACTTTATGTTTAAATCTTTAGATATTACAAAAAAACAAAATTTCAAAATCTCAAAAATCCAGATTTTTTTTCTGTTTTGTCGAAAAAAATCGTAACATTTTAAAATCGCATCTTCATGAGGTCTATTATCGAAAATCGTTATTTATGGGTCAAAATACACCATATAACGTTAAACTCTTCAAATTTTGCGAGGTCGACTTTTTTCGTGTCACAGCCTCGACTGAAAAAAATGAAATTTCAAATTTATACGAATTTTCATTTTTATCTTTTCCGGAACGAAGATAATGTTCGAATGAGTCACTTTAGAGCATTTCGCGATCGGAAAAGGTTCCTTTGGGCGCAAAAAAACGGCGTTACGTAACGCCTTGTTCGACAAAAAGCAGTGTTTTTGGAACTTCTGGACGAAATTTCGAAGATATGGTAAATTTTTAAAATTCTGCAAATTTCACCATATATGTAGTTTCCGATGTAGATTCCGAAAATTGCTATGAAAACACCCCAAAAAATTGGAAAATTTTGAAATCGTCACAAAAATCACCAAAAAACAGGTTTTCGAGCATATCTTCTTCAAATCGCATTTTCTCGCATTCTGATATCGAAATTCGGTTTCTACGCATTGAAATACGTCAGAAAAACTATATTCCAGATGATTTTTAGAAAGTCAATTTTTCGACCCCAAAAGTGGGGGGTGCCCGAAAATTTTTCAAAATCGACCCCAACCTTAGTTATTGCGGCCGTCAATCAGCACTCGGGGCCCACAATTTAGAAAAAAAGTATGGGAATTATTGAATTTTTCGCCATCCGTGGACCTGTTACGTTCTCTGGTGGAGGGTCTCTTAAGTAAGTAGTGCTAGCTTATGAATTTATAGTTGACCGGAAAATGAAGTGTATCAAATATGGACAGATGAAGTAATTTGGCAAAGAAGTAGTCGTCGGAACGAAAATGAGGCATGTCCCGTGTGTGGAATAGGTAAAGGACGGTTTGATGAATGTTCTGGACACAAAAAAATAAAGGGGGCACTCAAAAATAATGAGAAAGCGGGGGCAGCACTCGGGGCCCACACTTTAGAAAAAAAAGTATGGGAATTATTGAATTTTTAGCCATCCGTGGACCCCTGCACAGTTGTTACGTTCTGTCGTGGAGGGTCTCTTAAAGCAGTTCACAAGTAAATAATACAAAAATGCAAATAGTACAAATATATAAATCAATAAAAACACAAATGATGCGAAAATCCTGACTCGTGATGCGCTCCAACTCTAATAATCATACGGTAGTCTAGTGACCCAAGCACGGCAATTTTTTTCTCGACATCCCGTTGAAAGTCATGGTCCCTTTTCTGATCAAAAAATGGTGCGGCACGTGCAGTCATTTCTATACTTCTATACTTAACAACACGGTTTACATCCCTTATTTACGGTTCTCTGTTTCACGGCTATGAATGTAGTAATGTGCTTGGTTCGTAAACATCGCCCGATCACACAAATCAATGAAAATACGAAAACCGTATAGCACTAATACAGTATTTTGACAGAAACGGTAGAAAAGCTACAGACTCTCAGGCGAAAAAGTACAGTACCACAGGAAACCATCATGGGCTGTGCAATTGAATTTTACAGTACACCTTCCGAACAGGGGTGCCCATTTTTTAACTGGTTTATCGATGAAAAAATTGCCGTGCCCAAGGGGAAATTTTAAAAGTGACTGAATTTGTTTAAAATATTTTTTTATTATTTTCTTTTAATTTCTAAACGATTCGACATGGCCAATTGTGTAGGCTCTTAGTGCGTACACGTTTTTATGAAACCTCTTTAAAAGGGCAGCCGCGGTCCCTAGACATGTGTTCATTAAAAAATCTGAATGATATAAAAATGTTGAACGTTGAAATTTTGAATTTTTAACAGTCTTGAAAATGGCCACATTTTAAAGATTTTCAATCTCTTAAGCACTGAAAATATTTTTCCGTAATCAAAAATAGCATAGGCTCTTTGAAGTTCAGTCAAAATACAATTATATTAAATTTCGACCACCGCGATCCAGCAAGTCCGTGCACACATGTTGGCTCTATGCTACTACCAATTTATGAACAGAAATAAGAAAGAAAAATTGGAAATTGTTCCCAGGAGTTGGTTTTTTTCCTCCACAAACTCATGACACCTGAGATATATATCATAACAAGTCAGGTTGGTGTCCCGTTCTAGTGGACCGATTTCGCAAATCGAAAAGACGTCATCACACACACAGCGCTTTATATATAGTTATAGCTATCATAGCTAGTTATAGCTAATAATTTATGATCCAACTCACACACTACTTCTTCCTCTTAGTTCGATGTCTTTCTTGAGTTTTTTCCAATCCTCGTTCTCTCTCTTTAGTCTAACTCCAATGACATTCAATTCTTCATTCCTACAAGAAAGAAAACATTATTATATTTAAATATATTAATATATCAAAATAACTGATATATCCTTCGGAGCTCACTTAGCCAGAAGCTCACTTAGCCTCGTCTTCAGAGAGTATATTTCGGTGTTTGCCTCGGCAACTCTAAACTTGATATTAGAAAAAAACCAAGGAAATAAATTGAGTGCAACTTGCCTCTCATGCAGATTTGCATTATGAATACCAGATATCGAGGGCTTCAATTCTGCGTAATATCATATTAAGACGTTTCTTTTTAAAATATGTTAAAAATTAAAAATATGGCGGATATGACAACCATCCGAGTAGTGGATTGATTTCACTCTACACGTGTCTCACCCATTAGTGCAAGTCCACTCTCTCCGTATTCCGCCCGTCGTTGAGCACTCCTCACTTCCAAATTCGCCTTCTGCCGCATCCATCAATTAGATCAGCAAAAAAATTACCTCTCGAATACCTCCAGTTGCTTCGTTTTATTCGTCAGTTCATTCTCGGTCTCTTCCAGTTTATCCTTTGTTTGAGTAAGTAGTGCCTTCATTTCATCCATTTTATCCCTCGTGTCTTTCAGTTGCTCCTTCGATGTAGTCAGTTCTTCCTTTGCCTCACACAGCTCCTTCCTCGTCCTGCCCATTTCATCCACTAGTCCATTGCTCAATGCGAGCTCTTTCTTAAGTTGTATCTTTCTGGAAAAGATCATTCTACATGTGATTCCCCTCGGCTAACCTCTGCAATGCTTCAGCCAACTGCACCCTAACATCAGCCTCAGTCTCTTCCTCAACATTAGGCATGCCATTATTTGCAGCTTCAGCCACATCGAAGACTATCTGAACGTGCATAATGCATATTTTCCACCTCTTACATCATTGACAACGAAAATCAAATGACCATACAAACCTGTATTTCCTCTGACTCATGTTCGGAATCCCTCTTCATCGAATCCTTTCCCGGTTGCATTGCCTGATCAAACCAATCTTTAACTCAGTCCTGGCGCGTACTACCTTGGCCTTCTTTGCCCCTCCACGCTCTTCTCGCCCAGAGGATTTCTTCTTTCTCAGTTGAGGCGCCATCTTTAAGTCGCATTAGCATCATAATTTATGGTAGATAGATTATTCCTTTTGAGGTATACCGTACATACTGTCACAAAACAGATATTCCAAAAAAAGGATATCAAACAAAACAAATTTATCGAGAAAAAAGACAATTTGCACGAACTGAGATGCTGATAAAATCTTTAGAGAGAAATAGCAGAATAGAAATGGAACAAGTATAACAAATAACAGTTGTATAGATTATTATCACATTCTGACCGGGGCGCGTCCAGTTGTTTTGAAGCAGACAATAACGTCTGTCCAATAGTCAATATCAGTCTGATAAACAGGCTTGGGACGACATCTACTCTGAAAATTTAGGTTGTCAAAAATAGCCGATTGTCTATTATTCTAAATCAAATTACGGCAGTTCTCCCGAAGCCCTGCCAGTTCGGATGGTTGTTAAATGACCCATTTTAATATAAGAAGAAGAGCGAGGAGCACATTTTTTTCTCTATGATTTAAGGATATCTAAATAAATGCTATATTTGGCTATAGTCCTCACGTGATTCTTCGAGTTGAAATGGACAATCACTGAAATCCCCGACTGGAGTTGTGCTCCGCAGATGCACGTGAAGTTATGAAAAAACAATTGTAAAGACAATACAACCTGGCCGAACAATGTAGAGCGTGCAACTGACTGGGCACTCCATGAACTCCGACAGCTTCGAAGCAATTTTAATATCCGAATCGGTTCCCAGTTGGTGCAACCTATTCTTGCTCTCTTGAGATGCTGTATAATACAAGGTATAGTGAGAGGGGGAGGAAATGAGATACCCTCTCTGTCGTTCCGATAGGAGGTCACTTCTCTTCCCAGCAGCAGTGCCTGAATCCGCAATCCCATGGGGGTAGTCAACTGGCTGCGCATGCTGGACTGCTGCTTCACCTGCTGCTCCACCCGTGCTCCCTCCTGCATCACTCGCCAGTCCTGCAGAGACTCTCATCAAACACTCCCACCACACTCAACTATCCAAGGGAGAACTAACCAGTTTCTCCCCATTCGACACCGCTCCGATCGCCGTCTGAACATAACAATTTATCTCCTTCTACAATACCATGCATTTATTCCATTTACTCTTTGAATTGAGAAATCGCAGACAATTCGGTTGAGATAGTGAATCTCTTTTGTTCCTACTCACAGATTTTTTGGGCATTGGCACCAAAGCGTTCGACTTCCCGAATCCAGTCTGCCTCTGATGTTGTGACTGTTCCTTCTCTTGTTTCATTCGTTTTTCCTCTTCCTGCAATCTCTCATTGAGAAGGATGGAATTCGCACATGGAACTCTCTCAGGCATACGTAGGTTGAAGCTGAGTGGTGAGCGCCATTCCTCAACGCAAAAATTTTTCGTGGGAGTGAGGGGAGGTGCGCTTGAGGCGGCTGGCGAAAAGGGAGAGGGACGTCAGATGTTTATGGGACCGCCGTGCATAAAACCCCGACGGCCGCTAAAATTGTCATTCTAGGGAATGGAAGGAAAATCGTGAAATGAGTTCTAACTGGATTTGGCCATCCTGAGGCATGACTGATACTACCCCAAAGTCTCATTGTGCAGACTTCATTTTGGACTTCACTACACCGGGCATGATCTCGGCAGCTCTCACTTAGAGCTCGTATCTCAGTTAAAGTGACAGATAGAGATAAATTGACTCCAGAGTGACCCCGGCTAATTTTTCGAGCTCTATCGATCCATGCGGTTCATTTTGCTTAAAGTTACCCAACAAGGACGAAATTGACCCAATATTTTTTGTCCTCCATCGAATAGCAGATGGTTGAATTAGTATAGAATGAGTATACAAAAATGCTAAAAATCAATAATAGCCTCAAGGGAAAGCCGGAAATGATCAGCGTAATCCCGCGCTCTCTCACTTTTGCATACTCTCTCTATTGACTCAATTCCTTTCACTCCGAACCGCGCTCAGACCGCTCGTCTCGCCCGGTCCACCAAGAATGATTGTTTCCTAAATTTTTTCTAAAGAAAAATGAATTCAAATCATCAGGAAAACAAGAAAAATGCCTTAACTCTAATTATTCTCCCGCTATTTTCGCCACAAACCAATCATTCGATAGAACTGGGAAAACTCTATACTAGACTTTGCTAAACGAGAGGTGAGAGTCTCTCGGCGAGATCATTCGTCAAAAACCGCTCTCATTGAACGGTCAACTCTCGGAATGGATTTAAAAGTGAGAGTCACTCTCGACGAGAGCTCTCGCGAGACAGTCAAATTAGTTAGTCTCGGCGAGAGGGCGAGCGGTCTCGCGAAACTCATTCATTTCTTCCAATTATTGAGCACGAGAGTGGTTGACGTAGATCATGGCGTTTCGCTCAGTTATAACAGTTTTACTAGTTTATCTTTGGAGCCGATCCTCAAAAGTCGACCTGGCCTAGTGGATAACGGGTCAGATTTACGCGCACTGAGCGGTGGTTCGAATTCAGCTCCGAGATTTTTGTAAAAAGACTCTTGATTAATTTTTGCTCACTGAGACTTAGGCTTGACCCCCTAGGCAGTTAACGTCGACTAATCATAATAAGGAGAATCAGAAGGCTTTTATGACAATCAGCACATCTCCTCTTTTCTGTTTTTACTCACCGACCACTCACATTTTCACCAATCAGGAGGAATGAATGAGAGGGTCTCGCGAGACCATTCGTCCTCTCGCCGAGACTAATCAATTTGCATCTCTCGCGAGACCTCTCAACCAAGAGGCGAGAGGGGGGAAATGAACAGGCCGATCGCTCTCTCGAATAAACCAAAATGAGAGCGTTCTCGACGAGAGAATGGGGGTTTCGCGAGAGATCTCTCATTTAGCAAAGCCTACTCTATACCATGTGAAATATTCAGCTGCTTGTTTACCTACATTTTTGAGAAAATTGGCCTATAATGTAGCGTGGTTAAAATTGGCCTTTAAGCAAAATGAATCGATAGAGCTCGAAAAATGAGCCGGGGTCACTCAAAGGTCAATTTTGCAATATTTCACTGTAACAGGGATACTAGCTCTCAAAGTGGACGATGTCTATAACCGACCCGGTGTAGTGGTCCAAAATGAAGTTTGGGGCAGTGTCAGACATACTTCAGAATGCCTAAATCCAGTTAGAACTCATTTCACGATTCTCCTTCCAGGCTCAGCTCGATTCTCTCGTGAGAGGCGTGATATGCTTGCATATTATGATCATGATGTTGAATGTAATCATGCAAGCGTGCGAAGCTATAAACATTATCTTGAACATCGCTAATTTCTGACAGCAAATTTCAAGTCCTTTCCTCCATATTTAAAGCCCTGCAACTTCATTGAGAATGATCATGACAAAGTCCCTAAAAATGCGATTTAGAGTGTACTCATTGCTCTTTCAAAAACTACGATGAATATGGTTCTGGCGTCAACCAATCCAGAGAAAATTGTTTTCGAATGTAACTGTTTACTCTAGTCTATGCTCAACTCAAATCGTTTCCTCCCTACTGAAGCAAAGCATGTCAATTCAAGTGGGATCCATCCCAAAACGCCCCCCCCCCCCTCTCCCCCTGGCAGTGCCCGTCTCTCCGCTCAAATTTTGGAGTATAAATTACATAACTTAATTAATATTGATTAAAAAACTAAAAGGCTTCGCTCTTTTTTGATTGTTAAAGAGCTAGATAGATAGATAGATTTTATACATGTCAAGGCATGTGGGGGTGTAAGGTAAGGGAAGGACTCTGGCGCCTTCTGCCATCGACGAGGGGGGGGGGGTGGGAAGGCGTTGGATCTTTGGACTCATTCATCTTCTTTTGAATCGTTCGTTGTCACTTGACACATCTCTCTTGAGCATGCGGAAAGTTTCGCATGAAGTCGGACCGCCTGTCCTCTTTAGGCGCTTGCATTCTTCCCTTAGACTAGTCGCTACCGAGATCGTATTCTTCTTGAATCTTGCATCCCGGATGGTCAGTCCTCCTTAGAAGTTATAAAGAGGACACCTTCGATACCTTCATGCCCATCTTGAAACGACTCCTTCCATATTCGAGATCCGTGGCTGATACCTCCGAAGTCTTGCCAGGGACTGGGGAGGGATTCTTGAGTCTTGATGTCAGTAGATGGACGAAGAGGGAGGGAAAAGTCGCCTCCCAATCGGAGAAAAATGGGGAGGGACCGCTCACGACGACTGACAGAGACAAGAATGCGCTGTTGAGCTTGAGCTGTTCTATCTTTTCTATGTTGACGCCTAAGAGCTCAGACTCACAAGAACTTCGCTATACTATCTATACTATCTGATGTAATAAATATCGCATTTGATAGTATAGCGAAGTTCATGTGAGTCTGAGCTCTTAGGCGTCAACATGCAAACGATAGAACAGCTCAAGATCTTTAACAATGAAAAAAAGCGAAGCTTTTTGAACAATATTAATTAAGTTATGTAAATTAAACTCAAAAATTTGAGGGGAGAGGCGGGCACTGCCAGGGGGAGAGGGGGGACACGATTTCCATCATAAACTTCGGAATATGAATTCAGTTCGAAGGAGTAATTTCACATCTGTAAACCAGAAAAGCAAATTGATCAGTATGACTGTGAATTATACCTGAGAGATTTAGATATCCTAACCTCAAAGAACTAGAATTCGATAAAATAAACATTTTGTGCGCCATAATATAGTGGCTTGATTCGGAATGAAGTCCAATTCTCCGCAATAGACAATGTTTTCCAAACACCGTATATGAACTAATTGTAAAGTATCGTATTCATTGCTTTTTTATATTGTGGCCCAATTTTGGAAACATCATCGCTCTCCATTGAGATATCACGCCTCTCATGAGAGAACCGGGACATCGAGTTGACATTGAAAATAAAAATATTCCTGTATGTATGCCTATAAGTTAAGGATTGGGTCGTAGAAGATCCTCCAACTCTATCTGGAACCCATTTGAGGTTGCAGCTGCAGCAGAGTGCTGCAAAGTTTAGGCCCCCTTTATTGATTTATGATAATTATACATAAATATATGGATATTTTTGTTGTGAAATGTGTTTCTATGGTCAAATGGATGATTTTGGAATGAATTGTTTATTTCTCACTTCTGCGACCGTTGCTGCAGATGCATTTCACACAGGTTTTTATTTTGTCCTATGAACATAGATTTTTCCCGCATCTCAAACTCTCCCAGTTTGTAGAGCTCGAAATTCTGCACATATCATATTTTTTGCAGAATTTATCTCGGTGGTCCTGATAGTCTCCCAAATCGATGAATACCTCACAACGGGCTGCACGGTTCACCGACGGTGAAATCGAACACTCAAAGTCGCGGGTTCGAATCCCGGTGGAGGAAACTTTTATTTTTGCACACTTTTTTTCCATTGTTCTAATCGTGGGTTGTGTCGTCCCATGCTTTACCGTTGGCAAATACGGGTTTTCCTCCTCCGGGATTCGAACCCGCGACTTTGAGTGTTCGATTTCACCGTGGGTGAACCGTGCAGCCCGTTGTGAGGTATTCATCGATTTGGGAGACTATCAGGACCACCGAGATAAATTCTGCAAAAAATATAATATGTGCAGAATTTCGAGCTCTACAAACTGGGAGAGTTTGAAGATGCGGGAAAAATCTATGTTCATAGGGCAAATTAAAAACATGTGTGAAATGCATCTGCAGCAACGGTCGCAGAAGTGAGAAATAAACAATTCATTCCAAAATCATCCATTTGACCATAGAAACACATTTCACAACAAAAATATCCATATATTTATGTATAATTATCAAAAATCAATGCACATGGTATAAGCTTTGCAGTACCCTGCTGCAGCCGCGACACATGTAAAAAATATGAAAGTTCAGATTTAGACTAGTAACGCAATGTTGTGAATGGAAATATACAGTATCGCCGGAAAGTATTCGGCCACTTTTTATTTCTGCTGTAGTTTTTGATCCAGGCTAGGAGTTGGAGTGAAAATTTAACTGGAGATAGCAAATTCAATGGGCTTTACGATGATCTTATTGCGAACTTATGCTAATTTCTAGTTGTTGCGTAGTGATGACACAATCACAATCCACTTTTTCGAAAAATTATATTTCTCTGGTGAAATTTTCCATATCAGCCTAACTTTCTGAGTGTTGAGAACCATCCATGGAGTACCCAGAAAACAAATTTCAAGTTGCTGCGACATCGCATCTGCTTGCTGCACTTGCTGCAAGTTTGACGCCTCAAAATCATAACTTCGCTCCCAGACCAGCTAGAGAATCGTGATAGACCCCAAAATGATCATTATCAAGTCGCTAAATGATCCTGAAAGTTTGGTGCCGATTGATCTTCATTTGCCCTCAGGGCACGAAAAAGTCACTTTTTCGGATGACTCAACTTTAGGGGTGTACAATTGTACACCCCTAAAGTTGAGTCATCCGAAAAAGTGACTTTTTCGTGCCCTGAGGGCAAATGAAGATCAATCGGCACCAAACTTTCAGGATCATTTAGCGACTTGATAAGGATCATTTTTGGGCCTAGCACGATTCTCTAGCTGGTCTGGGAGCGAAGTTATGAGTTTGCGGCGTCAAACTTGCAGCAAGTGCAGCAAGCAGATGCGATGTCGCAGCAACAAATTTGTTTTCTGGGTACTCCATGGATGGTTCTGAACACTCAGAAAGTTAGGCTGCTATGGAAAATTTCTTCAGAGAAATATAATTTTTCGAAAAATATTGTGATTGCGTCATCACTACGCAACAACTAGAAATTAGCATAAGTTCGCAATAAGATCATCGTAATGCCCATTGAATTTGCTACCTCCAGTTAAATTTTCACTCCAACTCCTAGCCTGGATCAAAAACTACAGCAGAAATAAAAAGTGGCCGAATACTTTCCGGCGATACTGTAATAACCAAACAACTCGAAAAATTTTATGTCAACTGAAATGGCCGATTTGTCCCGATTCTCTCGTGAGAGGCGTGTTATGACCCCACAAAACGTCAACTCCATGACTACAGTTGGCAGTCTTTGACTTCGCGCTGTTCCCAAGAGAATAATTCCACAGCTTTGAACTAACGTACGCTAGGGAGCATATGAATGTACAACAAAATGAACAAAAGAAAATCTAAATGACGCTTAGGCAAACCTACAGAGGTCATGATAATTTAGTGCAAAAAACTATCAATACTTATATATGTTCAGCATGCTGGAAAAAGCCCCGTCACGGTTCTTCTGTAAGAATGCAGGGAAAGAGCCACTTTTGCCACCAGAATAAAGTCATAGTCACGGATTTCAATTAAACGTGGTTCATTGATACTATTGGGGAGCCGAAGAAGGCCTGTCCACTTGGGTTGACCAAATGTGATCATTATCGATTTTTTTGATCTACCCGGTTAAAGTACTGTAAATCGGTCAATTTTGATCTTACAGCGAACTTTTTTTTGCATTTTGCTCGTATCCGCAAGTCCTTCAATCAGCTCTTCAGTGTTCCACACCAAAAATGTCAGCATTGTTGTCATTTTCTCGAAAAAACGAATTTTCGATCCAATTTATCGATTTTTCTCGTCAGCCATATGGAATGTTCCTCGTTTTTATTTCAAATATGGATTCTACGGACAAAGTTAACGATTCCGCTGTTCTTCGAGTTTCTCAATTAACTCGAAAACTAGACGTTTTATCGTTTCGGCCACTGAATATATTTCATAAAGCTTGCTGAGAGCTATCGTTTTTCACTTTTTAATATCTTGGTAGCACCATTTTAAGCTGAGATATGATGAAAAACATAATTTCGTAAAAATTCGGCTTAAAAAATTATGTCCCGGACCCTACTTAGTAAATCGATATCCCGGGGAACGAAATATTGAAAGTGGTAAACATAAACCTTTTTTTGTCCGTAGAATCCATAATTTTGTCCGTAGAATCCATATTTGAAATAAAAACGAGGAACATTCCATATGGATGACGAGAAAAATAGATAAATTGGATCGAAAATTCGGTTTTTCGAGAAAATAACCACAATGCTGACATTTTTGGTGAGGAACACTGAAGAGCCGATTGTAGGACTTACCGAGACGAGCAAAATGCAAAAAAAGTTCGCTGCACGATCAAAATTTACCGATTTACAGTACTTTAACCGGGTAGATAAAAAAATCGATAATGATCAAATTTGGTCAAACCAAGTGGACAGGCCTTCTTCGGGCCCCCAATAGTATCAATGAACCACGTTTCATCGAAATCCGTGACTATGAATTTTTCCTGGTGGCAGACGTTCCTGCATTCTTACAGAAGACCCGTGTTATGCATATGTCAATATATGAATGATTGTGTGTCTAATCTAATTTCCTTATTATCTGCTAAAACTAACCATTATCTTATATTTTTCTGAACCCGACTGGGTTGGAGCTTCTAACCGATGGGGTCAGCTGGCTTCAATGGTGCCTACCTATGACAAGATGACAAGAGGGTATCGCTCAATTCTTGCCTACCTTCTTGTTCCATTCCTCGAGTGCCTCTCGCACGTCTTCATTTCGTTCGTGAGCAGATAGCATGGTTACGAGCTGAGAGTATCGATCGTCCAGCACCTGCAGCAAGGAAGGATATAATGATGACAATTACCCAGCTTACTTCGAGTCTCTTGTTAACCTCCAACTCCATGTTATGCACCTTCTGCACATCCTCCTTGTATTCATCGAGGCTAAGATATGCATATTAACATAATCTTTTTCTTATATTTATGTTTCGTTATGTTCCAAAGTTTGCTTATTACGGGTCTTCTGTAAGAATGCATGAAAATGAGCTAGTTTTGTCACTACGAAATATTCAGAGAAATGAATTTCGATGAAACTTAGTTGTTGATTACTATTGATGGTCCAAAGAAGGCCTATGCACTTGCTGTGGCCAAATTTCCCGATTATTTATTTTTTGCTCTACCACTTCAGAATACTGTAACTCGGTCAACTTTGATCGAACAGCGAAGTATTTTCGATTTTTTAAAAATGTTTCATTGGGTTCGTCGATAACTTTCGATTGCACCTAAATTACTGTAAGAAAATAAACCATTCCGCCCATTTCTCAAGCTTACGCTCCGTGAAAATGGGCGGAGCCTTAATTCAATAATCGCGAGTGCGAGTGCGATTTGTGCGCGGCAGTGCAAACTGCGTCAAACTCGTTCTTTCGTGTTGACACATTTAAAATTCGTATTACATTGATTTAGATACTACTTTAAACAACAGCTTAGTAAATTGCGTAAATTACACGAATGAAAAAAATCGCTCATCGAAATCGTAAGTGCGACCAATTGATAAAGCGTTCCGATCGTTAGAACCGTGGCCTAGTGGTCTAAGGCGCTGTAATTTACATACCTATGGTAGGGTGGGTTCGAGACCCGGCCTCTACAGTGACTTTTGCCAAGCTCATACAATTTTTACCTACTGTTGGGTACTTCCCCCGAAGCTTGGCAAAGGTGACTGTAGAGGTTGGGATTCGAACCCTATACATTAGGATCCACCATAGGATTAATCCTATGGTAGGCTTGACCATGGCTTTTTCATCTGTGCTTTGCATCCCCCTTTGGAATCCACATTACATATCTGACATTTACTCTTGACAAAGTTCAACAAAATTTCACCCGGCAAGTATTCTATCGTTGTTTCCCCTCCCCTTCCTATCCCTTTTCCCTACCTTCTTGTTCGGATCCCCTTTGGAATCCACATTACATATCTGATATTTACTCTTGAAAAAGTTCAACAAATTTTCACCCGGCAAGTATTCTATCGTTGTTTCCCCTCCCCTTCCTATCCCTTTTCCCTACCTTCTTGTTCGGATCCCCTTTGGAATCCACATTACATATCTGATATTTACTCTTGAAAAAGTTCAACAAATTTTCACCCGGCAAGTATTCTATCGTTGTTTCCCCTCCCCTTCCTATCCCTTTTCCCTACCTTCTTATTCGGATCCCCTTTGGAATCCACATTACATATCTGATATTTACTCTTGAAAAAGTTCAACAAATTTTCACCCGGCAAGTATTCTATCGTTGTTTCCCCTCCCCTTCCTATCCCTTTTCCCTACCTTTTTATTCGGATCGCATGAAAACTCTTGGCCTGCGCGCCCGCTTACCGTACCTCTTCTTTTGGTATTAACATTGAAACGACAACTAGCACCGCTAGATTCCACTCTTTCCCTGTTCGAACCTCCCGATGGTATTCTCAACTTCTCGATGTTATTCGCACTGCCCCCAACATCCGAGTATTTAAGCGCCGGCTGGAAAGCCACTCCATAATCTCTGACCTCTCTCATCTTTAATGACTCAGGAGAGCCCCCACCCCACCTGCAATCATTAATTAATTATGTTTTTCATGGTATCCTCGTCGCGTCTCGGGCGTAGATAAATTATTATTATTAAAAGTAATTTTTAGTGAACCCAACCACTCCGAACCAGGACGTGCACAACGAATGACATCGTCAACATGAAAGTAGTAGCGCAAGACGGTAGCTTTCTTTTGAAACAAAGAACAGCATTCTACCTTTATTTTAAACGGAATTATGATCATTTAAGTGAGCACGATTTGACCATCGAAAAGTGATAGTACCATGTTTGGCCTTCTGAATCTCGACGATGACGAGTTATCAAAATTCTGACCACGTAGTTTGAAAGAACATCGATCAAAGTACTTTTCACTAAAATGCTAGCTAAACCAGAGAAGCTTGAATTCCACCGCCGCTGACAGGCCTAAAATGCTCGATTCTCTCGCGATTCCTCTCTTATATGAGCCGCAACCGCTACTCCCCCTAATTGTTTCATACAATTTGTTTTGCAGAGGCTGTATCGCAGGTGCTCGATTGCTGGTAAAAGATATGACAAGAACAACGAGGATCTGGTTGCTAATGTGAGTGTTTCTCTTTACCTGATTATTTCAATTTTCTAATAGCAAAATACTTACAATACTGATTTGAAGCTATTTTCAGTGAGGACTGCGTTCCCAGAGAGAAGAAGATGACATGAACCCTATTTTACCTCACCGTGTTAACCACTTTGATTAATTTTGCCTTTTTTACGTTCTCAATATTGTTTGAGAGCCACCCACTCTTGGGTTATCTGTGAAGAGCTATGGGAACCTCTTCTCTATGATAGATTGGAGGCCTCCCTTTTATCCCTCTACTAGACGGAGACCCACAATGTCGCATTCACATCCTGTTATTTTTATTGTATTGTCATTTCTTATATTTTGATTTCAAAATCGATAATCAGGAAACAAAACCAAGTACATAGGCCTTCTTATGACCCAATGCATAAACAAAGTTTCATTTAAAAAACCACGAATATGTTCCTCGTGGCAGACGTTCACCTATTCTTACAGAAGACCCGTGATATGGTATTCCCCTTCCTCTCCTCTCTCTACACTCACTCTTGGCTCCTCTGCATCACATCGGCGTTCATTTTCTTCGTCGCCTCGAACATCTCGTCTAACTCCGCCGGTTGCATAGTACTCGGCTTCTAAAAGCAGCAAATAATTAAATTATCAGTTCTCGATGAGCCAGATCCCCTTACCCCACTGTGTCCGAGAGAAGCGCGCTTGCTGAAGAAGACGAACTCGTGCATTTCGTGAGATCGCTTGTCGATCTGCACGGGATCATAAAACCAACGGGCACAGATCTGTTTTATACAAGGCGTAGGTAACCCACCATCTTCAGACTCGTCTCGCAAGCATGAAGACGCACTTCGAGAGATGCCACTCTGCCATCAAACATTATCCATTCCATGGTAACATCTAGTGAATCTCATCAAACGCTTTCATAGCTCGAGTTTGAGACATGCTTAGACCTATTTCAATTAGTTAATTACCATACTTCTTCATGAAGACTTCTGCTCCAGCCAGTTGACTCTGCTGCTCAACATGAGTCTTCTCAATCGATTCCATTCTGGAAACATATATGAGAGACTATCTGAGTGAATGAAAATATACTTGACAATAGTGAAATTTGCCATATCGCAATAAATCAGAACGAATTATATCACGCCTCTCACGAGAGAATCGAGCTAAAAAAAAGTCCATCTAGGGAATGGCGAGAAAATTGTGAAATGAGTTCTAGCCGGATTTGGGCATCCTAAGGCATGCCTGACACTCTCCCAAAGTCTCATTGTGCACACTTCATTTTGGAATTCACTAAACCGGGCATGATCTCGGCAGCTCTTATTTAGCTCGTATCTCGGTTAGTGACAGATAAAATGAAATTTACCTCTGAGTGACCCCCACTCATTTTTCGAGCTCTATAGTTCAATTTGTGTGAACGTCCTTTTTATCCGCAATGCATTTTATGTAAAATTTATCATAAGTGTAAGTAAAGAAGCAGCTGATTTTTTCAGAGTTTGCATTGGTTTCCAAGGACTATAAAATTAGTGGTCTGCACCGAAAATACCACGACTACAGTGAGAGTTAAGATCCGTAAACTTTTCCAAATCATTTAAAGTTATTTTTCAGCAGGAAAGAAAAAAAACGATCATTCTAGGCGACGCGGGCAAAGATAGCACGCATTGTTCTATGAAGTAAAACAACTTCAAATGAATTGGAAAAGTTTACAGATCTTCACTCTAACTGCAGTCGTGGTATTTTCGGTGCAGACCACTTATTCGATAGCCATTGGAAAGTTATACAATGTCAGTGAAAATCAGTTGCTTCTTACACTTTTGATAAATTTGACCTACAATGTATTGTGGCTAAAAGCGACATCCATACAAAGTGAACTATCTAGATCGATAGAGCTCGAAAAATGAAAATGAATGGGGTCACTAAATGGTAAATTTCGTTCTATCTATCACTGTAACCGAGATACGAGCTCTTAAAGTGAGAGCTGCAGAGATCATGCCCGGTGTAGAGAGCCCAAAGATGAAGTATGCACAATAGGACTTTGTGGGTCAGTCAGATATGTCTCAAGATGACCAAAACCGATTAGAACAGATTTTGCGTCTTACTCCCCTTTCCCATGGTCAGCTCGATTCTCTCGTGAGAGGCGTGATATCTCTAAAAATGCGCAATATTCAAGAGATCGCACCTACCAAGTTTCATATGGTGCTTGAGAAAAAAAAGTAAAACTCGAAATATTTTACGTTTGTTCAATTTTAGCTCGTTCAGATGGGTAGGGGGTGGTCAATTTTTATTCTTTACAATTATAGCTCCAGATACTAACTAGCTATTAGTGTGCCCCATAAGTCGTGCCACCATATTCGTTCGTTGGATTTCTCACGCAATAAAAGATGCATTCCCAATCCCACTGTAGAGTTCATCGCCCCCATATCTAATATATTCTAGTCTGCGTCGAGATCGTGAGAATCTTACATAATGATGAACAAATAGGCGAAAATTTTGATTTTCGGCAACATTTTTGAAAAGTGTAGCTCATTTATCAAACGAATATAAAGGCTGGATTAACTAGTAGCAGCGGAAGATAATAAGCTTCAACATTGCATATTAATATGGTAAATATCTCGAACAATCGCAGAAATAAAACATAAAGTTTCATTTTATTGGTCTTCGAACTGCACAGATTTCGATTTTTTCAAATTTTTGCCTTTTCTTTGACATCATTTAACGACATTTTACCATTAATACTCATTTATCACACGTCTTCTGAGAGATCCGATCTCTTCGAGATTATCAGGATAGGTGTACCTAAGGCCCCGTATCCTTTTATACACACGGTTTCCGCGATTTCTCAATAGTGCTTAAAAACCGGCTCTTGAAATTTTGAAAATTCAAAAATCCTTCAAAATTGAGATATACTGTCGTTCAAAAAACCAAAATGACCACCTCAATGCTATAACAGTCAATGTTTAAGTTGCTTTGGGGTGTGAGGGACAAATACACATAGCGGTAGAATACTTTATAGGCACATTAACCACGGGTGCTAATTCTAATTCTGATTCTAATTCTGACCTCAAGGAAAAATAATTTTAAACTCCCTCGCGAGCCTTGGCTCGAATCCAAAATTCAAATTACTGTAACTTACCGCCAAAGGCAAGAAATTATCGAGAACTGGTTTTTATGGTACCTCACGCGTTCCTATTTCGAAACAGTTTCTCCTTTCTATTGATTTGTTTTGACATGTTTGCTTGTGTGTTTGCTGTTTAAAATGCTTTTATTTGGTAGGATATAATGAAGTGGAACTCCTTCGTGCCCTCCGACGGGAGAATACGCGCAAGCGTCACTTCACCGCTCCTTCCCACATCAAGAGGAAGATGATGTCCGCTCACCAAGGAGTCTCGCGGAAAGCACGGGATCCGCGCCATTCCCATCAGGTTAGTAAGAGCGAGTAGTATCAACAATCGCGCTGTGGAACCGCACGCGTCCTCTATTTCGAAATGCAAGCAGTTTTCGTTTTCCAATTACCGTTATCTGATGAAATTGCTGTTCAGAATGGACGATGAGGTTATCGTCACCCGCGGACACTACAATGGCAACTCCGGCCGCGTCATGCTCGTCTACCGCAAGAAGTTCGTCGTTCACAGATTTTTTGTCTAAAAGCAGTTTCAGTTGTTCGTCTTTATCATATCCAAACTGTTCTAATTCAGGTCGCCATAACCAAGCTAAAGCTTTTTTCTGTGTAGCGATGTATAAAATAAAAAAAATTCAAAAAAAATAATTTTTAATCATGAAATTTTATCATTTTCTTGGCGTCGTAAAAAAAATATTCCACTTGACCCTGGGATTTTGAGAGAATCGTAATCTACGATCTTTTTTACCCCATGTGACCCCTTTTCAGGATTATTGAAGATATAATATGTTTCCATTTTTGGCCTCAAACATGCCGAATCTCGTGTTTTCACGAAAAATCGAAAATTTCATTCTCTCATATTTAAGTACTTATCGCTCGGGGATATCTTTTCTTTAAGTTTTCAATGTTCAATGGCCTACTTTTACCAATTTCCATTAAAATAACCGAAGATTTCAATACTTCACAAAAACATGAAATTTGAGAAATATGGTGAAAAATGTGATTTTGTGAAGTAAAATCTTAGGTTGTTTCAATGGAAATTGGTACAAGTATTGGGGTGTCCGGAAAGTTTTCGGAGGGACGTATACTCCACAGTAACGATTGTCCATCACAAATGTGAACACCATTCAATAGGGCAAGCATTGTCCAATCACATAACCCATGGAGTTTGCATCAGCTGCTCTCCCCTGTTTTTAACAAACGTTTATGTAATGGATACTGTAGTCACTCGAAATCACGTTTCCGTCTGTTTTTATTTCTTTGTGAAAGGCTTCTTCTTAAAGAAATCATCTTAGTTTCTTCACAGTTTTATCATGCATTAATTACTAAATATATATTCTAAATTTGGAGGGAATCCGTCAACAGCTCTATCTGTAACAATAAAATATTTCAAAAATTCTGAATTATAATTTTCCAAATTTTCGTTGAAATTTCATGGTCAAACAAATAATTGATAGTATATTTCGATCGAAGCTCGCCAAATGTCCATTGTACAACGAATTATGGAGTACCACTACATATCTGCAATTAGCGCATTCTCAAATTTGGGATTGATTTGATCGCACAAAGAAAGCACCTGTCCTTTTCCGTTTGAGTGTGGTCAGTAATTAATGCAAGCGATCATTAAATAGAGATAATTGGCAAAAGTGAAGCATACTGAAAGAATTGTGGGATCGTGTATTGTCAAACTAGTTAATTAGATAAATAAAATCATCGCGTTCCTGAGCAGGAAATAATTTAAAGTCGAAAACGTGAAATTCGGTCACTACAGTACATCTTATACAAACCTTTGTTGAAAACAGGGGAGAGCAGCTGATGTAAATTCCATCGATTGTGTGATTGGGCAATGGTTACTCTATTCAATGGTGTTCACATTTGGGAAGGGCAATCATTACTATTGAGTATACGTTCCTCCGAAAAAAAATTCCGAAAACTTTCCGGACACCCCAATAGGTCAGTAAACACATGAGAACTGATAACAAAACATCCGCGAGCGATAGTTACTTAAAGTCACCCAACAAGGACGAAACCCTGATCTATGAGGCGAATCGCGAAAGAATCGACCATTTTTTGAGGGGGTGAGCGGCGGTAGGAATCAAGTTTGTCCTATCTTAAAACAAATTGGGTTACAAGTACTTCAAAAGATGCTCTTTCAAACTGCATCGTCGGAATTTCAATATCTCATCGTCGTCGAGATTCAGAAGGCCAAAGATGACTTTTCAAAAGTCAAATTGCGCTCAATTAAATGATCATAATTTCCTTTAAAGTAAAGATAGAAGGCCACTGTTTTTTCCAACGAAAGCTACCATCATGCGCTACAACTTTATGCTGAAGTCATCATTCCCGGATCTCTCCCTGGTGCGGAGCCGTCGGGTCCACCAAAACTTTCGTAACTTTGGAAATCGGTAAAACTTTCTGGGTTTTCATGCTTAAGTTGTAGTACATATATGTAGGTACCACAGAGGGGTGTTTAAGAATGCACTCTATATCAATTCCGAAATTCTTATCTTATGAAATCGGGATTGCGGAATCGATTATGAAGAAAAATAGTCACCGAAAAAAATCATAACGATAATAAAAATATTTCTAAAAAAATTACATCTTACCAGAGATCTACCGTAATTTTTGATAGAGAGTGGGGCGAATTTGTTACTTCTGAGACATGGTTGTTTTCAAAAATTAATTAACGCGTTGTGTGAATTTTTAATTTTTAAATTTTGCTGTTTTATTTTGATAACATATGCGAACGGTGAGCTCAAGGTCAATTTATCGCACTCTACTGCTTCACAGCCCGATAATCGAACAATCGCTCATTTTGACTTACCGTCATTTTGACGAACCGTCATTTTTTGTACATGTTTAAGACAGAGAGGAGGTAGCTGCATGTGTTTAAATGTTCAAATTAAACTGGGCACTCAGAAAAGTGGAGAAAATCAAAGTTAACCGAGAAAAATGTCAACATTGCCTCAAAAATAGGCCATAAACCATGCTTCCGAACGAAACCCGAGCATGGCTAGTGCCTCTGTAGAGTGCAGGGATGCTTAGAGCAATCAACTGAATAGAGCACTAAAACTGGGCACTCCGATTTAAAAAGAAAAATAAAAATAATTAAAAAAATGTGAAGCGCAATTTTCTAAGCATGCATTTATTTATGCTTTACAACCCCTAAATTACTTAATTCAGTTAAGATTTTGTATCTTCAGATGATGCTCTATCGATTGTACGCAAAAAGTAATTAATTAAAATAAATTAAACCTGAGAAAATAAATAAATAAAATGGTGGTGTGATGGTGTGTGAGTTTTCCCAAAATGGTGAACGGCAGAAAGGACGGAGCTCCTCGGTCCCTACATATATGTGCCTCACTTCTCACCAAAAAAGAGAATAATCGGAGTATGGAAAAAAATGGGGGCGCACTTTCGTGATGCGACCCCAAAATGAGTTTCGGACTACAGTACTTCATAACCTATTCTACGCTCTGTAGCACGCTTCAAAGAGAAGCTAGAGACTAACTTCCAACAGATGGAATGTTTAGCTCATCGTGTTCTACATTCCTAGCCATGGGTCGAGTTGCTATGACTACTTTTGACCTAAGATACAGTTTTGTACCTTTCCTCGAATTCCTTGGATGAAATTTCATATTTATAGGTGCCACCTCCTATCTTTGAATATTTTAGAGGAACATTTCTACATTATTTGAAACCTATTTAGTGTATTAGGACCAACCCCCCAAGTTGGAATAACATATCGAATTTCAAGTTTTGGATCATGTCATCATGTATGACCAATGAGAGCGATATGGGTGAAACAATTTTAAATATTGTTTGGGATGTTTTTGGACTATTTTGAACACAAATAAGGGTAATTGAAGGTTATGAAGTACTATAGTCCGAAACTCATTTTGGGGTCGCATCACGAAAGTGCGCCCCAACTTTTTTCCATACTCCGATGATGCTCTTTTTTTTTGGTGAGAAGTGAGGCACATATATGTACTACAACTTAAGCATGAAAACCCAGAAAGTTTTACCGATTTCCAAAGTTACGAAAGTTTTGGTGGACCCGACGGCTCCGCACCAGGGAGAGATCCGGGAATGATGACTTCAGCATACAGTTGTAGAACATGATGGTAGCTTTCGTTGGAAAAAACAATAGCCTTCCGTCTTTATTATAAAGGAAATTATGATACTTAAAGTGAGCGCTATTTGACTTTGAAAAGTGATAGTACCATCTTTGGCCTTCTGAATCTCGACGACGATGAGAGATATTGAAATTCCGACGACGCAGTTTGAAAGAGCATCTTTTGAAGTACTTGTAAGCCAATGATTACGGTTTGATATATTAATATAATATAGACCATAGGTGGGCTCCATCGAAGTCAGCTGTGAAACACCCCCGTTATTTGGAAAATTTTGTCACAAAAACGATCATTTACGATCACCCCCTCTCCTTTTGACTATAAACACCCCCGGTTTTCGATTTCCAGCTTCAACCCCCGCCCACCTATGATATAGACATATCACGCCTCTCACGAGAGAATCGAGCTAAAATTGTCATTCTAGGGAATGGAAGGAAAATCGTGAAATGAGTTCTAACTGGATTTGGCCATCCTGAGGCATGTCTGACACTACCCCAAAGTCTCATTGTGCAGACTTCATTTTGGACTTCACTACACCGAGTCGGTTCTAGAATCTCTCACCTTGAGAGCTGTTATCCCGGTTACAGTGAAAGATAGAGCAAAATTGACTCCTGAGTGACCCCGGCTAATTTTTCGAGCTCTATCGAACCATGCGGTTCATTTTGTTTAAAGTTACCCAACAAGGACGAAATCGACCCATTATTTTTTGTCCTCCATCGAATAGCAGATGGTTGAATTTTAAAAAATATATATATATATATTATATCTTCAATAATCCTGAAAAAGAGTCACATGGGGTAAAAAAAGATCGTAGATTACGATTCTCTCAAAATCCCAGGGTCCAGTGGAATAGTTTTTTTCACGACGCCAAGAAAATGATAAAATTTAATTTTAAAAAAAATAATTTTTTTGAAAAAAAAATATTTTTTTGAATTTTTTTACTTATCGCTACACAAAAAGTTTTAACAGTTAAGTTATAGCACTCATTGAGGCGGTCATTTTGGTTCTCGATAAGTTCTGGATAATTTCTTGCCTTTGGCGGTAAGTTACAGTAATTTGAATTTTGGATTCGAGCCAACGCTCGCGAGGGAGTTTAAAATTATTTTTCCTTGAGGTCAGAATTAGAATCAGAATTAGAATTAGCACCCGTAGTTAATGTGCCTATAAAGTATTCTACCGCTATGTGTATTTGTCCCTCACACCCCAAAGCAACTTAAACATTGACTGTTATAGCACTCATTGAGGTGGTCATTTTGGTTTTTTGAACGACAGTATATCTCAATTTTGAAGGATTTTTGAATTTTCAAAATTTCAAGAGCAGGCTTTTAAGCACTTTTGAGAAATCGCGGAAACCGTGTTTATAAAAAGATACGGGGCCTTAGGTACACCTATCCTGATAATCTCGAAGAGGACGAAATTGACCCATTATTTTTTGTCTTCCATCGAATAGCAGATGGTTGAATTTAAAAAAATATATATATATATTATATCTTCAATAATCCTGAAAAAGAGTCACATGGGGTAAAAAAAGATCGTAGATTACGATTCTCTCAAAATCCCAGGGTCCAGTGGAATAGTTTTTTTCACGACGCCAAGAAAATGATAAAATTTAATTTAAAAAAAAATAATTTTTTTGAAAAAAAAATAATTTTTTGAATTTTTTTACTTATCGCTACACAAAAAGTTTTAACAGTTAAGTTATAGCACTCATTGAGGCGGTCATTTTGGTTTTTTGAACGACAGTATATGTATATATATATATTTTAAGGATTTTTGAATTTTCAAAATTTCAAGAGCCGGCTTTTAAGCACTTTTGAGAAATCGCGGAAACCGTGTGTATAAAAAGATACGGGGCCTTAGGTACACCTATCCTGATAATCTCGAAGAGATCGGACCACTTTAAATATTTTGTAAAAACGCCACCTGCAATCTCTCAGAAGACGTGTGTTATAATTAATGCGTTGTAAATTTCAAAATTCGTATTGGAAATATAATGCATCTCGGAAGTGTTCTCAATTAGCTCACACTAAGAACCGTGCATCGTTTACTTAATTTTATGTCGTTCTTGGAGTAGAAACTACAGATAATTTTTTTTTCAGATATTTATTAGGAATTGAACAATTTATTCGAGCTTTGACTATCATACTCGCAACAGCACCAAAATTGAAGGCCCTTCGCAATAGTCTCAAAAACTCCGTAGTATGAAAGCATTTGATTCCCAGATTTAAAGAAAAACTTTTTTAAAAGTTAGACAAGACAAATGTGACACTTTATTATTTTTTTTTAATTAAAATTTTTAAAAAAATATGGTTGGAAGAAGTCTGTAAACAACGGAAACAAAGTCAGTTTGTAATAAGTCCAGTACCGTACCCCCAATAGAAACGAAGAAAATATGTTCTAGAGTTATGTTCACGTAGTATTCGACGAGGGAAAAATTGGGAAATTATAGAAACATGTGCACGCAGTACTCGATAGGGGGAAATTCACCAGAAATAATAGAACTGTGATACGCTTCCGCGCGTGCCAGCCCTGATGTTAAATATTATCAAGAGATTACGGTATTTTTTTTAAACCAGCGCGTAGCGCGCGCGGATGCGTATCAAAATTTTGTTCATTCTGGTGGATTCTCCTCATCGAGTACTGCGAGTAGGAAAACTTTAGAACATGTTTCCTCCGGTTCTATTGCGGGTACGATAGGTCATTGGCCTTATGACAAACTGATTTCATTTAAAATTGCCGGCAGTGGTCGAAATAGCAGGTCACAAAAATGTGAAAAGTGAACACGTTTCTACTATTTTGATATGGAATCGAATGGGTATGCTTCTACAATATTAACAAAAACTACAATAAAGAGTACGGTTTCTACTTTTGCACTGGTACGAACACCAAAAACCAGGCACGTTATGTCACTTTGGACTTACTTTTCGACCACTGGTTGCCAGTCATTGTTCGCCTACAGTATTTTTCTAAAATTTTAATTATGTTTTTAATAGGTAGTTAGTACCTAGGGCCACAACTGTAAGGAATAAAAAATGGTCCACCCTGCCCATCTGAACGAGCTATTAGGTTGATTCATAAGTTTCGTTACAAGGTAATTTTATAGTTTTCACGAAGATGCTTCACTTGTGTTCGGGGCTACTTGGGTAATATTTGAGGCATAATTGGGGTGCTAGAAAACTTTCGTATCTGTGGATTGACATCACTTCATTCGGCAGATACAAACTGTTTCTCCAAAAAATGGCAAAATTTCCATTTTTCGAGTTTTCGGTTCAAACCGTCATAAACATATAACGAATGCATTACAATCACCGTCACACAGGGAAGTCCATGGGTTGGGGTTGACGTTTCCAGCAAAGATTTGAAATCGAGATTTCATACTCGCTAAGGAAACTTATGGGCCAATAATTGCCAATTCCGACGTCCAAATTTCGACTTTGGTATTTGGAAAAGTGGTGCTGCTGAAGGGAACGTTCAATCATCTTCATTATTTTTTGATATCAACGTCATATCCCATCACACCTCTGATAAAATCAAAACCAGTGTGACCATCTATAAAAATTATCAGCTCGAACAAACGATTATTATCTGATGTAAGATCTCAGAAGGAAGGGATGCATGACTTTTTTGGCAAGCTTTTTCCTGACTTATCCGGCGCTCTTAGCAAATTACAATTCCCACACATCACCGTTTACAAAAAGACTGTTGTTTTGGTGAGATCATTATCGCGCAAAACGTGCCGACGCGTCCAAAATGCATAATTTATATTCAAGTTTTGTGTCTTTTTCAAACTGCCGTCTTCGTAAGATAAATCTGCCACGTATGGTATTAGGTGCGCTATGGAGAGCACACATGAACCAACATCAAACTAAAATCCATGAGAGGATCGATAAAGTCTGAAGCAAGATACAGTACCGGACAAAAGTTTCGCAACAAATTTGTCATTGTCATAACTTCGTTCAAAATTCAGCTAGAGACTTATGGTTGGAAGCATTCGAGAGGTAAATATCAGGATAAAATAGTCATACGGTATATGATCTGAAACACATTTATCGCGGGTTTCGGAATTTAATTTTCTGCATCACAATATTCATGTATTTTTTGAAACTCAACCGAAAGTCGATGTTATATCGCACGAACTGTGATGAAAGTATAACCATTGATGTTTACAATCCACTATCTGGCTTGCTCATCGGAAAGAGCTAATATATCGATATTCCGATACCTCCGAGATGTGTTTGAACGGCTATATTTTCGCTCCCAGTTAAGCGATAGGGCCCTTATTTCGCAGCTACTATACACTATTAATGTAGAAACATTTTACCAAGTTTGATAGTGATCAGACAACAAATTGCAAAAATCGGAAAATTTTGGACATGCATTTTCATACACGTGGAAACAACCTTAACCTCATCGATAAAATCCGATTTCTTGCAGCTTTACGCAGAATCTATTAATGAATAAGTGTGCGAAATCGTGAAGTGAGACGATTTGTCCAGCACATTTTACAACCCAATAACCACAGAGAGTCAGATAGTCATAAACCTTAAAACACGGTACAAGGTAAAATTGAATATTGTTCAGATTGCATAACACGCTTCTAGCAGCTTTGCAAGTCCGAGGTATGCACATTTCTCATTGAATTGGAGCTAATTTTAAAGAAACTCTCCCGATATACTAGGTCGACTTTCGCTACGGAACATTTCTGACGACTGTGGCCGTTCTGACTCTCTGTGGTTATTGGGCTGTAAAATGTGCTGGACAAATCGTCTCACTTCACGATTTCGCACACTTATTCATTAATAGATTCTGCATAAAGGGTTAAGAAATCGGATTTTTTCCATTGCGCTAAAGGTCGATTCCACGTGTATGAAAATGCATGTCCAAAATTTTTCGAATTTTGCAATTTGTTGATCACTATCAAACTTTGTAAAATGTTCCTACATTACTAGTGTATAGTAGCTGCGAAATAATGGCCCTATCGCTCAACTGGGAGCGAATATATAGCCGTTCAAACACATCTCGGAGGTCTCGGAATATCGATATATTAGCTCTTTCCGATGTGCAACGAGCAAGCCAGATAGTGGATTGTAAACATCAATGGTTATACAGTTCGTGCGATATAACATCGACTTTCTGCTGAGTTTCAAAAAATACATGAATATTGTGATGCAGAAAATTAAAAAAAAAAAAATTAAAAAATTAAATTCAGAAACCCGCGATAAATGTGTTTCAGATCATATACCGTATGACTATTTTATCCTGCCATTTACCTCTCGAATGCTTCCAACTATAAGTCTCTAGCTCAATTGTGAACGAAGTTATGACAATGACAAATTTGTTGCGAAACTTTTGTCCGGTACTGTATAGCTCAAAAACTCCAAGCGTGCAAACGTAACGAAACTTATGAATCAACCTGATAAAATTGAATAAACGTAAAATATTTCGAATTTTACTTTTTTCTCAAGTACTTTTATCGAAATCGAATGAAACTTGGTAGGAAACGCCTCTTTAATATTGCGCATTTTAAGAGATATATAATTCGTTCTGAGTTATAGCGAAATGGCGAACAAAAATTGGAGTTTTCAGACTTAAGTGTATCTCATTTCTCCATACGTGATTTAGAACACCAAATAAGCCACACCTGTGCTACACTCACTGAGTGCAACATGCATACAAAATTTGCAGGAATTCGATTTTTAGCTACTGCAAAGCGCTTGCACAAAAATGTTCACTCACTCAGATTGTATTAGGTTGGTGCAAAAGTTTCTGACTATTTTCATGTTTGGTCATTTTGACTCCCCCCCGTTCATTTAATTTTGCCAATCGACTAATGATTTTTCTCAGTTTATGAGGGCTTGGGGATGCATTTTTAATAACACTATACCGGGCCAATTCGATCGCTAACGATGGCAATATTCACTGTCAAAGTCATTATTGTCCGTACCTCGCAATACTTTTTAATTGCTCATTACTCCAAGGAGAAATGTGAGAACGGCAAAAGTTAAGGACTATTAAAAAGCCCAATTCATGGGCATATTGCCACGCTCTGTACAAATTCATAAACAGAAATGCCTGCTTAAAATTTGGAGCAAAGTGCCAGAAAATTATAAGGGGAAATTTCCTACTTTGTCTTTGCTAGCACTGTATTCGTATAGATCGCGTAAGACAGCCCAATTGTGGTTGATTACATTCTACCTACCGACCTCAGTATAGTTACATTTGCATTTGAATTCATTCTTCAATGAGCGAACGGGACAGTTCGAAACTAGAGTTCCCCTGATTGGGCCATTCCGTCCAATCAGGCTTTCTCTGAGCGGTCAACTGGCCCAATTGGGCGCAAAACTGAACGACGCCCAGTTGGGCCGAATCCTTTGTTTGCCCAGTGGGCCGAGTATAATGGTGGTCATTTGAAACATATTTGAAAACCAATGAAATGGAGTAATGAACTTTCACTCAATCTCATTTTGATATGTTTTATTGGAATGTGTTTCGGGTGAAATATAAAAGCACCGCCCTGGAGGAACGAGAATGAATGGGATGGGCGCCCAGACAATTCCTTTGTTCGAGCTGGGCAGATTGGGCAATATTCATCACGTTCAAATAATTATTGGGCGGACTGGGCGCCGACCAATCGGGGGAACTCTAGTTCGAAACCGCGATTCAGCCAATTGGGACGTCTAAATCAGGATTTTCTACTGTATATTTCTACTCACTTTCACTGAAGATCGGCTTTTTCACGCTTAACAGAACAAGCAACTCTTGTTCTACTACTGACATATTGGGCAAATTCAGTAGGTCACAAATATTCGAAAAGTAGAGCTCAATCAAAAACAATGAAAAACGCGAATTTCCGTCATTTTTTCTTATAAAATTATTTTCTCCTACTTAGGAAAGACTAGATCCAATACAATTATATTACGAAAGTCTACTATTAGTGAGGTCACTAAAACTATAGAGAAATTACAGACAATCGAAATATGCCAGCAGAAATAACGAAAAAATAAATAGTCAGAAACTTTTGCACCAACCTAATATCTCACATCTAACTGACATGAGATAAAAGAAAACGCTTACCTCTGCTGGATCTGATCGATGTAAGCGATGATGCGAGTGAAGAGAGAAATATGTTCCTCACTCTCATTTCCCTCACTCCCGTCTTTCATGCCAGTACTCCTATTCATTGAATTCTGGTTCTCATCCACGGAAGAATCTGCATCCAATTCATCAGCAAATAAATGACACACAAATACTTTTCAGCATTCGAAGCAACGCACCGAATACACTTTCACTGTTCCTTTTCTCCCTCCTTCCTTCCCTCTTGACAGGCTCCGAAAAAGCGGCAAACGGGCACTCCCTACCGTTCCAGCTCACCAAAGTTCCTGGTGACACTTGAATGATAGTGGGATAACTGAGTCACAAGTACCCAATGTCCTTGTGACCCCGTCGTCGCCTCTTCTAAAGAGCGTGCTGGAGGGAATCCTCGCCTCTCTGTACGCCTCCAGCACTTCCATCTCGCGCATCTCCCTGCAACCACATAGTTCATATTCATTTGGGGTAAAGAGTTTGTAACACTCGTCGGTCCACGAAACTCAAGCTAAATTACTATTTGTACGCAATAACGTGAACTCGATTCGCAATGGGCCATTGTTCGAATCTGATTTCTCGTTTCTTTTTTTCGGAATACGGATTATTTCAATCACTCTGATTGCGCAATCGCGTTAACTTTTTTTCATTTCAAAACTTGCGAGTGTGTTTGCGTTGCGACAATCTAATATTCATTTGTATTCTTGGACATTCCTTTTCATGACCAGAATTTAATTCATTTCTGCTGAAAAGGAAAACGTATTGCTTAGAGTTCACCATAATTACCTCCATTCTTTGTCTCCATCAAGCTTGAATTGAATAGGCTTCAATGTATCCTCATCGAGCGAATCCAGATCGGGTTCACAGACCATTTTGCTTAACTAATTGATAATTTATTGAGCAGAGCAGTCTGCAGATATACGAAATTCATAAAATCTCAAGGGAATACACGTATTCTTCTTCAGGGAATAGTTGTTTTCATCTATATGAGGCCGTGTGGCGAAGAGTCGAACAGAGTCCGGAGCAATAAAAAAGATGACTCTTTAAAAGCTGACATGGGAATGGTCTGAGGACACATATTCCGATCATCACCAAAATTTCACGGTAGACTAAATCGACAGCGCTGATTTCAAATCCGTTTTCAAAATCTGCGAACTACGTCATTGAAAAAATTTCTCTGTCGCTCTCGCCTTGCCACTGCCGATCACAAACTGACCGTCCATATGACCTTCAGTTTGTGATCGCAACTTCGCGGTTACTCTGCGCGCCGGTTTTCCCTCGCATTTTCCGGCTGTCACTGACGTTTCACCGTGGGGTATGTTTCAAGAAAAACTTTTAAAAATAATTTTTCATACTTTAGCATTGAAAACAGCGACATGAAAAAGGAGCACCGGTGACTGGGTGCAACCCCTATATCTAGCCACCACACTGGGCCACCGAAGCATGTGGAGAAGGGCCCGGAGAATCTCCTTTCGTCTCAAGAGAAAAATATCGATTTCTTCAAAGGCCTAGTTCGCAGAATTTAAAAACGGATTTGAAATAAGAGCAGTCGATTTAGTCTACCTCGAAATGTTGATGATGATCGGGATATGTGTCCTCAGACCATTTCCATGTGAGTAAAACATGAAAATGTGAAGTCGACACAATGTCGTCGGGAGCTCCACGAAAAAAATTGAGTATGTCAGCGCCTTCGAGAACACGAAATCACGCGAAGTTGGAGAATTGACTTTTTCCTGTGCCAAAATAATTCAACCTGCTCGACTTTTAGGAAAACGTTCTCATACGAATAAGCATTTGCAAAATTTCAACAACATTAAGAAAAATAGAAAGACGAGTAAGAATAACTTGATGAAAATATTTTACGTCACAAATTTCGTTGAAATTCCAATTATGGATATTAATGGGGGTCCGATCACGGCCTATCCGCTTGGTTTGGCCATATCTGCACATTATCGATTTTTTGATCTACCTACTTCAAACTCCATAAATCACTCAATTTTAGTCGTACATATAACCTTTTTTTGCATTCGATTCGTATTTACGAGCTCTACAACTTTCCCAGCAAGCTACAAATCGTAGACTTTTATCTTCATATCGATTTCACCGAAAAACTGTTTTTCCGATCAAGAAATCGATGATTTAAGTATCACACATGTGAAATACAAAGCGTTTTATTACACCAATGTGTTGTGCGGTCCAAAGTGATGGGTGTCTACCCTGAACATGTTTCATATAAGTGGCTCCCTACTATTAATTTACTAGTAGGGTCCTGGGACATATTTGTTTTTTCGGGAAAAACACGTTTTTGCATGTATCTCGGTTAAAAATGGTCCATGCGAAATCTAAAAAAAGAAATCGAAAGCTCTTCGCTAGACGCGTAAAACATTCGAACAGGGTGAAATTGATACGGAGCACCGTTTACGAGATATTTGAGGAAAACCTAAAACAGTGATAAATTTGGGGATTTTTAAGCAACTTTGTGTGTAGAAAATGCCTTCCCGCAGTAGTATTGCAATATTTTCATTTTTTATTCATCAAATAACATAAATTGTCGTTTCTGGAAACCATGGTATGACAACAGGTGGGGCCTCGGTATTTCAAGGAGTATACCCAAGGATTTTGGCATCGGCATGGAATTTAAAGTCGAAATTGTAATCTTGGAAGACGAGTTTTTGGTGAGTGAATAAATGCGAAATTAAGATCACAGTTGCAGGTCATTTTCAACGATGACTTCAAAATTCGGTACGAAAATAGGCTTCCGTTTGAAAGAACAAACGAAGCAGTGAAGGCAGAACTTTACGAATATTCATAATTCAATTATTTTACTAGCTATGTTTAAGAGACGTTCCACGAGAAAACGTACTTCCACCACGGATGACTTTTTTGCAACCCCCCTCAATATTTTGTGTGCGAAGGTCCCATACCGAGTGCTGATATTTGGCCCAATATGAGTGCCTCTGGCGCACTTTCCGAAAAATGCCAGACAAGGCCCAAAAAATATCGGAAATTTCAAATTTTCAAAAAGTATGATATTATAGGTTTTTCTGGCGTATTTTTTGATGAAAATAACGAAAAAGATAGTTTGGAAACCGGAAGAGGTCGAGAAGTGGTCGAAAACCTAGATTTTCGAAGTTTTTTGGCCGTCCTGAAAAATTTTTAATGTCATAGCCATTTTTTATTTCATTTTCGGAATCTACATGCAAAACTACCCTTTAAGTTTTTATTTTATCAGAAATTTTATCAGTGCGCCCGGAACTTATGGCTCCCAGTAGAAGGCACGCTCATTGATCAACCTGGGAAAAGTGAAGTCTCATTTTTCGAATTGGGCTTCATTAGTACTATTTTACATGCACAATCTTAATTTTATATGGTTTTGATTAATTTGAGACCTTGCTGAAGCAGTTACATGCCTTATTTCACAAAATTGAATATTTTTGTAAACTCGATTTTCTAGCTCTACGTGTACCACAAGATTGAGGCTATAATTATGCTTCGCATGGACCAAACAGGGGTCAAATCGATGTATAATGAGTTATTACATCATTTCAAGCTAATTTCATATGTATTGTGTTTCATATTATGAAGTATTCTTTCGAAAATTCGATGAAATTCGTCAAAATCCGGTTTTTAACGATTTTTCCGATTTTCAAAGTTGTGTAGAAATCGAATTTCAGCTTCAACCTTACGGTTAGAATGAATTTGAATTATCCCTAGTTCATTCTCAAGCAATTTGGAGAGCATCAGAGAAAATTTTATTTTTTCGAAAAACTTGCCGTCTGACTAGGCATGAAAAAATGAAAAAAAAATAAAATTTTCTCGGATGCTCTCCAAATTGCTCGACAATGAACCAGGGACGATTCCAAGCCATTATACGTTAATTTATGTGGGTTGAAGCTGGAATTCGATTTCTATGTAACTTTGAAAATCGTTAAAAACCGGATTTTGACGAATTTCACCGCATTTTCGAAAGAATACTTCATAATATGAAACACTATTCATATGAAATTAGCTTGAAATAATGTAATAACACATTATACATCGATTTGACCCCTGTTTGGTCCATGCGAAGCATAATTATAGCCTCAATATTGTGGTACACGTAGAGCTAGAAAATCGAGTTTACAAAAATATTCAATTTTGTGAAATAAGGCATGTAACTGCTTCAACAAGGTCTCAAATTAATCAAAACCATGTAAAATTAAGATTGCGCATGTAAAATAGTACTAATGAAGCCCAATTCGCAAAATGAGACTTCACTTTTCCCAGAGTGATCAATGAGCGTGCCTTCTACTGGGAGCCATAAGTTCCGGGCGCACTGATAAAATTTCGCGAAAATTTGACTTAAAGGGTAGTTTTGCATGTAGATTCCGAAAATGAAATAAAAAAAATGGCTATGACGTTAAAAAATTTTCAGGACGGCCAAAAAACTTCAAAAATCTAGGTTTTCGACCACTTCTCGACCTCTTCCGGTTTCCAAACTATCTTTTTCGTTATTTTCATCAAAAAATACGCCAGAAAAACCTATAATATCATACTTTTTGAAAATTTGAAATTTCCGACATTTTTTGGGCCTTGTCTGGCATTTTTCGGAAAGTGCGCCAGAGGCACTCATATTGGGACAAATATCAGCACTCGGTATGGGAACTTCACCAGCAAAATATTGAGGGGGGTTGCGAAAAAGTCATCCGTCGACCCCTCCCAAAAGCTACGTTTTCTCGTGGAACGTCTCTTAAATATAAACTGGAATACGATAAACACAAAATTATATCATTATTTTTAAAATTATAGCGAATACATAAATAAAAACATTTGAAAAGCGAAAGAAAAAATATATCACTTGCGTCAAGTGGCTGAAACCGTTTGCAAAGTTGCGGGGGATTTGTTCCACTTCTTAACTTAGTGAGCAACTACTTTACAAAATTAACGGAATTTAGATTAAATATTAAAAAATTAAAGATTTCATATAAACGATTTACTTATAATTTGAAGTGAAAGATATTTGATTGATAGGGCGAGCTATTGAGAGAAATGTAGAAATACCAACGGATACACAAAGAATGGAAGGCCGCCCGATAGATGATATAATTGAAGCAGATGTGTGACATGGTTTCCAGAAACGACAATTTATTTTATTTGATGAATAAAACAATGAAAAATTGTAATACTACTGCTGGAAGGCATTTTTACCCACAAAGTTGCTAAAAAATCCAGAAATTTATCACTTTTTTTAGGTTTTCCTCAAATATCTCGTAAACGGTGCTCCGAATCAATTTCACCCTGTTCGAATATTTTACGCGTCTAGCGAAGAGCTTTCGATTTCTTTTTTCGATAGTAGGGAGCCACTTATATGAAACATGTACAACGTAGACACCCCCCACTTTGGACCGTACAACACATTGGTGTAATAAAACGCTTTGTATTTCACATGTGTGATACTTAAATCATCGATTTCTTGATCGGAAAAACAGTTTTTCGGTGAAATCGATATGAAGATAAAAGTCTACGATTTGTAGGTTGCTGGGAAAGTTTTTAGAGCTCGTATCTCACAATCAGTTACAGTGACAGATGGAGATAAATTTGCCTCTGACAAGGAGTGTCCATGAAGTTTCATAACGAGACCTAGCGCATTCGAAAGAGGATACAATTCTAAGAACTTTTGTTGTTTTCAAATTTGCTAAACGAGCATGTGGTAGTCTGGACTCATAGTGGGGAAAGGCCAAAACCAGGTTATTTCTGAGGCTATGTCCATAAATTTACATACAGCCCAGACTTCCACAAGATCGTTTTGCAAATTTGAAAACATCAGAAGTTCTTAGAATTTTCTCCTCTTTCGAATGTCCATAAATTTACATACAGCCCAGACTTCCACAAGATCGTTTTGCAAATTTGAAAACATCAGAAGTTCTTAGAATTTTCTCCTCTTTCGAATGCGCTAGGTCTCGTTATGAAACTCCATGGACACTCCGCGACGACCCCTTGTGAGTGACCCCCACTCATTTTTCGAGTTCTGTCGATCTATATAGCTAATTTTGTATGAATGTCAATTTTAACCACAATACATTGTAGGTCAAATTTCTAAAAAGTGTAGGTAAAGAAGCAGCTGCATTTTCCAGGTAGTGTGTAGTTTTCCAAGGGCTTTTCCAAGGAGTGGTCTGCACCGAAAATACCACGACTACAGTTAGAGTTTAGGTCTTTAAACTTTTCCAGATCATTTGAAGATATTTTTTAACAGGAAAGTTGGACGAAGAACTATCATTCTTGGCGACGCGGGGAAAGAGAGCTGACTGAGCGCATTGTCCGACGAAGTAAAATAACTTCAAATGATTTGTAAAAGTTTAAAGACCTAAAGTCGTGGTATTTTCGGTGCAGACCACTCATTCGGTAGCCCTTGGAAAACTACACACTAAATGATAAATTCAGCTGCTTCTTTACCTACACTTTTTTAGAAATTTGACCTACAATGTATTGTGGTTAAAATTTACATTCAAACAAAATGAGCTATAAAGATCGATAGAACTCGAAAAATGAGTGGGTGCCACTCCACGGCCTTTCGCTCCCCCGCTTTAGAAACGGCCATAAAGGGGCGGAGCTCCCCCCCCCCCCGACTTTTCGCTTTGGGGATCCAGTTCAAATCCCACGGGGCGTTGCGGTTACGCGTTGCGAATTCAAGTTCATATTCCCGCGGGTGTGGTGCGTTGCGGTGCCACTCGTTGGTGTCGGCTAGCCTTTCCCAGCTAATTAGATGTTGCGCTTGTATTTTCTATTTTATAAGAAAAATCAATAAACGTAAATTATCGATTGAATCTTAATGAAAAGCAACAAATTAACCGGTTAGAAACCCCGCCCCCTTTTCTTTCGAAACTCCCGCCACAGAAGTGCGCGCTTGTCACGCAAGCGCTCTCCAAGGCAAAGGCAGGCGAGAAAATCCAACAGCCTGAATCGCCGTGCCACTCAGAGGCAAATTGATCTCTATCTGTCACTGTAACTAAGATACGAGCTCTAAAAGTGAGAGCTGCCGAGATCATGCCAGGTGTAGTGAAGTCCAAAATGAAGTGTGAACAATGAGACTTTGAGGGAGTGTCAGGCATGCCTTAGGATGCTCAAATCCGGTTAGAACTGATTTTGCGATTTTCTTTCCATTCCCATTAGCAGCCTGATTCTCTCCTGAGAGGCGTGATATGGCCAAACCAAGCGGATAGGCCGTGATCGGACCCCCATTAGCATCCATAATTGGAATTTCAACGAAATTCGTGACATAAAATATTTCTAGTAGCCGGCATTTCTACACTTTTACAGGAGACGCATGTTATGAAGAGCTGCTCTTCTAAAATCTAGGATTGGGCACGGTATCATGAGGCGCGATTAGAGCTGGAATGGTACGAGTACAGAATTTCGCGACTCTTGAAAAATTATGAACGAATATCGTTCAAAAGAGAAATGAGATATTCACAGGGCTCCAACCTTTGTTGAATATTTCTATCGACGCCGAACAATTTACTTTATCAGTGAAAAATTAGCATGCATAATTTTGCTCAGATGATCCTAATATGCAACAAGGAGGGGACTATCTTAATAACGACGAAAACGTATACTATCTCTGCACAATCATCACTCCGTCGAGTATATCCAATCTCTTCAAAAAAAAAAAACAACGCAACTGTCTCTCCTTATCATAATATTACCTTACACGACATAACCTTCGATAAAAATAGAGCAAATTCGGGCAGCAACAACTAGGGTCGATTAGAAAATTAACATTACGATAATCTACAAGGGTAATAAATTGGTCGAGCAACGAGAAACACCTAAAAACGAATAGAACACGATTTTCAATCGTTCCAATCGTCAATGCACGTCCTATAAGTCCGTCCTATAAAAGTAACTATTTCTCGTATCATCTTCTTCTCTCCTCACTGCTTGGGGGCATTTTTGCAGTTGATGGCTAAGTGTCCGACCTGCAAACGAAAAATGACAATTTGTGAATCCCTCCGCGAATGGCTTGCCTTTCTGCAATGGAAACAGCGACGAGAACCCTGTTCTTTACACTCGAAGTGGCGATGTCCCATCTGTAATCTTCCATTATTCTAGAGCACTTTTCATATTTCGGTACCTTATTGCAGTTGTAGCATCTCTTGCTGGGGAAACAGTTGGCTGCTGAATGACCAACCCCACCACACAACTCGCACTCCATACTGGGAATACTAATACTTTAGTTATTCAGGTATCAACTGACTCCAAATCCACGCAATCCCTCGCGTAATGACCCTCCTGATGACAATTGTAGCATGTCAGACCACCTAAATCAGTAATTATACTACCATATGAGAGGAATCGCGAGAGAATCGACCATTTGAGGGGGGTGGGCGGCGGTAGGAAAAAGGTTTGTCTTATCCTGAAACAAATTTGGCGACAAATACTTCAAATGATGCTCTTTCAAAATACGTCGTCAGAATTTCGATAACTGTCGTCATCGTCGAGATTCAGAAGGCCAAAGATGGTACAATCACTTTTCGACAGTCAAATCGCGCTCACTTAAATGATCATAAATCCGTTTACAATAAACATAGAACGTCGTTCTTTGTTTCAAATGAGAGCTACCATCATGCGCTACAACTTTTATGTTGACGTCATCATTCCTGGATCTCACCCTGGTGCGGGGCGGTCGGGTGGACCAAAAGTGATGTAACTTTGGAAATCGGAAAAACATATTGGGTTATCATGCTTAAGTTTAAGTTCATACATGGACCTAACTTCTCGCCAAAAATTAGGAAAATCTGAGGATGGACAAAAAAAAGCGCTCACTTTTGTGAGAAGAGCTCAAAATGAGTTCCGGAAGTGAGTACTTCCGTACCTTAACTTGCCAGGAAGCCAGGAAGTTGGGAAGAAATGGGCTAGAATCCCCCGAGAGCGCGTGCTCTAACCGCCTGGCGCTCTCGCCGCCTGACCTCCCTCTCCCTCCCCTCTCTTTAACGCTCCCCTGGGCCCGTTTTCCGTCGTTTCGGCCAACTTCCAGCGTTTGTAGCACGCTTCAACGACAAGATAGAGACTCACTTTCAACAGATGAAATGTTTAGCTCGTCGTGCTCTACATTTCTAGCCATAAGCCATAACCCAATTCCCAATTTGATCTGATGTGCACGTTTGGGCCTTTTCTTTGATTCCTCCTTTGACATATCGTATTTCAAGATGCCCAGTTCGTCTGATCAGTTTCGAGGAATGTTTTCACATTATGTGGAACCGATTTTATTAATTGGTGCCCTTCTCGCGGTGTCCGGGGGTCAAAATATCATTTTCAAAATTTCGATCAGGTGACCATTTATGACAAATGGGAGTGTTATAATATGGGGGGAAACAACTTATAATGTTGTTTTAGGTGTTTTTGAACTATTTTGAGTATAAATGAGCACAAGTTAAGGTACGGAAGTACTCACTTCCGGAACTCATTTTGAGCTCTTCTCACAAAAGTGAGCGCTTTTTTTTTTGTCCATCCTCAGATTTTCCTAATTTTTGGCGAGAAGTTAGGTCCATGTATGAACTTAAACTTAAGCATGATAACCCAATATGTTTTTCCGATTTCCAAAGTTACATCACTTTTGGTCCACCCGACCGCTCCGCACCAGGGTGAGATCCAGGAATGATGACGTCAACATAAAAGTTGTAGCGCATGATGGTAGCTCTCATTTGAAACAAAGAACGACGTTCTATCTTTATTGTAAACGGATTTATGATCATTTAAGTGAGCGCGATTTGACTGTCGAAAAGTGATAGTACCATCTTTGGCCTTCTGAATCTCGACGAGGACGACAGTTATCGAAAATCTGACGACTCAGTTTGAAAGAACATCATTTGAAGTACTCGTAGCCAAATTTGTTTCAGGATAGGGCAAACTTGATTCCTACCGCCGCGGCGTGGTCGATTCTCTCGCGATTCCTCTCATATCTGATGTACTCAATCGATCTCATCCTCACCAGATCCCTTCGAGGAAGGAGTCATCATTCGATTCATCACAAAGGGAGTCTGCATTCCACTCGAAGGAGTCTCTGCATTAGCCACCTCCAATCAATTCTTGTCTCAAGTATTATAATCGATATTCCAACTTTCTCCATTTCGTAATATTCCTTTAACTCTCCCTCCTCCTTCTCTTTCTCCAATATTTCTATCGTGAGTTTCTCCGCTTTATCATTATCTTCAATTCTTCTCTTGAGCTCATCCTTCAATTAATCCATTTCACACAATAAGTTCCCAAAGAATGCGTTTCATTGTCATCTTTCCACGCAATAAAGTTAAAGTTGCCAGCCGAGGACGAAACCCTGATTCCGAGGTTGTGAGCGTTGCACGTGCGTCGCATGTATGAGAGTGTGGAAAAGTGAGAGGACTGGATAAAATCACCCCATGCACGGCATTTTACGGAGTCGCGCACCGCTAAATAAAGAAAGTGTCATTGTAATATCGTTGCAAGACCACAGTCAAATAACTACGTTACTTTCCACATTTATCTCTCAACGAGCCACATAAATTATTTGTTTTGGAGTGTTGATTCACGCGTTCTTTAACTTTCGTACTTTCCTTTTTGTGTTTTCGCAGTTGTGTTTCTATTGAGAGCACATATTAAACATAAATGGTTCCTATATTAGGCGATATATTAGGTAGTTATGTTTCATTATTAGAAACCTTTCATGAGATTAACTTTTTGCTATTTCATGAGATTAACTATCTATCACGCGTGTCGCATAAGAATTGAATAGATTTGTGAACAGCCTGGTACATTTTTTCACCCCTGCATCTGTGACCGTTTTTAGGTAGTTCCTATGGTCCCTCAACAGAGACCATCAAGTTTTGTTCCATATCTCCTCCCTCGACGATGTGAGACGCCGTCAAAGTCGACGGCTCCCGAATTTTGCCATTTTTGGAGGCATAATGCTCTGCCTACAGAGCGTCTGGTAACACGAGAAGAAAATTTTCCGCACCAAATTTCAAGGAGAATAAGCTGGTGCCAATGAATTATCTATGCAGTAATTAATTTTTTAATCAATCGATTAAATTGATTGATTTTCACCACATCCCGATAGCATATAATTTTTTGGCTCAATTGATAGAGCTCGACGAGACGAATCGAATGGTATGCTGAATGCATATGAAAATCGTGCACTAAAGATGTCGTTTTCGCGGAATTAGATTCTCATTTACCCCCCGTTTGAGGCTTGCTGACCCTCTGGCAGGCAGAGTCGACCTTTGATCTACCTTCCCTTCTCGCCCGTGAGATCGGAGTGGCCTTTGCTTTTTGATAGTTAATGAGTCAATTGTTTACATGTGATGAAATATTTGCATAATTGCCTTTATCAGGATCATTAATATTCATTAATTAATAACAATTATATTTATTTCGAGATATTTTTACAACCAAATTTCTGCTTTCACTTCCTCAAAGAATCTTCCAATAAAATCGTCCTCATGCTCTACCAAGATCTCGTCTTCTTCTTCTGCATTATCTTCCCCCTCGAAGGCATCGTCCAGCTTACTGCATCTCACTGGGAATCTTCTCGGCTAGAAGATAGCGCGGGCCTGTACGATCCGGTGTCCTTTGCTTTCTCTAGCCGCTTCCTCATAAGATATGCAACTGCTCGTCTCGGGGGAAACAGTATTGGTTCGTGGATGTGGATAATCAGAATAACATGTATTAATTATTTTTTTCATTGTTATTTTTTAAATTGTATTAATTGTTTTCTTATCAATTTCAGAATCAAAACTACACAACTACACACCACCAAATGCTATCGCGTTATCGAATTTAGGACATGGTTCACTTCTCTACGGCAGGATACACTAAATCTTACCAGACAATACGATGGCTCATTGAACATGAAATCAAGGGCAAGCATCAGTTCGAAGTGAAGAAACAGTCAATGCCGGATCGGGCCAGACTTGTTCAACGATCTCATCCGGACGAGGATCTCAGCGAGGATCGCAGTGACAAGTGGAAGTGACGGAGCAAGTGAAAAAAGTTGAGAATGGCGGTAAAAAATGCGGTATGTCTCATGAAGTTCGATTTTTTTCTCAAAATTAAATTTAGATCACAGCAGAGGATGGGCACTCAAATCTCAGTCCGCCACGCGAAGAATCGAGAAGAAGGCAAAGGAAGTACCGGAGAAGTACTTCCAGGAGCAGAGGGCACTCGTTCCCCCGAGACGAGCAGATGCATCTTTCATGAGAAAGCAGCTCGAGGAAGCGAAGGACCCTTCGGATCGTACAGGACATCGCTATCTTCTCGTATTCGAGAAAATTCCCTGCGAGAAGCAGCTCACGGCCCTCTTCTCACGACTGGAGAGAGATAGTTACAAGTGAGAAAGAAATTGAAAATGCATTATTTTATTCCAGAAGCTGGACGATGTCTTCGAGGGGGAAGACAATGCAGAAGAAGAAGACGAGATCTTGGTAGAGCCGATTTTATTGGAAGATTCTTTGAGGAAGAGAAAGCAGAAATTTGGTTGTAAAAATATCTCGAAATAAATAGAATTGTTATTAATTAATGAATATTAATGATCCTGATAACGGCAATTATGCAAAAATTTCATCACATGTTAACATTAGACTTATTAACTATCAAAAAGCAAAGGCCACTCCGATCTCACGGGCGAGAAGAGAAGGTAGATCAAAGGTCGATTCTGCCTGCCAGAGGGTCAGCAAGCCTCAAACGGGGGTAAATGACAATCTAATTCCGCGAAAACGACATCTTTAGTGCACGATTTTCATATGCATTCAGCATACCATTCGATTCGTCTCGTCGAGCTCTATCAATTGAGCCAAAAAAAATTATGTGCTATCGGGATGTGGTGAAAATCAATCAATTTAATCGATTGATTAAAAAATTAATTACTGCATAAATAATTCATTGGCACCAGCTTATTCTCCTTGAAATTTGGTGCGGAAAATTTTCTTCTCGTGTTACCAGACGTTCTGTAGGCAGAGCATCATGCCTCCAAAAATGCCAAAATTCGGAAGCCGTCGACTTTGACGGCGTCTCGCATCGTCGAGGGAGGAGATATGGAACAAAACTTGATGGTTTCTGTTGAGGGACCATATGGGCTACTCAAAACTGCACAGAGCCCATTTTCGACTTTTCCAATGTACCAGGGTTTATTCGAATCTTACGCGGCACGCGTGCTATACCTATATATAAAGCGCTGTGTGATCGCGTCCGTTCGGATTGCGAAACTATTGCGAAACATGGAAGGAGAGAGATCGCGCGTCAACAAGTTGCGAAACAAGTGATTGCGAAACCTACTCTGCTAGGACGGGGCCCCCGCTGAAGGCGGGGGCAGCCGGACTAGTGAAGTATAAAATGGATGATCGATTGAATAACCGGTAAATATTAAAAAACGAAAATAATTTAAAATTTGAATCCCCGGAGAGAGTGCATCCGGAACTGGGTTTAGTCAGTGCACACACTGACTAAAACCCGATTTCCGGTCTGGTGCGCCCGTAACGGAGTGCGACCCGGAAAAATTGCCCACACTGAAATGCCGTGACCCCAGCCTGTTCCTTCCAGGCTATTCCGTGATTTTATTACTGATTTTTCGCCTTTATATATATTATTTCACAGCTTATTCCGGCATTGTCTATCAAATGCAAGCTTAATAACATGTGGTCAATTTCGTCCTCGGCTGGTAACTTTAACACAGGTATCACCAGCCAGTGGAGGAAGCCAGGAACACTTTGTTTCAACCCCATTTAAATTCGATCCTATTATGGTGGGAAGATAGCCTTGAGACCAGATTACGAATTAACTAGGCCATTTTTCCTAGAGCCGGCATTTAGGAATTATATGGACTTCGAGGCCATACTGAATCTCATCTCTAGCTTCAAAATGCATTTATCCGTTTTAAAATGATTGATTCGAACACAAGAAACTGAGAATTCGAATTTTTATTTTAGTGATCCTTCGATGTAGCATATTTGGAGGAGACAAAGTCTATATGAGGCCGTCCGCGATAGATTCAACAAGGCCTCGGCACAGCCCAAAAAGTGAAACCCACGGAAACATGTTTTCTGGGGTAGTTTTCGATGCTGATCATCGTGGACTACTTCATTTTGCATGAATCGATCGTTGGATGTCGGTGTGGTTCCATATCACTTCCTGCCCAAACTGCCTTTCCGCATGCAGTACGCTCAAAATACAAGGTGGAAGCTTCAAATCTGGCTTACCCGACCAGAATTTCACGGTGAATTGACCTGTATATTTCATTGGTCATGATTTTTTCTTGTTACCGAGAAAAATCGACTTTTTGACTCAATAACTTGTGCGAGTGGAGACCATAACCATTCGATCCGCCGTTTCACGCTGATCCGATTTGTATATACATCTGTGGGGATCCGAGGTACCCGAAGACTACTTATGTCCCTTTTTCTGCTTTTCCAGCGCTTTTTACTGTGTAATCGACGAATGAGAGGGAGGAAAATGACTGTCCTTACCATTTTTCGTCCTCCCATTCCTCGATTACAATTACACAGTAAAAAGCTAGTTGTTGAATCTATCGCGGACGGCCTCATATAGAACAAATTCGGAAATGACAAAAGCTAACTGATTTGGAGAGAATGCCAGTACTACTGAAAACTTCACAAATAATATTGGGAAGAACGTTTTGACAATCGTATATTTTTTTGGTCGCAAACTCGGTCAAAATCGGACGTCGAAAATCTATTTATCCAAAACTTACAATTTGGTGATTATTTTAGTGGAATTGAGTAGATATTTTAAAAACACAAGAAACTTATCTAAACTGATCATGACACACCGAAAAAATGTTATTATTATTTATTATTTATCAAGCACCACTAGGGTGCTTCGGCAAGTGCAGAATGTATGTGATTGTGAGGGCGAGACGCGATGTGTTTATCTCATTCTCGCTCGAAGTGTAACATCTTGAGACCCCTTTCATCAGGCTAGTCCCCTCTCCCACTGGGAGAGGCCTCCGATAAATGATGGAATCACTACCGCTAATAGCCCGCATACAAGGATAACGGAGAGGCTATATCTCGGCCGCTACAACGCAAGATGTACATATAAATCTTCTTTAATATACTGCAATAAAATTCTATGCAACGCACCTGCATGATATCAAAATAATTTATTTTATGGTGTATGTCATAATTATGCTGTCATACACATGAAAGTTGCTTGCCGTATTTTTCTGCGCATTTCGATCCCATTGCTAGCTTTGTAGATCATTTGAGAGCTGAGATTCAGCATGGCCGGATTGAAATCCGTATAATTCCAAAATTCCGGCTCTAGGACCTAGTTCATTCGTAATCTTATCTCGGCTACCTAACCACCATAATATGAACGATTTTAAAAGCGTTTGAAAAATAAATGTTCGCGAAGAGGTCATTTTTGCTTCACAGGCTCGTACTACCTGTGTGAAATATTATGATCTCACTTCGTCGTATCTCCTCTCTACATGTTCTCTCAATACTTGCTGCCCTCGCTCCAGACGAACAATCGTCTCGTGCAGCTTCTTACATTCCTCCTGAAAGATGGACGATATTCCACTTTTTGTCATATCAAGTATTATTATTAAATATAACTTTGAGTTGAATACTGTTCTAGCAGTACATGTAAGATGGAACTAATATTGGATTATAAAAATATGTCCTACACCATGCCGAGTACGCGACTAAACAAGCGGAACGAAAAATTAGAAAGTTATTTCCTATAATCTTTTCAGCCACATATTTTCTTCAAACCCTACAGCCTGACATGTGGTGATGATTGAACGCAAGAATTGAAATTAAAAACACTTTTAAGAGTATAATAATTAAAGTACTAAAAGCCGGCTCAGAGATTTAGCGGCTTAGGAGGCCAACTAATACTGTCGGAACGTTTTAATATTGCTATATATTATTTTACAATTAGAAACATATTGATTTGTGCTATGCACTTTATCTTCAATATTAAGAGACCCTCCACTAAAGAACGTACCAACTGTGCAGGGGTCAACGGATGGCCAAAATTAAATATTTTCCAAACTTTTTTTCCTGAAGTGTAGACCCCTAGTGCTGATTGACGGCCACTATAGCTAATGTAGGGTCTGAGGTCGATATTGAAAACGTTTCAGATACACCCAGTTTTCGGGGTCGAAAACTTGATATCCTAGAATGATATGAAAGATACATATTTTTGTGTATTTTCACTCGTATATAACGAATTTGCGAGTTAAATTTTTAAAAATTGAAAAAAGCAGCAGTCCACAACAACAAAAAATGTCGACAACATTTTGGAAGATCGGGAAAAAAATTCGGAGTGTTCACACTATGATTTTCGAAATCTACGCAAACACGGTGAAATTGCGCGAACAGAACACCCGTGCAAAACCCCTCTGCGTCTCGCCCAAAATAAGTATATTTGGGGAATGTCGCCTAATCGCCGTGACGTCGGCCACCGTGTCCCGTTTACCGCACATTAGCGTGAAATTGTCGATTTTCGGGGTAGGATATTTAAAATTCAAATTTTTGGAATTTTGCCAAGGATATTTCGTAAGTTTCTTAACCGATTTACGAGGTTGATTTTATAGTTTTATCGTTATATTTTAGTGCTTTTTTCGTTTGTTAATAGCTTCAGGCTTATACTGTGGGCCGTAGGCCAAGAAGGATGATCTACAGCGAAAGAATGCTTTGGGCCACAGGCCAAGATTGATGATTTACCTTGAAAGAAACCTTTGGGTCGAAGGCCGGTTAAATGCATGCATTCTTCAAGGGTAAATGCCTGCATCAGGTTCGTTAACTTCTTTTATCCCAAATTTTATTCCCATCTGATAAAGTTAATTATAATTACGTTGTGATGTCGATGTTAGTCATGAGTAGTGCATGGTGGTCCGTCCCATCTTCACAACTGTCTTGTACGCGTACACTAGGGTTGGTCAAACCGAGTCGGGCCAGCCGAGCACCCGACTCTCAAACTCGACTCGGGCTCAACCACCACCAAAAGGAGTTATCCCTTTAGCTGCTAACGATAATGGTGAGCAGGACACTGAAATGCCCCTCTGCGTTCGACTCGGCTATAGTCGGGCTAACCGCTCGATCGGGTTTCGAGCCAACTCGGGCTGAAATGAGGGTTTTCCGAGTCGAGTACTAGAATACCGGGCTGGCCCGATTTCACCAATCCTAGCGTACACGTATGTTCCTGGACTCGCTGGGTAAGTGTAGCTTTTTCTAGTCATCGATGAACCATGCTCTATTATTCTGTATAATTTGATTCTCTGTGGAATAAATGAATCGTGCTAATTCCCTCGTACACATTATACATCACAAGTAAAACAAATCATTTTTGTTTGTATGTTCATGAACGAAATATTTCAGAGTACATATGAAATATTCATTCATTTAAATTTGAATTATTAAATCAGAATAACGAAAATATCAAAATATTAAGAAAGTAACTATTCCCGCGATTTTTTAATTCAAAAATCAGGAAAATGCAATAATATATTGCTGTAATATCAGGGAAATTTTTTTAAAACCCTACAAAAATCAGGGTGGCGAGAGCGTCAGACGGCGAGAGTTTCGTGTCCAAACTAGCGTGGTGTACTGAGATTTTTCCCTTAGCGAGTTTCACCGTGGTAAAAAACTATGCCAGATATGAATTTTTCAAATTGAAGAAAAATAAATTTTTTGGGAAAGTTGATTGATAGAAAAAAGTGGCCTAAATGCCGGACAGGGCGTCAGGTAATTCTGAACATTGTGCCACCTTAGGCGGCTATTGGCCTAGAAACAGTTCTAAATGAGTAATAGTAACATGCTACGTCTCTTGAGAGACGTGGAACCTTTGAAAACTGAATCTTGTAAAATTCGGAAATTTCACTCCGAACCAATTGGTACGATTTTTTAAATTTTTTCTTCACGAAGATGATGCAGAAACACATCAAAATCAAAGCTTATCAAGCTAATATCGATCTGTAGTATCAGAAAATATACCAAATTAGCCCCGGCGCGAAGCGCCGAGGGCAATTTTGGCCGGGAAACGAGAGATTCCCACAGTCGGAAAGGTTCCTGAGAGGGTAGGGTATCGACATCCCTTCAAACTTAAATCCAAGTATCCAACTTTTGGGAATCTTAATCGGGAACCGAGGGGATGCTGAAACCGAAATTTCAAGTCTCTATCACAACCGGAAGTGCCTCAGGCTGACTCCGATTTTTGTCGGTTTCGTGGTGTCCGCCTAAAATGAGTTGCAGCCGCGAGCATCGTAGAGACGTGCTATAGCTCATTCGATAGAGCGTACACGGTTGCCCGCGTAGAGACTTTTCAGAATTGTGAAATTCCCCCTGCAAAGGTGCGAAAAGTGCCTTCAAAGTTCGAAATTTTGAACCCTTTGGCGGTGCGGCCACATTTTCGGCTATCCAAGCTCTCAATGGAAAATCCAAGTTCCTTCCGGCCTACAGTAGACTAATATTGACGCGGCCAATCCAATGAGCCTAATTTCAAAAAGATGACGCCTTTCAAACATTTTCCCGCGCGAATTTATCTCTCTGCCTTCCCCTCATCTCTCCCTCCCCCGCGCCTCCCTCTCTCGACCAGGTCAAAGGTCGTAAACGCGGCGATTCGTCTCAAGTTGTCAACACTCTGCTTACTATGAAATACAAAGTTGAAGTTAATGTAAAACTAGTATCAGTTTCGGAATCAGCGGGTGAAATTACCCCTAGTGGAATCATTGGTTGTGGTCGAACAGGCACTTTCATTGTTGTACCCCCTGGGTGAGGAGGGTGAGGAGGAGGGAGTTGAAAGCTTCCGACTTGAGCTACTTTATATGGGTATTACGATGTTGGTCGGCGACTTTCAATCAGAGACGGATACTTTCGTTCTTAAGCCAGTCGATTTACGCTCCCTCACTCACTCACCTGTCAAGTACCAGTAACACGGCCAACGGCTATGTCTTGAAGACTGCGCGGTCTAGTTGGATATGGCTGGGGAGATTTGAAAAATCAATCGCTCCGCGTCAATAAAAGTCCCGAGATCCACCATCCGTGGGAAGGTGGCGTATCCTGGCTTTGCAAGCAAAGTCAACAGCTAAGTGAATTTTGGCAAATTCTCAAATCAATAAAAGGAGTGAGATCTTACAATTCAAAACAATCAGTTCAATAAAAGTTCCGGGATCAAAAGCCAAAATTCGCTCTATATTTTCCTGCGTAAATATTTTAAATTTTATATAGGGACAGCAGCCGTGTTTATGAATGAGCAGAACAATTAACAAATTGGTGTGCAAATGGAAGCTTACCCTACCCCATTTCGAGTTTTCACTTTAGTTTTTCAAAAATAATGTAAAATAATAAGAAAAACAATAATGAATGTTGATGAAGAAGCCGACGTTTTGAGTCCACGTGGAGCGCATCACAAGTCACTTTCATACTCAATTTATCGCAAACTGAAATCCTATAAAATATTTCAGCACCGTCCATATGAATTGATTAATTTCTTATTAATGTTTAACCCGCTCTAAAAAATGCGACATATCACCAATCATAACCAAAAACACCCATAAATATCTCGGTGCTTTAGAATCGTCAAGCAAGTGCAAGGATTACGGTAACATCGAAGTAAAATAACATTTTCTATAAAACCGCTTTCCGTATATTTTTTGTTTTCGAGTATGTTATAAGAAACACTAATATCTAATAAAATTTAAAAAATCTCGAATATACGGAAAGCATTTTTCGAGAAAAATTACAAAATGTGTATTCATTGAACAAAACCGCTCAACTTTGACGGCCTCATTCTCTAATATCTTATATTTATATTTATATTGTGAAAACAATTTTTTGTGATTGATGATCTGCTTAAACTGAAGAAATGAAGCTTCAACACTTAGTTCTGAAAACACGTATATTTTCGATCGCTTTGTGCTTCTCCAGTTCTGCAATATGTCCTGTCTTCTCATGTTTGATGTTCTTTCATCATGTGTTTAAATTCATTCCAATCAATAAAATAGTTTAAAAATCACATTAAATATTTTTAAAAAAATGTTTTAAAATATTGAAGGAATTTGGCTTGAAAAGTACGGTAGTTTGAAAACAAAAGCGTCGGAAGGAGGCACCCAATATTCCGTACTCAAATATTCGGGCTGCCGTCCCTAATTTTATACCTTAATTGTTCAGATTTCCTGGCGAGATCTCACAATTGTTTTGAATTGTAAGATCTCACTCCTTTTATTGATTTGAGAATTTGCCAAAATTCACTTAGCTGTTGACTTTGCTTGCAAAGCCAGGATACGCCACCTTCCCACGGATGGTGGATATCGCTTCCCAATACACTTTCTATTGTCAATGCCTCAGAAAAGCTTGACCTTTGGAGAAAAATCACGGCTTTGTATGCCCACAAACTTTTATCCTCGGTTTGGTGTGAAAATATGTGCAAATTCGTTTTCTACGAGTCGAATTAGGCCAGAAAAAGTTTAATCCGGTTTATTCTAAGAATGTTTTATTTTTGGCCACAACCAGGGAACAACAGAAAGAGTTTTGATCTTATTTGAATTTAACTCGAAAATTCGTTATCTACGAGATAAAATAAACCAGCATGTGTATCTTTCATATCATTCTGGGATATAAAGACTCCAAAACGGGAGGTATCTGGAACTTTTTCAAAATCGACCTCAGACATATAGCGGCCATAAATCAGCACTCGGGATTTACAAATCAGAAAACGTTTGGAAATTATCGAATTTTTCACCACCCGTGGACCTGTTACGTTCTCTGGTGAAGATCTCTTCTATTCCCGAAGCATAACAAGGTGAAAAATTCCCCACATCGAATGGCCGTGTTCAGTCCCAATAAATCTATTAAAAATACTGGGAAAAAAACTATAATTATACGAGAAACGAAAGATGTGACATAAGAATGATGAAAAAAACCTTATGGATTTCAGCTTGTTCTCTCATCTTCTTTGCATCCTCCGCATCTCTTCTAATTCTCTCCTCCTTCTCATGCTTATCTTTCGCCACCATCACATTTACCATCTGCTCTCTGTAGATTAAACATTATCGATTGAATGCTCGATTACCTGATACCTCCATCTTTTCTCTTCTTCCAACATCGCCTTAGTTTTCACCAATTCAATTGATACTGCTTCTATCCTGGATTTATAAGCTGTTAATCTTCAAGAATAGTGAGGCAACTCACTTGAGATGTAGCTGCTCGGTCTGATTAATGACAAAGCGCATCTCCGCATCACGCTGCATCAACAAGGTCACCAGGTGCTTCTACAAGTTTATGAGCCCGTTTAATTCAAACAAATGTTGGCAGTGTGAAAAAAGCATATTTTTTTTAAATTTTTGTTCGGGAGTAACTGGGATGCTGATAACGATAGTCATATTCCTCAGGCAAATCGTTTTCAATCTAATTAGAAAAGTTTAGAGTCTAATTCGAGTAATATTAGAAGTAACCATGGCTAAATTAAATTGTAAAATCTTTTTTGAAATTTTTTAAAAATTATATTGAAAATATCTGGATCGTCTAATTAGATTGTAAACATTTCTTATCAGACTCCACTGTTTTCTGATTAGATTCTAATCTTTTCTGATTAGATTGCAAAATTTTCTAAACAGACTTTAGTTTCTTCTAATTAAATTATGATTTCGCATCTGAAAAAAATCGACAATAGTTAATTCAAAAAACGCTCCTCTGAGGAGCAGTTGCGTCCAACAATCCCAGAGGAATTGGGGACGATTCAAAAATTCAGAACGTGGGGAGCCTGCTCTGAATAGCAAATCACAGACCGAATCGTGATGCACTGAACAGCAAACTTGGGAATGTGAAGATAGCCTGCGCTCTACGCACGACGGATTAGAAACATTTTTTTAGCTAAAATGTCGTCATAATTGTTGTTTCTACAGAATTGAATGCTGATCACATCGAAAATTGAAACGTTGAAGTGAGTTAAATAGGCAACCCCCTCCCCCCCGGTTGGTATATTTTTACTTACTTTGAAAAATTAGGGGAAGGCTTAAAGCCCCTCTATCGAAACCTATCCCCACGTTTTTCACTTTTGAAAAAAAATCACAAGTCTTCCGATATATTTTCCTACGTGTTTCCCTCTCTGTTCTCTCGCTCATTTACTCTCTAATCTAGCTGACAAGGGAATGGTCAATTCATAATTTAAATTTGAGGGAAATGACTGCTATACGCCGAAATTGTGTCGCATGGAGACCCCAAATCATTTTTCGGAAAGTGCTCCCAGACCCTTAGGGTGGATTTCTGTGACCTACTTTTTTGTGTGCGAAATTTACCATGCCCGAGCACGTGAATATCACCTCACCTCAGGAGACGAGATGCGTAGCTCTCGTAGCCTTGTGGTTTGCGAAAATGGACAACCTTTTGCTGCGCGGGTTCGATTCCCAACACGGCCAAAATATTTTTGCATTTTGCAAACGTTTATTAGATTGATATTCAAGTATGATATATAGGAATGAGACCTATCGTTGGAACTTTCGTCGATGAGCATTTTCAAAGAATTAGGTAAACCAATGTTGCTAGAAAGTGTGGAAAAATCAGATTATTAAATGATCGTAGATCCGTAGATAGGATTTATCGCTATATTTATCATTTTGATTATCCATCTATTAAACGTTTACAAATTGCAAAAATATTTTGGCCGTGTTGGGAATCGAATCCGCGGCATCAAAATGTTGGCCATTTTCGCAACCCACTAGGCTACGAGAACTACGCATCTCGTCTCCTGAGATGAGGTGATATGCTCGTGCTCGGGCATGGTAAATTTTGCACGCAAAAAAGTAGGTCATAGAAATCGACCCTAGGGGTCTGGGAGCACTTTCCGAAAAATGCTTTGGGGTCTCCATGGGACACAATTTCGGCATATAAAAGTCATTTCCCTCAAATTTAAATTATGGATTGACCATTCCCTTGTGAGGAGAAGAAGACATGGGAGAATCGCAACCGACTTTGGACATCCCATCGCATGGCTTTCATCGCATGGATTTTCCGCTCTCTTGAGGAAGGATTCTCCATTTCATTTTTCATTTGTTGCTTGTAGATCGGACAAAGGAGATATATTAGCTATCCATGTGAAGTCGATTGAATAAATATTCCCCGTACGACCCCTTTACATCCTGTTGTGTGCAAGTAGTAAAAGGAGTTATGGATTGCACAATTCTGTCAAAATGATCGCCTTGAACTCAAACTTTGGGGGCATGGCCCCTAGGGCCAATTTTTAACCGGAAGTCGGACCCGTCATATTATCACGATGGCCATACTCGGAAGATCACACGACCGTGGCTCCCCTGCTCATTTGAATTTCTTTCGGCTAAACGATCTGAAGTTTTTTTTGACTATATCAAAAAGTTTAAGCATTTAAATGTTATGCCAAGTGTATTTTCTGATGTGTTTGATGCGTAGAATTCAAAATTCGATATCCCAGTTCCCCAAAAAGAGCATATGTCTTCGGAATTGGGCTGACCGAAAGAATTTAAAGTGATCAAGTTTAACGGATGTCTTCGTCGACGACGAATTCCTTTTATTTCGGGTTTTTTTTTAACAACTTTGCATGCTCTTTTGAATGGGATATTACATAATACCGCTATCGAAGTCGGAGTAGATCACTTTCGTGTGAACTTCCGAGTATGACTACCGTGGAAATATGGCAATTGTAGAGTTTAATTTCATTCAGCAACGAAAAATACATATTATATCTCGAAATAGGGGTGCCGTCATCTTATATTCGTATGATTTCATGTAACAATCTACCAAAATGTGTTTCCTCCAAAAAAATAATAGAAGTCCAAAACCTCTCTCCTGAGTGGCGATGTCTACATACACATATTAAGACAAATAAATTATGTGCATAAGTAAATTTCAAGGTAGGGAATCCGAATCAACCATAAAAAAATCGAGAAGACACATGGCGTGGACTTTGGGACCATTTCACCTCAAAATTCCGAAGAAAAGTTCAATACAACTAGCTTTACTCTGTATCTCGAAAACGGCCAACTTCAGCGCTTCGTACCCCCGAGTCATTGTGGAGCCCCATTGGAGAGGGTCTCAGTTCTTTCATTTGCATAAGTTGGAGGGGATATACGCACCAAAACATATTAGGTTGGTCATAAAGTTTTGACCGATTTCGGACCCCAACTTTAAGTTCGTATAATTTGTTTGGCTCAAATCGCCACATATTGACCTGATGTCGATATATAGGGGCATGTTCGACATTTGTAAAATTATCGGTGGTGGTGTAAGTATTTCTACTATGCGAGAAATCAAGGTCTGCGTAAATTTTAAATTTTCAGAAAAATAACGATTTTATTTAAAGTTGCTGTGCTTCGCAGAGAAATTTTTAGATGGAGGCTCGCAACGTTTTTTGAAAAGCACTAGGCGTGTACTACCTAGTATCAAAAAGAGAGAGCTTCTGATTTCGTTATAGGCTTCCTATAGGCCAATAAATCACGGACACTTAGAAAAAAATCAGAGTTTTTACGACCAAATCACCTGTTTAGAGGATTTACGAGGCTGAAACCTACCTATGGGCGCTGTCATCATTACTTAATTGGTTCTCTATTATATCAATATTTAAGAGCCCACTTGGCTTTCTCATCTAAAAAAAGTGATATTTGTCAATCAATTATTTTCGATTGAAATGCCGAAAAAACTAAAATTTAGGATATTCAGGCACGGATTACCCTAGAAAAAGTAGCGAACTCCATAACATTCTTAAGTAGTGATGGACAGAGTAAGGGGTGTTCATTAATTTGAGCGGGAAATTACCGCTCCTCAAGCCACAGGTCTAGCACAAAAACGCCAAGTGTGTATTTCGATGTTCAAAATTGGACACCTAAACTCCGAAGAACCCTGTTCTTGAATGGAGAACCACCTTCTCTCCCAAAGAGAATTGTGACTTGCATTGTATAGGTAGTTCACATTTTCGAGTAATTGAAATATCAAGGGCTGTCGGTATAGATATAATACTCCAAAAACTTTTCGTGACAAGGGTCATGAAACCCTAAACTCGGATTACGCGCTTATCTCTAATAGGCTGTTTGAGGCTGATCAGTATCTACATTACCAGTACGACATATGTCCATCACGCTTTACTACTGTGGCAAAGATTGGATCATATCTCTTTTTCTAAATTCTAAATTAATTTAAATTAAGGTCTAAATTAAATGATAACCCTTCGAAAAGTCAGGGTGTTGGTCGCTCACAAGCATTTTGGGTCATGGATGTATTCGTTTCCTTGGTCGGACAGATTTATGATAGTGTGCTCTGAAGAGAGTATAAACGCCCCTATATACCACTAAAATACCTAAGTCGATTGGGCAACAACGAACAAAGGGAGATGTCAGAATGGACAATGGTCAAAACTTTATGACCAACCTGATATTTCATACAAAAATCGTACTATGTACAAATTGTCCCTACTAAGTGCCGATATGATACTCCACGTGACTAATGAAATATGTAGGTACCTCAATTTTGGGATAGTGAATCCGAATAAAGATCGTGTAGTTTTGATCATAAAATGTAGAAAATTAGGGGATTGTGATGATAAAATCAGTTTTTCGCATAAAACTATTTGAAGACGTGATTTTCGCATTTAGCGTAAAAGAACTTAATAGTAGATGAGATGATAACGCACGGGTTGGAAAAAATGCGGTAGCTGTAGGTCAAAAACAGATCGAGATACGGCCTTCCAAAGCTGTAGGTCATAACTCCGTTCAACATGCAAATTTCGAGAAATGAAATGAATATGGGTTCTCCTCGTCCTCACTTTGGTCAGTCCTAATGTTTGTAGCGAAATCCGTGATCCAAAAATTTGTCGCGTCGGTTCCAGCATCGGAATTTACAGGAGATCCGTGTTAATGGATGCTATAATATTTATCTTAGCTTGGCCTCAGTTCGGAGCGAAACGAGTTCTGTGTTCGGTGTAAATTGGATGAAAACATAACCAGATCATAAAAATGCTAATTTTACCAATCCGAATTTAATGGATATCGATGGTACAGAATAATTGGGCTTCTTTACTTGAGGGACCCGAGGCTCCGCCCATTTTTTCCTCTGCGTCTCTACCCCTCCCGCTCTCCCTACACCTCAGGTTGCAATCACGCATGTGACTATATCGCCGGGCTAAGCCGGCTTATAGCCTAAGCGGTAAGCAACGTTAGGCTCTCCCCATTTCCCGGGAGACCCTAATGTTGCTTAAAACGCGTTCTCTGTGCGAGTGCAGGTGGGGTGGCACAACTCCGGCAAAATGAAACTTTCAGAATATGACCACTGGGGTCCAATAATCATTCAAACGAGAGTTGACGCCAAAATATCGATTTTGACCTACAAAATTCGATAATTTTAAATTTTCGATTTCGACCTCGTGTTATAGATCATTCGAAAGAGCATCAAAAGTTATATTAGAGCCTTCCTTATCGTGAAAAATAAGCTTTCTGGAAGCGAGAAATCGATCAAAATGTGCGATTTTTCGCTCATTTGCACATACATAGCCGGAACTGCCCCTCTTAAAGTCAGGTCCGCCCTCCAGCTCCGACATATTTTGTGCCAGTGTATCGTAGAATTTGAATAACTTATGAAATCACCATATTTTCAGTGCCCAAGAACTGAAAATATCGCTCGAAATGACGACTCTCTTCGATTTTTTCAGGTTCCGACCGATTATTCACTGTTTAGCAGTGATACACTTCCAAATCGTCAAAATAATTCATATGTGGCCTTGTGTAACATATATCAGTAGTTTCCACAGCGTTACAAATGCATTTTCATGTTTCAAAAATCACGATTTTCACCACTGAAATCGTAAATTCCCCTGCCGCTAACTCACTTCCTAAATCATTACGCGTGTTGGATGCACAAATTATATAGTATGGACAGCCGTGAATAGGAATCGGTCGCAAAGACCTCCACCAATGCTTCGATGCCCCGATTTGTGATGCTCAAATATGGAAAATCGATTGCTTAGGAAATGTAGACAAACGAAATGTAGTTTTTGAGTTAGATTATGTGAACTTTCATGAGTTTTATATATGGACAGTGTTTTCCTATGCTAATGAATCAGAATTCAAAGAGAAAAGCACCATTATTATCCTTTCTGAAATTTCGAATTTTTCGAAATATGAAAATTTCCATTTTTGTAAAATCTCGAAATCTGACATCTTTTCGTTAATTTCAGATTAATCTGCATGCGAAAATTTTTTTCAAACATATAACTCATTGAAATTCACATAATCTAGCTCACAAACGGTTTGTTTACATTTCCAAAGCAATCGATTTTCCATATTTGAGCATCAAAAATCGGGGCATCGAAGCATTGGTGGAGATCTTTGCGACCGATTCCTATTCATGGCTGTCCATACTATATAATTTGTGCAGCCAACACGCGTAATGAGTTAAGAATGGTGAGTTAGCAGCAGGGGAATTTACGATGTCAGAGGTGAAAATCGTGATTTTTGAAACATGAAAATGCATTTGTAACGCTGTGGAAACTGTTACGCATGTTACACAAGACCACATATGAATCATTTTGACGATTTGGGCGTGCATCATTGCTAAACAGTGAAAAATAATCGGTCGGAACCTGAAAAAAATAGACGAGAGTCGTCATTTCGAGCGATATTTTCAGTTCTTGGGCACTGAAAATATGGGGATTTCATAAGTTATTCAAATTCTACGATACATTTGGCACAAAATATATCGGAACTGGAGGGCGGACGTGACTTTAAGAGGGGTAGCTCCGGCTATGTATGTGCAAATGTGCGAAAAATAGCATATTTTGATCGATTTCTCGCTTCCAGAAAGCTTATTTTTCACGATAAGGTAAGATCTAATATAGCTTTTGATGCTCTTTCGAATGATCTATAACACGAGGTCGAAATCGAAAATTTAAAATTATCGATTTTTGTAGGTCAAAATCGAAATTTTGGCGTCAACTCTCGTTTGAATGATTATTGGTCCCTAGTGGTCATATTCTGAAAGTTTGAGCCCCGAGCGATCATTTTGCCGGAGTTGTGCCACTATCTCACCCTTTCACTGCGTTCTTACGGAGAACGCGTTTTAATGGGCCAGTATCGTGGGTCGACAACTATGATAAGGAAAGGACTGCTCTCTCGGCGCACTCTGCTTGTCTGGCGCACTCGCCATATTTCGCAAGTACAATCAAGCAAGGTTGGACAGGAAGATCCGGAAGGGTAGAGACGCAGAAGAAAAAGAGGACGGAACCTCGGGTCCATCAAGTAAAGAAGTTCCGACAAGAGACCCGAGATAAGCAGAGGGTGGTGACCTTAAAATCGTCGTCAGCATTCGGCTTAAAATCACCACCGGCATGCTTCGCAGCCGTTGCTGCAGCTACACCTCCCATTGCCCCCACACTAGGAGCAGGTAGACCGTTCAGTTGCTGACGTCCTTCATCTGGAGTGGGGAAACAAACTCGGCGATAGTATTCCAACGACTTACTGGGCGAGTGCGGTGAGCCACCCGATCGCAAAGCAATATCTACATTGTTGAACCAGTTGTCTCTGAACCATCCTTGCCCGAGTTCGGGCGGTATGCTGCAATTCATTTCACCAACGAATTCTCCAAAACAAAAATAGCTTATTTCTACCTTATCGAGTCCATTCTTGACGGTTCCCCACTTTGAGCGCAGAGATACTGAATCAACGCTGAAGATACCCGATCAATAAATAATTCAAAAACTTTAAACAAAATCAATAATAATAAGATCTTATATATAAGAAGAATAAACTGAAGGAATGTGGATTTTCGAACAGTAAAAAACGCGCGAACGAGGGAACGATTTCCTGCGCGGACTTGTAATGCCCTGTAATCGATTTACAGTAGTTAACACATTTTTGGTATCGTTAAACTGTTTAGGCTTTAACTTAAACATTAACGCAAATTTTTCCATTTTTTCAAAACTTCTTAGGTAATTAGCCTACTCCTCAAAGCTTCTTCACCCTCCCTACTTTTCGGCGTCTTCTTCCCCGAGATACTGATACGCCTAGGAATAAGTATTTATAAGGTTGGGTAAGTCAATTGTAGAGATGAATGGACAGGAACGGTCAGAATAAGTCTGTTAAGAGATCCCACATGTAAAAGCACTTATGAGTGACTAACTGAGAGAATTGAGCAATATCACCTATAGGCCGTACAGCAAAAAATAAAGTTCTTGTTTTAAGATGCCCCTAGGGGTAACTTTTCACGTAGAGTTCGAAAACCGACCTTAGAAAGCTGTATCTCTCACTACTCATTTCGTGTGATGCGCTGAATTTGGGCTGTCATTTTTTGAAAGTCGAGAAAAGTGCTTCCAAACCCCACAAACATATACCAATTCTGAAATATCTTGATGAAATAAGTCACTTATTATAAGTGTTTTTGATGTTGGAGGTGAAAATCTAAAATCTTGCAAAAAAATATTTTACACATTTGATAAATCAAAACTGCCGTCCTGAAAAATTTTTCGGGGGGTGTAGTTTTTTGACTAAGCGCATTCGATTCTACGCTAAAAGTTACCCCTAGGACCACTTTTTCATTTAAAAAACCATCGTGGAATGAGGTCTGCTGAATCGCGGAAAAGCCCAGTTGTTCATTTTTACCCAAATATCTGTGTTTTTCAGCCGATCCATTGCGAATTCTAATCAACTGACATCAGTTTATAACAACACTATGATTAGGGACCGCGGAGGGGTGTTTAAGAATGCACTCTATATCAATTCCGAAATTCTTATCTTATGAAATCGGGATTGCGGAATCGATTATGAACAAAAATAGTCACCGAAAAAAATCATAACGATAATAAAACTATTTCTAAAAAAATTACATCTTACCGTCATTTTTTGTACATGTTTAAGATAGAGGGGAGGTTGCTGCATGTGTTTAAATGTTCAAATTAAACTGGGCACTCAGGAAAGTAGAGAAAATCAAGGTTAACCGAGAAAAATGTCAACATTGTCTCAAAAATAGGCCATAAACCATGCTTCCGAGCGACACCCGAGCATGGCCAGTGCCTCTGTAGAGTGCAGGGATGCTTAGAACAATCAACTGAATAGAGCACTAAAACTGGGCACTCCGATTTAAAAAGAAAAATAAAAATAATTAAAAAAATGTGAAGCGCAATTTTCTAACAATGCATTTATTTACGTTTTACAACCCCTAAATTACTTAATTCAGTTAAGAATTTGTATCTTCAGATGATGCTCTATCGATTGTACGCAAAAAGTAATTAATTAAAATAAATTAAACCTGAGAAAATAAATAAATAAAATGGTGGTGTGATGGTGTGTGAGTTTTCCCAAAATGGTGAACGGCAGAAAGGACGGAGCTCCGCGGTCCCTAACTATGATGGGGTAAAAATAAAATACACAAACTATTGCCATTACCTCGATTTCAAAAAAATCGAATGTCAAAACCTCGAATAGACCCATGTTTAGGCGCATCCAACTTTCCATTTTCGGTGCGTATCCCCAATTGTTTTGGATAATTTAATAGTGTGCTAAATTGTATGCAATAAAATATTGAAGAGTGAGTCATCACCAATTCGGAAGTAAGAAAAATCTTCACTCGAAAATGCCGCAATGAAGAAAATGAGAAATTGAGCATAGATCAGTGATAAATGGTTACAATACATCAGTAAACAACTGTTCCAGGCCAATTTACTGTATTTCAATGAATTATGTTTTATCAGAACCCCTCATTGCGGCATTTTCGAGTGAAGATTTTTCTTACTTCCGAATTGGTGATGACTCACTCTTCAATATTTTATTGCATACAATTTAGCATACTATTAAATTGTCCAAAACAATTGGGGATACGCACCGAAAATGGAAAGTTGGATGCGCCTAAACATGGGTCTATTCGAGGTTTTGACATTCGATTTTTTTGAAATCGAGGTAATGGCAATATTTTGTGTATTTTATTTTTACCCTATCATAGTGTTGTTATAAGCTTATTTCAGTTGATTAGAATTATATTTGATATTTGGGTAAAAATGAACAACTGGGCTTTTCCGCGATTCAGCAGACCTCATTCCACGATGGTTTTTTAAATGAAAAAGTGGTCCTAGGGGTAACTTTTAGCGTAGAATCGAATGCGCTTAGTCAAAAAACTACACCCCCCGAAAAATTTTTCAGGACGGCAGTTTTGATTTATCAAATGTGTAAAAAAATTTTTCGCAAGATTTTCACCTCCAATATCAAAAACACTTATTTCATCAAGATATTTCAGAATTGGTATATGTTTGTGGGGTTTGGAAGCACTTTTCTCGACTTTCAAAAAATGACAGCCCAACTTCATCGCATCACACGAAATGAGTGGTGAGAGATGCGGCTTTCTAAGGTCGATTTTCGAACTCTACGTGAAAAGTTACCCCTAGGGGCATCTTAAAATTAGAACCGTATTTTTTGCTGTACGCCTTCTGCTCAGTTATTTCAGATAGTCACTCTTATTTCCTAATAATAAAAGAATTATTATTCGCAATGCCATCATGAATCCTTTCATTGTGCCCCTTGGGGTGTTCCAAAATACTTGCAAGTTTATTTCGGAGGAACTTTTACACAAGCAATCACTGTTAAATAGAGTAACCATTCTCCAACCATGATTGGATGATTAATCACACAACCCATGGAATTTGCATCTGCCGCTCCGCCCTATTGTTAAAGTTACCCAACAACCGTCAAAATGGCCTATATTTTTATTCCTGAAACTGATAGACATAAAAGAGACTAGTAGAAATGCAATACTAATAAAATCAGAAAATCAATAATTAGTCACAGAATCGACCTCAAAACATGTGTTGCGCTACCCTGATCAAGACCGATTTTCCCGCGAGGCTTGAAACATGAATATTCTGTGTGCGGTAATTAGCGTTCACAAGCCCGGTTCTATACCAATTTTATCCTCGCTTCTCCCCCGGTTGTAGAAATATATATCAGGCCTCTCACCAGAAAAACGGGACAACGAATTGACATGGAAAATATAAATATTAAATAAAAACACGGTGTGACAAACCCCCCTAAACGTCCGGTGTCGACTTGACGACTTTAAAATAATTAATCGTTCCGCTACAGTAAATTAGTTACAACATTCCGCGCGCGATATTTAAAAAAATATATGAAAGTGCCTGAATTACCGTGATATTCAAAATAAAAACTTGGCAAAAGTCCAAAAATGGTATCTTACACGGAATACCCTGAAATTTGGATCCAAAAAAAGTAGCGTTTGAATTTTCGCGCCTTGCAATTCACGTCACGTTTTTATACATTCAAATGCGCACCGGACCGCTTGTCACACCGTGAAAAATGGTTTTTAGTTTGGGGGTGGGTTGTAGAAGCCTATCCTAGTTCCTTTCTAACCAATTCGATCTTGCAGCTGCAGCAGGCTGTTGCAAAGTTCAGGCGAAGTGGGTTGGATATAGAAGTTTCTAGGCATAAAAAATGGTGATTTTTGTTTACGCAAGTATTTCTATGATCAAATGAATGATTTTGACACACTTTGTTCATTTTTCATATTTGCGACCGTTGCAGCAGATGCATGTCAGACATGTTTTTAATTTACCACGGATGCCACGATTTTCCCCCCATCTCCAAACTTTCTCAGTTTGTAGAGCTCGAAATTCTGCACTTCCCATAATTTTTGCGAAATTTATCTCGGCAGTCCTGATAGTCTCCCAGATCGACGAAAGTCTCGTAATGGGCTGCAGGGTTCACGGTCCGTGAAATGACAATCTCGAAGTCTCGGGTTCGAGTCCCGGCGCATGAAAAACGTTCTTTTAAAATTTATTTGCATAGTTGTATTCAAATATTGTGATATTCCTTGCTTTACCAAGTTAGCAAAAACACTTTTGCCTGCACCGGGACTCGAACCCACGACTTTGAGATTGTGATTTCACGGACCGTGAACCGTGCAGCCCATTACGAGACTTTCGTCGATCTTGGAGACTATCAGGACTCCCGAGATAAATTTCGCAAAAATTATGGGAAGTGCAGAATTTCGAGCTCTACAAACTGAGAAAGTTTGGAGAGGGGGGAAAAATCGTGAATTCCGTGGTAAATTAAAAACATGTCTGACATGCATCTGCTGCAACGGTCCCAAATATGAAAAATGAACAAAGTGTGTCAAAATCGTTCATTTCATCATAGAAATACTTGCGTAAACAACAATCACCACTTTTACACCTAGAAACTTCTATATCCAACCCACTTCGTTTGAACTTTGCAGCAGCCTGCTGCAGCTGCAACACGCGACAAAAATCTGAAACTTCTGTTTTAGGCTAGTCTAGTCAAATAATGACTGGAAGTATAATAAACAAAATTTTCAAAAATTCGAATGTCAACTGAAAACGCCGAATTGTCCCGTTTCTCTCGTGAGAGGCCTGATATTTCAACAGCACAAACTTCAATATTAAGCCCACATAATCGATTAAACAATATTTAAACAAACCGCGCATTTTAAATTACGATACTCATGTTCATGCAAATTCGCGGTAAGGTATTGTTCAGGCGCCAATTTAAAAATTTTGCACGGTTGTTGGGTAACTTTAACAAAAGGTTATGTGGTAGATTTAGCAAGGACAGTGCGTGTCGCACATGGGTGCAAAAATGAAAATTGGCCGCTTTTTCCGGGATATTGAAAATAAGTAATAACTCATTGGAAACAAAATTGTTTATCATTTAATGCCTAGTGCTATAACAAACAATCATCATATGAGCAAACAAATACAAAACATTATGTTGTTAGACGGTATAGTTATAATTCATGCATATATTACAGTTGGTGTACTAATAGCTGTGTTTCATGAACCACCTGTGTGATTTATCTCCGTCGTTGATTCTCTCATATCGACGACGTTCAAGAAAGCGTGAGATGGAGCGCAAGTCAGAGTAGTGATCGAGAGAGCCAGTCGAAACGATGAGGATACGCGAGAGCAGTGGTAGTTTCTTCTCATCTACGCCGTCCATCAATCGAAGCAGCACCTGTCCACATCAATTGAATTATATGAGACCGGTTTCCTAAGAATCGCTCAAATCAGGAGAAGCTTGACACTGTCTCATATGTGGGCACCATCGAAGCCAGCTGTAAAACACCCCCGGTTTTCGGATTGGACGCCCCCGGTTTTTTGGAAAATTTTGTCACAAAAACGATCATTTACAATCACCCCCTCTCCTTTTGACCCTAAACGCCCCGGTTTTCGATTTCCAGCTTCAACCCCCGCCCACCTACGCACTGTCTAAAATGAAAATTTTAAAACAGTTGATTTCGGGAATTAGAGTGTGCCAATAAAGATGAGCTAACTCGTTTTTTTCAATATGAGCTTCTGGTGGAGAATCAGAGCAGAAATTGTCCAGTTTCAACCTACATTCCGAGATCTTGATCTCGGAGATACCCTTTAGAAATGTTCCAAGTTTCGAAGCATAGTTCATGGTTTCAGGGGTTGGTATTTTCATTAGGAACAGGGATTCCTGCGATTCAAACCGCAACTAATTGTATGGAATAAGCAAATAGTGTCAAAACACCACCATTCGTTTGGAAGATCGATACCTTAATTTTTACAGTCATTTACAGGAATAAGTTTGACATATACACTCCTGTTGGTTTCCTATGTGAACACGTTGCGCTCGGAGTAATCCCCAGTAACCCCCACTGACCCCACGGGTATAGCATGTTCATCTTTGAGAGAATTGTGCTTAAATTGGTTTCGTTGTGTTCAGCATGCAATTCTGCATCGAATCATATACAATTTGTATTATTAAAAGTTTTAAGTTATCGGACGAGGACGAAATTGACCCCCTTTTCCAATCCCCTAAATTACAGGCCCATCTCAATTACATCCTTCTTCTCCCGAGTTTTTGAGCGAATTTTGTGCAAGTCCATTATTACCCATTGTGAGCAATTAGAAATTTCCCTCAATGAGCAATATGGATTCCGCAAGAAACGGTGAGAAATGAATCTCATTCCTTTGTTCTGTCTCCATCGAACGAGTGTGATAATTAAACTATCCTCATTTCGCACTGTCACCCACAGACTTTTCGGCATAGAGGTGATAAATACACCGCAAACATGGGTGTAGCAAAAAATAGTCTAACTTAAACCCCATACATATTATACGAAAAAATTATCTCCAGAGCAAGGCGCATTTTGCTAGTTCGTTGTTTTAAGTTTTGCCTTATGCTCGAGATCGACGAAATCATATCTTTATCATGGAAAACCATGTGGCATTTTGATGCCAGCGGCTTCGTAGAGACACTAGGCATCTCCTATATATTAGGTTGATGCAAAAGTTTCTCCCTTTTTCAAGCCAAACACTTTCCGACTTCCCCTACACTGCGATGTGAATCTATCTTCGCACAGTTTCCTGTAATCAATGAGTGGACTTTTACTCTTCCTATCGCACTTTGTCACACGGCCCTCTAATCAGTCTTGGCGGCACAGTTGAGTCCCAAATTCATCATGATGGCTAGTCAACCTTAAGTTTTTCTGTGCCCGTGTTTAAAAAGAGAAGCGAGTTACGGACAAAAGCAGTACATTGTTGTAAAGTGCGATGATCGTGCATGCTGATGTATACATTTCAATAGCTATGCATCAATAACCCCACCTCAGATACGCGTCTGATCATAAAATGGCTAAGATTGAATTTCGTATCAGATTCATTTATCTGTCCCGAAACATTAGCGATTGTCCGTATGAGCTCTATTGTTGTGATCAGTGAAGAACTCGGGGCGTTTAGTATTCCATTTTATTTCGAGAGGACTAGGGCTACTCGTTCGTGAACAACAGTTTTCTCAACTCAAATCTTGAATTTTGGACATCGAAAACACCATTGTTTGCAATCCTCAGCTTCCCATACGTCATTAAATGGGCAAAATCAAAGGTGAACTCTTCCTCAAATAGCGGGTCACAAAAACGAATACGCATTTAATGCCGGATTATTTGTGATTTTCTGGAAGTTCAACTCTAGTGGTATCACTTATTAAATGGGTGAAATCAAAGGTGAACTCTTCCTCAAATAGCGGGTCACAAAAACGAACTCCCAAAATCGTCATTTTCTTGAGTTTTCGAGATTTTATTTATTTATTCGCGTAATGTGCATACCAGAATCGATTCGAACCAGCGACTATGATCTACTTATCTGACCCATGCTTGCGTTAAAAAGAAATTCCGGCCAAGCAATCCTGTCGGGAAAAAAAGTAAAAAATACAATAGGGAGAATCTTTTGCATCAACCTAACAAATTTCAAGTTGTTCCATGAATCGTTTCCCGGTTTATGGGTAGAAGTGTAGGTGCAGCCTACATGCAGCCTGGCTTCGAGATGGTGCAAAATGAAGTTGACCATGATGATCAGCACCATCGATTACTACTTTAGGCAAATTTTCGAAAAATTTGGTGTGCCAAGGTTTGTCCGATTCTTACACGAACGGGCTCATAAGTGCAACTCATTGCATCTAGGCAGACACGTGGGCTCAGAATAATCCCACTGAACAAGAAAAGTATAACTAGAGCGGGCCTCGGGCGGGAAAATTGGCCTCCGTTTCAGCAATTGATAGTTATGAAAATCGTTGCGATAGTTAGTCATGCATAAAGTGTGAGTCACAGCTCACAATGTGATAAATCTCTTCCTTGAGTATCGACTGTATCAGCGAGAACCGATAGATCTGTATCTCCCCTCTTCTCACTCTTCTCCCACTTGTCAGTCGGATGTCTAGAGATGACGGATAAACGTCGTTACCACTGAACCCATCGATTCATCGACTCGCGTCCGTGCTAACCACCTACGCAGTCACACCACTTATCGCAAACTACTCTATCAGGCTGAGTCAAAAGTTTTTTCCAATTTTACATTGGGAAGGTTTTCACATTTTCCGGTCTTTGTTTCAAAATGATTTTCATTTTGATCCTCACATATGATGAGTGCATAGATACTCACTTTATCGCACTTTAGCACAAACCTATTCAAAGAGCCTTATGAGCATAGTTTGAGGTCAAAGTAGCCTCGATCACGAATTTCGAAATGACTTTAACAAATCAGACCTTTCTAGTGAGTAGTGACTGGGCGAAACCAGCAAGACTATCGTGAAGTGTGATGAACGTATATCACAAATATGAATGTGAATCGGGTTTGGCGCAAAAGACTGCGCACAATAGGTGCTAATTTCACATTTGGGTTCAGTTAATCGTGAACACAATGAGTTTCCTTCACTGCGCTTCCGTACACATTATCCTATCCAAACCATATCTATCTCAGCAGGACTCTACTTACATGAGGAGCTTGTATTTGTGTTATAGTGGTCTTTCCTCATTGCAACCAAAAACAGCAGTCATCAACATTTTTATGATGAAATTTGCACATCCAAATCACTGTATTTCAGATGTTTTCTGATTAGATTATAGATAGAGGTCTCACGTTTTTGTGTTTGACAGCATCAGCTACATTTGAACTATCCCTCAATAGCTTAACATAGTTACAGGATACCAGCGCGTTCTGAAAATATACTCAAAATATACTGAAAATAATTATCCACAAAATTCAAAATTTTGATCGGATAGACCAATAATCGGATTTTCGAGAAATCTCATTTTTGAAAAGGGGCTGATGCGAGGTCTCTAATTTCACAAATGGTAAAGTAGCCACATAGCGTAAGATTAAAGCGCCCCTATATACAAGTCAGTATCTATAACAGAGGTCTTCTGAGAGATTGCATGAAATGGAGACCCCCCTTTGACAAACTGTTCAAAGTGCTTCAATCTGAATGCCCTTGTGGTGGTTGATGTAACTGATGACTAGTAACTTTCAGTTAAGTCAGTGGGGCCGTAAATTCAAAACTGCCTAAAATTCGGCTCTGGAAATTTCGAAAATTCAAAAAAATCATATATCCCTTCAAAGTTACGTAAAAAAGTCGATCAAAAAAGCAAAATGACGGCCTCGTCGAGTAGAATAATTTCGATGTTGAAGATAAATCTGTAGAAAAACAATAAAATGCCGTAATTTACAAAAAAATGTTTTGGAGGTCAAAAAATGCATAAAAATGCATGTCCTGAAAAAAATTATCTCTTTTACCTGTGAGATTATTTCAGATTCGAATTCTACGTCCTTTTTTACCCCGGGGAAAGTTGGTCTCGTAAAAAATTAGAACACACTTTTTTTTGTTTTTTTGCTGTTTACGTGCCGGATCTCGTGTTTTTGAGACTTGTTCATGATATTTTTGATTGTAGATACTGTTTTCTGCCTCCTATTGCCTCCAAATTTGGTCCAGAAGTCATACTGAACTATACACACATGTTGAAATTCAGAATATGCAAAATTGCAAAATTTTTGAAATTGGGCACGTGTATATGCTCCAGTTTGACTTCTGTGCCAAATTTGGACGCAATTGAAGGCAGCAAACAGTATCTACAATCAAAAATATCGTGAGCATTTCTCAAAAAACACGAGATCCGGCACGTAAACAGCAAAAAAGCAAAAAAAGCGTGTTCGCAATTTGTACGAGACCAGCTTTCCCCGGTGTAAAAAAGGACGTAGAATTCGAATCTGAAATAATCTCACAGGTAAAAGAGATAATTTTTTTCAGGACATGCATTTTTTCGACCTCAAAAACTATTTTTTGTAAATTACGGCATTTTATTGTTTTTCTACAGATTTATCTTCATCATCGAAATTATTCTACTCGACGAGGCGGTCATTTTGATTTTTTGTTCAACTTTTTTACGTAACTTTGAAGGAATATATGTTTTTTTTGAATTTTCGAAATTTCCGGAGCCGGATTTTAGCCAGTTTTGAATTTACGGCCCCACCGACTTAACTGAAAGTTACTATGTCCCAGGCACATCAACTACCATAAGGGCATTCAGATTGAAGCACTTTGAACAGTTTGTCAAATGCCACATGCAATCTCTCAGAAGACCTCTGATAACACATAACATAGGAAAAATGAGATCACAAATGGGATTTCATTCCAGCTTGTATGATGTTTTTTCCTAAATCTGTGATTGATTAGGCTAGCACCGATTTCAACCACTTTTTTGAAAGCGCATTCAAGGGGCTTCTCATTAATGTATGTGAAGATGTCCAATCAATTTCCCCTGCAAAACAATAGCGAGCCCAAATATTTAAATATTTACTTGAGAAATTCACTCGTGGTTAACGTTCGTTTTCTTCTATGATTTAAAAGCAAGGCTTAATTGGAACATGTCATATAAGTGTGAACTATATCCCTAAATTTTGCTACGGACTTATACTGATAGGATTCCAAGAGTGCTTATGCCTACCGCTTTCGACCGCAATAAGAAACTAGGCATTGAGTCCTTAGAGAAGCGTAGAATAGCGATTGATGTAAGAGTAGCCACAAATCTCATCCGAGGCAAATCCAACCGAAAACAACATTTTTTTTCAAAATTTACAACAAGCGAAACGGCATGAACTTCAACAACCGAATCATTTATCGAATCATAACAACAGACACAACAGCTTCTTTCCAAGAGCGGCAAGGCTTTTAGTAAATACCGAGAATGAAACCAGTTCCCCTGAGTAGATCCTCCTGACTTCATGACCCTTTTATCCAGTCATTAACTATTGATTCTCATCGTCATTAATTTTCCTGTTCTATTTTTAATGTTATCTCACGTTATTTCGTACGAAGAAAAAAAAAAATATATATATATATATATGAGCCCGTTTGCGTAAGAATCGGACAAATCCCACTGGAAGATGGCATTGCGAAAAAATGATAATTTTTTGAAATTATATATTTTGGGGGTTTCAATGGTGCTGAAAACGATGTGCATATTCATTTTGCTCGTAAAGTCCTCGTTGAGGCCAGACGACGTCACGCCTATTTCGGTTTTTCTGGAATACAACCTTGCCCGATATCGCTAAAAATAAGGAAAAATTGTTTCTAGTACAGTTTTTGATGGTGATCACTCCTGTCCAATTCATTTTTTATGATTTTCAAAAATAAATTATTAAAACATAACTTTTCATGGACTAAAATATGTTCTGCGAAAGTAGTACATATCGGACCGGACTGACGAGAAAAAATTTAATCTGAAATCGAAAATGAGAAAAAACATCTGAGTTTCGCATGGCATAAAAGATAGTGAATGTTCGTCTAAGTGAAATCAGACCAAGATCCAGTATATTGACCCGTCCTTTGATCTACCCCGAGTCTCTCATTGTCTTCCTCGGTCGGTTGTTATTCCACTGGAGAAGGGAAGGGGTCAAGACAATGAGAGACTCGGGGTAGATCAAAGGACGGGTCAATAGACAGGATCTTGGTCTGATTTCACTTACACGAACATTCACTATCTTTTATGCCATGCGAAACTCAGATGTTTTTTCTCATTTTCGATTTCAGATTAAATTTTTTCTCGTCAGTCCGGCCCGATATGTACTACTTTCGCAGAACATATTTTATTCCACGAAAAGTTATATTTTAATAATTTATTTTTGAAAATCATAATAAATGAATTGGACAGGAGTGATCACCATCAAAAACTGTACTAGAAACAATTTTTCGATATTTTTAGCGATATCGGGCAAGGTTGTATTCCAGAAAAACCGAAATCGGCGTGACGTCGTCTGGCCTCAACGAGGACTTTACGAGTAAAAATAATATGCGCATCGTTTTCAGCACCATTGAAAACCCCAAAACACATAATTTCAGAAAATTAACATTTTTTTCACAATGCCAACAATATATATATATATATATATATATATATATATATATATATATATATATATATGGTACCCGGGGTAGTTTTCCATGCTGACGACGATGGTAGACTTCATTTTGCATAATTCATCCCAAATTATGATCTGCGAAGGTAAAATAACGATAATTTTGGTTTATTTGGTATATTTAGGCAGAGTTCCTCTACAATCATTAAAATTGAAATCCTGGGGTTATTTTTCATTCTCTTTACGATGAGATAGAAACCAGAATCATGTGAAACCGTCTTCATCGACTTCATGACATAATCTTCATGACAGTTCGAATCCTAAACCATTTTTGCTTCATTTTCACCCACGATCAAAGGGTATCGAGCGTAGCCCACACCCACCACACTAAGCTGAATTGTGTCTCTGAAACACCAATTCACATAAAAGCCCTAATGATCATATCAACGAGGCTACGTGATTGATGAAATTTCATCTGATGATAATTTTTAAAAAACTGGGCTTCAATTTGCGCGAAAATCTCTGCCTAAATATACCAAATAAACCAAAATTATCGTTATTTTTTACCTTCGCAGATCATAATTTGGTATGAATTATGCAAAATGAAGTCTACCATCGTCGTCAGCATGGAAAACTACCCCGGGTACCATGTTTTCGAAAAATTCATGTTCCAGACCCCCCATAAATTGTCCGGTTCGTACGAATACGGCGTCATAAATACCCTGCTGGCACCGGGAAGTGATTTTTTTCTCTTTTCGACAACTTGAAAATTAATTTACCGAAATATTTAAACTTTTAATAGTACAAATATGATTCGATGCAGAATTGCATGCTGAACACAACGAAACCAATTTAAGCACAATTCTCTCAAAGATGAACGTGCTAAACCAGTGGGGTTACTGGGGGTCACTCGGAGCGCAACGTGTTCACATGGGAATCCAACAGGACTGTATTTATGCTATTTCGTACGAAATAACCGACACCATTAAAAATAGAACATGAAAATTAATGACGATGAGAATCAAGTGACTGTATCAAAGGGTCATGAAGTCAGGGATCTACTCAAGGGAACTGGCCTCATTCTCGGTGTTTAGTAAAAGCCTTGCCGCTCTTTAAAAAAGCTATTATGTTTGTAGTTAAAGTTCGATCCCGGATTATTGAAGTTCATACCATTTCGAATGTAGTAAATTCTGAAATAATGTGGTTTTCGATTGGATATACTATAAGAGAGCTATTCTTTTATAGATTACTTGCGTTATTTTATCAATTTTAAATTGATTTCAGGGAATCGCGTATACCCAAGAATCTGAAAAAAAAACTCAGAAAATACTTTAAAATGTAGTTTGAAAAAATATGATACAAAAACGCTGGCTAATGCGATGCCACGGCATGATTTTTCCCGACGACTTTTTAAAAACATGTCCCCGGGACCGGAAAATATTCAAGACTATTTTCCGGATGGGGAGTACAACTGATTCCCTGAGTACTGTACTGTTTTGAGTGAAATTGCCTGAATTCTGTGCCTTCTAGATTGAAATTGCCTGATTTCGGTATGTCGTTCAAAATAATTTGTTAGCTATACGGTTTTCGATCACTGATTACGATAGTTATTGATTTTTCCCTATCCACTGATTTGTTTCATTAATATTATTTTTTTATTGGTTAAATTCTTTTATATGATATTTTTATACTATTTTCACTAAACGATTATTATTTTGCGTTTTTTGATTGATACATTTAATTTTAATCGTGAGGAACGTGTGATATGTGAAACTATTAAAACAATCGTCTATTGAAAACGAAGGAGTGAGTCTTTAATTGTTTCGCTATTGTAAACACAAGTGATCGCTAAATTTATGATCTTTAAAAGAATGAAAAAAGATAAAAAGGAAATGTGTTTTTACTGGTTTTATCGAGGGACCAATGGAAGACTCCGCCCCAAAATGTTCCCCGCGGGAACATCCCCTCTTAACAGAGTGCATGGAATACAGAGAAGTGACTCTGCCGTGAGCCCATCCCTGATCAGCACACTCCATAAAACCGAAATCCATCTTTCCTTAATGTGGCTTTTTTTACTGTGCCAACCGGTGCTCGGTTCTTATTTAGGAAAAGGTCTCATATAGGCGCAGACAGAAGTGCAACCTTCTGCATCCCTGATTCTTTGCGCTGTACGTTCACAGAGCATTCTTAGAATTCAAAATGATACCGGGAAGATGTTCGGACGATCAGCGATAATAGATATGAAAGAAGGGTTCTTGGAAATGACGAATCTCTGAATTGAAAAAGTAGAAGTTTTATTTTTACGTTATAAAAGGAGGCGTAAATAGAAATATTGTTATATAGTTTGTGAAATATTGAAGCGCTCGATCGAATGTCGTGAATAAAACAATTGCCTTGACATCCCACGATTGATTGAAGGTCGCCTCTTCTCTAGTTAGCGTCGCTAGATGGATGGAAGTGGAAGATGGGTAGAAAAAGCAGAAGAACTCTTCTTTCTCAACTTTACAAATGACAATAGAAGTGTTCCCTCCCATCCTCCTTCTCACATCATTCGCCTAGATTATTGTATTTAATAACGAAACCAAAGGAAATTGTACGCACAAACATGAATGCTTCCTGGGTCGTCAATCGACTTGTGACGATTATCTGTTGTTCATTCTTGGGTGGTCCATCAATCAGAGTTGTTGAGGACACATCCACTGATGAGCAAATCGATGCCGCAAGCGCACTGTCACTAAAGAATTTACTATTTTTTTAGCATTTTCAATAATCATTCTATCTGCCCCCTCATAAACAACCAGTATGGAATGAGGAGGGTCACACTTGGAGAGAGCTGCCTTCAAATTCTGGCCGCGGTCGCGAGCTTCCACCATTTAATTTGACCAAAAATCGAAAGAAATGGCAGTTTTTACAGGAAGGGGATTGCACTATCCAGAGAACAAATGAGCAATTCACGCAAAATTGATTAGCCCACATTGTTCAGCATCCAAAATTACCCTAGGAATCATGTTATCAAGAGTTTCATTTTTTTTGGGTAGTACCTAGGCCTCGCAACGAGTTGGATCTCACGCTGGCGTTCTTATACGTAAGTTGCCCATTTCGTATCTGTTCTAACTCTTCTCTCTATCTCTCTCTTTCTCTTTTCTCCCTAAACTCCGTTCGGGTCGTCGAATCGCGGCGACTACTACACTCCACCTACCACACCGTCATTCTAAATTGTACCTACCAGTTCATAGGTGTCCACGCCGCAGGCGAGGGGGGGGGGGGTACTGAGCATCGCCCCAAATTTGGGGCGGTGCGCAAGCATGAGTAGGGGGTCATGGTAAAATCGATAATAAGACATGGTAGGTCAAGACGAAGTACCGTACCCAATCGATAGTGCAGTACCTCCAGATACCGTATATGGCTACCGTAACCCTCGAGCATCACTAACTGACTTTATTTCCAAAAAATCAAAGTACAGTACCCAAATGAAAAAATCAAAGTCCAATCGATGGTACAGTACCCCAAAATACCGTACACCGCTACCGTAACCCCGGAATATCGCGAACTGACTTTATTTTTATAAAAATAAATTACCATGACCAATCGATAGTACAGTACCCCAAAATACCGTATACCACTACCGTAACCTAGCGCAACCCTCGAATATCGCAAACTAACTTTATTTTTAAAAAGTCCTGGTACCGTGCCCAATCGATTCTACAGTACCCAAGTAACTACCGTAACCCAGTTCCGTGGGTCAGATCCAGTTCCTTGGGTCAAACATTTTTCTAAAAATCCAAAATCAAAAATAAAATTAATGTTAATTATATTTCCGTATATATAATTAATGTAGAATCATCTTATGATCTGTTTGGGATTTTTAGAAAAATGTTTGACCCAAGGAACTGGATCTGACCCACGGAACTGGGTTACGGTAGTTACTTGGGTACTGTAGAATCGATTGGGCACGGTACCAGGACTTTGCGATATTCGAGGGTTGCGCTAGGTTACGGTAGGTTACGGTAGTGGTATACGGTATCTGGGGGTACTGTACTATCGATTGGTCATGGTAATTTATTTTTATAAAAATAAAGTTAGTTCGCGATATTCCGGGGTTACGGTAGCGGTATACGGTATTTTGGGGTACTGTACCATCGATTGGTTACGGTACTTTGATTATTTCATTTGGGTACGGTACTTTGATTTTTTGGAAATAAAGTCAGTTAGTGATGCTCGAGGGTTACGGTAGCCATATACGGTATCTGGAGGTACTGTACTATCGATTGGGTACGGTACTTAGTCTTGACCTACCATGTCTTATTATCGATTTTACCATGACCCCCTCCCTACTCATGCTTGCGCAGCGCCCCAAAGTTGGGGCGCTGCTCAGTACCCCCCCTCGCCTCTATTCGTGGACACCAGTTTCAAGCTACTGGTTTTTATGTATTCGCACATTTACTTGTTGCGATAAAGATATATAAATAAACGATCGCGAGAGCTTCAAATGCTTGAGGTCCTAGAGCACTGGACAACCGCAATTAGTGATGGGAAACCAGTTGACGTTATCTACTTTGATTTTGCAAAAGCTTTTGATAGTCTCTCACCCCAAGCTAAAACTTAAACACAGCACTATAGGTCTCTCTGATAAGACATCAACTGGATTGCAGGATACCTCACGAATAGATCGTTTCAAGAGAGAGTAAAAGACTCACTTTCTATATCACTTCCTGTAACCAGTGGTGTACCACAGGGTTCAGTCCTAGGCCCTTTGCTTTTCCTTATTTACACCTCAGAAATCCCTAATCTAGTGCAAAAACATGGAGTCGTTGCAAGAATGTATGCCGACGATATAAAAATATATCGGTCATTTAGGAAGGGAAACTCACCTGCCCCTCTACAAGCTGCTATTGACACAATCGTAAAGTGGTCAGAAGAGTGGCAACTCCCCCTTGCTGCGCATAAATGCAACTCATTGCACCTGGGCAGAGCAAATACAAAGCGAACATATGCTATAGGAACCACAACTCTAGAACAAAAAGATACAGTAAAAGACCTCGGTTTTGTAATTCAGAAAAATCATTCCTGCATGATTTTAGGCATCCCAGCACCCCCCCCCCCTCTCCGGACGAGGATGGGAAAGGAGAGGGGGAGGTATTCAGAAACTGAAGCAGTGTTCCAACGTGGGGAAAAATAGTTCAAGAAATATTTGTTTAGAGTAAAAAAAAATAAATTCCAGACGAACGAAAACCCACATAATAAAAAAAACATTCTTGTTATCATGCAGTAGAGTGGTACAGATGTTTAATGCAGAATATACCTATATGATACCTATATCACGTGTCTTCTGAGAGATTGCATGAAAAAAGAACCCCATGAGGAACCAGCTGCAAAAGTTTGAGCAATCTGGCAAAGAAAATTATGACAGAGTCTAGTGGCAGTGAGACAACTTTTATATAAGTGATTTTCCCTGGAACCGGCTTTTAGGCGTTTTCCGGATGTGGTTCCGGCTCTGGCGTATATTTGTTCATTTTTGAGCTACAATGATCGTAGGGAGCTCAAAATCAGCGGAAAATTATTTTAAGAAACTTGTTTTCACCGAAGCTGGACTACCACGATATCATGGTTAAAATATCGAAAAACTCAGTCGAGATTCATAAAATAATTAATATCTCGCTCGCGACCCCACCTTGCACTGTGGTTTCTTTGCAGATTTTGAATCTACGTACTCACATTAGTCTAGGAAAAATCAGTTGGAGAGTTGGCAGGTGTTAGAACAGGTCTCACCAAGCCAAAATTTGCGACCAAGTCGCAAAGTCGAAAAATTATTTCTTAATTTTACTTCGAAATTGCTCAGATCTATTTATTCTTTCATATTTCTGCACGGTGTGACATGCGGTCCGGTGCGCATTTGAATGTATGAAAACGTGCAGTAAATTGCAAGGCGGGAAAATTCAAATACTACTTTTTTTGGATCCAAATTTCAGGGTTTTCCGTGTAAGATACCACTTTTGGACTTTTGCCAAGTTTTTATTTTGAATATCACGGTAATTCAGGCAACTTTATCACATTTTTTGAATTTCGCGCGCGGAATGTTTTAACTAATTTACTGTAGCGGAACGATGAATTATTTTAAAGTCGTCAAGTCGACACCGGACGTTTAGGGGGGTTTTGTCACACCGTGTTCTGCGCTTACTAGTCTAGTTTTACCAATTTCCATAGTAAAAACCGAAGATTTCCATACTTTCAAAATGTCATGTTTTTCACATCCTAATTTCTCAAATTTGAAGGTGTCTAGTTCAACATTTCCGGATTCACGGCGTTTTAAAGGGGGTAGCGAGAGAAAGAGAGGACAGAGAAAGAGAGCGAACTGCAAGAGATACGGTATTTTAATTTCAGCGCTTGGCAATTTGCCAACCCTGCTTACGCGGTGCAAAAGGGGCTGTTTCCCAGCAATAATGTTTCGAACTTTTTGGCGGTAAAACACCGTGCGGATTGTACCAAGTGCTCACTATATGAGTGACTATCTGAGAGAACTGAGCAATTCTACCTATGAGCCGTACAGTGAAAAATAAAGTGTTGATTTTAAGATGTCCTTAGGAGTAACTTTTCACGTAGAGTTCGAAAATCGACCTTAGGAAGCCGTATCTCTGACCCCGCATTTCATGTGATGCGCTGAAGTTTGTCGGTCATTTTTTGAAAGTCGAGAACGGTGCTTCCAAACCCCACAAACATTAATTTTTACAAACCCCACAAACATTAATTCTGAAATATCTTGACGAAAGAAGTGTTTTTGCAGTTGGAGGTGAAAATCTGACTACGAAAAAAAATTTACCCAATTGATATCTCAAAACTGTCGTCCTGAAAAATTTTTCGGGGGATGTAGTTTTTTAACTAAGCGCATTATAATCTACGCTAAAAGTTACCCCTGGGGCCACTTTTTCGTCAAAAAAACCGTCGTGCAATGATGTCTGCTGAATCGCGGAAAAGTTCAGGTTTTCATTTTTACCCAAATATCTGCGTTTTTCAGCCGTTATTATCGTCCTTCGCAACAGTCGACATTACCTGTACTATCAGATATTCCCCTAGTTCATATCTTGCGGCGGAGGTGCTGTGTACAAGCCTATTTATAAGTCTAACCCGATTATAATATTCCGCTAGTATCATTGTGTGCACTACACCACATCCCTACAGTAATCCTCTTGCCCTGGCCTATTTTGGGCTGCCACGATCATTCTTGTTTTTTCCGTTCCCGCGAGTTGCGGCTAAGCATCCTTCTCTTAATTCTACGATAAACTCTATAATCTACTCTCCACTTCCCATGGTACCCAAGTACATAACATTGTGGCGTTCAGGAAGTTTAACGAGCTCAAGCTAAAGGTTTGATTTTGTTTATTTTTCTCTTATTTTATTTCTATTATTTTCTTATTTATTCACATTATTACCTTGCCTGGTTAGTCACACTGTCATTGGTGAGGTGTGCCAGCACTATCATTTGTGAGGTGCTGAGCTTTGGTATCTTTGTGAGCCAAAGCGCCCTGAGCTTGGTATCTTTGTGAGCCAGAGCGTGCTGTGTGCTTGGTGTCTGTGTGAGCCAAGCGTGAGTGGAATTTTCGTCGGTCGCACCGAAGGTTCTGCCCGAATATTGATTTGGGTTGCTCAGGACTTGGTTGCTAAGGACTAATTTTCGAAATTCCATTCGCGTTGCGTGACGCGTTGCGGTTGTGCGTGCAAGTAACTGAGCTGAACCAAGCCTCTCAACAGAAGTCGTGAGAGACATGGGGGAGGCACAGATGCCTGCATTCACGAAGCAATTCTGCGAGTCAGTGGCAGCAATGCAGCAGAGCATGGTGAATATGCAGAAAGAGAATAATGAGAGATACACTACCCTTCTCGAGAGACTCACCGTTACCGAGAATCGAGGAGAGGGAGGAGGTGTGAGAGAAACTGGTGGAGTGACAAACCCAGTGGGACCATCGATCGATGCAATAGAGTCCAGAATCGTGGATTTCGAATACGATGAGGAGGAATGCACGTTCGAGAACTGGTACGAGAGATATCGTGACGTGTTCGAACACGACATGAAGAACCTGGAAGAGGGCATGAGAGTGCGGATACTGTTGAGACACCTCAGTGTGAAGTGTAATACACAGTACAGAGATCACAAGGCACGCGATGACGTCATGCAAGCGGCGTTCGGGGATACTGTAACCACTCTCAAGAGTCTCTTTGGCAAGAAAGAATCAGATTTCGAGCTGCGTGTACGTTTCATCAACCAGAGATTGTCGAATATGGGAAGCACCGATGTGATGAAATTCGCCTCCGAGGTGAATCGATTGTACCAGAAGGGTAATCTGAAGTTGATTACCGAGGATCAGATGAAGATCATAATCTTCCTGGCCGGCTTGGACCTTCCGAATCAGAAGGGACTGCGTGCCCATCTGTTCAATGAAGTTGGCAAGAAGCCTACCATCACGTTCAAAGAGTTGCTTGAGAAGTACTCCACGATGAAAACACTCGAACGTGATGTGGCTGTGGTACAAAAAGGTGCGGCCATGATGGTTCGGTCATACGATAAGAAGAAGAATGAGAGAAACAAGAACCCCGAGAGACATTCGAAGACCAATATCAGATGTACATTCTGTAATAACAAGGGTCACAAGGAGGTGGATTGCTGGTCTAAACATCCAGAGAAGAGACCGAGAGGTGGTGCAAAGCGCAACTACTCATTGCGAGCAGTGGACTGCAACCTCATCGAGGGAAATCGAGTGTATGTGACTGTGAAGGTCCATCGACAGGATATCGAGTTCCAACTAGATACTGGATCGGACATTACACTCATCTCGGAGTGTGACTGGAAGGACATGGGACGTCCCAAGTTGGACTCACCTCCTTCCTGCGTGGTCACCTGTGCCAATGGACAGGGCATGAATGTTCTCGGACGATTCCGTAGTCACGTGGAGTACTGTGGAAAGGAGAGTGACGAGTGGGTCCACGTCACCTCAAGACCGATTCGACTAGTCGGTAATGATTGGTTCTTCAAGCTGGACTTGAAGAGAGCGTTCTGCGAAGACGAGAACGAAGATACGGTAGTCGCGCACATCAAGTCTATTCCGGAAGACTACACGACCTGGGTCCGAGAGACTTACCCAGAGATTTGTGAGACTGGACTAGGCAAGTACAACAAGTCTGCAGCTAAGTTGTACCTGAAACCGGGCTCTAAGCCGGTGTTCAGAAACAAGAGGCCAGTGCCGTATGCCAGCCAGCAGGTGTGTGATGATGAGATCGATCGATTATGTGAAATTGGAGTGATTCGAAAAGTCGATCATTCGGAATGGGCGGCTCCATTCTTGCCAGTCGCAAAGAAGAATGGAAGCAAAAGACTCTGTGCTGATTTTAAGACAGGTCTGAATGAGTGTCTGGAAGACAGCTCTCATCTGCTCAGGTTGCCAGAGGATATTTTTTCATCTTTGAATGGAGGAAAGGTCTTCTCCACGATCGATTTCAGTGATGCGTACCTCCAAGTTGAAGTGGACGAGGAAGCAAAGAAACTTCTCGTCATCAATACGCATCGGGGACTATACCAGTACCAACGGTTACCGTTCGGAGTGAAACCCGCTCCAGGCATATTTCAATCAGTGATGGACCAGATGCTGGTGGGAATGCCAAGGGCAGTGGCATACTTGGATGATGTCATTGTCAGTGGGAGGACGAAGGAAGAGCACGACGAGAATCTGAAGAGAGTTCTCGAGAAAGTCCGCGATTCTGGATTCAGAATTCGCCCGGAGAAGTGTGCGTTCGGACAATCAGAAGTCCACTTCCTTGGATTCATTGTGAATGAATCCGGGCGTCGCCCCGATCCTAAGAAGGTGCAAGCACTCAAGGAGATGCCCGAGCCGAAGGATCTCGCTCAGACCAGATCGTTTCTGGGAGGAGCCAACTACTACGGTGCATACGTGAAAAACATGACGGAAATGAGAGTTCCGTTGGAAATCGTGAAAACGGCCTCTTTTTCATGCTTATTGCTGTGTATAAGCCCGAGTTATAAATCTGACCCGTCATACCCATCCGTATATTATCCTACCAAACCTCGCCGCACACCATGCACTCTCTATTTATCACGCCCCGCTCTCCTCCCTATATTTCGTCACTTCTTTGTTACTTCTCACCGCGAGTTGCGGTTCAGTATTCTTCTATTTAATCGTCGATAAACTCTATAATCTACTCTCCACTCCCTAAGTGTACGCAAGTATACAACAGTGGAGATCAGGATTGTTTGAAGTGCTCAAGCAAATGTTTGATTGAAGTGTGTATTTTCTCTTCTCATTACTTCTGTAAATGCTTTTTCTGGTTGGTCAGAAATCGCGTGAGCTGGGATCCTTGTTGGTTGTTCCGCAAGGTAGCTCAAAGCCGTGGTGACAGGTAGCCTGAGTGCGGACTCTATTGGTTGTTCCTATAGACGAGCTCGAAGCCCGTAATTGACTAAATCGAGGCAAAGTGCTGCCCGATTTTTCGATTTTTCAATTGTGACTGCTAGTCGAAGTACGTTCCCGATCGGTCGAACCGATTCGTCATTGGAGAACCGACTGTACAGTCAGCTTCGATAATGGAGGCCTGCTTGAAACAGATGGCTGATCTACAGAAGTCAATGATGGATATGCAGAGGGAGAACAATGAGAGATACACGACCCTTCTCGAGAAATTCGCCAGTGGCGAAAATCGAGGAGAGGGAGGAAGTGTGAGAGAAACCAGTGGAGTGACCAATCCAATGGGACCGACTATCGATGCGATCGAGTCCAGAATTATGGATTTCGAGTACGACGAGGAGGACTGCATTCGAGAACTGGTACGAGAGATATCGTGACGCGTTCGAACACGACATGAAGAGCCTGGATGGAGGCATGAGAGTACGGATACTGTTGAGACACCTTAGTGTGAAGTGTGGCACTCAGTACAGAGACTACAAGGCGCCCGATGACGTCATGCAAGCGACGTTCGAGAATACCGTAAGCACTCTCAAGTGTCTGTTCGGCAAGAAGGAATCGGAATTCATGGAAAGAGTATGTAGTTAGTGAAGAAAAAGTATACGATGGAATGGGAAAATAAACCACTCGAGAGTGCACGCTATGGCACACCACGAATATTTAACTCGAGTTTATCGCGTAGGTAATCCTTTGGGCATGTTTTGTGAAGCTCCCCATTAATATTTTTAAAATCGCAAGACAGGAAAATGAAGCCTGAACATTCCGGATTGTGATATAACTAATAAAGTAAATTATAAACATGACCTTTGCCTTTAAAAACATGACCTTATAAGTAGCAAGGGCAATGGGTATTTTTTAAAATCAGTAAATAAATTGTTCAATGTTTCGAACCTATGGAATCGGCGATGCTGATTCTAGAGCAACAAAGAAATCGTTTTAAAATATTCAAAATAAAGAAAATACAGCGTTTTAAAAAATTGAGCACTGAAATGAGTTTCTACAATATGAGTGACTATCTGAGAGAATTTACCAATTCAACCTATATGCCGTACAGCGAAAAATAAAGTGTTGATTTTAAGATGTTCCTAGAGGTAACTTTTCACGTAGAGTCCGAAAATCGACCTTAGAAAGCCGTATCTCTGACCCCTCGTTTTCTGTAGCACGCCTCAACGTCGAGGTCGGTTTTTCTAAATTTTGAACGGATCATCCAAATCCCAAACATAGCTAGTAATTCTGAAAGATCTCGACGAGATAAGCATTTTTCCTGTTGGAAGTGAAAGGCTAGCTCATCGGTGAAAAAAGTTTTGACCAGTTGAAAACTCAAATTTCTCGCCCTGAAATGGGTTTTCGCGAATGTACAAATTAAATTATCTTATTCGATTCCCCGTTAAAAGTTACCCCTAACTCCAAAATTTCACCAAAAAAACTTTGTCGAAAAGTGGTTTCCCGAATAAATGAAGAAGTCGGAGTGGTTATTTTCGCCCATTTTTACGCAGTTTCCTGCGGAACCTTCGTGAGTTACAAACTGTTCTGAACTTTTTTCGACGGTTCTACACTTGGGAAGAGAAATGAACCCGAAAAACTCCGAGTTTTGAGAAATTCTGAAAACTCGATTTTCTCAACTTCGACATTTCCCATTTGTATGCATTTATAACATCTCATTTTCAAATCACATCCTACTAATGGGCATTAAATCTTTTAGAGCGTACCAACAGGAGTCGGAAAATTAACATATTGGCTGGCCCCATGTGGCTGCACCAGAGTAATTGTTGGTTAAAAACACGATTTTGCGAGGGAAGCAAACGAATAAAATACGATTTAGAGTACAGTTTTGCATAAATAGTCGATATTTTGCTTGTTTCATGTGTTTCTGTAAAAATTTCATCGCATGGGGTTGACTACAAGGAATATTAATCGTTTTCAAAATTTCTATTTGTCAATGCTCAGATTTTCGATATTTTTTCAATTTACGTTTTGATGTTATTTATGCGCTGATTTAGAGTAAGTGAGATTGGTACAGTTTAAATAACCACAATACAGATCAAAATACTTTCAAAAGTTTTTTTTTATTTTTCCCACCGTCGGCATTGCGTTTTCAGGTGAATAGCATTTAGAATTTTCCGCAAAAGGCCAGCCACTATGTTAATTTTCCGACTCCCGTTGGTACATTCTGCAAGATTTAATGGGCATTAGTGGGATGTGATTTGAAAATGAGATGTTATAAATGCATAAAAATGGGAAATGTCGAAGTTGAGAAAATCGAGTTTTCAGAAATTCCCAAAACTCGGAGTTTTTCAGGTTCATATTTCTTCCCAAGTGTAGAATCGTCGAAAAAAGTTCAGAACAGTTCGTAACTCACGAAGGTTCCGCAGGAAACTGCGTAAAAATGGGCGAAAATAACCACTCCGACTTCTTCCTTTATCCGGGAAACCACTTTTCGACACAGTTTTTTTGGTGAAATTTTGGAGTTAGGGGTAACTTTTAACGGGGAATTGAATAAGATAATATGATTTGTACATTCGCGAAAAACCATTTCAGGGTGAGAATTTTGAGATTTAAACTGGTCAAATTTTTTTTCGCAGATGAGCTAGCATTTTACTTCCAACAGTAAAAATGCTTATCTCGTCGAGTTCTTTCAGAATTACTAGCTATGTATGGGGTTTGGATGATCCGTTCAAAAGTTAGCAAAACCGACCTCGACGTTGAGGCGTGCTACAGAAAACGAGGGGTCGGAGATACGGCTTTGTAAGGTCGATTTTCGGACTCTACGTGAAAAGTTACCCCTAGTAACATTTTAAAATCAACACTTCATTTTTCGCTGTACGGCCTCTGGTCAGTTCTCTCAGATAGTCACTCATATGACTGTGGCGAGTTCAATCGGGTCAGATTTATGCATCCGTTATTTTAATATTTTATATATTTATCGTGGAATAAATTTTGCATTTTTTCGATGTTATTTTATGCGAAAGTGTCTTATATGTGAATAGTACTTGGACCGAACAGATTTTAGGCGTTGCGAATATTTTATCAATACAGTTCAGACAGGTCACCGAGTTAACGGCAGTCTAGCGATAATATCAAACTTTCCAACGATTCAACTGACACGTGCTATATTAATTATGATGCGTAGAAGCATGGCCGACATTCCCAAAGCAGTTTCGTGCGGTGGGAAAGCCAATTCAAGGAGCACTATTCACGAAACATCGTTTTTAGCGGTTTCTGAGCGGTTAATCGATAATATCGAAATTTCCAATGACTCAACTGGCATGTGCTATACGAAACATGATGCGTAGAAGCATGCCAGACATCCCCAAAGCAGTTTCTTGCGGTGGGAGAGCTCGAGACGGAAGATACAGGTCAAAGAAACTTTGAAAATTGAGCTTATTTTACACGCCATAATTCCATGAAATACATCGCGCATCGAATATGAAGTACAAATCTGGGTAGATACACTAACAAAGAAGACCCGTGTTCAAAAAAATAAATATTTTATCGAAAAAGCAAGCAACAAATCGATAAAGAATATTGTAAGATGGTGGTGTGAAACGTGGCGAGATTTATGAAATAGCGAAAGATTGTGCGCACTCTACTTGGTGTGCGACATGCATTGCCCTTGCTACTTATAAGGTGAAGTCGCAAGTACGTCGTGCACGCGTCGTGTTTTTTGCAATAATTGTTGATGTGATTGAATGAGTGGATAAAAATTGCTCAAAACATGTTTTTTATGTATTTTTGAACACCCTTTTTCTAATGAATACAATAACATGGCATAATATTTTTTTAACCTTGCCAAAAATGTTTTAACTAATTTACTGTAGCGGAACGATGAATATTTTAAAAATGGTCCGGTCGACTCCGGTAATTCCGGGGGGGTTTGTCACACCGTGTTTCATGAAGGGCGGCTAAAACACGTGGTAAAGCACTTTTCTGTGTAAATCGCCAGATGAAAGCATAAGCGGTAAGCAGCGATCGGGTCTCAGATATGTACTGTAGTATAGCCAAAACAATTTTCGAATTTCCTAATGGTGCAAGTGGCGGAGAAGGTGTAGATTTTGGAGGTATCTAGAGGTCCAAAGTGTACAAGGGAGGTGGTTTTTTCAAGGGGTTCTTTTCTCCATGGGCAACCTTATATCCCATGCATTGACCCTAAGGGTCTCGAACCGGAAAGGGTGGGCCAACTCCTCAAAGAAAGTGGCCAGCAAAAAAAAATGCGGGTAATGGTATGCCCATCCTCAGTTCGCACACTATTTCGCAAATTAGAGAAAACGCGAGAGCGTCCAACTAGGAGAGATCCAGACGATTACCCCCACAACACCAACCAGTATGAGTGCGGGCCAATTTGGCCAAATCACAAATCAACTCGAGAGAAGCGGGGGGCTCCGGAGGGCGACCATTCGTTGGAAAGATGCTCTATGAAAAACACTCCGGGAACAACTAGTGGGGACAAGTGAACACTCCGTCCGTTTATTATTCGGGTGTTCATTTTTTCTCCAGACAAAAAAATTAACACATTCAACGCCGTCGTACGCCGTTAAAGTTGCCCAACACCCTTGAAAATGCCTTTCTATATTATTTAACAATGTAGTAGAACGGGTTCTAATCAGTTAAACTGGAATAATGAAAATAATAGAAAATCAATATTTGCAACAACGTAGAGCCGAAAAGTTTCAGTCTTAGTTGCCTGATCACGCCCGCTCTCTCTCTTTTACACACTCTCTCGCACCTTTTGTCGTGATCAGGGCACTTCCGCCAGTTCAAATTATTTTCATGGGTGTTGGGAAACTTTAACGGATCAGCTTATTTCCCATTCGAATGCATTCATTGATCTGATATTTTTAAATACAATTGTTTTTTACAAGAGGTTACGAAGAAAGTAACATAACGATAATATAAAAACAGCAAAGAAAACATGTCATAACTCGAAAACTAGATTAGATAATCGCTATATCACAAAAAATGTAGGGACAGCAGCCGTGTTTATGAATGAGCAGAACAATTAACAAATTGGTGTGCAAATGGAAGCTTACCCTACCCCATTTCGAGTTTTCACCTTAGTTTTTCAAAATTAATGTAAAATAATAAGACAAACAATAATGAATGTTTATGAAGAAGCCGACGTTTTGAGTCCAAGTGGAGCGCATCACAAGTCACTTTCATACTCAATTTATCGCAAACTGAAATCCTATAAAATATTTCAGCACCGTCCATATGAATTGATTAATTTCTTATTAATGTTTAACCCGCTCTAAAAAATGCGACATATCACCAATCATAACCAAAAACACCCATAAATATCTCGGTGCTTCAGAATCGTCAAGCAAGTGCAAGGATTACGGTAACATCGAAGTAAAATAACATTTTCTATAAAACCGCTTTTCGTATATTTTTTGTTTTCAAGTATGTTATAAGAAACACTAATATCTAATAAAATTTAAAAAATCTCGAATATACGGAAAGCATTTTTCGAGAAAAATTATAAAATGTGTATTCACTGAACAAAAACGCTCAACGTTGACGGCCTCATTCTCTAATATCTTATATTTATATTTATTTTTATTGTGAAAACAATTTTTTGTGATTGATGATCTGCTTAAACTGAAGAAATGAAGCTTCAACACTTAGTTCTGAAAACACGTATATTTTCGATCGCTTTGTGCTTCTCCAGTTCTGCAATATGTCCTGTCTTCTCATGTTTGATGTTCTTTCATCATGTGTTTAAATTCATTCCAATCAATAAAATAGTTTAAAAATAACATTAAATATTTTTGTAAAAATGTTTTAAAATATTGAAGGAATTTGGCTTGAAAAGTACGGTAGTTTGAAAACAAAAGCGTCGGAAGGAGGCACCCAATATTCCGTACTCAAATATTCGGGCTGCCGTCCCTAAAAAAATGAATAGGGACGGCAACGGGAATTTTTGAGTACGGAATATTGGTTGCCTCCTTCCGACGCTTTTGCTTTCAAACTACCGTACTTTTCAAGCCAAATTCTTTCAATATTTTAAAACATTTAAAAAAAATATTTACTGTGATTTTTAAACTATTTTATTGATTGGAATGAATATAAACAGGTGATGAAAGAACACCAAGCATGGCAAGAAGAGACATATTGCAGAACTGGAGAAGTACGACATGATCGAAAATATACGTGATTTTAGAATTAAGTTTTGAAGCTTCATTTTCTCAGTTTAAGTATAATATCAATCACAAAAAATTGTTTTTAACAATAAAAATAAATATAAATATCAGATATTAGAGAATGAGGTCATCAAAGTTAGGAGTTTTACCGTTGTGGAAATACATATTTGGTATTTTCTCTAAATCCGGGAATCGTATTTTTTAGATTTTTGACAATTTGATGCTAAATCACATTGCGCACAACATATGCCAAAACTAAAAAAATACGACTCCCGGTTTTTGCTAAATTAATTATTTAATTTCACAATACCGTAATCATTGGGAGTCGATGTCGCTGTGAAGGCCACATTCCATTTTATTGTTTTATTTCTTATCAGAGAATAATGGTTTACAGCTATGAGAGAGCCTTTCCTTTCCAGGAACAGTATATTACATCAATTGGACGGTGTTTGCATATTTTAAGGCATTTCAGTTTGCGATAATTTGGAAAAAAAGAATGACTTGTGAAGCGTCGCCAATTTGGGTTTCTTTCATTATTGTTTTCTTGATATTTTAATATTAATTTTAATAAAGTAAAGTGAAAAGTCGAAATGGGGTAGGATAAGCTTCCATTTGCACACCAATTTGTGAATTGTTTTGCTCATTCGTAAACACCGTTGCCCTCTCTAAAAATGAATAGGGACGGCAGCCCGAATTTTTGAGTACGGAATATTGGTTGCCTCCTTCCGACGCTTTTGCTTTCAAACTACCGTACTTTTCGAGCAAAATTCTTTCAATATTTTAAAACATTTTTTAAAAATATTTAATGAGATTTTAAAACTATTTTATTGATTGGAGTGAATATGAACACATATTGGAAGAACACTAAGCATGAAAAAAGAGAGATATCGCAGAACTGGAGAAGTACGACGTGGTCGAAAATATACGTGTTTTTAGAATTAAATGTTGAAGCTTCTTTTTTCTTAATATAGGTGGATTACGAGGCACAAAAAATTGTTTTCAACATAAAAATAAATATAAATTTCAGATAAAAGAGAATGAGGCCGTCAAAGTTGAGCGTTTTACCATTGTGAAAATACATATTCGGTGTTTTCGAAAAGGACGCAAACCGTATATCTGAGATTTTTGGGTATTTTTTTCATCACACTATTTCGATTCATATGTGCAAAAATCAAAAATATGCGGTTTGCGTCCTCTTCGAAATTAGACTTCAAATTTGTGACTACCGTAACCCTAACATATTTACATTGCTTCTGAAGTTGTATTAAATTCCCAGTGCGTTTTATAGTTAAATTTAAGAAATAGTTATTTTAAGGGTACATCATCTATGTAATGGCAATGTTATAGACCACATTGGCGCATATAAGCCAAGCAGAATAAATTTTAGTTTGCGATAATTTTGAAAACACAGTGATCTGCGATGCGCTCCATTTGAACTCAAAGCGTCGCCATTTTGCCTTGCATTCTTTGCTGTTTTTCTCTATATTTTTATTATATTATTCAAAAACTAAATTGAAAAGTCGAAATGTGGTAAGATAAGCTTCCAAATGCGCACCAATTTGTTAATTGTTTTAGTCATTCGTAAACACCGTTGCCCTCCCTAAAAATGAATAGGGACGGCAGCTCAAATTTTTGAGTACGGAATATTGGTTGCCTCCTTCCGACGCTTTTGCTTTCAAACTACCGTCTTTCAAGCCAAATTCTTTCAATATTTTAAAACATTTTAAAGATATATTTAATGTGATATTTGAAGTATTTTATTGATTGGAATGAATATAAATATATAATGAAACTGCGATAAGCATGGCAAGAAGATGCATGCTGTAGAAATGAAGGCGCACGAAGCGATCGAAAATAAGCATGTTTTCAGAATTAAGTGCTGAGGGTTCATTTCCTCAGTTTGAGTAGATTATCATTCACAAAAAATTGTTTTCACAATAAAAATAAATAAAAATATTAAATGTTAGAGGATGAGGCCGTCAAAGTTGAGCATTTTACCGTTGTGAAAATGCATTTTTTTCGTTTTCTTGAAGGGCGACATTAGTATGTTCGAGATTTTGTGATATTTGGTCCATCATCCCATCACGCATGCTCTGCAAAAAAACCAGAAATATACTAATGTCGCCCTGCGTGGAAATGAATTTTAAAGTTCCCGCTATCGTAACCAAGTGATTCTGAAGTTCTACCAATATTAAACCTTTTTTTCCATTTTTTAAGCGATGTTTTATTGCTGTCGGAGTACCGTTAACATGAGAAAAAAATTATTGAACCCCGTTCATAAAGTTTTACAACGCAACCGAATTTCAGTTTGCGATAATTTTAGTAAAAAACGTGACTTGCGATGTGCTCCACTTGGACTGAAAGCGTCGGCCTTTTGCTTGTCATTCGTTAATGTTTTTTCTAATTAATTAAACATTTTTTTTACAAAACTAAAGTGAAAAGTCGGAATGGGGCAGGCATAGCTTTCAGTTGTGTACCATTCTGTGAATTGATTTGCTCATTCGTAAACACCGTTGCCATCCCTAAAAATGAATAAAATATTGAAACCCAAAAAATGCTTTAAAAACTCCGAGTCTTACGACAGCTCATCAGGGATCAGGGATCGATTACGGTAGTTCATCACTGGGAAATAGTAATTGATTATTTGACATTTGATTTTTTGGTTATAGTGATTGATTACTCATGTTTTTTTTGTATTTTTATTATATTTTACAGTTCCTCTATAGGTAGGCGGAATTATAATGCCTCTCTGGGATATAGACTTCTCCGATATCGGTAGTGATACTGAGATTCCCGAAGACATTGACGACGATGAGAATCTTCCCTTCGGATACAATGAAGAATTCGAGAAAGTCGATAATTTCCTCGCCGAGAATCTCGAGCGAGCCAAAGAATCTAAGGATCTAGCGATGGTTGATTTCGTTGTCGAACAGGTAGTTCGCGACTTGAGCAATTTGTTCAATCGTATGCATTTCCGGCGGTCTTGAGATACACACGTCTCGGCTCAAGGAAAGATGTGCTCGACTCGCAGATCAGGATTACTAAACAGTTGCGAAAAGGGAGTAAGTAGGTCTACTCCGTATTATATTTTATCCTCCCATATTCAGTTATCAAGAACATTGAAGCTGAAGCTAAAAGTTTGGAATTGAAGACTCAGATTACGTGTATGTTTTTTTACGTGTGTGCTAATTAAAGTGAATTTACAGATGTTCAGGAGATGATTGATGATCAGAAAATAAAGGAATCTGAGGTATCTGTAATCACAAAGTGACTCATTATGCCCATCCTCTGCAGCTAAGAAATCGAGTATCAACCCTTCGCGCAGAGCGAGACTTTAAGAAGTCTAAATTGGAAGCTGTTATCCGTAGTAACCGTGGGTTAGATTCTTTTTAATTTTCTAATTATAAATATGCTTGTCAGTTCGATGAGCGAAATATCTCATATCAACAAGCGACGAGCACTAATCCAGGAACGACTCAGGCTCGATACTATCGAGGTTAATTAAATTTATATATTTCTTGAAATGGTTTTCACTTGAAATCTTCATCGTTGTATCAAACGATTTTCTCAAGTATGAACGAGAGAAGGCGCTACGCGATGATCTTCGTCAAACATTTGCCGGCTATTCTAAAGATCTCGATCGTCAGCTACAAAATGCCCCGTGGCTTGTCGAAAAACAAAAGGTAACACTTTTTAAAAAAAAATATTGATTTTGATTTGTTTTTTTTAGAAAGCCGTACGAAGGATGGAGCTTGAAGATGAAATTAAGATTCTTGAAGGGGAGCTGGTCAAGCTTGAGCTTATTGAAGATCGGAATCGAATCGCCGGTTTGTATTCCGAAATACATAATTCGATTACTGATTGTTAGAGATAAATGTGCGAATATATTTCAGAAGAAAGCGAACGTGATCTCCCATTCAAGCAGTTTTGTGTGCAACTTGCAGAATTGTACGTCAAAAGGGAGAAACTATTCAAGCAATTGGAAGAAGAAAAGGCACACGTCAAGAAGCTAGAAGTAATAATTTAATATACAATGAATACATTTTCGTAATTCTAATATTCATTTTGCACTGCTTTATTTTGGGAAGTAGGCTCAATTCACGATACCTTAGGGCTGCTGTTAGAATCGGGGCGAGGTCTTATACACAACATGGCTTAGATAGTTCGACGCTAGGCTGCTTAAGATGCTCATATGCTGGTTAGGCTCGGGATTTTTATTTTATTTCATTCAAATATTTTTCGTTCTCTGATTTCATCACTGCTATATTGTTGCAGGAGCAGAGAAGAAATCGTCGCGCTATGGAGGAAAGCTCCCAAATGGATTGCACTCAGGTTGAATTGCTCGAACCGCGCTCATTAAGAAGCGTATTTTAGGCAATACTTGACGGAGATTTGGATGATGAAGAGACGCTGATGAGAATGGCGAAACATTATAAGGTGTATTTTATTTTTAGTATAATGTACATGGAAGGTGGAGAATGACATTTATTCATGTTTTCCAGATCGACACGAAAAATATAAATGCCCCGATAACTCAAGAGAGACAAAGTCAGCTAACGCAACAAATCTGCATGAATAGAGCACAGGTATGAAATGCGCAATGATCAACAAATTCCGGAAAATTATTCTATATTTTGTGTATTGCCTTTTGACACTCTGTTTGCAGTCTCCGACCGAATCAACGGCAAGTTCCGAGGCGAACGACGAGGTGTCAGATGTGGGACAGCAGTCCACAGTACCTCCTCCCGCTAAGCGAGTATCCATCATCGAGGCGATCCCTAATCCGGACGAGAGTGTCGATGAAGGAATTCTTGAGATTGGCACTCAGAAAGAGGTATTATCGGTTTTCAATATTCTTCACTGCAATTTTTTTATCATTTTTATATATAAAAAGACTTGTTAAAAAAATTATTAATATTATTACTTGCTGAAAATAGAAGAACGTGTTTTAATTCAGTATATCAATGTAATTTACAGTATCGCCATAATCCAACTGAAAAGGTTGCCTGAGATAGTGTATATTTAATTTTAAAAGTCACTGTACTGCAGGAACGCATCTTATTTTGGCGAATTTTAGTGGATCATTTTTCTCTAGTGTGTTGATGAAAAATTACCCCGTTCGTCTTAAAATATAATAGTTCTCTACGGTTGATCTGGGCCACCCCTGACCCTTTTGTGAATCATACCACAATTTCGGAGTGGAGGCTGAAACAACGATTTCTCTCCTGAATTATGCACACATCATAAAATGATTTGGAGTGATTACTGTGCAAGATTCAATCGCAAAAGATGGTTTAGAAATTGCCCAGAAATTGGTTTAGAAATGTTTACAAATAATTTTTCAGAACAGTTTGAATGAAAGTGTTATGGAAGAAGAAGCAAATGATGATAGATCTCAAATCGAACAGATGGAGACGGACTATAGGGAAGAAGAAGAAGAAGTAGAGGAGAGAGATGAGGAAGCCGAGGAAAGGATTGAAGAAGATGATGTGCAATATGAAGAGGCAATGGAGCATGCACAAGACGTTCCGAGTATGTTCGTTAAAGTTACCCAACAACCACGAAAATGACTTTCTATATTATTTCGTTATATAAGAGAGACTTTTTGACTGAGTGAACATATTTGTAGATACCCTTGGCAAAGTGCGAAAAATCGAAATCGTCCTAAATGTGCCCACATGTAGTACTCGACGAACATAGCTCGGGTGCCACATCCGGAGTGTTGTAGATAGCTCTCTGCGAAATGGGACACACCTGTGTCAGAAAGTTGAAATTTCGAATTTTGTCATTTCGAAACTGAGTCGAATCATTGATGTCTCAAAAAATCACTAATATTCCATAGATTATATGTGACAAATTCTAGAATGATTGGGCATCAACTCGTGAAGAAACAGCGAAAATAAATTTTTGAAAATTTTAAATTAATTCAGATGGGTGAGTAGATACGTTTTTTATTGCAGTATTATCTAGAGCGGCACACTTACTATTCACATAAAAAAATAAATTAAAAATACAGTTTGTGAGAAATCGTTTAAAATGTTTAAACAGTCAGTTCTCGATCATCCCGAAACTACCGTACTCTAGTGACGAGAGAGTGTGCAGAATGAAGAGACGATTACACGCTTAGCAGGATTACTGTATTTCTACGGTAGATGATGTTGGATCTTCCTAAGGTTACATCAATCACACCATTCATACTGTGTCAGCTATCATTTCTCGTCTACCGTAGTCTGAACTACTGAAACATTGATATTGTCGATACACCAAATGGTGCCAATCAACCCGTAGTGGCACAATAGAGGCCGGACAACCTGGAATGGGTGATAAGACATGTCGGAAAAAACATTTAGGAAAATAACATTTCGGAAAAAGACGTTTCGGAAGTTCCATTTCGGAAAAGGACATATCGGAAAGATTTCGCAATATTTCAAGAGCGCGCACATAACTTTCGAAGCTATTTTCTCCTGATTAAAATATTATTTTTGTTTTGTTTTTATCAATTGCAATGTAAATCAAGTAGACGTATCTGATAATAACAAGAAAATTGCGCGAAAGTGCATTTTAGTGTAAAGTTTCCGAGATGTCCTTTTCCGAGATGTCGTTTTCCGAGTTGTCTTATCACCCTGGAATGAATTTAGACAGACATACAGCAATCCTGCTACCTTAGAAATACAGTAATCCTGCTATGCGTGTAATCGTCTCTTCATTCTGCACACTCTCTCGTCACTAGATTACGGTAGTTTCGGGATGATCGAGAACTGACTATTTAAACATTTTAGACGATTTCTCACAAACTGTATTTTTAATTTCTTTTTATTTTTTTATGTGAATAGTAAGTGTGCCGCTCTAGATAATACTGCAATAAAAAACGTATATGCCCACCCATCTGAATTAATTAAAAATTTTCAAAAAAATATTTTCGCTGTTTCTTCACGAGTTGATGCCCAATCATTCTAGAATTTGTCACATATAATCTATGGAATATTAGTGATTTTTTGAGACATCGATTCAAATCGGTTTCGAAATGACAAAATTCGAAATTTCAACTTTCTGACACAGGTGTGTCCCATTTCGCAGAGAACACTCTGGATGTGGCACCCGAGCTATGTTCGTCGAGTACTACATGTGGGCACATTTAGGACGATTTCGATTTTTCCCGCTTTGCCAAGCATATGTTCACTGACTGAAAAAGTCTCTCATAATAGAATGAGGTCTACTTTGTAAAAATTGGATAATGAATAATAGAAAATCAATAGTAACACCAGGGGGGAGTCGCAATGTATCAGGTTGCATTGCGCACTCTCCCTTTCGCTCACTATCTCACTTGTTTTGTGATCAGGGCACATCCGCAAATGTTTTCAAGGTTGTTGGGAAGGAAACTGTAAATGTATCATTTATGACTGCCGTTTTAGTCTCTCAAGAGCCGCATATTGTTAGTCAGGAGAGCGTGACCATTTATGTTCCTGGGAATGGTAAGGAGCAAGAAAGAGAGAACAATGAATTCATGGTAATTTTTTACAATTTTTTTAATGCATATAAAAATTCTCAGAATCCTATGATTCCAAAGGAGGATCATGTGGCAACTGAAGAGAACGATCATAATATATTCGGGAACGGAGGGGCTGAGACTAGTTTCAATCCAGAGATGATGCTCAACCTTAGTGCAAGCTCTAATGGTCAGTAAAGTTCGTTAAAAAACTTTAAAAATATTTAAGAGCCCTTTTGCGCAAGGGTTCGAAAAACGTAAAGAAAAAATAAAATAAAACCTTATGTATTCATTAGCTCAGCAATCGTCCGTTGACTCCAGACAGCGTCACTAAATATATCAAAAATGTGGTCCATGTGTTTCTAGCTCAGAATTGAACATATTCATGAATTATTAAAATAACTTTAAAAAATAAACTTTCCGGCGCAGAATTATGGGCAGTGAAATCAACATTGATCGGATCGGATTTTAAATCTGTGTTCATATTCGAGAAATACCATTGCATTTTGCGCTGTGGTCGATAGGGATAGGTAACCAAAAATTGTAAAAGGTATGCGCGTTTCTAAAATTTTAATATGAAATCGTTGAAAATGGGTACGCTTTCTACTTTTGCACTTGTCTAAACTCCTTAAACCTGGCATGTTATGCCATTTTAGACGTAATTTTCGGCCACTAATTTTCGCCATACGATGGAAAGTACGACGTAGAAAACGAGGTGATTTCCCCACATCTCCATCTCGATCTTACTGTTGCGGCAAAAATTCTATCACATTTGGGTTTACAAAATCACAATAAATTCACTTCGATGAAAAATTGTTCGAAAAGACTTTGTTTGGTCGAGATGTGTTATCATCGAAGATTAGGACCCGGAAGTTAAACGATAGTGCAGAAAGAAGATAACGTCAATATAATTTCAGTAAATTTCAAATTTAACCTAGTATAAGCTTGTTTCCCTAGGCTCCGGCCATTCTAGTGTGGTACAGAAGCTGTAGCGGTTCTCTGGGTCAGAAGAGTTCGACGTATCAATTATGCAAAATTTCGAAATTTAATTTTTTAAAATTTAATTTGTCAGATTTTATAGAGCACACATGCTTGAACAATAATTGACATAATGAGAACTTGTTTTTATGCAAGAGATACTTGCCATTTGGGAACAACGGCAATAGCATACTGCAGCTTTGAATTTTCGTGATCGCTCTACTGATACAGTACCGGACAAAAGTTTGGCCGCAAAATTCAAACTGTTGTAACTTTCTTCAACAAGAGATATTGATTCATTCTTTGGACTGATCGGTAGGTAAACCATACGAAAATATAGCATTGTGGTGTACGTGGATATGCATTCGAAACGCTGAGATAAGTATGTAGTCTTCGATTCCAAGGTCGGCAAAAATAATTGTAGGGTCCACCAATTTTTTCTGGCGTACCCCACTTCCTGCGAAGGAAGTGCAACCACTGTTGCGTGGAATCCACCCTCAAACATGTTGAACGTATTTCGAAATCTATGTGAAGTAGATTAGTCCAGCTAAAAATAAGAACATGCAGAACATAAATTAGAAGCACCAAAACATTAGCTACCTTCGTGATATCATTCTTCATCTTTTAAATATAGTTCGCAAATACCAATTTTTCCTAATTTGCACCAACTCTTCATTCGGACTCATAGAATCTATTAATAATAAAACTTAGGATGGGCAGTCTGTTAGGCGTCCGTCAGACAAATATGTATGCAAATACAGAATCCAAAATTTTTCTTGCGCAGCCGTAAACAAAGCTGTTCTTTCCTTTCACGGAAAACTGAATAGGGTACCTTGAAAAAATCGAAAGGTTAATTAAAAACCAAACCACGGCAATTTTAATTCGCAGGCTATTGGGAAATAGCCTCCACTCACTCACTTTCGCATGCACATTGCTTCCGAATCGAACATTTCCATATTTAAGATGGAAAATTCGTTTTTTTTGTGAAAAAGACCCCGATGCTGACGTCTTTGGTAATGAAAACTGAAGTGCTTTTTGTATGGCTCGCCGAGACGATAAAAATAAAATTAAACATTGGCTGTTCGATCAAAATTGATCAAAAATCACATAGCTGACGAGAAAAATCCATTTTTTACGATCGAAAATTTATTTTTAAAAAAGACCCCAATGCTGACGTTTTTGGTAAGGAACACTGAAGGGTGCGAGAAAGCAGGTGAAATTGAGATACCGAAGAAATAGTATTGTAGAAAACAATGGGAAGAGGGTTGAGAATTGTTTGGTGTGGGGGGGGGGGGGGTGCCCATTCGGATGGGCACCCCCCCTCGACGTATAGGGGGTCATGGTAAAAAATCGATCGGTAGGTCAAGACTGAGTACCATAATCAATCGATAGTACAGTACGCCCTGATACCGTATATGGATACCGTAACCCGCGAACATCGCAAACTAACTTTATTTTTAAAAAGTCCTGGCACCGTGCTAAATCGATTGTACAGTACCCAAGTAACTACCGTAACCCAGTTCCATGGGTCAGATCCAGTTCCTTGGGTAAAACATTTTTCTAAAATTGTCAAATACTTTTATAAAAATCCTAATTCGATTATAAAATTATTCTACAGTAACGAGATATACGGTAGGATAATTACAAATAATTTTACTATCAATTTTAAAATTTTAGAAAAATGTTTGACCCAAGGAACTGGATCTGACCCACGGAACTGGGTTACGGTAGTCAGTTGGTTACTGTACAATTGATCGTTCACGACACCAGACCGATTGTGCACGTTAGCAGGACATCTTAAAAATAAAGTTAGTTTACGATATTCGCGGGTTACGGTATCCATATACGGTATCAGGGTGTACTGTACTATCGATTGGTTATGGTACTTAGTCTTGACCTACAGATCGATTTTTCACCATGACCCCCTATACGTCGAGGGGGGGTGCCCATCCGGATGCCCCCCCCCCCCCGATACAATCCCTGCACATCTATGCGCCCAACGCTTAATGCAGTTTTTTTCTCTCGAATATCTTGGGGTGTTCCAAAAGTTCCTGGAATTTTCTTGTCCAAAAATTTATTTCTTTGAAGGGATGAATCTCACTGACTAATAGTACATATCATTCAGTATATCGGTGCTCTTCAATTTCCGCGCTACATAGATGAGCAATTTCGAGGTTCACAAGAATAGTGCGATTCCGAAGTTTTGTCTCAAAAATAACCAAACGTCAAATTCTCTCATATAAAGAGACATAATTCATGTGATAATGCCTAGTTACTTGGTAGTTTCCAACTAGCTTACTGGACACTATCCTTGTCCTCTGAATCGCGCTGTACATTTATTACAAGACTCGAAATTTTCAACGTGTTTTTAAAATTATCATCGATTTTGATACCAACAAAGGTTCCAAGCCACAATAAATAATTTACAACGAATTTGCATTACAAAGTTAGGGTGATTGAATAGCAAAGAACCATGAAAATTTGAAAAATTCCGAAAATGACCTTCATTCGGCAAGATGAAATGTTTTGATGTTTTTCGGCGGTCGTTAAAGAAAGATGCAATTTTAAATGTTCAATTGAATTACTACATCTAATTCACAATAAACCAGAGTTTTGAAACTTGAAAGAAAACGCCAAAACACGCACATTTCTTAAAATTTCACCATCAATACGTAATCATTTAAAGAAATAGATTTCACAAAATATTTTTCAGGTCGATCTATATGATTAATTTAATTAACTTATGGTTTGTGAGAAAATAAATTCTTTTGGAACACCCCAATAAATACAGTTTTGGAATCTTCTTATCATTGCGGTCTGAGCAAATTTCGCAGCCCACAAAATTCTCCACGAAAAATTAATTTAAAGTTAGAGACAGCAGAGTGCGGTCATTTTAGGTTTCAAGGGTACAGTATCCAAATATCTCGACACATGCCCAGAACGCCAGCGCTCAGTTTTTTCCAATGTTTTTCGGTTGTTTTCAGTACTTTATTTTTGATAAAGTTTATTTTTTTTATCTTTCCACATCATTTTGACCAATTTGAGGCCCGCATATTGCGTTTCATAGTCAATTTAGAAAAGTATGTGTCCAGTTCGAATTATTTCGACCGATAATTGATTTGCTCCCTCTGCCAGACCCAGAATAGGTAAAACGCGACCTAACATGATTTTTGGGGTCGGAGTGAGAAACATGCCCATGCCAGGCCGACTCGAAAGAGCAGTGCAAGCGAGAGGGAAATAGTATGGACTTGGTAAAGAAAAAGTATACGATGGAATGGGAATATAAACCACTCGAGAGTGCACGCTATGGCACACCACGAATATTTAACTCGAGTTTATCGCGTAGGTAATCCTTTGGGCATGTTTTGTGAAGCTCCCCATTAATTTTTTTAAAATCGAAAGACAGGAAAATGACGCCTGAACATTCCGGATTGTGATATAACTAATAAAGTAAATTATAAACATGACCTTATAAGGTGAAGTCGCAAACGCGTCGTGTTTTTTGCAATAATTGTTGATGTGATTGAATGAGTGGATAAAAATTGCTCAAAACATGTTTTCAATGTATTTTTGAACACCCTTTTTCTAATGAATACAATAACATGGCCTAATTAGTTTAAAAACTTGCCCAAAACATGCCCATTTTTTTGCCAAAATGACCCAAACATGCCCAGATTTTTCGATTTTCGCCCAGACTACCTTTTCCACCACTGGCCAGACCCTATATTTAGTTACACATACAATTTATGGACTAGGAGTACACGTTACGGCCAAGCGCGTTAATCTGGCAGAGGGAGCTTTGAAGTTACATCGGGTTTTAGCCTGAAAACCCGCGATTTTTTGAGTTTTTTCATTTTTCTCGATCGATATTTCGTTTCCGCCAATTTCCAGATGTTATATTCGTTAGTGACTCCATTCTAAGGACACTAGAGCACATACCCGCGCCTTTCCCATCCATCTGTCACTTGGCGGAACGGCGTTGTATCGATCGGAAAGCTGACAACCTGCGACCCTGCTCTTCCCGACCTTCATTAAATATAAATGATAAACTATTTTCTCAGTCTCTATTTCCCAGAATGACGCTTAGATCAATTCGAAAAATATTTTTACATAAAAAATGAAGTAAAAATAATTAATAAAAATATTGAGAGAAAAAAGTCAGTTGCTAATTCACGCAAGGCCCGATTCGGAGGGTACGGTATGTTAGCCTCAGCGGTGATTTTGAAAAACTCGCCTAATTAAATTATTTCGTAAAATTTTTTAAATTTTTCTTATTGAAATCGTATCGGCAGCTCCAATATCATTGGATTCTATGCGCATTTGGTCCCTTTTTAAAGTTGTATTTTAATCATACATCAAAAATGAATTATTCAGGTTGATTTGCAATCAATTTTGTGCTAGAATCAATTTTATCCTAATGTTAAATATCTTTAATGATGAGATGTTCGTGAAAATCATGTTTTGTCTTGACGCCATTTGGATTCAACGGACGATTTCTGAGCAAAAGATAACTCCCAAGATAGATTTTCAGGGATTCAAAAAAAAAGATTGACAGTCAAATTTGTTCCATTCATACGTAGGGACCGCGGAGCTCCGTCCTTACTGCCGTTCACCATTTTTTGCATTGGGAAAACACACACCATCACACCACCATTTTATTTATTTATTTTCTCAGGTTTAATTTATTCTAATTAATTATTTTTTGCGCTAAATCGATAGAGTATCATCTGAAGATACAAAACAATAACCGAATTAAGTAATTTAGCGGGTATAAAACATATAATTACGTTGGTAGGAAATTGCGCTTCGTATTTTTCTAATGATTCGTATTTTTCTCTTTAAATCGGAGTGCACTATTTTAGTGCTCTATTCAGATGATTGCTCTAACCATCCCTGCAAACCATAGAGGCGCTAGTGATGCTCGGGTTTCGTTCGCAAGCATGGTATATGACTCTTTCTGAGACCATAGGTGGGCTTCGACCATAGGTGGTATGCCATACCATAGGTGGCTTCGATGGTGCCCACCTATGTCTGAGACACTAGTCATTTTTCTCGGTAAATCTAGATTTTTCTTCAAAATGGGCAAACGCTCGATTCTCGGGCTGTACAGCTTTAGAGTGTGATTAATTGGTCTTGAGCACACTCTTCCCATATGTTATCAAAAATAAACAGTTAAAATTTAAAATTAAAAAAAATCGTACAATGCATTACTTTATTTCTGAAAATAACCTTGTCTCAGAAGTAACAAATTCGCCCCAACAATACCAAAGATGTACGGTCGATTTCTGGTAAAATTTGTATTTTTCAAAGGTATATTTATTAGTGCTATAATTTTTTTCAATGACGTTCTTAATCGATTCCGCATCCTCGATTACATAACACGGATCTCCTGTAAAAATGCAGGAAAATGAGACCCCTTTGCGACAAAAATTTTTTTTGGATCACGAATTTCTCTGTAAACATTAGAACTGACCAAAGTGAGGCCGGGGAGAACGCCTATCCACTTCATTTCTCGAAATTTGCATGTTGAACGGAGTTATGACCTACCGCGTTGGAAGGCCGTATCTCTGTCAGTTTTTGACCTACAGTGAGCGGATTTTTTTCAATCGGTTCGTAATACAAAGACCTGCCAATATGTTCTCTTACGCTCCATGCAGAAATTACGTCTTCACATAGTTTCATTCGAAAAACTGTTTTTATCGTAACAATATGCTAATTATCGACCTTTTCCGAGCCGAACTGTACGATTTTTTTTTTGATTCGGATACCTCACCCCAGAATTGGGGTGCCTACACAGTTCATTTGTCATAACTCGAGGAGTATCATATCGGCACTCAGTAGGCAGAAGTTGGACATAGTGCGATTATTTAACAAAACACCATTCGTCTTGTATTTCGGTTCCAACTTATGTAAATGATCAAAGTAAGACCACTAATCGATAGCTCTCGAGTAGTTCTACAAACATTACTCGGGAGTTCAAGACGTCAAAGTTGACCATTTTCGAGATACAGTGTTACAATCCATTCAATGAATCACAATGACTACGCTCCAGACAATGACAGAGTTCAACAATTACGACAAGTCCAGATTCTCCCTACTGAGTAGCTATATGTACATCACCCTGTTTTGACCAATGAACTATGTTCATATGCATATTCTGAAATGGGGAATCCGAATCAAAAATAAAAATCGTACAGTTCGCCTCGGAAAAGGTTGATAATTAGCATATTATGACGACAAAAACAGTTTATCTCATGAAAATATGTGTTTTCATGCATTATCTCGAAAACGGTCAACTTTGACGTCTTGAACTCCCGAGTAATGTTTGTAGAACTACTCGAGAGCTATCGATTAGTGGTCTTACTTTGCTCATTTACATAAGTTGGAACCGAAATACAAGACGAATGGTGTTTTGTTAAATAATCGCACTATGTCCAACTTCTGCCTACTGAGTGCCGATATGATACTCCTCGAGTTATGACAAATGAACTGTGTAGGCACCCCAATTCTGGGGTGAGGAATCCGAATCAAAAATAAAAATCGTACAGTTCGGATCGGAAAAGGTCGATAATTAGCATATTGTTACGATAAAAACAGTTTTTCGCATGAAACTATGTGAAGACGTAATTTCTGCATGGAGCGTAAGAGAACATATTGGCAGGTCTTTGTATTACGAACCGATTGAAAAAAATCCGCTCACTGTAGGTCAAAAACTGACAGAGATACGGCCTTCCAACGCGGTAGGTCATAACTCCGTTCAACATGCAAATTTCGAGAAATGAAGTGGATAGGCGTTCTCCCCGGCCTCACTTTGGTAAGTTCGAACGTTTACAGAGAAATTCGTGATCCAAAATTTTTTTTTGTCGCATGGGATCCTTCATTTTTACAGGAGATCCGTGATAAGATAAGAATTGCGGAATTGATATAGAATTAATTTTTTAACACCCCTCCGCGGTTCCTATTCATACGCAAACAAGCTTTTATAAAGCTTTTTTTCAGACCCTGGCGGAGATTTCTTCGATATTATGAACAATCATGCGGCGCAGAAACGTTCTGCTGCCGATGCTGTAGGAGGATCGCCCATTACTGCTGCTAGTGACGGCGACTTCATGAGTATGTTCGGAGGTGAGAAATGGGATGTTCCCTTGTAAAATACACAAACTCCTTAGGTATTGGTGGCGGTGACACCGCCGCTGTAGGTGGAGATGCCACGAGCTTCTCATTCAACTTTGGTGGAGGCGATGGTAAGGAAATTCAAATGATTCCTAAAATACTTAAAAATCCAGTCCAGCTGGTTTCCCCTGCTAACTCGTTGCGTCTCGGGTATCCCCCTGTGCCCCCCCCCCCCCCCCCTCCCCCAATGACCCCATAGCCCTAGCGCGCTCATATTTGAGAAGATTGGATTTAAACTGGCTCCATCTTGTTCAGCGTGCATTTTAAAATCAATTGATAAGCAATTTGTGCAAATAATTTTCGAGATTTTTCTTGATATATTTAATTTTAATCGTAGTATGTTATATGAGAGACATCTCGAGAGAAGCACCTTCTCCGCGGCGGTAAACACAAACTCATCCAATCCAGGTATAAACATGATGCAAGGTATTTCAAATGATGCTCTTTCAAACTGCGTCGTCAAAATTTTGATAACTGTCGTCATCTTCGAGATTCAGAATGCCAAACTTGTGACACTCACTTTTTAGGGGTCAAATCGAGCCCACTTAAATGGCTATAAGTACGTTTAAAATGACGATAGAAACTCGTTCTTTGCTCAGAAAGAAAGCTGAGAACATTATCTACAACTTTTATGTTGAACATGTCATTCCCTGTGAACGTCCTCGTGCGGGGTGGTCCGGTCGACCAAAAATGACCTAACTCTGGAAATCGGAGAAACCCTGTATGATACAAGAGATTTTGTGTGCAATGAATAGACACTATGTGTGACTAACTTGACGCCAAATATTAGCCAAAGCAAAAGATGTATAAAAAAACGGCGTAACTCTTCGTCCAGCGACATCTGAATGGGTACCATACACAAACACCTCCTTAGCTCTAACTGATAGCTACTAGACTCACATCTGCACAAAATCATCCAAAATAACATTTAGAATTGTTTCCGACCCCAATACAGTACTCCTATTGGGCCAAAATTACGAAAGGACCTGAAAATTGAAAAAAATTTCAGGCCCTTCTCAACTTTTGAGCTCGGCCCAAATGTAGCAAATCACTTTCAAATAACGCAAGCATGTCCCTCTACACTATTCAAGCAAAGGGCGCCCCTATAAATGCGAAATTTCATCAGAGGTATCCAAGTAAACGCTCAAAACTGAAGTTCATGTCAACATGGTCAGAGAGACCCGTTACTTAGCTAGAAATGTAGAGCACGACGAGCTAAACATTTCATCTGTTGAAAGTGAGGCTATATATTTTCGTTGAAGCGTGCTACAGAGCCTAGAATTTCAGAAGAAACGGACTAGAATCCCCCAAGAGCGCGCGCTCTAACCGACTGCCGCTCTCGCCGGCTGACCTCCCTCTCCCTCCCCTCGCTTTAGCGCTCTCCCGCTCGCCTCTTCCGTCGTTTTTCGCCAACTTCTAGGCTCTGTAGCACGCTTCAACGAAAAGATAGAGACTCACTTTCAACATATGAAATGTTTAGCTCGTCGTGCTCTACAGTTCTAGCTAAGTAACGGGTCTCTTTGACCATGTTTTCCTGAATTTCAGTTTTGCGAGTTTTCTTGGATACCTCTAATGAAATTTCGCATTTATAGGTGCACCCTTTGCTTGAATAGTGTAGAGGGACATGCTTGCGTTATTTGAAAGTGATTTGCTACATTTGGGCAGAGCTCAAAAGTTGAGAAGGGCCTGAAAATCGATTTTCAATTTTCGGGTCCTTTCGTAATTTTGGCCCAATGTGAGTACTGTATTATGGTCGGAAACAATTCTAAATGTTATATTGGATGATTTTGGGCAGATGTGAGTCTAGTTGCCTTCAGTTAGAGCTAAGGAGGTGTTTGTGTATGATACACATTCAGACGTCGCTGGACGAAAAGTTACGCCGTTTTTTATACATTTTTTATTTGGCTAATATTTTGCGTCAAGTTAGTCACACATAGTCTCTATCTCTATCCATTGCACATAAAACCTCAGAGGGTTTTTCCGATTTCCAGAGTTAGATCATTTTTGGTCGACCCGACCACCCGGCACGGGGACGTACACATGTTCAACATAAAAGTTGTAGATAATGTTCTCAGCTTTCTTTCTGAGCAAAGCACGAGTTTCTATCGTCATTTTAAACGTACTTATAGCCATTTAAGTGGGCTCGATTTGACCCCTAAAAAGTGAGTGTCACAAGTTTGGCATTCTGAATCTCGAAGATGACGACAGTTATCAAAATTCTGACGACGCAGTTTGAAAGAGCATCATTTGAAATACCTTACACCATGTTTAGATATGTATTGGATGAGTTTGTGTTTTACCGCCGCAGACCCCTCTCAAATGGGTGATTTTCTCGTGATTCCTCTCATATATGACACTAGTAAAGAAACTCGTCTTTTCGAAGGGAGCGAGTCTTTCACAGGTAAGCTAAGTCAGATGCTGCCTGAATCAGTGAAAGTGAGTATGGTCTGACTATGATAACTCCTAACGTTCACAAAACGAACTGAAAAAAACCTGAAATGCACGTACAAAATTTAAAATGTTCAATGTTTAATGAACATGCTACAGATGGATATTTTACAGCGCGCTCTGACGTTTTACTAAGCCCTATGGTCATGCTACGACGGCAGTGCTCTTAAGTGTAGGGTAAAATCTAGCACACACAGACCCGGAGAAAAAGAAACAGTTTCGATTCCGGCAAAAGCTCAGATTTTTAGCTCAGACTTGCGGGAATTTGAATCTGCTTCAGAATTGATATGCAAATATTGCAGCATTATTTACAATTAGCAGTTCTGCTTCTCAAATTTTCGATATGAAATTTTCCGGCACGGTTTGCATAAACTGGCATCCTAAAATTACCAATAGTATAATGGGCACTATCCAAAAACCGGGAGGGTCTTGCGTCTAGCAGCAATGGTGCCCACGTTTGTACACTATCTCTAAAAAAATCAAAAAAATCCATGGTTGCTAATTTATGAACCGTCTTAAGCCATTCTTACATTTTGACAACTTCAACATGTACCTAGTATATATCACACGTATCACGAGCCAATGGATGTGTGCGGGAACATTTTTTAAAAAGTTGTGCTAGATTTAACTCATATTATAGTGGTACAACACCCTAGGCATAAGATTTCGAAAAATTTGGGTCATTGGTCCCAGAGCCGTCAATTAGGAATTCTCCGGTTTTGCACCCGGCTACACTGTATTTCAGCTCCCAGATGAGCTAGAATGATGACATTGGGCTTAAAATTCGCGGAAAATTATTTCCAGAAACTTTCATATTGACAACTTTCTTGTTTGACCATTATTAACGATGTTATCTGCGAAAAACCAGATTCTAGATCAATTAAATAATGTGTTCACCTCAAAGATGAGAGATACTACATATTTTTATTTTTGAATATAGTAGTAGAAGTCAATATGTATAGATTAAAATTAGGAAAAGCAATCATCCTACCCCCTTTTGATGAAAATTTTGGTGAAATGTGAGATATTGCTGAATCTCAACGTTATTTTCGATAAATTGACTTACACACCGAATCTAAAATAAAGCAATTTGTAATTCCAGACATCATTCATCCATGTAAGTTAGATGGCAGTGAAAGAGTGTGGAATCAGCGTGTTCGAAAAAATCGGTTTTCGAAACCTCGATTTTTCTCAAGTTTGAGCATTATATTCTTTCCAAATATAAGAACACGCCAATCATCTCCCTATAGAAATTGAACTATTTACCGGTATGTGTAAGATAATCGAGGAATGGTAGGTTCCTATGCTTTCCAAAGTCGAAATTTCGTGGCTCAGAAACGCAAGATTGATATAATAAAATATTGTTAAATTCGATTTTAACTGAAAAATTTATAAAATGTTGTCGGATTTCAACCTGTAAATTCATAGTAAAGCATATTTGTTTTAATAACACTCATAAAATGTTAAAATTTCACATGCTGATTTTCTTCGAATTTTAAGTATTTATAAATCTTTGATTTTCCACAAATGGATCTATTCCTTATTTAAAAAAGCCAATTTTCATTGAACACACCGTAATATGATTTTCCATCACGATATCTACCATGTGTGCGCACGAATCTTGACAAAATCGAATTTAACAATATTTTATTATATCAATCTTGCGTTTCTGAGCCCCGAAATTTCGACTTTGGAAAGCATAGGAACCTACCATTCCTCGATTATCTTGCACATACCGGTAAATAGTGTAATTTCTATAGGGAGATGATTGGCGTGTTCTTCTATTTGGAAAGAATAAAATGCTCAAACTTGAGAAAAATCGAGGTTTCGAAAACCGATTTTTTCGAACACGCTGATTTCACACTCTTTCACTGCCATCTAACTTACATGGATGAATGATGTCTGGAATTACAAATTGCTTTATTTTAGATTCGGTGTGTAAGTCAATTTATCGAAAATAACGTTGAGATTCAGCAATATCTCGCATTTGACTAAAATTTTCATCAAAAGGGGGTAGGATGATTGCTTTTCCTAATTTTAATCTATACATATTGACTTCTACTATATTCAACAATAAAAATCTGTAGTATCTCTCATCTTTGAGGTGAAAACATTATTTAATTGATCTAGAATCTGGTTTTTCGCAGATAACATCGTCAATAATGGTCAAGCAAGAAAGTTGTCAACGTAAAAGTTTCTGGAAATAATTTTCTGCGAATTTTGAGCCCAATACCAGCCTTCTAGCTCATCTGGGAGCTGAAATACAGCGTAGCCGGGTGCAAAACCGGAGAATTCCTAATTGACGGCTCTGGGACCCAAATTTTTCGAAATATTATGCCTAGAGTATTCTACCACTATAATATGAGTCAAATCTAGCACAACTTTTTTAAAAATGTTCCCGGGGTAGTCGCTTTTCATCCACTGACTCGTGATACGTGTGATATATATATATATATATATATATATATATATATATATATATATATATATATATATATATATATATTTATGCTATCTCGTTCGAAATAACGGTAACAAAAATTGAAATAGAATAGGCAATTAATGACGGTTAAAATGACGAGTGGATAATGGGACAATAGGGCAAGGTGGATCTACTCAGGGGAACTAGTTTGATTCTCGGAATTTACTAAAAGCCTTGCCGCTCTTGGAAAGAAGCTATTGTGTCTGTAGTTGTGGTTCGATCCAGGATTATTGAAGTTCATACCGTTTCTAGTGTAGTAAATTTTGAAATAATGTGGTTTTCGGTTTGAAATACTATATTTGCCTCGAATGAGGTTTGTGGCTACTCTAATATCAATCGCTATTCTACGCTTCTCTAGGGACTCAATGCCTAATTTCTTGTTGCGATCTAGAGCAGTGGGCATGTTTTCCCATGTATGATTAAAACAGCGCATAAATAAACGTCTTGTGAAGTAGTTCTGTACTTTTTCGAGTTCTTTTTTATCCTTATTTTGATACGGGTTGAAGACGGAGGAAGCGCTTTCCAAAATCGGTCTAATGTACATTGAGTACGTTTTGAGAAGTACTTCTATATTTTTGGTTCCTAAGGCTCTGAGGATAGTGTGACAGGCAGTTTTGCCTTTAGTGGATACGGTAGAACAATGGTCGGAGAATGATAGGTTTTTCTGGATGACAAGGCCGAGGTCTCACTATTTCTTTTTGTTCCAAAGTTGTGGTTCCAATAGTATATGTTCGCTTTGTATTTGCTCTGCCTAGGTGCAATGAGTTACACTTATTCACAGCAAGCGGGAGTTGCCACTCTTCAGACCAGTTTACTATAGTGTCAATCGCAGCTTGTAGAGGGGCAGGCGAATTTCCCTTCCTAAAGGATCGATATATTTTTATGTCATCGGCATACATTCTCGCAACGACTCCTTGGTTTTGAACTAGGGAAGGGATTTCTGAGGTGTAAATAAGAAATAGCAGAGGGCCTAAGACTGAGCCTTGTGGAACGCCGCTAGTTACAGGCATTGAGGTAGAAAGCGCATCTTTTACTCTCACTTGGAATGTTCTATTAGTAAGATATCCTGTTATCCAGTTGATTGTATTATCGGAGAGACCTATGGTGGTGAGCTTGAGTTTTAGCTTGGGATGGGATACTCTATCAAAAGCTTTTGCGAAATCAAAATAGATAACGTCAACTGGTTTCCCATCACTAATAGAGGATGTCCAATGCTCGAGGACTTTTAGCATTTGCAGCTCACGCGATCGTTTCTTACGGAATCCATACTGCTCATCGGGGAAAATTTGTAATTGCTCACAATGGGTAATAATGGATTTGCATAAAATGCGCTCAAAAACTCGGCAGAAGAAAGATGTAATTGAAATTGGCCTGTAGTTTAGGGGATTAGAAAAGGGGGGTGATTTCTTAACCGGAGTTACTATGGAATGTCGCCAATGGGCGGGTACCGTTCCAGATTGATAGGAGTTCCTAAAAATAATTTCAAGTGCTTCGGAAATGGGTACGGCAATTCGTTTTATGAAGGTGAGGTCAATGTTCTCGGGGGTTCTACAGGAGGAGCGTTTCCATTTCTCGATAAGGGCGCAGATTTCGTGTCTAAGAAATTGGGGTTCTTCGTAGGTACCAAGCTGAGGTAGTGCTCCAGTATTGGGCAGTTTTCCGTCATCGGTGGTGAATACGCTTACGAAAGTCTCAGCAAGTAAGTTTGCTTTGCCTAGACCATCCATGACTAGAGTACCATCAACTCTTTTTAATCCTTCTACTCCCTTGGATTTATTGGCACAGCGTTTCATAAAACGGAAGAACTTATTCTTATCGTCGCTTTCGATTATCTTTTTCTCAATGGTTTTGTGATACCGTTGTAACTCTTTGCGAAACTTTTTGTTCAGAATCTCGAAATCACGTTCATCGTTCGGGTCGTTGCTATTAATCGATTTCTGCCAGGCTTGAAAGCGTTTTCCTAGTAGTCGTTCAATATAAGGGGGGAGTTTCCCATGAGAGAGGCTCACTTTGGACCAAGGAACATGCGTGTCTATTGATTTTTGAATGACGCGAATGAAGAGGTCGTACATGAGATCTACATTTGCTATTTTAGAAAATGCGCTTGTCCAATCGATGTTTGCTAATTGGGAATTAATGAGGTCGTAGTCAGCATTTCTGTAGTCACGCCTAAGAGCGAAAGCGGGCGTCGAATGACTCATTGTGAATTTGAACTCAACCGTTGAATGGTCAGACATTTCGAAAGGGGGACCAACTTCAGTTTGGGAGATGAGGCCGGGATGATTGCACAGTAGTAAATCAAGGATATTTTCCTTTCTTGTAGGTTCTTGGACAAATTGCGCTAGTTTTGTTGAGTTACATAGGTCAATGAATGATTGTGAGGGAGGGGTAACTGCTTTTGGCTGGGGAGTGGGGAAGATTGACCAGTCGATATCGGGCAGATTAACGTCGCCAGTAACTATTGTTGGTTGAGGGCATGAGCAAAGATCAAGAATTGATTTAGTAAGAGAGGCAGTTTGTATCGTACTTGCTTTGGGATTACGGTAAGCGCATACAATCCTAATTAGGTCGCCATTTATGTCAGCATCGACTGCTAATAATTCGTGGGAATCAGGTTCGGTTGCATCAGCAATCTGTGCTGCGCTTATGGACGAGTGTAGGATGATCGCTACACCACCGCCCCTAGAGTTCCTATCTCTTCTGAACACATTGTAGTACTGATTTTGGTCACCTAGTAGAAGCGAGGTAGGGAATGTTGGAGAGAGCCAAGTCTCAGTGAGGCAAATCATAGTATACTTTTTAGAAAGGGTTTGTGAAAGATACTGTAGTTTGTTTTGGACAGAGCGGCAGTTGGCAAGAATGGCGGAGAATGAAAGTGAGCTTCTGTCTGAGTGATTATTTTTGGGCCGGTGAATCAATACCAGTTTCCCTGGGCACCGAAGTTTGGAGGAGTGCCATAGTGTGAATCATGGGAAAGGAACGGATTGGGGGTGGGTACTGATGAAGGAAGGGAACGTTGGGAATGTGTCTATAGAAGAATGGACGGGGAGGGGCTCCATATCCATGGGAGGCGATGGGGGGAAGGAAAGGGGAGCTGTTCCGATGGTGGGTCTGATTCAGGAGAGGGTGGGGACGGGAATTCAGGTGATCAGGTCTGTGATTCGAGGCGGAAGTGAACACAGAATCACGTCTGCTTCTCGTTCTGTTCCTAGGTGGGGCTCTGTTCGACTGAGGACGCGACTGTTGGCTGCGGGGTGATTCGGTAGGTCTGACAGACGGGGTGGGCTCAGGTCCATTTCTACCACATCCAGGACCGGGAATCTTGCGACGAGTGTCGTCCCTGTCGGCGTAGGAAGGACGAATGAACACATCCTTGAAGAACGAATCGCGAGCGACACGATTTGCATTCTTTACGAACAGAGAGGCATGCTTTCTAGTGGGGAGAACCACTGTGGTCAGTCGGACATGGGAGGAGTCAACCTCAGCAGGGGGGCATCCGATAGACGGTGATTGGCAGGCATGGGATTCCAGTCAGAGCAGTGAGAGAGACTACTTGATCGAAATCCCTCCTTACTTGTGCTTCCGGGCTGAGAGAGCGATCCACGGGGAGACGAGCGATGACCACACTCCTTTCGAGGTCAGAGGGAGTCTCCGGGGAAGGGGTCGGGGAGGAAGTGGGGCTGACATTGGGATTGGTAGTGAGGGGAGGGGCAGCAGAGGTCGAGGGGGAGTTCATGTCAACATCGTCGATAGTGGCTATGCTCGAGTCAGGGGGAGGAGGGATGCGCGTCTCCAACTCACGTATCCTCTCCTCGAGTCTGCGTGAGTACTGCTGCTCCTGCTCGATCTTGTTGCTGAGACTGAGGCAGAACTGTAGGACACCCTCGAGTGATCCAGTCACCGTGTACTTCCTTTTCTTCGCCAGGGGAGATGCCGTCGGAGAGAGAGACATGCTGAGAATGTGAGGGAGAGACGGGGAACGTTCCAGCAGGAGATCTCACCGTTGTTGGTACCGAATTCAGAAATTATGCACAGTCGGTACGCAGTGCCAGCGTGAACGAAGGGAGGGAAGGGAAGGGGCGAGAGAGCACGCGAAATCGAGAGGGCTGAGGAGAGAGGCAAGAGACACCTCTCTCGATGAGGGATGGGAAGAGACTGAGTATACGATATTTTTTACAAAATTTAAAAAATGCAGCCCGTTGGGTTTTCGCGAGCTCAAAATCGGCTCCCAAGGAAAGGCGCAAACCAGCATATCAGGTCAATTACTGCATAAAGACATATCGTAACATCTGTCTGTCCGTCCGTCTGTCCCTTTGTTTGTCTGTCACACTTTTTCTTCAAATAGCTCTAATTCGCTTCAAAATCATCCTATGTGCATGGGACCTTGACCATATGAACTCCCTTGACGAGCACTTTCAAAATTTTATCTTTGATCTTTGATATTTTTCTTCAAATCGCTCTAACTCGGCTCAAAATCATCCTACAACGCTACGACCTTGACCGTCCTCACTTTCAGCATAACACACAACATGGTGCATTTTACCAAATCGCAGCAAACTGAAACGCACCCCGTGCACCACCCTCCACACCATCCTAACCTGCTCTCACTCCCCGCAGCGTAAGCGTTGTGAAAGGCTCGTGAGGCCGAGGGTGATTCGAAAAAGTTGGGATGGGGCGAAGCCTTTTACAACATTTTGAGCAGGCTCTCAATAGTAGCGTTCAATTTTTATCCTTATCACAAAACCCCGCGAACCACGTAGCGACCGAAGGTCGCTAGTATTGAGATCGCTGGAATTAGAAATGTAGAGCACGATGAGCTGAACATTTCATCTGTTGAAAGTGAGTCTCTATCTTTTCGTTGAAGCGTGCTACAGCGCTTAGAAGTTGGCAAAAAACGGCGGAAGAGGCGCCCCGAGAAAGCGCTAAATGGAGGGGAGGGAGAGGGAGGTCAGGCGGCGAGAGCGGCAGACGGTTAGAGTGCGCGCTCTCGGGGACTTGTCCGGCTCTAGCTAACTTCTAGGCTCGCACGTAAATGAAATGATAGAGACTCACTTTCAACAGATGAAATGTTCAGCTCATCGTGCTCTACATTTCTAGCATAAGTCAAGGCGCCTATCTCTATATTGACCTCATATGCCGGTTTACGTCTTTCCTTGGCACGGCCCCCGGAGCATCGACATAAGGTAGGAAAAACGTCCGGAGGCATTCTCGAGCTGTATCGTAATCTTGCTTGATATTCAGGGTCGCAAATTAAATTTGCAGTTCGGATAGTGACAATTCAGGGAATATCGCAACGAGAACCATGCATTTTGCAGCTCGGATAGTGATAAATCAGGCAATCTGACTGTATCTTTTGAAAATTCCACAATTTTTCCTTGATGCCTGCGGACGTTTTATTTTTCCATGTCGATGCTCGGGGGGCCGTGCCTTGGGAGCCGATATTGAGCTCGCGAAAACCTAACGGGCTGCATTTTTAAAATTCTGCAAAAAATATCGTATATATACTATGTACATGCTGAAGTTGTCAAAATATAAGTATGGCTTAAGACGGTTAATAAGTTAATTAGTTATCTCTGGTTTCGTCACTTTTTGAGCAGTTTTTTGGAACTCACATTTATAAATCGCATTTTCTCGAATTCTATCATTGCAATTCGTTTTCTACGAGTGAAAATACGCCAGAAAAACTATTAAAATGACATTTTTTAAATATCTTTTTTTTTGACCCGATAGGTTACTGTAGCTTTTTCAAAATCGATATCTGGCCATCCTCATGTACCCTGTCAATCAGCATTTGGGAGTACCAGTCCAGGAAAAAAAGTTTATTTGAGAAAAAAAATTATTTGAATTTCGACCATCCGTGACTTTTTCACATCTGTTACGTTCTCTGGTGGACGACCTCTTAATGTAAAGCTCATTACATCAAGGTTGCTTCTGTATAGCTACAGCATACAGGGTGCGGCCGAATTACCGTTGCAAAACGTGTTTGACTTTCTGCGTTTACCAGACATTTTGCAGCGCAAGTATTGCTTTCTAGTACTTAAAATCAATAACTTCATCACTCTGCATAACCCCTGTCCAAATTTCACGGAGATCTGATTCTTCCAATTGAATTGGTGGCGCTTAGAAGAATTAAACACAATGCTGAGTTGTGTCAATTTGGCAGATATCTTCGTTTCATTCGTCTACCACCCAATGCTATACGTTCTAAATTTCACGTGGTGGCCCCTAGGAAAATTCATTCCGTGGATAAACTGTGCCAGTTGTATCATGAAGTGCCTTTTTTATATGAATTTCAAGATTAATTTCCCAATTATTTAAAATTTTACAAATATTAATTGTTTATCTATCGACGCAAATTTTCACGCTGAACACGAGAGGCCCAGTGTGGGCCCAAGCTTCTCAAAGCGAGCGCGCTAGGTGGGGTCGCGGATGGTTTCCCGGGCGCAACGTGTTTACAGGGGAAACTATCTGGACTGTATGTTCAGCCAATGAGTCTAACGCTGGGGGTGGAGAATTCAACTTCTTCGGCTTTTAAACCTGTGCTTAATAAATTTTGAAATGCTTGTACCATAACCATTCTTGTTACTATTTGCTGTTAACTTTTCTTGTTAGTTTTTAAATGTTTGATTTGTTAATAAAAGCTAAGCAGATATGCACCTCTCTTACATACAGTTACATGATCACAATCCGCTAATTCAGAAGCAAATATTTGGAATAAAGATCAAGTGATATCAGACAAACCTTACGAAACTACTAAATGGCTCATGGATTAACGTCCGACGTGTTCGTCCGAATATATAGACGTCTGTGACTGTTCTATGATTATTATATGACTAGACTTACAGACGCGCCGGAAAGTCACCGTACACTTTTTGAATTTGTTGTATCATTTTGTCCAGGAAATGCATCATTCTGGCACTAGGGTATGATGTACCAAATCCATCGGAGATTATGATCATGGTATTTTGGTATGACGTCATCGCATAGTTATTGCGTAGTGATGACGCAATCAATCTGCACTTTTTCAAAACGGCATTATTCTTACATAGATTTTTTCCTGTTCGCCATACTTTATATGATTGGAGATATGACCAAGGCCTACCCAGAATAAATTTTTGAAGGTGCTGCTCGGTCGCACATTTGCTGCAGCGAAGCTGCAAAAACAGGATCTGAAATTCGGAACTCGGCTTCTCGAGTAGCTAGAGACCCGTTCAAAGCATCAAAATGATCGCCATCATGAGTACACATGATCCTGAGAATATGAATACGATATCTAATAATTTGCCCTCTGGGCATGAACAAATCACTTTTTTGCATGACCATTTTTTGGATATCCATAACTTTACGGAAAAGTTTAGTAAAAATCTTATTTTTATCTGGTAATGTTCAAAATGTATTGAAGAACCGAATTCCGACTTTTTAGAGCGATTGAATATCTTTCCGACCCGCGGTGTGCGTTTTTAGGAGGTATACTAGGGTCGGGAAACACCTTGGAAACACCCTATGGGCGAGAGAGTGCAGACGACGAGAGTGAGTAAACAGGGTGTTTTCCGACCCTAGTATACCTCCGAAAAACGCATGCCGCGGGCTGGAAAGATATCCAAACGCTTTAAAAAGTTGGAATTCAGTTCTCAAATACATTTTGAACATTGCCAGATAAAAATCAGATTTTTACCTAACTTTTCCGTAAAGTTATGGATATCCAAAAATGGTCATGCAAAAAAGTGATTTGTTCATGCCCTGAGGGCAAATTATGAGATATCGTATTCATATTCTCAGATTCATGTGTAGTCATGATGGCGATCATTTTAATGCTTTGAGCGGGTCTTTAGCTACTCTAGAAGCCGAGTTCCGAATTTCAGATTCTGTTTTTACAGCTTCGCTGCAGCAAATGTGCTACCAAGCAGCACCTTCAAAAAATTATCCTGGGTAGGCCTCGGTCATATCTTCAATCATATAAAGTATGGCGAACAGGAAAAAATCTATGTAAGAATAATGCCGTTTTGAAAAAGTGCAGATTGATTGCGTCATCACTACGCAATAACTATGCGATGACGTCATACCATAATACCATGATCATAATCTCCGATGGATTTGGTACATCATACCAGAGTGCCAGAATGATGCATTTCCTGGGCAAAAAGATACAACAAATTCAAAAAGTGTACGGTGACTTTCCGGCGCGACTGTACTTCTGCAATTAAAAAAACATCTCACTAGGCTAGCTGGACATGTCACGGGGTATACTTGTCGATTGAACGCACAAACCCGATCCCAGTCTATTTTCTGTGGCTCCTCACGGCTGCAACAGAGCGCATTAATAGGTTTTGATAAGTTGAATCGGGATAGGATTTAATGCACTTTCAAATGGTGTTTTTTATTGTTGGCCAAACGAGGCCTGTGGTCATTCGAAGATACTATTCGCTACGCAACCTTGTTTGGCCAACCCTAGTATTTAACACATACCCCACTCTCTCGACAATTGCTTTACCTTTTTAAGTTTTTAAGCTTTTTAAGTTTGCTTTAGACAATAGACACTTTAGACATTTTAAGGTAAGTATAATATACTAGTAATCATAGAAAAACAGTTCAACGTTCGGCTGTCCCATTTATTTTTTACTCTGAATCGGTTTCTGTAGGAGCGTCTTCTTTGCCTACTCATGTATATGATTTAACGTGATTATATTTTGTGATTTCAACGAGGAATTCATTTAATCAATATAATTTTATCACTGTTACTTATCACAACAAATTTAACGCATATTCACTTTCTCTTCTTCCCTGGAGTCTTCCGCGTAGGCGAGGCCGTTCCTTCCCTCTTCTTCAATTTGAACATTATCATTAGTGTTGGTTATTTGGACGGGGGCCGTGATCTACCTTGTGAGGTAGCGTTCCCCGCAACAAATTATAGAGGGGAGGGGATGGGGGGAAGTCGGCCTGTGCCCGCCTCACGTGCTCTCTCACTGGTTGGACAGCGAGAGAGCATGTGAAACGAGGAGAGCATATGCTGATTTTTCAACACGCCGCCAGAAGGGCACGCCAAAAGAAAATGCGGGCACCTTATCTTTTCCCCCCTTCGCACGCTTTCCCGATTTATTTTCACGCGCTCTAACTAAACCGATTTGGAGTAAGGAACGGAGACTGCCATATCTATTAGAAGCGTAGCCCGCATCGCCATTGCGGGACCGCAAACCCCTTTTTGGCGCCCCCCCCCCCCCACTCACCAGCCACGGCTTGTTCTTCTCTCTCTCTGCGTATTGTCTCTTCGCGAGGGCCATTGGCACTGGAACGGCTGCCCTCAAATATAACAATTGCTCAAAATATTCATTGTCGGAGACGCACTTGAACTGCTCCAGAAGATAGGCAAACTGATTTACAAGGACCCTGTCTGCACCTCCACATTTCTGCAAAAAGTGATATTCCAAAGTAAACCGTAGACTAAACTTTCATGAATGGATGCCAAGAACATGCCTTAAAATGCGATCTATTGAGATGTTCAAAATACTCGATAGCATTGCGCAACTCCGTCTTCTTCTCTTCAGTAGAGCAGACACCACAAATCATGGCCTACAAGAGACAATATGAGACTCAAGTCCAAACTAGCAGAGAGAGAGAGAGACCTTTCCAAAGTGGTGCTTGAGTGACTCTGCAATCTGCAGCATCTTCGACCCCTTGATCGCAGTCACGAGACGATCGATATCCGAGTCTGTGGCTGCAATGACTCCTTCCCTCTTCCTCTCCCCTAACTCAAACATACCACTCTCTTCGCAATCATGCTCTGCGGATTGCAGAAAGAGACCGAGTCCTTTGCCGATCAGATCCAGATCTGCAATGCAGCGTGAGTTACATCTCTACTCGAGTTACTCACGATCAGCTCCATCCACTATCTTCATCTCGACATTCTCCTTGTCTACGTCTCCCATCCTTTCCTCTTCAGTATCTCCGAGAGGGGGAGGAGTCTTCAACTCTCTATCCACCACTTCTCCATTCCACTGATCATCGGTAGTCTCCTCATCAATGCTCTCCCAATTGTCAATCTGACCATTACATATCAATCGATGCTCTTCAATACAGCAACTTACATCAGTGTGATCTCCCACTTCCATAATCTTCTCGGGACCTGGCCACGCGGCAGTCGCCACCGCTGCAATCGACTCGGAGGCAGCAACGAATGAAGTCGCACTCAGGGTCACGTCACTAGAAGACGACAAGAATCTACAATCGAGTATTGCAGACCATTCGTCTGAGAGTGAGGACAGCACTGTGCCCGTTATCACTCACTTCTCATTGGGACTGTACCACTGCTCGGGAATGGACTCCTCCTCTCTCTCACTCCTCTCCACAGGGATCATCACCTCTTCTTCTTCCTTCTCCTTTCTCACTCTAGGCACTACCCTCCCCTGCTCTCCTCCATCATTATTCTCCACAGATATCGCCTCTTCTTTCTCCATTGATGTCATTGCTGCTTGGATCTCATCCACAGAATCCTCCAGATAAGCAAGCCTGAGGTAGATCTCTCCCTCCCTTTCTCTCTTTTCCCCACTCACCTATCAAATACTCCGTCCTTGTTATTCAATCCTTCTCCGATCACATCGATCACTTTGTACTTGCACTTCAGCTTCTCTATTTTGTGAGACAGTTTGAATGTGCTGTAAAGGCGTGTTATATCCACTCCAAGATAGGCAGATTACAATTGGTCGAGTGAATGGATGCTACTCTGCAGTCGCTCGAGTTCAATCCGCACTTCGCTCACATCTGAACTATTTCCATGATTCAAGTAGAGTAGAGAGGGAGACGAACCCTCTGCGATGGAAAGATCAGCCGCAGTCTTCTCAAAGATACTCCGTGTCTCACAACTGTAAGGAAAATACAAGTGCGTGATAAAGAGAGGAAAGGACTGGAATAGTCTCAACAGCCTACAAAGCAGTCTCGTCTTCCTCAGCTGGTTCCTCAGTCTCATTCACTACTTCGACCCGTGTATTGACCAAACTGCAACTGTCTCCTCCAATCTTTCCCCAGTCTAGACGACGAACCTTTCCCGCAACTCCCTAATCTCTCCTTCCATTTCTTCCACCCGAACATCCATCTTGCGACGATACTGTTCATTACTGTAACGTTGTCTCATCATAATCCAACTAGTACGGCTACACCACTCGCCTTTGGCGGGAGCTCCCGTGCTAGCGGAGTAGAGTTCGTAATCACTCGTAGCGAAACATTTTAAAGGGCGTTCTCTGTTCACTTCTAGAATGGGTTCACAATCTGAACGGACACGAACATACAGTGCTATATATCTACGTATATATATAAAGCTCTGTGTGATTCCGTGTGTCCGGATTGCGAAATCGGTCGGGAAAGGGAAATAGTGTATCATTGAATTACAAAACGTTGTCACACGCCACGGTTTTTTTCAATACGGACCACGTCGTTCTCTATTTCCACAATAGTGAAATGAGGAACACGCGGGATCACACCAAAGCGCCAAAAAGTGGGTGTGTCCATCCATGTCCAGAAAGTAGCGAGCCAGAGCCGGGGAGTCACAACTATCGCGCATTTTTTGTGCTTAGGAAGGTGTGGTGTAATTTCGAAACATTTTATTTCTATGATATAAACACGTTTCGACACGAGTGATATACGAAACCTACTCCGCTAGCAGCAAGGGAGCCCCGGGGCTACCGGGCTTGTATAGTATAGATATAGATAACCCGAATAGCGGAAGTACTTACAGGGAGTCTTTCTCCATGAGCTCCTTGACCCTGTAACCAAAAAACGTTGCTATTTTAATCAACACTATCCGAAATAGTGAATATGAGATAATGTACAGTAAGTACCTATTCTTGAGCGAGTCGTTTTCTAGCTTGCTCGCAATGTGAATAGTGCTTCTTTCCTCCTTCATCTTCTCCAATTCTTCTGCCAGATCGACGATTCGGCCCATCAATGTCTTCACCATCAGTTCACTAGCCGAGAACGCCGACTAAAACATTCCACCAAATTAATTATCAATAGGAAATGTTTTTAGTAAACCAATGGAGTAATCATCTTCCAAAATTTAACTGGTCTGGTGAGACCTGTTCTCACATCTACCGACTCTCAACCATATTTTTCCTAGACTAATATGAGTACGTAGATTCAGAATCTGCAATGAAAAAACTGTGCAAGGTGGGGTCCCGAGCGAAATATGAATTATTGTATGAATCTCGACTGTGTTTTTCGATATTTTAACCATGATATCGTAGTAGCTGAGCTTCGGTGTAAATATAAAAGTTTCTTAAAATAATTTTCCGCGTATTTTGAGCACAGTGCAATCATTGTAGCTCAAAAATGAACAAAAATTCCCCAGAGCGGCACCAAGTCCGGAAAATGACTAAAAACCGGTTCCAGGCAAAATCGCTAGTACAAAAGTTTTCTCACTTTCCCTACACTCTGTCATAATGTTCTTTACCAGATTGCTCAAACTTTTGCAGCTGGTTCGTCTATAGTTGAAGTTCGATCCAGGGTTGTTGAAGTTCATGCCGTTTCGAGTGTAGTAAATTTTGAAATAATGGGGTTTTCGGTTGGAAATACTATATTTGCCTCTAAGGAGATTATTGGCTACTCTCATATCGATCGCCTTTCTACGCTTCTCCAGGGACTCAATGTCTAGTTTCTTATTGCGATCGAAAGCGGCGGGCATGTTTTCCCAAGTGTGATTAAAACAGCGCATAAATATACGTCTTGTAAAGTAGTTCTGTACTTTTTCGATTTCTTTTTTATCCCTATTTTGGTATGGGTTGAAAACGGAAGAAGCGCTTTCCATAATCGGTCTAATGTACATTGAGTACGTTTTAAGGAGTACCTCTACATTTTTGGTTCGTAATGCTCTAAGGATAGTGTGACAGGCAGTTTTGCCCTTATTAGATACGGTAGCGCAATGGTCTGAAAAGGAGAGATTTTTCTGAATAACAAAACCGAGGTATTTTACTTGATCTTTTTGTTCTAGAGTTGCATTTATGCGCAGCAAGGGGGAGTTGCCACTCTTCAGACCAGTTTACGAAAGTGTCAATCGCAGCTTGTAGAGGGGCGGAATTCCCCTTCCTAAATGGCCGATATATTTCTATATCGCGTACATTCTTGCAACGACTCCATGATTTTGCACTAGAGTAGGGATTTCTGAGGTGTAAATAAGGAAAAGTAAAGGGCCTAGGACTGAGCCCTGTGGTACACCGCTGGTTACAGGAAGTGACATAGAGAGTGACTCTTTTACTCTCACTTGAAACGATCTATTCGTGAGGTATCCTGCAATCCAGTTGATTGTCTTATCAGAGAGACCTATAGTGCTGAGCTTGAGTTTTAGCTTGAGATGAGAATCTATCAAAAGCTTTTGCAAAATCAAAGTAGATAACGTCAACAGGTTTCCCATCACTAATTGCGGTTGTCCAGTGTTCTAGGACCTCAAGCATTTGGAGCTCTCGCGATCGTTTCTTACGGAATCCGTACTGCTCATCGGGAAAAATTTGTAATTGTTCACAATGGGTGATAATGGATTTGCACAAAATGCGCTCAAAAACTCGACAGAAGAAAGATGTAATTGATATGGGCCTGTAGTTTAGGGGATTGGAGAAAGGAGGCGATTTCTTGACAGGGGTTACTATTGAATGTCGCCAATGGGAGGGAACCGTTCCAGATTGGTAGGAGTTCCTAAAAATGATTTCAAGTGCTTCGGAAATGGGTACTGCAATTCGTTTTATGAAGGTGAGGTCAATGTTCTCGGAGGTTTTACAGGAGGAACGTTTCCATTTTTCGGTAAGGGAGCAAATTTCGTGTCTAAGAAATTGGGGTTCTTCATAATTACCGAGCTGAAGGAGGCCTTGACTATTTGGCAGCTTTCCGTCATCAATGGTGAATACACTTGCAAAAGTTTCAGCGAGTAAGTTGGCTTTCCCCAGGTCATCCATTACTAGACTGCCATCAGTTCTCGTTAGGCCTTCCACCCCCTTAGATTTATTAGCACATCGTTTCATGAAGCGGAAAAACTTATTCTTGTCGTCGCTTTCGATTACTTTTTTCTCGACGGTTTTGTGATACCGTTGTAACTCCTTGCGAAACTTTTTGTTGAGAGACTCGAATTCCCTTTCATCTCTTGGGTCTTTACTATTTATCGATTTCTGCCAGGCATGGAAGCGCTTTCCTAAAAGTCGCTCAATATGGGGAGGGAGTTTACCATGAGAAAGGCTCACTTTGGTCCAAGGAACATGAGTATCTATAGATTTCTGAATGACACTTATCAAGAGGTCGTACATGAGGTCGATATTTTCGATTTTTGAAAAAGCGCATGTCCAATCAATGTTTGATAACTGAGAATTAATCAAGTCGTAGTCTGCTTTTCTGTAGTCGCGCCTGAAAGTGAAAGCGGGCATAAAATGACTCATTGTGAATTTGAATTCGACCGTCGAATGGTCAGATATATCGAAAAGGGGGCCCACTTCAGTTTGGGTGATGAGACCAGGATGGTTGCATAGCAGTAAATCGAGGATATTTTCCTTTCTCGTGGACTCTTTTACTAACTGAACAAGTTTAGCTGAGTTACAGAAGTCAATGAAAGGTTGTGAGGAAGGAATAACCGTTTTTGGCTGGGGAGCGGGGAAGATTGGCCAGTCAATATCAGGGAGATTAAAGTCGCCAGTTACTATGGTTGGTTGAGAGCACGAGCAAAGATCCAGGATTGACTTGACAAGATTAACTGTTTGTGTCGTACTCGCTTTGGGGTTACGGTAGACGCACACAATCCTAATTAGATCGCCATTTATGTCTACATCGACTGCTAATAATTCATGGGATTCAGGTACTGTTTAATCAGCAATCTGTGCAGCACTTATGGACGAGTGTAGAATGATTGCTACACCACCGCCTCTAGAGTTCCTATCTTTTCTAAACACGTAATACTGATCTTGATCACCTAGGAGAAGCGAGTTTAGGAAGGATGGAGAGAGCCATGTCTCAGTGAGGCAAATCATAGTATAGTTTTTAGAAAGGGTTTGAGAAAGATATTGTAGTTTGTTTCTGATAGAGCGGCAATTGGCTAATATGGCGGAGAATGAAAGTGAGTTTTTGTCTGAGCGAGCATTTTTGGGCCTGAGAATCATTTTAGGCGGTGCACCGGACTGTGAAACGTAACTGAGGAATGGATTGGGATACGAATTAATGAACGGATATGGTGGAGGGAACGAATTGCGGGGCATTGGGTTATTGAAGAGGGGTGGAGGCGGCGATCCATATCCATTCTGAGCGAAGGAGAGAGGTCGAAGGAATCCAGGGGGTTGGTTGGGGCGGGGATTCATGGGGCGACGATTGGCTCTACTCTCCGTGGTGAGAACTGAATGAGTGCGGACTCGGGGAGCAGGGATCTGAGATGGACGGGTAATCTGAGGGGGATGGGTCGTTCCATTACTGGGACGAGGTCCATTCACCCTAGAACGAGGAGCAGGAGTCTTCCGTCGGGCGTCATCGCGATCAGCATACGAGGGTCGAATGAATATTTCGCGGAAGTGATCACTCTGGGCGACACGACTTGCATTCTTCACGATGAGCTTAGCGTGCTGTCGTGTGGGAAGGAGAATTACGGCGTTTCTTATATGGAGTCTGATCGACAAATTCGCCGGAGTACAAATGGTGTAGAATTTGTCAAGGAACGCACCCTCCACCGCAGCGAAGGATTACTGTAGTTTATTTCAAGATCCACCGCGCGCGCGGGTGCGGATCAAAAATTCTGGCGATGCTCGTAGGTTTCCTCAGTCGAGTACTACCCTAGGAAGAATTCAAATTTTCGGCCTGTGCCAAGTCTATTTCGGTTCTGTCAGATAGTGTGTTCTAAGATCTTGTATTTGTAATCGGGATTCGACTTCCCACCGATGCAAACTTCTTTTGTCAACTTTTTGAGTGAATTTGACTCATGATTACTTATTTTGAAATGCTTGTAAGTTAATAATTAACCATAATATTAATAATAAACAATCAAGTGTTAGACTCCTCTCCAGCGAAAATTGGTGACCCGACAATTAACGGACAAGTATTTCAAAATAAGTAATCACGATTCAAATTCACTCACAAAGTTGACAAAAGAAATTTGCACCGATTGGAGTTCGAACCCCCAATGGTCGGATTGAAAGCTCACCATCTTACTTCTTTGCACACAGAGCGAACAGGCGCAACAGACGCATTTCTACAGTTTTTTTTGCTTATCTATAACTATATATAAAGCGCAGTGTCTGTGTTTCCGTCTGACCGGATTGCGAAATGATTGCGAAATGTGGAGGGAGATAGATCGCGCGTCAACAAGTTTCGAAAAGAGTGATTGCGAAACCTACTCCGCTAGGACGGGGCCCCCGCCGAAGGCCGGGGGCAACCGGACTAGTAAAAGATAACACAGGCTAGCACAGGCTAAAATGCGGAAAATATTGTGGATGCAAATTTAATTCTCTAAAAGATTCAAAAGTTTGGTTTGTTGCGGACTCGAATTGATAAAGTTATGCAACAAATGCTGCTCAGCAATAATGATTTGGCCAACGAAAAAATTACTTAAGGGAAGCATACAAGTTCATAATTGATGCCTATAGGCCAATCTAAAGCTCGATTGAAGTATTTTGAACCCATGTTCAGAACCCTCAAAGGGAGACTAAAATGTTCACAGCATCCTGCTGCAGTTGGTGATTGAGATGGGTCGCCGCTAGGCTCGTAATCGGATCCAGAATCGTAAATTACCCTTAGTTATGTCAAATGCCGAAATTAAATTTTTTTTCAATTGTACCATTGCGAGACCAATTTGTCCAAATTCTATCGCGAGCAACATTTTATCGAAACGAATAACACAGGTCAGTGAATCTGTGGGAACGATTTACTTGAAAAAGTATTTCCTGCTCTAGCTCATATTATAGTGGTGGAATGCTCTAGGTATGGGATTTCGGAAAGTACAGTTTATTGGTTCAAGAGCCGTCATTTAGGAATTTCCTGATTTTTGCACCCGGTTACTGTATCTCAAGTCACAAATGAGCTACAATGATGGCATTGTGCTCAAATTGTTCGAGGAAAAAATATAAGAATTTTTTGTTATTATCAAAATGTATATTATCGATAATAAGTAAGCGTCTATAAATTCAGTACACTGTATTAATCTGGTATTGGATAAATTAACAATGGAATATATTTCCCAGCATTTGTGGGTGTTTTGGACTCTGTCAATTGTTTTTGTATTTTTTAGGGAGCAAATCTTTAACTGTCATATTCAAAGAAATTGAAAAATTCGAATTTTCCGCAAAAAACAAAATCACGAATATTGTAATTCCCGCAAGGTGACGTTTGCCACTAAAATTGTCCTATCACCGGATTTTAAATTTCATTTTCATGTTTGGAGCCCCCCCCCCCCCCCCCTACATTTGCGAGCTGCTGGGAAAATAATGCCGTGCCAACATTTTTTTCTCGAAATCCCGTAACTAGAGTTTCCCCACTACATTAAGCACGGCCTTTCGCTCCCCCGCTTTAGAAACGGTCATAAGTGGGCGGAGCCCCTTCTCTCCTTTTCGCTTTGGGGATCCAGTTCATATCGGGCGGGGCGTTGCGGTTACGCGTTGCGAATTCAAGTTCATATTCCCGCGGTGTGGTGCGTTGCGGTTACGCGTAGCGGTGGCACTCAGTTGGTGTCGGCTAGCCTTTCCCAGTTAATTATATGTTGCGGTTGTATTTTCTATTTTATAAGAAAAATCAATAAACTTAAATTATCGATTGAATATTAATGAAAAAGAATAAATTAACTGGTTAGAAAACCCGCCCCCATTTTTTTCGAAACTCCCGCCACAGAAGTGCGCGGTTGTCAAGCAAGCGTTCCCCTGAACAAAGGCAAGCGACAAAATCCAACAGCCTGAATCGCCGTGATTAAGAGCAAAATCAGATTTTTTTTCTCAAAATAATTCCTTATGAATCATTTTTCATCCATTTACAAGAAACGTGTGATAACTGGATACGAACCTTCCTGGTGGTTTGCTGGAAGGGACATTCGCGACCATTTCTTGTCTTGAGCGATTCTAAAAGAAAGTTAAAGAATTTCTCAGGAACTGTATACTGTAGATGCACCTAAAGTCTCGATGGGACCATCGGGGCAGAACTTGAACTCCAGTCCATTGTAGAAGCAGCCCTCCTTGTACCAGTACTGACACTGAACTTCAGTGAACGGACCTCTGCAATTCTACATTCTCGCTGGACAGTCAAATACACGACCGCAATTTGAGGGGTTCAATAAATTATGATTCGAGCTTGCCAATTTCTACTATTATTATACCAAAATGAATAGAATTACAAGAACATCTGAGGAGTCGCAAACATAGTTGTGCACGATACAATCGGGGGGGGGGGGGGGGGGGGGTCATGATTAAAAATCGATCGGTAGGTCAAGGCTAAGTACCATAACCAATCGGTAGTACAGCACACCCTGATACCCAAGTCCTGGCACCGTGCCCAATCGATTGTACAGTACCCAAGTTACTACCGTAACCCAGTTCCATGGGTCAGATCCAGTTCCTTGGGTCAAACATTTTTCTTAAATTGTCAAACGTTTTTCTAAAAACCCTAAGTCGGTTATACATTTATTCTACAGTAACGAGAGATACGGTAGGATAATTAAAAATAATTTTACTATCGATTTTAAAATTTTAGAAAAATGTTTGACCCAAGGAACTGGATCTGACCCATGGAACTGGGTTACGGTAGTAACTTGGGTACTGCACAATCGATTGGGCACGGTGCCAGGACTTTTTAAAAATAAAGTTAGTTTGCGATATTCGCGGGTTACGGTATCCATATACGGTATCAGGGTGTACTGTGCTATCGATTGGTTATGGTACTTAGTCTTGACCTACCGATCGATTTTTGACCGGGACCCCCTATACGTCGAGGAGGGGGTGCCCATCCGGATGCCCCCCCCCCCCCCCCGATACAATCCCTGCACATCTATGGTCGCAAAACCGACAGAATATCACAGGCACGAGAGTTGTCCAATTAAAGTTATCCGACACCCGTGGGAAATTTCTAAAATAGCGCTATGAAAATATCGATTTTTTTAAAAATTAGCGCTTACTGATTTACGCGCGGTTTTCTTTTATATTGTTTAAAGTTACCGGGCGAGGACGAAACCCTGATCTCGTCGCGTGTACGAGAGAGTATGCAAAAGTGATAGAGCGCGGGATTACGCTGATCATTTCCGGCTTTCCCTGGAGGCTATTATTGATTTTTAACATTTTTGTATATTCATTCTCAACTAATTCAGCCATCGGCTATTCGATGGAGGACAAAAATAGGGGGTCAATTTCGTCCTCGTCCGGTAACTTTAATCGATTATGTGGATTTGATGTTGAAGTTTTTGCTGTTTAAATATGTATTTCTACATCGGGCGAGAAGAGAGGATGAATTTGGTACAGAAAAAATGTCCAGCGCTGGTATGCTCTAGCTACCGTATACAAAACATTCACGTTTTCAAACTGCGCGCGCTCATCGATCGTGATCAGGGTTGCACCATCAATATTTATGAAGCCGGTTCTGCTACTAATAAATGATTTTCCGATTTTTTTAGTATTGCATTTCTACTAGGCTTCTTCATCTCTATCATTTTCATGAATAATTATATATCAGGTTGTTGCGATATCAGGTTTTTCATGAATAATTATATATCAGGTTTGTCTTGTCGCGTCATAGCGCTTGAACATTGTAGCGCCTATAGTCCTTATTTCAGCTATCGATATCATGTAACTAATTACTATCGATGAGGTATTGGATACTCTTTCTAGCGCACTTTACTCCGCAGCTGAACGATCATTAACAAATTAACAATGCAAGACGAAACACTGCCGACTGATATCACCGACATGCTCGTTTCTCCGTGTAATACTACTCGGAAAAGAGTGATATGGCGAAACGCATAACATATTCATAAACTTCATGACACAGGCATTACCAGGGCTCATTAATAGATAGTCAGGCACAAATGCCTTTCTGAAAATTTTTACACATTTCGAAATCAAGCTTGGACTAGAATTGTCTAATACATGTTTTATCGTATAATTTTCGTATCGATGGACCTGCGAATGTGTCAGCTTGAAAAACATAACATGTGAGGTGATTGATTTACTATTTCAGTTTGGGGTTGGTGGAATATTTCCCCGGCAAAATTCGCCTTCCAAAATATAGATCCTCAAATTTTCAGGACGAAAACTACCTTATTTGGTAAAATTAGTGCTCGCAGCTGACTTGAATGATGGGCCTATTGGGCTTATCTGAACAAGCAACCCTTCCTATATTATCATTTCACAAGAAATATTTCAGAAGCCGCTGTTTGTTTTTTGGTTATGATAAATTGGGAACATATTTTTTATCACATTTTCACTCAAAATACATTTCGTGAAATTTTCTGGTTTTCTATAGGGGCTTCACTAGTGGTAACTACATGACTATGGTGCGCATGTATGTGCATAACATATATTACGAGGTCAGACAACATAAATTCCAGAGAAGCGAAATCGGTGTAGCTACGCACGCGACAAGACTTTCGCAACAACTTAATACGTCATTGAGACTTCTTTACTTTAGGGGGTAACCCCATTTCCCCCACTCCGACCTCCTGAGTGCCTACTCAGGGAGGGAGGAAGAACCACCCCTCCTCATGGAAGGAACGGCCAGCCAAAAACCACGAGCGGCCTGAAATGGCCACTCGCGGTGGTGTGGGTGTTGAAACCAGATAGGAGCAACAGGGAGCCTCTTCGTAGGTGCGGTGCTCTCTAGGTGCGCCGGGGCAGAGAACGGCGAGGGAGCGCGCAGCTCGCCTCGCCTATTTGCATTCTCTCGCTCTCTTCAAATGTATACTCTCTCGCCGGGCAGAGGCTAGAGCTACGCAGCTTCCTGTGCATATCGCCAGCTTAAGCGACGATTGGGTCTCCCCGCTTCGCGGTTCGCCGTAATAGGGTCCCTATTACGGCTATTCACTCTCCTCTCGGCCTCTTCACTCTCCTCTCGGCCTCTTTTGCGAGTAGGCGTCTCATCAATCGCTCTCTTTAATCGCGCGTTTTTCGCCTTCTTATCCTTAGTTAATTGTCTTGGACCTTCCTAATGTCTGATTAGTCCTATATCCAGTCTTTCTCATTCACATTTCCATAATTATCGCCTGAAACTCATTAATTTCATCAGTTTTTCTCCCTCTCCTCTCTGTACTCTCTCCGTTTCCCACACTCTCTCGCCCCTTCCCTCCCTTCCCTTCTGCACTTATCTCTTACTTTGCACGTATCCTCCCCTTTTGCTGATCCTTCCTATTGATTTATCGATCGCTTGTCATGGCTACCGTATCCGTCTCCAACATCGTTCCCTTGCCCAACCACAAACGGCGCTCCAACTCCGCCACCTCCTTCCACGCTGAGGTTAATGGCATTACTGCCAATTTCACCGAGTACCTCAAGACGATAGAGGAGACGGAGAAGAAGAACCCTCTTTATCTCGCTCTCATGGGATGTGTAAAGGTTCTCTCCTTTACGGTTGAGAATCTCATCCCCAAGGAGTGTCCCATAGAGAAGGAGAAGAGGGAGAGAAGCGTCGTTATCGAGAATCTCCCTGAATCGACCAAGAAGACTGCCAGTGAGAGGATCGACGATGACTTCGTGCAGGTTCGCAAGATCCTCGACATCGTCGACCTCGAGGTACGCCCGGAGACAGTTTTCCGAATGGGCGCAGTCAAGGACCCTCAAAATGGACAGCATTCCCGCCCTCCCCACCCTCGCCTTCTGAAGGTTGTTCTGCCCAGGGCTTCCTCTCAGAGGGCACTGCTCATGAACACGAAGAAGGTGGCCTCTGCTCCGACCTTCAAGTACATCCGCCTCAGGCTCTCTCTCTCTGCCGCGGAGCGTGATCGGCAGTGGAATCTACGCCAGGAGAAGAGGAAGCTGAACCATGCTGGTGGCAACTGGGTAATCTACGCAGGCCAGTTGATGGAGCGCGGTAAGGTTCCGGAGTACAAGGCGTCCAACAAGGGTGGTCGTTCTGCATTGAACACTCCCAAGGATGTCTTCTCCTTCTCCTTCCCTGCTCCTTCCAGCTCGGTAAACTGCTAGACCCTTGTCGACCCCCACTGATCCAGTCTCGTTCTCTTCCCCCTCTCTCACCTTCCCTTATTTCGACTAGTGCACCTCTATTATCTCCATCTATTTTATGCCTTTATTACAACGTACGTTCAATTAGTAATAAGATCCCTGCCCTTCACCAACTTCTTAGAGTTCAACAACCTGATATTTTATGCATAACTGAGTCCTGGTTGAATAGTTGAACCCCTTCCTCTCTCCTGATTGGCGGTCTCCCTTATGAAGTCATCCGTCGTGATCGCTCCACTGGTCGTGGTGGTGGCATTGCTCTCTTTCTCAGAGACCATTTCCACTATACAATCATTGATTCGATACACAGGAACATTGAATGCCTTGCAATTGACCTCCTTACCACGTCGTCACTTTCCGTTCGTCTATGTATCATATATAGGCCTCCTAATTATAGTATTTCCCAGACTGAATCACTTATCGATTGCCTTACCGACTTAGTTTCCTCGTCATGTTACCCTACCGTATTAACTGGCGATTTCAACTGTGACTCTTTATCCATTCCCTCCTCCAATATTGATCGATCACTGACTACATTTGTGTCCACCTCTAGTCTTCAGCATATAATTACTTCGCCCACTAGGCATGATAGATGTATAGATTGGTTGCTAACTAGTGAGCCTTCTATTATATGTGACCCTACCGTAATTCCTTCGTTCCCTTCGTCTGATCATTCAGGCATCTCTTTCGAATTAAACTATCATGTTCTCCCGCCACCGCAAATTCTAATTAGGTATTATGCACGTGCTAATTACGATGACTTTAATTCTTACCTCCTCAATATCGATTGGTATAGCTTGTTTTCTGCTTCCCCTGATCCTGAGTCAATGTATACCATTTTTGTTTCCATTATTACTCAAGGTATTCAAACATTTGTTCCTTTTTACAAACCTAGGCCTATTACTGCTTCTTATCCGCCACACATTCAACGCCTCATACGTCACAGGAATATTCTATTTTCTAAGATTCACTTCCCCTCTGTTCGTATCCAGTATGAAAAATGCAGTAGAGATCTTTTGACTCAAATTAAAAAATGGAACCAATTTTGCGAAAAGAAAAAAATAAGACAGTCGAAAGACCTCTACCGTCATATCCGTTCTCTTACCAAGCCCAAGTCTATTATTCCCAAGAAGCTGCAATCCTCTGATGGCTCTCTTGTATCAAACCTCCCTGATATTTCCAATCTTCTTGCTTCTAATTTTGCTACACATTTTACTCTTGACGATGGCGAGATCCCTTCCATTCCCTTTCACCCTCGCCCACCATTCATATCCAAAATTTCATTCTTTCCTCATGAAGTATGTAAAGCTCTGAAGAAGCTCTCACCCTCATGTTCTACTGGATTTGATAATATCCCTCAAATTATTTTTAGAAAATGCGCTTCGGCTCTTTCTCTTCCTCTTTGTGACATTTTCAACATTAGTATGCTATCTGGTATTGTCCCTTCTCATTGGAAACATTCTCTTATCACACCACTCCCTAAGCCTGACAAGGACCACAAACTTCCTGACTCTTATCGCCCGATATCTATAATTTCTCCTGCTTCTAAGACTATGGAACGGTTAGTCAAAGATAAATTAGCACAATACCTATTTAGATTTGATATAATACCTAAGTATCAGCATGGATATCGTCCCGGTGCTTCAGTTGTCACTAATGTTATTGACTGTGAAAATGACTGGACTCGTGCACACTCCCGTAAAGAAGTTACTGATGTTGTTTATCTCGATTTTTCCCGTGCATTTGATACAGTTCCCTTTACCAAATTGATTTCCAAATGATCTCATTACGGTATTCACGGGAATCTCCTAAACTGGATCTCTTCCTTTATAACTGACAGGCATTTCTCAGTCCGTTTGGGTGATTGTATTTCTGACTCTTTCCCAGTACTGTCCGGTGTACCTCAGGGATCCGTGCTAGGACCAATTCTTTTCACATTATATATTTCTGATATCACTTACATACTTTATCAATTCCCCGATGTACGCATTCAAGCATATGCCGATGATATCAAATTGTACATTTCATACCCACTTGAATCATCTCAATCTAAGACTGCCCAACTTCAATGTGCTCTTGATGCTATTTATTCTTGGACTATTATTAACCAGCTCTCTCTCTCTGAATCTAAGTGTACCAATCTTCACATAGGATCGACCCCACCTTGTTATACCATAAACAATGTAATTCTCAAAAGCAATTCCCCACAACGTGATCTTGGTATTCAAGTTGTTCCTTCCCTTCTCAAAAACGCCTCCATTGTTGAACGTGCTAATAGGGCTAAGACTGCACTCCATATTATGCTGCGTGCTGTCTCAGTTAACTCCCCTGATATTCTTATTAAATGTTATCGCACGTATGTCCTTCCTCACCTTGATTTTGCTTGCCCTTTCTGGAATCCTTATACTAAGAAGGATAGTCAGACAATAGAGAAGGTCCAGGAACAATTCACTCGAATTCTATTCTATCGATGCTTTCCTTCTTCATCCTATCCTCTCTCTCTTCCTTCCTACCCTAAACGTCTGTCTACTCTTGGTCTTCAAGCGCTTTCAGAGAGGAGAGTCATTTTTGACCTAGTTTTCGCCCGTAGGATTATGAATGGCGACACAGTTCTAGATCGCAATAGATTCTTTACTTGAAAAAAACACACAGAACAAACACATTTGGAATTCATATTGAGGCAACTAAATCAACACCTCGTTTCCATTGTTTTTCCAGAAGAGTTGCTAGTATGCTTAGTGAACTACCTTCAGATGTTCATAGTTCCCCAAGTATTACTGTCTTTAAGAATAGATTACTCAAGTTAGACTTATCTAAATTCGCAATTTATCGTTAGTTACCCATTTTCCACTCCTTCTCGCATCCCCACTCCCATATTCATTTCTACCCCCCCCCCCCCCCTCCTCCCCCCACCCCTTAGAGATCTACGGATGCTGTTTCTCGGAGCATAGTCTACCTGGTCTACCCGAGTGCCTCCTCCTCGGTTCCCTCCTCATATGCAGACCAGAAGAAGACAGATGAGAACAGTTGACTAGATCTATGTATTTTCAGTATTTGTACCCTCCTACCCGTCACGTAGCTCTATTACTTATATCCTCAGTATGAGGAGAGTCAATTATCTGTACGGTTATTCTATCAATTATTCGTATCTCGTTGCGCTTTCGGGCGTAGATAAAATATATATATATATTATAGGGAAGGAGGTATAGATGTGTATTGTAAAGCCTATGCTCTCGCCATGCAAAACAGTTGTTTACAAGAGTGTGGGAGTAGTTGTTTACGGGTTGGAGCGTCAGAGGGAAGGCGTAGGGAGAGAGAGGCAGAGTGTCAGAAACGCAGAGGGAGGTAGGCGGAGTTACCTCCTAAAGTAAAGAAGTGCCACGTAATTTTTCAAGGTGTTGGGTAACTTCAAGCAGGTTTCAACAAAGCCTGCTGGAATTCCTACACCATGGATTTCCCTTCATCTGCACTTTGGTATTCAAAGGACATGCTGTGCAGCTTACAACACCAAGTTTTACTCGAATATGTAAAACCCCAGCAGCATGCTGACTCACTCAAAATAATCCTTGCCGGGAGGACGATAGTAAATGCACTCTTCGCGATAGCCTCCGTTAATCGATTCCGAGCAAGAGTTTTTGCGGGAAAGCGATGATGGAAATCTAAACAACGTTAAATTACTGTACTAGCAAAAGGAATAAAGGGGCACTAGCGATTTCGAAACCAATACCGTTAGCACGGGACAACCGCCGAAGGCGGGGGGGGGGGGGGGGGGGGGGGGGGAGGGGGAGATCATAGGTGGGCACCATCGAAGCTAGCTGTGAAACACGCCCGGTTTTCGGATTGGACACCCCCGGTTTTTGGAAAATTTTGTCACAAAAACGATCATTTACGATCACCCCGTCTCCTTTTGACCCTAAACACCCCGGTTTTCGATTTCCAGCTTCAACCCCCGCCCACCTATGGGGGAGACAATCGGGCTAGTATAATGATAAACAAAATGGAAAACATTTGATGAAGAACACTGTAAATATGTAAAGGAAGAAGTGCTTACTTCCTTGGGAATTGTGTTTCTTCAACAAAGTGACTGTCCTCGGACGACCGATGGACCATGGAATCAAACAAAAAACTTCTGCAATGAAGAGAGTAGGATTAAGTGCTTATGACACGTGGAATAGGCGAGATGCGTTAGCGAAAGCGTGAATGGTGGCGAGAAAAAGGAATAACGAGGGCGGTAAGAAATTAATTTCCCGGATACACCTTACAAGCTCGACTAGAATATACGCCTACCGTTTTTTGTATTTCTCTGATGCAGATATATATTAGATAACTGAAAATGAATTAAATGAGTATCAATGTGTCAATCCACGTTAAAAGAAATATTAGCTAAGTAAAATTAATCTTAATATGTTCAATAAAACATGAATTATATAAAAAGTAAGACAGCTCCCCCATGTAAACTCAAAATGGAGCGAGTACAATAGGATAACATTTGACTAGACTCAGTGCAGATGCAAATGGATAGCGTAGTCAAGGAGACGAGGACGCGTGAGATAAATGCAAGCATGACGCTCTCTGTCTGTCAGCTGTCTATCTAGATATCCGTGCCATGGGGGATTCAAGTGCGAACAAGCGGAAGATCACATCAGAAAGAGTTCTGACCTGATGAACTCTTCGAGTTGGTTGGAAAATAGCAGATCAATTGTTGTTGTCGGTAGGGTCGGCGTGTGAGAGGGAATGAGCGACGGATCGATGGTGATAGCACTCGAGGTCGTTTGTAATCGCGGTTGAAACGAGACGTGATAGAAATAGGTGTCCGAAAAAGGAAACAATGCTGCAGCCCATGACCTTTTTTTTGTTTTTACAAGTTTCCACTCGTAAGTAAAATTGAAATGCAAACTGCGTTGGCACACATATGAATAAATTATAATAATCATTATTTAGAGCGAAAAGACGCGGAAACATTCGCGGAAACATAGAGACAAATAGTTCGTCACTTCTGAAGTAACCAAATTCATGCACGTACATACAAGCAAGAATTACTCTCCAGAAAGTGAAAAGAAGGTATCACCAAGCACTGGTGAAACATTCTACGACGGGTATCGATACGTATCACAACATAAACCGGGGTATTACAAGGTACCTTAAGGTGGGTATGAGCGATCACAATCGCGATAGTAAGATTAAATCGTTCCGTAGGTCAGGTCAGACTTTTAATTTTGCTTTTAATTATTTAAAATTATTATTTATTATTTTTAAGAAATATTTTTATAGGGATAGATAGTTCATTCGAATATTTTCAATATTCCGTCTATAAAAGACTGGTTGTCCATGTCATTGTCCGGTATCCGCTATCGGCAATCCAGTGATGTGCTTGCGTTTGCTCGGCGACTTTGCGCTGATTAGCGTCGTAGTGCTCCCAAACCGTAAGATGGGGAGCAGACCCGAATCTGATTGGAAGAAGGGAAGAAAAAAGATACGAGAGCCTCAAATGAAGGGAGCAAACACAAGAAGAATTCAAGTGTGCGATTAACATAGCTAGATAGCAATATTTCTGTGAAATTTTCAAGAAATCTCTTCGAAATAAGGTTCGATTTGACAGCGGATATCATGATATTCGTCATTAATATAACTTTCAAGTGAATATTAAAAATATACAAATTACTATTCCACTTTATGGCATGGAATTGGAATGAATACTCCTATCTACTGATAGAGTATCTCGTGACTCATATGAGGAAGAGCCATGCCAGTAGCTTCTCGCCTCGTCCGTGTCATCATCTTCTAAATACACGGAAGATGGACTCGTTGAAGAGATAGTCCAAGGAGTGGAGAGAGTCCACAGAGAGCAGAGCATGGAAATAAGAGAAGGGAGGAGTGAATCTGGAAGCGCTTCATTTGCCTTAGAGCACTGCCCCACTCCAACTACCGTACCTCCTCTCTATTTGGTTCAACCGTTTCGTTTCATGAGATTTGTCCCCCCTCAACATCATCTCTCTAGTGAACTGGTGTTGTTTCTCTGAATTACCGTAATGCCGTATTTCTAGATGAAAACATCCCTTGATGTCCTCTCTAATTCCGTCATCACAAGTGCATGAGTTCATTAAGAGGGGCGTAGTACTCGTAATGATAACCACTCTTACTCGATAGACTTTACCCTGATCTGGAATGAGTACATTCCATCTAACCTCGATCAACTCTCTTTTTCTCTTGGTTCAGCCTCTCGGCCTAATCAGTCAAGCAAATATGCATCTGTCCAGTCAGCAATCTTTGCCCCTGCATCGTTCTTGTTTTTCCCGTTCCTCCCATTTCTGGAAGAATGCATGGCAGGGCGGTGCCCTGATCGAGTACTGACTTTATTCTCGATTATGGCCGGTCACTCAGCTGTTCCCATTGTCTCTAACTGGAACTTGGTTGACCAGCTGGCGAGAGAGTACGCAAAAAGAAGAGAGTGCACGAACTGACTAGACGAAGGAGAATATTGTAGAGTGAACGAGTTTCTAGGAGAGAGCAGATTGGGGAGGTAGGGGAATGGAATGAGATAGGGCCCTCGAGTGAACTTACCTATACTTCGATAATTGGAGTGATAAGAACGTCATTAGACGATGTAATATCGGATCGAACTTCCAATCGCCATCTCACTCACTCACATCAGTTTCTACTCCAATTCTTCTTTTCAGTATCATTAAATCTGTTACAGTCGTCTTTCTATGATGACATAATGTCCCTCGACCGTCGCAAGTCGTCTTTTCAAGTGATGGTCGAGCCAAGCTAAACCCCTTTCCTATCTTGCCCTCCCTCCATTCACAATTTGTCGCTGCTTCTTTTGAATACTACCGATAATGAAAAAATGGATGAATCTTGGGAGTGGATTTTTCCATGGAGATTCTTGTTGTGATATTCTCGAATTGTTCAGATCGACCATCAATACTAAGTTGTCACAATCATCTTACTCGAGATCTCCAAATTAGCAATGAGCTAGAGTAGCAATGAGCATTCTTCACTTTCTAATTCTTCAAAAGAATATTGATATGCCTTACAAGGGAGGTGCATACCCTTGAGATGAAATTGGGGTATGAGCTATATACCATTGAAAAGAGCATAAAAAATTAGTACGATTCGAATTCTCAAACTATGCTAAAGTTCATTGTAGCGAGATGAGGAAGTGCTGTTACTTCTAGCTTCTCTGCCCTATTCCATTCACTCCATTTCCACATTTCCCCATATTCGAGACTCTTGGGTATTATTTTGAGTCAAAAGTTTCTTCCTTCCGAAAGGACGAAGTAATCAACATGGATCGATAAATGGATAATTCCCATTAGATGCACTCTCTCATCTTACGCAGTTTCTCGCAGTCGAATCTCCAATTTGAAATGGTGTTCCAATTGAGAAAAACACAACCGATCCACTATCGATTATGCACTCTAGACAATTAATTTGGACGTACTCACGATCTCTGTTCTCTCATCATTAAATCACCTTTATTTATCCTCGTTCATCTCTTGGATATATATAGAATTCCACAGTACCTTTTACATCTGTGTTTTTAATGTTTAAAGAATTCCGATTTTGATTCCGATTGTCGTCCGTTCATCTCTTCTTTATCTCCGATATAACCTAGGTTCATCATACATTTGGCTGATCGAATTAGGAATTCCCGTATCTTCACGACCCGTTTAGCGTTTTTTTATCTTGCGGTTTCGAATTCGACAGAGGTACTGATATGACGGCACTCAATTCTCATATTTTTCACATCATTTCTTTGATTCCAATTTCAAACAAATTTGGCATAGGTAGAGCGGAATGAAATTAGATTTTCGTGAATCGGAAAGTGTATTTTGTTTTGGCAGAAAAAAGAAAGAAAGGTTCTACGGGCAAGTGGTTATGTCACCTGAAAGAACAGCCATAAGAATGAGTAAGTGATTGGAGGGGGAGAGACGTCGTTCCATGGGAGCGTCTCCCCCATAACAACCACTCATTACTTACTATCAGGAGGGCGCTATTATGTCCATTCTTCCCTGTCGCCATTCCATCATCCATTCCGTACTATAATCACTCATTCTTCCATTCAGGATGACCCGGATTTCGGATGTTGGAGGGGCGACGCCTCATGAGATTCACATCGACGCAGTGGGTCCCATCGCCATCAAGGTACGGCAGTTATGGGGGGGGGGGGGGGGTTGGTCTATCAATGTTTCCCTACTCTGCAGGCAATTCAATGCTGAGCGTAGCCGTAGAAATTGATATCAGGACATAATTTGTTGCGCCTTTGAACATCCTATTTGATGTGATCATAAAGGGAAAGAATGCAGTGAGAACTGTCATCTGGAGGACTTTCGATGATCGAGAGAGAGGAGAGAAATAGAGCGAGGGAGAGCGGGGGAGAGGGACAGAGAAGGAGAGAGGGGAGAGAGGGGGGAGGGAGGGGAGGGAGAGAGAGAGAGAGAGAGAGAGAGGGAGCGAGGGGGTAGAGGGAGGGTTAGAGAAGGAGACAGTAAAAATGCAAAACGCGATGGTTGTGTACTTGTAATTTGAATAAGAAGAGGGACTGCGTAATAGAGGGGTTGATGGGAAAGGGGTACAACCTAGTTATTAAAGGGAGAAAGTACGCACCGGCATTAAATTATTTCTTAGTTGTCGCCAAGCAAATAGTCTCTCGTGTGATTAGACCGCCTTTTGAAGGGGTGATTTAACGAGGTCTTAGTCAGAATATTCTCACTCTAACGCCGTCAAACTTCAAATTAGATGATTGCAGGTGAAGGATGCAGACACTCGAAGCATCTCGAAGGTGAGATCCCCATTATATTGGGAAGGAATGGGATACTCGCACTCAATAATCGCCCCCCCCCCCTTGTATACAAACTACCAGAGAGATGGAATGATGAGATAAGACTAATTCGAAGGGTCGATGATGACTCGCATTTGCAAAAGTTTGAAATGATGAATGTGAGCACTCCATTCGACGTTCTTTGATGAGATAGAAGGAGAGAGAGGATGGAGAAGAGGAGAGCAGTGAATGGTCAAGGGAAGAAGAAGAGAAGAGGAGGAAATGGTCAAGGGGTATTCACTGCTTCATAAGAAGATTAGGGCTCCCATTTGGTTATCACTCAGTTGATCACTTATCAGAGGGAAGGACCGAGAGAAAGAAGGAAACTCTTCCTCCTCCCTTCTCTCTCTCCCTCTTCTCCCTCACTATCAGTGGGGACAGTGTGACTTGTGAGTGGAGGACCGACTAATGACCTAATCGGTGGTTTCCTCTCTTCATCACGATCCTCATTCATTCTCTGCTCCATTTCTACTTCCCGGTCTCATTCGATTCCCGGTTCGTCGAAGCGTGAACGAACTTCACTCCTTGTGTCGACGAGAATCGGATAATCGGGGCGTGCTCAATAGATCATAATCAGCCCCTGCTATTTCTACTCCTCCTCCCCCTTCCCAATCGGCTGAGTGACCCACCCTCCGAACCACCGAGCTCTTCTCCGACCCGTGCTGCGGAATGAATGATCTGGAAGCGGCAAGTGTGTCGTGTACGACAAGGGAAGTACTCATCATCCCTCCGTCGAAGGAAATCCATCCAAAGGTGTGATCCCCTTCTCCTTCCTCTTTCCCTCACTCGTCACACTGCGCATTTCATTCCCTTCATTCATTTCTACTCATTCTTACTTTTTGCTGCGAGGAAGAATGAGTAGAAATGCAATCTTGACATTCACTTGATTTACTCGTGAGATGGTTCACGATCATGCTTCTCTCCTTGATCTCCTTTCCTCTCCTCTTCTCTTCTCTTCATCTTCATCTTTTCTTCGTCCACGCCATTATATGGCAAGTTCCCAAAAAACATTCGCTTCGAGACCAATCGCGAGAGAGCATGTAAATTCGCGAGAGATTGCTCTCTTTCTCTGCGCTTTCTCATCTCTTGCCCACCCCCTGTAAAATGCTGTGTCGTCTACCATCTGAACACGAATGTCTACCTCTCCTGTTAATTTGTGCCCAATCTGTTTTCGTCTCTCGTCATAATACCAGTTGACTGTCGCTCTCACACTCCTCTCTAGGTTCAATTCACATAATGATAGATGTTGATTAGATGAGAGAGAGTGGAGAGAGGAAGGACGTTTACTCCGTGTTCACGAGTACATTGATTGATTAGAAGATTAGCCCGCTCATAGAGAACACTCGCAGAAAGAATAACATGTCTGAGAGGAGAAATACATTCACTCGAAGGGAATGGGAAGGGATGGATGAGTGAGAGATGAGTAGAGAAAAGCCACACCTTCTTCAGCCGATTAGAATAAGGAGATCACGAGTGATAGCAGCAAAGAGACACCCACATGCAGAGATGTAGATCCCAAGGAGATGAGGAATGAAGAACCCATTATTCACCTATCCATCTCTCATCTCATATTTTCAAAAATTCCTTAAAAGTGCGTAGATCATGTCTTTCAAATGAAGTCAAGTCGAATGCACTTATCTTCTTCTTCTTATCAAAACAGAATTCTATCTCAGCCCTCAAGATGCCGCATTAGGTTAGGCAAAGAAAGAGAGAGAGAGATTCATCCGGCTGATCTGTCTCTATTTAGTCGCACAAAAAGATGAAAGTGCATGGTGCCAGTTCGGATGTATCTTATCATTCATCAAGCAATCTCACTATCTTTATCTTCCCCTTCTCCTCCAATCGATGAGTTCACTAACTTGTCTGCTAACGGATCCCGCATCAATCTGCTAACGGATCCCGCATGGTATCCACTCGATTCGGTTCCCCTCGGATCACTGACAAGGACATCTTCCCAACTATCGTAGTCAATCCAATCGATAAAGAAGATAATAAGAAGGTAATGTCATGTTGAGATCTATCTCGAACAATCGCGGGATCTCTCATTTGTTTTTCTGGTACGAGAGTATTTTCGCGCCGCCTGCGCACTCTCGCTCTTTCCTCACTTTCTTCTCGGACCACATTAATTTCAAATGAAGCTACGTGGACATAGTTATTGAATAGTTTTTCTGTATTTAAATGTTATGCAAATTTCATTTTCTCCAGCAAGATCGATTAGCAATAGTCTTCTGTCTAAATGAGTTGTTTTCCTGATTCACTGACTCTCTTCTAGTTTTGTTTGCGCATCGATTTTGTTGTTCGTGGTCTATGCACACGCCTCTTCTTCGCTACTTTTCAGATCAGTAGTGGCTCATCGTCACGTTTCACTGGACATTGAGTTCAGCGAGGAGTACTCTTCAGGTATCGTTTTGCTTTTAGTTAATTTTATTTTTCTTATGTTTTTTATGCAAGTATCATTTTTCATTGTGAAAATAAATTTGTCATCCTCTAGTGATGGAGAACGAGGTGCGTCGAAGGAATCGGGATGATCCCCGAGTTGGAGAAGATGTCATGGCTAGAGAACCCGATTTTGACTTCGGTGCCTCTGGTCCGCATGCGCCCATTCTCTACACTGGATTGATGAGGAAGAGAAGATCAAGTAAAAGCGATGGCGAAGATGAGCCACTCGTTGAGGTGAGTCAGCTAACACTTATTCCAGCCATTTCAACGGAGCTCCTGTTCTATGGCCTCATTGCATTCATTCAATTGTATGTTGTCTAATATATATGAATAAAGTGTTTGCTGAATCTGTAGGTACATAATTTAAATGTCTATTGAAGTCTCTTTTTCGATGAAATATTCCCTTCAAAAATTGTCATAACTAATGGTGTCAGGGGACAATAAAAGGTTGAAAAGGGTGCAATTTGTTAATTGCAGACAGATGCCATCGATCCTTCTAAATCATGGTGGGAACGTACACGCGAGAATCTGAAGGGAGACTTCACTTCCATTGCACTCCTTCTCTTCCTCTACATGCTGCAAGTAAGTACACATATCTAGCACAGCACACTGGGATTGGAATATCGATGAATAGTTGATAATTATTTTCCCGATTAAAGTCTCGAATAGTTGTTATTCAGTATCTTGAAAAGAATGTGACACAGATGTATCAATTTGAGAGCATTGCAGGGAGTTCCACTGGGATTGATCGCAGCAATTCCTTTAGTGCTGCAAGATCGAGGAGTGACTCTCGGACAACAAGCCGTATTCTCATTCGCATATTGGCCATTCAGGTATCGAAAGTGATAGATCACACTTTGTACCTAACATATACACTTTTCCTATACTACTTTACTTTTCACTATCGGGTTATAGTTTTTAGTGATATGATAACCTAAAGATAGGTTTTACCAGGCAGGGGATAACCCTGATGCATTCATCGGTAACCCGATCTGTGCTTTTATGGAAGTGCTGGGACAGAGCCTTCCCTCTTGGGAGGGAGGCCAGGCGACTGCCCTGCCTGTGGAGAGGTCTTTTTACGGACTGGTCCGGGCTTCTATACCAGTGCCACCTGAATTTAGTAGAGATAATTGGTAATTTTGTATCCAAAGTTGGACGTTCTGAATTGTATCCCGATACGCACTATGTCTATTTTAGTCCCCATATTGCTTTCCCTGACCTCTATTTTGAAAACGTTCTCAATACCCCTGTATACAGGCCTGTAATCAGTTGTCCTATTAGTGCAATGTGAAAGCCACAACCACTATTATCTATTATGATCTTATGTTTCCTTATTTCAGTTTAAAGCTGCTATGGGCGCCTATTGTCGATTCGATGTACTGGAGAGCAATGGGCAGGAGAAAATCATGGATGGTAAGAAGATATTTATAGTGACAACAGTTGTTTTTTTTTTCTTTTCCTCGCTTAGCATTATATAATATCACAAGGAGTGAAATTAGTGTTGGTCGATGACACAATTGTAGGTGCCGTGCCAGTATCTCATCGGTGCCTTCATGCTCGTCCTCTCGTACAAAGTGAACGCCATCATCGGAGATGCTCGTATGTTTAAATGACAAACAATTTATCGGCGTACAACAATATTCTTATATTCATATAAATGTCGGCAATTGTAACTGATATTAATTATGCCCCCCCCCCCCTATCTTATATGCCCTTCTCAATTTTTCTTCACTTCAGAAGGCGATCACGGTCCCGATGTTGTTTTCCTGATGATGGTTTTCCTTCCCCTCAACTTCCTCGCAGCAACTCAGGATATCGCAGTTGATGGATGGGCTCTCACTATTCTGTCCAGGTAGGCCATATACAACCTATACATGATCAGTGATTGCTGTAGAGTTTCCATATCCGGGAGAGTGCCCACTAGTTCAGCCACAAAACCGGCAGGGTTCACGGAAACTGGTTCCCAAAAATTTTAAGAAGTATGATGGGCAATATCTGGAAACCGGAGGGTCTTGCTGCTACCACCAATGATGCTCACGTTTGTATTCAACACATACCATATATCGATGTCATTTATTCGCATACAGGAGTAATATTTTCTCCTTGCAAAACAGTTGCTCAAATTGGCTCGATTTTTTCGAGGAATTTTTAATATTCGACCATCTGATAGTGGTACTTAGGCTCTTGTTGCGAAGTTAATTCAGTGATTGCATGATTTCGTCATTTAAATTTTCAGAGTTTTTGGGGGTAATAGTGCATTATTGTTGTATATGCGTGCTGTGAGGGGATCTCTTACATTCAGGAAGAACGTTGGATATGCATCGACGTGCAATGCAGTGGGACAGACAGCCGGAGTCTTCCTTGGAAATGTGGTTTTCCTCACTCTCGAATCGAAGGATGTCGCCAATCGATTCCGATCTGTGCCGCAAGACACGGGATTCGTTGACTTGGCTGGTGAGCTTCCTTTCATTATATGAGAGGAATCGCGAGAGAATCGAGCATTTTAGGGGGGTCAGCGGCGGAGAATTTCAAATTCGTCCTATCTGGCTGAAATTTTAGTGAGAAGTATTTTGGATAATGCTCTTTCAAACTGCGTCGTCAGAATTTTGATATCGGTCGTCATCGTCGAGATTCAGAAGGTCAAACTTGGCACTATCACTTTTCGACAGTCAAATCGGGCTCACTTAAATGATTATAAATCCGTTTAAAATTAAGATATAAGGTCGTTCTTTGTTTCATATGAAAGCTACCATCATGCTCTACAACGTTTATGTTGACGATGTCATTCGTTGTGCTCGTCCTGGTTCGGGGTGGTTGGGTTCACTAAAAATGGCTGTTCTCAAAAAATCGGAAAAACGTCTTGAGATCGGGTGCTTTTTTGATTGATCTTATGGTGAGCTATCTTGTGTCCAAAAAGCAGGCAAATCGAGATGGGGAAAAAAAGTGGGCTCACTTTTTGTACGATGACCCCGAAATCGGTCCCTGACAGCTATACTTCCAAAGCTCTAATTGGACGCTATTGGGTGCAAATACATTCAAAAACATCAAAAACAACATTCTAAGTTGTTTCCCCAATAGCTATACCACTTTCATCTGCCAAAATTACGGTAGGACCTTAAATTCAAAAATCGAGATTTTGGCCCTCAGCAACCTAAGGGATGGGTGCTACTGCTCTAAATAGGTTCAAAGCCATGTAGGAACATCCCTTGACACGTCTCAAACAAAGTGGACACGTATAAAGACGCTATTTCGTCGGCTGGATTCAAGGAAATGCACAAAAGTGTAAATCGGTTCAATATTGTCATTTGGACCTGCCGCTAGGCTAGAAATGTAGAGAACAACGAGCTAAACATTTTACCTGTTGAAAGTTTTCCCCATCTCGATTTGCCTGCTTTTTGGACACAAGATAGCTCACCATAGGATCAATCAAAAAAGCACCCGATCTCAAGAGGTTTTTCCGATTTTTTGAGAACAGTCATTTTTAGTGAACCCAACCACCCCGAACCAGGACGAGCACAACGAATGACATCGTCAACATAAAAGTTGTAGAGCATGATGGTAGCTTTCATATGAAACAAAGAACGACCTTATATCTTAATTTTAAACGGATTTATAATCATTTAAGTGAGCCCGATTTGACTTTCGAAAAGTGATAGTGCCAAGTTTGACCTTCTGAATCTCGACGATGACGACCGATATCAAAATTCTGACGACGCAGTTTGAAAGAGCATCATCCAAAATACTTCTCACTAAAATTTCAAGCAGATAGGGCAAATTTGAATTCACCGCCGCTGAGTGCTCGATTCTCTCGCGATTCCTCTCATATTGAATATCTATTCCATACTTGGACAATATGTTTTCGCTTAATGTTAAAATAAATTTCGTACGAAGAAAATGGAGAAGGGTGGTATTATTTGCACCAAAGTTGTCATTCCGCAGTTGTTACGGTTGCGGTTGCTTCAAGCGACACTTATTTTTTCCCTTTGACTCCACAGATCCTTCGAAGTTATGCCAATTCCTATTTTTATGGTTCCGAGTGCCTGTTTGGCAAATCGTGTGGGTGAATCGTCATTTGAAGCGCGAGGGACTTCATGTCTCTTGGAAGTCGTTAAAGGAAAGGAGAGAGGCGATCTAATTATGTGGTGGAGACACCGTCTGTGGTTAGTGTGTGATGATGATGGAGATTGCACTTGGGGAACATTGAAGAGAAGAGGGGTATTCCACGAGGAGCGAATGGGGAGAGATAGAGAGTGGAAGGGTAGATTGAAGGAGGAGGAGGTGGCCAGATTGTTTCGAGCAGTCTCAAATTGGAACCCAAATGGAGTGCGACCAATGCGACTCGAGGGAATAGAGGAGTTGTGGAGAGAGAGCGAAAGGACCTTGCAAAAAGAAACGTGAATGATGGATGAACGAATGGATGGACAGGGGGGGAACACTATAGAAGCTAGTTTATGGGTTTTCGAATGCATTATTCTTTGTTTCTCATGAATCGTTGACTGCCCTGTGGCTGTTCTGCCCTCCCCTTGTTTGCTTGTTTGTTTAGTGCATTTCCTGAGACATCACTCACATCTGATTAGGCGTTATCATGCTTGGTTCGATGGTAAACTCTTCCTTCCATTATGCAAAATGTGAATAACTGTTTTAGGTCTAATATCGAATGCAAAAATGAAATAACATTTTACTCGTCGCTTATGAGAAGAGAGCTCAACGTGAATTATGAAGGTTGTGATTGATTGTCCCCTCGAGTGCGATGGAGGGCCGTGCTATCAACCGAATGGCAGGCAACAAACATAATACATAGATAGCAATGTCACTGAACAAATATCAGCAATTGATCGGAAAATTAATTAGAAGGAACCAGAGCGGAAAGCATTCGAAGATGGGTTGAGATCAATAGGACAAGTTTTTAGAGGAATTTGGCCTATATGGAAAGGAGGAATTGTCATATACGATGGAGTTCTCTAGCTGCTATCTAGCCACTAAATATCCATTGACGGGACGAGAAGGTCAACAGGTACGGCCTACCCAGTAGTAGACATCAAAGAGATTCATCTCGCAACTGAAAATCAAATGATCTAGTAAGTCTGTAATTTGACCTTGGTATATCGATCGAGTTCAAAGGTCCGAACGCCCCTGGTGAAGGTATCATTTTCTAGCCTGACATTCGAGACGCAGAGGTCTAGAGAGTGCTTAGATTGGAGAGAACCCAGTGAGAGAGAGAAGGAAGAAGAAAAAGATGCGAGAGAGGCGAGGTATGATGATTGGATTTTGAATTGGGACAGACTAGTCAGCTTGTTCAAAAGAATAGCAGCAAAAAACAATTGTATGGAAGTCAGTTGTCGATTGGCTCACCTGGTATTACGGTACTCGTCGTAGACTGCAGACATACCGTAACCACCTCGATCAGAAACGATGACTGCACTCCACCAGTTTCCGAATCGACTTTCCGCTTCTTGCTTGAGATACCTGTAAGTATTTCCTCTGTGCTAGAGTAGTGGATATTTAGTTATAAATAGTAAACTGTCAACCATCGTACGCACTGTATTTTGTTTACATTTCGCTAATCGAAATAGGTGCGTTGGGCCGCTCTCTACTCTGGGAAGGATGATGGGAGAGAGACTTACTTGGCTTGATAGCTGTATTGGTGGGGGTACATTCCAATTGTCTCGAGGATCAGTTCTTTCAGTTTATTTGATCTACAGTTGGCATCTGGCACAGTGTATAGGCTCATTTATGGAACGATAGGTGCACTAACCGTTGGATCGCATTGTTCTGGCTGAATAGAGTGTGACAGTGAGTAGGAGAAAGATGAGGAGTAACCTGGAGGATGACATGTTTGATCAAACATTGAGGTGGCCATGAGACCTGGTCATGATTGGGTGAAGTGATAATTGGTCTCTTGAATTGACTGAGAGGTGCGAACCAGCGGATGAGGTACTAGAGACGGTATAAGCAGAACCTCCGTCTAGTGTCTAGTGGCAGTATCACAGCAAGCTCCGCCCTCTGAGGGTGGATTGAGAGGGGGGGAGGAAGGGGAAAGGGGGAGACCCCTAACTCCGCCCTCTTAGGGACACTGGAAAGATTAATTCACTGTGAGAAAGAGATGCTCTTCTGGAGATGACGGAAAATCGGTCTGCTGAAAAACAGACACAAATGTTAAATTATGTAAATTTTAAATATGTCAAAAAATATTTCATTACATTTTAATATGAACAATTGTGATGTGTGATTATACTAATTGGAGGATTCGTGTTCTTCTGGGGCTGCGTATTCATCGTATCGACTACTCTGGTGTGGATATTCAAGAAGGAAGTGGACAACTCGGTGGAGAAGAAGTGAGACACCCCTTCATTCTACATACTTGCGATAGAATTTCTATTGAGGAAAAGTGGAACTTTTTCTCTGCTAAACTTAGTGTTAAATGCATTTTTGAAATGTCCTTTGCTTCTATCGGGTTATGACGTTATTCCGGAGAGGGAGAGCGGAAAGAAGAAAATCCGAACAACCCCCTTTTAAAAAGGAAGAATTGATGACAGCTCATGGCTCGACGAAGGAGAAGGGCATTGACGGGTGGAGGAGGGGATATTCTGAGAGATGTCTGGGAAGAGGGGTGGTGGAATGGAAAGGACAGATAGAAGACAATATATACTAATACTATGTCCCCCTAAATACACTGTTTCAATAGATACGCTTGGGTAGATTTTCTCTTTCACTCTTCTTCGTAATAGGTGTGATTCTCTTCTCCTCCAGTGACGACGAGCCTCCCTCGGACGACGAGGGCGAACTTGAATTGGGAATCGGAGAGACATACGCTGTGCTGTGGAAGATACTGAAGCTGAAGCCAATGATATGGATGATAGTCATCTATCTCACTGGAAAGGTACTGTAGCTAGTGCCATTGATTGGTACCATCCACCCGCCGTCCCTCCACTTTCAGTTCGCATTCGCAGCAACAGATGGCATCACAGGATTCAGACTAATCGGAATGGGTATGCCTAAGGACACACTCGCCTCCTTCGGGCTGTTCCTCACTCCTCTTCAGGTGAGAGATGCGACCTGTTAGACAGTGTTAGTGTCATTCCAATTTGAGTGATTTGTTTCTCGCAGTGGGCTAATCAATATACTTGAGATTCTTCTTCCGTGGATGATCGGTAAGTGGACTGCGGGCCCTCGTCCTCTCAACATCTTCCTATGGGCGTATCCCTACAGGTAATATCACTAGATTGTCATGGATATAGAAGGGATATCTCTAGCATACTTGTTGTCCCTTGAGAATACTGGTGGGAATCGTCTTCGCAGCCCTCGTCTACTTCACGCCTGGTCTCAAGATTCCCGACACCAAAGTTAGTACTTATACACAGATCGGACAAAGAAAAGTTGATATATTTGACCATTCGAGTCCAGGAGACAGTAATGAGCAGTGTTGTGAATGAAGCTCTTTTAATATATTCTAATTGCAGGACTTCTACATCTCTTTCTACCTTATCTGGATCGCAGCTTATATGTTCCATCAGGTAATTGGAATTGCTCTGAATTATTCTTGAGTGGGTGCAATATATGTATGTCAATTATGAATCGCTGTCAGGTGGCAACGTACTGTATGTTCGTGTCCACGATGGCCTTCAACGCCCAGATATCTGACCCGCGAATCGGAGGTATGCACTTCTTCGTTTAATATGGTGCATCTCCCCCAATGGAAGCTTACAGGAGCGGGTTGAATGATTTAATGGTTTAATGAGGAGCAGGAGCTGATGCTATAGCTCAATGTGCAGATGCAAATTGGATCTGGTGAAATAGTAGTATTGGCAGGGACATACATGACTCTACTGAACACGATCTCTAATCTGGGAGGAAACTGGCCGGTGACCCTCATCCTATCAATCACCGATCTATTCACATGGAAGAACTGTCATCTCCCATCCTCCTTCAACACCACTGAGACGACGTGAGTTAAAGGAAAGAAAGAGTTATTAGAGTAGTGATTCATTGGTTGTTAACCGTCCTTCTTCTCAGTGTCCTCTACTCGTGCAGCACAAAGGCCGCAGCCGAGAAGTGCACTTCTGAGGGAAACACTTGTGATCTCTACATCGACGGGTACTATTTCGGAGGTGAGTACAGCATCCAGACTACATGATTTTGATAATTGCCAATTATTGAACACGGATGTTGTTGTAGTTGCTCTGTGCTCGATCGTGGGTCTCATCTGGTACAAAGTACTATTCTCCAAGATAAAATACATCCAGAAGATACCTAGAAAGGAGTGGCACGTCATTAACAAATAGATACGTTTCATATATATATTGATACCAGTTCTTTCCAAAATAGTATCCCTTCCCGTTGTATGGCAATCTGTTGTTTGCATCTCAATTGTGCAATTAGCCGCAATGCTAGTAGGTCATTTACTTGCTCGTGTACATAACCAATTTAATACTTACTGTAGTGGTATGATTTACCGTATTTATCCCTCTCACATCTCTCCTGCATCCTGTCTAGTCAATTAAGCTTGTATCCTTTTAAATCATTATCATATTCAGAAAACTTTTAGCGTCACTCTGTTTTGTAGTATTCCAAAGTAGAAGATTTTCACATGAAATAGCTTCATCTACTGTCCAAATATAGATAGTACCATTCAATGTAGTATGTATCATAGATCAAATGCAAAAGAGATTTTTTAGAGTATCTTCCTAATTATCAAACTATATTTTCTGGTGTGAAAACCCTTTGTTTGTTGTCAATAAGATTTGAAAGTTGTCTGTCCCAGTGCCCTTTCTCTTTGCTATCATTTTGACCCCTTCGCGCGCACTAAAAACGAGTTCCGTCCTCATCCACAATTTCACTTGTCTCTCATCGATCAATCGATTCCTTCCCCATTTCATTGTGATGAATTTACCGTATCCTTTCCTATACTTCCGATTGTTCCTTGTCAATCATCATTATCAATTACTTTCGGTTGAGAGAAGGACGAATGTTTAGATCGATAAAGCGATACAAGGTTACTATCGAAATCAAAAGTTAATGTGAAAATGATGTTGACAGACTCATCCAATGATACCTAACACCAAGATGTCACTGGTTGATCCGATTGAGATCAGTGGAATATTGGGGAAACATATATTGGTGCGGTGTTCAGTGTTGTGGTGTTGTTTCTTTGGGGCAAGAGTCGATTCTCTCCTGGGCAACTTGCTCGACTGAGGGACAACGGACGGGGAATTTGGAGATCCCGTCCTGGTCCTATAATCATTGGGTCATTGGCATAGGAAGAGAAGAGGGATGGGTGGTTCTTTTCTTTCTATTCACATTCGCGCCAAAAATGAAGAAACTTGGATTAATCGCTCAAAGATACGAGTGTCTCATATCTGGTGAAGTGGGCAAACCAACTCATGGTACTGTGAGAACAGAATGCGTAGTCCGTGGTGTGGTGGGCGAGAGCTATCACATTTTGTCGTATTACTCGCGGAACTTTTTTTCTCCCGCGTTCCGCGAGTAATACAACAAAATGTGATAACTCTCACACACCACACCACGGACTACGCATTCTGTTCTCACAGTGAAACAAAATTAATAGAATAACGCACTAATGAGTTGTTACACTTGCTTGAAGTAATTGGTAGGACGAGCGTTGTAAGTGGAACTGATTCAATCGATCTCACCAATTCGTCGATAGTCCACAATCCGATCTTCTTGTTGCAAATGTAGGGAGTGACGATTGATTCGAAGGGAGATTCCTCTTGGACGAGTGACTTGGTTGAATTGGGAATGGAGAGAGGACTGACCTGCTAGGACTCCGCCTGCCTTCTGTGCATCTGTCGCGTTGTTGCACACTCCAATCTGAAGGGGATTGGAGTGAGGAGGGAGAGAGGAGCACTCACCATCACATAGTCCTCTCGGAGATGCACTCTCACGATACGCTGCACGTTCCGCTCGATGCACGAAGTACGACACTCTGGAGAGAAGCGATACTTATGGGGATAAGAGTAGTGTAATATTATTACGTCCAACTCGTCCTCCTTGGACGAATAGAAGAGTAGAGATAGTTAAGATGACGATGTGAGTGGACGACATTGTCTGGAAGGAATTGAAAGATAAGAAGGAAGAATGGGAAGAGGGATGTCGGAACATGGAACACATCAATCGAATCATTCAATTATCTTGTGGAAAATAGTCAGGGGAAGTGTTGGACGAAAAGGGAGTGGGGAGGTCATGAGTTGGTTGTTATCAGAAAGTTTGGGTCACCACCCTCGCATGGTTATGATCTGATGAGTCGAATAACATAAAGGGTATCCTTCTCTGTACTACGTAATAGCGAGGGTGGGGTTATTTATTATTTGAATAGGCATACGTAATTAGACCAGGCAAGAACCAGCAAAGAAATTAGCATGCTTAGTTACATCTTATAATGCGCACTCTTGAACCAGTAAGCAATAGAAAGAGAGAGTGAACATTGGAAAAAAGAGATGAGAGAAGATCACAAAGAAATGGGGGAATAATATGTTCTAATATAATATGTTCGTACTGTTTTCATGAGAGGAAGGAGGGGGTATGATTAAGTGCAATCGACACTTTACAAGAGATGCTATGGGGCGAACTGCTGAGTGAATGAAGAGGAAGGAGCAACCGAGTAGCCCAATCAACGTACACGATTAGTTGCTTACAAAGTTTTACGTGATTTCAACCTCATTCGATGATGTTGTTTGAGCTAGTATTGAAGCTTGAGTACCTCACTTATATATTTTTGAATAGGAGAGTTATCAGTGCGATCTGGGATGCGGAACAGAAATGACCGGTGGGTTGGAAAGTAGATAGTTAACACTTGTTCCGGAAGGGAGATCTGGTTATGGAAATGGAACCGAAATTGAAGAGGCACTTTCGCTCAGTGAATCTTATATGAATGATTGATTTTTACAGATGGAGGATCCCTTGGAAAATAAGAAGATAAATCTCGACTTCGAGAAGTTCTCCGTAATTGAGGTAAATTTGTGTTCTTTTGTTGCACGAAACTTGATGAGAATCGGATTTTCTCTATTCGTGACTGATTCCTCATGATCTTATTCACTTAATTATGGATCCTTCGAATTAAAAGAAGTGATCAAGATGTTGATCAGTGAACCAATTCCTCCTTACCTCTATAATTGGCCCATGAAACAAGTAGTGATTTCATTCAATGTTCCGATTGAAACAAAACACGAAAAGCAATTTCAGCACATGGTATATGTCACAGTATAATGCTTTCAACGCAATGACTGCAAAAGCAAAAAAGCACGGCAATTGTTTCATCGACATACCAGTTAAAAAATGGGCACCCCTGTTCGGAAGGTGTACTGTAAAATTCAATTGCACAGCCCATGATGGTTCCCTGTGGTACTGTACTTTTTCGCCTGAGAGTCTGTAGCTTTTCTACCGTTTCTGTCAAAATACTGTATTAGTGCTATACGGTTTTCGTATTTTCATTGATTTGTGTGAACGGGCGATGTTTACGAACCAAGCACAACACTACATTTCTAGCCGTGAAATACAGAACCGTAAATAAGGGATGTAAACCGTGGTTAAGCATAGAAATGACTGCACGTACCGCACCATTTTTTGATCAGAAAAGGGACCATGACTTTCAACGGGATGTCGGGAAAAAAATTGCCGTGAAAAAGCGCGGGAAGGGACGCGGGAATTATGAATTGTTTTTACCGTAGGAGTCTTACACGGAATTCCCTTAAAATGCTTTAAATGTACTGTAAGAATTTTCGTCGTCGTTAAAAAAGTTTAGCGACGCGACCCAATGTTTTTTACGTTTTCTTTGCTAAATGTGTACCGTTATGCGTTTTCCTTGTTTTGAATCATGCAAGAGTGTTTTGCCAGGCTACTTCGGAATGGTTCAACTATAATGAGCGACGATCGAAGGAGGATGCCGCCCGACAGGAAATCGGTTCGTATTTTTCAACTCTTTTGCCTTTCTAAAGTTTATTTACGGTTTTTATTATACTTACAGCTTTGTAACACATCTTCCCATAGTAGTATTCAGAGAAAACTTAGGAAATAGCGACCAAATGATGAAATCGAGGAGAAAATGTCGTGGCGTTTTGTTGTATATTAGTTACTACGACTAAATTCGATTTCCAAACCCTTTATAATCCAGTATTAAATATTCATCGATCTTATTTGTCCTAATTTTACCTTGTTGAAGGAAGAATGGCCTAGAAAAAAAACCATCAAAAAGGCTAAGGATCCCAACATGCCGGAGAGGCCCACTACGGCATTCTTCCTCTGGATGCAGGTATGACTTTCCTATTTATTTTCCTTTTTACGCATGTGTGTACCCTTTTTTATAGCCGTCGTACTCAAATGGGTCTGCGAGGGGATTCTAAAGTGGTCATTGCAGGAGTGGGGGAAACGCGCAGAAGACGATAAGAAGCGCTACGAGACTGAGATCGCCAAGTACCGTAGAGAGAATCCTCGATAAAACCTAGTTGTTTTGTCTCATTTGTGTTTCTTTTCGGAAATAAATTTGTTGTTTCTGTTTATTCAACGATCCCGAACACAAAGAAAAGGAGAATTCATTAGTAGATAATATTACTGTAAATACAGTGGGGAAGTCCATGTAATAATCGTGTGGGAACTTGTAAATGCTCCTTTCTCTTGGTATGTGGAGTGAGCTGCGCGAAGTAAAGGAGGGAGCTAGCACTAGGGCACGGTATTCTTAGCTCCCCTAACTGTCCCATTTTGCTCAGTCGGGTGAGGCGGGGCTAGCACGCAATTGTCGCGGGTTCGACTCCCCGCCGATGCAACCACACCACGAGGCACACCACGCGCGCATCGAGTGTTTGCTCCAATTGCACAGGGCATAATACTGTGATGTAAAGATATAAAGTTAATCATGCCCGAGCGCTTAAGTTTATTGAATCTACGATCTGGAAATTGTCTGGTGTATTTCATAAGAATATGCGCTTATATTGAGACTATTCGCTTATCTTAATTGATTACAGGGGATGTTGGCTGAATGGGAAGATGGACAGTCAATGACCAAACTGGCTGGAGGAAACTTCTGCCGAGTTTTCGATCTGTTCATGATCGTGTCCCAGACAGTGAGGAATATTAAAAAAAGCTGATGTAAAAGGATAAGAAGTAATAGATGATGGACTGCCTTCTTAGAGTAGACTTCTTTCGCATTCTTCCTCCTCCTTCTCTTCTTCTTCTTCTTCATCCTCTCTCTTATTCTCTCTGCCAAATAAGATTAGAAAGGCTAAAGAAGAATGAGTGCACACATTAGAATATCACGTTACACTCTAGTCTATATTATACGCGGGATTCATAGGGAATCTCTGTGATGATGATATTGCAATAAGATGATAGTTGTATGTCAGTGGCCTGATCTCTTCTCTTCGGCTTCTTCTCTCCACCATTTCCTGTCGACTCATCCTCATCTCTTCCGTGTCTCTCAGAGTGATACAGTGGCAGTGAGGATCAAAGAGGAGAGAAGGAAGTACATCGAGGTGGTCAGGTCAGTAGATCATACAACTACATACACTATCAAAATGTCGTTATTCATGACATAATTTTGCAGATTCGTTCGGGATTCTCAGCCAGTGAATATCGAGGATTTGATCAAGAAATTCTGGAACGATGAAGTTATGAAAATGGAAGAAAAAGAAGAAAAGCAGAAGAAAGTTCCAAATACGGAGAATGGAAATGAAGAAAAAAAATGGTGAGCAAATATTGCGTGTAAGACATTAGTTTTTATTTTTAAGGAATGTGCAGTGTGGTCCGTGGACTAGGACTCACGTGTGGAAATCAATCAAGAGAAAAGGGGATGAAATATTCAATTTCGATGGAGGTCTGGTAGTCTATTCGTTCACATCTCTTATTGGCACTAGGTCGGATGAGAACTATGACGTCATGCCGCCTTTGATAGATCAAAGGCGGCATGACGTCATGGTTCTCATCCGACCTAGTGCACTCTTATTTTACGAATTAGTTGAATATATTAGTAGTGCCAGTTAGAAGTGACGGGGAGTATTTCTATTTCAGTGAATGTTTCCCTCACTCCATCCGCTCTCTCGAATGATTCCTTCTTCGACGACGTCAGTGTACATTCACTTTTCTAAAATCTTCCAATTATTCAGTGTCTCAGAGACAAATACATTAATGTCGATGAGACTGTATTATGTATAGGGGTGTCCCAAAAGTTCGTATAATTTTTTTTGAAAATTGCTTTCTTTGAAGCGATGAATCTTACTGGCTAATAGTACATAGCATTGAGTTGGGTAATCGATGCGCTTCGATTTCCTTGGTATATAGATAAGGAATTTTAAAGATTACAAGAATGGTTCAATTCCGAAGTTGTGTATCAAAAAATGGGAAAACGTGAAATTCCTTCCTATGAAGAAACATAACTCATTTGATAATGCCTAGTTACTTTGTAGTTGCCAAGTAACTTACTGGACACTATCCCGGCCATCCAAAATCACGCTGTACCTTTATTGCGAAAATCGCGATTTTCAGCGTGTTTGTAAAATTGTCATCGATTCTGATACAAACAAAGGTTCCAAACTACAATTAATTATTCAAAACGAATTTACATAGTAAAATGAGGGCGATTGATTAGCAAGCAACTGTGAAAATTTTAAAAATTCTGAAAATGACCTTCACTCGGCAATGCTAAAATGACGCTAAGTTGCTAAGTTTTGCTGTTTTCTGGCGGCTAATGCAGAAAGATGCAATTGTAATGGCTCGATTGAAAGTATGATTGCTGCCTTAAATTCAAAATAAACTAGAGTGTTGCAACTTAAAAGGAAATAAAATTATAAATTTTCAAAACATGGACCAAAAAACGCACATTTTTCATTATTTCATCACCACTAGGTAATCAGATAAAGAACTAACCATCGCAAAATATATTTCAAGTCGAACTATAATAGATAAGAGTGGTGATTTCATTGACTTACGCTTCGTGTGAACAAAATTCGGAAAAAAATATACGAACTTATGGGGCACTCTTTTATTTCACGGAATTCAGTTTTTCATCTGAAAATGAATTGATATAAATGATTTCTTCAGATATATTTAAACTACTCGGATGAAGTGGTGAAGAAACTACAGAAAAAACTGGAAGAAGCAATGGAGAAAATTGAGGATAATCAAGTGAGAAATATAATAGGAATATCATGTATGTTTTGTTTCCTCAGGTCGAGCAGAAGGAGGGGAAGGAGGAGGTGGCTAGGAAGCAACGACAGTGTAACTCCACCCAAGTGACTCTGCTTGCGACTGTGAGAGAGGTGAAGAAAGCACTCCACTCGGAGAATTGACTGACTTATTCAGGCGAAGATGAAGTACCTCAAAGCCCTCTGTATCACTCCCTCAAACTTCAATTCGGTAGGTCATTACTTATTTGTTTTATCCCATTATAATTCATTGGAGGAGACGATCTACATTCTGCCTAATCAAATCGGAGAGAATGACTCCAAATTGTTTGTTGGTCAAATGGTAAGTGCGCATTATCTGTCTTATTTTAGTTGTTTGATCTCCCCATTTTCTCTACCCTTCTTCTTTTCCAGATGCTCATTCGAGCTCATGACGTCATCGGAGACGAAAATTTGAAGAATAGGTATGGATCACACCCTTTGATATTATGATAGGGAAAATGAAGATATCCTTCACTGTGGGAAATATTTGAGATTCCGTGCAGATGAGATACGTGCATTTCCCTATTCTTCGATGAAGGAGTTCATGCAGCCAACGGTAGTCCTCGCTCAGGGTATGTCCATCCTGGGGGCACGAGTGATTAACAGACCGTCCATGAGAAAACGTAACAACTGGGAGTGGTCCTCGGATGGTAAAAAATAGAAAATTCCGGTAATTTTTTTTCTGAAGTGAGGGTCCAAAGTTAGGAACGCAGGCACCAATAGCTAAGGTTCTAGGTCGGTTTTGAAAAAGACACAGTAACCCCCCAATTTTGGGGTCGAAAAATTTAGTATCATACAAGTTCACGATTAATAGATTTTCTGGTGTATTTTCACTCGTAGAAAACGAATTTCCACATTAAAGCGCACGAGATTTCGATCTAAAAAAGATAGGTCCAAAAAACCGATTTTGTCGGTCGAAATCGGCAATAATTTGCTCATAACTATTTTGGATGCCCCCCTGGGGGCGTGTTTTGATTACAGTTTCGGAATCTACATGCAAAAATGGACATTACATGATTTTTTCAGATTTTTGAAAAAAAGGTGTTTTTGGGAATTCGCATCCAAAGATAGGACTTCGTTTTTAGACAGAAACTGTAGATCAGGTCGCAATGTGCATAGCGTCCTGATTCATGGCTAGAAATGCAGAGCATGATGAGCTGAACATTTTATCTGTTGAAAGTGAGCTTCTATCTGTTTGTTGAAGCGAGCTACAGTGCCTAGAAGTTGGCAAACAAGGGTGGAAGGCGCGCGCTGGAGAGGAGAGGGAGAGGGAGGTCAGACGGCGAGAGCGACAGACGGTTAGAGCGCGCGCTCTCGGTGGACCTCTAGCCCGTGTATGCCAACTTCTAGGCTCTGTAGCTCGCTTCAACGAAAAGATAGAAGCTCACTTTCAACAGATAAAATGTTCAGCTCATCATGCTCTGTATTTCTAGCCATGAATCAGGACGCTATGCCTATTGCGACCTGATCTACAGTATCTGTCCAAAAACGAAGTCTTATCTTTGGATGCGAATTCCCAAAAACACCTTTTTTTCAAAAATCTGAAAAAATCATGTAATGTCCATTTTTGCATGTATATTCCGAAACTGTAATCAAAACACGCCCCCATGGGGCATCCAAAACAGTTATGAGCAAATTATTGCCGGTTTCGACCGACGAAATTGGTTTTTTGGACATATCTTTTTTTAGATCGAAATCTCGTGAGCTCTAATGTGGAAATTCGTTTTCTACGAGTGAAAATACACCAGAAAATCTATTAATCGTGAAATTGTATGATACTAAAATTTTCGACCCCAAAATTGGGGGTTACTGTATCTTTTTCAAAACCGACCTAGAACCTTAGTTATTGGTGCCTGCGTTCCTAACTTTGGACCCTCGCTTCAGAAAAAAATTACCGGAATTTTCTGTTTTTTACCATCCGAGACCTCTTCCGTTCTCTCGTGGACGGTCTGTTAAGAGACTAGTATCTGGATGAAGAATAGGATGGAAAGAAGAATTGACTGGTCCTTCCCTTGAGGTGGTCTGTCTCACGTCTCATCTCTTCGTTCCCGCACCTTGTTCCCTTCGGACTTGCGGGATAAAATTAATTATTCCAATGATCAGTCGGTCAGTTTTATCTTATATGTGCCCGCAAATTATTTATGCCATAATAAAAGGTAAAGATGTTATGCTGATCCTATATTTTGCGTTTTGTCACTTTTTCTTTCAATGGTCCTGCTTTCTTCGGTGTGAGAGGCACAACTCTACCCAAAGGCGCTTCAATATCCATATCGGCCCACTGTTCTCTTGGGAACGTTCAGATTCACGAAATTCTCGAATTTTAAAATGGTTAATTGTTGGTGGTTGGAGGAGGAAGCCACTCGTGTGAACGAGGAATACGGAAGGAAGGAGGAAGAGGAAGGCTTCTCCCAGTACCCCCTTCCCACCCACGAATTACAGAGGGAATACATTGGTTTGGCTCTTCTTCCATATTCATCAACTCTACCTTTTCTCAGCTCGTTGTGCATTCGAGAGATTGTTTACGGAAGAGATGGACAATCTGATCACATGTGGAATCAAGAAGATGGTTGATCACGGAGAGAAGAGTGAGGGTCAGTCACCATCAATCGACCAAGCACCACTCATACACAGAGTCACCAGAAACAACTGTGTGAAATAGAAATTCGAATCTCTACAGTTCTAAACATCTGCAAATTGGTAGACGAAAGTGGGGGGAGTGAAATGGGTGACTTGTGATCTGCTTGCAGGGGGGACCTACCCACTCGTCCGTCTCCTCGAAGATCTAGTGAGTGTACACCATATATGGCATGATACATCATATAAGCTGTTCTATCTTTGAGTAGCTGTTTCCTCTAAACATGTAAGGACAGTCGTTTTTTGCAGAAATCTCGCTCAATCTCGAAACCAGATTCGATTCCCCTGATCGAGGAAGATTGTGCTGAAGAACTAGAGAAAGAGCTGGCTTTCCGTCCCCATCTCTACCGCATTCACGGAGGAATTGGAACAACAAAAACACGTTAGACACCATGACGTCATAGTTCTCATCTGACCGCTCTCCTTAGTACAGTGCCGCACGGTATCCCCCCAGACGGGCGCGGCGCGGAGTGGCGCGGCGGGTCGCATTAGGTCGCATCACTCCCAGATACCCTTCAAAGTGTGCATTTTTCGCTGAGTTTTCGGATGTGGGTTCTTCTGACAACTACCGATCGATCTGTTAAATCTGCGTGTCAAAATATTCAGTTTGAGCTACTGTTCGTATGGGTCACCTTTGGAGTCCCTCTCATCCCCTCCCCTTTTTTCCCTATGACACCGCTCACTAGCGAATAATTAGGAATGGTATCGTAGGGAAATGAGGTGAGGGGATGAGAGGGACTCCAAAGGTGACCCATACGAACAGTTGCTCAAACTGAATATTTTGAAACGCAGATTTAACAGATCGATCGGTAGTTGTCAGAAGAACCCACAGCCGAAAACTCAGCGAAAAATGCACACTTTGAAGGGTATCTGGGAGTGATGCGACCTAATGCGACTCGCCGCGCCACTCCGCGCCACGCCCGTCTGGGGGGAGACCGTGCGGTACTGTATTTGCTCGAATCTTATGCGAACTGCTTATAAAAGATTGAGAACAGTATGAATCCTTTGTAGGGAACGTAAGGCTGTGTAAACGAGGTCCCGTGATGAGACTACTGCAGTTGATGGACACTCGATCAATCTGGTCCGTGGACAGTCTCAGATTGGCTCTGGGGGACGGAAAGGCAGGAGAAGAATGGAAAGGTGAGTGAGGAACTGAGAATGAAGAATATCTCGATAGAGAGTAGATGAATGAATGGGATTGCAGATGAATCAATCTCCGATCTGATGGATGCACTCGCTCCTCTCATCGTGAAGGAGGGCGAGTACATGAGTCTCGCAATGAGGAAGACCATGGATGGACTGTGGATGAGAGATGCGATTGCATTGAGAAGAGGAACGAAGAGAGATGAGTATAAGGAAGAGTATGAATATGGAGGAGAATCGGAGAATGAAGTGATACGGGATGAAGGAGGAAGAGTTGTGAGGGGGAGAGGGAGTGTAGGCCCGAGACTACTCTCCCCAGTTGGAGTTTAGTTATCGCGTCCATTGTCCATATAACTATTATACATTTGCATGTTACATTCTGCAATAATACTTGTTTTGCGTGTTTTGGAATGAAGGACCGAGGGTTTGTAATGATCTCATGCTTTGTAAACCAACTCATCAATACTTTGTTCTGTTTTTGTGATATTTTCTTTGACAGAATTTCAGATGTATAAATCGATCTATAATACAAGTGTGTATTTATGCGATAAATTAAATCGATAGCACTTTCTTATTTATTCGGTTATATGCTGTATTCGTTAGATGAAACGAAGTATCCGAGTGGTTTACGACTATACTGGGGAGACATGGGAATGGATACATTTTGGGAGGAGGAGAGTTACTTCTTGGCAGCTGGGGCCATGTCTATCGAGATGTAGCCAGACCGGACGAAGTCCTTCTGCACATATTCACCATCATCCAAGTATCTCGCTCTCTCCCTCACCTCATGCTTCCCCACAGGCTGGATCATTACACTGACGTTCTTGGGAGGAGGTCCAGCAGGGGCTGGCCCTACCCCTCCCTTCCCCTGCTTTTCCTTAAGTACGATGGGGTTAGTGTAGATATCTAAATGATTGCCACTCACAATATCCGATTTCTTCTTCTTCTCCGATCTTCTATTCGATTTACCTGAATTGAACATTACTAGATTGTCTGAAAGACGGAAGCACACGTTTTTTGCGATTGGACATCTTCGATTGCTTGTCTGACTTTTTGTGGTGCTCATGCTGCAGAGAGCCACTTATGGACGAGTGTAAAGAGGCTTCCTCACATCCTTGTTTGATGCCGGAGTGTCGCTCGTCTGAGTTCTCCTCGATAGACGTTGCATCTTCGAAACCTCCTTCTCTCCACTCGGTCTCTTCGCAGGATCCACCTCCACCTCTTTGTTGTCCTTCGATTCCTTACAATGTGGAATAGTCACTTCAATATACTTCCTCTCCATTACCTTGCTGGTCTTTTTGTTCCCTCGAGTCTGCGACTTCCGTGCTTTTCCTCCTCCCTCTCCAGATGGACGATCAGTCGATCTGCAGACGAGAACTGCATACGAAGAGAAGGAAGTGACTACTCTACCCTTTCTTGTCCTTCGACTCTTCGTCATCTTCCTGAGAGAGATCAAAGATCAACAAGATCATTCTAATTTCCCTCACATCATCATCCTCATCCTCTTCTCCATCCTTCTTCCCGTCCTTCACTTCCTTATCCTTCTTCGCCTTTTCTTCTCTTCGTTGACGTCTTCTTCTATCAGCTGAGTCTTCGTCATTCTCCAGTCGAGAAGCGGGCTCAATCACACGAGATCAAAGATCATTCTCTCTCTCTCTCTCACTGCTTTCTTCGCAGGTTTCGTCTTCTCCGGCATTACTTTGTCAATCCAATCGAATTGGACCGCCATATCCAACTGGAATGCACTCACTTCTTCTATTCCATCCATCCTCCACACGTACCTTCTCCGTCTTGGCACACGTCCAAAGTAGCGTGTCTAGTTGGGTGTAGTCGGGCTCGTCCACGAAATTCAGCTTCTTCACGTATTCAATTATCTGCAAGACATACCGTATTCATCCATCGATAAATCCAATCTACCTTCTTGAATCCATTGGGAGTGCGCAGCTCGAGTTCGTCTGCAGACAATTCTCATGGGAGGTCAATCATCATTCTCGTACCAGTGTTGTTGAACAGTCTCTCTTTCATCTGCAGGATCTGCGCTCGATCTGCCATCCGACGCCAGATCAGATTCTCCTGCTCGAAGAGCTGCAAATTGATACTCTACCTCAACCACGATTCGATTGGTCTCCGAGTATACTGTAGTGTGCATTACCTCAAGGACCATGTATATCCACACTTCGAGATCGTCTTTCCTGCTCTGTTCCTGTTCCAAGTGACACTGACGGGAAGCAAACTTCACCGTGCCCAGGAAGCACACTCGTTCACGCGGAACACTGCAACATGGACACTGCTCCTCCCCTCCCCTCCCCCCCTTTTCCTACCGAAGCTTTCCATCCTTGTCGGTGAATCGACGTGCAATTCCGAAGTCGAGCATGTATATTTGTGAGTGCATGGGAGGTTTCCCGATGGCGAAGTTGTGTGGTTTGATGTCCCTGGAAGGAGAGGCGATCCAATACAAAGATGAGTCTTCTCCCTCTCCTTGCTCACCTGTGAATGTATCCTACACTGTGTAGATCGGAGATGGCGAAGAGTGTCTGACTGGCCACTTTGATGGCAGTCTGCCATCTGAGGGAGAGAGGGAGAGGGGAGGGCAGAGAGACAAGGGCTTACGTCAGCTTCCCTCCCAACATGTACTTGCGGATATCTTCGAGCGAGTGGGAGACAATCTCCATTACGATGTACTTGAAGTCTGGTGTCGCACCTGCACGAGTATACAGTAACCTAGACTACAGTAACCTGCCACCTTTGTCGACCATCTGGATGAAGTGCTTCTTGCGGGCAGGAGGAGCGTGCTGGATCTCAGTGAATACGCCCATCTCCACCTGCATTGTGATCTTTGATCTTTCGCCTCATAATTTGGTCCTCATTTCTTCGAACCAACCTCAATCTCCGTTTCCGACTTCAGAAACACATCCTGAAATAGGGAGGTGTGCTGTGTTTCTGAAGTCGGAAAGACGGAGATCTCATCGATATCGAATCCTGCCGAGTTATTCAGTGCGGGGGCAAGGGATTACCTTCAGTCGATTGAGTAGCTTCCGTTTGCGGGGGTCGAAATACTCTGTCTTCATCGCATAGCGTGGTCTATTGTCGTCTTTTATAGGATCTTTTTCCTCCTTGTCTTTATCCTTGGGATTGAAGACCACAACCTGATACCGTCCTTTCATACCCTCTCTCTCTTTTCTTTACCTTGTACACGTCTCCGAATCCACCCGATCCCAGGATGCTCTCAATCTTGTATCCTCCCTTCGCACTAAGGATGAATTGGTTCTCCTTTAGCTTCTTTCTTTCGGGCTGTAATACACGGTTCAACGTGGCGACGTTTCACAAAGACCGTACCACTCACAACACAGCAAGACACCGTACCATTTTCCGCTTGCGCGCCGGAGGGTGGGGCAGAGCCATGGTGGACGCTGGCGACCACCCGTGAGTGAAGAGAACGAAACGAATGAACGGAGAATGAGGAGAAGAAGAAGAGAACCAACTTCTCCTTCGTAGGCAAATCATATCCATCATCATAACTATAATACTCGCATGTGAAATAAACAGATTTAACGTATGAAAGAGATGTTTGTTTCGTTCTCTTTTTGAACTAAGAAATGTCATCAAGTAAATATAACACGAGTATCACGAGTCAGTGGAGGTAAAAAGGCCCTCACGGGAACAATTTTCAAAAACATATTTTAATTTAGCCCATACTAAAATGGGAGAATGCATATGTGATGACTTTATGAAAAATCCAGGTCACAGGTCCCAAAGCCGCCTTTTAGGAAATATCCAGTTTTGGAGCCGGCTATGCTCTATTTCACCTCTCCGATGAGCTACAGAGGTGGCATTGGTCTCAAAATGTGCGGAAAATTATTTCCAGAATCTTTTATGTTGGATGCGAAGCTGAAAACGCAACGTTGAAAAAGCTATTCTCAAATATTACAATTTCCGAACAAATTATAATTTGTCCTACATTTGTGAGTATACATTATACGGAATTTTATTGAAGATTATGGAAGATTGAGTCCACCATCACATTATAAAAATGTAAAAAGAGCATATTGAGGGTGGTCCCCGTGCGCCGTGACGAGTTGAATGTGATTAAGTGAGCAATCAGAAAATTGAATTGTCAATTTTCTGCAATTCTTTGATGAAATCGTTTGAAAATCGACGGCATGGAACCATGTATGACTGGTACTTTTAGAAAAAGCTGGCGAATCCTAAGTTTGGATCATTCTGAAAAATCGATTTTCTCTACCTCAAAAAAGTGCAAGTTTGTAATCATCAAAGTCAGAATTCAAAAGGTTGGGCGTCTGACAACTAGGTGCATTTTATAGTATGTCCCAACATGCGCGGAAAATAGCAAGAAGACGTGCAGGCATTCTATCTATGTTGATGATTCGTCTCCATAAACATGCCTAAATTTGAGGTTCGCTATTTACAATAATTCGTTTGTGGCAAAGAGGTTGTGAAAATTGAGCAGATTTGAATGTAGAAAATCGTTGCGCACGGGGACCACCCTCAATATGCTCTTTTTACATTTTTATAATGATGGTGGACTCAATCTTCCATAATCTTCAATAAAATTCCGTATAATGTATACTCACAAATGTAGGACAAATTATAATTTGTTCGGAAATTGTAATATTTGAGAATAGCTTTTTCAACGTTGCGTTTTCAGCTTCGCATCCAACATAAAAGATTCTGGAAATAATTTTCCGCACATTTTGAGACCAATGCCACCTCTGTAGCTCATCGGAGAGGTGAAATAGAGCATAGCCGGCTCCAAAACTGGATATTTCCTAAAAGGCGGCTTTGGGACCTGTGACCTGGATTTTTCATAAAGTCATCACATATGCATTCTCCCATTTTAGTATGGGCTAAATTAAAATATGTTTTTGAAAATTGTTCCCGTGAGGGCCTTTTTACCTCCACTGACTCGTGATACTCGTGTTATATTTACTTGATGACATTTCTTAGTTCAAAAAGAGAACGAAACAAACATCTCTTTCATACGTTAAATCTGTTTATTTCACATGCGAGTATTATAGTTATGATGATGGATATGATTTGCCTACGAAGGAGAAGTTGGTTCTCTTCTTCTTCTCCTCATTCTCCGTTCATTCGTTTCGTTCTCTTCACTCACGGGTGGTCGCCAGCGTCCACCATGGCTCTGCACCACCCTCCGGCGCGCAAGCGGAAAATGGTACGGTGTCTTGCTGTGTTGTGAGTGGTACGGTCTTTGTGAAACGTCGCCACGTTGAACCGTGTATTACAGCCCGAAAGAAAGAAGCTAAAGGAGAACCAATTCATCCTTAGTGCGAAGGGAGGATACAAGATTGAGAGCATCCTGGGATCGGGTGGATTCGGAGACGTGTACAAGGTAAAGAAAAGAGAGAGAGGGTATGAAAGGACGGTATCAGGTTGTGGTCTTCAATCCCAAGGATAAAGACAAGGAGGAAAAAGATCCTATAAAAGACGACAATAGACCACGCTATGCGATGAAGACAGAGTATTTCGACCCCCGCAAACGGAAGCTACTCAATCGACTGAAGGTAATCCCTTGCCCCCGCACTGAATAACTCGGCAGGATTCGATATCGATGAGATCTCCGTCTTTCCGACTTCAGAAACACAGCACACCTCCCTATTTCAGGATGTGTTTCTGAAGTCGGAAACGGAGATTGAGGTTGGTTCGAAGAAATGAGGACCAAATTATGAGGCGAAAGATCAAAGATCACAATGCAGGTGGAGATGGGCGTATTCACTGAGATCCAGCACGCTCCTCCTGCCCGCAAGAAGCACTTCATCCAGATGGTCGACAAAGGTGGCAGGTTACTGTAGTCTAGGTTACTGTATACTCGTGCAGGTGCGACACCAGACTTCAAGTACATCGTAATGGAGATTGTCTCCCACTCGCTCGAAGATATCCGCAAGTACATGTTGGGAGGGAAGCTGACGTAAGCCCTTGTCTCTCTGCCCTCCCCTCTCCCTCTCTCCCTCAGATGGCAGACTGCCATCAAAGTGGCCAGTCAGACACTCTTCGCCATCTCCGATCTACACAGTGTAGGATACATTCACAGGTGAGCAAGGAGAGGGAGAAGACTCATCTTTGTATTGGATCGCCTCTCCTTCCAGGGACATCAAACCACACAACTTCGCCATCGGGAAACCTCCCATGCACTCACAAATATACATGCTCTTAATCCAATGTATTCTACATAACTCAATATGATGTGGAAATCGACTCGTTTATCGGAAATAGTCGCATTTTACAGCGGTGATTCAGACGAAGGAAAGAAGTGGATCAAACTCGTCATTTAATTCAGTACGATACACATACTGGATAATCGGGCATTATCATTATCACTTAGCCTTATTCACTTAACACTAGCTATTATGGAGTGATTACGAAGTGGGCGTGGCCTGGGTGGAAACTGGACTGCTGGTGGAGATTCACAAGAACTATGGAGAGTACGGTAGGGAGTAAGATGGGTCACACTCACTACTCGGCTCTAATATCACCAGACAATCACTGAGGCGCGTACATCACGTAATCAGGTAGGCGCTAATTACATCAATTATTACGGATATGGGAGGGCCTACGTCTATTCTAGGACTACTCAATACACGAGACGGAGTCAAAACAATCGATTCTCAAGGTAAAGCGAATAATCAATACTTGGACAGCCGTCAGCGGTACATCTAGGCATCGACTAATAAAGGGTAGGGGTCATATTACAGAAGCGAAATGAAAAAAGGATCACGCTGGTGATGGTGGGTGGAGTGTGTGCGAAATTAGTGAGGAGTGCAGCTGTGAGAACATCCACAACTGGTGCAAGGGTGCTCTTATTAGCATGCCGGTTTGGATTATGGAAGCAAGAGTCTGCAGGAAAGATGAGTGAGGGGGGAAAGGAAAGGGAGAAAGATGCCCATCACCCACACTAATCTCGCAGCACACAGGGGGAGAAACCATGAAATAGAGATTTTTAGGGGCTTATGAAAGTCCGTTGTGATGTGGGATATTAGTTAGTAAGGGGCGGAGCTAGTAATGGAAAGGAATGGGAAGGAAACGATACAGTGGGTGTATCGAATGGAGAGAGATTAGTAGGTATGACGACTACCGTTGGACGGGTTTCTAGAGGAGTTAGGAGATGGGGTGATATGTCATATGATCGTGAAATGAAATGACAAGATATGAAGGGGTGTGATATCAAAATCAATCGATAAAATGCTTGCAACTACCGTACTACAATCATAGGCAAAACATAGGAAACATCACGGGATAAAAAGTGGAATCAGGCAATCAAAGGGCACACATACGTATGAGGGGCGAGAAAAGCGAACGAGTGGCAAAATTTCTACGAGGGAGACAAAGCCTATCACAGGACCGACGAATATGATAAAACTGGGAAGTGATGGCATTCACAGGATGGGGAGCGGGCGATGAAGGGATACAAGGGCATTCGAGTGAGAACAAAATATGTGAGAGTCATTCAGAGTCCTCCGAATTCCTTGGCCATCTCTCTGGCCATCTTATCGATGTCGAATGCAGTGCGGAAGGGATCAGAGGCGGTTCCCCAGCAGCCAGAAGAACTCATCGGAGGGAGTGAGATGGTCATTCCCAGAGGGACAGAAGGGGGAGCCATCGAGGAGTGGAAGAGAGACGACAAATCGTCTCCATCAATAACCATCGAGGGGGGACTGCAACCAATACTCAATTAGTGATACGACAAGGGACGAACCTCGATCCGAGAGAGTTCGTCCCTCCACTCAGCATGAGTACATCCAGAGGAGACGCCGTCCCTGCAATCACCATCCTCAATCATCTAGACTCTTCGACTCTTCTCACCCGATGAGAGTCCACTGGCGGGAGTGATCACTCCACAGCATCCTCCCTCAGAGAGGTACCCAGAGCTACTGCCCGATCCGGAGTAGGGAGTGGCACAGTCCATGAGACCCGCGGGAGAAGAGGAGAGGTCTGAGAGAGCCACGTCGGTTCTACCCCTCTCTCCATTATTTATCAAAATAAAACCATATCTAATTGTAAGGCAGCTCCATTTCTACCGTAGTAAAACAAGAAATGGAAATCGTGACAAAAGTGAAGCGAATGTATCGCCTTAAATTTTGTATCATTTAAATGTTTACATAAGCGGTATCAAAAATTACTCGATATTAGCGCGGTTGAATATTGGGAGTGCACACATTACATTGATCGGAAAAAAAACTCAATTGAATCGAATTGCTAACAAAGGAGTGCTCATTCCATGGTATGAATTTATGAGGAATGACTGATATAGGTTGGAATTGTATCCGGTGGAGATCCCGAAGCACTTTTCAAAAAGTGCTGAGGGGCCCTCAGATTCGAAATTTCGTGCCCTACCTTTTGCACGCGAAATCTGCAAGTTCTGAGTGCGAGGACATCACAGCATCTCTCGCTCGTTGCCTTCGTGGTGTAGTGGGTTGTGAACATGCTTATAATTTTGCTGCCGTGGGTTCGATTTTTGATGCTTTCAAACTTTTTTGCACCGTATTTTAAATAACATTTAAATGTTAAATGTGCCAAAATGAATCGTGTTTTACAATCTAGGAATCCTTTTGAAGGGCATTTTGCCATGTTTTATTATCCTATTACATGCTCACAAAGTTTTCTTGAAAATTTACATAACGAGATATTTAAACCACGTAAAATATTTATAAAACTGGGGCAATAATAGTTTGCATGCATCAAGAATCGAACCCACGGCAGCAAAATTATAAGCGTTCACAACCCACTACACCACGAAGGCAACAAGCTGGGAAACGAGAAATACTGTGATGTCCTCGCACTCAGAACTTGCAGATTTCGCTTGCAAAATTAAATAGGTAGGGCACGAAATTTCGAATCTGAGGGCCCCTCAGCACTTTTTGAAAAGTGCTTCGGGATCTCCACCGGATTCAATTCCAACACTCTATCAGTAATTCCTCATAATTTCATACCATGGAATGAGCACTCCCTTGTAAACGACTGCACAGTCAAATCGCTGAGTCAGATGATCAGTTCTCAATAGCTCTCATTAGATTTTCCAATAACTTTCACAATTAGCATGGCCACAAAGTGGAAATATTGGAAATGAAATGAAAGAATGCATTCTGAAGTTGCCCTATTGGAAACTGCGGGATAATTTGCATTAAGACAGCTCTAGTGCCATACCTCCTCCACTCTGTTCCAATCCGAACACGGGACTGGCTGCACGGGGCAGATGTTGCTGCACTTGCTGCACTGCAGGAGGGTGACTGACGTAGCTGCTGCTCGATCCACGAAGGGAACGACCGTCAGATGAAGTGCCGCAGCCCATGAGCACCGAAGCAGCTGCCTGAGAGAGAAGAGGAGACTACATCCAATCAATCATCTACTTCCAACACCTAATTATTGTTGGCCATTCAATTGGGGGAAAGTTATTCGGGACATGAAACTCGGAAAAAAAGATTTCTGCATGTTGTTAATAGCTCCTCTCTAGAATGAGGTAGCAGTTCGAAGCTTTCAATGTATAACCACACTACTATTGGCAACTGATTCTACGTAGTCATTCGGATTGAGATTTTGCAATTTGTTAGTCAATGTTTTCCATGACTCTCCAATGCGTTTAACCGAACCGAAAGACCTAGTCCTCACCTCAGCAGCGACTGCCTCTGCCGCGTGCATAATCTCTCGATGCTCCTCGTCGTTCTCACTCTCCTCCTGCAAGACAACCAATAGGGGAATCTCTTCCCTCTCTCTCACCTCTTCCTCTCCTCCGATTCGATCGAAGAAGTGAGATGGTTCGAGTGGCCACGAGGGATGGGGACGAAGAGACTGACGAGGTCTGCAGGGCATCTCATTCATACCTTCCACCATTCCATTTTACAATCCAAAAAGAAAGACACTACCATGCGTTTCAGACCGGAAATGCGATACCAAAGAGTATTTTTAAAGAACGATGATTTTTTACCGCTACTATACATATTTTGGACACAACAATTTGAAGTACGGCCTCTTTCATCCCTCCTTCTCTTACCCTTCCATTAGCCTCCTTCTCTCACCTGATGGGAGTAACTCCGATATTCATCATGGGTGCTACTGGTTGCTTGCCAGTATTCTTCATCATCATCATCATCATGGGGGTGGATGTCATCATTCCCTTCGATGACATCATCTCATCGCCCGCTCCTCTCTCTCCTTCTCTCCATCCACTATTCATCTCCTGAGGCACACTCGTCCGTACCTGCAATACTACTTCTCTGTCATCAGTGTTCGAAAAGTAGGTCCAAAATGGCATAACGTGCCCAGTTTTTAGGGTTCGGATCAGTGCAAAAGTAGAAAAGTGCCAATGCTTTAGTAATTTTTGAATAAAATTGTAAACTTACCCATTTTTCAACGATTTCTTATTAAAAGAAACGTGCCCACTTTTAACAATTTTTGCGACCTACCCTTTCGACCACTGTCTGTCATTCACAGCTCCATTGGGATCAGTTCCATCCCCCCCTCCCTTCCCTCCATCGCACCTTCGTCGTCTCTTCCTCTCCTCTCCTCGTCCCATCTACTTCCTGCTGACGCTTCTTCAGCTCTTCCAGCTACAATCCATTGGATCATCATCCTCCTACAGTACTTATCTAGTTCATGGTACCGTACCTTATCGGGTCTAATGTATGCATTGTTTCCTCCACTGTTGTCTGGGTGGATGAACAAGCATCTCGTCCCGTAGGGGCACAGTCCCGTGTTCGTGTACTTCTCGCACAGCTTCGTCTTGTACTTTCGATTCGCTCGTTGCGGCTGTCTGAAGAAATGCACAATGCAGTCAATTCATGGTGAGCAACCAGTGTGGTCTAATTCTACCGTACCCCTCGTCCACTCACGTCATGGGTCGTAGTTCGTGTTCTCCATGGGCGAATCTGCAGTTCTCTCCGAATGAGCACATGGCAGCCTCTAGCCAAGCCTGGCACATGACTGTCTTGTACGAGTCAGGGAGAGGAGATTTGCGACCCGGAGGAGGAAGACGGGCTCCATTCCCAAGGGCGCCGAAGGGAACCAGAGAGGGAGGCAACTCAGCCCCTCCCCCATGGGACACCGGAGGTGCCAGCAAGTAAGCTGCAGCTGCTGCAGCTGCAACCTGTGCCTCTGGTCCGCCCTTGAGAGAAGCTGCACGAACACTGGAATGAGAGAAGGATGAGGAGGGAGATGGACACCATGACTACGTCACCTCTCGTGGTGATCGAACACTGCCACAGGGCATGGCACGAGATAGAGGGGCACTGCAGGCCCCCGCCATTCCATTCCATAACCATTACATTGCGGGCTACCATACATATTCTTTACATTTCCATTTCTTACGTAGCCACCAACATCGTGCCAATTCGAGCCATCGCAACTAGATTGTTTCCTTTTTTTATCAAGACCAGCATTGAAAGACTAAATATAAGTAAGGTGAACAAGTGTTTTCCAATCATATTTTCTATCATGCACCCTTTCTCGTCTTCATCAGACGTTTCCCTGAATAAGAGACTCCACTGACCGCAGATTGGCGTACTGTTCGATCTCCTTCCTCAACTGCTCGTTCATCGCCATAAACTGAGCAGTCTGCAGCAGGATGTTGTTCAGTGGGTGCTGGATACCCTGCAACACATCCATCTCCAACATTCCCCCCCCCCCTTCCTTCTCCTTTCCCTACCTGCACGGGCACTACTCCAGGGGGAGCTGCGTGCTGCGACTGCTGAAGATTCTGAGGGGGCGGGACAGAGGAAGTCGAGTGCAGCAGAGAAGGCAGATAACGATCTAAACGACAAGTAGAAAGTAGATTCATCCATCACAGATAAGACTGCATCCCATTCAAATTTCACGTGTTTCCAAGATATGCATCCATAGTGGTTCCCTCTCCGTACCAGTTGCGGGCAGAGTCTGATTGCCGTTGTGCGTCGTGAGGTCGACAGAGGGAGCACGCACGGAGCTGAGAATGAGAGATCAAGACACTACCAGACATTCTAATCAATATTATGATATAAATGCAGAAAGATGAAACAGGAAGAGAGGTGACATCAGAGGAAACACACGAACATATAAAGAACATTTTTCACTTCAATGAAGTATCGAGAGGATACAGATTACGCCATCCATCGTTCACTAGTGCACAAGAGATCGAAAGTTCACAGGTCTATCACGGTCAACATTGCAAACAATCTACCACCTAGAAAACTGAACATAGATCGGATGAATCTGATTCAGAAGATAAATATGATGCGATTGGTGGAGATTAAAGCAGATTTCAATTATCAAATTCCTCCCTACAGTTTCTTCCTCTCTCTCTCCGTCTCTCGTCTCTATGTCTTCTTTCTCACATTCATACTTCTCTTCGTCTCTCCCAATCGCGTGCTATTTCAATAACAAGCAAGAGAATCTTTGAGAACGACGACGCCAATGGCACCGTTTGCACAGAACCCCCGAGGGGAGACGAAGAGTGAGGGGGGAGGGAGGGAAGGAGGGAATGAGGAAGATTGCGCCGAGTTATTGCTTGCCATGCCAAAGGGAAAACAAACAATAGCTTCCGCGTGGAAACCAAAAACTAATAGAATAAGAGTATAAGGAAGATCAAAGATCATCTCACCTCGCGAAGGACGTCTTGTCCGTGTGCTGAGGAGGCGGATACGCGTACATCTCTGTCCGCCCGACTGCTATCAATCTTCAAATCATTGTTCTCCATCAATCAATACTTTTAGATAAGTACCGTACCTATATGCCACTCCTTCGCGTTACACGACGGTTGCTGTTCAATGGTATGTGAGGTGTGAGGTGTCTCGTACGACGTTTCCCGGTGCGGTGATGGGGAGATGGACACTGTACCCGTAGTGTGTGTAATGTGGTGTGAGTGCTTCTTGTTTAGGTGGTGAGTTGGTGAGTAGTGGAGTACGGTAGTCGCCGGGTACAGTAGTCCTCACCGTCCGGGCAAACGACGGTCAAGGGAAATCGTCGACCCTGAATAAGGGAGATTGTATTCACTATCAGTTTAACAAGGCATCGCGAAATTCGATCAGTCATTCAACACGGAAGTCGTAGAAGGAAAAGTGAGTAGACGGACCCCTTAGGGAAGGAGAAAGAGGGAGGATACGGTATCGGGAGAGAGAAAAGACGTGTATGTACACACGGGAGCCGGATGGCATCTGCCATAGTCCACTCCACCCCTCGTTCTCCCCCCCCCCCCCCCCCCCTGAGGGCCTTGTTTTGTCTTTATTCTATTTACACTCGTTAGTGGCTCTAAGACTTCCTCCATCCCATTCATCTGCCCAGACTAACTTCATCCCCCCTTCCTCGCCATGTCAATTTTAACCAAAGAAAGACTGTCGAACGAGTGACAGAACACCCTCAAAACGTGAGCTAAATTAGTCATTCAAGTGGAATACATGAGGTCTAAAGATGAGAAATTGGGGCTTGGGGAAGTATGGGAAAAGTATCACAAGAGCGAAAGGGAAACATACCAGTCATAGAATAAGGGTAACAACTATAGAGAAAACGAACCCGATAGGTGAGAAGCGAGATCAACGAGTAGGCAAGAGACGGGCTAAGTTCCCTCTGGTCACGAGAGGGCGGGGTTAGACAAAACAAGGAAGGGAGAGGTGAGTGAGAAGACGAGCGACGAGGACTAGACCATCGAGGAATGAGTGGATCCACCCATCCACCATCACCCATCAATTACAGATGATATTCGAGATGCAGAATAACATCAATTATCAAGTCACTGCTATAGAACAATCCGGCGTACGGAATAGACGTATGGATTAATTCATTCCAAATGTCACGATAAACTCGAATTTGGAATGAAATGAATCTCGGGAGATGGGAAATGGGAGTATTGAATAGACACAGCTGTCCCCTCACAAATCTCTTCTTTTTTCAGTACCGAATCCGGAAACGTTAATACCGAAGAGCATGCAAGTGCATCCGTTGCAATAAGAGAAAGAGTAGAAGAGGAGGGGGATGAATAGGAAGGGACACAGGTATATCACATCAGTTCCACATACTTCGACCCCTCCCCCACTCTCGAATCGGCATGCATCTATTCCATTCACAGTGGCAGTCTCACGCAAACAAACACTGCCATACTGTTCAACTAGACCTTCCCCCTTCCAGAGAATCCACACTTCCCAATCCCTGGTTTATAACGTTTCGTATGCACACTGACAAGCATGGCACGAGGAATGTTCACCCTCCATTCCAGGAGTGATTGTACACTCTTCCCTCCCTCCCTCCATTCGACCCTGCGACTCAGCCAGGATCGAATCGAGTCGGAGGACGAGAAAGGAAGGAAAAGGTCACGTAAATACCGAGGACACCATACAGTAACACATGCAATAACGGGCACGGGAATCATCACAGCTCATCCATCCATCGCATCTCTCCACTATCCAATCCCGTGATATCCCACCAGATCAGAGGATTGCGCAATGAGCAAAATGCAGTGAGTAGTGCAAGAAGTTGGTGGGAGTACAATGCATGAGGAGAAGAGGGCCGGATCTGCCAGACCATCCCTTCCTCCCTCTTTTTACTACCTTCATCCTCCTGTCTTCCGTCGGATACAACCCCCACCCCACTCGGCAGATTAGAAGGGAAGATGTGAGAATGACTAACACCACCATTCCTCATCCAAGGTTGCTTATCGCACATCTTCACTGCCTCATTAGAACAGAACGAACTATGGCAGTCATCAAACGAGTGCAGAGAGGAATGTTCACGGGAGCACGAGCTCCCTTCCATCAACTGACGTCATTCCTCTCCGTCCGGAATAACACGTCACGGGAGGAACAAATAGGTGGCCGATGGGCAAGGCAGCCAAGAGGAAGAGAGGGAGGGACGCCCTCTCACGCTATGTCCAAACCCGCTTCCTTACTCATACAAAGTGTCCAGTCTTTCCGTATGGGCCACTCGTCCGCTTCCCCCATCCCTCTCTATCCCTCCCTCATCCTCTCCTTTCTAAGGTAAACTGCCTACTTGAGTGCGTCCAACTTGAACGGGCCTGTCCAGCGCGGGTGGGGGGGGGGCAGCCCCTTCTACCTTCCCCCTCATTCTCTCCTACATAGTTCAGAGACGAGAGAGCCGGAAATGGGGGTTGCCCTGAGGGCGATGAGTGTGCATGATTAGCAGTAAAGGGAGTCTTCCAATGGATCAACGAGGCGCCGCAGAGATGAGCAGAGATAGGAGGAGCGTGACCTCTGCTCACACGCTCCCCAAGTACAAAACGAAGGAAGATAAACGTTCTGGTTTAGAGCTGCTTCAGTCAAATGAATTGCCATAGGGAGCGAACGGGGGACAATGATAAAAAGAGACTCGACCCGCCCTGATACGCAGTTCATGAGAAGAACCAAGGGACATAAATCACATAATGCAGGAATGATCCCGAATGGAGCAAAAAGAAGCGATATAAGAAGGATGAGCGGTGATGTTCATGATTGATTAAGTTAAGAAGGCCTCATTGACAAGGATAAGAACCCCCGCCCCAAACGTGATGAAAACATTCAAAAACATCCCTCGTTCCCCAACATTCAGACTCCGCCCACAAGTTTGCACTTTTTTTGTCATTGCATCCCAATGGCAGAGCCGAGCGGAGGCAGAAATCCGGAAATCAACAGCAAAAAGAACGAGAGAGAGCGAGAGAGAGAGAGAGAGAGGAGGGATGGGGGAAGAGGATAGAACGAGTGCTCCCACTATGAGAACACACTGCGCATCTACACAAAATGACACGAAAATAGAAGCAGATCCACCTTCCTTTTCCTTCTCACACCTCATCTCACCCGGAAGCGGTGTTAGAGACGCTGTCGCCTACACGGAGGTGCAGTGTGCGCATGAAAAAGGCGACGAATGTGATACGAACGAGGAACACACAACGAGTGGGTACACAAACAGTTCGTCGATGGCTCGTTGTGTACTCTGTTCCGTCATCGTCGCTTCTCTCCCTCGCCTTTGGAGGGAGGCCAAAGACGGACGGAAGGAAGGCATCGCACCTAGAGGGAAGCGTGGTCACAATCCAGTTAGGAAAGGCAGGAACGTGGACACTCAATGCCTACTGAAGACAGAGGGAGCACATTTCCTCGTTGAAGCCCGTGGAACCTGCCTGCCGACTACCCTGCGATTAGAAAACACTACCCTAGAGGGAACAAATGCCATTCGAAGAGCAACCTATAAGTGCAGTACATTTCAATTAGCCAATCGTCATTGGGAATTTAACAGTACAAGCAAGAATAAGGAGCGGCGAGAGAAGAACCCTCGACACATTCGAACCCCCCCCCCCTTACTCGTTTGGCATGCCAATGGCATCAATTGTGTACAAATGTAGAAATGATTAGAGGTAATAGGGAGGAAAGATGCGCAACTTGTCTACAGTGGGACGGGACACCACCAACAGTCCAAGCAGCTATTGATATGGGCAAAATGGAACAGTAGATGGAAAGACTGGAAGGGACGAGTCTAGAGGGGCATCAAGAGACGACCAGTGAGCAGAGAAGAGTAATGAATGATCGAGAATTAGTGCCAATCGGATTCGGCTGCAGAGAGAGGAGGGGAGGGGGGGGGGCAATTGCAATGGGAGAGGTGCGAGAGGTGGCTGCAATCTCGATGGAGACGACAGATTGAGAGAGAGGGAGAGGGGAGGGAGAGAGAGAGGGGGAGTGGGGGAGATCACCCGACGATACAGAGAGATCAGACGAAATGGAAACGAGTTTGACCCCTGCGGCACAATGCAAGATATAGCAAGTGAAATGAGTAGTGAGTGGAATGAAAAGGAAAGTGAATGACTGCTTCTTCTGCCGCCTCTCCACAAGAAGGCCTCCCTATGGCATCATACCCGCTACTACTCCCGTTAGGAGATAGTCCACCCAGGAGAAGATATCAAAGGAATCACATGTGGAAACATCATCAATGAAGATTGAGAATGATGTATTCTTACAAGGAGAATTCCAGGGAATTCAGGTTAAAAAGGGGATTAATATTCACATGTTAGATTAAGGTCATTCAGCATCAGTATTAGACACTGGCGCAGAGTGAAAAATATCCTGGAATGGAGCAAGGGCACGATTCGCAGAGGGAAGGCGCCAGTCCACAAACAAAATTCACAATCGAGGCAAGACGATCACAAATCGAAGTGAGAGAGTGAGAGCGGTTCTCCTAGTTGCCCAATTTGAGAAATCCACAGAATAGCACATGGATACGAGGCAGATGGGAACGACGAGGAGTTGTAACTACAAACAAGAACAATGCGCATTTGAAGATGCAAATGAATACAAATATGATTGGCCCATCGATCAAAAGACAGTATTCGTTCAACAAGGAAGCGTTTCGAAACAAGCGCAGATTGGAAGAGATGAGCAATGGAGGAGAGGGAGAGGAGACTCAGACGATCGACATCGGCATGACCAGCTCCATAGCCTACGGTCAAACAGACTAGGACGAGAGAATGAAGAGAGGAGGAGAGACGGGGAGAGGGATGGAAACTCCTTGAAAGAGTGAGAGAGGCAGAGGAAACATGGCAGTCCGGACACGGAAATTGCAAGCAAACCCAAGGGGAGTGCCCTCCACAAGTCAGACACCAAGCAACGGATGGGCTACCATCATTGAGCAAGTCTTCTCTTTCACTCTTTCAATTAGTCACACGGAGTGAAATGTGTCAATGGATGAGGAGTAGAAAAGTTATCAGGGGGGGGGGGGCTAGGCCCGGTCATAATCAAAAAGTAATTTTCTCTAGAATTATGACAATATGTTCCCACGCCGTGAAGAAGTCGTCTATGCAATTATTGCAGCAGAATTGTACAATTTTTGGTTACCATCCGACCTAGTGTCAAATATTCCGAGGCAGAGCCATTCCTTCCCCCGCACACTGAAGAGGGAGGGGTCCAAATAGGGGGGGGGGGGAGGGGGGGGGGGCTTCTCACTGATACCTATCCATGATAGTGGAGAGGGGGGTGATAAGCAGTGAGAGAAGGGGCTCCCGCTGATCACAAGAGGTCAAAAAGGAGGGGGGGAGGGAAGATGCTCCCTCCCGAATCTCCCCCAGAAAAGAGGGAGAGTGCGCAGAAACGAGAGTGTGAAAGGAAACAACAACACGGAGATGGCAGAATGGGCGCTAGAGCAGGATATACACTATCCAGCCAGAGATGGACACTCTCACGAGGGAGGATAAGGGGAAAAAGGATGACAGAAACACGCGAGCGCATCTACGAATGTCATCAACAAGTCGGCGGGAAGGGAAGAGTGGGAAGGGAATCAACCCTCCTCCCTCGACCCCCAGCCACTTCCCTCCTCCCCTTGATCTACCCCTCTCCCACTCAGACAATCGATTCCAGATCAGACCATGAAGTACAGGTGATCTTCTCAACTAAAATTATGCCCTTTTTAGATAGACATTAAATATCCCTATTACAGTATCTCCATTCCATAAACCACACTCAATAAGCAAGACGAAGTGCATGAAGCTGACTCGGGGAGTGGTATGCAACTTTGGTCTAGAGGGAGAGCGACGGTTCTCCTCTGCTCTCCCCTGGTGCCCTTGTAAAAACCAGCCCGTGCCCCACTGGGGGACGGGAGGGAGCTCCTCCTCCCTCAGAGAGACTCTTTCTCTTCCTCTGTCTAGGGGGGGGGGGGGGGCACACCTGAGGGAGAGGGCAACCGTGATAGGCACCGTGCTTAAACCCTCTCTCGCCCCAAGGTTAGAAAGAGCGAGAGTGAAATGGAAGTAGGAAGCAACAACTTAATATGATTAGATCAGTCGATTAAGTACTGCGCCTATCCAATTGGCAGTTGCGACGATAGGAAGGGTATGGTGTGAGAAGAGTATGAAGAGAGTGTAAAGTAGAGGGGAGACAGATCCATGGCAGCTAAATACCGTAGCTCCTCCCGTGGCCTTGGCATGGCCGGTTCACGAGAATAATGCTCATGAGCCATCCCTTTTCACTTGGAATAGTAGTGTATGCCGTAGAATTGATTGTGCATTCTGCTGCATCCCTCAACTTCATTAGCATATCCCTTCCATATCTGCTTATTTCGATCACTGCTAGAGGAAAACAGAAAACAAAGAGGAATTTCTCGTGAGGCTGCGTAAACAATTGTGATAATGAATACAATCCGAGCGTGTGCGAGGGAGAGGACGAGAGATCATCAACACCCAATGTTTTCGCACGCTCCGGAGCAACGCAGAAAAATATGCCCAATTCACATATTATTGCGGGGGGGCAGTCAACTGAAAAGAGAAAAACGAAAGCAATTGTATCGATATGAAAAGCAGCAATAATTGAGAATATGACAAGAAATAAATTTGATTTCACGGCACTCTTCACTTTTCTTCTAGAGTAATCCATGCAGATCCTCTCTTCCCCCGAGGGAAGTGCGTGCCATAAGCCAGTGATCGCCCTCGGGGTCTTCTAAACCAGACTGCTAACCATAGGAGAGAGAGAGAGAGGGAGGGAGGTTGCGAGTGAAGGGATCAAATGCAACATACTAGTTCGCTACTACACCTCACACCTTACTCGGATCAACCCGATCGACTATAAGCCCCTATCTTCAAATGCCCACTCGATCAGTTCACACATCCAACACAAGAACAATGCTGCAACTGCTCCCCTCCATCCATCTCCCCTCTCCTACTGCAGACACGAGACAGATCATTGCTGTCACCTCCTCTGTATCCACTTCGCTCTTCAGTCTGCTCCAATCCTCCACAACAATATTATCAGATGGGAACGGCGCTAGGCACTGCCTGCATACCATTTCGGCTCGTGAAAAAAGAGAGAGGGAAGTGATAACACCTGCTTGGACAGTGGCCAGGGGATCAAAACAAGCGATAGATGGCCAGATTACATGGTGGAGTAGAGGATGGCAAAGGGAAAGAAAGCGAGAGCCGCTCACTGACCAACCCAATCGCTCAAGCGAACCGGACCAAATTCTCTCGCGTCCCTTTAAGCTCTAGAGAATTGAGTAATCACGCAATAGTGCCATTGCCCGCGACGTAACTAGTTGAATCTCAGTGGCCTCTCAAAGTGGATCCCTGACACGACCCCGCAACTAGACAACACATCGAGTGACAGCATCGCATAACATGACCTACCCTGCGATAACGAAACGAGAATGTCTAACGAGAACGAGGGAAAATACTGCAAGATAACCTGTGAGAGACAGCCATCCAGCAAGAAGATCATTCACCTTCCAGATTACTTTCGATATAAAACTATTCTATCCGGTACTCAGTTTCCCTTTCGAAAGCTGTCAGTTACAGCTGAGCAATGGTCTCCGAGTGGCACGACACTCGCTTCACCCCTCCCCCAGATAAGAGACAGAGCACCGAGTGACCCTTCCCCTGCCCCTGTCTCCATTGGGACAGAAAGATGTGAGAGAGAGAGAGAGTAAGAAAACTGAGAGAGTGCAGTAATTAACTGTCAACCACTGAGATAAGCCGATCGTTCAATCAGTCAATCACAGTCTGGCGAGAACAGTACAACTGATAATAACTTCAGTGACCGCTAGCTAGGATGGCAACCCTCTCCTCCCCTAAGACAACGATCACGCTCTTCGACCAGAATGTAAGAATTCAAGGATTGAGAGAAAGAAAGTGTGTCACATTAGTGTCGAGTGTTACAAATTAGAGAATATCTCAAGAAAAAAATGAGGGGAGTACATGCTACTTGGACTGTGATATCGACCTTCACATAAAACTATTTCGATTGAGTGAAGAGAAGAACGGCACTTATTCATTTCTCCCAGTTTATTCCTTCACCACACCGAGTGCGGGAACAGAATTGTACGTCTTGCGCGCGAATGCCAGACAAGGTACAAAGGAAGTCAAGTTTGTAAAAGATGCGCCATTGTAAATGGTGATCTCCTATGGCATAATAGTCCTAGTCAGAGAAGAAACAGGAAAGGGCTGACAGACCTCAAATCGCTAGAGCCAAGGGAAGATCGAGGGTTGAGCGGGGGTTACTGACAGATGATAACTTCTATCGGCACCGATATGGTCAAGAGAACCGAAAGGCAGAGAACAAGTGAAAGAAGGAGTGAGCAGACAGTTCGAGATGGCAGGCAGTACGCTAGAGTAGGAGAGTAGTCGTGCTGATTATCATTTTTGTTCGATAACAAGTATTTCGTTCCCGTACCAGTCACAACACATAAATGTATTATTATATTTGTCGCGTCGTGGTCATGCGCTAGCTCAGCCGTTAGTAATGTATTTTGTACCCTTGTTGCGAAAGGCATTTTGTGTACGTAAAATCGGTATGCACAGAGAAGCCTAGGGTTACATTTTGAGACGGTGATTCCCCCCCCCCCCCCATACATTTAACAAGCAGTGGACTCTTCTTCCAGAAGCAGTAGATCACAACCAAAGGCTACGAACTGGTATCCTGCGCAGGAGGTGCAGCTGCACAAGCTAACTTACATCCGAATGATGCATCCAAAATTAGCGTTCAAAGTTGACCCTGATACATCCACAAAACGACAATGATTGACATCGCGCGGGAAAGAAAATGGAGGACGATCAAGAAGCGATGGACGGGTCCTTTACCTTTATCACAAACTGCCAATCTCATCCAGCGACCCAAGGTCTGTAAACTAAATCTCCTGGCAAATTTGTAGGAAAAAATAACAGCGAGGAGCATTAAGGAGTGGTTTGCTTCAGCGAAAAGGAATTCATAAGAAGTATTCAAGGCAATAATCACTAATCGGGGTACGAACAGGAAAGACCTAGAGCAAGTATTCGGACGAAATGCAGAGCACATGGCATGGTAGAGTATGGGCCATAACTGCCCTAAAGTGGCACGACAGGAGGGCCCACTTCTTTACTCGAGGAGAAAGGTGAGAGAGGAGAAAAACCGTGCTCAAGAATAAGCCTGAACAAAAGAAAGAACGTGAGAAAAGAAGAAATGAGAGAGAACAGACAACGAAGAAACGAGTCAGTAACACCAGCTACTCAAATGACCACGTTTACTGGACCAACGCAATAGCGCTGATCATCAAGGAACTTAGTTAGGGACCGCGGAGGGGTGTAAAAAAATACATTCTGAATCAATTCCGCGATTCTTATCTTATGAAATCGAGGTTGCGGAATCGATTATGAACAATAATAGTCATTGAAAAAAATATTAGCACTAATAAATATACCTTTGAAAAATACACATTTTACCAGAGATCTACCGTAATTTTTTGGTTGAGTTGGGGCGAATTTGTTACTTCTGAGCCAATGTTATAGGGTCATCCACTCTAGGGTCATCCACTCAAAATTTCAAAATTTTTCTAAAATTCTTTTATTATATGGGACGGGGTTATCGATGGTGCGGAAAGAGAATAGCGTCACTAGAATTATAATATATTTCATTTTCAATGAGTATGCGCCTATTTCTCTAAGCTCCGCCCATCGTGGTGTAGTGCAAGCTCTCCAGAGGTTTGCTGGGTCATGTCAGTTCAGCGGGACAATATTTCGAAATTTCACATTGAATATATCATGTTTTCTTTTATTGCATTACATAGAACTGTTAAATTTGGTAAATAATTGATCATGTTTTATATTCTGGGACGTATGTGCTTCTAATCATTGAGCTCGATTGATAATGGTATACTGTAGCTTCGTGCATCTCTGTGTGCTAAATTTAAGTAAATTATTAATATACCTTTTGAATACATAGTATGTTCAATCGGGTGATATTCAATCGTATAAAATGAAAGAAAACATAAATATCGCTTAAATATTAGCTGCGGCGTCCATCATCTTCTAAAAGTTCAAGCTTGTATTGCAATGTTTCGCTGATATAAATTTTGCTAATTTTTTGTTGAATAAACTAATCTTGTACGTAGAGTATTCCAACTCAGATTTGGAGGGCGGCACCCCCTGAAACGATTTCTAGCTAATTTAAACTGAATGTGGCGAAATACAAGTGCCTACAGAATTTTTTCGCTGACATATTTTTTCCTATTTTTTAAATATATTTTTCTCATGAATAACTCTTTATTCGCTGTAAAAATTGGAGAACGGCATCCCCTAGAATTCGGTAACTGATTTTTTAAAAAGAATTCTTCTTAGATTTAAATTCGCGGTGCTTGGGAAACATCGCTCCGTGCACAACCTTTTCCCGGTTTTAAGCTTTTTAATTTGCAGATGATTGTCCCTACCAATGTTATTTTCAAAAATAAATTAATGCATTGTATCATTATTAAATTTTTATTTTTTACTGTTTAATTTGATAACATATGCGAACGATGTGCTCAAGACCAATTAATCGCGCTCTACTGATGTACTGCCCGAGAATCGAGCTTTTGCCCATTTTGAACTTGGACTGCTATAAACAAGTTTGCGAACGACGGACCGTAATTTTTAGTACGTGTTTAGGACGGGGGGAAGGTGGCTGCATGCGATTAAAGGTTCAAGTCAAACTGTGCACTCAGAAAAATGGAGAAAATCAAGATTAACCGACAAAAATGACGACAGTGTCTCAGAAAGAGTCATATATCATGCTTGCGAACGAACCCCGAGCATCACTAGTACCTCTACAGACTGCAGGGATGGTTAGCGCAATCAACTGAATAGAGCACTAAAACTGTGCACTTCGATTTAAAGAGAAAAATACAAATCATTAGAAAAATGTGAAGCGCAATTTTCTAACAATCCATTTATTTATGTTTTACAACCGCTAAATTACTTAATTCAGTTAAGATTTTGTATCTTCAGACGATGCTCTATTGATTGTACGCAAAAAATTAATTAATTAAAATAAATTAAATCTGAGAAAATAAATAAATAAAATGGTAGCGTGATGGTGTGTGAGTTTTCCCAATACAAAAAATGGTGAACGGCAGAAAGGACGGAGCTCCGCGGTCCCTAAACTTAGTTAGAAAAAATCATAAAATCGATAAAAAAAGAAAATTAAGGAAATTCAGAATTTGCGAGAGCGAAACAGCAGAACACACACACACAAAGTTACGGTAAAACAGCGAATCGATCCATTTGAGTTTTGCACAAATCTTGCGCAAGAGCTCTTTGCCTCTCATTATTTCCTGTATTTCTGATCGTTTTTGCGCAATCCGCTCTCTCTCCGATCCATCCCTCTTTCCACTCTCCTTTTCATCCATCCCCTTGCTCTCGATGCTATTTCGTCGGTTCCTCTGTTCGTCTCTACTCTCTTGCTGACTACGCAACCGATCCGAACGGGTTGGGCACTGAGCACCGATGCTCATTCCCGAGAGATAACTGCCTGTCCTGCCTTCTCTTCCCTTTCGATGCGTCTCTACCGCCCCCCATCATTTCGTCCTCGTCCTTTCACTTGCTGTTTTGTGTCTATCCAGTGGAAAAGGAAAGCGATCACAGCCGTTCTTAATTCCTTACACTGCCCGCCGAACTCGGCCCTTTAGGAAAAGCGAAAGTGCCAAGCGCACACAACCCGTTCTAGCAAGAACAGTCAGGAAGGAAGAAAGGACAAATAGGAAACGGTCTTGACGAGCAAATGGAAGTGAATATTCGAAGAGCAGGAGAAGGAAGATTGTGGTGATGGGTTATGAGATGTTCAGAGGATAATAGACAGAGAGGGAATCGAGGAGTGACGAAGCGCATAAATTGGGTGTATCTGCCTTGGATCTCGATCTATCCCTGCATAGGCAGATAGACGAGATCTAATCACATCTCCACCCCCTCCCAATCTTGAAATTCCCCTCCTCTACTTCCTTCATATATCTCATACTTCGTTCAACAATCACAACGAGACAACAATCATTCAGTATTTCTATATAACAATTAAGTTTGAACTCTATTCTACAATATCCCGACTAGATCACAGAGAGATGATCAGATCAGTGGATAGATGGATGAGAGAGATCAGAGATCACTTGGGGACTCTTCTCAATTCATTCGTGAGCCACATGCAGAATGTGATGAGTGCCATTGATCCTGATTGATGGGCAGCAGCCAGCCAGACTGGCACGAAGTGCACCTGAGATCAAAGATCAATCTGTGACCCCCCATCCGCTCAGACTATCGTAGCAATGAACATGTACCGTACCAGAGTGGAAATACCAAGAATTGCTTGAGTGTAGCCCATAGCCATTGCGCCATGAAGTGCGATCTGAAAATGCACTATTTTTGAAAAATATTATTCATAAAATTTAATGTTATTTCGTATAGCTGCAACAGTTCCGAAAGATAATATTAGGTTACTAGATACCTTAGCTCTCTTCGACAGATTCATCCTTCTTCCCACAAGCCAGGTGGCCGTGATTGATGCTAGAGTGAGATATGCCTGCAAATCGATACTCAACCATATTCCAGTCTACAGTATTTACCAGATTTCGGTGGAGGAACTGCACGGTAACTTCGTTCTCGAAGGCATTCTTCCAAAGGGGAGTACTGTAATCGAGATGTCTTCTATCATTAAAATCACATTCTCTCACCGGGAAGTCAGATTCTCGGGGATCCAGTTATCGGCGTACTTGGGCCACGAGTTGTAGACTAGACCGGCGTCGAGACCAGCCACGAAGGCGCCTGGAAGGGAGACGATGAATGATCTCCTCTATCTCACACCATCACCCTCAATCCCTCATTCTCACCCATAACAGCGGTAGTGAACACGAGTGTCTTCGATCCGTGAGCGAGACCTCGCAGTTTACCAATTCCCGCCAATTTAGTGTGCTGCAAACATAGAGAATTATTACTGAAAAGAAGCATCCATCCATTCGGTGGCTGCAGCGTTCTAGTTCAAACGAACATTTCCCTCGCAATCGAAAATGGCTTTGGATGTACACTACCCATCAGCGTCTCTCTTACATCGATGGGCTTGAGTACGTGACTCAATCCAGTCCACAAGAACATGGAGTAGAGCACGAAGGCCAGCGAGAGATGAGTTGCCAATCTGCACTGATTATCGATTGGAGATCATTCATAATCCATCCATATATTGAGTGAATCAATAGAGCACCTGTATTGAGATACTCTAGGGACGTCGCTCGAGTTCTGCGAAGGATCGAGGCCGGACTTAACCATCCACCATCCCACCAGACCCTGTATGAGATGACGATCAATCAGAGTATTTATTGATTGTTAATAGCTACCGTATACTACCGTACCTGTATTCCGATGAGCGAACCAGCCAGCAGCATACGAACCTTCATGGGACGCGCGAAGTATCCTGAAACAAGAGGATGCAATGAACGTAGGAATGGACAAGTATATGGTACCTCTAGCCCAGAAGTAAGCACAGGGGATAACGAAGGCCAATCCGATGGCACGGCCCCACATTCTGGAAAGACGGGAGTGGAAGTAGTAGGTGAGTATTCTAACCTGTGAGTGTACTCCATCGTCCAGATGAACTTAAACTGCGACAGAGTCATCTCCTCATTCGAAGATTTGCTCAATATTCGAACAATAATTGCAATTAAAAATTGATATTAAAAACACTCCGCCCCATCTTTTAATTTCTCATTCCTCCAAATTTCTGAGGGGTTGTGTACCCGAAAATCAGGGAAGAATGCATAAAGGGGTAAATGAGAAAGGGTGGTAGAAACTAATGAAGTGCCAAAACACTTACAATTTGTACTCGGGGAACTGTTTGTAACGCTCGAACTCAGTGACCCACTCAGCCTCACTGAAAATAGAGATTCAAGAGTTTTAAGAAGAAGAGTCGGTTGTAAGGGGAAACACCCACCTGAGAGGTGGTTTCATCGTGCGGAACAGATCCCAGTTGACCATGGAGAGACCAGACTCCGTCAATCTGCAGTCATCTCGAGTGAGGGGCGAGGAAGGAAGTGCTGACTGACCTCGTGACACCTCCGAGAGCCACTGCTCCGTACACCATTCCAGCACAACCCAGCAGCCACACTCCCACCTCAAGTTTAATACATTTCATTGCGACCATCATCGAGTTTCCACTTTCCTAAAAAAGAACCAAGCCTTGCCCCGTCCGTCCCTTTCTCATTATATGGTTACTAAAGGTCTCATTAGATTGCTCCGGCGTAGACTTAGTTTATAAACTAAACGTTTACATAGGGATCTACTTACGCTGCTTAGGCTTGGATTTTAGCTACTTAAGGTTAGGTATTCGACCACGCCTCGCAAAGGGAAGGATGCGGATCATATTAGACTTCTGGGAAAGCAAGAATTGCAAGTTACATCGCATTTTGCTTCTTCGTGATTCATTTTCATGGAGAATAAAAAATTGAGAAGACTCGACATCGTCAGCTATCCATTGATTACAAACTCATAATTTATTTATAGCTCATTGACTGAGTTATCCAAATGGAAATGGCAAACAAACCTTTTTCCTCTGGGACGCCGTAGACTGCGCAGCCAGTTCTGCCCCCAGAACAACCCATTGAGGACGTGAAAAGTGCCTGGTAATCAGAAAAGTAGGGCTGAGCCGGGAACCACTCTCGCACCCCAAGCGAGAATGTCAATAGACCACTTCGCCTTGTTGGTCTATCACTTGCAACAAACCTCCTTTCAAACCAGTCACGCACTAACAAATGAGGTTATTCTCATTTTTAGCCTAAAAATTTTAGGATTTGGGATTCGTTAATACGCTCTTTAATCGCAATACCATAAACAATACGAACATGCTTCTAATGAGTGGTCTAGCTGCTGCAGAGACAGCCACGGGATGGGCTCCGAGGATACCTTGTCGCATGCAGCTAGAGGCTGCTGCCCTTGCTACCGACAGCATCTCCAAACAGATTCACGTTGCTGAATTCCTGTTGATATTGTTTAGATACCGTAGGGGATGCTTCAACGTCTCTCTCAGACGACCAAATCAGTCGAATACGACAACTAACTTCATCACACACTTATTGAGCATACATCTCATGATGGTTTAAATTGAAGGATGAATTGAATGAATTAACAAGCAATCGTGTCAATTTAGGATACAAAAACGGATCATCGGAGGGATATTCTACCTATCAACGATGCTACTATGTAGACAACTAACCTATTCATGAAAGAAAAGAAAAAAATGAAACGGTGCGTGCGAGGGGGTAACAGGTGGTGCTCTGAAGGTAGATGGTACGACCAGAGGAAACAGATCAAAGATTGAAGGGCATTCAATTGATAAAGCGACTACATTCTGAGACTATAATCGAAAAGACTACGAGAGAATGACCGGAGAAAGGAAACATAAACGAAATGAGAAGTCTAACAAGTAATAATATCTAATCTAACCATGATTGCGCCATGACAAAGATTGGAATTCAGATTGCTATCATCATCAATGGCTACTGGACTCTTAGTGCTTAGCCTCGGCATCGACGGGAGGATGAGGAAGGCTGGGCACCATTCCGAGGTAGTCGAACTTGAATCTAAAACACAAATATAAACATAAATCCTACTGTTCATTCGGCAATAAGCTACCGTACCTTCAGCAGTAACTAAGTGATGAGCAAAATGAATTAATTTCTACCTCCAGTAAGCGACGACGACTCTGTCCCACATGTTTCCGGGGTGATTCAACGCCGGTCTCACGTCCAAATGAGTGAACAGTTTCGAACTTGAAGAGAACATGTTATATTGACAAAGGAACAACGGTAAATTAAGTGGTTAAATACCGAGGATCGACGGCGCCTCCATCATAGTAGTCAATCACATACTGCACCTAGAACGGAAAATCGTTACAATCTCAGGAAAATAATTAAACCGAATATAAGGATAGAAAAAGGGACTGACATCTCTGGCTCCACATCTGTCGACGATCCAATCGTGTCTGTCGAAGGGGAGATCGTACCCGAGCAACGAACGGAATCTGAATACACTCATGAATGGAGAAGGGAGAATCGAGAACTAACCTGGCACGGGGCGAGATGTTCTTAGCGTCTCCCTTGAAAGATCGCAACTTCGGAGCATCGCACTCCCTGAATAAAACACTTTCTTTAAATATACTTTCATTGTCATTAGCTTGAACAGTAACCAAAGGCAAAACTAACGGATGGAGAAGGTTCTCCCACTTGAGCACTTCTTTCCATGCCTCTTCGTTGTTGGCATTGTGAATCTGAAAAATTAAAAAAAAATGCTTACCGATCAAAATTGATCACGAACAAGTTAGAAAATTTAATTTTAAAATGAAATAAAATAACCTTGATGATATTATCCATGTCCTTCTCCGAAAGGTGGTCATCCTCCCATCGCCAGCCCTTCCTGAAGAAAGAGTCATCGTTCACAATCCGTACACTGATAATCACTCTAATGATCGATTACAGGGCATGCTGTTCCCAGTACGATAGGAAATATCTCACTTGAGCATAGCATTCCAGAACATCTGGGGAGATGGATAGGTCCAGGTCTCCCCAGGTGCCTCAGCCTTGGGAATGGTCGACTTCTCTCTCTTGGTCGGAAGAGCGAAAGGCTGGTCAGGAGCAGGCTTCTGATTGGGGTGCTCGAGCTCCTGCGATGATGAGGAAAGAATCAATCGGGAGTTCAAACTAGGAAGACAATGCTTGCTAGAAACATGAATGAGGAGATAAGAAGTGATGCCAGGCAAAATGATCACCAAAATATGATTCATTTAAATATATATAAATTATTAAAATGAAAAGAGTGATTACATAGTTTCTGATAGACAAGTAATCACTAATCGTTTGAAGTGAAAGTAGCACACATTACTGGTTAACGTTTCGCTGCATAGATATGAAAAATTGTCTGTAGTATCATTTGAACATTACAAATAGAACTGAGTGGGTGAACTAACATTGTTGAGGGGGTTGATTCCCTGATGGTCGACGGGGCATCCCATGGCTGCGGCTCCTCCGGCAGAGGGACACTCGCTCGGTGCAGCAGATAGCTGGGCGATGTGACGGCGCGCAGCCGCGATTCGCTCGCCCTCGGACTTGGGCTGGAATGTTCAATTCAGTTACTTAGAGAAAATCAAATACTCTTACATTTAGGCGGGTAGGAACAACTATAATTCCGGAAGCCGCAAAAGAAAAAAAGAAAAAGAATAGAAAATGGGCTAAAACCTTGACTTCACAGGCTTCTCCGCAGTTTGGTTGCGCGACAGTCGATTGCGCGGCGCCCATTTATTACCTATCAAAGACAAATTAAAGTAAATAGCTGAGCTCAAAGAAGAAAACACAAAACGGCAAAAATAATTCCCCGTGAATTTCGTGGGTACAGTACACAAGCAGGCACGATCAATCAGACCAGTTCATGATACTTCGTGTTGTGGAACCAGAAATTGATTTTTAAAAAATATTTTAAATGTTCAATCGATAAATCACATAATTATATCGATTTTCTATTTATGAGACTTGAAGAATACATATTAATGTTATTAAGGTTTCCTAAAATACTATATCGCAGTCCCTCGTTCCGGTCCTATTGATGGAGGCCTCCGGAGGGGTGTAGATAAATTCGAATGCTGCGTCGTTTGTAACATTCATGCCAACTGAAGATATGCATTCCAGCACGCATCGTAGAATAAGTATGAATATATCACTACGCGTGTAATTGCAATAGGACAACGCATCCACTCCTTGCACACGATTGAATCGTTGTGGATTTGTGATTGAATTCTGAAGACTGACCTTGACGTATCGAACACCTCGCAGGATTTGAGATAAAAATACCTTGCCTAACTGGATATACGAAGATTTTAATAGCTTTATGCCATGGTAATACGATTTATTGTTTAATTTACTCTCTCCAACTCTCCCAAACTCTCCCCTTTGTCATTGTTAATCAATTTTGAGTTCATCCCAACGTTGCTGCATGGGAAAATGATCGATCACTATGGAAACGCGAATTCGGAACCAAATTTGAGTGCTCAACAATGAGTTCTTCACAGCGTGTCAGAGAGGGGAAAAAAGCTCATTTAAGTGGCCCATCTAATCCCCTTTATTCTCGGAATAACGAGACAGCGGAGCGGTCTGAAATGCAGGGTTTTTCGAACATTATCCCATATTACCGTTGAATGAGATTGAAATCAAGGAAAAGCTCTTGGTTGGTTTGTGGGCAAAGAGTTTATGCACCTCTCTGCACAAACGCCGCATCCCTAACTTCACTCCCCTAGGAGGAGATGTCTCTGGAGTTGGCAAAACTGTCTATTTACACACGATTGCTATCGAATTATGTTTCAGCCACGGATGACGACTCATCTTTCAGATTAGCTAACAGTTCTGTCGGAAGCGAATAACTTGGATCTGTTTCACCATAATATTATTATCGGATCCTCTCCTTCCACGCTACTGGGGCTGAATTTCCACAGACCGAATCGGAGGGCGATAAATAGGCACAGTGATATGGAGATTTCGCCCCGAGAACCGATGGGCCACGCAAATGAACCTATTTCCCCCATCTGGCACGCTGTGTTCTGCTAATTCATCGAGGGAAACACTATCACGGGGGATGTAGATACATCAATGATGATTTTCCTAGTGCACGAAGAAAACAACGAGAACGATAAGTAATGGAGTGACGAGAATGGTGATTCAGATTGTCAACTTCCCCTCGCTTCTTCCACCTCTGCAATCATTTCTCCTCATAAATTATTCTCTCGAATTCTTCTCACTTTGGTAACTTCTGTAGAGGGCAGCTTCCAATCTCTTCATAGTCTTCGTGTGTTCCCCTTGGCCGGCCTGCAACACCAGTTGAAGATCGATTACCTATTGATGATGACACACCTTCATTCCATTTGTGATGTATGCGAATGTGATTCTTCTCTTCGTATCGGTCCTCAGATTCTGTCCCCCCACTCCAAGATGACCATACTGCCAATCGCCCTGAAGGGAAGACAAGTACTAAGTGAGAGTTCACTGCCTACCAGGGGACTCTTCGTGAAGCAGAATCCGTATCCCTTGTGTACTCTCGCACCCAGAACTGGGTCGAATTTACCCACCAATTGAGGTTCGCGAAGCTTCTGCAAAGAAACTATCAATTAAATTTGTTCGTCACGAATTCGCCATAAGTATTCTTCCGAAAGAGACTAACATCAAGGGTCTCCCGCGAGCACAGCTGCCCCGCCTCGAAAATGTCGAGTATTTTGGCTAGATTCCTTGCATTTCCCACTCCATTCGCTGCTGGTTGCCCCACCTGCATCGACCTTCTTCTAATTTGAGAGGAAGGGTGTTCGAACCTTTCTTGTGGCTGGATGGTTGGCTAGTTTGAAGTCCTTGGCTCCATTCACATTCTTGAGCTCCTTCCTGAAGATACTCTTCGGCCAGTAGTAGATGGGAGCAGTCTGCAATCCACCCTCCTCCTCCCTTATCCCCCCCCCCCCCCTTCATCCCCTCCCTTCTCTTCTCTCACCGTCGTAATCGCGGCCACATCATTCATCCACTCCATAACAACCATTCCATAACTGCGAGTGTGCGACCGAATTCTACAGTAATTGAATAGAGGTCAAAGATTCAGCTGACGAACCGGGCGATTCGGTACTCAATTTCCTTGGTTCCTCCGATGAATATCTCCTGTATTCCTGATGAAAGGGAAGAAATTGACCGATGATTCAATGGAAGAATCAGGGTGATTTACATGCCTTCCCTCATGTATTACCGTATTTGTCCAAAATTTCTTCCTTGATAAATTGTCCGACAGTTCTTCCTTTCTCATCAGCCCTTCTCATCAGTCCATCCATAATCCATCCAAACGAAAGAGCGTGGTAGATGGACACCTCTCCTGTACTACTCTCTCATCATCTTCTTCGTTCGTCTCATACCAGGTGGAAATATTGGTTTTTGCACTTCCACCCATCTGTCCATTGCATTCAAGTTAGTCAGCGTGTCATGATCGAGTAGTGCGACTGACCCATCCTCCTCTCTCAGGTACTGTAGTCCTGCCTGTGCCATCGATTCATTCTCTATCCAATACTCCCTCCTTTTCACCTGATGTTGCAGTGCATGCAGGACAGTGATCTTCTCCTTTCCATTTTGTCCGAATTCAGGCCAATGTATTTCGATCGTATCAGAGTACCGTAATTGTCCCCTGTCTGCCTGCATCGCCATCGTGATCGCCGTGAGAGCCTAAAGGACTACGGTATAATGGATATATTGATATCGTCCCCCCTCCTTTGCTGATTTCGTGTGAATCGAGTGAAATAGTGACAATGATTAGTTGACTTCCCTATTCTCGACTTCCCTCATCCCCCACAGTCTGGTACAGTTAGAGACCACAAGCCACGCCCACTTTTGCGAATACTGAATCGGCGCCTCGAATACTCAACCAAATCGGGCGATCAAAAGCAATTTCGGTAGCTCTTAGGATCCCTCATAAATGGTCACTGGAGCAGCTTGATCAGGCAACTCTAATTAGGGCAGCATACGTTAATTAAGGACAGGCATTGGTGTAAAATAGGCTGTTGTACTCGAATACAGCTGCTCCACTCGTGGTTTGTAGGTCCCATCATTAAGATACATCATGCAAAATTAGAAGACAGATAAATGTTTTTCCGATCCGCCGTCAAGGTAAAAAGAATTTTAAAAAATTGCAAAAAATTCAAACCACTTTCGTCCGTTGGGATTCGAACTCGACCGTTTCGGACGCAAGGACTAGATCTCTACCACCACACCAAGCAATCAGTTGCTGGTTGGTTTTAAGGAGTTGCATATTGCGCATTCTTCCCACTATCCCGATTTCGAGCATTCTCCCGTTGAGATTGAGATTGAGGTTTTTTATAATAATTCGGAGCAGAGTTAAGATATCGCCCTGAAAAGAAAGCCTGGTCTTATTCAGACCGTTAGGGTTACACTAGGCACACAAACTGCTTCGTGTGACGATTTTGGCAGAACGCCTTGTGGTCTCTAGGTACAGTGTGTCTCTTTTGTGGTTGAATGTCTCTCTTATGGACGAATTACTCACGAAAGCATGAACTAGAAAGGAAACTCGAGAGTATTAGAAGTGTCCATTCCTCATCGTTCTCTTCTAACCTTGGTGCAGCTGAAGAAGGTGGCGATAGTCTCTGCATCCCACACTCTTCCACACGACTTGTCAGCGTATCCTCCCCAGAGATCGACCACCAACTCTCCTACAATCACATCATCACTTGTCAACATTCAATATTGACGAATAGCATACAACTTGTCGAGTACCTCATTCAGGCCAGATGACTATTCGGAGGAATTCCCCTTCTCTCTCGCACTACTTTTTGCTTCACGAACTGCAGAGAAAAGCAAACCAGATTTCAAACCAAAATGATGTCGATACAACTCATTCCATTCAAGATTGTTCTTTGGAGTGTAATGTGCAGAGTGCTGATAGAGAATGTCTCGATGAGCAGAACTAGTGCCCCTGGCAGTCTCCCTTCCCTTGTCTAATGGACAACATTCCCTCTTGAAGAGGATTAAACGAAAGTGGGATGGAGTCATTCACTTCTTCTGCTCGTCGAGTCTCCATTCCATAATTGTTTCTCTCATCATTTCCCTACTTTTTGTTGTCCTTACATAGTCGTAATTCCTATGTTTTTGAACTTCAATTCGTCACACAAAAGAACGAAAATATCTTGTTAATGTTACCTGTTATTTTGGAGGTCATTCCTATCAGTTTATCAACAATCTCATTAATATTTTGAAGAGATCACAGTTGCACAAGCTGTATGCCCCATTCTAGTTGTTGTTTTTATCGCATAAAAAGGTGAATAGGATTTCGATATCGATTCTGCTGCTTCTATTCTCTTCTAATTCCATATCGAGGAGTATTTCGATCTCCCCCATCACTAAAATACCCACTTCAAGGTTTTCTTCTACAAGGTTGAGAACCCATCAAAGTTCACATTTGTCTGAACGATGTAATTATTGTGTTTGATCGTGCAAACTATCGTTCCTCAGTTCAAAGCACCTTCCGAACGACTAAGGAGAAGGCGCAAAACGAGGCACTTACGTGCCCCCGGGATAGGAAAATCACACGCTTTCACGTCACTTAGAGAAATAGACAGAAATAAGACACCAGAACCGAATCTGATGTAGAGTCATAAAGCGAAGAAAGAATGGAGCAATATATAATAAATATAAAATAAATGTACAAACCATGGACATAAGCTGCGAAGTTGCATCCCTCTGGTTCCCATCCATTCTCGACATTTTGCCTATAAGAATAGACTGACAAAGAATAGAAAAGTGAGAATGTTTCCCTTCGGTCGTCTGTTTAGTCTGTAATCCCTATTGTGACTCCATTGTATGAACTCATAGATTAGGGTCGGAGAGTGGACTAGAGATTGAGAAGTGAGGGGTCGTCTACTCGCTCCCACCTCATTGCTTGTAATACTTCCTCGTATCCTGGCTTGAGAGTTCCAATGGAGAGAGGGACGTCCTTCTTGGCAAGGAAGGGGAGGGAGAAGAAGGATGGACCACCCATCTGAGAGAGAGAGAGAGTACTTATCATCAGCCAGAGACTGGAAAAGGAGCTTTGCCAAATGGAGATAGGAGTGAGAAAGAGAGGAGTCCCTACATTGCATCCAGCTGATACAAGTTGCATCTGGTTGATGATTATGAGGGGATAGATAGACTCGTGATACAGAAGGGAAAGGACATTCAACAGTCAATTCAGCACCAATCGCCTCAACGATGGAACTGCCAATGACCGGACTATTCCCCCTCTTCCTCCCTTTTTTCACTTCAATGTTCATCGTCTGCGCACTCCTCCCTCTTCCTCCCTCTTCTTCTCTATCCTCTTCCCCTCTCTCCCTCTCCTCTTCTCTTCTCCCTGATCTGTCAATGAGAAAGGGAAGGATATCTCAAAAGGGCTGGTGAGCAGCAAGCACGAAAGAGGAGTGAAAGAGACATAGAGATCACTCATAAGCCTACGCATCATTCACAACCACGAATTGAAGCAAATATTTAGTGGAACTGCGAAAGGGACATACTTCATAACCATAAGTTTCGAGTCACACATTATGCCTGCTATTTTTTTCAGTTCATGAAAATATGTTCATCCTCGGCAACAACCCACCGAAGAAATTGTGTACGAGTGATTATTGAAATAAATAGTGTACTTTTATAGAGAAGATTGGATGGGATTGAGAATGGTAAACGAAATAGGTCGTTGCGACAAAAATCCTTCTTTTTTGGTAATAGTTCCATTTCAACGCAACCAGAACAGTTTCTTGTACACTTCGTCGAAAGTATACTGATTTTTTGTTTTTCGACAAAATATAAATTATGCAGTGGATGTTTCTGGAAGCTTCAATCTTCAAGATTCTAGTGATAAAATTCAATATTTATTTGAAAACTAAATGTAAATATTTACAGGTTTAGCCCACTTTTGGCCGGGATACGAGAATTTTTTTAAAAAAGAGAGTCGGAAAGGTTCCTGGGAGGGTAGACATCCGATCAAATTCGAAATCAAGTATTCAGCTTTTGGGTATCTTCTGCAGGAACATAAAGGGTGCTAAATCCGAAATTCATTTTTTCTCGGTTTCGTAGCGCCAACTTTTTTGGGTTAGCGGCGCGAGCATAGTAGCGAGCATACGTGCGATAACTCATACGATAGAGCGCATACGGATGCTTGTATAGACTCCTTTTTAAATGAAAATCCTTCTGCTCGAAGAGTGCCTCCACAGTTCGATATTTTGATTTTTAATTTATGAAAACACACAATGGAAGTTCATGCACAATCCAATCTTCTTATTATCAGTAATTATCACTACATAGTATGTAGTCTACAGGGTGCGGAGAAAGTATGGAAACAAAGTTTGAACTCAAATATTTCATCATCCTGGAAACCTGTTAATACATTTTATAACAGGTTTTACCTAATCATTCGGTGTTTTCAAGGCGCACTTTAAATTGTTTCCCGTAGTCATGGTTCGACCCCACCAATTCCGCCAATAATTATTGACCTTTGGAGCACCGGTGAGACCGTTGATTCAATCACGAAGAAACTCCGTGTTTGCCGTCCTACTCTTTTCAAGATCATCCGCCCTTTCATGGAGCTGGGCACAACTAAGGACCGTCCTTGAATGGGCAGACCTTCCTCCGCTGTCACTCGCAAGAACAATAAAATTGTGCAGAAGCGAGTCGCACGCAATCCCGAGCGATCTATGAGGAAGATGGTCCGTGACCTCGGTATTGACGAGCATTCAGTGCGCAAGATCGTCCATTCTGAACTCATGCCCTACCCTTACAAGATGCGTAAGGGCCATGGTCTGACTGGCATTCACAAGGAAAGGAGACTGAAGAGATGCAAGAAGCTTCTGGCGTGGGCCGAACATCTCACGACTGTCTACTCGGATGAGAAGATGTTCACGGTTGAGCAGGCTTTCAACAGTCAGAACACGAGAGTGATTGCCCAGTCTGCCCAGCAAGCCAATGCTAGGGCAAAACCGTCTCTCGAGTTTCCCACCCGCAGTCAGTGATGGTTTGGGCAGGAGTGTGTGCCACCGGCAAAACTCACCTTATTTTCGTCAAGCCCGGTGTGAAGGTCGATAAGCACTACTACATCAAGCAGATCCTGGAAAAGACTCTTCTTCCCTGGTCACGTTCCCACTTCAAAGGGCGCCATTAGAGCTTCCAGCAAGATTCTGCACTCGCCCGTTCCGCAAAACTCACCCAGAACTGGTGTGCGAGCCATCTTCCGGATTTCATTCCATCGAATGAATGGCCCTCCAACAGCCCCGATTCGAATCCCCTCGACATTCGTGTGTGGTCGGTTCTGGAGAAGGATGCTTGCTCCACCCGCCACCAGAATCTGGAGAGTCTCACGAACTCCCTTTAGAAGGCATGTTACAAGATCGATAAGAAGTACCTTCGGGCCGTCGTCGAGTCAGTTCCTTCTCGTCTCAAGGCTGTCATCAAGGCTAACGGAGGTCAAATCGAATAACGTCTCGTTGTTAGGTTCCTAATATCTCTGATAAATGATGTGTACCGTTTCAAAAGTGTGCGATGGATTTGAAAGAAAATACATGGTTAAATATTTGTTGCCATACTTTCTCCGCACCCTGTATACTAATGAAATCTCTCATACGTTGTATCTCCAAATGATAATCACATCATTTTTTCGCTTAATTCACATAATTCATTTTTTGACAATTGGATTTTGTTTTTTATATGTAGACTTCGATTATTATGAATATTCTTATGCGATATTATTTACAGTTAAAGTAATGTATGAAGGTATGACACAATTAAGGCCTAATATGAAAATTGGTTATTTCTCATTAATTTAGTCATATTTCATTCCCAGGGTCGCCATGTCTCGTTCTGGCTCTTTTTAGCTTCTGTATTAGTAGATGAATTGTGAATTAAGTCGACGAAAGGCGTTTGGACGACCGGCGGAAAACTGAACGTTGAAAATAAATTACTTTTAAAATGTACATGACATTTCAATATTTAAATTCGTACCTCGTGGGAAGGAAAGGGATGGGTTGCATCATCCAAGCAAGTACAAGTTCTGAAGAAAACCCAGGACTCGAGTCAGAGTTCGACGGACTTGGTACGGGACTTGACGAGAGAGAACTGGTACTGGTACCCGATCCGGGAGAGCTGGTAGCATCGGATCCACTCGAGGAGGGATTAGAGAGTCGTACACTCGCTTTGATAAATGCAGCAGCAGCAATGAGCACCTCTACTTTCTCCATCTTCGAACTGGAATGAAGGATTAGTTAGATTGAAAGAGGAGAATAATTGAGATCCCACTGTGTATCTTTCGAGTATGTCATCAGAATGTCCTTCAGCTTCTTAATAGCTCGTGATTCCCTTGCTCGTCGACGTTTCTCCACTTCAACTCGACTCAACTTCTGCATATATCCATCCTTAGTTCTTTAATCTCGCTGGACTTTCCTTATTCGATAGTTTACCTCTTCCTTATTCGGACTCTTCTCCTCTTCGCTGGCATTTGACTCACGGTCGATAATCTGCTCTCCAGAATCTGTAATTGGCACGCTATGATTATTGCAATCTTGATCTGCTATTCATAAATAGAAACCGCACCTCCTGCAATTTTGGTGATGAGATAGACAGCTCCCTCTGCGATATCCACCTTCTCCATTCTCCAACTGCATTGAATGGATAGATAAAGAGACCACTGCCGTGCTACTTGATACCCTTAGATACCAAACCTGAGTTAACCCTAGCCATGCCACTACCCTTCCCTACCGTCCTACTCACAATGCGAGGGGATCGGCGAATTCAAGTGAGTGGCGGAGTTCCCGAAAGGCTGCTGTCTCTCGAGCACGACGTTCCCGTTCTTTGATTACACGACTGCTGTTCTGAAAGGATGAATTAAGGAGAGAAATAGAGAAGTAATTGAAAAAAATAATATATCCATTCAATGGAAGATACAAAGTAGGATGTAAACATACATTCTCGGAAGACTGAGGAGTCTCAAAGATATTTGATGGCATGCTAAGACTGGAATGGGAAGGAGTCGTCTTTATCTTGTGTACTTGCAATGAATGACCACAACAAGATATTCCAAGTGATGCTCTCAATTCGACCTTTCCCATCCCGCCCCCTTTTATACCTGCTTCTTCCTTTACCTTCTGGAACCAGCCGGGATGTGATTCGATGTGAACGGGAAGGTGATAACTCCCAGAGGGTAAGTGCACATTCGGATAACATACACTTGCCTCTCTCACTTCCATTTATTTCATCTTTTCCCACACTCTCTTCTCGTTGTGAATATCTTAAAGGAGGAGGAAAGGGAAAATGAACTTCGTCTACTAAAGATATATCCGGATTTATTCCTTGAACGACAATAGAAAGCCAAAATTTGAAAAACGGAGATCAAAGATCAAGGGAGATACGCGCACGGGTACTGTAATTGATAGCTCAGGGAAATGGCTGCGAAAAGATTGCGCAGCGCACACTATCTCACTACCTCTTTCTCCTCTTTCTAGTTCGATCTGTAGAGCGGCGACAACGAGAGTGGGAAAGGGACAGGTTCGATTCCCGCCGAGGACTAACATTTTGCCGCGGTGGTTTCTGCATTAATGCAATGAGGGAAACCTATTTAGCATATTGTGACACTCATTTCCATTTCTTTTATCAAACATTTTCATTTTTACAATGCAATACAACAAAACAGTACAATAAAGAGATTGAAGAATTCGATTTTCCGTACAAATTCAATCCGGTGAACAATCATGATTGTAGATCATTCGTTTGAGTCTCTATTCTGACCCTTTAGACAAGTGTCTAGTCAATCGATGAAAGATGCACGTACGCAAAGAATGGGACAAACAGCTCTTTTCAAACGATTTTATCATTGTCTTGATTGTTTTTTTTTCATTACACAAGTTACATTATTGTATCACTAATTGATCGATTGATTGATCTCTAGATGACATCACTTCCCGATCCCTTTCTCCCCGACCCCAAGCAAGCGGACAAGATTCTGGCTAGAATCAAAGCAGCCAAGGAGAGGGAGCAGAAGATCTTCGCAGATGGGGTTGACCTCGAGAAGACTGTGGAGTGTTCCTGCACTCGTTGTCCCCCTAGAGATCTCGAGGAAAAGCACGATTACTGCTGCAAATCGCTGTTTCTCTACCCTCTTCTCAAGAAAGGAAATCTCTTCAAGGAGGGATTGCTGGATAAGCTGAAGGACCACGGTAGGAAAGCCTGCATTACGCAGGATCAATACTTCAAGGAGTACCTGCTCACAGAAGCGGTTAGTTACTATACTTCCTATTGTTGATAACTTTCATCTCAATCACTCACTTGAGGGTACAGAAGCTGCAGTTGCCCTCTACGGCTATGCGAGTGGACATGTGGCCATCGATGCGAATCAGTGAGTTCCCCTTTCCAACAATCGTTTACTCTATTGAAAGGCTATTGTATCCGGAATACACTACAGTACGTGCTAATCGCCTTGGTCATGTGCGTGCGCGGCGCTGCGCGGCTTGCGCGGATTGATTTTGCGTAAAGAATATTGCTTTTCACGATTCGAACCTATTATTTTCGAATTCTCCGTAAAATTTCACATCGGAAGGACTATTCATTCATATTTTTAGAAAAAGAAATCAATATTTTGAATTCTGTAATGCTGCAACCTACCGTAATCCCAGTTTGCGATACTGTCGCTATCGTAAAGTGAGATTACGGTAGGGTGCAGAAATTCCGCATTCAAAATATTGATTTATAAATATAAATATATCTTTAAAAATATGAATGAATACTCCTTTCGATGGGAAATTTTACGGAGAATTCGAAAGTAATAGGTTCGAATCGTGAAAAATAATATTCATCCCGCAAAATCAATCCGCGTAAGCCGCACGCCGCCGCGCAGCGCGGCGCACGCACATGGTCAAGGCGATTAGCACGTACTGTATATCAATCAAATAGATACCATGGATAGAAAGAATGAAACTTACTATTGAGGGCGAGAAGACACGGGTGCTATCGAGTGATAGTGGCCTCTCTTCTCGGACCACTCGGACGAGGACAGAGAGTTCGACTCCCCGCTTGTGTCATCGATGCCGTCCGGAAGAAATGGCCAAGTGCCGATGGACATTACACCGGCTTCAAGCCATCTGCGCTATTCGATGAAGAATAGCTATGTCATGGACTAAATGATAAAGTATTTGTATAACCACAAGCTAGTATTGCTAATTGAAATGTAATATTCATGTGCAAACTATCGTCGATACTACATCGTCTGCTAATGTAATCCTCCCTATCAGATGCAACGACGAGCTTGCGTCGTGTGCCATCAGAGGAAATTCCAGAAAGAGATGCACGCATTTACGGAAAATGAGAAGAAACGGACAACGTGGATAAACGCTGTCCGTTCAACCCCAGAAGGAAGAAGATCTCTCATGGCAGTGGTGAATGCATCCAAGTGTCCCTATCTCTGTGCAAGTCACTTCTCCCCCTCTGACTACACATACTCGGCAACTGCTACCGTACTTCGACCTGATGCTGTCCCTTCCTTTGTGGTGAGTAATATACACAATTAAACGGGAGAAAATATATTTATCTATCTCATACAACGGAAACAGAGGCCTTTAGGAGACGACTGCTCCATCTACAGTATCCCAACCATCTATCGTACTCCCTCCTACCTGTTCCCCTCTTCTCTCGCCCTTCCCCTCTTCATCTTCCTTCGTCTTTCCTCGCCCTCGTCCTCTTCAATCCTCTCTTCCGTCTTACGTCCGTCCTCCTCCACTCCTAACTCGATCTCCTCTTCTCTGCTGCGTCTGCTGTTGCCGACCTGAACAGGTATTCATTAATTATCATTACTGCATTCCATCTCGCACTAAACTAACTCAAATTAGATTATTAAAAAAATGAGGTATTTTTGATAACTACTTGAAGGCTCGAGATATGAACGAAAGCTCCGAATGGACTCCTCCTACCCCTGCCACTCCCCGCATCGAAAGTGTCCCTCTATCGAACTACATGATAGTGTCGAAGGAGTCATTGACCTCCCTCCTCCTAGAGTGTCCCAAGTGCGAACAGGGACAATGTCATCTATCCTTCCACATGGTAGGACTCGCGGCATCATGCACGAGGGAGTGCAACAGATGTGATTGCACTGCCACATGGCATAGTAGCCCCGTCTTGAAGACATCTAAGGCCTCGAATAAGGAGAAACTGCCTAAGATCAATGTAGATTTCGTCTCAGGAGCTATACTATCGGCAGTTGGAGGCACGGTCAGTATTTCCTATACGCTAACGCTTCAATAAGTATTCATTGAAGAAACTGAGGATTCTTCTCTCCCCTCTCGAGTGACTCCCCTCTCTACCACTTCATTCCACCGTTTGAAGAAGTTCTACGTTAGTCCTGCAGTGGATGAATTATTCTTCAAGAAACAAGGAGAACTAATCGATGAACTCCGGAAGAGAGTTGCCAAGGTTCGATTAGAATACTTTAAAATAGAAAGGGAATTGAAGGGAGAAAAGATACATATTTGTGGAGACGGCTCATTCGATTCGCGCGGTTATTCGGCGGCCTACTGCCGTTACTTCCTACTGAATGCAGAGACGGGAGAGGCAATTCACTATGTGCTAATCCACAAGAGTGAAACAGGAAGCTCAGCTAAAATGGAGGTGTGTTTGTCACATTTCGAACCAATAGGTGAACAAAATGTTAGGTGGCTGCACTGGAGCAAGGGCTACGGGAGCTCTCTCTCATGATTGGAGGATCGAAGGGAATTGCAAGTGTAGTGACGGATAGACACTCTGCTGTGGCCAAGATGATGAAGGAGAAGTACCCAGGGATCAAACACTTCTATGATCCCTGGCACTTCTTCAGAAATATCACTATGACTCTTCTCACAGTGAGTTCGGTAGATATGGCAATGGAAGAGAATCAGTGTCATTCTAGGTATGCAAGGCCAAGTATATGGAATCGGTTAGATTTTGGGTAAAACCAATCATAAACCGATGCTATGATGCCGTGATAAGTGCTCAAGGCAATGGGGAGTTGGCACAGGAGAAGTTCAGGGCCATTCTCCTCTGCATTCAGGGCAAACACAGATTCGATCAAGTGTGATATTAGAAAAAAAACAGCATGGGCGAAGTATTCGTGAATTATTCTAGGATCCCTCGTTCAAGCTCATCAACGAGTGTGGCCACACGTCCTCGTACAATCCAGAATATTATATCAAGACTAAAAGGATCATAGATAGGCTAGAGGAACAGGTATTATCATATCTAACCCCCTCCCATTATCACTCTCTCGCAATAAATACATATAGATATTCACCAGCAAGAATATCGAGGATATCGCATCTGTCTCATGGATTCTGCAGACATCTCCTTGTGAGAGCATAAACGCTCTCGCTTGGAGATACGCGCCGAAGGATTATTTTTACGTCAGGTATTTAGTCTTCTAAGGTAAATATTGAAACCATTAAATAGATCTGGACACGAAATGCGCACTCGATTAACTATACTGCACTGGAATCATCTCAAACAGGGTGTGATTGACGGAACGAGACCAGTGGTAGGAGAGCAATTCTAATAACCTGCACTAAATGTTTCTTTCATGTGGGAAAAAAATCATACACCAATCCGTCCCATAAAAACAAAGTGTGGAGGAAAGTGAGGAAAGATGCTACCCACACTTGGAGGACTGACGTCAAGAATCTCACGTACCTGGTTCGGATTGTGATATAAAAAAACGCGCCTACACTCCTACCCTAGGTACGAGGAAGGATGATCGAGAGCCCAGAGACTACGGAGAAGAAAAGAAAAATTGCTCTCGCCGAACAAAAGGTAAACAAGGAGAGGTAATCAATTTACGAACCATTTTTAATTAAGAAGTTGTGGGAGACACTCACCCGTCCTCTTCGTCCTCATGGAGTCGACAGCAACTTGGAGGAGGAGGCGCCCGAGAACGACGACGAGGGCGAGGACGACGCCCTCCTCCCCCCTCCTCTTCCTCACCTCCCTCTCCTCAATTCGATGGCAGACGAGGCCCTAGGATATATGACTGATGAGGAGTAGTAATAAAAAAAGTTTATCATTGCTACGGACTGATATTTATTGCTTTGATTAATTTTCTAGCGTAATATGTTCGTATATTTTTAATATTTCTATCTAAATTGTTATTTGAATATCCTTAACTTATTTTACGATAAATGAATTGAAAAGGTAATCATTCACAAATAAAACACGAGTAATATTTAAATATAGGCCGAAGAAAGAGAAACGAACCTTTTTCGCGATGGCCTTTCACCATCGGAAGGGCCATGATCTTGGCCGGACGACGTTGGACGTAGTTCTAAAATACAAGAATGAAATTAATCGATACAGCAAAGTGGGAAGCAGCCAAACTAACTGACAGGTCTGGGAGAAGCGAAGGCAGCACCGTCCATGCCCATTTTTTATCATCGGTGATGACCGCTGACCTGGCTTCAATGAACAATTAATTAAACGGTAGAAAATAAAGAAAAAAATGAGCAATTAAGCAAGGTTGAAAGCAAAACATGTAAATAATAGATGGGCCAACGACGAAAAAGAAGAAGTAATTAAGACGACGCATTTAGGGAGAAATTGTGGCAATCGGGTCAAAAGTTAGTTGAAACAGAAGCAATTTAAATATTATCGACGTGGAATGAGTAGAATCACAGATAATCGCCCCAAAGAAGAAGATAGAACTCATGAATCCAACTGAAAGGAATGCGCGCGTGAAAGGGGTGGATGGGAAGAGATCACACAATCGATCGATTGAAGTAATATTGATTTTGAAATAACAGGATGAACTAGAGTACAGATATGCGTTTAGCAACAACGCAACACAATCAAAGCGAGCAAACGCAAAAAATAAGAAAAAAAAGAGAGACGCTCCGTAGCCAAGAGCCGCGTCGGGGACCGGTAATTGGTGTTACTTTCACTGTTTTTAGCACATTGACAGCCGGGGCATTTCGTGGTAGGATGAAATACGTTCAAATTTCCAGCTTTCGCTTTCATCCTCCTTTAACTGCTCCTGCAATTGTTCCCTAATCCCCCTCTCACCACTCTCTGTTTTGCAATTAATGTGATATATGCTGTCTGAGGATACAAATAAGAGTACACCTTTTACTTAGAGTATTTTAAAAAAGGCAATTTTTTAATAATGTGCACACATTCGGATTCCTTTGGATCCCTCGAAATGCAAAGAGTGGTTAGAGGGGGATTAGTGAACAATTGTAGTAGCAGTTAACACACGTATCACGAGTCGGTGGAGGAAGCCAGGAATATATATTTTTTCAAACCTTATAGAGACTAGAGAGTATAGAGACTAGATTACGAAAGAGCCAGGTCATTTGTCTCGCAGTCGGCTTCTGGCATTTTTCGGTTTTCGTTCCTGATAAACTGTATGTCAGCTTGTTTTCGAGATTCAGAAGTGACAGTAGTTCAAAAATCAGCAGACAAAATATATCGAGGACATTTCATGTTGGAAAAATCACTCTCAGATGAAAATTAAGAATGTTACGTTCTAAAATCAATGTTCAAGGGATATAAAAAATAAATTAACTATATCACGCAGGTGCGTTTGCAGTAAATTTTACTGCGTATTGAAATAACAAGTCAATTTGCACCACTTAAAATTGCGTGGGAGGTTTTGAGTGTGTTTCATTTGATATTCTTCACCGAACATGCGGCGCCGCTCATGTCGAGAACGTAAATATGAATTATTTTTAAAGACATTTCTCCTATATCTCAGCATTTCCTAAAATTTTATTCCAGGGCCCAATTGTTGCTTAAAATTTTCTAACTACATTGCTTTGACATGTCTGAAACGAATATTCATATACTCTAGGATATTATTTTAGGATGTTTTAGAATATTCTGAGTTTCAATGTATAGGGGTTCGTGGAAATCCATATTCCATGAACCCCGGGTCGTTCATTTGGGGTAATACTCAATATCGCCTGGTAACGAAATATATATATATGCTAATGTAGTACAGGGTATACTGGTAACAATGAAACAAATTCCAAGTTGCTACTTCGATTTGCAATCGAACGGCGATTTTTGTGCCATGTCTGTTGTGCAAATGTCACCCCCCCAGAAAAATAGATAAAACAAATTCAAGCTTGTTTTTGGCAAATGCGCCATATGTTCACCATATTCTGAGGATAATGGTTTATACAAATGAAATCATTGTTTGCATGGTTTGAAAAATATTCACATTTAATTTTTTTCAAAAATTGACTTTTTAAAAATACTCTAAGTATTAGGTTGTTGCAAAAGTCGTGTGGAATTTTGATATTTTGTCTTCCATCTTCCTGTTGGATTGATAGATGACCTTCGGGATATTGATTACTAATGAGGCCTTGCATACTCTTTCATATGCGCACCCTATCAGCATTGCCCAATCAGAGAGGCGAGAACAGGATCCAGTTAAAATTACTAAAATTCATCCATCGAAAACGCAACATTTCTCAACATTCTGTTTCCACTGATGCATGAACGCTCAATTCCTGCATGTTGCATTTCTGCGTTCATTTTGCATATTTCTGAAAAATGAGGAATTCAGATTTTCTGAAAGGGGAAACAAGCAGGCCCCAACATTTCTTATGAGGATATAGCCTCTTCATGGGTGCATACAGCGCACACATGACGGAGCCTGTATGTTTGGTCTTCCATTCAGAAAAGCAGGTACAAGTCACATGCAGCCTGGGTCTGCTCATATTTTTGCTATCATGTAATTTGGTTCAAACCCAATCAAATGACAGGTCTAACCTATTTTTTGAAAGAACATCAATGATACTTCTCACCCAACACTATGAAGTTGTTTCATGAATTTTCCCTTGAAATATCTAGATAAATACATTTATATCTAAATTTTGTGATTTTTTTGCAATTGGGTGAATCATAATTGCTTGCGTTGGTTGCATGATCGGTTTGATTGAAATATACGTGAGTAAAGTTCAAGCATATCCCTAAACAACATAACGTTTGTTGGCCATTGAGATTTGAGACACGCGAGTTATGATCGTTCAAAGTACTGACACAAAAAACCACAAGACTTTTGCAACAGCCTAATATTAGGTTGTTCGGAAAGTTTCTTTCTTTTATTTTTATCATGCCAATTCTTGTGGCATTCGACTTCAATTATTTTGTCTATGGTATATGTAAGGGCCTTGGCGGTGGAATACTACAGTATGTTCAAATCGCATCTTGGTCACATAGCAGGCTAGAAAAATATCAACAGTAAGCACATGCCAAAAACACCTCAAAAAACAGAATTTCAGTGATTTTTGTTGGATCACTTTTTTCACGAGTACTAGATGCCTACCGATACTAAGCGGATAATTTGTGATAGGGTAAGAGTTGATATTAGTGATAACAAAGAAAAACGAGGCTTAAACCTTCGAGAGAGACGAGAGATCAATATGGCACCATTTCGATGGTCAAATTTCGGCATAAATACTCTGAAAAAAGCCTCCTCATGAATACGTAATTGGATTCCCACCTAATTAGGGATAGCAAGTGGCCATGTAAAGTACTTCACAGATAACAATCGCTTTGTTCTGTAGATTGACCGGGGGAAGCACAATAAGTTCAAAATTCTGCTCGAAAAACAAATCGTGGTGCGCCTTATCCAATCGACGCTTCGTTAGATTAGGTAATACGTGCTAGATTTAAAACTTTACGTTTACTAATAACCCTATTTGACGTACTTCACAATAGTTGGTCATTTGCATGCCTATCTATATTCTGCAAAGAAATGTGCGCTGTTAAAAATATCGGAGAAAAGTTGACTGATTTAACTTCGGACCTCCTTTGCTCAAGATCTGTTGATCAAAACGGTATGCACTACTGGTTGTCATAGAGAGTATCCAAGCCCACATAACTACAAAAAATTATGAGAGGATTGGGCAAGGTTAAATAAAGGATAAGTGAATAATGTCCAAATATGAAAAAAGAAAGAAACTTTCCGAACAACCTAATAAAAGGTGTACTCTCATTGTATCCTCAGACAGCATATATCACATTAATTGCAAAACAGAGAGTGGTGAGAGGGGGATTAGGGAACAATTGCAGGAGCAGTTAAGATATTCACAACGAGAAGAGAGTGTGGGAAAAGATGAAATAAATGGAAGTGAGAGAGGCAAGTGTATGTTATCCGAATGTGCACTTACCCTCTGGGAGTTATCACCTTCCCGTTCACATCGAATCACATCCCGGCACGGCATGTCAAGTAGCACGGCAGTGGTCTCTTTATCTATCCATTCAATGCAGTTGGAGAATGGAGAAGGTGGATATCGCAGAGGGAGCTGTCTATCTCATCACCAAAATTGCAGGAGGTGCGGTTTCTATTTATGAATAGCAGATCAAGATTGCAATAGTCATAGCATGCCAATTACAGAATCTGGAGAGCAGATTATCGACGGTGAGTCAAATGCCAGCGAAGAGGAGAAGAGTCCGAATAAGGAAGAGGTAAACTATCGAATAAGGAAAGTCCAGCGAGATTAAAGAATTAAGGATGGATATATGCAGAAGTTGAGCCGAGTTGAAGTGGAGAAACGTCGACGAGCAAGGGAATCACGAGCTATTAAGAAACTGAAGGACATTCTGATGACATACTCGAAAGATACACAGTGGGATCTCAATTAAATCTAACTAATACTTCATTCCAGTTCGAAGATGGAGAAAGTAGAGGTGCTCATTGCGGCTGCTGCATTTATCAAAGCGAGTGTACGACTCTCTAATCCCTCCTCGAGTGGATCAGATGCAACCAGCTCTCCCGGATCGGGTACCAGTACCAGTTCTCTCTCGTCAAGTCCCGTACCAAGTCCGTCGAACTCTGACTCGAGTCCTGGGTTTTCTTCAGAACTTGTACTTGCTTGGATGATGCAACCCATCCCTTTCCTTCCCACGAGGTACGAATTTAAATATTGAAATGTCATGTACATTTTAAAAGTAATTTATTTTCAACGTTCAGTTTTCCGCCGGTCGTCCAAACGCCTTTCGTCGACTTAATTCACAATTCATCTACTAATACAGAAGCTAAAAAGACCCAGAACGAGACATGGCGACCCTGGAAATGAAAGGGGGCAACAATTAATGAGAAACAACCAATTTTCATATTAGGCCTTAATTGTGTCATACCTTCATGCAGTAAATTCTTTCAATGCGAATAATGTCACATCAATATTAATAAAAATCGAAGTCTTCATATCACATCAGATTGTCAAAAAAGGAATGATATGAAATTTATGTGATAGCCAGTAGTTTTGAGTAACAATGTATGAGAGATTGAGAGAGTATTTAGTGATATTTAGATAGTGATGATAAGGTTAATGTAGAAATGGGAAAGAGTTTAACTTTTTTCCATTATTCCTTTCAGACAAGTAACGAATTCAAAATAGAATCTGGACGAAAAAATGGTAAATGTTATTTTTTTCATACATTACTTTAAATGTAAATAATATCTCAGAATATTGATAAAAATTGATGTCTTCATATCACATCAGATTGTCAAAAAAGGAATGATGTGAAATTTATGTGATATCCAGTAGTTTTGAGTAACAATGTATGAGAGATTGAGAGAGTATTTAGTGATAATTAATGATGATTTGGCTAACGTCGAGATGGCAAAATGCATTTCTTTGTTCAATCGAGAATTGTGACGAGCACGACCCTTATTCGTCGACATTAGAAAACCTAATCCGCCTAATTTTTCTCGAACGGAAATCGTTCAAACGTGCGTAAATTGACCCTGCCTCAGGAAATCAGGAAATTGCGGGTTATTTAAGCTTCAAATTTTACAGTATTTATTCCTCTCCTCTGCGTCTTTTGCCAAATTTCAGTTTGCAATTCACTGCTAAATATAGAATTGAAGAAAAGGGTCAAGTGGGCGGAGTTAGGCGGTCTGATTTTCCTAATGTCGACGGGCAAGGGACCGTGTGACGAGTAGATCTGGACAGTAAGAATAGAGGGCGGGCAAAATCAATACAGTCAAATGCACAACTCAACGCCCTTGGCGGGGGAATTGGGTTAGCATCTTGGGAGTTGAGTCATTGTTGTCAGTATGCGCTCATCTATCACATTATTAGATCCTAGAGCTAGGCGATTTTAAAGAAGGAACGTCAGCAAAGTTGAACATTTGAAGCTGTCATAACCAAGACCTTGCTTTACACAACCAAAAGAGATCCTGAAAAATTCACTTTCATATCTCTATTTTGAACAGAGTTATAGTTGGCAGGGTGCCATAGGCGCTGATAGTCCTTGATAGGGAAGGGACGTGCGGGAATTCAAATATCTTGAAGATTTTTCGAAAACATTTTGCGGAATCGAACCCGCAACCTACCGATCACATGCCGGCTGCTCTGCCAATGAGCTATCATCCGATGGTTTTCTATTCTCCTAGCTAGCGCTATGATCTTTGGAGGGTGGGCTAGGTAATGGTTATGGCAGCATCAAAAGTTTAACTTTGCTGACAGTCCTTCGTTAACTTTCGCTCCACTCCAACGTATAGGGGGCAAGCAATTCTGTGTGTATAGGGGGTCACAAGGTTTGAAAGAGAAGCGCATTCTGATAACAATAAACAATGACGCAACACCCAAGATCTACTCCCCGGCAAAGGGCGTTGAGTTGTCCATTTGAATCGTTTTGCATTTGCCCCCCCACCCCGAAATAATAGCAGGAAAATAGTACATTTTCTTCTGAAACTGAAACAACTTAATTTTTTGATAAGAACCTTGAAGAGTGGATTGTGCATGAACTTCCACTGTGTGTATGCATAAATGGGAATAGGGATAAATGTAAATCTTTATCTTCAATAATTTACGAATCTTCATCCGTAATCACTCGACCTCAATGGATTCAGTGGTAATGACGAGTTCATTCAGTTCGAAGGGAGTGGGTCGATTCTCCTCGGTGATTGTCTGAATGGATGATCTTTGATCTTTGATCTTCCTCTCACTCACATTCACATAATCAACGATGAAGTTGAGTCGATGGGATCTTCCGACGGGGAAATTCATGAGAGAAGCGTATCCACTCTGGTGCATGTCCACCTGCACATTCACCTCTTCGTTGAGGGGAGTACGGTATTCTGACCTCTCTGATATCGCCCCACGTTTTATTGCATCCAAAGACACGACACTTCCTGTAATGCAAAGAATAACTTCAATAACTTCAGTATACGGTGGGTGTCAGATGGTATCACGAACTGAGCAGGTAGTCCTGCTCTGGCAGCCATAGCTCTCAGCATCTCCTGCAGGGGACAATCCGAGCCTCTCTCCAGCGAACACTTCTTGTAGTGAATCTTAAGGACGACGATTACTAGGAGGTAGGCTACGGTAGACTCACTCCATCGGAGAAGTAGACGAACATCACACGACAGATGATCGTTTCTGTCCTGCAAAAGTACGGTAGAGATACTGTAGTCGAAGAGTGGACGAACACTAAATCGAGTAGACTCGAATGACGGGAAGACGAAGTAGCTGCGACCTCTCTGCATGAGAATGGATTGAATTAGTCCCTTCGAGTGATACCGTACTCCTCACTCCCGTGCTCGTTTCCGCCATTCGACTGCTGCACACGAGATTGGACTCTGAGATGGAAAGAGAGGAGAATTGGATAGAAGAGAAATGGACTCACTTCATCTGCTCGGAAGCAAGAAGAGCTTCGAGTTCAGGACTCAAATGAGGATATTGATCTCTGAGGGATGGAATAGTCTCACCCATTCTCGATGATCTTGCACTGGAGGTTGAATTCAACAAGACGAGAAGAATTCATTCAGACCGGCAGAGAAGAGAGAAATGGGAATGAATGATGGGAGATGAAATTCATCTTTCTCGTCTATTTTGCATCTTTGATCAATGCAATAATCTCATTGAAAATTTCTCTAATTAGGATTGAAATTTGCATATAGTGATATTCGAAAGGAGTAGTCAGTGAATGGGAGTAATTAATCGGTTGTTTTTCTCTCTCCTCGATCGACACAAACAAGTCTTCTTGCAGAGGAGATGGAGAGTGGAGGGATGAGTCTCGCAATATCCTTCGTTCCTCAAGAGATTCTCCTTCCCCCACAAGAGATCAGAGATCACCTCCAAATTGCGCACTTGGAAACAGTCTCAACGTCTAGTTGCATGGAACACACAGCTGAAGATCCTACTAGAAAAATATCGAAGATCTAACTCAACTTCTTTCTTACCAGGATATGGTGGAGCTGAATCGTAACTATGACCCTGCAATGATGAGAAGATTATAAACAACTACCAAATACGGAAACCATCTTATTCTCGGCAAGTTTGAGTTTCTTCAGCAGCTCCTCGTAAACAGCACTACCTTCAACGACTCCTAAAAGGATTCTGGAGACGAAATGTCGTGGATGATGTACAAACCTGGGTATATTTCAGGAGATGAAGAGGGAGGGGCATCATAGGGAGAATGATGCGAATCTGTGAACGCATTTATTGAAGTCACTACTTTTTTCCATGTTTGTAGCTTGTGATTTCAGAAGAGACCCATGATCAATCGAACCGTGCTTTCTATTCGATTCCAAGTATGCGTCGAGAAGTTTGAACAGAAGTTTTTGAGAGTCGATGTCCACTGTTGTCGTTGTTGTTACAGTGGTAGTTGTCTTGCTATAGATGGATGGATTGAATGAAGGGATGGATGGCACCTCTCAGTCACAGTCGTCGTCTGGAGCACTGTGGTGGGCGCACAGATTGCACATGCTGGAACTGAGGAAGGGAGAGGTAATGAAGAATACTGCTTGCCCACCCGAAGTAGCGAATGAATCGGGAAGAAGAAGGGAAGAGTCGATGACTGAGAGGGGATATTGATGGAGAAGCACTCGAATCTCACCAGGAGCAGAGGTTGATGCAGGGGATGGAGCTGAGGAAGAGGAAGAAGGAGAAGTGTCGGAGGAGAGATGGTGAATGACGAAGAAGGCAAGGATGGAAGCAAGAAGAAGAGTATTGAGAAGGAGAATCAGAGCGAAGACTCCCAACCAATTCATTCGACTTCTCTCGCTTAGAGGCCCTATCCTTCTACAATATTACAGGAGATTACCAAACAACGAGAATATACAGAGAGTGTTGTTACAAGACTAATAAATTCCATTGGCCATGCCGTTTGCTCTCTTTTTGTCACTTCGTCGGTATAATTATCCAGTTATACAACGGTTGATTACGTCCCCAGATAATTGAAGAGAGAATCTTGTGTCCTCTCTGTGATCATTTGCCCGCACTTATTCATGACATACGAACGCTTTTATCTAGTGAACATTCCTTTATAAAAATACATTAAATTATGCCTGAGGTCATCATTAATCATTGTTATTTTGCAGTTCCGTAAAATACAGAGTGGAGCGTCCTTCGATGACGAGTTCAGAAGAGATATGCAAGTTAGAGATGATAGAAGTAAAGAAGTGATAGAGTAGACAGAAGGGAGAGGAATGATTGGAGGACCTGTAAGAAGGGAATTAAGAGGGCATTCTCACTCTTACATTTAGACAAATATAAGGTTGATGCAAAAGTCTTGTGGAATTTTTAGATTTTGCCCTCCATCGTTCTTTTAGTTTGATAGATGAACATCCGGATATTGATTACTAATGAAGCCTTGCATACTCTTTCATATGCACACCCTATCAGCATTGTCCAATCAGAGAGGCGAGAAAAGGATAAATTAAAATTTCCCAAAAATTGTCTATCGAAAACGACACATTTCTCAATATTCTGTTTCCTCTGAAGTATGAATGCTCAATCTCTGGTGGTTATTTGAAGCTCCAATTTTTACCATATAAAAACTTTTTCTCATGGATGCTGGAAGTTACATCCTTTCGAGGAATGAGTTGATCTGCAAAATGACTACTTGTTGCATTTCTGTGTTCTTTTTACATATTTATGAAAAATGAGGAATTCAAATTTTCTAAAAGGACCCTAGTATTCCTCCGAAAAACGCACGCCGCGGGCTGGAAAGATATCCAACCGCTCTAAAAAGTTGGAATTCGGTTCTTCAATACATTTTGAACATTACCAGATAAAAATCAGATTTTTACTAAACTTTTCCGTAAAGTTATGGATGTCCAAAAAATGGTCATGCAAAAAAGTGATTCGTTCATGCCCTGAGGGCAAATTATGAGATATCGTATTCATATTCTCAGATTCATGTGTACTCATGATGGCGATCATTTTGATGCTTTGAACGGGTCTCTAGCTACTCTAGAAGCCGAATTCCGAATTTCAGATCCTGTTTTTGCAGCTTCGCTGCAGCAAATGTGCGACCGAGCAGCACCTTCAAAATTTTATTCTGGGTAGGCCTCGGTCATATCTCCAATCATAGAAAGTATGGCGAACAGGAAAAAATCTATGTAAGAATAATGCCGTTTTGAAAAAGTGCCGATTGATTGCGTCATCACTACGCAATAACTATGCGATGACGTCATACCATAATACCATGCTCATAATCTCCGATGGATTTGGTACATCATACCTGAGTGCCAGAATGATGCATTTCCTGAACAAAATGATACAACAAATTCAAAAAGTGTACGGTGACTTTCCGGCGCGACTGTACATACTATTGCAAAGTGTGATGACTGGGAATGCTCGTGGGTGCAATTCAGTATCTGTGTGCACTCATGCCCAGTTCAGATTAACGTCTGCTTAGATATTAACGTGAAATTCATTTCTGCAGAATTACATTTCATAGCCCCGAATGTTTAACCGTTGGCTCAGCATATTGTGGTGGACAATGAAGTGCTCGCCAGTCTTAGTATTGTCCTTAAACTTGAGAGGGCTACTCGTGCATAGCAGCATTATACAACAAAATTACGAAATTTGAACAGCGAAATCAGCAATTTTGATAATTCTCAGCTTTCAACGCCTATTAAAGGCTTGATATTTTGTAATATTCTTGAAGAGCAACTTGAGTAGTATCACTCTTCAGATGGGCAAAATAAACTGTTAGCGTGTGTTCAAATGGTAGGGTTCAGAAAAGTACACAAAAAATTGCAATATTTTGAGATTTTGACATTTTCATTATTTATTCCCGTACTATACTTTCCAGGATTGAATTGATCCAGCGGGTGTAATCTATCAATACGTCCACAACTACTGTTAAAAGGAAATTACAGTCGGGCAAAGATGGCTAGAGAAAGTTAAAAAAATAAAATAGGGAGAAACTTTTGCATCAACCTAATACATGTGAATGGAGTAATAGATAATTGCTCACAGGGGATCTCTTGGTGGATGGTTCAACTTCGTCCTCTGAGAGTTGACACCAAGCAGGTTCACGAATCGAATACGACTTGGTCAACTGGAAACACTCTGATTCGCAAGTTGTCAAGACAGCTTTGATTGGACACTCGTCCTGGTACTATCTGATGGTGAGAGTGAAGGAGAGAACTACCTCAACAACAGCATCGAGAGTGCAGTTCTTCTGGCATCGATCGGATTCGACGAAGGGAGCAGAGACTCCGTTCTTCAGAAGAATCTGAATGCAGATAAGGGTGAATATTCAGAGAAGCAGAAGAACTCACATTCACATAAGGGCCGAATTTGCCATTGCGAAGTTCAAATACGAGAGAGGACGAGAAGGCGGGAGTCTTATTCTGCAATCCATTATTTCCACCTCTTCTTTTCCTCCCACTCAATTGATCTCTCCTAACGGATCCATAACAGTCTAATGTAATTCGTATCTAACTTGGTACAGATGGATGGCATCGAAGATGAATGCAGAGGCGAGGACGTTGATGTCGTGCTGCAAGGAGAAGGAATCTCATGGTGGAAAATGACGACGAACGAGTAAAGACTGGGCACTAACCGTGTAGTACACTCGCAGCTTCGGTTCATCGCACTCAGAAGACGTGCAATTGAGCATCTGCAACAAATTGAATTTGAGATAGAAGTTGATTAAAATTAGTTAATTTCTTGTAGATTCTTTATCCCTCACTGCAGCCATGTTGTCTAGCAGAGTAGCAGTGAGAAGTCCGGCTGTTCTCTGCAGTCTCTGCAGGTTGAATTCCTCCCCTGCACCCGCCAGCAACTCCATGTACTCAAGAGAGACTGTTACTACGATGAACGGGAAGGGAAGGTGGAGGGGGACTTTGAACCTTGAATAGTAGTTTCTTCGCTCCGTTCTCAGCACAGGGAATCCACTCGGGAGGAAGATTGATATGGGGATTGGGAAGTTCAGCGACGATCGCCTCGAGAAGCTCAGGAGGAACCACCTGGAGGAATACATTCCAATGATTCAGAGGGGAAGAGGAACCTTGCACTCTTCGGGCATCTCCGTCTTCATAAGAACCACCAGAGCTTGAGCCTGCAAATATATTTGGTTAAAATATTCCCCTAAATTATTTACTAACATGTTCTGATGTAAGCAGTGCATAAAAACGACAAGAATGGTACATAATGGGACATTGAGGACATAGTACAATGGAATATCCTAAGGGTTAGATACATCGAAATGGGAAATGGAAATGATACGTGTTTTCTAGACTTCCTCATTGTAGATGCTGACTTCGCCGATTTCTTCTGAGGACATTTTTTTACCCTGGGATCAGGCAATGCATCAATAAATGCTCACTTGTTTTTTTTCAGTAATTACTATTTCGTCTCATCAATTTCATGTGAGATCTAACATACGAACCCCTGCATTCTTGGAAAAAGGGAGGTTGTACTTCTTCACGACATCTTCCCATCCATTCAGACAATCCAGAGGAGGAACCAACAACTGAACGAGACTAATACATAACTATATAGGTGTGCATCATTCCAAACTTCTTCGGCAAATTTTAGAACTCTACGGAGAATGATACAAGTGTTCGAAAACAATCACTGACATCAAAAGCGAAGAGTTCTAAAGTGATACACCTCCGAAGTAATTATATCGTATGTCTACTCACGGGATCTTCCTCGGAGTCCTTCGTGAATATTGGTGGAATCCTGCCCATTCCTCCGTCGGTTCTAAAAAATTTGATTTTTTTCCCTTGTGCTTTGGAATAAAAGAGGAATCGAACTTATTGAAGAGCGCGGAAGTGAAGCTGGCTGCACTCATCAGAACTCGAGGAACGGAAGAAGAACGGATCGAGATCTGATAAACCCTCATTATTATTAGCTTTAATATCTCTTTGTGCATGAGAGAACCAAATCTCTACTTGAGTAGCCAACCTGATTGGTGATCATCCTCTCATCGATGAATCCCGTCTTCACGTATCTCTCCCGATAGTCGAGGCCTTGCTTGAAGGCATTCTCGATCCCATCCTTCAATGTTTCAAGTGAACATCAGCTATTTTTTGACACAAAAAGCGAGAATCTGATTACTGGTTATGCCTAATTGTTTTGTTTTTCAGGAGCATATGTAAGTGAAAGATCTCGGTCGTCACACCCGCTAATCATGGGAAAAGGGAAGGAACCTCTCCCGTACATCACTGAGTTCTCCATTTCCTCTGAAGAATATTTCCTCTGAGATGTTAGTGGCGAATCCATGCATCGATGCTCTGTCTGCATGGCGAATCACCTGAAGAACCAAGGGGGAAGATCATTCTCATCCATCTCTTATTCATACTATCGAATTCTCATCATAAAACAAGGATCGAAGTGTGCATAATTGTTCCAATTGGTCTTACTGTATGAGTATCACTTACAACTTGAACGAGTAGTAGCTGATCATCAGGAGATCGATCGAATGCGATTATCGACCCGAGGGAGAGGGAGAGGAACAACAAAGGGAGCATCCCCTGTCAAGGGAAATGGATTATCTGGTGCACAATAATACACGCGGATATGGGGAAACCATAAAAGAGTCTGATAACTCTATTGATGATGGGTTTCGCATAGATTCTCCCCGAGGAACGAGGGATTTGACCTAATGCAAGATTATGATTCTGATCTTCTGACGTTGTTCGCTCGTATGATTTTCGATCTCGCATTGGTTTACGAAAAGAGAGATAGATCCTGGGCAGACAACAAACATGACCCTCCCCACAACAGAAACAGGCGGAGGAAAGAAGTGGAGGGTTCAATGGGTCTCTTTAATTTTCCTCTCAGTAATAAGGATGCCATGGCTTGTTTTGTTTGCAGGGATTCCCGGGAAGATCAGGTAGGAAAAAAGAAGGAAGAATGGAGGGAAGATTCGACATCTTGTCGATATCTCAGACTGGAACTCATCAGGAGATGGTAAGAACTCGCCACACAATTGATTTGTTCTCTGGCAATGAAGCAGAGATGAGGAAAAAAAGAATTTATACCCCAGAAAAAAGTGTGATGTTATAGGTCAATTGAGAGATGAGTCAGAGAGACTAAGTACCCAATTACGCAATATTGGTCAGTTTGCTCGGTTCAGATGAGTAAGACGACGTTTCTGAACTCGGGTAAAATTAATAAAGCCATGATAGCTTAGCCTTTTTTCAATGAATGTGGAAGGGAGATTGTAAGGTGAATTGCCTTGGGGAAAGTAATTCCTCATTGCGAGTAAGTGTCTACTCCTAGATGGTTCTGTTCAATCCCCAGTTCATCGACCCTCTGTAAACAAATAAGGTGCTCACTCGATTGTTCTACTGTGAAAAGTGCTAAAACTGTGATCAATAATTTGTCTGTTTATTGGCGTTTCAGAACGATGTGGAGTGAGGGGATCAGAGAACTTCTACTGAATATCACGCCTCTCACGGAAGAATCGAGCTGTCTATGGGAATGGGATGAGAATCGCAAAATTTGTTCTAATCGGTTTTGGGCTTCCTGAGGTATGTCTGACAGACCCCCAAAGTCTCATTGTGCATACTTCATTTTGGGGCTTCCTACACCGGGTCGTATCTCGGCACTTCCCTCTTTAAGAGCTCGTATCTCGAATACGGTGAGATATGGAGCAAAATAGGCCCCTGAGTGACCCCAGCTTATTTTTTGAGCTCTATCGATCTATATACTTCATTTTGTCTAAATGCCAATTTTAACGTTGGTTTATTGTAGGTCATTTTTCTAAAAAATGTAGGTTAAGAAGCAGCTCAAATCTTGACATATTGTATAGATTTCCAAGAGTAGTCTGCACCGAAAATACAACGACTACAGTTAGAGTTAAGGTCTTTAAACTTTTCAGAATCGTTTGAAGAAATTTTTAAACAGGAAAGTTGGAGGAAGAGCGATCATTCTTGGTGACGCGGATAATGAGAGCGGTCGCATTGTTCGATGGAATAAAATAACTTCGAACGATTTGGAAAAGTTTAAAGACCTTAACTCTAACTGTAGTCGTGGTATTTTCGGTGCAGACTACTCATTCGATAGCTCTTGGAAATCTATACAATATGTCAAGATTTTAGCTGCTTCTTTACCTAAATTTTATAGAAAATTAACCTACAATAAACCAACGTTAAAATTGACATTTAGACAAAATGAAGTATATAGATCAATAGAGCTCAAAAAATGAGCTGGGGTCACCCAGGGGCCTATTTTGCTCAATCTCTCACCATATTCGAGATACGAGCTCTTAAAGAGGGAAGTGCCGAGATACGACCCGGTGTAGGAAGCGCCAAAATGAAGTATGCACAATGAGACTTTGGGGGTCTGTCAGCCATACCTCAGGAAGCCCAAAACCGATTAGAACACATTTTGCGATTCTCATTCCATTCCCTAGAATGGCGATTCTAGCTCGATTCTCTGGTGAGAGGCGTGATATATGTAATTCAGAAAAAAAGCATGGATTTTTTAGTGGAAAAATTAGCGTTCTATGTTGTTCATTAATTTTCCTGTTTGGTGACAGCTCGTGAACTATCTCGATGAATATTTTAAAGGATACGAGAATAGAGAGAGAGCGAGGAATGAGGTGAGAAGAGGAAGGAAATGCTCGAAGAATGATACCAACTTAGCATCGACAGAACGTTCTATAGAATGGAGACAATTCTAAATTCTCGGGACAAGGAAAAGAGAAATCTCAAGTGAGTGGAATAACAAGTGAATGATAAGAGGAATGGGTCATATCAACCCAGCCTGGTCTCTACGAGGAAGCTGTAGAGAGAGAAACAACTGTCCTCGAAGGGGGAGAGTCCACTCCGTCTCCTCGTCCCTCTTCTCTCTCTCCTCCTCTGCTAGATGTTCCCTATCACCCATTAATACTTGTCAGTTACGAGAGGAGATTTATCAGTCAACCAGAGGGAGTCTCAGTGTAAGACATTAGAACAGAGATTTATGGGGAGATAGAAAGGATAACATTCCACTTTTCCACAGGAGCATTCCAGCAGCATCTTCTTCCCATTAAGTAATTGAGATCACGCTTCAGACACTATATACGTCGATAGCGAGGTTTTCAACGAATAAACTGTTTTGTACTTTGCCTGTCGATCGATCGAATCTGATTATGTGCACGAGGATGATTGTGACTCGTCCTTTAGAAAGACATCCAACACACAATCACAATCACACACATACACTACACACTATTCACGAATCGAAAAGAGTCCATAAAATTACAATGAGTGACACCTTCCTATCATCAAGAGGGTACAATTATGGACCTGGTTCAGCTAAAATTTGTCTGTTTACGTCGTTCTTCCTATTGCTTTTTTTGCTTTGAACAATCCCTTTATTGGCATGGAATCGATGAGAAGCAATAGAAAGAACGCCTGCGATTACGGATAAAACGAGCAGTTGAATAGATGAATCATAGATTGCCATTTTCATCCATTCTATTCGACTCTCTCTCGACTCAAACATGGTCGACTCTGTATTCTCTGATACACTTTCTGTAAATTCTTGCGAAGTAACCGTTCGAAATAATTCTGTAAGTGCGCGAGTTCGTTTTTGCATTCAATGAGGCCATTCGATGGACTGATAGATAGGAAGAACCACGAGGGGAGGCAATCCCTTTTAGTAAGTGTCAGTCTGAGATCTCTACATCCGAATCCTCTGCTTACGTCAAAGGGGAGAGTAGCTAAGCGACAGGAACACGGAAAGAGCGTCCATCCAGCCATCAGTCGTACACAGGAGAGATCCAAATACCTTTCTCTTTTTCTCTCACGAATTTCATGTACCGTTTGAGAGAATGCAAATGTAATAACGATGGTTTTCCACGGTAACTCCAACCTCTTGTATTTGATTCTCTTTGTGCCCCTTGTCACTTTTATTCGTTGATCCGCTTAGGGAAAACAGTGGACCGCCCCATTCGACATGGGAAGCCTCCCATGCCACAGGGAGAAGAAGTGGAGCGGAACCTCGTGTTTGAACTACTCTAGCTACTGATTATGGCAACCCTCTATCCATTTTGAGAGCCCGCTTTCGAAAGGGAACTCTTCCCATCCCAGATGGTTCTCCTTTCCCATGAATCAGTTTCATTCCTGTCGTTTTTTGTCCTCATTGTTTGCGTTCGATTTGCCTCCTCGAATTGAGGCGCTCCTCCATTCTTCCCATTGCAATCATCACTGCATACGCGATCCCACTGATCCATAGACTGAATCTTCCCTTTCAATGGGCATCCGATTGGTATTGGAAAGTACGGAGTCTCCTTGGATATTCGTGGTCACACATTCCATCTGAGTATTCGATGCTCTCTCCTCTCCGTCCGATTAACCCCTTCCCTTCAAGAGTATTCCTAATCTCTCTGCACAGAATGAGATCACGCCTTAATCGAATGATGCAAAGAATGATGCCCAATTCATGGGTGCTTCCTGCCACTTTTGCGCCTTCTTCCCATTCGAACTCTCACTGCTCCTCCTTAGAATCTTCCAGTCAGCGAATCCGAGCGGATGGAATTCCATCGGTAGAAGTCAAAGTGGAAATACCGAACGCGTCCTTTTCTAACTAATCATTTATCTCGACATTAGAATAGGCAATAGAATAGTGAGTGTAGCTCCTCTCGTCATACCCAAACAGCTCCTTCTCCTCCTGGGAGCTGTGTCAGTGGCCTTTTCTTCTTAATCAGGGAACCATTCGTCCTTCTGTGGTTCCCCTCTGATCTCCTTCTCTCCTCGCATAGAATTCACCAGAAACAAACAGAAGGGTTTGTGAACTTCCCTCATATCAAAGTGTGTATTTTGTGGTCTTCGCTTAGTCATTCGATGGGTGTGATTCTGATCAGTCACCCCTCCCTCAGTAGACATATAAGAGGTCGCACGCCTCCTCCCCCTCGAGAATCCTTATCACTAACCATCACTCCTCTCCCACAACGCGCTCTTCGGTTTTTAGTCGCGGATTATCGATTTGTTATTCGTTGTCGCTTGAGATTATAATGATCTGCATCCATCTATAAAGAGCAACCGTTAATTACTAACTTTGTATCGATGTTATTTTATCGCGATATTTAATGGTGCTATTAAACTCTTTTCCTCGGAGATATCTCGTGAGTTGCAGAAGTATTCCTAAGTTGAATCGCGATGGGACTACTCGAATTGACTCGAGCGGGCTGTTCGAAGGACATCCAACCAGAGGAAGACGACGGAGCCAGTGAGTGAACACTCTGTGATCTCAACGAACCAAAATTTGATCTGTTCTAGTCCCCAGAATCAATCTTCTCATCTGACTCTCATGTGAGAAATTGCGTAAGAAATGGATAGATTAGTTGGTTGACCATCGACATTATTCTTAGTGCTGTGGTTGTCTGCATCCTTCAATGAGATTATATGACAATCGCCACAAATTGATCAGTTTAGCAGGGGTTAAAATGGTGGGGCTGATTCGATGGTACTGAACTCATCATGAGAATTCACGCTGATAACCCGTGCGAGTTAAGCATAGGATAGAGTTGCGGACTACAGACTTCAAAAAGAAGGACTCACTGCATATCATTCACATTGATAACAATGGACAAAGGGAGATTCATTCCCTTTCTCTCTCTAGACTCTCTCAGTTTTGTATAATCTCTCGAGAATTGAATAACCAAGAGAATGAGTGTGTAAGAGGTGGTTCGATACCGATCCAATAATTGGTCTTGTTTGCTCTCTGCTCTGAACCGAAACGACAAAGGGAAAACAATAGCGGGTGAATGAAGCTCATAGCAAGTGTAGTTTCATCGTCATTCCAGATGTGGGCAAAGTGACTGAATTCATGACGGCAGAGAAGATTGGAGAGATGCTCAGACCAGGGGATCTCATCGAATTCAAGTGAGCAATGCTCTTTCCATAGTCGGAGTTTAACTCTTTTTATTCAGGCGTTTCTTCCAATTGGGCAAACTGAAGAAACGCTTCTACACTGTAAGTCTCCCTTCCTTTCCTCGATATCATTCATGAATCCAGTATCGATGTTTGCCAAAGCATCCATTTATTGGGAGGGTGTTTGAGGTTGCTCGATGTCATAGATAACTGGAGTGGGAATTCGGCGATAAGGGAGGGAGGGTCAAAGAGTGAATGGTTGCAGCACTGGGGAGTGTACGTGGGCAAACCCGAGGGGAAGCACATCGTCGCCCACATGTTCATCACTTCCGAGGGAATCGCCACTGCTTTCACCATCATCGCAGGCAATCTCGAGAGTGCTGAGGTGAGAGAGTGATGCAACCACGGGATGAGATACCAAGAGCTTATTGGACTTGGCAACTCCATCCACTTCACATCAATATTCGAGAGGGAGTAGTGAATTGTTCCTCTTGAGGTTCGACTGGACACTCTTGATGAAGTGTGCACTGATCTCTGTCGAATCAACAATCTGGACGATAGAAAGTACAAGAAAATGGACACGAACGCCATCTTCCGAAGGGCCATCGACGGGGTAAAATACACTCCCGTTTGCCTACTTGCACTTTCACCTTGATAAGTCCTTAGCAAACGTGTAATGATTTTTGCAAACCTTCGTGATTGTGAGTAGTGAGTGAATGGTTTCCGTTCCAGTTGGGGCAGCACAACTACAATCTCATCTACGACAACTGCGAACACTTCGCCAAATGGTGCAGATACGACAAGCACACCTCCAATCAGGTGAGAGACCCTTCCTCCTCCCCCCTCTTTGGACACTTCTTTCCCCTCTTCTGCACTCACTCAATTGATATTTGCCCTCTCTGCTCTTTATTGGAGACTCCAAATGGGGATTGCATTCGTTGCTCTCTCAATGGAGTGATCAAAATGATATCTCTCCCTCGTGATTTCCTTTGGCGCCTCTCTGACGTCCCTTAGATTCTCGGCATTTTTCGCGTTAAAAATATCATTGATTCTGAGAAGGAATTGCAGATAAACAGCAGAGAGTTGCACAAAACTTAGATAATCGTTTGCAAATAAGCGTGATATAAACAAGATGCGATTGTAGGTAACTCGTTGGCAGCCGGGAGTCAGCCACACAATGAAGTACTTCTGGGCATTCGTGAGAGTTACTTCGAAGCCCGCGAAGAGAATCGCCTCTGTACTCCCTATCTCATGGTAAGTCGAGAATGAGGGAGGGATGGACTAGCTATAGAATATCGTAAGAAAGTTATAGTAAGAAATTTTTAGCCAAAAATTTAATATCTTACTTGAAAAAATCGTACAAAATTGGCTGAACAGCAGATAAATGCCTTCTTTTAGAGGAGTGGAGAGAGAAACTCCGACCAGTCTCTCCAATCAAGCAGCGACGTCAATTTCTCTCAACGAATGCTTTATTTCTCATTGGGTTTCAGTTCACGGTCAAACATTCCTTTACCCGATATTTCACTTGTAACATTGTAACAACTTACTTGTACTCACTTCTTGCCATGAAGAACGATCTGACTCACACCCTCGTATTACTGTAGATATTTTCCCTGTATAGGAATCGATTGTTTGCTAGAATCGATAAAGCTATGTATTACGACAGGGCAAAGGATTTTCTGAGTATGGGGTGATGGGCACTTGATGTCTGCTCTCCTCCCATTGTAAGCATTCTTCCATTTCTCTGCACTCAATACGTCAATCCTCACTCCTAAGAAGATTTGACATCACCGTTCTTTTCTCTCTCACAATATTGCGGGAATTACTACACAGAAATCTCGCGGTGTTCTTTCAAAATTCATTGAACGACATGTAATTGTTTTATCATTTTTATGATAGAGTACTAAACGGTTATCATCATTATCTTTTTTTGGTGATTCTTATGAGTGAATGCATAGAATCTCCGTCATTTATCATCCGAACTGATAAATGAGAAGGGCGTGCCACTATGAACTCATGAACTGGGGGATAAGCACTGAGCAAATCGATCTACATCGATAGTCCACTGTGAGTCACATCATCAGAATAGAGCACAATCGGAAGTGGATGAGGAAGAGGACGAAAAGAAAGGAGGACGATTAAATTTTTTTTCAAAGCATCATGGAAGATATTGAAGGTTTTCAGTGATATACACGAGAACCATTTCCATATCACAGATATTCTGAGAGGACGCAGGTGCATGGGAACAAAAAAATCAAACGGCTCTAATCTTATCGACGCAATAACAGTTGATGTATCCCTGGTCGTAGACTTTTATAGTGAAGTGGTGAAGCCGTGAAATCGAAACTACCTAAAATACAGCTCTCGGAATTTCAAAAGTTCAAAAAATCATAAAATGCTTCACAGTTGAGCTAGAAAGTCGTTCAAAAAAGCAAAATGACCGCCTCGACGAGTTCTTCAATTCATCTGTTGAGGATGTTTTTGAAAACACAATTTAAAATATAGGTAAATTGGAAAAAGCGAATTGTGGGTTCCAAAAAGTTGTTACCCTTAAAAAATTTTCCACTATTTCCACTTTTTTTATTTCAAAATCAGATTCTCCGTGCAATTCTACACCAGGGATATTGATTTCAGCTCTTTTCAATGTTTTCCCGGGAGGCTTCAGCGTTGGACACACCAAAAACCCGCTGTTCTTCGAAAATTCAAAAAGTTCAATGAATTGCCATTTCTATACTGATGGATCAGGAGTGGTTATATTGGCTGAAAGTAACATTACTGGGTCTGGGCAAGCACCTGTGAGCGAATTAAGCGCTCTTTTTGATGAAAAAATCGCCGCATTTTTTCAGTTATTTTCGGAAAATGCTAAAAAATCCTGATTTTTTCGGAATAAAATATTTTCTCTGGAAATTACTTCAATCTTCTTAAAGTGTGACAATAGTCAATCCTAAGCAAATTGGTTGTCATTGGAGCGCTGATAAAGCCTAAATGTGAAAATGGCAAATCATTGAACTTTTTGAATTTTCGAAAAACAGCGGGTTTTTGGTGTTTCCAACGCTGAAGCCTCCCGGGAAAACATTCAAAAGAGCTGAAATATCCCTGGTGTAGAATTGCACGGAGAATCTGATTTTGAAATAAAAAAAGTGGAAATCGTGGAAAATTTTTTAAGGGTAACAACTTTTTGGAACCCACAATTCGCTTTTTCCAATTTATCTATATATTAAATTGAGTTTTCAAAACGTCCTCAACAGAGGAATTGAAGAACTCATCAAGGCGGTCATTTTGCTTTTTTGAACGACTTTCTAGCTCAACTGTGAAGCATTTTATGATTTTTTGAACTTTTGAAATTCCGAGAGCCGTCTTTTAGGTAGCTTCGATTTTACGGCTTCACCACTTCACTATAAAAGTCTACGAATAGGGATTCATCAACAGTTATTGCGTCGATAAGATTAGAGCCGTTTGATTTTTTTGTTCCCATGTCCTATGTAATTCATACATTCTGTCAGAATATGCGTGATATTCCATCCTTTGGAATCCCAGCCATAGCGTTGCGTTTACTAAGGAATTAAAAGTGTTCAGTGTGACTTTACTTGTATAATGTATGTGCGCTGCTCGGTTCCCCCTATTTCTTACAGGGTGCGGCATAAATATTGCGACACTCATTTCAAATAGTATCTCACGAACAAGTTAGAGCCAAGATTCCAAATTGCACCTAAATCAATATCAGTGCATTACATCTAACATATTAGTAATAGGCTTCATACTTATGCCTGACTTCATAGAATGGAGGCAAAAACTAATCATAAATTTTGATCACTGCGCCGTTCATAATTTCAGAAAAAAATCATAATAAAAAGCTATCCCAAAAGCGACGGATCTTCCAACTGGGTTGAGGATGAAGAGAATCTCTTAGCCTATATCGACGTAGCGGCTAATATTATGTACGATATATGGATCACAAGAAACACACATTTGATGAGCAGGTATAGGTAGTCATGATCATGCTCAAAAGCAATGTTTCGAGATTTTTTATTCGGAATGTTGATACTGCTATATCAAGCCTCTCACGAGAGAATACGGACAACACTGGTACAATCAGAAAAATCGAATTTGGGGTTTTAGCAGATCTAAGGGTAATCAATGCCTCTGAATCCGATTCTGGGGCGTGCGGCAACCCATCTCGATCAGCTGCAGCAGCAGCATGCTGCAAATTTTGAGATTCTCACTTTGGACCTCCAGAAAATGGGTTCAAAAATAACTAATCGAGCTGAAATTTGGCCTGTAGACATCACTTATGATGTTCTATAACTATCCTTATCGATTTTCCGGTAGATCAAACTATGACTCTCAGCAGTTTTCGCTCCATAACTTTAACGGTTCGAAGCAGACTCAAACCAAACTTTTCCATCTAATAGAGAATTAAATTCTGCATCGACCTGATTTTTTTCAGATTTTTCCGATTTGGTCAAGTTTGGTTTATAAGCGAAAAACCTAGAAAAAGCGCAGGATGCGCGTGTTATTGTTGTGTGGACAGGCCGTAACTCGTTTCATTTCGAATCCGGCAGTCCCTGGTTCGATACCCGATCGAAGCAAACACGTTTTGCTTGTACTTTTGTACGTTTTGAACGTTCAGACAATTTGAATTACATGCAGTTCTGTCATTTTTTTTGACAAATCGTAAACGTGTACAGTGTTAATCATAAAATCAGTGTACAGAGGCGTAAAGCGTATGGAACATGTTTAAAATTATGATTAAATGGAGCCAAAACATGTTTTCTTCGACGGGGAATCGAACCCGGGATTGCTGGATTCGAAATGAAACGAGTTACCGCCTGTCCACACAACAACAACACGCGCATCCTGCGCTTTTTCTACGTTTTTCGCTTATAAACCAAACTTGACCAAATCGGAAAAATCTGAAAAAAATCAGGTCGATGCAGAATTTAATTCTCTATTAGATGCAAAAGTTTGGTGTGAGTCTGCTTCGAACTGTTAATGTTATGGAGCGAAAACTGCTGAGAGGTCATAGTTTGATCAACCGGAAAATCGATCAGGTTAGTTATAGAACGGCATAAGTGATTTCTAAAGGCCAAATTTCAGCTCGATTAGTTATTTTTGAACCCATTTTCAGGAGGTCCAAATTAAGAATCTCAAAAGTTTGCAGCATGCTGCTGCTGCAGCTGATCGAGATGGGTTGCCGCACGCCCCAGAATCGGATTCAGAGGCATTGATTACCCTTAGATCTGCTAAAACCCCAAATTCGATTTTTCTGATTGTACCACGAAACGGCAGATTTGTCCCGATTCTCTCGTGAGAGGCTTGATATAACTTTGCATATCTTTCAGCGAGCCAAGTTATCATATTTCCTTGCGTTAAATCGAACGGGCACGTTGAGTTAAGGACAGAAATAGGCACGCCAAAATATCACTCATATCGGCACTTTTCGACATTGTTGAATATTTTATGAAACAGAATCTGCGTTCTCCTCTGAATAGAACATATTTTCGAAATCTATAATGATGGAGTATTATGCAAGAAATGCAAACATTTCAATACCTAACGGATTCGATGAATACTGTTTCATAATCGTGAAAATATTTTTCCAGTGCCGTTCGAATTGGAAAAATTAACAAACATTTCTAAAACTTTTGCGCATCTGAGAAAAGAATTGAACACATATTTAGACTCATGAATGGTTGTACTTCTTAGGAAAAAATTATAGGAACTACAAATTATTCCTACTTGTAAGACGACATTAATAATTAAATTGGATCCTATGGCGAAAAAGGGCATATTTATTCAAACAAATTTTCCAGAAGCTCAAATTCTGGAAATATTTGAATTACCTCGCCCATATTGATATACCAACTACTTGGATGCCTTAGCTATATACTTGCAAAATTTGAGGAAATGGCCCCAGCGGAGAGTGGAGATGGTAAAGAATCAAAAGTGTCGCAATATTTATGCCGCACCCTGTATAAACGTAGTATTCATAAGCTTAGTCTAATGAATTTAGGATGCCGTAGATTTATCATTGATATTTTATACCTCCAATCAATTATGCATAACCGCTATACTCTCGATGTTTCCTCTCTGCTTATTCATTCACGTCTCACCCGTTCTCTCAGAAATGCCCACTCCCTGCGTATCTCGTTTCCTTCTTGTCCCTAATAATTCTAGTTCAACCCTTGCATCTCGGACCCTGTCGATCTGGAACACTCTTCCCATAGAATGTGTAAGTACCTCGCAGAATGTTTTTTTTCTAATTTTATCCGTTCACAACCTCATATTTTTTGTCCCCCATTGTCACTTGGCTAGATCAACGATCCCTCACCCTCCCCTACCCTTGCTGACATCCAACCGATTCGATCCAATCGACGGACATCCTTTTCTTGTATACATTCTCGTCGTTCTTGAAATCTCACCCCCATCGGAATAAATGAATATCCAGGAGGGTTCGTTTAGTGAGCAATAGATATTACGAATATGATTACGAAAAATAGATCTATTTATAAAATATAAATATACGGTTCTAGAAATCTGCATGAATAGTTTGCTAACTTTTGATGTGTAGGTCACGCCTGAAATCGATAGTTCGATCGAACAAAACGTAATTTTGTCAGGCGGAGTATATGCTGTATTTATTACGACGCCATTAATTGTGTACAGTACTGAATGAGGCACCATCGATCGATTCACCGTGACGGCGTGTTAATTACATCCATTGTATTCATGCTTGGATCTCTAAGGAATCCATCCAAGCACTTCATTTGTCGCCACTAAGGATTCCACTTTGAGTCGCCTCAAGTTCTTATCAATAAAGAGAACTGAATACAGGTGATTCACATTTCATTTCCCCAACTTTCATTACTTAGACGTTCTAAATTAATATAAGAGTGACTATCTGAGAGAATTGACCAATCCACCCCTAATACCGTACAGCGAAAAATAAAGTGTTGATTTTAAGATGTATCTAGGGGTAACTTTTCACGTAGAGTACGAAAATCGACATTAGAAAGCCGTATCTCTAACCCCTCGTTTTCTGTAGCACGCCTCAACGTTGAGGTCGGTTTTTCTAATTTTTGAACGGATCATCCAAACACCATACATAGCTAGTAATTCTGAAAGATCTCGACGAGATAAGCATTTTTACTGTTGGAAGTAAAATGCTAGCTCATCTGCGAACAAAATTTTGACCAGTTGAGTTCTCAAAATTCTCACCCTGCATTGGTTTTTCGCGAATGTACAAATTAAATTATCTTATTCGATTCCCCGTCAAAAGTTAGCCCTGGGTGCAAAATTTAACCAAAAAAACTGTGTCGAAAAGCTGTTTCCCGAATAACGGAAGAAGTCGGAGTGGATATTTTTGCCCATTTTTAAGCAGTTTTCTGCAGAACCTTCGTGAGTTACGATCACTTCTCAACTTATTTCGACGATTCAACACTTGGGAAGAAATATGAACCTGAAAAACTCCGAGTTTTGAGAATTTCTGAAAACTCGATTTTCTCTACTTCGATATTTCCCATATTTATGCATTTATACCATCTCATTTTCGAATCACATCCCACTACTGCCCATTAAATCTTGTAGAACGTACCAACAGGAGTTGGAAAATTAACATATTGGCGGGCCCCATGTGGCTGCACCAGAGTAATTGTTGGTTAAAAACACGATTTCGCGAGGGAAGCAAATGAATAAAATACGATTTAGAGTACAGTTTTGCATAAATAGTCGATATTTTGCTTGTTTCATGTGTTTCTGTAAAAATTTCATCGCATGGGGTTGACTACAAGGAGTATTCATCGTTTGCAAAATTTTTGGTTGTCAATGCTCAGATTTTCGACATTTTTTAAAATTTACGTTTAGATGTTATTTATGCGCTGGTTTAGAGTAAGTGAGATTGGTAGAGTTTAAAGAACCACAACACAGATCAAAATACTTTCAAAAGTTGTCAAATGATCGATTTGAATATTTTTCCAACCGTCGGCTTTGCGTTTTCAGGTGAATAGAATTTTGAATTTTTCGCAAAAGGCCATCCAATATGTTAATTTTCCAACTCCTGTTGGTACATACTACAAGATTTAATGGGCAATGGTCGGATGTGATTTGAAAATGAGATGTTATAAATGCATAAAAATGGGAAATATCAAAGTTGAGAAAATCGAGTTTTCAGAAATTCTCAAAACTCGGAGTTTTTCAGGTTCATATTTCTTCCCAAGTGTTGAATCGTCGAAATAAGTTGAGAAGTGATCGTAACTCACGAAGGTTCTGCAGAAAACTGCTTAAAAATGGGCAAAAATAACCACTCCGACTTCTTCCTTTATTCGGGAAACCGCTTTTCGACACAGTTTTTTTGGTGAAATTTTGCACTCAGTGCTAACTTTTGACGGGGAATCGAATAAGATAATTTAATTTGTACATTCGCGAAAAACCATTGCAGGGTGAGAATTTTGAGAATTCAACTGGTCAAAAATTTTTTCGCAGATGAGCTAGCATTTTACTTCCAACAGTAAAAATTCTTATCTCGTCGAGATCTTTCAGAATTACTAGCTATGTATGGGGTTTGGATGATCCGTTCAAAAGTTAGAAAAACCGACCTCGACGTTGAGGCGTGCTACAGAAAACGAATGGTCAGAGATACGGCTTTCTAAGGTCGATTTTCGGACTCTACGTGAAAAGTTACCCGTAGGAACATCTTAAAATCAACACTTTATTTTTCGCTGTACGGCCTCTGGTCAGTTCTCTCAGATAGTCACTCATAATTCGTTGACTGACATACTTCGATTGAAGATGATTATCTCTGGATTCTCCCAACCTGTTGCTGGGGAACCCGCCAACAACTGGTAAGGGCACTGGTTACCAACTGGTCAAGGCACTGGTTACCAGCTGGTTAGCCTTAGCTCAGCCCATTCTAACTGGTTAACCAGTTGTTAACCAGTTGTTGACTAGTTGTTAAACAGTTAGAGTGGGCGGAGCTTAAGCTAACCAGTTGCTAACCAGTGCCCTGACCAGTTGTTAACCAATGCTCTGACCAGTTGTTGGCGGGTTCCCCAGCAACTGGTTGGGAGAAACCAGAGATGTATACTCATTCTATAATGTAATACTATCTTTCACATGACCACTTCTTTTTTCTCATTTGGAGCTGTATATTTGTATTTCAAAATACGATTCATTCCTGAATCTCAGATAAAACGTTTTTCACTATCAGGAAACATTGTAAAAGCTGAAACGTAATTCAATAATAGAAGAGAAGTCCGTTATTTGAATGGATGGACCCTTGCCTTCTCCATCATTCACTTCCCCCTCTCTATTATTCCTCTGACTCTCTTATCTTCCCTGGCACGGACGTCAACCTTTATCATAACATGGCACATCGCATGTGAGTTATCAGCTAGCAGAGGGAAATGCTGACAGTCTCACTTTACTCGTTCCTGTCCTCCTGTCACTCTTTACATATATAGGATTTTAAATCAACTTCATTTTATCCCAATGAATGAATTTGAAACAATTCGAGATGTTTCAAGCCTATTTCAACAACATGTTATTTTCCAGAGAACATAGGATGCAGTCATCCTTCGCTGACTTGACAGCATGGTGGCAAGAGTTAGAGGTGAATTAAGCCATCGGAGATAGGCGGAAAAACTTAATTCAGAGAATTGTCCTTGGAATCGAGATTAGAATGGTAGAAGAAGGTATACTTCAACTACTCTTCGATGATGCATTCAAGGAGAAAGACCGAACTGAAAGTAAGATTTTTAAATTATCCATTATGTGTCTCCCTCCAGTAAATGGCTTTGTCTGGGAATGAATACGTTTGCAGTTGAACAGATAATCGCTCGAGTAATGCACGTGCCGTGTTTCTATTACAGTGAGGACGAAGAGAATCGAGCAATCACATTGAAGAAGAAGTCAGTGTACCTTCTATTCTTTATTATGTTACATTCGTGAAAGAAATGATAAATTGCTGTTGGAGTATCGTAATTTTACGAACATTTCAGGGATCACAAATAGAAAGTGGTTGTATTGGGGTGTTCCAAAAGTTTGGTGAATTTTTTTCGAAGGAACGCAAACTCCGTCGTATTGACTGCGCATCCCAAATGATAACCCTATTTAATAGAGTAACCATTACACAATCACGTGATCCATGGAATTTGCATCAGCTGCTCTCCCGTATTTTTAAGATACCCTCCACCAAAGAACGGAATAGGGTGACGGATGGCTAAAAATTAGATAATTCCCATATTTTTTTATGAAGTGTAGGCCCCGAGTGCTGATTGACGGCCGCAATAACTAAGGCTTAGGGTCGATTTTGAAAAAGTTTCAGGCACCCCCCACTTTGGGGGTCGAAAAATTCGATATCTCAGAATTAGACGAGATAAAGATATTCTGGTGTAGGCGAGAGATGATACTTAGCAAAATTGGAGATCTCATTTTTTCGACCCAGCCCAACGTACCAAAAAAGTCGAAATCTCAAAATCTTCTCTCTCAAAATGTTTTCTGAAGTGTTTTCACTCGTAGAGTCCGTTTTTTCACCTGAAAGCTCTTGAAAACGTGTTTAAACGTTATTATGATTTTCTAAACTTTAGGGCTGTTTTCGAAATTCGAATTTTTGACTTTTTCGGATTTCGATTTTTCATTGCTTCAACTGCACCTAGGACGATGCAAATGATTATACTAGTCATAAGAAAGTATTTCCAGATCAATAAGTATACATACAGTGAAAATTCCGCGTTCTACATGGCGTAATATTTGCCTATTTACCCGAAAAATCGATGTTTGAATCAAAATATCTCAAATATATGTCATTTTAAAATTCTGATTTTCTCAAACTAGGGCCATCTTTTTATGTTGATTTCAAAAATCTTATCGAGAGACTGCGCAGAAAAATTTAAAACATCGATTATCCGCAAAAATTGACCGAAAAAAGTGGTTTTTTGATGTTATCTTTTTCATTTCGCATTTTCTCGCATCGTGATATCGAAATTCGTTTTCTACGAGTGAAAATACACCAGAATATCTTTATCTCGTCTAATTCTGAGATATCGAATTTTTCGACCCCAAAGTGGGGGGTTCCTGAAACTTTTTCAAAATCGACCCTAAGCCTTAGTTATTGCGGCCGTCAATCAGCACTCGGGGCCTACACTTCATAAAAAAATATGGGAATTATCTAATTTTTAGCCATCCGTCACCCTATTCCGTTCTTTGGTGGAGGGTATCTTAAAACAGACTATCTGAGAGAATCAACATATTTCTTCAGCGACTTGGCACTGGCCGATAATTATAATTCCTACTGACGTCGCCAATTGGTCGGCCTCCACGAGGGAAATCGACGAGCATCGCCAGATTTGCGATCCGCATCCGCGCGGTCGCGGGCGCGGATATCGACAAATTAACTACGGTAGCTTCGAAATTTTTATATCGACTCCAATCACTGCGGGGGTAGGGGCGCTGCATTCCTTGACAAATTCTAAGACTTTTTTTACTTCGGAGAGTTTTTCGATCAGATTCCATCTAAGGCCGGAAATCGATAATTCCACTTTTGTTTCGTACATGAAAGCAGTTCCCCAGAAATTTTTCAAGAACTCCCCTAAATATTATTGGTGATCTAGCTTCTGCTTGAATCGACACCTACTCCCGTAGAACAGCGCGATTCAACTAGGCGCGTAAGTTGGTCAAAATGAATTATGGTGTAATTTTTGGGTTACTGTAGGTGAGTGCACAAAGTTGGACGACTTTTCCCAATTGGTGTAGGATAGCTTCAAATTGATTTTCAGACCATTTAACACCTGTTGGGAAATGTCGCCCTAACTTCGCACTCGCATACCGTAACCTAAAAATTACACCATAATTCATTCAAAATTCATGTTGACCAACTTACGCGTCTTGTTGAATCGCGCTGTTCTACGGGAGAATGTATCGAGTCAAGCAGAAGCTAGATCACCAATAATATTTAGGGGAGTTCTTGAAAAATTTCTGGGGAACTGCTTTCATGTACGAACTAAAAGTGGAATTATCGATTTCAGGCGTTAGATGGAATCTGATCGAAAAACTCTGCGGAGTAAAAAAGTCTTAGAATTTGTCAAGGGATGCAGCGCCCCTACCGCCGCAGTCATAGGAGTCGCTTTTAAAATTTCGAAGCTACCGTAGTTAATTTTTCAAATTCCGCGCCCCGCCCGCGCGGATGCGGATCGACATTCTGCCGATGCTCGTCGGTTTCCCTCGTGGAGGCCGACCTACTGGTGAAGTTAGCAGGAATTCGAATTTTCGGCCAGTGCCAAGTCTATTCCGATTATCTCAGATAGTGTGTTTTAAGCAACTTTTATGTAAATGGTACTTTTGTTTCACATAATCACGTTTTTGTCTTTAACATTTTTCCTGAACAAGAACGCAAATGGTTGACGCCTTTAACTAACTAATTTTATAATACATGATCCCACAATTATTTCAGTGTGCTGCACGTGCGTCATTGGTTTGTGTTTTATGAGTGTTTGCATTCATTACTGATCATACTAAAAAGGGACAATTACGGTTCTTTCTTTGCGCGATCAAATCGAACCCAAATTTGAACATGCGCTAATTGGAGATATTTAGTCCATATTACTTTGCAGACAGAACATTTAGCGAGCTTGGAGGGGATTATAATGATAGTTATTTGTTTGTGTATGAAATTTCATCGAATAAGTGGAAAGTATGAATGGTGAAAATTTTCATCATTTTATTGTTGCAGGCACAGCAATAAGCCAACTTCTTTCAGATTTAGTATGCATATTAAGCTATGCGTGCACGATAAAACTGCGAAGTAACTAAGATGTTTTCATTTAGAAGAAGCCGTAAATAAATAAAACAATTTCGGTGAAAACGATATTTTGGGTCGCTGCAGTACACATTGCATAAGAGTGCGTTCGCCTAAGAGTCGCACCCCTGCCGGTACCGCAAAAAGAGACCCTTCGCAGTTTAAATATTTTCTGATACCCCTAAGTTTCCCCTATCGATTTCTGTGTTTCACTTATTTTTAATTATTTAATTAGCATAATTATGCATGCTCAAAGTTTGACCGTTTCTCTTTTCTTTTTCATCCGACTCAGCGCAGATGAGCTCGATTGTAACGAAAATCTAGAATTAGGGCCTCCGCGACATGGCGCATCGACCTGTGGTATTGGTTTATGCAAATTATAATTTTTAAATTTTCATGAATATTTCAAAAAAATATTTCACAAAAACAAGGCCGAACACATGGCTGGATTTTTGATATGTTGTGACACTTGATATGAACTACCTGAAAAAAAATTTTGGGCCGATTTGGACTAATCAGAATATGTTTAGTCCTTAAAAAACTGTGAATTACGTTTAGAGGGAAACCCTTCATTCCGCGCCGCTTGCTCGACCCGCGCGGTCAGAAATGACTTTGTCGAATGAGTTGATTGGGCAGAAACAAATGTGTTTCACATTCACTTATTATTTGCGATCGAAGATTTCATTGAGCGACTCTTCATCCATAATCATCACCATCATTACTTCGACGTCATCAAATCCATTCTAATATCTTCATCATCCTCATCTTCATCAATTGTCGTTTCCGCACCTCCTTCATCGTCGGAAATGAATAATTCTTTATCATGCGACAGTGCAGAGGTATAAAATAGATGTTACAGGGAAAATTAGAATCATGATAATTACGATGTCATATCTAGATGACAAAGGGAGTATAGCCGTCAGTTACAAGCGAGAGTGAATTAGAGATAATGAGAATAATCAATACTATTTATAGCTCTAGCTCTGAGCGAGAACAGTTCACTATTTCTAGAGATTACAATATTATTAGGGATACGGTTCCATAAGGGCACAACTCTATTTGTGAGAAATGTGTGGTAAAAAGCAGATATGGAACGATGTTTACGTAACTGGAAGAGATTGGGGTGCCTAGGTCGAGGGGGGGCTAGGAGGAGAAAGGAAGGACAGCCTATGTCTACATCTTCGTGAATAACTTTATATACGAATGCTAAGTCAATAATTGTACGACGATACTCTAAAGGTTCTAAATGGAAATAACGTAGGCGATCAGGATAAGACCTGTCAGGGACGCGACATTTAAGGAGTACAGATTTGGTGTATTTGCGCTGGACACGCTCGATGCTATTAGACAAATCCCTACTTTGAGGTGACCAAAGTTCAGAACAATATTCGAGGATGGGGCGGACGTATGTGACAAAAAGTCGAGAATAAAGCTGAGGATTTTTTGAAACGAAGGTGCGCAAGATGTATGAGCAACGAGAACGGGCCTTTGAGATCTTACTAGATATGTGAGCACTAAATTCTAGTTTATTAGAGTATGTAATTCCTAAGTCGGTGAATTGGGATACGGTAGGAAGAGAAATACCATTAAGAGTAAAGATAGAGGGAGGATGTGACCTTCCTATAAGCATTGTCTCGGTCTTAGTGAGGGATAAGGCCCCAATAAGGCCCCCAAGGAAATCGCATAGACTTTTCTCTTGAAACATTTGGTTTCGCCAGTGGGAACCGATAATACACATTCTTATCAATCATCATTGTCCGAATAAGCTCGAAGCATTCGGACGGATTTGCCATTTTCCCTAGTTGTTTTTGGTCCTTGAAGAATTTCTGTGCGATTTCATGCACCTCAGCGTCCATTCTACGAGACTTTATTTCAAATCATTAACGTGTTTTTCAAGAAGGCGTTATCTCAGAAGGATAATGTGTCCACCAAATGTTTCAAGAGAAAAGTCTATGCGATTTCCGACGATGAAGGAGGTGCGGAAACGACAATTGATGAAGATGAGGATTATGAAGATATTAGAATGGATTTGATGACGTCGAAGTAATGATGGTGATGATTATGGATGAAGAGTCGCTCAATGAAATCTTCGATCGCAAATAATAAGTGAATGGGCAGAAACACATTTGTTTCTGCCCAATCAACTCATTCGACAAAGTCATTTCTGACCGCGCGGGTCGAGCAAGCTGCGCGGAATGAAGGGTTTCCATCTAAACGTAATTCACAGTTTTTTAAGGACTAAGCATATTCTGATTGTCCAAATCGGCCCAAAATTTTTTTTCAGGTAGTTCATATCAAGTGTCACAACATATCAAAAATCCAGCCATGTGTTCGGCCTTGTTTTTGTGAAATATTTTTTTGAAATATTCATGAAAATTTAAAAATTATAATTTGCATAAACCAATACCACAGGTCGATGCGCCATGTCGCGGAGGCCCTAATTCTAGATTTTCGTTACAATCGAGCTCATCTGCGCTGAGTCGGATGAAAAAGAAAAGAGAAACGGTCAAACTTTGAGCATGCATAATTATGCTAATTAAATAATTAAAAATAAGTGAAACACAGAAATCGATAGGGGAAACTTAGGGGTGTCAGAAAATATGTAAACTGCGAGGGGTCTCTTTTTGCGGTACCGCCATTCCCGAGAAGTGTGATTCTTACGCGAACGCACTCATAAACTTTTGTTATATACAAGGGAGAGCAGTTGATGCAAATTCCTTGGTAACTGCGATAGGGTAATGGACGCTCTATTCAATAGTGCTAGCATTTGAAATGCATACTCAATACGGCGGAGTTTACGTTCCTACGAAACAAAATTCATCGAACTTTTGGAACACCCCAATATAATACACCCTAAAACCCCGTTCACAACGGTTTCGTGAAAAAATGAGCAAAATATTCGCAATGACTTTCTGTTGCATACTTATCCTCGTGTATTCAGATTCCGCTACCTCGCATTGTATTACTTTCGAACTCATAATTATGATCGATTTGGACTGGTTGTTATGACGTGAGCAAATACTTCTCATATTTTTACTTGAATAATATGCTAATGAGTAAGAGTACAGATCTATCATCCGTGAATGGCCAGTTTCTATCTCCTCTGCGGATGATGATGGAAAAGCGTAAGAGAGGTCTTTAAGTGATTGGTCTTAAATCTTCCTCAGATCCTTCATCTGGGATCGTGCACCCATTTCGATTGCAATGAAGGACACAGCGATAAGGAAGGACGGGGACAAATATGTGATCAGGTTTATATTGATAATGATACCTCGCTCTTACCTTTCAAATTGGAGGGTTCTTGCACTGGAAGATAAGGATATCGGTTCGATTCTCGTTCGAGCAGATGTTAGCACGCAATTGATGTCAGTCGACGAGAAGGGGTGAGGGCAGTTACTCTCACTCACTTACAATCTACCGCTTATTTGTAGCAAAGAAAGCCACACCAGAGCAGCAATAATTGAGTTGAATCGAGAAGGAGGAGACAGGAAGAGAGAGGTCAGTTTAATGGCTTGTTGAATTTAATATTACACAAAATTCCCATATTTTGATCATAAGATCACAAATGTATCTAGAGATCTAGCACCTAGAGACCTTATGATGTCTCTCAAATTGTGGATGAATGTGTTATGTTGTATGAAACTATTCATACAGGCCTAATCATATCTAGGCTTCGTCAGTAACTGGTCAATCGAAGAAATCGAGAGGGTCGAAGAACGTAAAAAATGGAGAGGAGGATGCCCTCTCTCCACCGCCATCTTCATACTTCGATCATGGATTCGAGGTGAAAATAGATATATCACAGGTATCACGAGTCAGTGGAGGAAAAAAATGTATCCCGAGAACAATTTCAAAATTTTATTTTTGTTTGGGTTCATATTATGGTGGTAACATACACTAGAGCCAACTTTTCGAAAAATTTATGTCACATGTCCCAGAGCCGGCTTTTAGGAATTTTCCGGTTTTGCATCCGGCTCTACGGTATTTCAGCTCCAAGATGAGCTAAAAGGATGGCATAGTGCTCAAAATGAGCGGAAAAATATTATAAGAAAGTTTTATGTTTTGACCTAAGCGATTAGACAAAATTTGGAAAAGATATGATTCGAAAACCAATTTTTAATCTAGAATAAAATCTATATCAATTTTGTGAGACACCTTCCCCTGAAATTTTATTGCAGAATATACAAGCTGAAGTGCATAGGTATAAAATAAAAATAAAAATTGGAAAATCGAAGAGGGTCCTTTTTTGAAATATGGGTCCAAAACTCGGACCGTGTGAATGTCGATGTGAAAATTGTTAATTTCTCAACACTCATTTTGATGAAATCGGAATAACTAATGTAGAGTAATTTGTTTCAAAGAAAATTAAGTTAGATGACGCTGCGAAACTCAAAGTTTCACTGATTCCGAAAATTTGATTTTTTCTCACTCGATTTTGGCTAAATTTGGGTGCTGAAATTTTAGCACTTGTGAATCGAGCCCGATGAAATCTCAGTAAGATATAAAGTTCAGACAACCAATAATAAGAAACACTGGAAATGGAGGTTCACAGATCTTCGGAGCTCTTGCCATATTTCTTCAAATATGACAAAATTAATTGGGTCAATAATGCAATAAGTGTTATTTTGGATACATTTTTGAGAAAATTGAATAATAACAAGTGTCAAAAATCTTATTTAATGAGTTTCTGGCAAAATAACCTAAATTTTCATATCAGTAAAAGATATAGAAAAGTTGAAAATTTGAATACCGCACTTTTTTGATATTTTGAATAACCAGTTATGTGTCCTGTTTAGCAATGTATTCTGATTCAAATAGTCCAATACAGATTTTTAGCAATTGGAACTAAACTATTTTCTCAAAAATGTAGCCAAAATAACATTTATTGCATTATTGACCCAATTAATTTTTCATATTTGAAGAAATATGGCAAGAGCTCCGAAGATCTGTGAACCTTCATTTCCAGTTTTTCTTATTATTGGTTGTCTGAACTTTATATCTTACTGAGATTTCATCGGACTCGATTCACAAGTGCTAAAATTTCAGCACCCAAATTTAGCCAAAATCGAGTGAGAAAAAATCGAATTTTCGGAATCAGTGAAACTTTGAGTTTCGCAGCGTCATCTAACTTAATTGTCTTTGAAACAAATTACTCTACATTAGTTATTAAGATTTCATCAAAATGGGTGTTGAGAAATTAACAATTTTCACATCGACATTCACACGGTCCGAGATTTGGACCCATATTTCAAAAAAGGACCCTCTTCGATTTTCCAATTTTTATTTTTATTTTATACATATGCACTTCAGCTTGTATATTCTGCAATAAAATTTCAGGGGAAGTTGTCTCACAAAATTGATATAGATTTTATTCTAGACTAAAAATTGGTTTTCGAATCATATCTTTTCCAAATTTTGTCTAATCGCTTAGGTCAAAACATAAAACTTTCTTATAATATTTTCCCGCTCATTTTGAGCACAGTGCCATCCTTTTAGCTCATCTGGGAGCTGAAATACCGTAGAGCCGGATGCCAAACCGGAAAATTCCTAAAAGCCGGCTCTGGGACATGTGACCTGGATTTTTCGAAAAGTTGGCTAGTGTATGTTACCACCATAATATGAACCCAAACAAAAATAAAATTTTGAAATTGTTCCCGAGCACCTCCACTGGCTCGTGATACCTGTGATATAGGTCTTGCTTACCTATAGGTTTACCTATGGGTATTATAGATAACCTGTTGATGTAGAATAGCTTCTTAACATTCCAAAGCATTGTCAAAAGTATCATAGCTGACTCGACCACGCGCTATGAGAAATTGTTCACCTTCCGAATAGTGTTCTCCAGTGAATGTCTAATCGTAGTATCACGTGGGTCGTGAAGATTCCTCGTTCGTTTTCGTCGGAAGGAATGGAAAAACGCGCGCTGATTATATCGATCATCCAGGATCGAACAACCTTATCTTCACTATCAATAACATTGTAAGGTTACATATTTCAAAAATTTATAGTACCCTGTTTATATTTTATTTTTATTCAAAAATAAAAGAAAGATTTGCAGTCAATCAATGATCCATCGCAACGCACATCTATTACTCAGAAATACGTGCTGAAAACACATTTTGAATTTCATTTCTTGAGCAACGATGGAGTTTTTATCGTCAAAACGGTAACTTACATAAAATTATCATTTTATACCAGTAACATTGCTCCATCTATCATATGATATATTGAGAAATAAATTTTGAAAATTTCTGGAAAAAAACAGTTTAAAATTGTTTTCATTTCAAGAGCGGCTTTCATCCTACGGAGCCATTTACGTGCCGAATTATAACAAAGTCAATGCCATTCGAGGTGATTTTTATAATATATATATATTAACATTAACAAAAATATTTTTATGTATTGCAAAATATGCACAAATACCCTCATTAGGCTTCTTCGAACGCCTCGACTCATTGGAAGAAATCATTCGCGGCCATTTGGGATATTATGTTCGACTACTACAACAAAAGGTGTCAACTGGAACCTGTGGAGGTCAGAGCAGAAACAAAATAAAATAAAAGGAATCGATTTTAGATTGAAAAACACGGATCGAAGGACGAGCGAGAGAAGGTGATGTGTTGGGTGAGAGTGAAGGAAATGGTTCGCCATTTCATCAGCTGTCGCAGTGAATTCCACGTAAGACCGTGAGTTTAGGATGAATTCGTTTTCCGTGTGTATAAGCTGTTAAAAAATTTAAAGATGAATATATGTATGTATAACTGGATTTAACATTCTTAATGAGATTTTACCATGAGCTCTCCACCATGTGAGTCTCATGAACAAAAAAATAACACCAAAACTTTTGTGCATTTATAATTCCCTTTTAATAAAGTTAGAAGTAGTTGTTCGTGCAGGCTGATCGACACTGAGCTGCGAACAGTGTCGAGAATGATTCTTGCACGGAGACTCGTTGAATACAATGGAGTAATTGCAAAGGCGTACAAGAAGAACGGATGGGTCATCAACATTCTCAAGCAGAAAGACATGGAGGCAGTATGTTCGCTCCAAATTTAATTATCATTTATCCATAAATGCACCAGTGAGTGGACAAATGGGACCTGATGTGAATCACATATTCTATGTCAGATATTTCTTTTAGATTCAGGATAAGCTCCTCCACAAGCGCATTGATCTCTCCAAGTATTCTTCCGGTCCGTTTATATTTTGCTTCATCTCCTTTTTCCTCTTCCCCTCCCCTGTCCTGTTTCCTCTGAATTTCGAGAAAAAAAATCCTCAATGAACATGCTGAAAATGTAATAACTGAAACATTGAGAATTTGAAAAATGAGATTCAGACAAGACCTTCACTCAAGTACTCAACAGCGAGATGCAATCTGTGCATATGCACGATCGATTCGTAGTTAAACTCGGCGATTTCACTGATAATCTATTGGTTAGTGCAAAAATCCCAAGCTGCGGATAACTAGATTATAACCATAAAAAATAACTCATTCCATTTTTTCTCGAAACTGCTGCCATATCAACAAGCATCAATGAATATGTACAGGTTCTGTGTGGGCCCGATCCAGTGGAGGCTTCGTGCACCATCCATTCCTGGCTACATGCTGTCTCTGAGGTACACACTCATCTACCACTTGTATAGTATATTGCTGACTCTCCATTCCCAGCGATGGAGCTTAATTGGTAGGGATATCCTTCTCTCCTTCAGATAATCGCTGGTCCTACTCTCCATTTCGCATGTCCTAAGACGACGATTCGGATGTTCAACCAACAGTGAGACTAACAGATCTTTCTATTTCAAATAACATCTTCAGTCTGATTACTCTTCGAAGTGCCGAATCAGCTAAGAGAACTGTGAATAAGATAATCGAGTAAGCAAAATTCAAATGTTCATTCCATTAAAATAAACGTCATTCTAGGTTAAATTAATAAGCCCTGATATGTAATTTATATTTACAAAAATTTTACAAAAATATTTTTGTTAGCACAGAACTATTGACAATAGTTTCACAAACCATGAATTATAGTCTCTATATAACAAAATTCGGTACTTTTGTTAATGAAATAAGATCCAGATGGATTTAATATTATTAAGGAAAGGGAGGGCGAAAGAGCAAACTGCGGAACGATGTAGTAATGCACTCATGATTCGGATTGATGAGAGAGAAGAATTCCGCCTCCTTTTCGAAATGATCGATTTTTATTCAGGAAAAGAACCATAGTGAGTTGTCAGCTTTCTTTCTATTTCGATTAACATCTAATATTTCAGTCACTTCGGATTCTACAACGCAAAAGCGATCAAGGAAACAAAGTTCGCTTAAAATAATCAATAGTGTTACCTAATTGTTCTCAGGATCGATATGGACAAGAAATCGGCGAGTCGAGAGCAAGTCGAGATTGCGATGAGAGAAGGAGTCATCAACAAGAAGTTTGAATTGTGCGGACTATTCGCAGTGCTTAAAACTGGATATCTCGGAGGATTCCACAAGATTGTCAAGGTTACGTCTTATGCTCTTTCCATTATTTTTATGTTTAAAACTTTCTATGATTGTATCAACATCTAAATCAATATATCGATTCAGTCTGCACCGGGAGAACTCATCGTATATCCTATATTCAAAAACGGAGATGTCACTATGCCAGGTAGTCGAACGATTGAAGATACTCAGATGGTGATGATCAAGGCAATTCATTCAGTATACTCCTACGATTTCAAGCCAGCAGAGATGGTGGACCAAGAAATCAATCCTCTCATTGGACCAATGTAAGTATTCATAAACTATTCTCGTAAAATAGATTATTATATTCAGGGACAGACAATTTGCAACAGACAACGCAGTAGAGACGTTTTCACTCGCTGACTCCATGATTTCTCTCAAGGTAGCAAAATAACTGTCGTGCAACACAGATGTATGAAGATAAAACTCATAATAATATGTAAAATAAAATAGTCGGGACTATGTTATGTTGGCCGATTCCAAAAGCTGTGTTTGAGTGCTCAAACATGGCCAGTTTCAAGAAAACAAAGCTAATCGCTAAATATTAAAAAAATTGCAGATAAAAGACATTCGAGCTATTCAACAACAGAATTTGCGACAGCAGAATGCTCCGGTTGTAAATCAGATCTTCACGGCACCTGATACACCAACTTCATTCGTGAGTAATCATTCATACTTGCATATATGTATTATCACTTCATCATTTATACTTTCCTTGCAGCAGAATTCTCCGCGGATCATGCAGCAGCATTCCATGCAGCCCCTGGTGATACAACACGTTCAGAACGTTCATCACGTTCATCAACACGTTCAGCAGCACCAGCACTATAACTACGGCACTCCTCCCGCATACTCAGAGCATCACACGGCATACCCACCGCTGGGAATGCAGCCTGAACAATCCTTCCCTCCTCCCGATCCAAGGATCGAGAGTATTTCCAACCCCAATTTCATCACTCTCTGATCATTGTTGTAGATCATCGTTATTGTATGCATATCATGCCACAATATATATGTGTCATTGGCACGTTTCAGTCATTTTAAGAGACTGGATCGGTAATTCTCGACCACCCCGCGGCCACGACCCATCAGAATGAGAACCTCACGCTCCTACTTTGTGCATGGACACCCCTTGGCCCCACGTTGCACATAGTACCGTGATTTCTCAATTTCGCTTCTGCGCACGAAAATATATAATCTCAAAATCGAAAAATCGAAATTTCATATTTTCTGAACGGGAAGAGATAGACTCGTAATCTCTTTTTCGCTGATCTAGGTATGTCGAAAAACCAAAAATGAGCCATTCTGATTGAATCCCAGTCGATCGTAATGATGAGTTTATATACCCAAATTTCACATTTCGACCCTTTTCTCCAGCATATGAAAAAACCTCACGGGCTTTCTATGATTAAAATGAACCCGGAAGAAAACTGAACAAAATGCGCCATTCAAAAATCCGATTCGTTTTCTGCGCTGCCGTTCCTCAAGCCGAAAATTTATGAACTTTCAGATTTTCCTATGTATTCTTCTCCATGTCAACTATGTAGCGACGCAATTGATGAAAAAAGCACTCTTACGAACTAAGAACGCAAAAACTTATTGAAAATTCGAAGTTTGACTAGTTCGAAGAAAGTCGATTTTTGGATTCCCGATTTTGCTCAAATTTGGGCACCTCTATGTGAGGAATTTCAAATCTTTAGAGGTTCACATGCGTTCTAAAAGGAAGTATGTTTCCATGTGAATACCTAGATACGCATAAGAGCTTCTGTGCTTGCATGAATCTCCGAATATTTTTCGTCCAAATGTGCACCAGAGAGTGGATCGAGCAAATATTTTAACATGAAATTGTATGAAATCGAGTTGATTTAATGGTATAATATCATAGTTGAACCATAAATGTAGAAATAATACTGAAAATATGGCGTACACCTAATTTTCAAAAATACGATTCTCAAATGTTCGATTCTTCCCCTGTTTATGCACTGAAATTTCGGAATTTCATATGTAAATGTCAAAATAAATCAACGTTTTCTGTAGTATTACTAAAGTTGATTAAGAGTTAACAAATATTCTCTCATGATGCCATTTCATTTTAGAGATATTTTCACCCAAATTTGTGCAAAATCGAAATCCTCAAAAATTATTGAATGTGAATTTCCATTATTTTAAGGCGAATTGATCAGATCTGAGTAGAAGTATTAATTATTAGTTCAGCGTAATGAAGATATACTTGTATCACATCGATTATACACAAAATAAAATATATTTATTCCATAATTTTAAAAAAAATCGATTTCTTTAGATTCGGCCAAACTGATGTTTTGAGTACATATTCTTACTCATATGTCATTAGTATACCAAACAGTAATTAAACTTGTCTTATTCGCCTTAAAATAATGGAAATTCACATTTAAAATTTTTTGAGGATTTCGATTTTGCACAAATTTGGGTCAAAATATCTCTAAAATGAAATGACATCATGATTCAATATTTGCTTACGCTTCCTCAACTTTAGCACTACTCCAAAATAAGTTGTTTTATTTAATCATTTATAATGGAAATTCCGAAATTTCAGTGCATAAACATGGGAAGAATCGAACATTTGAGAATCGTATTTTTGAAAATTAGGTGTACGCCATATTTTCAGTATTATTTCTTCATTTATGGTTCAACTATGATATGATACCATTAAATCAACTCGATTTCATACAATTTCAGGTGAAAATATTTGCTCGATCCACTCTCTGGTGCACATTTGGACGAAAAATATTCGGAGATTCATGCAAGCACAGAAGCTCTTATGCGTATCTAGGTATTCACATGGAAACATACTTCCTTTTAGAACGCATGTGAACCTCTAAAGATTTGAAATTCCTCACATAGAGGTGCCCAAATTTGAGCAAAATCGGGAATCCAAAAATCGACTTTCTTCGAACGAGTCAAACTTCGAATTTTCAATAAGTTTTTGCGTTCTTAGTTCGTAAGAGTGCTTTTTTCATCAATTGCGTCGCTACATAGTTGACATGGAGAAGAATACATCGGAAAATCTGAAAGTTCATAAATTTTCGGCTTGAGGAACGGCAGCGCAGAAAACGAATCGGATTTTTGAATGGCGCATTTTATTCAGTTTTCTTCCGGGTTCATTTAAATCATAGAAAGCCCGTGAGGTTTTTTCATATGCTGGAGAAAAGGGTCGAAATGTGAAATTTGGGTATATAAACTCATCATTACGATCGACTGGGATTCAATCAGAATGGCTCATTTTTGGTTTTTGGACATACCTAGATCAGCGAAAAGGCGATTACGAGTCTATCTCTTCCCGTTCAGAAAATATGAAATTTCGATTTTTCGAGTTTGAGATTATATATTTTCGTGCGCAGAAGCGATATTGAGAAATCACGGGTACTATGTGCAACGTGGGGCCAAGGGGTGTCTATGCACAAAGTAGGGGTGTGAGGTTCTCATTCTGATGGGTCGTGGCCGCGGGGGTGGCGATTATGGTCGAGTCTTACCGATCCGGTCTCTTAAAAATCTCATAAACACGTTGTTACTATCCACATCAAACACATACAATCGATTTCCTTTGATCCGCCTATTGAGAGCATAATTAAAACGAGTAATAAAATAATTCGAGAAGCTCATTGGTTAATCAAAATTTAGAGGAAGCGTGGCCGAAAGAAAGTATGGATTGAAACATTTGAATGGAGTAAAATTCAAAATAATCTTGAAATATACCGATGTGGCATATCTATATACATATATTGATTTATTGGCTCGGAAAAGTTGTCCGTGCATATGAGTAACAGAACGGAAATGAATTCCGCTTTACAGGAAATGGAATATTGGCCTGTTCCCGAGCAACAGAAAGATTCGAGGGGAAGAGTGAGATTGATTGAGAAGAAGGAAAGGCATCGCCCTCCCCTCTTTCCCCCCAAGTGAAGTTATGCGGAAGACACGATGGGCGCTACTTCAGCTTATGATGATCCCGTGAGTTTTGTGGAATCTCTTTCCTCAAATTGCTCCATCAGCTCAATATTGGGGGATACAAGTGGCCATCTCTATTGTCCTCTCGATGCTCCCAATAGATATTTCGGGAATGTCGGCAGGTAGGCATTCTGAATGGGCAGTTAACCACTCTTCCTTCTCCAGTTGGTCTCTCAACTTCGACGAGTATCCCACTCCCCTCTCCTCTGGTTCTCTCAATCAGAAGATCGATGCATGCACTGAATTGGGATCGAGATCAGATAAACTACAGGCGAGGATCATTCCTCTCTTTTCCCTCCATAGATAGTTCCTTCTCAGGCAGGAGTGGCTAAGGAGGGTTCCTTTGCTAGTCTCCACTGCACTCCTCGATGTGCATTCACTCTCGCCATGGGTCAGTCCTTCTCCTTCCTCCTCTCTCTCATTCACTCATTCCTCTCCTTCCTTCTCCCCTCAGGCGATTCTCTGGAGTGTGCTGAACGTCGTCTTCCGATGCAATGGTCTGCTAGTTTCATCCTTCCTTCTAGGAAGACCACCAAGGTCACCAAGGTCCATATCCAGATCAATCCAATTGCTGTACTCAGGTCGATTGTTCTAACATCAGTCTCCCCTATACGATCGATAAATATCCTGAAGTAAGAGCTCTTCTTCCTTGTATATTTCGAAAAGATCAAAACAAGAGTAAAAATAAGCTGTTTAGAACCGTGTGATACTGCAAGTGCTTGGCTCAGGGAAGTACCCCGAAGACTTTCTCTCTACCATCAATTCCCTCCCTGTGGCTATCGATCTGCTTCATTTCTCGCTGAGTGATCGTAAGCAGCGTCAAGAATATCTCGCCAATTCAAATATTTGAAGAGTACAGCATGTCGACCTACAGCACAATCGCACTGAATATTTCGAAGAAGATGGAATCAATCAGCAAGGTCGGAGAATCATCAGCAAAGCCACGAAAAGCTGAATAATTTAGATCGCAATAACAAGCGAGCAAACTCTCAACATCGATCCCACTGATCTGTTATCTTCTCTCACGAACTTCCCCGACATCAAAGAGTCACTGATAGCCAAATAATTTTAATTTACATTTTCTCTTTAGATTCTCGATGAATTCCATCACGAACATTTCGACTCTTCCTGACTTCTTGGAGAATAAATCGAAGTTGATTTCCCTGAGACTCGAGAACAACGGACTCATCGTTCGAATCAGTCCTCATCCCTCGATGATTCCTCTCCATTCCAGAATTTTCCTTCGTGGGCGATGAATCTGGAGAATCTTCAGTTCCTGAAAGTGCAAGACTACGGGATGGATCCCTCCTTCCTCTCCCAATTGAATCTCCCCTCTCTCGAACACTTCATCATGATCGGGTCTGTTCTCACTCCCACCATCCAGTCTTTCTTCTCGAATTCAGTAACAACTTCTCCGTCCTTCCTTCTAATTTCCTATCAACTTCCAAACAACTCATTCAACTCGATCTCAGTTGCAATCTCATCCAGGTTTCATCGATACTCCCTCTCTTCAATCCCCTCCCTTCAGACTCTTCCCTCCTCTCTCTCTCATCTCAGCAACCTCAAGTTCCTGTATCTGGCAGGCAATCTCTTCCTAACTCTTCCTCCCACTCTCCTTCCCTCCTTCCCCCGACTCCTCTCTCTCGATGTTGCAAGGTGAGTCAGAATAATAAGACTGCTGCATTCCCCGTATATCCTTTACTGAGTTCCCTTGTAGATTCGTGTCTGGTCTCACCTTCGAGATCGGCAGTTCCGAATTCATTTGTCGCAGTTTTCCTGTGGATGAACTGGCTGCTAACCATCCAGTCACTCCTCCTTCATCAACATAGATGACGAATAGATTACAGGGCATCGAGTCCTTCAACAAGTCTCATCTCTCGAACGCCAAGAATCTCAAGGCAACTCACCTTCTCATTCAGATGACAACGATTCTTTAGGTTCTCAATCTCAATGGAAACATCGAATTAGCGAAACTCGGCGAGGGACTATTCGAATTGACGCCCAAGATCAAGGTGAAAGGGGAGAGAGGCGATGATGTGCTAGTCGTCTCTCCCGTTATTTCCCTATTCTGATCCGATACTCAGTCAATCTCGATGCGTCGTATCGGATTCCCGTCCCTGTCTGGTCTCGGTCTCTGTGGTCTCTGCCATCTCGAGTCCCTCGAAGTCAGCTACAATCAATTCCAAGTGAGTCGAGATTCCATCCCAGTCTTCCCTTCATCCTTCAGTCCTCTTCTTGGATCGAGGAAGAATGTGGACTGGGATGGCCAACCATCAGCTACATCGGATTGGCTTTTGTGAACGTGAGCAATATTTTTAAGTATTATTTTGCAGCTGAGATGATCATCGATATGTGGGTAGTGTTCGATAGTTTGATGAACAGTTCACCTTGAGTTGACGTCATCAACTCCTGCCCTCGCTCTGATGGCACTCTCGAGTGAGACAATGTACAGCAAGATCGAGTACTTCTTCTACACTAATCCCATCTTCAACAATACTTGCGAGCTAGGTGAGGCGTGAACAGAGGGGATGATGCGATATTGTGTTGTAGCCAATTTCTACTCGATGATCGAAGGCGTTCCCTCATGGAGATTCACCCCCGAGTGCCTCGACTCTGCCAATCAGAGAATCGCCCAGATTGCATCCTTGAGGTGAGATGAATCCATGGGTCGACGTAAGAGGATCTTCTTTGAGGAATGAGAAGTATGCACTACGACCTTGTTCCGATGGAGTGTCGTCCATTCTTACCCTCTCCCTCCCTCTTCTCATTCTGATCACTGTGATGTGAATATCCCTGTCTGAGTGATAAAAACCCTTTGTTATCCCCTGAGTCGAATACTTTTGCAACAACATTCGAGCATTGAGCTTTTGTTTATTCAAAAAATATTAAAAGCAATTAATATATAAAATAGATGATGCCATAATCTTATTGTTAGACGAGGAATACCATTCCAAGGAAGAATAGACTGGACAGGATGAGAGGTGCGATCAGAAATGAATGATTGGGCATTGTGTTAATTATTTGCTTTGAGCTTACGTTCTCAACTGCACTTGATGGAGTGTGGACGAGAGAAGGTCGAAGGATCTCTTCCTTCTCCACTCCAATCCTCTCCTCCTTATCCAGATGGGCATTGATTAATTCATCAGAAGTGGATATTGGAGTGTTGTATTCATCGGAGGAAGAGGGGAAACACTGAGTATTCTTCCTAACTTTCCTCTTCTTCTCAAATTTCTTCGCCTTCTTTGCTTCCTTTGTTGCGCGAATCTGCAATTTTATCAATTTAATTATATTCCCTTTCCACTTTCTAACCAGTACTACCTTCTCCTGTAGTTGTCTCCTCTCCTCCTCTCTCTTCCTCGCTATCTCTTCTTGATTCCTTCTGAACTCCTCCTCCATTCTCTCTTGTTCTCGTTTCCTCTCCCATTTCTTCATCTTTTCCTCCATTCTAGTACGGTATTCTCTCTCCTCGTCAGTCTCCCCCTTCTTAGAGAGAATCGAATGAACATTCTTGCGATTCTGAAATGAGGCAGAATGAGATGAGATTATCTTCATTTTCTAATACTAGGTGAATAATATCACTCAAAGTGCACCTTTCTGTTCTTCTCTTGGGAAATTCTTCGTTGTTCTCTGATTGCGAATTGTGAATGCTTCTGAAATATAAATAAATTGATTCTGATCCGTTCTCGTAGAGTAAACTGACCACTTTGGCCATCCATTCTTCCTTCTTCGGATCAGATTCAATTCGAGAGGCGACTGAAGACAGGAAGAGAGCACGCACGTTACTGAGATCGATTTATATACTCTATTTCAAAGACTGAATATTCAAATTTCGAAAATGAGCTCACTTCGAGTCATCGCAATCAGAGGAATCGGATGAGTTGAATGCAGAAGACGACGAAGATCTTCCAAAATCAGAAGAAGTCGTAGATGAGGAATGAGAGGGGGAGTGGATGCACTTCACTGCCTTCCGAGCAGCATTCCAACCACCAAGAGAATCCACCATCGAACAAAGCTGAGAGAAAAACAGTTATCGAGTGTAAAACGACTAGCGTATAGGAGTGAAAGGTACCTTTCTCAGATCAGTTGGTATCTCCTCCTTCTCCTTCGAGGGGCATCCAATCGGAGAGAGAGGGGAACTGAGGCTGCTCAGAAGAGAGGAGAACTCAATGGAGTCATCGATGGAGAGGAGAGAGACTGGACGAAGAAGTTGTCCGAGGTTCATTGTAGGAGGAGGAGAAAGATCGTTCTGGAAGGAATGAAATGAGATTGAGAGATGGAGAGAGACTGAATGAAAGATACCTGGATGATCTTCTCGATTAATCTGAGAACGGATCGAGTACGGGGAAACTCGCGATGAACAATTTCCAGAACCTGCAAAAATATCGTTTTAGAAAAATAAATAGAGAATTCAAGATAACTGACATGTAGATCTTTTCTGTAGTTTGGTTCGTTGACTTCGATCACTTCGAGAAGGGAAGAGAAATAATGGAGATCAATATTGTACTTCTTCAAATCGTCCTCGTACTCATTTCCACTGGGGACGAAGGCAAGAGGACGACGGGGAATCGAACTGAATTATTGATTGGTATGCATAGAACTTCTTCATTGCATTCCAACTCACGTTTGAGTGCGAGAAGCAAGTTCGGCCATGTACATCTTCTGGAGACGATAGAAGACGATTCCGATGGATGAACGGGCGGAGTCGAAAGAAGGAAGAGGATAGGGATGACTTCAAGGAGAAGAATCAAGGGAGGGATCGAGAAAGGGAGGGAGTCTGACTAAAGATGAATACTAACCAGAGAAGGGCATCGAAGGAATCTCCGAAGCTCCATTCGATGGAGAGAGCAGAACGGGAGGACATCGTATGCGAGAGGGCGATGACTAACTGACCAACCAAGACTGAGTGATTAGTTATATGTAATAGATGAGAGTATGATAGGCACAGACACTTCCGATTACAGTCGTGCTCTTTATGGGGAGGGACTTCCGAAGTTGAGAAGAGAAGGTTGTAAAGACGAGTGAATGTCTTCACCCCTCTGGCGAAAGACTTTTAGAAGGGATGGTTGGAGGCTCCTATAACGTGCATAGCGGCAACTTGCATGATTCCAGATCCGAAACCCAAGAGATTAAGCTACAAGACGGAACAATTGATGAGAAGTAGAAACATGCTACGAAAGCAACCTCCTACCGCACTGAATAGGATAAATCTAGCTGTGACTAGCAAAGCTCTAAGGTTCTCTCTCAATGACGATCTACATCGACGGCATGTGCTGTTTGTCGAGGAGGCGGTACGGTACGGCAGAAGCACGAAATTGACTCTACGTAAATCAGAAATTGGAAGAACTACGTTAAGTAGACTAATGAAAGATGATGGAAGTGTAGCCGCCAATAGAAGTCAAGTATCCCAAACAGTTCAATCGTACTATAGCCGCCTATACTCATCAACTATTCAAATCGCCCAATCAAAATACGGTAGCGATGACACATTTCCTTCGATCCTCTCAAGTGAAATTATGTTGGCTATAGCTCGATTAAAGAATGGAAAAGCTCCAGGCCAAGACAAGATAAGTGCAGAAATGATAAAGGCAAGTGCGGAGACTCTAACGAAACACTTCCTCGTATTGTTTAACGAGTGGATCGAAAGGGAGGAGATTCCCGACGAGCTCTCAGATTCGACAATTTCATTGATATTCAAAAAAGGATCGCCACTCGAGATAGGAAATTACCGCCCAATAGCCCTGATGAACTTGACATACAAGCTCTTCACCTCAGTTATCGACAATCGTATTGAAATGATACTATCAGAGAACCAGCCGAGTGAGCAAGCAGGATTTCGTCGAAAATATTCAACCACTGATCACATATTCACTCTCTCGGAGCTAATCAGCAAGTCAAATGAGTATCAGTTTCCTCTATATTTAATATTCATTGACTACCGAAAAGCTTTCGACTCGGTAGAATTCCATCATGTTTGGGAGGCTCTGAATAATCAAGGCGTTCATAGCAAGATCATAAATACTCTAAGTGCAATCTATTCCAAAGCAAAAGTCTCGGTGAGAGTTGGCAGTGATCGAGTACCTGTCGACATTCGGAGAGGAGTACACCAAGGGGATCCGATTAGCCCGCACTTATTCAATGCAGTATTGGAGGGAATATTTCGAAGAATGGACTGGTCAGCCTATGGAGTGAATGTAAACGGCCAGCGAATGAACCACCTTCGCTACGCCGATGACGTAGTTCTCATATCTCACAATGCAACCGAAAGCAATACTATGTTGCAAGAACTATCAAGAAGAAGCAAAGAGGTTGGCTTGGAGATCAACATAGGCAAAACAGTCATAATGTCCAATACAACACGAGTCCCTATGTTCATCGGCAATGATCGAATAGATTACGCTGATTCATTCATATACTTGGGCACGCGTCTATCGTTTGATCAAACTCTCTCTCTTGAAATTAATAGAAGAATAGGAGGATCTTGGAGAGCCTATAACAAGTTCATCAACTTCTTTACGAATCGGAGATGCGCCGTTGGGCTGAAAGTACGCCTTTTCCGAATGTGCGTCGAGCCTTCGCTAACTTACGGAAGTGAAACTTGGAGCACCACAGCAAGAGACAGAAAACGGCTCATTGTTGCTCAAAGAAACATGATGCGCAAGATGATTGGAGTAAGCCGAATGGACCGAATATCAAACGCAACGCTGTCTCAACGTGTCCCTTTAACCGATATCCGAGTTCGAGTAATGATAAGGAAGAGGAGATGGGCGGAGAGACTAGCCACCTTAACCGATGATCGTTGGTCCAAGAGAGTGTACGAGTGGTTTCCGTGGGATTGCACAAGACCCGTTGGACGACCTAGAGTCAGATGGAGAGACGAACTCACTAAAGAACACGGTGTACACTGGCAACGCGTATACAGGGAAAACCCGACTGAATGGAAGACTGGCATTGTTCGACAGGCCTCTGCCTTGACGCTCGAATAAATGATTATGATTATGATTATAACGTGCATGCGACAGTTTATGACAGATCCATCCGACTAGATGATATATAAGGACTTGACTGAGGAGAAAATATCAGTCTTCTTGAGACAATCTTCACAATGGACTGCGCTTCTTCTCTCTTCATCTCCAATCACTCCAGCAACCATTTCTCACTTCCCAGGTTAGAATTCCTTCTCCATGGTTCAACTTCTATTTCAATCTTGATCCATCTGTGATCTCTTCCTTCCAGAGACGTTCTTCCTCCCTGCTCCTTCTCTCAGTCTAGTAGAGAGATATCTCCATTCTCCTTTCTTCACTCCAACCTCATTCCTCAATTCAACGTGAGAATGAAGACGTAAGTTACGGGTATAATCAAAGAAACAACTGCATGGACAATCACAACATTGTCCTTGCAGTCCTCTTGTCTTCCCTCCTCCTGTCCCTGCTTCCAATCAGTCCGATTCTGCCCGTAGGAAGGAATTCGTCGTTTGGTCGTATCGAGAGAGAAGAAGAATCTGGAAGAGAGAAGCAAGAATGGATTCAAAGAAGGAGCTGGAGGTCACATTTAAAGACTTTCACTTGGTTTCCATGGAAATGTATTTCGTTACATGGACATATATAAAATGCGAATTTTCATAAGGAATCTTTCAGTCTCTGGGAGTGGTCGGAGCATCATTCAACGAGTTCTCCCGTCTCGCCCAGTCTATCTCTCACTCAGAAAAGTCCATCAACACCAGAGGAGGTCAGTTTGTTCATTCTCCTATCATATGCCTACTTTCGATTGAAACACTCGATCATTTCAGAGTCCCATTCACCGATTCCCTCTAACTCGACACTGAATTGGGAGAGCTGCGACGAATCTGATTTCGACTCTTATAGCAAGGTTTTTGTTTATTTCAAGATCATTTTGCATTCTATTCGATTCAAAATACTCTATCTAAACTTTCAGGGGATCTACGATTTGTACTCAAATGGAAGTGCAGTTTCCTTCAATGCTCCATCCTCCTCCTCCTCCTCTTCCTCTTCGACCCCTCCTTCCCCATCTTCCTCTTCTCATTCTGAATAGGAAATCGATATCTCTTGGAAGTTTCTTCGGCCGAGCTTGAGAAGATTCGAGCTTGATACCTTGTCAACTGTGAACATCTGATATTTTAATGTCATGTTTGTATAAATTTCGTATACATTTTTTTTCTGATCACAATCACACTTTTACGATGTCTGTGACGTCGATTCAATAGATTTATTCATTAAGATCTTCAAGGCATTCTATAGTTAAGACCATTGTCTCCGCATGGACAGGATGTGATTCAGACAGCGTCGAAGTAGGGGGCGAAGTAGATGAGTCCAATCACTGAGACAGTGATCTGCACCGAGAAGATGAGGAGGAGGAAACGATCGAAGGCCATCGCTGCGAACTTCCACTCTTCCTGAGTGAGGGAGATCAATCGAGTCCCCCCCCCCCTCCGCCCTTCTCTCTCTCTCTCCTCACCTGTAGATGCTGCCGCACCTTCTTCTTCTTGTGGAGACTCCGCAGATATTCAACCTTTACAATATTGATTACTTTATATTTTACTTCAACTGTCACCTTTTTATTGATGGCCATATACGCCTCTAGAATGGAGAATCCAACCATAGTGGGCTCGTCTTCTGAAATACCCTCCCATTCCTTCTTCTCTCCACTGAGACTCACTCGCATTCTTGATCTCATTGTACGTCCTACTCACGAATTTGTCCCTCTGTAGTTCCTTGATCGACTTGACTGATCCATCCCGATGGAATAGTCCCTGTCCCACCTGAGTACTCCTTCCCTCTCTCCTCTTCTCTCCTCTCACCTTCCTCTCTAGACTCAATCTCGCAGCGGGAACTCGTGCGAGAACGTGGAAGAGAGACTTCGTTGTCGTCTCCTGAGATGTTTCCTTCTTCCCACCTCCTTCCCCCCCCCCCCCTCCTCCCCCTCTCCCCCTCCACCTTCTCCACTAAATTCCCGTTGGCTTTCGGTGCTTCAGCAATATTGGCATAGTCGTCAGTGCACTGCAAATTCTCTCCAATCCACTTCATTTCCTGAGAGGGGGGGGGGACCTTGACGCAGACGACCTCATTCGGCTCGTCTCTCTTCGCCTTTCCACTCCTGCAATCTTCATCGTGTACTGATTTGCAAGGGTTGATCCCACCTGAACTTGTACCCTGGTCTCTTCAATAGCATCAACCAGGGCAGAAACTCGCAGAAGACACGACGAAACTGATAACGAATGAAACCACAACATCGAATGCCTATCTTACTGCCTTGGAGAAATTGTGGTTTCCAGGTTGACGATATCGCAAGTTGAGCACCTGCGAGTACTCCTTCACTCCATTTCCCTTCTCTTCTCACCATAATCGTGAATGCTGCGGAAGAAGAGACGATGCAAGTGACTGTACAGAAGAACATCCCTGAAGGGAATCGATCGATCCATGGTCTAAGAGATGATCTACCCAGGATGGGAACGGACTCGGAAGTACGAGGGATCATCTCAGAGATGACAGTGAGGAAGAAGGAGACAGAGAGGACTACCGTAGTCTCTGCAGGGGGAATCATAAAGGGGAAAGGGGGGAGGGAATACGGTGTCCGATCTTCTCGCTCATATCGTGTGGAGGGAGGATGAAAGTGATGAGAGTCATGAGAGTGATGATGATAGAGGGGATGATCACATTGAAGATGTAGTACAGAGTGCGACGACGGAGATGAACCTGCAGGGAGAAGGGGAGAAACACCCACATTCGCCCCCTTCTTGATCATTCTTTCATTTTCCGATGTATCAAGTGCATCTTTTAACATTTCCAAACTCATCGCAACAGAGAAACAATCGAACTTTGCTACATATTAGTCATAATAAATGAACTAACATAAAACCGGACGAAGGGATACACTTCGGGGCAGCAAGTGTACACTGTCTGGAAGAGGAGGGTGAAGAAGATCAAAGATCAATTCTAACCTCCTCTCTGAAGCTGGGGGCACTCACTAAATGCCACTGACCGTTCTTCACGAACGTCGATATGTCCATGGCTGGTTCTGAGAGAGATCAAAGATCAGAGAGGAAGGAGCAGTCTCTCACTCTCGTCTCTGCTACTTCCCAATTGGAGATCGATGGCCCCTCTGTGATATGTCCACGATGAGAACTGAGAGAGAGGATATAAGGGAGAAGAAGAGGTCTAGGGAAGCATAGAAGTGGAAGATATCTCACGTGCATGTAGCAAACTTGTTCGTCGAAGGGAAACCAAGTGATGTCCACCTGATTGAGACAACATGGTATTAGGAAGTCCACGGATGTGTCGCTTTGTCAAGCATTCCGATTGAAAGGGAAGAAGAGATCATCGTGATTCGTTCACCTTGCATGAAATCTTGAACACTCCAGGTGGAATATAATTGACCATTCCATCGTGGTAGACTACTGCATTCACTGTGAAACGAGAATCGAAATGCTCATCGTCACAACTGCAAAAGTACCAATTAACAATGCATTGAGAAAAGCAGAGAGTGTAATCCGATGTAGTCTAGTGGTTATGATTTGCGGCCATAGTTGCCCAACACTGGCGGCGAGGTATTTTCAGACCATGAACCCCTATTCATGCTGGGGCGCTTCCCCCTCGATATGAGGGGGGAAGCGCCCCAGCATGCATAGGCGGTCATGGTCAAAAATCGATTGGTAGGTCAATATTAGGGCAAGACTAGGTACCGTACCCAATCGATAGTACAGTACCCCAAGATACCGTATACCACTACCGTAACCCACGATTATCGCAAACTAACTTTATTTTTAAAAAGTCCTGGTACCGTGCCAAGTCGATTCCACAGGACCCTACTGACTACAGTAGCCCAGTTCCTTGGGTCAGATCCAGTTCCTTGGGTCAAACATTTTTCTAAAAAAGTCAAACATTTTTCTAAAAATCCCAAATCGATTACATAATGATTCTACATTAATTAAGGATACGGAAGGATAATTTAAAATATTATTTTGCTCGTTTTAGGATTTTTAGAAAAATGTTTGACCCAAGGAACTGGATCTGACCCAAGGAACTTGGTTACGGTAGTCAGTTGGGTACTGCATAATCGATTGGATACGGTACCAGGACTTTTTAAAAATAAAGTTAGTTTGCGATAATCGTGGGTTACGGTAGTGGTATACGGTATCTTGGGGTACTGTACTATCGATTGGGTACGGTACCTAGTCTTGACCTAATATTGACCTACCAATCGATTTTGGACCATGACCCCCTTATACATGCTGGGGCGCTTCCCCCCTCATATCGAGGGGGAAGCGCCCCAGCATGAATAGGGGTTCATGGGGGTCGCCGCCGGCGTGGGCAACTATGTTTGCGGCTCTCACCCGCAAGGCCGGGGTTCGATTCCCGGCATCGGAACAAACTTTTCGTTTTTTAACAATCCCTCTTCAACCAACAACAACTAGACGAACACACCGTTTTCTATGTGGTCTAGTGATCAGGATTTTTGCCTTCGCTCAAACTATCAGCATTTGATTCCAGCATGGTACGCTATTTCTTAAGAAACCTGTTCCACAGAATGATGTCGGGCATCCAAATCTGGCTCTCTTCTCCCCCGTTCACTCGGATGGACGTTATGTTACCTCAAGTTATTTTTGGTTAGTAGTTGGTGTAGATACAAACCGTAGTCCTCTGGATTCCATCGTAATTGATAGTCGTTCCATTCCTGTATTCGTACTTGATTGCACCATGACTAGCCAACACTCACATATCTAATCCACGCATTCATCTCCATCGTCTGATCTTTCATATCGAGAGTGATGATCTGTTGAAGATGAACCTGTAGATGAATTCCTCCTTCTGCTCTCACTTCCATCACCTATTCCTCACAATCGAACCTTGATGTAGACAGTGAGAGGCAGTTTCGGATCGGGAACTGGACGTACGAGGGTACTGTAGTTCCCGATGAGAGTCCTGCACTTAAGAGATTATCGATTGACGGAGATGGATGACTCACTGAATCAACTCGGCCTCTTCCTTGCTGGCAATGACAACTTCCACAGCGAATGAGACGAGAAGAAGTCGGTAAATCATGATTAATAAACGATGGCTCAGATTGATCGAAGGGGTCGAGTGATCATAGTCGATTGAGTGAGGAGAGAGATGTACCTCCTTCCCCTTCCACGATAAGTGACAAGAAAAGGGTAAACAGATTAGGTTGGCGGGATCCTTTCGGCTTTTCGATTTTCGTTCTCTAATGAATCTTCCACTATTCATGCTTTAATTGTACTTATGATAGATATCAGTTAACACAGTGAAATATCAAAAGATATCAATTGATCAGAACGGATGATAATTGATCTCCTTGGATTCATTTGCGGGCACAAACCCAAATACGATGGAGGGGATGGATGTGGGAAGGAAAAGGACAAAATTGGAATTGTACAAACTCCCACTTCAATTTTCCCTCTCATTCTCATCATTTCCTATTCTCGTGGTCGGTCTCAAATAGGCGACCAATTCTTCCAAGGTTTATCCTATTTTAATTTGGTAACGGGAATCATTCTGCAGACATGGATATATCTTCCACCACTGAATCTTTTTCCTCTTCCTCTTCCTCTTCCCCCTCCTCCTCCTCCTCCTCCTCCTCCTCCTCCTCCTCCTCTTCCTCTTCCTCCTCCGCTACCTCCTCCCTCTCCTCTTCATCGTACTATTCCGAGCCAGAGGTTGGTTCCTCAGCATCTTAATATTGATGATGCTATCAGGAAATTGTTTTGCCGAAACGTTATTTTTATTGCATTACTTTCTCCTCTCGAACAGATTCTGCAAAGCAGGCCTCAAAATGAAGGGTAATTAAGGAGGAGGATGAATCTCCAGCTGAGAGGGAGCAGCGAATCAAGCAGATCCAAGAGATGGAGATGAACAAGTGATCTCATTTGATTATTATCTTTGTTCGAGCGTCGTCACTTTTTCTTTGATTTATATCTCAACAGAAAAAAACAAACGTAATCTCACGTCATCTTTGAATCGAGTAGATTCTATTTCAGAAACGAAATAGTAGGTACTTTTCTGTGACGGGGTAGATAATCGTCAATGCAAGACAGTAGACACACTTGTGTCAACTGTACTTATCTTGGATTGCAGAGGTGGCTCGTCGTTCTCCCTTCCCTGCGGGATCTGCTTCGAGGGACGTCCTTCCACCCTCGTCGTATTCACCAACTGCGGTCACTCCACGTGTCTCGTGTGTGCAGAGAAGATGGCAGAGGGGAGGGAGAAACACGTGATCTGCCCCTTCTGCAGAGGAAGAACGAAGTACGTCAAGCTGATTGTGACCAGTGAGGAGGAAGTGGAGAGGAGAGAGGTGAGAAGGGGGGGGGGAAGAACAGACAGAGGTTGCTTCCAGAATGCATCCAATCACGTTCTCTACTCGTCGATCTTCGTCGTTGGTTCTCTCGTCGGTCGATTCCTCCACTACGAGCTCCTCCTCACTCTCTGGACTTGTCTCTTCTTCTATCTACTCGTGCGTAGATACCGATGACCTTTCCTATCGATAAACACTGTCAAACTGACTCTAGGAACTTAGCTGAATTGTTTCTGGGATTACTGGACATACATTATTCCTTTCACATTGTATGAAATTGTATAATATTTATCGTCATGTGGAGTGCATTCACCCGGAAGAAGGAAGATTGGAATATTCGATTTGCGAAGAAGTTTCCCGTCAATTGATGGAGCCCATGAGAAACTATGAGATCTGAGGAGAGGTGGGGGGGGGGGGGGGGAGAGATTTGGAGGGTTGGGGGGGGGGATCTCTACAAGAGTACGTCTCCCTCTGCCAATTCGAATGGCACGGGTTGGGTTCTCTCTGACGTAGGAGTGCATTTGCGACGAGAGGATGGCTGCACTGAGAGACAGCCATCCGTCCTACAATAGTTACTCCATTGAGTGAGGGGATGTTATTGAGCAAGGTAAGGAAGTCCTCACTGTTGTCTAATCAGCTGGACATTCTCACCTGTAGGATAGTTCCCTCTGTCTCTCTCTTCCTCCCACGTAGTCTATCATGGCGACTCGCAATTCCTTGTACTTCCATCTGCGAATCGACTCCTTCCCTTCACTTCCTCTTTCTCTGCTCACCCGTAGAGAAGGATGTTCACTGCGGCGTTCAAAGCAATAGTCACTCCGTTGATGAGGACGATGAGGGACAGAATCATCTCGGGAGCCTACGAGATATTAAGCAACGTATAAGGCATTATTTACAGTGATATTAAATGATAATCCGTCTTCTTCTTGGATGAAATGGGGACACGATACCTCTAATACGACTCCGAATAGGATGGATACAAAGGGGCAGACGTAGCAGATGAAGTACGAGAGAAGAACCACAGAGATTGTCAGGAACACCTGCACACTATCTCTTCAACTGGAGGACTACGACCAGTTATTGAGCTGTTGTCCCCCCTCCGTCGACCAATGAAGTGGATTCAGTGGAGTGACCTTCTTCTGTCTGGCGAATTCCCGGGTGCACTCCATCTTCCTCTGCACTTCACTCGTGTCGTGCAGCAGATGCAGCGTGTACCCGTACGTCGCTGCAAGAATAGAGGATGGAGTGAGGGAAGAGAGATAGTGAGTCCCACCAAATATCATGGCACAGAGTAGTAAACTGAACACGATCCAGTAGGGAGCGAACCCGTGGATGTCCTTCCCAGATAAAGTGCAGACCTGCGATGGAATACGAATGATCGAATCAAGAAACAACAATTGATTGCTTACCTGCACATCATTGTGTATGTCTACATTGATGTATAGGGCGCCTAGACCACCGCATGAGAGGAAAATACAGAATAAAAACCGTCGAAGAGGATACCAGAAGGGATCCTGAAATCAGAGAAAAATTGGCAAAAGGGAAGGTCCCGGGGAGATTTGAACTCCCGTCGCAGGATTCAGAGTCCTGAGTGCTAACCGCTACACCACGGGACCGCCCGCTCCTGCTTTCTAAGATTTGCCCTTGACCTTGCTCACCTTGTTCTTGTACTCGAGGGGACATTTGATGGCAGAGAGTCGATCGACTGCTATGAGGAGGACTGTCAACTGACTGAGTTGACTCCCGAACACAGTGATGGCAGCGATGGAAACACAGTAGAGCTGAGAGGGGAGAGGATTGACACTGGGAAGGCTCTGTTTTCATTCTCGCCTGTCTTTCACATCTATTCCGTGACTCTAAAACAACGCATATTGTTTTCCATGCATCAGAAGGGTCAACATCCTCGAGAGTAGCAGAGATTCCCCTCATTTCCGTCTCCTCGTGTTTGTCTAGCGGCACCAATATGAATACGTCATCCTCTCTCGTGTACGCATTTAGAATACTATTATTAGGCTGTTGCATAAGTTCCTTTCTTTTTTCGTGCATGAACATTGCAACCTCCACTGTTCTTTGCAATCGACCAATCAACTAATGGTTTGTTACAGTTAATTGGGGCATGAGTACACTCTATATCGAGCACGATCTTGGTTCGATTATATCAGTGAGCATGGGCCAATTTAGATCGGAAGTCATCGTACTACTATGTTTGATCCGAGTGTTAAATTATTCACAGCTCCGAGTAGAGTAGTGATGGTGTTGAATTTGTCACACTGTTCTAAAGCAATATGATGGGATATCTCATACGACATATCACGAGAATTGCGCCTTAAAAACCCTGCCTGAAATATGGGCCCGATGAGATATTCGTCTTTCTGAAAATTACGGATTTCAACTTATTATTCATAGAAATCGATGAGAAGGGCTAAATAGTGATGGGTTGTGAAGTACCTTACCTTGCATATATGTAATCATATTTAGGAAAGGATTGGCATATCCTTTCACGAGCTGATTTTTTTGAAAAAAAAACCTCGAGTTTCACACGTTGAAATCAACAGATTTGGATATCCTCTGTTTACCACACGCATTTGAATACGGATTTTTTGCGAACAATCAACTCTTGTCCTAGTACTGGATGATTGCACAGAATCATAATGCCACGAATTCTCGGCAACAAGGGCCCAACTCAAAATGCTAAAAATCGCCGTTTTCCGATGCTCATTTTCTGAAACGTGCTAGCCACCCAAGATAGTGAGTAGATTCAAAACAATTTTATGGGTGTAATCCACAATCAAGACCATATCACAGGATAATCAGAATATCTCGTCTGTCCACGTACTTCCGCAGAATTGTCCAACAGAAAAAAGAAAGGAACTTATGCAACAGCCTTATATATCATTCTAGCGAGCATCGAGAAATTTGGATAAAAAAGTTTTTTTTTACAAAATTTAAAACAAATATCATTGTAAAAAAATGGTGAAATATTCTAAGACGAGGGAATGAAAGCATACCTCAGTGTATGATTCAGGAGGGAATATCTTGAGAATACTCGTTCCGATGACTCGCACGAGAAGGCCGAGACCTGCAGGGGAACTTCTCCCCTCTCGCCTCCTCCCCCTATCCTCTACTCACCAACGATGAGATCAGCAACAGCAAGTTGTGCGATGAGAATGTTGTATGCTCGAGTACATAGGCGAGAAGATCGGAAGATTGTGAGTATGATGATTGCGTTGCCTGAGGAAATCCACTCACTCACTCACTCCCATGATGTTCCACGGAGAGCCGTGCACAATTACGACAATTAATATAGAGAATCAGATGTTTCGACCATCTATTTTTCTCTTTCTCTTTCTTACTGTTGTGGTGAGTGTATGCATATTATATTTTTATTTTGTATATTCATGAGCATAAAGAGTGGTTCCCCCGATGTAGACTGTTGTTCTCACTCACCACAGACTGCGAGAGAAGCGATGAGGAATCGAAGCACGAGAAAGAGATTGCTGTTCTCGATCTCGTAAGAGATCGTCATCAGACGAATACTGAGAAGGAAGGATTGAGGGGAGAGAAAAGGGAATGGGGATTACGCAGAACCATGTGCTAAGAACAAAATAAGGAGAGATGAAAATGAATTAATGAGTGTGTCTTGAGGGGAACAAACTAGTGAGAGATGGAGATAAACAAGAGTGTAGAGGGGCACGTGGAGAAAAGAGAATGGAAGACAGGAAATATTTGGTGAAACTGGAGAGCATTCCAAGAGGAGACTCCAAGATGAAAAGAGGTGCGCGTGGCTAATAATGAGGAATGGAAGGGTCGGGGATTATGAGAGAGGGAGGGAGGGAGTTTCCACTTCGAGTGAAACCTTCCCTCGAGGAAAGAGAAAAGGGTTCGGATTTAGTGGAAGGATGGAAAGAACACGTAGGGAAGGTTCAGATATCTCAGGGGTTACGGAAGAGAGAGGGGGTCGACGGGTGTGTGATTATCTCAATTCTCGACCCGATCGCATGATTCGAATCATAAAAGGAGAGAGGACCACGTTGAGATTGCGCCTTTTATGGTCATTTTCACACCCAGGAAAGAGGTGAGAAAGGGAGAGACGAGGAGATAATGAAGAGGGATCGGAGAAGGTAGAAGTCGTAGTTTATGCAACTGGATTGTTCACAGAAAGCAGAAATAGAAGATAGTAGCCCACTGTTACAATAATAAGAGGTGTTATCTGCAGGGGCGAAGGGAATGGAAGGATGAAGTGTACAAAACGACAGCGGGAGATCGAATCACCACGAATCTTCACACAAAGAGAGGAAAATAAGATAGAATAGGAGCTACTTTGAACAACTTGGGATGAGAAGAGAAAGTACTCTTTCGGGATATCGAAACTTGAGTATTCGCACGTCCGTTTGAAAGTATGGAGAAGAATGAAGAGAGGCAAACATCCTTCACTGCAATTTCCATTATCTCGAATTGCACACGCGGCAATTGAGAAAGGAAAACACTGAATCATTAGAGGAATGAGCTGATTGAGAAGGAGAGGAATCACGAGGATTCCAGAGAGGAGACAGTTGAGACAATCTGAGAGATGGACGAGATCTCGATGAGATTCAGTGATTGCTGCAGATCAAAAGGGAGGAATGGGAGTGATGGGGAATGAGCTCGTGGGGGGTGCGGGATACCCTTCCCTTTCTGGCCCTTTTATCCACATTGTTTGTGTGACTCCAGTGTGAGGGGAAGAGGCAATTTGGGATGGCAACGTGGTCGAGTCATCTCTCCCTAGAAGGTTGATGAAATGAGATTGAGGGAAAGCATGCGGCCAATGGTCAAATGAAGAATCCGATGGAAAATAAGCACCAAAACAGAGGACGGAGAAGGAGTGGAATTGTGTGAGTGGAATTGATTAATTAAGCCTCATTTTACATTTCCGAATCCATTTTGTACTCAAGTACATAAAAATGATGTGGAGTGTATGTAGAGGAGACAATGAGGCATTCTGCAGGTTTGTATATAGAAGGGATCAGAGAATGATCGGAAAATTCTCTGAATCAATTGATCTAAAATTTCTATTACATAAGCTTTCCTCTCTAGGTATTTCTAAACATGTTGTAAAATGGTTTGAATCATATCTCCTAGGAAGATCTCAACGTGTTTTTATCGGTGATTATCTTTCCTCTCCATCTCCCATTATTTCAGGGGTCCCTCAAGGATCTGCTATCGGTCCTCTATTGTTCATTATATACATTAACGACCTTGGTAGTTGTATTCCTCCTTCGGTTAAATACAATGTATTCGCTGACGACCTTAAAATATACGCCACTGTGCCTGACCACAGTATCGATCTCCAAACTGCTATTACAAATATAGAGAAGTGGACTATTCAATGGAATATGACTATCAGCGCTCCTAAGTGTACCGTACTCCATCTAGGTCGTCTTAAAACAAGGTCGAAATACATCCTCAATGGTAATATTATTTCCCCTAAAGATCAAGTTCGGGACCTTGGTATCTTCTTCACTAGAAACCTGCACTTTGGTCATCATATTGATCAAATTTCTAGAAAATCCAGATCCATGTGCAACCTTTTGCCTCGGTCATTTTCCTCATCCCCTCCCGACATTCTGATTAAGCCATACAAAATTTACATTCGTCCTCTGCTTGAATCATCAACCATAATTTGGAATCCCACTGCTATTGGGCTAGTTAATCAAGTTGAATCTGTACAACGTGAATTCACTAGACGAATTCTTGGTCGATTTAAATTACCTTACCTCCCTTACCTTGAGAGGCTAAAGTATTTTCAATTAGACACACTAGAATACCGCCGCTCTTTGAACGATATTTACTTCCTGCACGATTCTTTGCACGAGTTCGTTCTCCTCGACACCTCTTCTGTCTATGCGATCGCTCCTCTCTCTCGTAGCCTCCGTGCCTCTCACAGCATGCGCATCGCTTTACCGTACGTGCTTCCAGCTTCCCTGAGTTCTTTTGCCACTCGTTCACTAACGCTCTGGAATTCTTTCCCCAACCAAATAGTTACCATGCCCCGTCTCCCTTTCCGCCGTCACATTAAAAACTCTTCCACTTGTGTCCCCCACTCTTCCAACGTACGAATGTAACACGGACTGCCACAAAATCCCCACCCACATGCTCGCCCGAGCCCAAAATACCACCTGATCTTCCATCTTCGTCGCCTTTAAGGCCTATCCTCCCCTATCCTGCTGGTGAATAAAGTATAAGTATAAGTATAAGGACGGAGAAGGACATGTGTGAGTGGAATTGATTAATTAAGCCTCATTTTACATTTCCGAATCCATTTTGTACTCAAGTACATAAAAATGATGTGGAGTGTATGTAGAGGAGACAATGAGGCATTCTGCAGGTTTGTATATAGAAGGGATCGGAGAATGATCGGAAGAAGGAATGACGAAGGGGGGCACGTGATTAGTATTGGTTCTACGAGACTAATTATCTCTTCCCATGTCTGCATTTTTCATTTTGGGACCGATGATGCATTTTTCATTTTGGGACCGATGATGCAGATAATCTTGAAGATATCGCCTTGTTTTGTCGAATTGTTTACTTCAGTGATTACATTAGAGAACGAAGGATATTGAATATGGAGAATACGACGAGGGAAACAGCATCTCCAGTCTTTGCCCATTTTTGAGTATGAAGAGTTCGGCATAAATACATCAATTTTTATGCGTGTTTATTATCTAGATGCGAGAAGAGAGTCATCTCCAGCACCCCTAATCGCAATCACCACAGGATCCCGTAACATCTATTCAAGCGGCTACTTAGTTAAATGTAAGTTACAGTTGGAATGTGGCGTATCGAAAACTCAACATATGTTGGAACATCAGAGCGATGAGAAGCTATTTATAGAGCTTTTTAAATAATGAAGCTCGATTAAATTCACACTGAATATTCCTTTTAAATTAATTTTTTACGAGACTGTCCACGAGAACACGAATTTTTAATTTTAATTTTTTTTTAACGTCTCATTCATTTTTAAATCACCGCTCTTCACAAATTCTTACTATTCGAGTGACTTCTTACCGGTTCTGAATTTTCCGGCTCACGTATTGCTACTGTGGTTTTTTATCGATTTTTCCTATTTCTATCGCGGTTGCTCTTTACTTTGTTCGGCTAATAGATGCGGTATAGGATCCATACACACATGCCGCTACTCAGCGCTGCTTTAAACCTATTTCACACTTAAGAGATGCTTTCGAAAGTGTTAATGCATTTTTTTTCAAAAGAACTGTGATGTAAAACTGGTTATGTAGGGCTATAGTTGTCATTTTCTTGGTATTAGCGAGCGTGATGTCGCATAGTCTCCATGTCCTGCATACTTGCATGTCAGAACCTAATGCTTTCTCGTGGTATCGTTTCGAAACGTTTTTTTTCCATTCATGACTCTGAATCGTGCGACGGCAGCCCCCTTTTTGTTTAATTTTCGAGTTATTCATCCCATTTCAGCCTCTTCAAGACGGCAGGACACATCAACTTCGCTCCGTTCATCTTCATCTTTTGTACATTTCAAATCGCAATTGTGGAGTTACTCTGTACCATTTATTTACTTGATAAAGAGTTCAATACTATTATGTGCTATCTCGTTTCAACACGTTTTTGTCGCTTTGGCATATCTGAGAGACCGTAGAACTCAATAGTGGCATGCTTGATATACTGCATCTAGGATGCCTGAGGTGAAGGAAGAACCTCTGTCAGAGCCGGAGGATGATGGGGATGTCTTGCTTGAGAGAATAGATGGGGAGTGTGATGGCGAGGCTGAGGTACTATCGGATTACGGTAGGCTGTGTAGCAGAACCGATATATTGCATAGGTGGACATCCTCGAGTACGAGACGAATCTGATGGTAGACACGATGGACGATGATGTGCTCTTCGTTACGGCGAGGTACTGTAGATGTACTGAATATTGCGAACCACCAATGATCACATTCATATGATCGATACATCAGGGGTCTGGGCCTCGAACGGCTCTTCATCAATCATCTCGTCATGTACTCTGACCAGGTACTGTAAATCTACTAGCAAGGGAAAGCCGTTAATCTTTCAGAAATTGCTAGTCTTCGTAGTCAATACTTCGGCCCATGATGAGGTATGCTCTATGTGCTGATCTCCTTCTTTCTCTCCTTCGGTATATGCCCATCTATTGCAATAGTATCTTCGGTGCAGTCCTTCCTCATCCCTCGACTCAAGGCTCTCACTGGAAATGGACACGCCGCTCCTAAAATCATCAATTCTGGGGTATCCACCACGGATAGGTTCGTTGTCTGTGCAGCAAGGAGCATCTGCAATGGTTATCTTTCATTCCTTGAGGGAGGCGATCTATCTCGAGGGCGGGGTGCAGTTCATTACATCGAGGATTCTTCTCGGTCAGATCCTTGAACTGATAACTGAACACGAGAATGAACTAATGGTGTTGGTTGCAGTCGATTTCCTTTGTGGTCGCGTGCCCGTAGAGAACGTGGCGGGCATCGTCGTCTATCGCGCTCATCAGTCAGTTCGCGAGTTGATTATCAAAGATTACGGAATCATTCTTCATTCTTCTTCCGTATTCATTCGATTGATTGCAGAGTGCTTACGAGCTTCCAGGAGTCATTCATTCTTCGGATGTTCAGAGAGAAGAAACGAGGAGGCTTCGTGAAGGTGAGTGAAGTAGTGCTTCGATTGCAACGTGATGATGTAATCGCAGGCCTTCACCGACTTTCCTTCGGCCATTTCCTCGTTGGGTGAACTGCAGCGACTCGTGACTCGGTGAGAATTATTCATTAATTTTACTAGAGTTTTGACATAATCGGATATTTTAAATAAATAAGTATCTGCAGTCTCTACGTGAAACGAGTGCGGATCGTGCCCAGATTCGACGCTGATGTCAAGGCAACTTTTGATAGAACACCCGTGAGTCACCCATATTCACTGCAATGAAGATCCCAGAGATAGCGATAGAAGTCTTTTTATCATTACAAGTAAGGGCACGTTAGACAGGCAGCTTGCTCTTGTCGCAGAGACCCTGCAATGCTTGCTGTGATGAGTGCATGGGATGGGTTCACCTTGAATGCTTCTCTGCCCTCCTTCGGCATACTCCCCAGTGCACCCACGATTGCCTGCGATGGATGAAAGATAGAGGGGATATCTATTGAGTAGTACCTTGAGAAAGTCAGTGGCCTTACTCAGCTGTTCCTTGTCCTTGGCAGTGAGATCGAATCCATCTGTTGCATTCTCCACCTGAGGGGGGGATTCGAATGATTGAGGTGTGAAGGAGACAGTTCTCTGCTCACCTTCTTCACAGCCTCTTCCTTGGTGATCTTGTCGGAAGACACTTCCTCGCACGCTTCCTATCACCGTTTCATGCATTAAATATGGATGATAACTGCACGAACCAGCATCTTGTTGTAGATGGTGCTCTTCTCAGCATCCGTTGCTGCGTACTGTAACATTTTATGCATGATAGATCTGTCGAAATGGAATATCGACTCACAACAATGAGAACTGGAATGGAAAGAAGAAGGAAGGAGCGCATGTTGAAGAGATTGAAGGACGAGGTTTAGAACGCATATTTATTCGTTCCCGTGATTCCCCCCTGACCTAATTTCCTCGCTGAATTATCTCTTTGTCTCTTCGTCTTTCAGTCATTTATCACCTCCTCCTTCTTCTTCTTCTTTTTGGCTACCACGATGGCGCCGAGAATAAAAAGATGAAAGAATGGCTTCAGAGATAGTATGGCTGCTGAGCTACTTCATCCACATCAGGTTTCTGTGGTGGAACTGTCAGTGGACGTCCCTTCGATCCTCCGTCGATGTCATTCCACACTCGTCGAACTACTCAAAGTGTGCGGAAGAGATCTCAAGACAACCGTGGGATCGAGTAGGAAGAATGTGAGTGTTCCCACGTCCTCCTATAGGTTTATCTTTGAACGTGCGCCTGTGTTAACAGAAGTCTGGAGATGAAACAGAGGAGGAATCTCTCACGGGCATCGCCTACTTGCCCACTCAACTGGAGAAGGAGATCGCCGATAGGAGGAGTTTCGCTACTGAGAAGCAGAGGAGGTCAGAAAACACTTTTGGAAGAATGGGACTTGAGAAATGGAAAGTATTGCTGTTTCTACTCACATGCTATGAATGGAATGAGTGAAGAAGAGATGAATGTGACGATGCATCTCTCCACCATTCCCTTCCTCCCTTCAGACTCCTCAACGAGATCGCCCAGCTGAGGAAACTGCTGCAGACTGCAGAGAACATCGACGCATGCTCTCTACTGGCAAGAATCACTGCCATGAAAACGGAGAATGAGGTCAGTCAGTGATAGAGGAGGGGGTACAGTACTCCCACTTATCCTTTTATTGAGTATCTGTTCAACTCTGCACACTTAGGGCGACGTTCCCTCTTGGATGATCTCGTCGATGTCGGGGAGACTCTTCACGGACATCGAGACACTCGCAGGATGCAGCAAAGAGAAGGGGAAGGGAGAATTCCAGCGTAAGTATTACTAGTCATTATCTTATTCGTTTCCCAAAACTTAATAAATATCGTCTCATCTTTATTGAAGAACCATTTTTGTGAAACGATGTGGGTGAACGTTAGATGGTTCTCATGGCAATATGTTTCGTCTTCGATTGCAGCTCCTCCGAAATGGGCAGTGTATGCGAGTGTACTGGAGGAGATCGGAGGAATGGACGTGCCCGAGAATGTGGGAGACCATGGTGAGGAAGGAGAGGGGTTGTGAGAGGAAGGAGTGGAGGATGCTCAGGTGCCTCCGTGCTGGTCTTCACCTCAGACGATGCCCTCACTCGACAATTGGCTGATCTCACCAAGACTGGAATGGAGTACTCCAAACAGGCGGTGAGTCTCCCTTCTCGCATTTTCGTTGTTCAGATAAGAACTATGGGGAAATATTATGGAAAAGCATGGAATCCATTGGAAGATCACATGTTATTTTTTCTGTTGTTCTAGCGTGCTTGAGGATAGATACTTCAGGTTCGTCGTCAGTTGCCTCTCATCATGGGTGGAGTCTCTCGAGTGACGTCAGATGCAACGCCCCTCTGGAATCCAGAAGACGTCCAGATGTACATGAGAGACCAGGTAAGAGATAATTTTACACTGACCATGGACGGGACCACGAATGTCGGCAAAAACTGGCAGTAGTTCTAAGAGAAAAATTGGTAGTAAAAATAATAGTTTCTGTCGTTTACAGGAAGATCATGGAGAGATAGTGAAGGAACTGCAGGCGAATCAGAAGACTGCTGCGAGAGCGACGAAGAGGAGGAGACAGGTTGGGAAGGAGGGGGAAATAGAGAGGAGAACCACTGCCTGATGGAGGGTCGTGTATGGGCATAGTCAGTGGAGTTGACGGAGGGAACAATGTTGTGGCGAATCGTCATTCACTAGTGATAGAGAGTAGATGCACGAAAGGAAAGAGTAAGAGAGTGGAGAAGATTGTATTTTAGGTGGCTCAGAGTATGATGCCTGCTTCGGATGATGGGAAAGTGCAGACGAGAATAGTGCAGTTCGGGATTCTCCATCACAAGAAGAAGAGAGCAAGGAAGGGAACCGAGGTACGGTAGAGTATCGATTACACCCTGTTTGATGAATTCGGTCAGCTTTTATCGAAGGATGCAATCGAACAAATATGAACAAGTTAGTTAGAATACTGGGTCAGACCAAAGGGTAGAACAATAATATTTCGTGAACAATATTATGTCGACTAGTTCATACGTTCTGTCATACGTTGTGACATGGAGACAACAAATAAACTGTAGTTGAATGTAAATTTGGTATGCTCTAGAGAGATCGGGGGATGTCCTAATGGGGACTGTATTGAATATTGACTACGGTAGGGAAGGGTAGGTCTCTCAGACTAGTCCGGGAAGGGCTTCATCTGTCACAGTCTTCACGGGAGTCTTGGGGGCAATGGGAGCTGCTGTGCCGATCGCTTTTCCAGAAGGGAGTTTGGAGAAGAACTCTAATTGGAGATCGGAATCCGAGCTAGAAAGGGAATGGTTACGGTAAATGATGAGGGGTACTGTAGATATACGGTACCTGATTCCAGCGACGGCAGTGAACAACTTGGTGAGAGCATTGAATTGACGCATGAAGGCATTGCCCACTGGAGTTCCCTCAGGCACAACAGGGGCTTTGAGGAAGATGGAGAGGAGAGAGAGCACCTGAGAAGAGAATATGGTGGAAGAGTGCTGTGGATGGATACGGTACCTCGTGGAAAGGCTGGTAGGTCACGCCGCCATCGGAAGAATACTGAATACGAGCAGAGAGCTCGGTGAGAATGGCAAGATCGTAGATGAGGGGAGAGGCAAGGAGGGAATCCTCGCACGTATTGTGCATCGACTGGAATATTATGGATTGTGATGGTACGGAATCGATCAATTGAGAACTGGATACTGTACTCACGATGGTCTGTTTTCCGCCCATGAAGATGGAACAGGTGTACTCGTCCATTGCTCGCTTAGAGTCTCCCACGAATGGAACGTACTTGATGACGATGCTGCACGAAGTGTACGGTAATGGCGTGAACCAGGGCGACATTTTCACAAAGGGACATTTGCACTTACCAATGGTCTGGTCCCTTCCCGTCGGGATAGAGAATGTGATTAGCGGCAACCATGTCATCGACGACCGAAGCCTTTGAGATCTCCTGGAATGAGAGTAGGGTAACGAAATCATTCCGTCTTCCTCGTAGTACCTTGGAACGGAACTGACGCTGCTCCGAGAGGTTCTTTCCGTCGTTGTTTCCCAGGTGATTGTACGAGACGATGGACTCTGACAAATCACAAAAGTGACTGCGTTTTCTGAAGACGTTCGTACCTGGCTTGAGTCCAGAAGAGACGAGGAAATCGACGAGGGCCGACTTGATCTTCGTCTGTCCCGACTTGAAGTCGTCGCCACCCACGAAGACATTGTTCTATAACAGCATCTGATCAGTCACGTGCATTATATGACATCTGGAGGCAGAGAAGTTGTGTGCTGACCCTCTTGGCAAGTTGGGCGATGCCAGGCACGAGGGTGTTCTGTGGAGATCCGTTGATGTAGTGTGCACCCTCTAGGATAGAGGCCACTGCGAAGACGTTCGAGGGAGAGATCTGCCATGGAATGGGTTAGAGGACGATTCGAAGAAGGCAGAAGGGCCTTCATGCCCTGTACACCTCACAGATACAAACCTCCTCCTCGTTCCTCTCGATGGAAGCGAGAATCTCGTCGGCGGTCATGTTGAGACCTGCGCGAACGTCCGTGAAGCGCTCCGTGTTCGCTGTCCAGAGCACGATTACGGTGTCTCAAAGAGTATCACGGTATTCCAGAGCATCCGATAGGTTATCGCACCGAGCTCGTGCTTCTGCTTGAATTCGCGGATGTCCTCGCGAATACGAGTGAGATGAGAAGACTTGGACGAGCCAGGAATGAGGTTGTTGGCACGGTCGGACTAGAGACATCTACATTAATTACTGGCCTTCCCCCTTCTTCCTACCTGATTGGATGCGATGAAGTCAGGGTAGTAAATGGAGGGTTTGGGAACGATTCCTTCCATGTGGGGACGAAGCTGATCGATGAGCGTTGGCTCGAACACCTGACGATTTCGTTGACCCCCGATGTTTCCGCGAGTTGTTGTACCTTGGATCGGAGCATGGCCTCGTACAGATTGGCTCCGTTGATGTCCCATCCATCGACGATGAGATCAGAGGGCGAGAGGATGGGCAGAATGTCGTTGAAGGGCACGTACACCTACGAGGATACAGTAGTTGGATGGTATGGTGGGCATCGAACCTGCTCGGTGCCATCCCATCCCAGATGGACAGTCGCAGCCTGAGTGACGGAGCCGAAGTAATTGGCAGTATGAGTGCCGTCGCGAGATCTGCAAAAGATCTCCAGTTCCCATTGAAAATGGAAGTGAATAGTTGTGTTATGTGCTGAACTGTGTTTAGGAAATATTTTTTGTGGCCGGGAACTTGGTGTGCCGAGTGTGTGGATGTTCCATCTCTGCACTCTCTCAACTCGAATGAGTTTGATTGCACAGACTGAACTGCACAAGGGCGTTTTATCTGTTTGCCTACTTGAAATGGATGAGGAGAATCACAGATCTCGATTTCTCATTGGTCCATCAAAGAACTTTTCTGCCATCATTTTGTTTGGTGTAATCCTATCCTTTTAACTATCATACAGTACCTCCAGCTCATTCCATGTCTATTGGCGATGATTGCTCCCAGAGCAGTGCTGCCATTGTTTCCTCCAAGACCAACGAGCATCACTCCCGTACGAGTGGGCTTGAGATTCGTGCGGAAACGGAACTGGAGAAGGATATTTCAAAAGTTGCTCAAGCGGATCAGAGCTGATCCAACTGGTACAATGGAAGTACTCACATCGTGGACCTGAGGGGTCACCTTGAGGGAGCCAGTGGCAGCGTCTCTGGCGAGAGCATTCCGACGGTAGGTGTACGAGGAATGGAGAGTATCACCCTCACGACGAGTGAAGGGAGAATCCACAAGAAGAGCCTGGAGACGAGAAGAATTATTGTAAGAATATGAAAAGATCCATACCTGAGCCTGTGCTTCCACACGATTCTTGTTCTTCTGGGGGGTGATCGGGGAGGAGTGAGGAGGCATTCTGAAGGTGCGAGACTGCAATTATGTATGTAGTGGTACAAGTGAGGCATGCGAAGGATTAGATTAGATATCCTAGACATGAGCGGCGTATTGATAAGATCTGATTGTTAAAAGGGGTCAGCTTATATAAGTGTGAATAGGGGGATAGGATTGATAGAGAGGAGGGACAGAGAAGGAGGTAGAACCATGTGGTGGGATGATCTAAGAAGTTGGAATAAGTGAGGAGAGAGCATGGTGTGATAGGAAAGACAAGAGGAGGAAGATGAGCAGAGAGGGTCGAATGATACGATGGTTCACCCCGAGATGGGATGACGAGGGTGGGAACGGAACGAATGGAGGGGCTGAGAGGGAGGATTGGGAGATAGCACGAGAGAGGAGGTCTCGTCCTTCTGGTTATGGGAGAATACATTTTGACCCCAGTCAATTGTTGTGGGCGGACGGAACTGATGCGTGAGCTAGATAAGAAGATAAAACCTTGTTTTCTCACTATGGTATAGTGAAATAATTCTGCTCTGACAAGAATTTATGAGTGGAACGGAAGTGATTTTTTAAGTAGATTATGTGGGGAAACATGGTACTTTTTATTTTGTTATATGGGGGATTGAATAGCTATGATGAAAGTTTTGTTGATATGCATTATTGTAGGAGGAAGCCTTGTCTGTCTTTCTCATTTACGTGGATGTGGAAGTGATTTGCTAGGTAATTTTGAGAAAGGCGTGAGGAAAGGAACTAGTGTAGCGAGCGAGATTGAGAAAAAGGAACGGTTTCTTTCTTAACATCTATTGGGGAGAAAATATACGCTCACTCTATTCTGTGTACGTCTAAATACTTCGAAATTCAATCGAAATTAGCGACTGGGGCTTTCAACTGAAAGAGAAAAACTGCGAGAGAAGAGTGCTCCAGAATTTTCATTAGAGAGCTTGGGATCGATAGGCTAGAGTGTGAGCTAGTAAGGGAGAGAAGTGAAGAAAAGAAGGAAATAGAATCAGAGAAGTTCTCGAAGAGCTGAGAGAAGTTCCTTGTGGAGACTACTGAGAAGTAGTGGGATTTAGAGGCGGACTCTGATTAAATAGTACTACTGCAAGAGTTCATAGAACCCTCTCGCTTTTATTTCATCAGATTTTGTTGGTTTAGAGACTTATGTTGGCATTGAAAGTGAAGATTTTCGACCTCTGACCGGTGAAATAGGATAGGGAGAAAAAAAGAGGAGTTTAAGAGAGCGAGATAACTTTACAATTGAGGAGAGTACGCGAAGAGTTTGCGCACTTCTGTGGAAGTTCCTTAGCCCCAGACAGAGTTCGAAAGTATAACAAAGAGGGAATGAAACCTTCCACTTTATGAGTGGAAGGGAAAAGCGCAAATGAAGAATTGGGCGGATGAAACTGAAGGTGGGTTGATTCTCCCCTTTTTAAAGTGATGTGGAATAGTCAAGGATGGGATGTTTCTTTCTCGTTAGTGCACGCGTAGTCTGTTTATTTCATCATATTTTCGTTTGGGAATGTAGCAGATTGGAGGGAGTACATTGTAGAGAAGGGCATAGTAGGGTGCCCAAACTAGAATTACTTAACAGTGTCCGAAATCGTCATTGATACATATTGCGGCGGAGTTTGACAAGTGTGTGAGGTACTCGTTCCTGCACAAAACAAGAACGAAGATCTGGGGGATCCTACTGACCGTAATGTCCTGTTGTAGTACAAAGTACACATCAAATGTCATCGTTATCAGTCGTCATCATTGATACTCTTCCAATGTGCGACCTAAATGACCACGATTGTTGAACCTTCTTGATTGTGAGGGAGTGCATACACGGGCAGGCACCTCAGACATTTTTTTGAAGTTATTGAAACCCCCCCCCCTCGATCCTAATCTAATGCCTGCAAGGGATTAGATCATATGTCCATGGGTAGTGTAATTCTCAAAACAATATGCCTAATTTAATGCCCACTTCTGATTCCCTCAAATTTCCCACACACGGTGACCTCCACTGAGGGAGGGGAAGTGCAATGTCTCAAACTGTTACTCTGAAGGAGCCATCAACTTCGAAGGACTACGAGGAAGAAGTGAAGCAGGAAGAGGATGATGAAGTGAAGGAGGCGAGCTTATTCCATCTCTCCCTTCTCATCCACCGATCTCTCATTTTACAGTCTCCTAAAGTGAAGGATACGCGAGCTCCACTGGTCATTGCTTGTCACGGTCAACGAAGTAATGTCATAAAGTTGGTAATTATTGGTTTTTCCAAACTTTTCACACACATTTCGACGAATGGTTTACATTAATTTCAGGCAACTGGAGACTCTGCAGCCTGCATTCATCGTCCTCTACAACACTGACATGGTGACACTGAGACAGATTGAGGTAGGAAGAAGGGGAGAGGAGAAAAGGAGAGAGAAACCACAAGGGGGAAGTGTAATGTCTTTCGCTGTCTGGTGGACGAGAGAAGGGTTAACACGCACTGCACAAATGCACCTTCTTTTCCTCTGCCATCGCAATCCGATGTAGTCTAGTGGTCATGATTTGCGGCTCTCACCCGCAAGGCCCGGGTTCGATTCCCGGCATCGGAACAAAGCTTTTGCTGCATTTTCAAAATGCACTGAGGGACAGCTGGTAACACAGTTGAGAGGGAGCGTTCATGTGCCGACCTCCCATGTGGTCTAGTGGTTAGGATTTCTGGTTTTCACCCAGGCGGCCCGGGTTCGATTCCCGGCATGGGAAGCTCTTTTTGATGGATTGTGTTCAGTTGTAGAAATATGTTTTTCTTTAGATCTACAAGGCTTTGAATGCTGAGCGAGCACTTAAAGTCTACGTTTTGCAATACCGCAACTCGACCGAAGAAGATCGGTGAGTTTGGGATATTGTGTTGGGATGTATTTATTGCCTCTCAGATATCTGAGCGCTATGTCTCGGGAGCGAATTGCATTCGAGAACCTGACTAGAGAGATGCAGGTTAGTGAGTGTAGATATGGTGGAATGGAATGATATTGTTGAGACTCTTCTCGTTCCTCGTTCCTTCGATGCAATTCGTGAGGAGGCTCCTCGATTGAGATTGGCACTCTCATCGAGAGCGGGAGGAGGAGATCTCAGACCAGAGGGAGAGGAGGAAGAGAGACCAAAGGTTGGAGTGGAAGGAGATTCATTCCATTCTTCTCCATTTCAGATCATCGTCGACATGCGCGAGTTCCAGTCTGAATTGCCTACTGTGATCTACAAGAAGGGCTACGATGTCGTCGCTGCCACACTGGAGGTATCTAGGAGTACGGTTGACAAAGACAATTATCGATCGACTAGGTGGGCGACTACGTGCTCACTCCGGATACGGTAGTCGAGAGGAAGGCACTCGATGATCTCACGCAGTCACTGCAGAGCGGAAGGGTGTTCAAGCAGACAGAACAGGTATACTGTATGGATATGGTAGCCAGGAAATGGTATTGCTCAATATGCAGATGCTTCGTCACTACGCGAATGTAGTGCTGCTCATTGAATCGGGGACGAAGTTCGATTCGAGAATCGTCAACGGAGGGCCATTCCAGGTTTTGAAGCATTAGTCGATACAGTATCAATGTCCACCGTTTCGCAGGGCGAGTTGTCCCGTCACTGCCGAGAGATCCGCATGCAGATGTGCATGTTGGTGAGGAAGTTCCCTCGACTGAGAATCATCTGGTCTGCTGATCCAGACAATTCTGCCGAATTCTTCACTGAACTGAAGGTAAGCTGTAGTAAGAGGATTGATCTTTGATCTCTGCTTCAGATGAACAAGCCCGATGCAGATCTGGCAACTGCCATTTCCTTCCACGGAGACGATGCTGTCGATGCGAGTATGGATGGTGAGTAGGGAGTACTCAGTAGAGAAGAGAGATCCCTTCATTCAGTGTCTCATCCCTCTTCCTCTCAAGTGGCTAAGCCAGCCAAACCGAGGAAGTTGAATGCGGTGATTCAACGAGTGCTCACGGAGGCATTCCCCTTCCTGGGAGCAGGTAGACGAAGGGGATGATGCAGTGAACACTATGGCTGGGCAGGTGACATCCGCAAACTGATGACGTCCGAGAAGATCAAATGTGTGGCGGATCTCCTGAGGGCTGATAAAGAAACACTGGCTGAGGTATCCATAGTAGAACAGAGAGTAGATGAAAATTAGTGAATGTCAACGGGCCTCTTATCCAGTTCCTTTTCTCCGTTCTTCCAGATTCTCTCCGATGCTCACGCGGAAAGAATCGCCCTTCTCACAAGCTTCGACTTCGGGAGTAATAGAGACTGAAAATGTAGATTTGTTCCACCCAGTTTTAATTTTTGTATCATTCAATCATTCCCTACCGGTGTTATTCACTTTGAACTCTGTGACCTATGCTAAGTGTGATAAATAATAATGTTTAAATTATGCATTCTCTTCTATATTCGCGTTGAAATCGCAAATCTACCGTAATATTATCAAGAACTGGCCGTGGTGCAAACATTTTCCGTCGATCTTCAAAAGTCGTAACCGTAATTTGTAATGCACCACTTGCTGCAGTTTGGAGAATCTCTGCTGTTTTTCAATTGTTTCATCGCAATATATCGATTTTGTGTGGTATTCTCATTTCTAAAATGTGTGTTTAAGAGATGTTGTCTCTCCTGCGACCACTCACGAAGACGTGCAGGGCGATCCACGCCTCTGCAGGTACCTTTCTTTTTTTTCGCGTACGTCAATTGAGCTGAGCAAGCGTTTATCACACTTTTCCTGTCCACGAAATCGGACCATACTACTTGAAAATTTCACCATTCTAAAACGTCATGGTAAGAAGGATTGTGTTTGATTTTGAAAATGGCAGTAAAAGTATTAAAAATTGCAGCTCTCCATTTCCCCGTGGTCCCCTTCAAACTCTCGGACATCGGAGAGGGAATTGCTGAAGTTCAAGTCAAGGAGTGGTGTGTTATCGTTCAACTATTCCGTAGAAGAATTGGCATTTTACATGCGTGATTTATGTAGCTGAATGTGAGTAGTTAGAGAGTTTGCACAACTTTTTTAATCTCTCGAACAAAGAAAATAGTTGAGAAGTGATCTCTGATGTGTCGATCCATCAGTCAGTGTTCACTTCCTTGTGCATAATGGCTTCATCGTCGATGATCGATCGATGTCAGGCACGTGAAAGTGGGAGATCGCGTGGCTCAATTCGATCAGTTATGCGAGGTGCAATCGGACAAGGCGACGGTGACCATCTCGAGCAGATACGATGGAGTGATCACCAAGCTGTGAGTAGCATAGAATATCCCTTTGCTACGATGAAATCGAACTCGAGTCTTGAATCCACTCATAAACTAATCTTCATCATGTATTTCTATTGTAGCCACTACGCAGTGGACGATGTTGCTCGAGTGGGAAAGCCCCTTCTGGATATCGAGGTGGAGGGAGAAGTAGAGGGAGCTGAGGAGATCAAGGAGGAAAAGAAGGGTCACTAATTTTTTATTATTTTTTGCTTATTTCTTATTTTGCCCTTCAAGAACTCGATAGCTTCATTTTGTTAGTAGATTTTTCACGATGTATAGCATTTCAGAGGGGAATATACTGGGGAAAGCCAAAGAACGCGGAAGAGTGAGACATGAGATCAATTAGCCCTAATGATTTCCCCAGGGGATTCAAGGGTGAAGCGAGACAATCTTGAATCTTGAAGGGGTGGCTTTCGAAAAGAAATAAATAACGGAAGAAGTGATTTCAGAAGCAGCAGCTCCTGCGGCATCTGCAGCAAGCGAAGGCGCGGCCGAGCCAGAGCAGGCTGCAGCTGCTGGAAAGGTGCTCGCGACACCTGCTGTGAGAAGAGTCGCCATCGAGAATAACGTGCGTGTTTCACAATTACATTGAACAAATGAAAGATAAGCAGGCTTAATTGATATTTGTGAGGCCGCATTGTTTTCAGTAAATTCCCACTGTTGTAATGAAGCTATTTTGTAGGTGGATCTCTCGAAAGTGTCGGCGACTGGCAGGGGAGGAAGAGTACTGAAGGAGGATGTACTCAGACACATCGGACAGATCACGGGGGGTCAGAGTTCTTTATGCATTCTGTAATATTCACTGGAAATATATTATTTTTAATGGGGAATGAAGAAGAATGCATTGCAGCTCCGTCCTCTGCATCTACGAACATTCGCTCGTCTCCTGCCGTGGGAGCAGCTGCCCCCGCCAGAGTTGTCAGTTTCATTCGGAGACTTATAGACACACTGAGGTGTCATACTATTAATATAATATTTAGAGTTTATATGTGTATCAGCACTAGGTCGGATGATCACGGTGATCATCCGACCTAATGCCTTCCCTAATGACATCACGTCCTTCTCTTCAGTCCGATTAATCAGATTCATTTCTGTTGTTTTGGCCATCTTATTACTTGTCTAACTAATATTAATGACTGTATGGTGTTAAGGATGTTCACAATGTGACAGTGTTACTTCAGTTTGCTCCTCTCTCGGAGGATCTCGTCGTGCCCATCCGTGGATACACGAGGGCGATGGTGAAGAGCATGAGTGAGGCACTCAAGATTCCCCACTTCGGATACAACGATGAGGTGGGGGGGGGGGGGGGGGGGGCGATCATTGCCTGAGCAGGGATTTTTAGATAAATTTTTTGAAAAAGCTCATATTTTTGGCATTCAACAAAAGGATGACTAAATCACAGCGAAACCATAAAAATATCATGATTTTTGGCTTTTATGTTGCAAAATTGCCGCTTGCCTATTCCCTGAAATATTTCTCTGGAATTATAACATATTTTTTAAAATGGTTTTTCGATAAACATTTTTTCTAATGTTAGCTAAAAGGGAGGAAATCTAGCGGAATTTCTATATTTGATTTTTTGGAAAAAAATTTAAAAACTTTATTTTGATTTTATTGAAATGGTCAAAAAATTCAGAATCACTAAATCCCAGCCCTGATGAGAGCAGTAAGGGCTGAACCTATTGTTGAAGTCCTGGGTACTACTTACTACAAGTTGGACCTTCAATTAGATATGTGTTGCAGTTCCCAGTGGACGGTCTGGTGGAGGTTCGCAAGGAATTGAAGGGCATGGCGAAGGAGAGGGGAATCAAGCTGAGCTACATGCCTTTCTTCATCAAGGTGCTTCATTCATTGTTGTATTTGTCAATTCTTCAGCTGCCTTATTCGTCTGTGATTCTGACCTTGAAATGTCAATCTTCAGAGTTGAACTTCTCTTGCAATAAGAAGGGAATAAGTTGTAGGCGGCGTCGCTCGGTCTGCTCGAGTTTCCCTCCCTCAACGCGACGGTGGACAAGGAACTGGAGAATGTCACCCAGAGAGTAGGTCTTGTCCCCCTTCAAGTTTCCATCTAAGGAATGAACGCATCGAAACGTTTGGAGGGTCATCTCGGTATGCAGGAGAGGGAGAGGTTATTTCAGGCGTCTCACAACGTCTCTCTGGCTATGGACACCCCGGGCGGACTCGTCGTGCCGTGTGTCAAGCACTGCGAACAGAGGAGCGTGTTCGAGGTCACCAGTGAATACCTTCCAATTATTCCCTATTTATGCGCTAATTTGTATTTGTCTCACCCACCCTGGTATTATACGAAGGGATGTGAGTAAACTTGAGTAATGTGTTGTTGTGTCAGATCGCGCAAGAGTTGGAGAGACTCACGGAGGCAGCTCGTCGTCAGCAGCTGTCGAGGGAAGATCTCACGGGAGGGACATTCACTCTCAGCAACATCGGAGCTGTCAGTGATTGTTCCACCCACGATGATGGATAATGCACCATCTTAATCCAATCAATATTCAGATCGGTGGGACGTACGCGTCTCCCGTGATCTTCGCTCCTCAAGTGGCCATCGGAGCCATCGGGAAGATGCAGCTACTCCCCAGATACGATAGACACGGAGAGGTGGGGGGGGGGGTCTGAGGGTGATCAGAGAGGGAACTGGCATATCATAAGCACCATTTATTCCCTGTCTCCACCATGAGAGTAGAAGGTAGAGTAAGTGTTCCCTCTGCAGCTTCGTCCTACTCACATCGTGAATGTCTCGTGGGCGGCAGACCATCGAGTGGTCGATGGGGCGACCATGGCCAGATTCAGCAACAGAATGAAGAACTACGTCGAACATCCCGCCACCATGCTGGCCATGCTTAAGTAGACAATCCTCCCTGAGGAGAGGGTACCCTCTCCCCTTCCATCCATAGGCACCCATTCTGATTGTAGCTCGTTATCAGCTGTTGTTCCACTTCTTCCCGATGATTGTGACACGCAGACCCAATTCAGGGACCGTCTCCCCTTCAGTTTACTCCCTCTCGCAGTTCAATATCAACATAGTGCAAAGGTAGAGATTACTTTAGATAATGTCCTTTTCTTGTTTTCTTATTACTCGAATGGTGCGTTTTAGATGTTTTGTATCGATTGATGCAGCTGTTATAGTATCCGGTTTTCTCTGAATTGTCGATTGCCATTCGAATCCTTCTTAATCGCCATATGATACTGAGTTCGACCGTTGGGAGTACCGTAGTCTCTCTTCTGGATCACCGCATTCAATGTCTTGCTATGCACACATTTGGGTTGGACATCTGTTATAGTTTCGCATTTCCCCCCTTCTTATCAATACTTATCGTATCTAGTTTTCTTTCAAATTCGTTGAGATTGTGTGCCACTGGTAGGCTACGGTACCCTCGTATCATCAATTGAATTCCACTATGTGTGTTGTTCAATCGCGTCGATAAAGTGTTAGGTGCCAAGTGGATAGTTTGAGCCATGTGACGTAAAATTCGTTTATGAATTATCTGTTATGATTGTTGGAAGGTTTCCCGTAGATGGGGACTACTGTTTCTTCCCTTCTTCTTTGCCAGAAGGAATGGAACTTGATCTCTTGAGAGACTCATTCGGAAGTCTGGGAGGAGAAACATCATTCTCTCTTCATTTTCCATTCGCCCGCTCTCACTTTTTCTTCTTGGGTTTGTTGGCTGCATCGATAGCTTCTTGCATGACTCTCTCGAACTCCGCTACAGTAGCCGGATCGACGTCATCATAGCCCCTGAATGATCTTTGATCTTTTGATTGCCCATGCCCGCACCGGTAATGGTCCTTGATGTAGTGATGAGTGTAGCGGCAAACGTGGAATCCAATTGCATACGTGACGAAACCTGGAAGAATGATCTTTCGTAGAAGTACAATATGAATGATAGGATGAGCAGACTGACCATATGCCCAGAGTGCACTCAGAATAATGCGAACGCGCCAGGCGTAGAAGCTCAAGGATATCTGAAGAGGGTGGTAGTGAATACTAGTGATGAAAGGAGAGGGCGGTGACCTACCAGTGCTCGGAACATGCTTAGGAAGACTCGCCATTTGTAGATGCAGAAGAATCGACTGGAAAGCGCATTTGCCTGGTGGAGTACGGTGGGGGAACGACTTTTTCTCGTAGCCCAGTCCTATGGGTCCAGTGACGAAGAGAAGGGCCGAGAGAGTCATCCATCCTAGCAGTGCCCACTCGGCATAGCGTGCATACTCGGCAAAGTGTCCTTCCTGAGAAGAGTATGGTAGTCAGTGGGGGTGATCCGTGAGTCAGCTTGCCGAATGCTTCTCTGGCAGTAGGAAGAAGAGACCGAACTGAGCGAAGATGAAGAAGAAGTCGAAGAGCTGAAGAATGACCTTTGATCTCTGATTACACTTTTGAGCATACTATGAAACACCAGCAAGCGATTACTGCATGGATGTTGTCGCAGAATACGGTATATCTGAGGGGTACTGTAAGTGAGAAAGGGATAGTGTGAGGTACCCTTCATTGGCGTATTCTCCTATCTCAGCAAAACACATGGCGAGGAGACCACACGAGAAGAGAATGATCGAGTGAAATTAGATGGATGTCCGTTTTAATCAAATTAAAGTATATTCTAGACTGCGTCGCGACAGAGTTGGTAGTAAGAGTGTTTATCAGATAGTCGTTGTCTTATCTGTCGGATCCTTCTGACACTGAGATGGGGATGGCTTTCGTTCTGGTCTGGCCGACTTTGGCTGCTTCTATCATCAATTTGCCATCGACGACCTTCGAGTGAATCTGCTCCAGGTCCACATCACCGGGAAGGGTGTACTTGCGAGAGAACGATCTAGAGAGAAACAATAGACACGAGGGAGTACGGTAGATACCGAGAGATCGATCCGTGCTCATCCGATCGTTCCTCGTGCTTGCCAGAGGCAGTGAGCACTCTGCCAGTCACATTCACCTAGTAATCGATTGTAATCTAGTGCAACTCTATCCTTCTTTTAAGAGTCTAGTGAATAGTTCACCTCTAGCTCATTGGGTTTGAATTGAGAGACGTCGATGGTCACGGTCAATTTTTCACTTGTATTTACAATCTGTAAGGTGCCAGTGTGCGCTAATTAGAACTTAGCCAGACTTCTCTGATTCCTGCATTGTAGAATATTCGATCGGCAGATATAGATGGCCAGTATGGCATGATCACATTCCAGAAACGAGAAGAGTAGACAATGGTTGGAAAACTGATATGACTGATATTCTAAATGAAAAATCGGAGAAATGGAATTAATATTATTGCTGATTACTGTAACAAAAAATCAGTTTCTGTTGTTGTTATAGTGTGCCATTAAATCTGTAAATTACAGTATACTTCAAGCGGCTAGCGGCCTTTCGGTGCTTGTTCCAAAATTTTTAAAAGATTATCGATTTTTCCTATTCTTTTGCTTATCAAATGGTTATTTTTATGCCTTAGGATGCAGTCTAGGTAATAATTTATCTCGATGTGTTTGTCTGGGCAAGGATTGCAGTGTGGCGGAATAAAATGTGCTCAAAACAATTTATATTTCAGGTGCCGTCGTAATTTCATTTCCGTCCGGAAGCGCCGATTTGATCTGGCGCAACTATTAGTCCTCGTGCAGCTGGTACCGTTTATGAAGAGGTTCGTAGTTACCCAGTTCAAAATATAAATAGTATGCATTCTCCTTGAATACTTTTAATCGGCTTGTAAGGAACTATTCATTAGCTTATGTTTCAGTAGTCGTCATCGCTTGATAATTCGAGTGCGCAGGAAACGTCCTCCGTGATATCACCCAACGAGGTTCGCATTCCACTAGTAATTGTTCATTATTGTGCGAGACTTTGGAAGAATTGTTTTATGCAGATGTTGCATAGTGGCTATCTATGTAAATAATAGTCCTCTCGATTGGTGATGTGATTTCTCTCTCTTTATTCTCGCTGTTCAATCATGCGTTCAGCAAAGGCATTCACGTGTTCTACTCTTTTCGTATAGCTCTGTGGTTCGCGAAGATTCCAAAGTGTATCAGTCGACTTTCACTTTCATTTCAATTGAGAGGGACTCATCGATAAGAAGCAGACCGGCTTTAGAGAACGAACAAATTTTGCGTCCTTTACATTCGTACACGTTGCATCCCCTACTCGACCTCTCTTCGTTCACTTTACACACACACATAAGCGTTGTCCTCTCTTGTCGTTGCCACCAACTATCAGGGCTATAGGGTCAACAAATCAAACATATTCAAAAATCGTCCTTAGATATCTTTTGGATCTTAAAAATCGCTCACTCGCTTTTCATGCTATTTTAAAATCATTTTTGACAAAAGAATTTGTAATTTGATCAACATCATTTTGCCAATGCCGATCAAATATGCATATGAAACAAGGTCAGTTAGGTTTTTACGATGTAAACGTCCGAAAGTCTTAAATTCTGATAGAAATCGATTTTATGAGTTTTTGACTCCCCGCCCTGCCTATCATGGTCGGGACGTTCACCTAAGTATATAACATGTTTGCCATGTGATTTACTTTGCTCTATCGTGAACGAACCACGTGGAAATATGTTCGTAGTCTAGCAAGCACGTGTTTGCTGAGGATGAGTGACCCGAGGGTTGCTTAATTCCCAAGGTCGCAAGGAAATGCATTGATCACTCTCTATCTCTTGTTCATTGAATCTCCTTCAAAGCTGAATGGAGAGAGCTGGAGAGTGTTGATCGGTTAGAGCGGGCTGAGGATAGATGAGAAAGAAGGCGCGTGGTCGGTGCTGTTTTCGATGGAGTGATGGGGGACAAGGGCGAGTTTGCACTCGATGCCATTGTTATTCTCGGACGATAGAGGGGAGTCAGTGCGCGTGAGATCAAATGATGATCGAACCAGGCGATCAGAATGTCCACCCTTGGTCTAATGTGATGTGTCATGAATTGAGAGCGAGGTATCACCATGGCTTTTCCGAATTTTTAATATTTTTATGGAATCCGTAATTGTTGTATAAGCTCTTATCATAGGATCTATCTCTCGCGCTTGGCGCTATTATCAGCCAGATGAATTCCAGATGTAATCTGACGTCGACAAACGGGCAATCAATGGAGGTTTGGTCTCTTGTGCACTTCGCATTTTGAGGGTGATTCGCGTCGAGATTTCTTTTGTCAACAAGGCCCCGAGCCCTCGCATTCGAGTTTCCAGTGTCATCAGCTGTTGAACACTGCTCGATATTTCGTCGATTGACGTATAATGTACTAATAGGAATAGATGTTTGCTTATATTAGGTTGGCATGAAAGTCTTTGTCACTGGTTTTGTTTTTACACTGCTCGCCGCAAATGCCCTTTGGTGTTGCCTCGTTCCTAGTGAATAACAGTCAGTGATTGGCCTTTATAGTAAACAACTTCCCATTCCTTTTCCTTCAATCAAGCTCTAGTAGAACAACGATGTATGTTACTGGTGCCACTCACGTCCGACATGTTCTGCTTTGCCTCTCTCTATCCTACACCACGATGAAGGATTCGGAGACCCTACTGAAGAATGTTTATCACACACATGCCCCCTCTACAACGCCTGCAGGAATTGGATCCATCTCTCCGAAGAAGACGACTTTTCCCTCTATGATGATGATCGATCTGGGAGACCGCGTTTGATACATTTTGAGACTTTGTAGAAAGCTGCTTAAACGAGCCCATTTCAAAATGCCCGTGAAATGACTTTTGCACTTAGAGTCCACCATTGCACTGTCAAAGAAGGATTGAGATATCTTGGAATGAGGAAATTAATCGGTCGATTAAAATCCCATGATCTGATCTAAGCCAGAAATGACCTTCGAGTCGATGATTCCAATATTTTCCTCATTCTCCGAAGTGGGGATCGATGGCTGGAACGGCTCATAACGGGGAATGAGAAGTGAGTCCTCTACGATAACAACCACATTAGAGCCGAGTGGGTTGGAGAAGGAGAGATTCCACAGGGTATCCCCAAACATGACCTGCACCTCAAGAAAAATACGTTTTTCTATGTTGTGTGGAGTGGATGGCATGATCTACTCGGAGCTACTACCTGAAGGCATAACAATCACCGGGGCCAAGTACGTCTCACAATTACAGAATTTGAAGATTGAAGTCGATCGTTCAATGCTGAAGGACAAGAAAGTGTATAATCAGCAAAATGACCCCCGTCCCCAGGACTCCAATCAAGTCAAGCAGGAACTGGCTGGATATGGACGGATGGTTCTCCCTTACCCCCCGTATTCTCCTGACTTGGCCCCTTCCGATTAGTGGCTTTTTGCCGACCTGACCCATGCCGTTTGAGGTAGGGCCTTCAATTCACGTGGAAGTCTCGAGGTTGAACTCGAGCAATACTTTCATTCACACCCAGTCCGGTTCTAAAGGGAGGGGATCCATAAATTGCAGGTATATTGGGCACGTATTGTCAATAAAGTGGGCAATTATAATTGAACTCATGATATTGTTTCCTCAAAGAAATAAAGTTTTGAAAAAGTGACAAAGACTTTCATGCCAACCTGATATTTTGAAAACCTGTGTAAATATCATTGTCGATCACTGCTTTGATATTAGTGAAGTTTGATCGGTGGTCATTGATGCACCCGAGAGACTTTGGATCCTACCTCGTGACTATCTAATTCACAGATGGGAACCAGTTGCATCCTTCAGTGTTTATCATTCACGTGATCAACTGAATGTGAACCGTGTACCCCTCTCCTCTTCTATCGCTTCATCTCTGCTCTATCAGTAACTCTTCTCCCCCTCTCTCCATCTCCGCCTGTTCTTCGTCTTTCCCCTTGATATCACTCATTCCACTTCGACACTTATCAACTAGTTCACTCTCCGTTCGCTGACTCCTCGAAGCATTTGGATGATACTCATACTCTATAGTGATGGAAAAGAGCATGAGGTGACTAAATATCACAGCACATGCTAGCCAGCAGAGAAAACATTTGGATATCTTAGGGAAGCTAAGGTTTTTGGTGGTGTTTGATAATATATATTTTAGAATAGTAACAATTGTCTACACTATCCCTTTTCCTCTCCATTTGAGATTCGAAGCATATTTGGTTATCCTTATTCCGAATTCACGAAGATATTCTATCAGTGCGCGGTTTTACCTTTATAATCGCTCTGTCGACATTTTCTGTCGGACTCGATCAGGAAAACGAAGCTGTACACTTGTTAGTTTTTCTTTCTTTTCCTTCCCCGATTCTCTATCAAAATAACGGTTTGTGTGCATCTCACGTGAGGATAGCACGGAAAGGGACGATGTTGTTGGCTCTTTCTATTTATATTTCAATAACTCATCATCTGCCTCTGTTTCTGGGGGGCGCGCGCGTTCTTTCGAGCGGCATTCCCGTCCGTTACTACTCACTCCATTCGTTTTGGTGCCACATAGACACCAAAGGTTAGATACAATCGGGAATAACAAGAATCTCATATTTGAAATATGCATTTCGATATTCAAGTATTCGGAAATGCGCACATCTTATTCAATCTCAAAGGTCCTTGAAAATATGTTGGTGATGTTGTATGGATGCAGGTGCCTGTCTGTTGCACTATATATTTTGGCTGTGGAAGGTAGCAGGTCGACTGTCGACTCTTTCACTTCTCTTCCCTCTCTTCTTTTTTCCCCTCCTATTCCTATCCCCTTCCTTGTTGTTGTCTTTCTTTGGTAGTGTATGAGAATGAGTGCACTTTCCAAGAAAAGAAGCGGCCATTTTGTTGTTCTTTGCATTCGAAGAGATTTCGCTGATTTTAATAATTTCCTCTTGGTTATAATTTATTGAATGTCAGAGGTTCACATGAAATGAATGCGCCCTTGATCATTAAAATAGTTGATAGAGAGCAAAATGCTGTCCCTTCTCTGCACGAGTGGTGAAGAGAGAGGAGATGCAAGGTGAGAGAGGAAGAAGAGGAGCAAGATGAGGTTGGAGGGGAGGCAGGCAACAAACATTTGTCGCTCTCTCTGCAGTCTCTTCTTGGTCCCTCTGATCTCTGCCTCAGTCAGAAGCAGATATACTATGACCACAGATTGGTGATGGACGCAAACTAGAGTAGCGCGTGGAAATATGACTATCGATTGATTATGAATAGTGGCAATGTGATTACCTCTCTTCCCACGTTTGAGATAATTTCGTAAGTGCAATGCATTCTCACCCTCTCTGTCCTCTCTGGTCCTTCTCCCTCCTCGCATCTCCCCTCCCTTTCCTATCCCCTCATTTTCCAATCATTTCAGCACAATGGCGGACAGAGAGGCGGTGATCCACTTCATTGGAGGAGCGGTTGGAGGAACTGCAGGTGAGCCAAGAGGAGGATGGGAACTCATGGTTGGAGGAAGTTGAAAGGCAGGCTCTCGTGGTAAACAGGAGACACCACTGACACAGGGGATTTGATTTATAATCCTATATTTTATGTCGCAAAAAACTGACTATTGTGATTATTACTCGAATGAATAACAACATGTGAGAGCGTTTGCCTAAAAGTCGAGCAGATCCGAAATATTTTGGCACAGCAAACAAAGTCCATTTTCCAATTTTGAGTGATTTGGGGTTATCGATGGCGCTGAAGAAGATAGGCATACTCATTTTGTACGTAGAGCTTCCGTTTTCTCCAGACACGTTGCGTCGATTTCACATTTTGAGGCTTTCCACAGCTCAATTGGGCGCTAAAATTAGTGGAATAAGTTTTCTGGGGTGGAATTTTATGGCGAATACGCCGGTGTATTTCATATATCATATTTTTCTAATTAAAAACTTAAAAATTCAACTTTTCGCTCCATCAAAAGCGAGCTTAGCAAATACATGGATGGAACCGCCGTGACGAGAGGATTTCAAGTATTCAATTTCATCTAAATACGACATCAAACTTTTGAGAAATGTTGCAAATAGTGCTCCGTTTGAACCTAATTTGCAGTGTTATCGTCCGATCTTCCTCCTTCACTTGACCTCAGACCCTCTGGCAGTCCCCTCCTCTGCCTCTATCCCACGCCCCCTGGCAGTTTCAGTGCATTGTCTCGTCCAACCTCGCGTTTTCATCTGTTTTGAGCGCAGTTATTTTTAGTTTTCTCAAAAGTTTGATGTCGTAATTAGATGAAATTACATGCTTGAAATCCTCTCGTCACGGCGGTTCCATCCATATATTTGCTTAGCTCGCTTTTGATGGAGCGAAAAGTTGAATTTTTAATTTTTTAATTAGAAAAATATGATAATTCAAATACACAGGCGTGTTCGCCATAAAATTTCACCCCAGAAAACTTGTTCCAATAATTTTAGCGCTCAATTGAGCTGTGGAAAGCCTCAAAATGTGAAATCGACGCAACGTCGTCTGGAGAAAACGGAAGCTCTACGTACAAAATGAGTATGCCTATCTTCTTCAGCGCCATCGATAACCCCAAATCACTCAAAATTGGAAAATGGACTTTTTTGCTGTGTTTTTTGCTCTGATCGAATCTTCGGCAAACGCCCTCATATGTTATTTAGGCACGGCGATTACATGTCCACTGGAGGTGGTGAAGACACGGATGCAGAGTGCGAGAGGCATTGCCCATTCCAATGGAGGAGGGCCTTCGACGTCGTCTGGTGTTCCTCCCAATGGAAATGGACCGGCTGGAGTTGGATCGGGCAGTCAACAGGTGAGGAAGAAATGAAGAGAGGAGGGGAAGCATTGGAGATGGACTGAGCACTTGCATTTTGAATGATGCAACACGATGCAATCTTCATCCATCTATAGACAATGGTTGTTGCAGACCCGTATGCAGTCATACAAGCACATCCTGGCTAATACTTCCCTTCGACAACTAGCAGCGCAGTCTCGACTGTCTCCCTCGGTAACAACAGTGGCTCTCTTCCGATCTGCAGCAGCTGCGACAGGGGGAGGAGTGCACGGGAAGGGCGGAGTTGCCCCCTCCCGATTCGTCGTCTTCAAGCATTTTACGTCAGTTGTTGCCTTATTTACATGATTTATTTTTAGAATAATTGTACTATTTCAGAGCAAGACTGACTCTAATCATTTTCAGGAGCATCGTGAAATCGGAGGGTTTTCCTGCACTGTACAAGGGACTCGTGCCAAATCTCATCGGAGTCGCACCCGCCAAGTGAGTTTGGATGAGGATGGCAACAATATTTACAATAATTGTAGAATAAAATATGCGTGTCTGAATAATCTCCAAATATTATGATGCAACGATAAAGATATTTTGTTTTATTTTTTATTTTTTTCAGAGCTGTCTATTTCTACACTTACTCATCGTCTAAGCGATTTTGGAACGACTCTGATTTCTTCGTTCCAAATTCAGCCTTCATCCACATGCTGAGTGCTGCCTCTGCTGGTGAGAAGAGTCGAGTCCGCCTCATTCTCATGACATTTTCTTATGCTGAATATTGCTTTCTATTGGCTGTTATATCAAGCCGGTACTTTGTGGTCTTGATGTACCCGTACCAAACTGTTGTTGAGTATGTGGGTCGTATTCGCGTTCTTTAGAAGAGTGGGTTGGATGAGATAGGGAAGGGGAAAGGGATGAGCAGAGGAGAAGAGTGATGGCGCCTCCCCTAGCATTCAATCGCCTTCCCCTTCTGATCACGAGCTGTTGTTGTGGGGTAGAGGGAAGCACGTGGAGAACATGTGGACACTGCAGAGGAAAGGAGGGTAGAGAGAGAGGGGAGGGGTGAGGAGAACGGACGATAAGAGAAGAATGAGTAGACGAAAAACGTGACTTCCACAGTAAAGTAGGGTAGACACGAGACGTTGGAATGCAGTTAGCGTTTAAAATAGAATTATATGTTTATTGACATGTTTGTAGGCTTCGTGAGTGCTACAGCTGTCAATCCTGTGTGGCTCGTGAAGACTCGACTGCAGTTGCTGCAGGTGGGGAATGGAATGGTCGAGATTTAATTGACTCGAGGGCAGAATGGACAAAGACGTTCTTATTGCCCACGATTTCGCGGCAATTTCAGCTTGTAACATAAAATGGAATTCTGCCATCATATTCATATCTATTCCAATAATTAGGAATATTTAGTCGTGCCTTGATATATGAAAATGGGGCATACCTAGTGCTACGATTTAAATTGGTATTTCAGGGCAGTCGTATGGGCGTACTGGCTATGGTGCGACGAGTTTACGAGAGGGAAGGAATTCGAGGATTCTATCGGGTGCGAGGGAGTTGCTGTGGTTGTATACGGAAAATCTGTACACATGTTCAACTTTCAAACTGTAATTATTCCATCCTTCCTAAAGTAAGTTGTTTGCAGGGAGTGACTGCATCGTACGCTGGAATCTCAGAGACTGTCATCCAATTCGTGCTCTATGAATATCTCAGACAGGTATGTTCTTCATTTCCCTATTTGCAATTCTTTAATCACTCATAAAAATTATTTTTTTCAGTCCCTTCTCAGACGCAGTAATGGAGATGACGAGGAGAGGAAGAACATGTGAGCTCATATTTATATTAATAATTTGTGATGATGTGTGATGATGATTCTCAAGTGTATTCCTCATGCATGCTATTGGATCATCGGTAGAGAGTATAGTGATGATTGTCTCCTTCTAAGTGACTTCGTCAACTTCATGGTGGCTGGTGGCATCGCCAAATTTGTCGCCTGCGTAGCTGCATATCCCCACGGTCGGTCGAATTCATTGCGTTATACCCATGCCCATTCGAAATGCTTAATTATACTGTTTAATTTGTATTATATTGATTATATATATATATATATATTTATACCGTCTTCATAATCCTTAATATTGTAATTGCAGAAGTAGTTCGAACACGACTCCGTGAGGAGGGATCGGCCTCTCGTGGTTTCTTCTCCACTCTCTTCCAATTGTACAAGGAGGGAGTGCCCAGCATGTACCGAGGACTCAGTGTTCAGGTCAGTAGACAGGAAGGAGGAGTCACAATGAGTTATGAAGACTCCCTTGGTTGCATCATTTCTGCTTTCTTCTCTTCAATCTCGCTCATCTTGTATACATCTTCCGATTTCAGCTCATGCGAACAGTGCCTAACACTGCTATCACGATGGGCACGTATGAGCTGGTCGTGTATCTCCTCCATTCGTTGTGAGGACCGCAGCTGAATCTGCTGCTAGACCCCGCCCACTCTCAATCAAGTCCCTCCTCTTGCCCTTCAATATGCTCCCTGACCAGATCTACCCTCGCCCCTTACTGACTGCTAACATGACATACCTTACTCATCTCTCCCCTCAAATTGACTCATAAATCGATCGATCTTTCTGCCTACGTAATGTATGCAATTGACATATCGTATGGTCTGTGGTGTATGTATTGGTAACTGTCACGATTTGTTCTCTGTATTTATGGAAAATTTGTTGGTAGTTCTAACGTTTTCCAATTCCCTTTCTTCGCCCTCTGAGTCTCAGACGAGAAATTTCATTGTGAATTACGCTTATCAATACCGGAAAGATGGGTTATTTCAATGTGTCCCTTTCTTAATGCTTCCTGTAAGTATGTCTGTGCGTTCTATCCCTTGCAGTTTCCATTTTAGAAACAGCGAAATGTAGTACGATAGTATATGTTTGTTGTTATCTTTTCTGATTTTTCGATTGTGTAGTATAACTAAGTAGATAGTGATAGATGTTTAATTTCATCTGGTAGATCTTTCGATCGACCCTGTATACTTTCCCATCGGTTTAGTATCTGAAATCGACTGTCTGATTCATAACTTACCAGAGTATTGTGTAAGCTCCCTAGTCTGCCTTATTGATCATTTCAGACTATAGATTTCTGCCTCTTCAGACCTATTTGTACATTTACCTCGCACTCTTTTCATAATCAATCTATCCACAATCTAACGCCTTCGCCCACAGCAAGCCTTTCCCTAGTAGACCAATCGATTCCAACCCCTTCCCTCATCACTCCTTTCTATGTGCCTCGCATCCAATACAGATCAATATTCCGATTCTTCCGTATGCTACAACACATCTGCTAACTCATGATTTATTGTAGATTATTTGGTTGTGTGGTTATCTTTTTCATGACGCAGATCATGTACTGTGTACTGGTTCTTTTGTTTCGGAAAGTGCTAACTCAATACTGAATACTGTTCTTGGATAAAGGAACTTGAGGAAGGCTAAGAGTCTAAATGTGCTGCGATATGCGTGTGGTTATTTGTCCATGCTGTAACTACCGAGAGTCTCATCGTTGCCGTCGGTTAATGTTCTTTATGGCACATTCGTATGCAATGAGTTTACTAGATTCTGAAAATTAGTCACATTCGTAGTGGGTATTAGCGGTGAATGCGACTATACGGATTAGTTCTTGAGACTGCCATAGCAGGCGGACAGTTCGCGGACGTAGGCTGCATATGTGGCAGCGTGCTTCTGAAATGGAATAGGAGATGAGATAAGAAGGAGTTGAGATCTACCTTGTGCAGCTTCTTGAAATCTTCAGCTGCATTTGGTCCCAGATCTTCATCAGGCAGGCAACTGAAAATTTAGCCTTTCTCTAAGATCTTATTTTTACAAACGAGTTTGTCTAGCTGGTTTCTCAATTATTTTCTGCTTCTCGGTTAACCTATCTCGCTTCCACTCACATGTTCTCCCTCTCGCAGTGTTTCATGTATTTCTCCTGTAGTTTGTGCATCTCCTGATTGCCTGCAATTTATGATCTACTGTTGTGGATTGTTTTGTTCGCATAGTTGCTCATTCGATGGGAATCTCTCCATCTCTCACCTGCGACGCTGCAGTCTCCACGACGCGCGCGCGACTGTTTCACATCCTGGAAGCAACCAATTGAATACCATCTCATATTCTTTCCATGTTCTGCTAAGAGTGGCATTTCCGGCACTAGCAATGCGCATATTCTATGTGCTACTGCTATGAGACTATCGGAGGATATATTCTAGCCAAGTAGGAAGGATATATTCTGGCCAATGAGCGACTAGGCTCATGCGGAGAGTGTGTGTGTGACAGAGCGCCGTAGCGAGGGGAGGGAAACTAGCTGCGCGGCGTGTAGACTAATGCGGCTGCCTCGGGAAGCAGTAGAAGCTGATTGAAGTCGACATGTCTCACATGTGCTCTTCTTATCCTCCTGATGTCTCGCACCGTCCGATCGATGATGGCATCATCGATAGAGAGCTGTCTTTCCTGATCTTCCACGTCGTCGTCCTCAATGACCGAGTATGACGAGGGCGAGTCCATAGGTAGAGGACGTCCAATGATGTCGTCGTCGAGGGAGGAAGTATGAATAGAAGGACGGGTGTGGTCGGAAAGCATCTCGGCGGAATTCACCGAGGATAATTCCGAGAGATGGGGAATATCAGCAGGACTGAACTCTGGTTCGTAGGGAAGCTCTGCTCCTTCCTTGTTCTCCATCTGCTCAGTCTCTCCCTTCTCGGCAGATGAATTGTCCTGATCCTCCTTCCGGATGTGGTCGTCTCCCTCGAATGTAGCATGAGGGGCGGATTCTGCTGCTGCCTCATCCATGTCTCCGACCTGCTGCAGACGGGCGCGCAACAGTCGTACCTCCGTCTTGGGGAATGAGGGTTGCTCAGGGTGCTCCTGTGATTATGATAAGGGGAATTGAACAGACTTATACGACAATTCAAAATTGAACTGTACATGTTGGACGAGTGCGTGTGATCTATTCGTGCTAGAGGCAGAGCATTGCTTAACAGAGCTGACTACGAGAGGAGGGCGTCCCTCTTTTTGTTGCTCACACTAGCCAAAGGAAGAGAATCATATGTGATCTCCTGAACGTCGGCCCTTCCATAGGAGGGCTTCTCCCCAGAGGATGACGAGGAATCACGTTCGACAGCCTTCACCTTGACGTCAAGCCATAGGGAGTATCTTTGAGGGATTGAGGGTGAGAGTGGAGAGGAGAGAGGGGTCATCACATGCAACAGAAGATGGTCTATCAGAATGGTTGGGGGGGGGGGGGCAGAAAAAAACCTGCAAGGAGTACAACTAACTAGTATATCATTTTTTTAAAAATATTACCGTTGTACAAATATACACAATCACATACACCAAACATATATAAACAACAATAAATAGGACTTTGGTATGTTTCTTACCACTGAACGTTTCTCCCTGATGATTCTGTCGTCGTCGTCAGCAGTTTTCTGCGACACGTGATGGATAGGAGGTGGGTTGCACGGGTTTTGTCCATCTTCGCGATATCCTTGCAGAGAACAACGACGAGAACGTGAGTTCCTGAAAGGAAATATTAGGACACGGAAATTCGAAATTAAGATGTATATCTCTAACTCATGTTCGATGAATATTTCTGAAACCATTAACATCGTAAACGTCGGAATCCTTCATGCTACGATATACCAATATTAAACAAAAGCTTGATTATACCCATGGTTGTGACCGGTGTGATCAACGTTGGGGTCATTGGGGTCATGGTCTGCGTGACGCCTCTTGTGGTTGTGACCGGTGTGATCAACGTTGGGGTCATTGGGGTCATGGTCTGCGTGACGCCTCTTGTGGTTGTGACCAGTGTGATCAACGTTGGGGTCATTGGGGTCATGGTCTGCGTGACGCCTCTTGTGGTTGTGACCGGTGTGATCAACGTTGGGGTCATTGGGGTCATGGTCTGCGTGACGCCTCTTGTGGTTGTGACCAATGTGATCAACGTTGGGGTCATTGGGGTCATGGTCTGCGTGACGCCTCTTGTGGTTGTGACCGGTGTGATCAACGTTGGGGTCATTGGGGTCATGGTCTGCGTGACGCCTCTTGTGGTTGTGACCAATGTGATCAACGTTGGGGTCATTGGGGTCATGGTCTGCGTGACGCCTCTTGTGGTTGTGACCGGTGTGATCAACGTTGGGGTCGTTGGGGTCATGGTCTGCGTGACGCCTCTTGTGGTTGTGACCGGTGTGATCAACGTTGGGGTCATTGGGGTCATGGTCTGCGTGACGCCTCTTGTGGTTGTGACCGGTGTGATCAACGTTGGGGTCATTGGGGTCATGGTCTGCGTGACGCCTCTTGTGGTTGTGACCAGTGTGATCAATCGTGGCGTCGTTGGGATCATCTACAGAACGACGTCTGGAAGCGAACTATATACATCTTGTGAGAAGCAGGAGTATGCAAACCTATGGTTGTGGCCGGTATGGTCAACATTGGGGTCGTTCGGATCGTGATCTACGCTACGGCGACTGTGGTTATGTCCGGTATGATCGATAGTGGTGTCGGAGGGGTCGTGATCTACGTCGCGTCTGAATGGCGGTGACTATCATGCATTGAGTGATGCGGAGGTTGTCCAATCAAGTGTGATCAGATAGGGATGCAGTATACCTGTGTTTGTGTCCCTCCTCTCGCTCGTGGTCATCGTGTCCATCGTCGTGATCGTGTTTGTGTGCGCGCCTTCGTCTGCAATTAATATCTGAGGTTACGAAGAGAAGGCTTGTCATTTGAACATCCATCAGTACCATTTCTCTTTCTTGATCTTCACACTGACGCATTCACATCTGTCACCTGTTATTTCCATTTTCTCTCACATATTTTCAGTCGATTCTCGTTTGGTTGATACGGATTGTTTGTTCAATCGAGGCCTAATTGTAGTCTACCCCAATCAATTGACGATGGCCGATGTCTCATCTCTCTCCAATGATGAGCTCAGAAACGCCCTCATCGAGGTCAGTGTAGCAATGGGGGAGTGAAGTGAGGATGGGATTGCAGCACGGGCAGCAGGTGGGACCGATCATGCAATCGACGAGAAAAGTGTACGAGAAGAAACTGATGAAGCTGATGGCCGGAGGTGAGGGGTGTACAGGGGGGATCCCATCCAGAGGGGGAGAGATGTCATGGGTGTTCCCTTGCAGACGCGAACAACTCGATGCTGAATGAGAGCGCTGCTTCTATCCCCGATGAGCCCATCGTGCGCACTCCCATCTCCCCCAGGAAGAAGAAGACTGCTGCCCATCCCGTCGAAGAGGTACGGGGGGATGTGCATGATGGGGAATGGAGTTCTTACTGCTCCATTTTTATTGCGTCTGCTTGGAAACGTAGATTGATATTGGCATGCGAAGCGTTGTGATCCTTTATATTACTAATCCACCCCTGTGGTTGCAAGTGTAGAAGCACCCGGAGAAAGTACAATATCACATGAATAACACCGTAGGAGGAGCACGGCATGGCGAGTTCGGATGAGGAGAGAGGAGAGGAGTCGATGAGATATCTCGATGAGGAGGAGGAGGTATGGAAAAGAGAAGGTCCATTGGATGATGGTAAAGTGGAATGAGGGGGATCTCTCTACTTCCTTTCAGGAGGCCTATCGTCGTCACCTCTCGCCCTCGAACTCGCCCGTGTTCGCCAATGAAGAGAGAGTGGAGGGGAAGAAGAATGGAGGTAGGGAAGGGGGATGGGACAGTCATGAGTAGTTCTCTCCTCAGGAGTCTCCACTGTGGGTCTCATCCTCGCTCTCGTTCTCTTCTTCATCTTCGCCGTCTTTCTGCTCATGAGAACTCTCGAGGTGGAGGGTGGAGAAGGAAATCGCGAGGAGTTGTAAGAGGGACGACGGCCCTAATTCTCTCATCATCCCCATCTCCTGTCCAATTGCCCCCTACTACACCCTAACCATGAGTTACCTAATCCGTTGGCATTTCACACGTTCACTTCCACCCCCTCGCAGTTATTTGTTGTGTTTTAGTTTGCATCATTCCCCTGATTAAGCATCTTATATCCTTATTTTGCAAATCTTCGCAAGCCGAAGAACAGTTTTACAGCGTAGGCATTGTCCTAGTTTTAATTGACTACAGGCGAGTACTTATAATGTTAAAAACTGTCGAATTCGAGTAAAGTGTCCCAAAAGATTGCTTTCAAATGTTGAATGTGTGTGGTGTAAATATCCGGAGGTATGGTACCGATATGGAGCGACTGGCGAGGATTACGGTGTGTACCTGACAGGAGATCCAGCTCGCTGCTTGTTCCGTTGAACAGTCTCGCGACACGACTTGACTGCCTGAAGAGGGAAGGAGTGGAGAGGAGATGCAGCACGCAATGAGAGGTGATTGCATCAAAATGACTAGTATCGAGACTACTCGAGGGGTCTGAGTATCAGCATGTTGCAATGCTGATAAGACCTTGACGGAAGCGCTGTAGAATGTCTAAATGAAGCTTGCATGTTCACCTTGGAGTATTCATCCGCAGTATCGACGAATTCCTTCCATGCCTTCTCTAGATCTGCGGTAGACTCGCACAGTAGCTGCTGATCAGACTGAAATATCGGTTGATTGAGTATGGGGTTTTATTGTCCTGTCGCATGGTTTCTGTACCTGCTCGTGGAAATTGCAATCCTTCTGTAGTTCCTTCACTCGCTTCTCTACACCGAAACGAAGAATGGTGTCAGCAGAACACTGAAGACAATGGTTGCATAATTGGAACATTGTGTGCGGAAACTAACTTGGAACTGATTGGCAGCGGCCACTACCGCCAACGAGGCGAGTAGTGTTAGCTTGAGAAGCATCTGCAATACCCTTTCTATTCTCGAGAAGGCATACAAATTGAAAAAAAGCTGATTATGAGCAATCAAACGAAGAGAAACGATTCCGAGAACAGATAGGGCGGATGGACCCTTTTAAGGTGGCTGAGAAGACCTCTAGAGAAATGTAGACTGTGATCAGAAGATATAGAGATCACACACTCACTGAAAAGTTTGAGAAGAAGAGAGACATTTGAAATTAAGAGAGGGGAGAGAAGAAGAGGTTGGAAGTGATAAGAGAGTGCGAAGTGAGAAGATTGAGAGGTGAGGGACCCCACAGATAAGCATGAAGACCCCCTTCGGTAGAGAGGACGAGGGGGGAGGCAGAGGGGAAATGGTTGAATGGGAAGAGGTCACTCTTATGGGAAGGCGATTGTTGTGACTGCAGGGATCAGACAGGCGGGCGAACGGGCTGAATACAAGAAGAAGCACGAAGAGGAATCGAGTAGGGGTAGGAGGGAGAGGGAGGGGTACTGTAACTTGTGATTACAGATAGACAAGGGAGTGCAGGACGGCAGCACCAGAATGAGTACCCATGGAGGGCGCCTAAGGAGCGAGAAGGGAAGGAGGAGAAGAATCGGGTAATGGGTGTGATGGGGATCTCCAATGTACAGTATGATGCAGGTGCTTCTTCGATCGATTCGCAGTCTTCTTCGGACGTCAACTCCTGAGAGGAAGGAGGCACTCGTGGCTGTATTCCTCGAGTATAGAGTACACGAGAGTCCCCTTCTCAATGAGGTTCCCCCCTTCCTCCTTCCTTCACCCCCCTTCCATTCAGATCGTCTCGATAATCTTCGATGCTGCAGTTGAGCTGCCCTCCTACTGCCATCTTTATGCCACGATGTGCGCTGCACAAGTGAGAGAAGACGGGGAGGAATGATCGTATTTCCCTCCTTTGGAGGTTTCATCAGAACTGAGGAAGACACGAGATGCCTCTACGGGCTCTCTCTTCAAGAGTGAGATACTCAAGAAAGTTCAGGAAACCTTCAACACCAAGACGATATCGGGAAAAGTGGCGGAAAATCTGAGAAAGGCCAGAATGGGACACATCAAGTGAGCAGAATATTCTAGAATACGATAGACGGGGTTGAGGAGATACCAATTTCAGTTTCATCGGTCATCTCTATCTGGAACGACTGATTACTATGAAGTTCATGCATTATCGAGTTCTCGACCTACTCAAATCAATCAATATCGGTTGGACGGTCAGTGGACAGTTGATGAAGAGAGTATGGTAGCATGGTCATTAGGACGAAGATCTGATCGAATGTGCGGTACTCCTGCTCGAGAAGATTGGGCGGAAGATGGAGGACGAGGAAGAGAAAGTGGAGGGATGCAGAGTACAGATCATATTCGATCTACTGGAGAATGCTCAGGAGAGAGCTTCGAATAGAGTTCGGTCAGTGCCTACTGTAATGGCAAAAGTGAGATATTCGATTGCAGAGCGCTCATTGTGAGCCTTGTAGAATGCCGTAGAGACAACTGGAAGGAGCAGAGGGAAGTCTTTCCCCTGGGACGAAGGGATCAATCAAGGGGAAGAAGAAAGGAGGAGGAAGACAAGGAAAATACTAATCAGGTGAGAGGAGGAGGTGCTGATACTCTCGTGAGTATCAATCGATTGATGGGATGAGGTGAGTTCAGTGAACGAAGTTGGAGAAATGAGCTAGACGGGCAATAATTGTGAACTGTTGGGTGAAGGTGAGCGGAGAAGGTTACGGGTAGGGAAATGGTTAAGATGTGAGTAGACGATCATTGGAACAGAGGAGAAGATGGAAGTGAATGGGAGGAGAAGAGATGAGGAGGGACGGAGCAGTTGGTGGCCTTCTTTTGCAAGGGCCAATCATCAAATGAGTGATAACGGATTTGCCTGCTAGTGGCAGGAGTTAAAGAGGAGTGGAGGGGATAGATGAGATTGGAGAAGAAGTCGGAGAGAAGATGGTTTCTATTCTCTTTACGAGCACTATTTAAGTGATTCGTGCAGATGGAAATCAGGTGAAAGATGTGGGAAAGTTTTAAGGAGAGGAAATAAAATTCGCGATGTGAGAGTATCTGCCTGTATTTTAAGGATAAAGGAGGAGGAATACTCTGAAAAATGAAGAACGTAGGATCTGATAATGGCGAGTCTGGGGGATAGAATGATGGAATGACGAATGAGCGATTCGCCTCTCATCTTCCCTCACTCTCTCTCCATCTATGCGAGAAGAGAGGAGAGGCGATATGAGGAGAGTCCCATGGGACACGAAAGGAATGCAAATGAGAGATGGTAGACGTCGTCATGGATCCTCCTCCCATTATTAATTACTGCTCAGAGAAAAGAAAAGCTGATAGCGTAGATGTGTGTAGGGAATTTTTGAGAGCGGACCCTCTGTCAGATCTCTCAAGTTATGTAGAGAAGGAGTAATATAATAAGAAGAGAGGGGGAGGGCTCTCCCACTTACCCCCCCCCCCCCCCCCCCCCCCCAGTCAGTTAGAGGAAGCGAAAGAGCACGAAGACTGGAGAGGTCTGTCTTCAGATGGACTATTCTATGGGATCTGCGAACGTATTATTGTATTTGCTAATCAAATAACTGCAATTTTGTAAAATCGTCATAGGCCAATTTTGTTTTAAAATAAGGAGCTTACATCTGATAGAAGAGGAATGGCTTAGCAAGTTGCGTGTAGAAAAAAGGGAAGATTCTGCCGATCTTGAATTCAAGAGGGGAGTAAGTGGACCCTCGGACTCAAGATAGCTTCTACTTAGTAAATAGCAGGCCTAGGGGCAGGAAGTGGATTGATGGAATTTCAGTTTGGTTTCTTTTCTATGCTATTTTTAATCACAGCATCAATCGCTTCTTGTCTTACTACTACATTTAACGTCGAATGTAGCTGTTTTCACAATGCCACTGAATGAGAGATAGAGACCTCGAACTGACCTGTGTAGTGCACGCAATGACCTCACTGTTGAATATACTATATTGAATTGACCGTACGAAAGAGCGGGAGATGACCGAAGAGAATTATGCAAACTTTGTGCCACACTTTTAAAAGTGTGGAACGGCCGGCATCTTTTTGGTTGAAGTCCAGAAGGAAACAATACAATGGGGAATTAGAATCGTTGTAAGTATGAACTGTGCGATAGTTGGGAGGATGTACGGTACGGGACTGAGAGTCGAATAATAGACAATGAACTGTCGATGGTTTGATAAGAGCGGTACTGTGTGGAATAGTCGTATACAGTGATAACGGGTATCACTAGTCCATCCCTCGAAAACATGCAAATATTTTCAACTCTATAAAAACTTATCGGAGAATTTCTGATTACGGTAACCTAAAAAGTCATTACACGATACCTTCAATCTAATTACCGGTCGGCTACGGTAAGAATATGCGGCGAACTGCGTGTTCGCATCTCATGAACGACATTCTTGTTTATTTTAAAGTTTCACGCTTACATTATCGTCAATCCTTGAAACTCTTCCGTTTAGGATATAACTGAGCTGTAATGATATAGATTAAAACGTGTAGGCTATTTCAAAATGTGTTTAATTGTTTCATTCATTATATTTTTTTCTTTTTCTTTCATTGTAATTGATATAATTGGAGGCTTTTCAGATGGCGGAGCGCCGTCAGCATCCAGGAAGGGGAGGGAGGGGCAGAGGAGGAAGAGGAGGATGGGAGGGAGAGAGGAGAATCAACCCCGTTAGTTCATCCAGATCTAAGGAAACTTGTTTGAATCAGTTTACCGTGTGTTACCTACTGCATTTATGTGGTTCCCTGTCTCTCTTTTCATCGTTCCTCTCGATTGCAGCGACAGGAAGAGAGTGCCCGTCCTGCTCGTCCCATGCAGATTCTGATGAGGAGAGATCACTCGCCAGGCAAGACTCTCCCTGCTCCACCAGGTACCCCATCTACTGCTTAATTGTTAGCCTATTCAGTTAGTTCTTATTGGGTTCTTATTTGGTGTTAATATTTGGTTAATCTTTTAGGGTATAGTTTTGTTGTTGTTGCAATTTTGACATTATTTATCGATAGGTAGATGAATACCGTATTCAATTTCAGTGGATGCCATCAGTGACACGACGTCTTCCACGTCGACGACGACTCTCTCGTCGATGAGGAATCAGAGAGGGAATCTCGACTCCACGGGAGTGCTCGCCATGCTCACGGGAGCTGCACCCGCTCCCCCATTCAAGTAGGTCGCAGATGGAGATGGGAATCAACTTTGCTGTGCACCATTCATTATTTACTCATACTTTTCCCAGAATAGTATGTTCTATTCCTGCTAATTAAATTATCCTCTATTCGTTGGTAAACTAAAAACAGTGGGTCAAATTCGTTCTTTTTCGATAGCTTAAATGGCAGGCTGAGATGGTGTGTACTGTATCTGTTTGCAGACAGCGAGAGGGTGCTCCCTCTGCCCCTCCTCCTTCGGCAGCAGCGATGATCTTGCGAGAGCAGTCACGACCTGAAGCGAGGAGAGTCGACCAGAAGAGACACGAGAAGAGTGAGATTCCCACTCTATTTTTAGCTATTTTCGATAGTTTTAATGCGCAATTGTAATAAGGTGCTTGAGAGTTGTGGGTTTTCATAGTTACTATGAGAATAGAAAGCGTAGCAAGTTGGTGTGCCTCGGTGCACAAAGGAATCAGCAGAACGGAACGGAACGTTAAATGTACGGTAGCTGCCTGTCATGCTGTGCCTGCACGCACAGCACAAGGCACAGCACGACAGGCAGCTACCGTACATTTAGCGTTCCGTTCCGTTCTGCTGATTCCTTCGTGCACCGAGGCACACCAACTTGCTACGCTTTCTATTCTCACAGTAATCAATTTGAAAAGGCATGTTCAAAAACTAATTTTATATTGATAAATGCCTGAATTTGTAGCAGGTTCTCGCGATGCCGCCAAAGCATTCGCAACTTCTTCGACCAAGGAAGCGACCTATCTGGGAGGAAAGAAGGTCTCTAATGCCCTTTTAAAATTTTATCTTGACTCTGTGATTGCAAAGTAATATTGCGGCAAGTAGTTTGCCCGAAAAGTAAGTTGCCAGCAGCTTTCGCGTAATTTTACTTTTTCGGTCATAAAAAATAAAACTTGCTGGCAACTAACTTTTTAATTGTTTAATTTGTAACATTGAAACAATATTGTAGCAAACTGACTTTATATTTTTACGTAAGATCAAAGTAAGTTACTGGTAAGTTGCAAACGCAAAGTAACTAGAAAGTAATATTGTCGTAAGAGGTTTACAATTTTACTAGTAAGTTGCTGGCAACTAACTTTACTACTTGCCGCAATATTACTTTGTAATCACAGAGGATGTACTAAAAATGTGATTAAACTAGTTGTTTAAAATATTTTTTGTTGATATTTTTAAAATCGATTTTTGACATGAATACGTTATTATGTATTGGGAAAATATTGATATTAAGGTGATGCGAGACGCATGTCGCATAGTCACGGAGAGTGGAGAGCTCAGCGAGTATCTCGTCAATAACATGATGGTTAGTTGAGATCGTTACTTTTTCAATCTAATATCAGTAATTAGAATTACTTCTGTGTAACAATCACTCGAAAACATTAGAAAAGTAATTGTAATCACTTAATTTTGTTTAGATTTTCAATTCGTTAAATGGAAGGCATCATTGGGTGGTAGCAAATTAGCGAGAGTAGTATTGCAGACTGACTTTCTCTCTGACACAAACAGAGACTTCCGCGTGATCGCTGCAGTCGGCCCCCAGACGACGGGGAAATCGACGATCCTCTCCATGATTGCAGGCAACCAACCACTCGATCTGTTCAGGTGCGTCCTTGTGGGGTACTGTAGTGCAGGATGAAATGTGATGTTGGGGAGATTACAACAATGGCACTACACTTATTATTAAATGACACACTGTCCTTAATACAATACCGTAGAATTGGAATCCGAGTAGAAAATTGGGCGAAATGGGACTGCAAATTTGTAATTCTCACTAAAAAAATTGATAATCGGAGCGAAGCGTCTTCAAGTCAACACGAACGTTGTTTTCATTATTTTTCTGATCATTTTTGAATACCATGCTAGCCTTGTAGCACATTTGATAGCTGCGAAATGAAAACGCCGAGCACGAAACAGTAAAACTCTTAAATTCGGTTCCAGAAAAAAACATCTTCAAAAGTTTTATTGATCAATATACTCGGTCATAAACATCTCGTCGATACTTCTCACTGTTGGGGTTCCTCATTCCACGGGGTTCATGCAATCACTCAGTTGAATGGTGGTGTACAATTTGTTATTGTATGGCGATTTTTTTTGGTAATTCATCCATAATTTGGCAAGATCTATTAACTAAATGCAAATGTGTGTCTCTGCAGACAGTACGTCTTCCGTCCTTCTTCTCGAGAAGCAGTGGAGCAGAGCAAGCATCAGTCGACTAAAGTGAGCATCTACGTGAGCAAAGCAAGGAACATCTTCATCGACTGCCAGGTGATAAGAGGAAGAGCAGGGAGGGAGGGGGGGGGAGTGAAGAGGGGAGAGGTGATTGCAGCCTATGAGTTGTGTCTCGATACTGGATGAGCAACTGCAGCAAGGAGGAAGGGAGAGGGGAGGGACGAGAGGAGGAGAGAGACTCGCACTCCAGGCTCATATCGAGGTAAGAAAGGGGAAGAGATCATTTCAATGGGAACTTAGATTTTTTTGTTCAAATAGGCTCGGACTATTATGCTAAATTTGTCATATCGACTTAACCTATTTTTTGTTGATTGTGAACGGAGAATATTCCCCCCAGGGCATGCCTCCGTTCCACATTCTCTCATGCGCGCGCTCTTTCCCTATCTCTCCTATATACAACACTCTCTAGCTGCACATATTATTAGAGTGGAGAAGGATGTGAGGAAGACTATTCTCAATGAAGAAAGAAGCGTAATAGATGGGCAGTGTTGATAGTGGTCAAGTTGAGGAAGTGGCGTGCGAAAGATATTGTAGGCATATTAATGGGGAGGCGGGTGTTCGTATAGGCAGAGTATAAATAGAGAGAAGCCCAGATCGGGAATGTGCGGAAAAGGAAGTCTCTCTCTCTGCAGCAGATGTTTTCAGCCATTTTCAATTTCCCGTATTGTATCTTACTGTCTGCAATTGTTCGTTATTTTGTTTAGTCATATTTTTGTATATTATACAGGACTAGCCTCAAATTTATCTGTTAAATGCATTCTGGAACTATAAGAGGAATCGCCGCTGCAACTGTATTTTCAGGTATTTTTCGAAACTTGTTTAGTGCATTTCGAACCCGTTTATCAGGAATCGCAATCTTCATCAATCTCGGAGTGATCCTCAGTCTCTTCGTGGAGATTGGAGAATTTCAGAGAGAAGCCCTCGCTGATATCACCGACTTCAATGTAATGTTCCCATTGATTTCTTAAATTTCGAATTGGCACAAAGGTTTGATCTATTCATTCGCCAGGAACGATTTGTGCCCTTGATCCAACGACCTCAAAAGGACGATGGTGTTCTTTGGATCGAAAGTAGAAACAAAAAGTTGTCGCTTTTGTTTTCCGTGAACCTCGCTATGAGAAGATGGTTATCTTGACTCTATTTATTTTCGCGCATGTTCTGTGCAACCGCTCAGAAATGCAGGATGAGAATGGCGAGATTGCAGGCTGTGGTCGATCAGACGTGGAGTATCATTCTCGTGAGTGTCCCTGCAGCTGCAACCAGACAGAAGAGAGCAGCTGATGGTAGAACCACTTGTGGATGCACTTCGCACCCAAATACGTGTCCTCGTGGACCAGTCGGACCCCGTGGACGATCCGGAGCAAAGGGCCCGGATGGAGTACCTGGAATTCCGGGACCTGATGCCTATGGAGTAGCTGGACTGACAATATTAGAAACAAACAAGAAAATCTGCATCAAGTGCGCCCCCGGTCCTCCCGGACTGAAGGTATGGTAAAATATGGCGATGACCGGTTATTGATTGGTTTGTTCGTCTTAGGGTCGTGATGGCCAACAAGGAGAAAGAGGAACTGACGGTGTCGCAGGAAGACCAGGAGGGCCGGGAAGGAACGGATTGGGAGGAAACCCTGGAATGGCTGGTGATTCAGGAGAAAGAGGAATCAAGGGAGTTGATGGTCCTCGGGGACATCCGGGAAGGAATGGGATGAGGGGAAGAGGAGCGATCGGAGAGCCAGGAAGAATTGGAGGACGTGGAAATTGGGGAAAGCAAGGACGAAGAGGAGCCATCGGAGTACCTGGCAATACCGGACCGATTGGACCACCTGGTGGGGCTGGAAGCGATGGAACAAATGGGGAGGATGGAAAGACGGGAGTAATCGGAGATATTGGCTCACCTGGAAAGAATGGAGAGTATTGTGAATGCCCGAAAAAGGATGAGGCAGTTAAAGTGGATGAGGTAGACTTACGTTAAACATGTTCAAACAGGATTCCATCTTACCAGGTTGAGCATAACAAGCTGCATAATTTCCCCGCCCAGAAGCTCGTAAAAAGCTCGGTCATAAAAATGGAGGTACGCGTTTGAAGCTCGTGTAATGTGCTGAGTGTATGTCGTAGATGTTCATGTTCCTTCCTGTAGGAGCCCACGCCCTCTCCTATTACGAGACACGAGGGGACTTTTGAAGAGGATGTGGCCTCGGAATCGATGACATCAGAACAGCATGTCATCACGACGTCCATCGATGTAGGCGAACAGCCATCTACGACAACGTCCCCTCCTGGATTATCACCGAGATCATTCCAAGTAATGACGAGGGATATGACTGAAAGCATGAATGTATTGAAGGTGGAAGAGAAATCGGTAGACGAAGTAGATAATGCAAATGGGGCTGCGGTATCTGCAGTGCCTGTGATGGGAGAGGAGCCGGCGGTAGTGAAAGTGAGTCGTCATTTGTGGGTCATTCACTAGTGCAAAGACATAACAGGTGACTGTAGTAGATAATTTATTAATTCAGACCACTCATATCTACCACCGTGCGACCGGAGGAGGTAGAACAACACCCGCAACGTCCACGATCATCCCTACACTCAAGTTTGTTCGACACGCTGGAGGATGGAACAAAAAGTAAGAAACCCCTCAAAGTGACAACTTTTAACCATTTCAGAGCGGTGACTGTCTCTCTCCATCAGCCTGCCCTTGGATCGAAGAAGCACGATGCAGAATTGCACGTGGCACGAAGAGCATTCGGAGAAGCGAGAGCAGTCTGAGGAGGGCGATGCCTATTAGGGTGCAGATAACGAATAGGGTCTAAATCGAATTATTTACATGCTATTTATTTGAGTGTATTTTAATTTTAAAATGATTTATTGTTGAATTGTATCCTTTGTCAGACGATAAAGTTTATTAGATGTATTTTTTTCTTTATATTTTTTCACTTAAATGGGAACGCGAACAAATTTTGTTTGAAAAATTAGTTGAAATGAATTTGATATTTTTTACTTACAATGCTTTTGCAGAACCTCCAAATTCTTGCGTGGACACTGCAAGTGTCTCACTCGGTTCTCGTCTGTCACGACTGGTTCATTGATCTGGACATTGTAAAGCAGTTGAGAACTGCCGAACTGCTCAGAGGAGCCACTGATGAGGTACGGTGGAAGAGGAGGAACTGCGAAATAGAGATATGAATTATGTGAACGAAACGGTTTGATTCCAGATCTCCGCCCTCAATCAATTGCCAAAACTCGCACCTACCAGGAAGACTAATCTTCGTTAGTATAATTAATTTTTTTTTCGGTGTTGCTAGGCCAGCACTTTTTTGCTGATGGGTGAAATTCAAATTTGTCAATATTCATACCCGTGTATACATTAAAAATATATTGTTTAGGATTCAAATATTGCAGTATTCGTGCACACTCGTGCCCGTCCCGATGACTTCCGCCCTGCCAATCGATTGGATCGAGTTGCACTACTCAAGAAAGTATTCGGAGGATCCATGAGAATACGGTATGAGCATATTCATTCCTTTATATTTTTAGTCGAGAATAGACTATCACTCGATGACAACTGTCTACTCTGTAGTGATGATGTGTGTTCGAACCTCTCGATGCTGAATTCAGAATGGCCGAGCTTCCTGCCTCACAGGCGAACTGGAACGGGGAATACTCGTTGCCTCGCCCCCCTCTGGAGACTATCTATTTCCCCCTGGGGGAGATGAAACTGAGAGAGATGAGCACTCAGTGGCAAGAGGAGAGAGCTGCTGCTGCTGGAGGAGCGACGGGAGGGCATAACAGGTCAGTGAAAGGCGGGGGGGGGGGGGGGGGGGGGGGGGTCGAGTTTACACGATGTAGCTGAGAGAGCATCCATCAAATAACGTCATTCAATTCAACGTCTTCATTGGATATTGCGGCGGTACAGATAGTGTCCAAATATAGTGTTTCTCTTGTTTTTTGCAGTGGGTGTTCGTCGAAGTTAAATTATCCAAAACATATTACTTTCGTTCACAGGTCTAACCTGGGTCCTCTCTCCCCGGTTCCTCGAACTCCCCAACAGAGAGCACGTGAAAAGGAAAAGGAAACGAATCGAGTGAAGGATTTCATCGCCGATCTGTCAGGTTCGCGCCAATGATTGATTACAAATTATGCAAGCAATTCTTATCTCGTTCTGTATTTATTCCTTGAATGTCTTCTCCCGTTTAGGCGCTGTTCCCTTCGACGAAGGAATCGTCGATCTCCGTAGAGTAGTCCATCTCCTCCCGAGAGAATCCTTCACTCCACAGACTGCTCCCCTTCTCACGGAGACACAGTGGTCAGGGATTAGGCAATTGATGGGGAATATCGAAATTCGGAGAGAAATTTGGGAAGAGAGTAAACAAAACGAGGATGTGTCCAATTGCAGTGCATTATCTCCTTCACATTTCGTATTCAGGTTCCGCTTCGCATGTGGTGCGTGGCGCGACCAGACGTTCCGCACGGCAGTCTCCCTGCTCGAGTCGACCATCGCGGCTAGGCGGAAGCCACGCGTTAAGCGTGAAACTGCCGCAAGCGATGCGGCTACCGAACGGATGCGGACTATGAAGATATCTGAGAATGCGTAGATGCCCATCGATTGGGAAGAGAATGAAGTAGAGGGGGGATCTTTGATTCATCCCCTCTGGACCCCTCCCCTTTTATGAATGCGGAATGAGGAATGGAGAACCCCTCTCTAGGGTGAAATGACCAGAGGGTACTCTCTCGTTTTGCACGCATCTCATATTTGTCTGTCTAACTCGACCCTCTAACAAGTACTCACTCTCTAACTCACCAGGAATGGCTAGGAGGGAGAGGGGAGAGTCCACGTGCAAACCTGCTCTCTTTTCTCCTTTCTCTTCCACTCTGGCCCTTCTATTTGATTCGCATGCTATCTAGTGGAAGTTCCCTGGAACTCTTCCAATCTCAAAGAGGATCCACATCTATCCTCTCCCTTGTTCGCATGCTTTTCAAATGGTAGAAATGTGTCATGTTGTGTCTGCCAGGAACGTAGAGCACTCTGCTTCGATTCTCTGGTTCATTCGTCTATTCATTTCATTGTTTCTTTTCAGTATTTCTTTATTCAGTGCTTTCCGCGGTTCTGATAGATCGCCGTGATAGTTATTTTCCGGGTGTTTATACTAATGTTATTATACCTCCGATAAATATTGGATCTCGGATGGAACTTCGTCCACATGTAGACTCATCGGTTTTAGAACCGACCATTATCTGTTTTTTTAGTAATAATAATAGCGATGTATAACAGATAGAGAGTGTTAGTAATCATGCAGTTTGAGAGAGAAAATGAAGGAGTATGGAGTACCAGTTGGAAGTATACTTTGAATTCATCTGATCGAATTCATTGTTTTTGCAATTCTTTCATTCTCCCTGTTAGATGTTCAAAATTCCTTGAGTGATATGTCAACGCGGGAATTTTCCGCTCTCTCCTTCCTTCCCCCTTTTCCTGGGCGAGATTTCTATCGGGAATGTAACAAGAGAAAATGAAAGCTTGAGATGAGAAGACAAAAAGTATGTCCCTCTTCAATCGATCTGTCCTTTCTTCACAATCTATTGACCAATGTGGTTTTCGTACTATGACTACATGTTTCATTATTGTTGCAGGCCCGAATAGGCCACGGGGGTTAAATCGAGACTGGAGGAGCTGGAAAGGATACCCAAAAGGTGAATTACCGCTAATCTTATTGTTTGGCTATGCGATTTCATATTATCATTTTTTTGTTTCCCCATTCCAACACCATTTATATTTTTCCGGAAAGTTCAAACCCCCACGAATGACGTGGAATTATGATCGATGTAGTTGGTGATCGAGTTAGTGCCATCTATTAATGTAGCAGAGAAGTAGAGAGAGCGAGAGGGGGAATGATGTGTACACCCACAATTTAGGCGAGTAGAGGCTGTGATTTTCATTCCCTAATTTCATTTCGAGTTCCTCTTCATTTTTCAGATGGGCTTTCATATATCTCATTGTGTGCATTGAGTCCAGGTGTGAGAAGAGTGGAGACTTTTGAGATGTTTTCCCTTCCGTTCTTATTTTATCCCCATATTTTGCAGATGACAACAGCGTGGATGTTCAAGTGTCGGATAGTCTCCATATGCATTGTTTGGTTGGTCATCTCTTCGTCATTTTGTCCATTATGATACACACAACGATGTAGAGCTCACGGAAAAGATAAATGAGAATATGTTGTATTTCAAGAATAGGGATGTGTAATAGCATAGAAAATAATTGCCCTCAGCAACTCCGTTATTCCAGGTACATTTGCTCCTCGGTGCAGAGCATCGTCAATAAGATGATACTCCAGGTAGGAGATTATCTCACGAGTTCACTCCTGAACTCCCAATAAATACTCGATTTCAGCACTACAACTACCCAATCACAGTGGCGATTGCTAATCAAGTGCTCATCCCCGTGCTGGCCATTCCCTTTCTGCGAGCATGGCACGTCAAGGAGGTATCTATCCCACTCATTCCATTTGAACTTTTTTTTTTAGAAATTGTTTGGTTTATGTTTATTCCCGCAATATTCAATTTTCTAAATGAAACAACTGTTGACCGCTGGTTTTTCAGGCTCGTCTCTCGAAGTCTCAGTATCGTCGCTACCTTTTGCCCATCGCAGTGGGTGAGAATTGATCGATTGCCGAATAGACTGTATACGGTATAGTATTCAGCATGGTCATTCTCTTCCGTTCAGGACGTGCGATAGCTTCTAGTTCGGCTGCATTCTCTCTATCTCTGATGCCGGTGTCCTATCAGCAGACAGGTAGGTCTCTTCCTCTCTCCGGTTGGGAATGCAGTGGTAGATGGCTAATAGTGGAATGTTCAGTGAAGGCTCTGATGCCTCTGTTCGCAGTGGTGATGGGAAGATGCCTCCTGCACGAACGACAGGTGGGAGAACTCTCTTCTTCTACGTAGGCCATTGCTACTTTGCTGGTGGCTTCATCCCATGCCTACTCATCTGCACACTTCCCATTCTCAGACTACATTGGTGTATCTCTCCCTTCTGCCGATCGTGATGGGAGTCCTCGTGGCGACAGTCACTGAGATCTCCTTCTCCCTCACTGGACTGATCGCCGCCCTCGTGAGCACTGCCACCTACTCACTACTCAATATACTCGTGAAGAAGGTGAGGAAGGGGAGGGGAGGGAAGAGGGGGATTCCCTGTGATTGCAGCTACTGAAGCAGGCGGACATCCACCCAGTCAGACTACTCGCCATGACATCGCAGGTGACCTTTGTCAGGTTAAAAATGCATATGATCGCATAGAAATTGTCTTGTTAGCATATTTCATTAAGGTGAAATTGACTTCTTTTCTGTACTGGAACTCGGACTGTTGATAGAGAGTACGGCATTCATTTCTCAATTTTATTAAAACAGTATATGTATCTATCTGATTGGAGGCGTGCGCGGTGGTTCTCTTCCCGGTGTGGTTGGTGAAGGATGCAGTCCCGATGGCAGCCGATATCATGAGTACTGTGAGTCATTGAGCACGCAGAGCATTATTTTTATTTTTTTTCCAAATCATCTCCTTGTGAAGAAAAAACCTTTTTAAAAGTATTTTTTATTTGTTGTAAAAGCTTAAAAATGTAGCATTTTGTGCGCAATGGTCATGAAGCAGAATTCACTGGCACTTCAGTACTTTTTCTAATAATAAGTTTTTTTTGAGAATAGAACCCTGTGTGGTAGATAGGGTTGGCCTGATGAGAGAGAAACTGAGATCTATTGATTTTGAATCAATTATCTCCTTCTCAAAAAAGGAACCCCAATTGAGATCTCATTTCTCGATCCGTTCTCAATCTCCATTCCATTCGTCGTTCTTCCCTTTCAAATGACCGGTCAGAGAGTGTGGGAATGGAAAAGTAAAGGGGGTACCCTTCTATTGGTTCTCAATTTTAATCGAGATCTCGTTTCAAAATGAGTTCACAATTTGAATTTACATTCATTTCGAGAACTATCGAGATAATTTCTGGCTGATCGAGAAATTTTGCGGCGTTTTTTTCTCACGAAGCCAACCATAGTGATAGAAAACCACACTCGGCATGTGTTATATTAAATAACGTTTTTGGGACTGATTATTCTTATAAAAACTGCGAGTGGAGATGAGGTAGTTGTTTGCAGTCAGGGTCGTCAGTATCCTCTCCCTCTCTCCATCTTCTCTTCCTCCTCCTCTGTTCCTCCGTGTGCTCCTTCGGCCAGAATGTCTGTGCCTTCTCCCTCATCCACATGCTCACTGCACTCTCTTACGCAGTCACCAATGCAACCAAGGTGAGTAGAGAGAGATAGAGAGAGAGGGAAAGAGGAATAGTTTACTCAAGCTTTTTTTATCAACAACGATGTATTTTCAACTATTTTTAGTTCATTTTTTATTAGAATGTCTGCTGCAAATTCAAAAAAAAAGAAATATCGAAAGAAGTGCATAATTGTATTTTAATTGGGCTGTCCAAAACAAGTGGATTAAATGCATGCCTCTCAATCGATCAATGGCAGCGCATTACCGTAATCGTCGCCTCGCTGCTCACTCTTCACAATCCCGTCACTGGCTCTAATATGGCAGGCATGATGCTCGCAGTCTGCGGAGTATTCTGCTACAATCAGGTACGGTACCCAAGGAGTACGGTAGACATTCTCATTAGCAATTGATGAACTGCAAAGCAAATATTGATTGATTAATTGCAGGCGAAGCAGTACCAGAAGGAACATGTGGTTGAGAAGATGAGTGAGGGAGACGATGGTGAGTAGTCTGAATTGAGGATGGAGAGGTACTCTCATCATTGGTAGTCTACCATTTGCCTGATTGCATTCACCATCTCGATGGCTGAAGTGGTCTCCATTGCAGTTTCCTCTCCGTTCCTCTCTGGTCGTTCTGGTCGTTCTCTGCAGCTGCCAATCACTCGTTCTCACACGACTCTCTCCGATGCGACTCTCGTTGCAATGGACAGTGGAAGCAGTGCAGATGTGATGTACTGGTGAGTGAGGAGAGGGGAGAGGGGAGGAGTCTCCTTCCCCATCAACCATACCCACTCAAAACATCTTCTCATCCAGGTTGTTGTAGAGCTGTGCTTGTTCAGTGCACTCTGTGGGCGGAGTACGGTAATCACTAATCTATTGATCTATTCATCGAGTGCTCACTAATCGAATGTCTCTGTGCAATGCTCACAGCCCTCCTTCGTAGTCATCGACTCTATCGCTTTCCATGCCTTTCCCCGATTCACCCCACGAAGGCTTTCTTAAACACACCACACACATTGACTACTGTAGCTTGGGTAGTATCGATTGGGTGACAGTATCTTATTTGTTTTGAGAATATTGTGTCCATTACCAGGGCAACGAAGAAGTCGAATGGCGTGGGAGGAGGCAGTCGACTGGCTACCGTAATCTCGTCGTCGAACAATCGATCACCGACTTTCGTGCTCGGATCCGGCAACGGATTGAGCATTCGTAACAAGAATAATGTGGTATCATGATAGGAGGAACGTTAGGTTATTGTAGACTTGAGTTGTTCTGATAGATTGTGATAGATTATTCATTGTTTTTTTCATTAAATCGGGTTGGCGTAGCATGAATAGCAAACTATATCTTAAGCAGAGTTTTTACCAGAAATTATTATATTATACATCTGTACTTATTAAGTTATTTTAACAGAGTATTTTTATTCACATTTGGTCTTTATTAGAATATATCATAACTTTGTCATCTCGGTTTGATTGTAAGCCAAATTCAGATTGTTCTTAACACGTCTTCACCTTCGCCTTTTCCCGTTTTGTGATAGATTTATTGAAATCTCTTCGGGTACCGTGCCATAAATATCGATTGTCCGGCGTCAAGAATAAATTGTTTTCAATCAATATTGTTTCAACATATATGTGAAGATGTCGCATAGTCATTCGAAATACTTTTGGAGACCGAAGAATAGGCACATCAGAGCTGTTGTTGAAGGGAGAGGATGGCTGAGAAGGCGACGTACTCCTTCAAAGGAGGATTCCCTCACGAAACAGGGTGAGCCCAATTCAATCTCCCTTTCACTTGTGTGCATCCTGTGATTTCAGAGGTCCCTTCTCGAATGAAGAGATGAAAAAGCTGTACACTGAGGGAAATTTCCGCTTCGAAACTGAGATCACTTGTCATCACGAGAAGGGAGAAGACACGCGCACACTCGGTAGACCACTCTCACTTGCTTGAACTTCGCACTTTTCTAGTCGATTGATATATGATTGATCAGATGATGGCTTTGAAAAAAATGTAATTCAATTTGTTGAGAGGATTGGATGCGACGTGATTCGGAGAAGAATCTCTTCAATCGAGTGGAGGCAGATGAGAGTGAGGTAGGCAGACACATCTACTCATTATAGCACATCACAACAATCCACGTTCCTATTGCTTCCGTACAATGCTTCGAAATTGTTACGAATATTTTTCTACCTGAAGACCACTGCATATTTGTAGGAGAGCATTCGTCGTGACATGTTCACCGACGACCGTGACCAAGCGTACGAATACGCGGCTGAGGAAAGGTCAGTTCATCATATTGTCATTTCTTTTGAAGTAACTTGTTGCTTGTTTTCTTTTGGACGTACCATTGTTATTGCAGGCGTGCCTCAGCAAGAGAAGAGTACGTGGAGACGATGAAGAAGGCTCTCGATATCATCTCCGACCCCCTACTCAGTGAGTGCCCCTTACTCCTACTTGGTACATTCAAATACCGAATATCATTGATTGAGGGGAGAAACTGCTCCTCCTCAAGTGTCAATACGTCGAAGAGGAGAACAGAATGGAAGATGGGCGACTGAATTGGGAGAGAAGAGGTCACTTTACCTCATTTTATTACTATTAATATTGAACAAATTAACAACTATCCGTTTTATCAGTTCAATTACCTTCCTGGATAATTCAAAAATTTGAGTGCATCTTTTCTCTGTTGTGTTTCTGATAATCTCCGTATGTTCACTCTGGGGTATCAATGATTCTTTCTCAGAACAGGAAGTGAGGGCTGAACGGGAGAAGAAGAAAGAAGAGAGGATTCAGGAGATGGAGAGGAATGCTCGAATCGAGGATGGACTCAAGGAGAGACTGGTAAGGATTTAGAATATGCATCATATTGCAAAAGAATCAAATATCTCCGAATTTTTCGATAATCGATCATATATCTTTGCTTGGATTCCATACATATGTCTCATAGATACAAGTGGCAATGTATTCAAATGGTGCATTTCAGGCGGAGTTAGATCGTAAGAAGAAGGAGGAGGAGGGGAAGAGACAGAGTGAAGCCGCCCTCACTAGGTTGAGTGAGAAGGAATCTTCCAGTGGCATCCCCCCTCCCTCCCTCCCCTCAAGTGAGATATCTCTGCATGAGTTCATTAGTGCACGCTTTGTAAACGCTTCCAAAAACGAAGATTCTGTCGTGTGTTCTTCATTACTTGGCTCTCTTTCAGCGCAAGCTTCGCTTCCTTCTCCTTCTTCCGTCACTTCCACTGTCCCTCCTCACAATCATTCCATTTCTCACACTCCTCCTCCTCAGTCCTTCAACCCCAATGTTCCTCCTCGTATGAGATTTCCACCACAGTTCGCCGCTCCTTCTCATCTCGCCCATCCATCCTTCCCTCCTCCTCCTCCTCCTCCCTTTGGTGTCCCTCCTCGACCTCAGTATGGTGCTCCTCCTCCCCCTCCACTCTCTCCCTATGTCGTTCCTCCCCACATGTCCCATCCCCATTCCGTCCCTCCTCATCACCAGTCTCTTTTCCTGCATCCAGGCTTTAACCCTGCAATGTATCTGCATGGTCCTTCTCCTCCATTCCCTCCTCAGGGATTCTTGATGGTGAATGTTCCTCCCCCTGATGGAGTGGCCAAGACTCTCCACTCGTACCCTCCTCTCCCTCAGGGGAGGAAGTAGTCTCACACTCACAGCATGTACATCTCCTTTCCACATAATCGTATACTCACTCTTCCTCTCATAATCATCTCGTGTCTCACCTTTCCTTTCCAGTGCACGCTTCCCCACTCCTCAGTTCTCCTCAGTTCGTCACTCCCATTCTCCCCTTCCTCGACTATTCCCAACCCCGTACCTGTCTCTTCACACTTCTTCCTATCTCTGACGAGGGAGCTCATCCCTCCTCTATTCCCTTCCTTCCAGGCATGCTCCATTCACCTCCTGCAGTAGTGGGCATCCCTGGATACCCCATTCCTTTCGTCCCTTCTCCCTTGCCCTCTCCACTAATGGCCATCCCTCTCACGGGAGATGTCTTTCTCCGTCACACGCCCCGTCCCCAACCTCCTGGAGTAGCTAAGACCCTTGAATCGTATCCTCCTCTTTCACAAGGGAAGAAGTGAGCGAGCCTCTATGAGCAATGCCAGTGTCTTCTCATTCACGTGTACGTAATATTTTGTTCTTTTATTGTATTATTTCTTAGAAAGAATGACACGTAATTAGCAGGATTGCAATACACAAGATCTTTCACTCTCATCGCTCTCGGATTTTCTGCCAATTCACCTTGTATTACTTTTTTGATCTGATCTACCTTGGCATGTCATCTTTTCCATCTTGTTGTAAATAATTACTCACTGCTCGTCGATAGGAAGATAGTTTATGAATGATTCTGTTGGTTTAGTACAATCAAATAAAGATCCATAATTGGAATGCGAAATGCACAGGACATCCCATGAAATACAGTAATACTACTTGATAAACACTCTGTGGTAATAGTACAATTATTACAGTGATCTAGCTACCGAAGGAGGGGGAGAATCTAAGCAGGTTTTATTGTGCATGTGGTTCCTTCTCGCTCAGTGCGAAGTGACCGGTGCGAATATTGATTTGAGAAAGGCGAAAGTAGATAATCATCCGAAGCAAAGTCGTATTGCGAAAGCTGACAACAACCGTTAGCAAGTGAATTATGTTAGGTGCGTATCAATATAACAAATTAGTTAAATATCTACAATACAAATTATCAATCGGGTAATAAATATTCTATTTTGTGAAAATTTCGTCGTAGTGAACGATGAGCTGATAGCAGAAGTTGTTCAGATTTCCCAGTTGAGCGATGTTCACCTTTAATTGTGGTATTTCGAATTTTTACTAAAATAAATTCATTGCATAGAGTTATGTTTAACTACCGTACCTGCTGATCCGTCGGCCATGCGAGATTCGGGCCGAACACCACGCTTAGATTGTTCGCCGTCATCAGATTGATTTGGCTGTTTTGCGCCACCTGCACGGAATAGTAAACTATTCGTTGCTCGAATCTACCGTACCTTCGTGAGGAGACACACTACAGTCTTGAGCAATCGATAATTGGGGAGAGGAAGAAGAGCGACGAAGTCTCGCACGAATTTCCACTTTTCCAACTTTGGAATCTATAGAAAGAGTGAGTGATCTACCGGAAGAAGAGGGCTCTCTCACCTCCGCCAGATCAGTCAGTTTGTTGTACAACTCGTTCGTAGTCACGGGCTCACCCAGAGATCGGAGGAATGTCTCAAATGAATGCATAGAGGGAAGAAAAGGGGGAAAGAGAATAGGTTCTCCTCCATGACTGCATTGCTCAGCTCACCTTCAACAGCACGGCAGCGTGATGAGCAGCAGTCTCGACGTTGTCGACGTACTCGGCATCCTTCACGAAGTCCACCTTCTCACCTGGATCAACATATTCTTACAACCCTTTCTAGCAATAGAACGACGTGCCTCGATTGATTTTCTCCCGTAGTCGCTTGATGGAACCTACGTTTGCTGACTTGCGGAAGATTCCTCAAAATTATTCTTCATTTTGTCTCGAAACCATGTTTTGCCTTGAGGGAAAGCAACGAAAGAGATAGGACAAAATATTGGATGGAAGATGAGTAACCTTCAATGTCGAGACAATAGTTCTCGATGAACCAGCAGAGATCGAGGACGATGGGAGGGACGTCGTGGTCGGGATGGTGGGAGAGGATACTCAAAGGACGAACAATAGAGACACACTCAAACCATCCTCAGTTAGAATAAATACTAATATAATGGGTCTCACTACGAATAGGCATTACGGCAAAACTCAATCTAGGAAATTAATCTAGTAATATCTTATCCAGTACTCACAACTCGAGTGTCACATCAAACTGCTGGGATGGTCGGGGTGGAGTGGGCGGGGTCGTCGATCCCCTACCCACCTGCAACTTGCTCCTTATTGCTTGCAAATGGTTAAAATGGAAAAGCGAACCTCGCTGGCCCTTCTCTGTGTCGCATCGTGCTCCCTCACTGGCAGAGAGACGTTGAGTTGCCTAGAAGATCACACCCTCATCCCTTGATCTACAGTACTCAATGGATGAGGTACCTCGTGAGATCGAGTGCCTTCTCCAACTCCGTCAACGAATTGACACAGTAGAACTTGTCTTCGAATTTGGCAGAGATGAAAGGGCGGAAGAGAGTGTGGATGACTCGAATGAAGCGAGTGGGATGGACCACGTACAGCGCTTTCAAGTTCTTCTTGTACCTTGAGTAGATCATTCCGAAACCCTCTTAGGTGAGATTCTTTACCTTCTATCGAGCACTTTGTATGCCTGCACCATCCATCGTACGGGGGGTTTGTTGTGTGATCGGAGGCCATAGTGGAAGTAGATGATAGTGTAATCGAGATCGACTACCTGCAAAGGAGACGACCATACTAATCATACACTACTAAATCAGAATCTAATACCACACTCACCTTATCGAGTGTCGCTTGAAGATACCGTAGCAGCTTGTCGTGATCGATCGATTTGTTCGACGGAAGACGATAGGCATAGAATACGATGATCGGCCTACATAAATGCATCGTTATGAAACGATCAACGGAAATGCACAACGATATCAAGCTGTTTGGTTCTCTAAAGCCGAAAAGAATGGATTTTTGGAACGATACAATCGCCTATTGTCAAACTTGTTTCTCGAAATATCAGAAATGAAGTAAGAGAGTACCTTCCCACTCTGTCTCCGTCAGCAATGATCTCCACGATGTCGTGTTGGGCGATATCTTGGAAGTCTTCGGAGAAGGGATCCACCGACCCCAGCTCACTCTGGAACAACTTCATTCTCCTAATTGCTAATTTGATCCTTGTCAATCGCTTGAATGGGATGAATGGCATCGTGTGACTAAGCACTAGCTTGTCGAATCGAACTGCTTCAATCGATGAAACACACCTCGAAATCTTCCCTCTCCAGATACGAACGGGCATTTTGCGCGCCTGGGACACCGTCGAGGGAAACTGAATCGATTCATGGATATAGATCGGATTACCGTAATCCATGCCGTTGATGTCGTCAGGCGAGAGAAGGTCGTCGTCGGCAAATCCGTCCTCTGGCTCAACGAAATCGTCGCCATCGGAAGCCATATCAGCTGAAAAAGATTGAGTGAATGCAGTTGAATCTGATGAGAAACGATGAGAAACACGTGCGAGAGTGACGAATAGGTTAGATACAATCGGATGACTCTCCAGGTAGACAACAAAAGCTGAGGTGAAAGACATGAAAACGATGAGAAAGCATGTGAACGAGGGTGTACAGACCGGCTTTTCAACAAAAGCAAATACTCCCTCGGCAGGTGACCTAAAACGGATGGGGGCTGCTAAGGGCATTGAGGCGCACATTTGAAACACTGATAATCAATAGGATATTAGCCAAATGTAGTCCTGTTTGGAAGAACCTCGTGTGTGCAAATGCTACCAATCCAATGAGAATGAAAGCGAGACGTCAATGGAACGCGAAAAGGTTAGGAAATTGCATGCAGTAAGGAAGCTTACGGCGCGTTAAAAGCGCAAACAGAAAAAAATGCGCAAATAGTACGGAAAGCGCAGTTATGGCGTATGACATGTCTGGCTCTCTCGCGATCTCGTCATCGAAAGTTTTGGTTTGCCTGTTTCAAATCGCATGTTTATCTATTTATCACTCGATCTTTGTTGCCCCTTCTCACCACTCATCAGTGGGCCTCGTTTAGCTCTTGCTATCAACAGTGTAGTCTAGGCCGTAAACAAGATCTGCAGGTCGCACGTTATTTTGGCCACTTGCAGGTATTCCGCAAGGAGCCACTACTTGGCCCCTCACGCCAGAATGAAGATCTGGTCGTCCAATTTCAGCATCTTCCCTTACAGTTTCGACGAATTGGTGTCTGCTTTTTGGGATCGATACCCGGTGAGTTTGGGAGCCAACCAGTTTTATACTTCTGAAGATTCGATGTTTCTATTTCTTCACTATAGAATATATAAATTTATATTTTGAGAACTCACATTCTGGTCATATTCTCTCCGAGGATGTTCTCGAGCGGGAGATTACGCCTGACTTCATTCGAACCAGGAAGCTGATTGTGAAGGATGGTACGAATTTGACAACCATCTTCTTCGGACAGATGTATTACTCTAGGAAACTCCATTCTCAAACGTATCCCGAGTTGGATGAGTAACATGACCAAGATACGACAGGTACGAACTTGCTTTTATAGAATTTTCGTAAATATATGTATAATTTTATATTGAGTCGTGTAGGTGCCGACTCTAGAAGAATCTATTTACGACCGTCACACGCATACTCTGACCACCTACACGAGAAACGTGTCCAATGGAGAACTTTTCCAAGTAAGGCTTTTCTAATAACCTGCTTAAAAGGTCACTTTATATTTTTAGTTTTGAATTTTGTTTACAAGCTAGAACATCTTCTTATATTTAACCTTTTTCCTATTTAATTTTAATCTTGGAATATATTCATTCTCTTTTAGATGCACGAGCGTTGTATCTACAAACCCGTGCTCCCCGTGAGTTCCCTTTATTCGTATGCTTATCTGTCACGTGTTTATGCGGCGATCAATGGTAGTCATCAATATGGTGATTGTGTCACCATCTCTGAACTATGGGAGAATTTCAATAGAGTGCCGAGATAGAGATTATCGGATACCAGCACAAGGCCGGTTTGTGAACAGATATGGTTATGGATGGAAGTTCGGTTAATTTCACTCAATAATAAAACAACAACTTTGAATGAATCAGAATTTTGAGGAGTCAAAGACGATTCCTGCAGCGAGGCTACTCCGCTCTGCCTATATCTCGGTTGGTGAAACTTGAAATATAATATTTTTAAAGATCTTTCGTAGGCTGATTCTATTGTTTCGATATTGTTTAAATAACAATACGCCTAGAATACTTAGGCTTCTCTACTTGCTCCAAAAATTGTTTTTAGTGATGAATATTGTTCCATTTTTTGAGAGTATTTTTTTGTTTCATGGTCTTTTTGAAAATGAGGTTTCTATATTATTCAGGTAAACTCGGGGAGGATGAGTTCAGTTTACGAGAAAGTGATGATGATGGGATTCAAGAAGAAGATATCGGGAACGAATAAAGGACTGACGGAGAAGCTGGAGGAGAGGTCAGAGGGGATAAGCATGGAGATGATGAGAGGGAGGAAGGGAGAAAGATGCAATCGTGTTCAGATACGGAATGCGCAATCTGCACAACCTGGCACAACTTAGCCAGAAGTTGAGGGAGAAGCTGGAGAAGTTGAAGGAGATCAAGGTCAGCTCTCCATTTCCATTTACTTTATCTAATTATGCATCTTGTAGTTGTTTTAATGCATGTGATGGTGTGACTCTCTCAATACAGGAAGCAGGGACGGAGCAGGCTACGAATCTCGTGGGTGACAAAATGAGTGCATAAGCGACGATTCGGAATCGTCGTCTTAGCCACACCACCATTTCCACTACGTATACCTCAAAGAGACCAGTGATCGTAGTTCTCACTCCTTAGATAGCACTCGTTATTGTTTCCACGCGTCTTTCTCCTACATTTGTTCTCCACATTCCGAGAGCGTATTGTTAGGCCGCAAGCTGCTAGTGTTTACGGTAGTCAGAAGTTGCTTATCGATTCCTGATTTTCGCTGTGCCTAGCAGATCTTGTGTTTGAGAACTTTTTCCATTGTTCAGAGTGCAGAGTAGATCATAGTAAACGAATCCCCACAAACTGTACATATATAATACCCATGCGATCTTCGTCATCCATTTCCTTGAGATACTGAAGTGCTTGTGGTATTTTACCGCAAATGTTCAATTCTTTGCATTCAATCGCAGTTCCTCTCATCCTTGATTGTCGATATTCTATGCGTCGAGACTTGTCTGTTTTTCTTATTTTCTTTGTTTATCTCTGCAACTTGTTCAGGCTCGTTGGAAAAATTCTGAGCTAACTTGTCCGTAATAAAGATGATATTCTCGTTATGAATTACGAATTAATTTTTTCTAAGCGTTGAGTAAATCGCTAGAGAATATCTAGACCCTCTTCCTTTGGAAGGCACGTTCAATCAGCGGTTTCAGAAGTAAGTTCTCGATCTTTCTCGATCGATAACCCTCTTTCCTACCGTCTCGGATGCCGTCCTCTGCATCCGGCTCTGCTCCCGCCACTTTCCTGCACAAGGTGAGACTCGATGGTATCCATCCTTTTCTACTGGCGCAAGAGTGTCCTCCCTTTCCCTCCATCCCCTCCCTTGGTTGCTCAGGTGATAGCTGCCGTCTCCTTCGCTGCCCTCATCCACGCGGCCTACTCTGCAGCCCAGCATCGTCTCTATCTCCGTCTCACGGAACAGCCCTTCACCGCCCTTCCAGCTGGTGAGTCGAGGGGATCCCTTCCATTCCAAGACTCCCTCCCTCTCAGACATCGTCGCTCAAACACTCGCCTCTCTCATCTTCCTCTGCTGGGCGTGCACTCACGTCGCGGGGGCATTCCAACCCATCAGGGCTGATATCGCCGTATGTCTACTCTTATCCATTCATCTATCATTTACTCTTCTGGTTTATTTGCTGATGACGTAGATTACACGGCGAAAGCTGTGCTAAAACACTACATCCGTATTGACACTTCATTATCATCACTTGTGTCTTCTTGAGAACGGTCGTCGTAAGTGGGACGACGTCGGTTCGTGTCTCTCCTTCGTAACCTTCGAGCATCGTGCGAAGGCCCTCTCGCCCACCTACGCCCTCGACTCGGGAAGAGCATTCGCAGTGAGTGAGGGAGAGAGAGAGGGAGAGGAGGAGGGGAAGAAGGTGCATCTAGCTGATCACTCGATTACTCGAGATCAATTGTGAAGAAATAACTAAAATACAATTAATTACATCAAAATTGAAAAAATATTATTTGTTTAGTATGTTTTAAGTAAGGATTTATTGTGACTCTTTTCAGGAGCACGATCAGTAATCCTCCTATTCCTCTCACTCCCCCTCAACTCATTCTGTGATCTGTTGTTGTTGTTGTTGACTTATCCTTTGCTCCCGTACTCTTACCTATTTATCAATCACTTTGTTCTTGTGTATCTCTGCCATTCGGTTCTAGTCCGTGATAATAATAGTGCCTTGTCTCATAATTATTGTTAGTCTAGGAATATTCAATTAGTGCCCAATCCCCAATCCTTTCCTCCTCTATCCATGTCTCTCTCTACTCCTCGTTCCCTCTCTCTTCCCCTCACCCTTGCTCGTTTCTCCTCCTCCTCTCCTTCTCCTGACTTCTCCCATCTTCCTGGTGCTCGTACTCCGAAGAGATCCTCTTCCTCTCCTCGTAACCTCCGTATTCCCTCTCCCGATGCAGCCCGTGTTGCTCTCAATCACTGCGTCGATCTGGTGAAGAAGCACGACAAGGCCAGCTATCTGGGTGAGTATCCATAGGATACGCAGTGAATTGAGCGATGCGATGCACTGGTAGAAGGGTCCTTTCCTGCTGTATACTCTCTCACATATCTATCAACTATTGCAGCGACGCTGCTGATGCCTCCTAAGGCGCAGCCGCACGTCTTCGCCCTCCTCGCTGCGAATGTCGAGATCGCCCTCACGAGAGATAAGGTACGGTAGAGTGAGGGGGGGGGGAGCGAATCGAGAACTGAATATAGTGGTAGCAACAAGAGGAGGAATATGTCATTGTACATCTTCCCTCAGGTCTCGTCAGTCTCCACCACGGCGATGTACCGTCTCAAGTTCTGGAGAGACACATTCTCTGCCATCTACAAGGGAGAGGGACTCGTGCCACAGTGAGCACTCTGATTATTCGTAATCATGGGATAATCTACAGTATCTGTGCATTGATTACGATGGCAAGGAAGGGTGTTGATTGTAGACAGCCGGTGGCGACAGCTTTGGTGGCGTTCGCTCGTTCGTCGTCCTTCGATCTGCTCGATCAATTGGCGGCGACGAGACAGAGAACCATCGGGGATAGACCATTCAATACCATGCAAGAGGTACGCACTACGAGTCAACTACTGTTCTCTTTTAAGTCAAGCTATTTTTAAAAACTTGCAACAAATTTTCGCAGTGAAATAATAGTAAATTATAGGTGTACGCGTACGGGCGTGACTCAACGGGTGCACTCATTCGACTGCAGACACAAGCACTGAGACACGCAGCAGGAGGAGATGAGAAGACGACGAGTGACGAGGCCATCGACAGACTCGCGGAGGCACACGCCGCACTCACTCTTGTCAGGTGAAGAAACTCCCATCTTTGAGCACTTTGATTTTGATAATTCTGGTTTACAAAGAGTCTATACAAGTTGTCTGTAAAATTCATAAATGTGAAGTATAGATGGATAATAGATGATTAGAATGTAGGTGGTCTCTTTAGATCTGCGGGTCCGTTCACTCTCCGTCGAGTGGTTCTCCTTCCCGAGGAGATCCTCGTGGGCGAGGGAATCACTCCCAACAACGTCGTCTCGGGGAAGAACCCTGAGAAACTACAGGCTGCAGTCAAAAGACTCGTCGAGGTACGGTAGGGAGAAGTCTGCATTTATATCGAGAACCAATAGATGTATCCACTGTAGTCCCCTCTTCCATCTAATGATCGTCGTCCTTCAGATGGGTTCCTCTCGTCTGGATTCATCTCGTCTCCTCCGTGCCTCCGTCCCTCGAGGGGAACGGGCTGCATTGTGGGCGACTGCTGCCCAGTGTGAACACGTAGTGAAGAGTGCAGCCAAGGCGAAGTACGACATTCGGTCGCAGCTGCTGCAGAGACCACGAGCACTGATGGCATGGAGACTACTCGGATGGAGAATGAGTGGAGGGTACTGAGAGACCCCGATGATGCACCTTGTTGTATATGATAAATAGTGGATGTAATGAGATGAGAGAACAGTGCAGGCAGAGACTTGTTCGAGGGGAAACCAGCTGATTACGGTGATTCATAGGGATAAGACAAGAAGGGGAAAGCTGTTCGGAGAGGAGCAGAGGCTGTTTGAACAGTCGTAGTCCCCAGGGTACCAAGTTCACGACAGATACGGATACTGCTGAGGGATGTTGAATCAGCCAATCTGGTGACGCAAAGAATCTCATCGATCACAAACACTCTTACCTCATCTTGCCGTACCGATCTTACCGTATGTCCAGAGCTCTGAAGAGTACGGTATTCTATAAATAGATAGCTCCGTTTCCTGAGGGGTTAGTGCAATCTCTCACTCTCTGGAAGAGAAACTGTGAGGTGAAGAAATTTGGATCCATTCTACCTCCTCACGCTCAGCAAACAATTGACCGAGAGGGGGAGAGAGAGGCTTCAATTGGGGGAAGTGGAGGAGAGTAGAGGGGGGAGGGAGGAGTTGAGAGGGAGAGGGAGAGATACAACAGTCCCTTCCCACGTCCTGTAGAGAGAATACTCCCGACTAACCCCCTGAGGATCGATTGAGAAGGGTTCAGTTATTGAATAGAATAAAAGTGACCTCCCACCTCTGCCATATGACCGATGAGGCGCCCATTCCCATGTGCAATTTCTCGTCTCTGGCGGATCATCCACAGGTGAGATCAGTCGGATATCCAGGATGCATCAGTATAAACTTTCGGCTCTTGTACTGAAGCCCATATCAACGCTATTTCTACTCTCATTTTTCTTTTTCATTGCATGCTGAATGATCAATTCATAATGTTGATCTTAAGATGGGCGCTTTTCTTATAATGACTGTTTCCCATCTTCACTCTTTCTCTCTCCCAGTCTACCTCCCCTCCTATGCGATTTGGGCTTCAACACAAGAGCCACTATTTCGATATTGGTTTAAAAAATCGTGAATTTTCACATGCTAGCTAATCATCAATTATTTCTACGAAGTGAATGTAACTCTGGCATCATACAGATCCTCCTAATTATTTCTACCAGTATTTCATCTAGGAGCACATGTGGATAGTGTGGGTGACTAATTCGATCTGTCTCCCCTCCATCGCCCTCATCGGAATCACGTGCAACATCCTGAATGGAGTCATCCTCACTGCTCAGAGAGGAGCACGGAGAATGCCCAGCTGGTGAGGAGAAGAGGGAATCAAGAAGAGAGGCTACCTTATCGGTCCAAGAGTCCACTTTTCATCATCAATCGATGGAGTAGACGATCTCTCTCAGGAACTTGCTAGTGGCCCTTGCCATCTGTGATACTCTCTTCCTTCCCTTCGCAGTCCTCGAGACGAGTCCCCTCGGAGTGAAGGCTGTCGCCACATCTCCATTACTCAATCGGTCAGACCCAGTTGAGATTTACAGCTAGTGAAGAAGAGGGCATTCAATCTGTGGGTTACCATCTCTCTCTTCAGTATCTATGCCCACTCTGCCCTCTACGTCAGATCTGCCGCTTCCACTTTCTACAAGAGTTCCATTCTGTCAGTTCTTTCCGAACTGATCTCTGATATCTGACCTCTCCAGAATAGTTCTTGCTTTCAACATCGAGCGGTTTGTCTACGTGGTCTGTCCTCTTCGCGCCTCTCGACTCTGCAACGAACGATCGAGTAGAATGGCCATTGCATCAAGGTGCCAGAACATATGTTTGGTCTTTGCTCTCTAATCAATCCTCTTCCAGTGTCCTCATTTCATTCGCCTGTTCACTTCAGTGGCCACTCTGCTATCGAGTCAAGTGAGGACTTCTTCTCACGATTACAATTACATGGATTACTATTCTCGAATGTTCATTGTAAATAGATTGATCTTTCTCTCAGAGTGTGCCTCGACCCTCACAATGGCAGTCCGATGCACTCCATCATCATGAGCGATTCTCCAGTACTCCAGGTGGGAGCTCTGAAGAATGAATTCAGTATTCATTGATATTCCAGTCGTATTACGGGACTTTGGACAATTTGACCCTCGTCGTTTTCAATCTCCTTCCCATCGCTCTTCTTCTTCTGTTGAACACGAAGTTGATCTTCACTCTCAAGAGAGTCGCCAAGGAAGACTGCAAGAGGGGAGGAATCGCACCGGTAAGGCCCCCTCGCCATTCCAGAGAGGAATGGATAGCCGTCTCCAAATGATTAAATAACTCCGATGTGTATTCCACCCTGCAGGAAGAGCCTCCATCCTCTCGATCGACAGCCAATGCCATGCTATTCGCAGTCGTCCTCATTCTCCTCCTTTGTCTCGGATCTCAGGTTGACCTTTGATCTCTGCTCTCCTTCACTCGATTATCTTTCAGGCTCCAGCTCGAATGCTCTTTTCTCTCTTCGGCCAGTATCATCCCCATGCCATTCTCTACGCGTGCATCTCTCAACAGGTCGGAGAGATCAAAGATCAGTCTCTACTCTTTCCATTCCAGTTGGTCTTCCTTAATGCCTCTCTCAACTTCGCCCTCTATTGCGTCGTCTCCAAGCGGTGAGTAATATTTAGATACTGCAGATCAATCGATATTTACATAGATACCGTGACCTCATGCGGGCAACATTCGCCCGCTTCAGTGCGAGTCTCGCTTGCTGCAGGAATGGAGCTGGCAAGCATCCTTATGGTAGGTCACTATCTCCTACCGTATCCCTCCTCTACCGTATCCCCATACCGTATCTTGGCAGGTTCTTCTCTTTCTCCTCCTCGTACTCGATCGAGTAAACTGCAATTGGTCTCCTCCAGTCATGCCTACGATCACTTTCCTCTGATCCTTCAACCTCGTGGTTCAATCCAATCCAATCCGGAGATTCCCCATGGTCGTCGTCCTCCTTCATCCGCTCCCTCGCGTGAGGAACGACGCGAGTCCGCGCCTCTTCTCGTGGTTCCGCCCACTAGCAGACTCGCGACTTCCGCCAGCGGAGCGGATGTCTTGTAACTACCCATTCGATAGCTCGTCTGTAATAAGTATTCCCCATCTCGTGATCTCAGCGTATCATTCTCGTGTCTTTCAGCGATAAATATTATACAGGGCAGAAAGAAACATTTGTATCGCACTTTGCATAATTGATGGAAGTGAATCCCATTGCTCTCCCTCTCTCTGCAATGGACGAAGGAAGATTCAGTGCATTCTCCCTTTCCTTTTCTATCTTTCGCCCATCGAGGGTGGTCGGTTGTCGATACGGTGAGACCCCCTCCTCTCCCATCCATCGAGGAATCCCTCCTCCATCCTCCCTTGCTCTCCCTTGCAGTGTAGGGATGGCAGATATCAATCGAAAGAAAGGATTGGCCAAGATGGACATCCAGAGCAAGAATGCTCCGATTGGCGTGGAACTCGATGGAAAGGGAAAGGTCTTAGGAGAAGGGAGATCTCATGAAATGGGCTGAATTCAGGTAAAAAAGATACAGCCATCCTCCTCGTTTTTGGGAATTCTCTTTACAAATGACATAATCATCTCAGTTAACGATAAGGTATCGTCTCTCGAGTACAGTAATCTGCAATGGATCAATCTCAGCCAGTTCAAACGACGGCTGACTTCTTCAATGCAGTGAAGAAGCATGTTCCGGGCAAGATCAATGTTTCGTACGAACGAGACCACCAATACACCACCTCGTGTAAAGTTAGTGGCTCCCTTATGTACACCATGACCTCCCCTTGCCTTCCTTCAGAAATTGGAACCCATCCATCCGAATACGGAGATGTACGAAGTAGATCTGGCATGGAGAAGTGGAGGAACTCGGATTGGAATGCTCATCCACAGGGTAAGAAAAGGGAGGAGGGAGAGAATGAATGAATGGGGGTGGAGGACTTCGAGGGACACGTCGTAGTGGCAGTGGTGGAGGATGGAGGAGCTGCTTCCAGCTATGTCAAACCAGGAGATCATCTACTCAAGGTACGGTAGCCCATTGCAGACTGACTATATTCTCTCCCTCTGCAGGTGAACAAGTTGGAAGTGACAGATCGAGAGAAGGCGAGGACTCTCATCATGAAGTCGATCAACGACGATAAGAAAGTATCGATCACAATCGAGAGGACAGTGGCACAGAAGTCATTGATGATCGCCCCTTCTGTGATTGTGGATCCAGTGAAGAGTGACGAGAAGTCTGCCAATGGGGATCCCCCCAAGTCAGACACTGGCAAAGTGGAAGAGAAGAAAGCTGACGAGAAGAGCAATGCGATGACTCCCCCTCAGAAGAGCGAAGCTATCGTGATTACGGTACTCCCTCCCCACTCCTCCTCCCTCCACTCTCCCTCTCAGGATGCCCCTCGTACTCTGACTGCGGACACGATGAAACTGCTGGGATCTTCGGCCCCCACAGGATTCAAACCCATCGCCCCCTATGCATTCGCCCCCGATATCATGGAGATCCTCAAGGAGAACCTCAACTTCTACAAGGTATCCCATCTATCGATCTGAGGATGCTCTTTGATCTCTCAGGAGAAACCTACTGGTGGTGGATGTCTGGTGAATATCACTGCAGCTCCCTCTTCCCCCGTTACGACCAAAGGTAGATCACAGATGTCGATAGATGGATAATGATTGGTATTGAGTGAGTGTGACACTGGACAAGCCGCCAGAGTTGGCGATTACTTGCGATCCCTCTCCGAAGGATCTGAAGACCACGCCGAAGAGGGCAGGAGCATCTTAGAAGATGAGAAAATAGAGATGAATGATTTGATTATCACTTGAATGTCCATGAGAGTATCCACACAAAACAGATCATCCATGACAGAAATGAGAAATGACTATAATTGTTTCCGCTTGATTGGGGATGTATCTCGGTTCGCAGAATCACAGACCGTCCTTATCGTCCTTATCTTGTGTACAAATCTATGAAGTTGGCAGTTGTCATATTATATAAAATCATAATAAATGTTGTACAGATCATTACAAGACTCGATTTTCAGTTGATTGAGTCTTACTCATAGATGGCAGTACACAATCTAATGGGAGAGGGATGTTATCTCCCTCTTCTCCTCCCCTCATTGATAAGACCCGGTCGATCGATCCTCTCTGGGCATTCGCCCCCTAGCGTGCATCTCTCCTTTCTTTGATTAGATCCAGCCACAATCCTATCAATCTGAACCAGCAGACCGATCGGCTTAAGACTCCCTTTCTTTTCTTCTTCATGTAATCAATTTCAAACTCGAATACAACAATATCTTTTTGTTGGCAGAGAACTCTCTAATGGACGCAGGTTCGATCTTCCTCAGACTTCCCCACGCCTTCAAGCCCCTCCAGGCAGTAAGCCATTTATAATTTCATTCCAAGCGGGCCAACAAAATAATCTATCTCTTTGAGCTGAATGCAGTGATTCTGTTCGTTTGCGTCGCCTCTACAGGTTCAGCGGAGAATGGAATACTATGGTCAGATTAACTTCCCTCCTATTGTTCCACAGAAGAATCACAAGATATCTTCCTTTCTTCCTTCGCAATTCAAATCCTCGATTGAGTGACTTCTCCTTCTTGAGGTTCGTCATCGTCGTTTCCTTCCTCGTCTCAGTCGCTGCCACTCTCATTTTCGCCCTCAATCTGCAAGATTCGATCCTCGAGAGATTAACCAACGGGACCATATCGTGGAACATGGTGGTGAGAAATTATTGGCGACCCACATTCCTCTAATTGATATTCGTCGTTCAGGAGATGGTGTACTCCTTCGTGGTGGGTGTCTTGTGTGCCATTTCCGTGTGGGTTGCATTCGGATTCGCGAACAACCATATAGGAGGAGTGTCTGCTGGATTCATCGCCACTGGGGTAAGATAACTTACTGTTCAATCGAATCGTGCCATTCCCTCTGAGAAGCACTGCCCCTGGTTGAGAGTGACTTCTTCCATTCAGTTGTTCCTCATCGTGCAGACTGCTCTCTACGCCGTCCCCTGTGTCATCATCTACGATGCTGTGAGACAGGAACAAAATGGTGAGAGCAGGAATGGAATTCAATATTACCAGAGTACCACTCAATATCAAACCGCTCTTTTTCACTTCCGCACCAATTTCTAATCGACTTATATTCCATTCATTCGTTATACTTCTATAATATTTTCTTCCTAATAGCGAAACACTCTTCTCTTCCAAGGGACTAATTCTGTAATGCAGGTGGTGGTGATTCGTTCGCTCAAGCCTCGGCAGTCGAGGCAGCCCATCCCTTCTCCGATCGACCCTACCAATGAACTAAGTGACGGATTCGGTTATTGTTCCTTGTGCATTATGATGTCTATCAAGTGAGTGTACGATAATAATATCTTTTATCGAATATCTCTTTGAATATTATTTGTATCACGAGTTTATTCCTCATACATGCACTCATACACGTACGATCTTCATATTTATTGTGATACATATTAATGAATAAACCGAGCTCAAGAAGATCCGTAGTTGCTGTTGGGGAAGTCGAAACCTGCAGAGAGCAAAGATCAAAGATCACTCTCAGTCCACTCACCGGCCTCTCGCGAGTCGTGCTGCCACTGTCGGAAGTGAGCTGCGAACTTGACCCCCTGCACTCCCGTTGTCGCTATGCAGAGGAACTGAAGAATCGCTTTGTTTAACAACCTTGTTAGAATTTTAAAAAATATGGTTCTTCATTCGGCAGAAATGGTTCCCAAGTTCAATTGGTAAATGACAGTATGAGAGCTCTCACGATGGCAACCCAGAAGGCAGCGTTTCCAGTGTCGATGATTCCACTGAGAGAGAGCCAGATTGTGATGAAGTGCATGATTCCCATGAAGAGAGAAGAACCGAAGACCTGCAGAGAGAAAAGGAGAGAACACGGCACTTGCCTTGAATTATCACGTGACCTCACTGCGGAAGTTTGAGCTTTATTATGCATGATAGTCAGAGGGCATGAATCGAAGTGTTCGTATCCCTAGCTACTCACGATGATGGGAAGTTTGAGTCCGAAGAGATGGAAGGAAGGAGTGTCCAACTCCCAGATGATTACTCCACAGTAGAGCATGGAGAGGAGGAGAGAGAGAAGACAGATCAGGTAGATGATCACGATTCCTGCAACGATTCTTGGTTACGGTAATCGATTGGGGAGAGAGTGAACGGACCTGGAGGGACGACGGTGGGAATCGCCATGCACAGAAGGATTCCGCATACGAGGAACTGCAAAGAAGGAATGACAATGACTAAATAAAAATAACTCAGTCAATGCATTTTTCTCTTGTGTAACCAATGAATAAGTTCATGGGCCAAAATATGACGTACAATATTAACAATGTCGAGTAGATAGGGATACTCGCCGAGTCTAGAAGTTCCACGAGGGAGGGCCATTCTGCAAGACGAAACATTTATTCAATCGAAGTTATATCGTTTATTCTATCACATATCAACTACCGTATTCCAGGATATGATGCGGATAAACTTCAATAAATGTTCACAAAAGCTCGAACAACGTGAGAAGGGATGAAGTGAATTGCAACAGTCTCATCGGGGTCTTCCTTCTTTCTCTCTCCTCTCTCCCCTTCGCCTTCTCTTTCTCCTTCCCATGATCGTCTCTTATCTAATCACTCAGTACATGATTCCCCTTGTGGACATCAGAGGTTTCATAGACATCCTCTCGATCCCTTCTCTTGAGGGAACACCCAATCATCAGTACTCCTGGAGAGTTCTCCGCCAATTTTTCCCATTTTCTTGTTTTGATAGTAAGAGCTCGCAAGAAATAAATCCGGATAAAAAATACTCGATCTTTATTACATACATTAGCACATATCACATAATTAGCTCGTCTTCTCTACTCGTATCTCTCTTCATTTTCCTCCCAGAGCAGAGAGAAGTCCTCCTTTAGCGAGGCCTGCAATCATCATCCTTCGCCGTTCCTCCCCATTCTGATCTTTGATCGCTCACCTCCGATGAGTCCTCCTCCCTGGGCGACGTTAGAGACAACATTGAGGACTGTGCACGAGCCTTGCGAAGACCTGAGAAAGATGATTATTAAAAGATTAAACAACTTCGTAGATCAAAGATCACTCGCCTGATTCCAGCTTGGGTGGCGCAGTTGCAGAGTTGCTGAGCGCGCGCCTTCAGTTCGTCCTGAATTATCGATTAGACGGAATTGAGTGAATGATTGCATCGTGCCTGGACAGCCTGAGTGCATCTGCGAGATGCCTGTTGGAAGGCATCGCCCGAAATGTAGGGTTGACATCTGAAGACATCAAAGATGAATATGAAGGAGGGAGATAGGGAGGGAATACCCGAGATGGTCGAAGCATGCCCCCTGCTGACGATTTTTCTGGATGAAGCACTGCTTCACACACAGACCGTAGTCCATCGTCACCTGAGGAGAAACTCCGATATCTTCTTATTCAACCTTTGGATAAGAATACAAAGAGACAGGCGAATGAATATGGGAGGAGTAGAGTTAAGTGACTTGCCTCTACGAGATCTCTCATCTGACTCATCGTCGGGTCTTTGAGGATGCGACCCTGCAGGAAAACAGTTTATTATATGCTCCAATACGAGCGAATAACTGCCCATTCTTGGATAAAAGATGGGTCTTACCTTGTTCTGCTTGAGTCTCTCTTCGATTTGCGACAGCATCACAGCAATGTTTGATTTCGGAATCTCCCGCTCCGTCTGCACATTCGAACACCTGCAGCAAACACAAAAAATCATCGCCCAAAGAATTTGATAGATAAAAATAGTTTGATCTTTTCAGGAACTGTTCGGTTCTTCAATAACCTTACATGGTATGCTATAAAGTATAAAAGCGAAAAGAAGCGAAACAATATTTTCTTATGTTCCTATGAGAATTAGAGAATGTTCTCTACTTCACAGATGGGTGATAGATAGTAGAAGTACTCACGAGTCGACGAGATTCGTCAGACAGGAGACCATCCCCGTGAGCAGATCTTGATTCTGCTCTGCACACTGATACATCGCACGAGGATTCGATGCGATCTACAATAAATACTTCCATTATCCCTTCCCGATTCCTGGGGAATTCCTTTTTCATATAAAATATCTTCAATTAATTCAACTTTATTTACATCGCTTGGACCTCAAAAAGGTGATGGTGATTCACACATGAGGTAACCATCTTCCTATTTCCTCATTACTGCTCTGACTAATGCCGAGGGGCTCTCACTGTAAAGTTGTCTATGAGATGCGTCACTTTTTCTCACAGGAATGCCTCTTTTGTCTGATCACTGAGAAAGAGGAGGAGGTCACACTGCTCTTCCCTCTAAACGAAGAAGAACGAGGAATGGCCCTGCCCAGATCACGGACATCGAAACACCATCGATTCCCCCGTTCCACACTTTAGCTGTTGCCTTCTTACTCGCTAAACAGTCGACCAATTAAGGGAACCCTTCTCTCGCGGAGAGTTGCATACTGACAATACTATGAGGATTGATCACTACTGTTCTGTCCATCTCATCCCCCTCCTCACTCTATCGTAGGTTCCCCAGCACTCCTGTCCACATTCCCTCGCTTGCTGCTGCATGTGTTCCACGCATCTGCAAAGATCAAAGATCATCGAGAGGAGAGATCAAAGATCGCATGCCTCTGTTGTTCCTGGCAGGTGCAGAGTCGAGTGGTGACTCCCTGCATGCGGGACTGCTCAACGACCTGGCGACCGTTTGAGAGAACCTCAAAGATCAGAGATCAATCTAGACGACAGCAGTGATTTTTAACGTTAAAAATGCGCGCAGTTAATCTGATCTAGTCATGAAATGGGTGGATATTGAATATGTGTCACCTCATTGATGTTCCTCTGTGCCTGTTGTTGATTTTGTTGTCCGGCGAAGTTGAGAGTCTGAATGAGGGATGGGGCTCCAGTCTCCTTCTATCTCATACCTGCCCCGCCAGTGCTTGCAGCAATTGAGATGACGCGAGGGGCGAGAGGGCTAACAAAAACACTGCGATTTTCATGCTGAAAATATCTCATTTCCGGATCCAAGATGGAATAATCGATGGGAGAGAAGGATGAGCATGATGATAAAGCTCAAGTGGGTCACACCCACCAGAGAAAGTGTGGATAAGCAGAAAGGGAAAGGACTCGAAAGGACAGTGAAAGGGAGGAGTACAGGGTGGAAGAAATATGGATTTGATCTCTCTAAGTGACACTTCCATCCCTCCCTCTGAACAGCAGTTCGTACTCGAGTCAATCAGCTATCCCCACTGAGTGTGACAAGAGAGGCAAGAGAGACAAGAGAGGCTCCCAATGGGTGTGATAGAAATCAGAGAAACTCGCTGGCCCAGCCCTTTCTTAGTCGAACCATGCTCTTTATTGTCTTGTGTAAAACACATGTGCTTCCCTCAAATTGTTTTTCGATGATTTACCATCGCTCTTCTGAACTCGTTTACAAACATACTTTATTATTTAGCACACTCTTAGGAATAGCACAAGCTTAGTAGTGAATGAGACAGTTATAAAATAGGAGAGTAGAAGTGTGAATAAATTAGTATCGCAGATTGATTGTACAAGTTTACATAGTATTAAACGGTCGGGGTGGGCGGGACTTGCAACTTGTAAAAACAAACTGAACAATCGATATTTAAAAATCACGAGATTCGACAAATTGAGCGGAAATGTTGTTTGGTGTCTCAGAAAGTGAAACTATAAGACGATGTTACCTACACTTCGGCACACGATACGATAAAGCAAAAGTGACTTGTTGCAAGGCTCAGATAAAAATATCTATTATACAAAATAACAAAGTAGAAAAGTGAATAAGAGGAGGGTGAATTTTCTTCCATGATACAGTACTCCACTACCTGATTACTGTAGCTCGACGTAATTGGCGGGAAAGAGACCGTGCTGGCCATTGCACGAACCACGCCACCATCCTGCATCGATCTGCAACCTTACCCATTATTTATCCAGACAGGCTAAATTAAGCATGTGACTCAGTCGATGGCCTCGATGGACTACCGTACCTGCTCGATATTGGAGATGATGTCGTTGGGTTCGAAGGAGATCTCGTCATCGTCCGCCTTCTGGTAGTCGAAGAGAGCGATCGCAGTCAATCCTGCATAGAAATATTGCATATACCGTACCACGTGTTATAGTTCGTTAGTTCTCTCACCCTGCGTGGCAGTGGGCGGGGCGTGGTGAGTGGGAGCGGCAACTGGAGCAGGAGGAGGCACCTGCAAATCACAGCATTGTCTACACCATCATATCTCTTGAATCAATCCATTTGGCGTACCTCCATGGGAGGTTCTTCGTACTGGGATGCATAGTGAGAAGGAGGGGGAGCGGGCTCGGAGGGCACGTAGTCATACTGGGCAGGCACCTAAACAAGGAAGGGTGAATCTCCTTCCCTACCCTTCCCTCTTCTACCCTACTCCCTCTACTCACATGGTGTTGTTGCTGCATGGGAGGGGGTGTGAGTGCAGCCAGTTCCTCCTCGGTGGGCGGTGCGTCGTATGCCTCGGAGGCGGAAGGAGGCTGAGGGGGCGGGGCTGCAGCTGCGACGACGGGAGTGATCGGATGGGCAGGTTCGTCCCAGTCTGCATCCGTGTTCTCCTCCTCTTCATCAGATGAGGGAGGACGACGGATGGGAGCAGCGAGAGAGACGGGAGGAGGGATTGCACCAGGAGGAGAGGGCAACACCTGCACTGGAGGGGGAGGGGCCATCGGTTCGGGTTCAGCTGCGACTGGAGTGGGTTCGGGTGCACGAGTGGGAGGAGGACCCATCCCGGGCATGCACGAGACGGCACCGGGAGCGGGGCCGACTCTCTTGGGAGTGGGGGCTGCTGCAGGGGGTTCCTCGTGGGAGGAGACTGCCCCAGTGGCCTCCCTCTGTCTCCACTCCTCATCGATCCTCTTCTGTCTCTTCTCCTCTTCTGCTGCTTGTGCTGCACGAAGGGCCGCGTCTTCTGCCTTCCTTCGTTCTCGTTCGAGGGCAACCTCAAGGATGAAGGGTTGGGGGGGATGGATGGGGAGTCTCTCACCTTATCCTGTCCATCTCCTGCTGCCATCTGCTCGAATTTGGCACGAAGAGAGGAGGCCTTCGGGGCGACGGGAGGAGCAGCTGAATGACATATCATTTAATAAATGATTTAATAATAGTTAAAAAGGTTTCAAATGAAATGGTTCACTCCCCTCCGACTGACCTCTCTGCTGACTCTCGTGTTTGGCCAGTTCTCCCCTCTCCGTCCATCCCACTGCATTCTTATCCTGCCTGTCCTTCTGCACTCCGAACTGACCACCGAAACCAGTCTTGTAGTCTGGAAGTTATATCCATCACTTCCGTGCTACACAAATATGTGCCAGCACTATATACAGTCGCGAGCATAAGTCATGGGACACTTTAGGAATGGGTTTCAACTTTTTAACCAGGAAAATTACAATTCTGCTACTAGGACGTTATGCACCAAATTCAGAGATTTTTCTTTTTGATATTGTGGTATGACGCAATCGCACAGCCGGCGCGTAGTGATGACGCAATCAAAATGTACTTTTTGAAAACGGTATTATTCTTACATGGATTTTTTCCAGCTCGCCAAACTTTCTGAGGTTGGAGTCATGCCCGAGGTCTAACCAGAAAAAAAATTGTGGTTGCTGCGCGACCGCACATTTGCTGCAGCCTTGCTGCAAAATCGAGGTCGAAAATTCAGATCGCGGCTCCTAGTCAAGCTAGAGACTGGTTCAAGGCATCAAAATGATCGCCATCATGAGTACAGATGATCCTGAGAATATGAAAGCAATATATCAAAGTTTGCCCTCAGGGCACGAAAAAAATCACTTTTCTTAATGTCCATTATTTGGACATTCATGGGAATGTTCAAAATGTATTAAAGAACAAATTCCCCACTTTTTAGAGCGATTGGAAATCTTTCCTGCCCGTGGCTTGCGTTTTTCAGAGCTATACTGGGGTCGGGGAACACGTTGTTTACGCTCTCTCGTCGTCTGCACTCTCTCGCTCATAGTTGTAAACAGTGTCTTTCCCGACCCTAGTATTCCTCCGAAAAACGCACGCAGCGGGCAGGAAAGATATCCAATCGCTCTAAAAAGTGGGGAATTTGTTCTTTAATACATTTTGAACATTAATACGCAAAAACCAAATTTTTACCTACATTTCCCATGTAGTTATGAATGTCCAAATAATGGTCGTTCAAAAAAGTGATTTTTTTCGTGCCCTGAGGGCAAACTTTGATATATTTGTTTCATATTCGCAGAATCATCTAGACTCATGATGGCGATCATTTTGATGCCTTGAACCAGTCTCTAGCTTGACTAGGAGCCGAAATCTGAATTTTCCACCACGATTTTGCAGCAAGGCTGCAGTAAATGTGCGGTCGCGTAGCAACCTCAAATTTTTTTTCTGGGTAGGCCTCGGGTATGACTCCAAGCTCAGAAACTTTGGCTAGCTGGAAAAAATCCATGTAAGAATAATGCCGTTTTGAAAAAGTATATTTTGATTGCGTCATCACTACGCAATGACTGTGCGATTGCGTCATACCCCAACATCAAAAAGAAAAATCTCGGATAAATTTGGTGCATAACTTCCTAGTAGCAGAATCGAAATTTTCCAGGTTAAAAAGTTGAAGCCCATTCCAAAAGTGTCCCATGACTTATGCTCGCGCCTGTACATGGATACTCTGACATCATCTTCTTGATTGGGGGGGTGTTGGGTGATAGAATAAAAAGTACCCTTCTGGCTCTCATGGGCAGCAAGTTTCTCGTGATCGTCGAACCCGACAGCATTCTTGTCTTGTCTGTCTGTCTGCACCCCGAACTTCCCCCCGAATCCAGTCTTGTAGTCTGGAATACCAACAACTTATTTCTCATTTAATTTACACCACGTTCGATGGCATCTCATCGATCGATATCCTACCGTACCCTTCTGGCTTTCATGGGCGGACAGCTGTTCGTGGTAGTCCCATCCTGCTGCATTCGGGTCCTGTCTGTCCTTTTGCACGCCGAACTGACCACCGAAGCCAGTCTTGTAGTCTGAAATACTATTTTCGTTGCATTATTGATTTCAGTTCATGCCCATTGGGATACGGTACATATAAAAGTTTTCGTACTACTCTTCCATTCCCCATTGATTCCAATGGAGCATCCTCATCAATTCTCCATCCGACTGACCCTTCTGACTCTCGTGCTTGGCCAACTCAGCCCTCTCATCCCATCCCACGGCTGATTTGTCCTGTCGATCCTTCTGCACTCCGAACTGACCACCGAATCCAGTCTTGTAGTCTGCAAGGAAAAGTTGAATTATGTGAAATAGAAAAAATATTTGTAAAATTAATATTTCTAACTGAATACACTTCTTGATTTAAAAATTACACACAAAATAACACATTAATTCTTTTGTTCTTACCCTTCTGACTCTCGTGCTCTGCCAACTTCCCGTGTTGATCGTATCCCACTGCACACTTGTCTTGTCTATCCTTCTGCACTCCGAACTGACCACCGAATCCAGTCTTGTAGTCTGCAAGGAAAAGTTGAATTATGTGAAATAGAAAAAATATTTGTAAAATTAATATTTCTAACTGAATACACTTCTTGATTTAAAAATTACACACAAAATAACACATTAATTCTTTTGTTCTTACCCTTCTGACTCTCGTGCTCTGCCAACTTCTCGTGTTGATCGTATCCCACTGCACACTTGTCTTGTCTATCCTTCTGCACTCCAAACTTTCCTCCGAAGCCAGTTTTGTAGTCTGAAATAAATTGGACACGTAATAAATTGGATGACTCAAATTATGACAGAGCCTCGAAAGTAAAATGCATATTCCGTATAACTATTAAGAATATTGATCCAAAATGAGGAAGGTCCACTTACCCTGTTGACTCTCGTGCTTCGACAACTCTGCCCTCTCGTTCCATCCCACTGCATTTTTATCCTGCCGATCCGTTTGCACTCCGAACTACCAAATACAACTCTGTTCAATCAATACCCAGTCTACCGTATACCTTTCCTCCGAATCCAGTCTTGTAGTCAGTCTGGGACACGTGCGAGTCCACTTTGCCCTTGTACTCGAAGTTCTCGGCGCACTACAAGCAAATCAATAAGTGACATCAAATCATTACTCAGCTACCTTGTCCACGCGATCAGTCTGCACTCCGAATTTGCCACCGTAGCCCTCGCTCGCCTTCGGACCCTTCAATCGGTGAAAATTATGCAGAGCACGACAATGTAAGGCAATAACAAGCTAAGATAAATGGAGAGAAGAAGGGGTGGTTCACTATTCCCCAACTAACATCGGCCATCTGCTTCTCTTTGTGTGCTGCATCTCCTTTCACGGTGTCCGATCGGATCTGGTCCATGCTCATCGACTCCTGAGAAGGTATCCACTAGGGCGGCAAGAACGGATCACGGGTTGACCTTTTGACCCTCTAAAACGGGTCAGATACGGGTCGGTCAGACCCGTCGGATACGGGTCAGACACGGGTCAAGGGTGAGAGCGAGAAAGGAAGAGGATGACCGAGAGTGCGGTAAATGGAGAGAGCGCCGAGAGACGAGTCTCTCGGCGCTCTCTCCTTTTATCGCACTCTCTCGCTCTTGCTCTTCCTTTCGAGAGGGAGTGAGAGTCGCTTCTAACCCGACATTACGGGTCAGAAACGGGTCAGGGTCATAAAATCGGGTGACCCGGCAGAATGGTGAATAGCGCGGGTCACCCGTGACCCGTTCTTGCCGCCCTAGTATCCACGTTATTACTGGTTCATCGAGATCGCAATGCCATCATGGAACAACTTGTTAAAGTTATCCAACACCCTCGAAAATGCCTTTCTATATTATTTAACAATGTAATAGAACGGGCTCTAATTAGTTAAACTGGAATAATAAAAATAATTGAAATTCAAGATTTGCACCAGGGTAGAGCCGCAAAGTAAGAGTCTGAATTGCCTGATCACGCCCGCTTTCTCCCTTTTACACACTATCTCGCTCGTTTTTTCGTGATCAGGGTACTCCCGCCAATTCAAATTATTTTCATGGGTGTTGGGAAACTTTAAGAGAACATTATTGTAACGCTTATCACCCGATGCTCTCAGCTGAGTCATGCATGCGCTGCTATAAAATGTACAAAATTTGGATAGTTGTTAAAAGTACCTGATGGCCAGAGCCGGCGACAGTCTTCGAGCCCCATCTGCTCTCCTTCTCGGAGACGTCGTTCTGCACAGACACCAATTGGGATAAACCTACTTGCGCGACCTTTGCCTTGTATAACTGTTTTTAAGAAGAAGGACATAAATAGTTGAGCAAGGGAACAAAACGTCTAATAATCTACAGGTAACTAATAACGAACAACGAAATCTGGGTCGGTCTCCCAGTCGTCGTCGTCGTTCTTGGCCATCGCCGCCTTTACGCCAATCGTCGAGCGCCACATCCTTCAATCATTAAAAAATATATGATAATTGTAAAATAGCAAATGAGTTTTTTTCTTCCAATTTGTTCTGATACCGACGATTTCATAATATCACTGCGAAATAAAACTATTGGCGATAACTGACGAAGAATAGTGCAATAAAAACAAAATAATGAAAATAGCTCCATGGGAAACTGCGCAGTACAGTACAGTAAACACATGAATTACTATAATGATATTAGGTAGATCACTGCTATCGATTGGAGCTATTGGAGCATCTTGAACACGACAGGCAAACAAAATAAATGGCCGATCCGTGAGTCATCGAATATCACGAACTGACAATTTTGTAAGTTGAAATCGTCAAACTTTTTCTTAAACCTGGATCTTCATCCGGTTCCACGCAATGACGTTGATCGAATCTTCGAAATTACAGTACTCATTGTTCACTGTCGATGACAGCTCCTTTCGTCGATTGGGCTCTTCCTCAGCTATCATGTTCACCTTCTTTCCCCTCCCGCATTGCTCTTTGTCCATTCCCACATTCCTTCACGTTCCTTCCCACGGTCCATTTCAAGGAGTGTCTAATGATTCCCTCGAGAGACGACCCTGCCCCGAGGGTTCATCCCCTGATTCCCATTTCACACTCCCATCCCTCTGCTTCTTTCGAATGCAGCCTCCACTCTTCTCTATCGATTCTCTGCCTATCCAGGACTGCTAAAGACTCTCTCTCCACTCTCCCTTCCTCTCTTTATACATGTCCAGCTTACCCGTCGGACTGAACAGAGGAAGAATATTCTATACACATTACTCATTTTGCCTCTTAGCTTTTCCAGCACCTATCGATCTACCCTCTTCTCTCATTTAGTATAGAAGGTGTCTGTCACTCTCATCGTCATCGGTAATTTAATATTATATTTGCTATCTTATCAAACTCGCTGACCTTTTTACCCGGTTCGCGCTATTTTCTTATCAGTCCTGCGCCGTTTGGTGCGCGTTTGTCGGACGAGAAAGAATCGAACGCAACCCGAACATTATGTGTACCCTTGATTTTGCATCATCATTTGCCTCGTTTATTTTATTTGTTATTAATCTCGGTGGTTTTCAATTTGTTGTTTGAGATTCGTGGCCACCGTTTGGTGTGTGCACAATGGCACTACGGAAAGTGCGCACGAATCTGGATAGACTCTTCGACAAGAGTCTCACCGATCTCATCAGAGGAATCAGGAACAACAAGGATAATGAAGTCAGATTAATTTGTGTTTCTAGAATTGACGCTACCGAGATATTTGATTGTACCTCTAAATGGGAGCATTGCAGGCCAAATACATCGCAGCGTGCATAGACGAGATCAAGCTGGAGCTGAGACAGGATTCCATCTACGTCAAAGCGAATGCCATCGAGAAACTGTGCTATGTGAGATTGATTCGTTTTTGTTTTCATTACATCACATTTGCTTTGCTAGCACATTCCAGTCGAATTCATTTAGAGGCGAGTCTAAAGAAAATACATGAAAATATGGTATTGGTTTTGATACTGCTCTAGACGAATGAACAGGATAATATTTAGGTAATTGATGGTTTATTATTGGTATACGACGGTAAATCGATTCGTTCAGCTTCAAATGCTCGGCTACGATATCTCCTGGGCTTCCTTCAACATAATAGAAGTGATGGCGTCCACGAAATATACGGAGAAGCGGATTGGGTGAGTCCCCTATCATGCATCTCATCGCTTACTGAGCTTTCAGCAGATGTGTACAATCAGAATATTTTGATCTATGAGGTTGTTGCAAAAGTCTTGTGGAATTTTGATATGTTGACTTCCTTCTTCCTTTTAGTTTGATCGACGAACTTCATGATATTGATAAGTAATGAGGCCTTGCATACTCTTTCATAAATACACCCTGTCAGAATTGCACAATCAGAGAGGCGAGAACAGGCCAAAGTTAAAATTACGAAAATTCATCCATCGAAAACGACACATTTCTCAATATTCTGTTTCCTCTGAATCATGAATGCTCAATTCCTGGTGGTTATATGAAGTTCCCATCTTTACACTATAATAATTTTTCTAATGGATGCTGGAAGTTACATCCTTTCGAGGAATGTGTTGATCTGTGAATAACTACATTGTTGCATTTTTGTGTTGATTTTGCATATTTCTGAAAAGTAAGATATTCAAATTTTCTGAAAGGGAGAAGAAGCAGGCTCCAATATTTTTTTATGTCAATGATACTTCTCAGCAAACATTATGAAGTTGTTTCATGGATTTTCCCTTCAAATATCTAGATAAAAAAATTAAAAGCTAAATTTTGTGCATTGTTTGCAATTGGTTGCGAGATCGGTTTGATTGAAATATATGTGAACAAAGTTCAAACATACACCTAAACAATGCCACGTTTGTTGGCCATTGACATTTGAGACACGCGAGTTATGATCGTTCAAAGTACGGACACAAAAACCACAAGACTTTTGCAACAATCCTATACAATTGTTGAATTATCAGTTTCTTCTAATACAGTACCGGACAAAAGTTTCGCAACAAATTTGTCGTTGCCATATCTTTCTTCAAAATTAAGATAGAGACCTACGGTTTGGATCATTCGATAGGTAAGCCGCACGAGAATATAGTAATACATACATGATTGATTATCTCTATATGAGACCGTTTGCGATAGATTCAACAAATCGTAACGATGCCTCGGAACAGCCCAAAATATGCACCACATGAAAACATGTTTCCTGGGGTAGTTTTCGATGCTGAACTTCGTGTTCCACTTCATTTTGCATGAATCGCTCATTTGATGCCGGTGTGGCGCCACTTCACTTTCCGTCAAACCTACTTTGTTCGTTGCATCATCTTTGAAACACATGGTAGGAGCACGAAATCTCGCGCCCCCGAGCAGAATATCAAGGAGAATCGAGCCTTGTAATCGGTTCGCATGACATTTCCTTGTTCGTGAAAAAAATTGACTTTTTGGCTCGATGAAGTGCGAGAGTGGAGACCTAAACCATTCGAACCGCCTTGCCACGCTGATTCTAATGGTATAGGCATGTGTGGGGTTTGGAGGTGCCTCGCGAACGCTATGCCTCCTTTTCCGTTTTTTCGCCCTTTTCCCTGTGGAAAAGCGGAATGAGAGGGCGAAGAATGAGAGGGAGAATCATTTCTCGACGAATTAATCCCTTTCATTCCGCTTTTCCACAGTGTCAAAAAGTCGATTTTTCTCACGAACATGGAAAGGTCATGCCGAACCGATTATAAGGCTCGATTCTCCTTGATATTCTGCTCGGGTGCGCGAGATTTCGTGCTCCTACCGTGTGTTTCAAAGATGATACAACGAACAAAGTAAGTTTGACGGAAAGCGAAGTGGCGCCACACCGGCATCAAATGAGCGATTCATGCAAAATGAAGTGGACCACGATGTTCAGCATCGAAAACTACCCCAGGAAACATGTTTTTCTGTGGTGCATATTTTGGGCTGTTCCGAGGCTTTGTCGAATCTATCGCGAACGGTCTCATATGAGGCGAATCGCGAGAGAATCGACCACGCCGCGGCGGTAGGATTCAAGTTTGCTCGATTCCGCTATAATTTTGGTTATAAGTACTTCAAATTATGCTCTTTCAAACTGCATCGTCAGAATTTTGATAACTGTCGTCATCGTCGGGATTCAGAAGGCCAAACTTTACACTATCACTTTTCGACAGTCAAATCGCGCGCACTTAAATGATCATATCTCCATTTAAAATAAAGATAGAAGGCCGTTCTTTGTTTCAAATGAAAGCTACCATCATGCTCTACAATCATATCTAGACAATATCATTCCTGGTCTTCATCATGGTGCAGGGCGGTCGGGCGGACCAAAAGTGGCGTATCTTTGGAAATCAGAAAAAGATCATGGGTTATCATGCTTAAGTTGTAGAGCATACATGTGCCTCACTTCTCGCCAAAAATAAGGCAAATCGGAGTTGGAACAAAAAAATTGGGCTCACTTTTGTACGGCGACCCCAAAATGTGTTCAGGACAAGAGTACTTCCGTAACTTCAATTGCCCTCATTTGGGCTCAAAATCTCATTTGGGCTCAAAAAACTTCCAAAACAACATTATAAGTGTCTTCCTCCCATATTATAACACTTCCATTGGTCATAAATGGTCACCTGACCGAAAATTTGAAAATCGGTATTTTGACCAATTTCAGCATGCGCTATGGACCCAAACGCATAAAATGGGTTCTATATAATGTAAATACATTCTTCGAAACAGCTCGAAGAGAAAGGGCTCCTGAAAAGAGGATATTTCGCCTTAAGAATCCTTGGAAAAACGCAAAACTGTGTCGAAGGTCAAAATAGACGTACAAACTCGGCTCATGGATAGAAATGTAGAACACGATGAGATAAACATTTCATATGAAGAAAGTTAGTCTTTATCTTTTCGTTGAAGCGTGCTACAGAGCCTGTTTTGCGTCTTTCCTAGGATTCGTCAGACGAAATATCCTTCTTTTCAGGAGCCCTTTTTCTTCGAGCTGTTTCGAAGAATGTATTTACATTATATAGAACCCATTTTATGCGTTTGGCTCCATATCGCATGCTGAAATTGGTCAAAATACCGATTTTCAAATTTTCGGTCAGGTGACCATTTATGACCAATGGAAGTGTTATAATATGGGAGGAAGACACTTATAATGTTGTTTTGGAAGTTTTTGAACGATTTTGAGCCCAAATGAGGGCAATTGAAGTTACGGAAGTACTCTTGTCCTGAACACATTTTGGGGTCGCCGTACAAAAGTGAGCCCAATTTTTTTGTTCCAACTCCGATTTGCCTTATTTCTGGCGAGAAGTGAGGCACATGTATGCTCTACAACTTAAGCATGATAACCCATGATCTTTTTCTGATTTCCAAAGTTACGCCACTTTTGGTCCGCCCGACCGCCCTGCACCATGATGAAGACCAGGAATGATATTGTCTAGATATGATTGTAGAGCATGATGGTAGCTTTCATTTGAAACAAAGAACGGCCCTCTATCTTTATTTTAAATGGAGATATGATCATTTAAGTGCGCGCGATTTGACTGTCGAAAAGTGATAGTATCAAGTTTGGCCTTCTGAATCCCGACGATGACGACAGTTATCAAAATTCTGACGATGCAGTTTGAAAGAGCATAATTTGAAGTACTTATAACCAAAATTATAGCGGAATCGAGCAAACTTTAATCCTACCGCCGCTGACCCCCTTCAAATGGTCGATTCTCTCGCGATTCGCCTCATATAGCAAAATACCGTAATCAAATTCCGTGTATGTGTTAGATATTATTTTTCTTTTGAAACTCTACCGAATGTTTGAATCTGTTCACACCAACTTTGTAGAGAGCACAACCTCTGACGATCATAATCTGACATGTGACAGGTTTGGCGCATTTCAGAGAAAGCCGGTATAACGATTTTCATAGACCTCTAAAATGTAGTTTTTTGGTCATATCTTTGAGCTCAGTTGAGCTACAGAGCCCAAATTTTGCAGGTACTATATATTAGTGATGGAGCACTACTGTAATAAGTTTCATGTTGGTCGGATGTCGATTTCAAAATTCGAAAATTTTACGATCGTGATTGTCATCAACATGAAATCAACCATTCCCGTACAGATAAAAATCTAATTTCTTTTCACTTTATGCAGACATCATTCGTGAATAAGTACGCGAAATTGCGAAGATAGGCGATTCGTCATACGTAATTTACAGTCGATTGATGAACGAGAGTCAAAGGGGGCGGAGCCCTCAAACAGGATATGTGCTAAAGATGAACCTTCTCAGATCCGCTCCAGACTCGCTCGGCAGCTTTGTAAGATCGAGTTATCCACATTTCACTTTGGAGGGGAGTCATTCTAATGATAACTTTTCCGTGCGAGTTATTTCGGATCGGACTACTTTTGAATGCTACGCCAACTTTGACTCTCGTTCATCAATCGACTGTAAATTACGTATGACGAATCGCCTAACTTCGCAATTTCGCGTACTCATTCACGAATGATTTCTGCATAAAGTGAAAATAAATTAGATTTTTTTTCATGTTGATGAAAATCACGATCGTAAATTTTTCGAATTTTGGAATTCGACATCCGACCAACATGAAACTTATTACAGTAGTGCTCCATCACTAATATATAGTACCTGCAAAATTTGGGCTCTGTAGCTTAACTGAACTCAAAGATATGACCAAAAAAACTAAATTTTAGAGGTCTATGAAAATCGTTATACCGGCTTTCTCTGAAATGCGCCAAACCTGTCACATGTCAGATTATGATCGTCAGAGGTTGTGCTCTCTACAAAGTTGGTGTGATCAGATTCCAACATTCGGCAGAGTTTCAAAAAAATAATGTCTAACACATACACGGAATTTGATTACGGTATCTATACCTATATATAAAGCGCTATGTGATTCCGTGTGTCCGGATTGCGAAACAGTTGCGAAATGAGGAGAGATAAAGGTTGCGAAACGATTACGAAATGTGGAGGTAGAGATCGCGCGTCAACAAGTTGCGAAACGAGTGATTGCGAAACCTACTCCGCTGGGACGGGGCCCCCGCCGAAGGCGGGGGACAGCCGGACTAGTTTTGCTATATAGAGATAATCAATCATGTATGTATCACTATATTCTCGTGCGGTTTACCTATCGAATGCTCCAAACCGTAGGTCTCTATCTTAATTTTGAAGAAATATATGGCAACGACAAATTTGTTGCGAAACTTTTGTCCGGTACTGCATGGCTGATTAATCAGTATTTATCCTTATTCCTCGTTCAGATATCTGGCCGCTGCTCAGTCCTTCCACGAGAGCACCGACGTTCTCATGCTCACCACCAACCTCATCAGGTTAATCATTACTATTTTATCCTCCAATTCCGATCTTAATATGAGAGTCTGAAATGTCATGAAAATGGTTATTTCCACAGATGAAAAACCCATGGTCAAACCTACCATAGGATTAATCCTAAGGTATGGGGTTCGAATCCCAACCTCTACAGTCACCTTTGCCAAGCTTCGGGGGAAGTACCCAACAGTAGGCAAAAATTGTACGAGCTTGGCAAAAGTCACTGCAGAGGCCGGGACTCGAACCCACCCTACCATAGGTATGTAAATTACAGCGCCTTAGACGACTAGGCCATGGTTTCTAACGATAGGATGACCATGCTTTTTCATCTCTGGTTATTTCTCTATTGCGTGCTCTGTCCGATTATTCCATATATGAATAAATTGATGTTAATGGATTGCTGCTCCAGGAAGGATCTGACGTCATCGAATGTCTTCGACTCGGGAGTTGCTCTGGCTGGTCTCGCTTGCTTCGTCACTCCCGATCTGGCCAGAGATCTCTCCCCTGATATCGTCAATCTGGTGAACACTTATCTTCCTTATAAATAGATCATGTACAGACCTCTAGGAAATCTTCACAAGTAGCTACTTGACCAGAAATATATTTGCCTAAATGGGTTCCTTCCCTCCAAGTGATCCTTTCCATTCTCAGTTGACTTCTTCTCGTCCGTACACTCGTAAGCGTGCAGTGCTCATGTTGTACAAGATCTTCCTCAAGTACCCCGAAGCACTCCGTCCCACCTTTCCCCGACTGAAGGAGAGACTGGAGGACCCCGATCCAGGTACCGTACTTTCGTCGATATTTACCTTTTTCCTTCAAATTTAACTGATATTTTTTCATCAAATTCTGCATTCGGTCATGCTTACGCCAAATTTAATAACTAATAATTGAATTTGAGACATCTACTCCTTTCAATTGTAGGAGTCCAATCGGCGGCAGTAAATGTGATCTGTGAACTGGCGAGGAAGAATCCGAAGAACTACCTCACTCTCGCCCCTGTATTCTTCAAACTGATGACCACCAGTTCGAATAACTGGATGCTCATCAAGATTATCAAACTGGTCAGTCGAGGATTCTCACTCGAAATTAAGAATAGGAGTGATATAATTCAAAACAATTCATTTAGTTCGGGGCGCTCGTTCCTCTGGAGAAGAGACTGGGCAACAAACTTCTCGAGCCACTCACCAATCTCATCAATAGGTACGTCAAGGGGTATTCTTTCGTACTCACTTGCCGGTATGTTGTACGGTGGATTGATATGAATGGTTTTAGTACCTCCGCGATGTCTCTCCTCTACGAGTGCATCAACACAGTCATCGCAGTGCTCATCTCGGTCTCAGCCAACACTCCCGGAGATCAAACTGCCAGCATACAGGTACACTACTCATCCAACCAATAGCTAATCAACGTAGAGTTTGTTACACTTTTAAAAATATCATGGCAGGTTTCTGGTTTATAATGAACTATTCTTTTTCTTTTCAGTTGTGCGTGCAGAAGTTGGGAGTTCTCATCGAGGACTCGGACCAGAATCTGAAGTATCTCGGACTGCTGGCTATGGGGAAGATACTACAGACACATCCTAAGGTGAGTTTAGGGATCACTAATTAATGAAAATATTCCCGTTTGTGGGTCAAAACGGTATTCCATTTCGGTTCCACTCAAAACTAAGTTTAACCAGATTGTTTGTCAGGCGGTACAAGCCCACAAGGACATCGTGCTTCGTTGTCTCGATGATAAGGACGAGAGCATCCGACTGAGGTTAGAATGAGAGGAAAGAGCAGAAGAAAGAGAGGCCCCCTCACTTTTCCTGCTCGAAGTTCATTGACAAAAAGCTAATCGAATTTTGCACTCATACCTTGAAATAGCTGTCCCCATTGTTCGCCCTTAATTGCTCTACGACTTTTTTGCACTCGTAAAATAGGCATTTGACAAAGGTATCTGATTGATCGTTAGACGTATTTTGCAGATCTCTGGATCTTCTGTACGGAATGGTATCGAAGAAGAATATAATGGAGATAGTGAGGAAGTTGATGGAACACGTGGAGAATGCAGAAGGAAGTCACTACAGGTGAGAGAGAGGGAGAGAGAGGAGGGAGGAGGGAGGGGGAGGGGTGAGGAGGTTGGGAGGCACTCAGATGGAGGAAAGAAGTGTGTGCAATAGCATTTATATTAATCAGTAATGCATATAAATATTTCAGAGACGAATTGTTGTCGCGTATCATCTCAATCTGCTCTTACAACAACTACTCGTACATCACTAATTTCGAATGGTCAGTTAATAAAATTTTCTTTATAACTTTTTTGTATTAAAATGTAATGCGTTCATTCTTATAATTTGGTGTGTATAAATAGAATCCCATCAAGTCGATATTTCCCAAAAATGGTTTCTCTTTAGGTACATCTCAGTTCTCGTCGAATTGACCAAAGTGGAAGGGACGAAACACGGATCGAAGATTGCAGAGCAGGTACCGTACACTTATTACACACGGTAGTTTCAATTGGATTACTGTCTGCGACGGTGCAAGGTGCCCTTCTAGTGGGAGTACCTCATGGTCTCGATTGCAGATCCAGGATGTGACAGTGCGAGTGGAGTCGATCCGCCATTTCTCAGTCTCCCAGATGGCACTGCTAGTGAGTCTGATGCGATCTATGAATTATTCATTGAATATTACCGTAGTTCTAAGGCGAATAGTGTGGGGAATGGTAATGTAATGAGTGGTTGATCAGGTGGAGAATGCTCAACTGCTTCTGAATGGGACGGTCTCTCAACGGTCGAATATCTCGGAAGTCCTTCTGGCTGCAGCATGGATCTGCGGAGAATACTCAGAGTAGGCTCACTCTTCCATTTGGAGTGTATTTACATTTAGAAATAGTGGTAGAGTGGAAGATTTTAGGTGAGAAGTGACGACAGTTCATTCAGGAAATAGTTAATGATTGTATACACTCAAATCCTTTTCCAGACACGTGAGCAACATTCCTTCGGTGCTGGAAGCGATGCTCAAGGCCAAGGTATGATTTATATTCCATTTAATTTCAGTTTTAGCCCAGAAAGACCTCTAAATTATGTCCGCTTAAATCTGTAAATGATGGTAGATATGCATGGTATGAAAGTGTTGTTTGAGGTGGGTTCGATGCCTGGTCACATCCTGGCAGTCTACGTGCAGAATATGGCCAAGTTGTACACTGCACTACTCGTCAAGGCTGAGCAGGTACAGAATTATTATTAGAGGTGTTTGATCACATTAGTCGCCACCCCCTTCCCCTCTCTATATTCCCTTGATTGTAGGATAACGACTGGGATGCGATCGATTCCCTGGACAATCTCATGCTCAGCAAGTTGCCCGCTTTCGAATTGGCTGAGCATCTCGAAGCACAGGAGAGAGTAAGCAAAGAATTTTTATTTAATTCTTTTTTCGCCAATTTGTATTCTTGATTACATTGATTTAACCACCCCTGACGTTCTGCCTTCGAACCCCTACCAGTGGATTCCTCTCAGGCGTGTACTCTCTCTGCCCTCATCAAGATCGTCGAAGGAGTGCATCAGAAGAGGGAGAAGATCGGAGATGAGGTACGATACAACACTCTGATTAATGATAGTAGCCTGTTGCCGCATCATCAATGCCAATTTATTTACAGATGAATATACAGTAGACTGTCATTTCAGTTGTCGATTCTCTTCGATGGCGAGCTCAATCCCGTGGCTCCGAAGGCGCAGAGGAAAGTGCCCGTCCCTGAAGGGTGAGGCATTTTTGGCACTCCTTTTCTTCCAGCAAATTACCCGTACATTCTTGTGTGTTATCATGTGATAATATGTGGTTCAGTCTTGATCTGGATGCGTGGATCGGGGAGGAATGGCCAGAGACTGAAGAAGAAGAGGAAGAGGAAGCTGGAGATGTAGTGCAGGTACCATCAGAGTCTACTTTGTGTTCTGATTCAGAAGAAGCTCCCATGCTAATTCACTTCATCATGCAAATAAAAGTGTAAAGGTAGATAGTGCCCCCATCTTCTCCTTCTTTTAGATGTTTGGTCTTCCTTCGTCTCGATCAGTGGGCGAATTCCGTAATGGCCATCACTCATCAGAGGAAGAAAGTGAGGAGGAGACGAAGAAGGGAAAGAAGAAGAAGGTAACATTCAACCAAAACCACAGATGAAAAGGCACCGTCGACCTAACGTTAGATCTCGTGGCCTAGTGGTCTAAGGCGCTGTAAATTTCATCCTATGGTAGGGTGGGTTCGAGTCCCGGTCTGTGCAGAGAATTTTGCCAAGCTCTTACAATTTTTGCCTACTATTGGGTACTTCCCTCGAAGCGTGGCAAAAGCGATGGTAAAGGTCGGGATTCGAACTCCATACCTTAGGATCTACCATAGAATTTTTCCTATGGTAGATCTGACGGTGGGTTTTTCATCTGTGACCAAAACGTAACAATTTCCTTATTTTTCTCATGAAAGTTCTTTAATGACTCATTAATTTTTTCGGAATCTTTCAATGTACGTTTGAGAAAAATCATCCAAATATTTTAGGATATATTTAAATTTTTTTTTTCACCTATGTTCATCACAAATCTCATCTGAATATTTGTCCATCCATTGCAATCCTTGCAATTCAGTCGAAGAAGTCTTCCCATGGGGAGGAACCATCGAAGGAGGAATTGGAGAGGAGGAAGAAGGCGAGACTGGCGCAGATCGAGAGCAACCCCTACTACGTCAAGGGATCTGCTGTCGCGCCAGTCCCAGGTTGGTTGAAGTGAGGAAGAATCAGAAGGACTAACGAGTATTTTTTCTAAAAATGTCCCATTGTTCTTTCTAAAATGTCTCTCTTGGTAGACATCTCGGCGGTGACGGCGGCGTCTCGTCGTCCGAAGACCATTGTCTCGTCATCATCTGCAGGAGAAGTGGAGAGGGCGAAGGAAGCCATCCAGAGCCCCCTCGAGATACCTGGTGAGGGAAGAGGAGAGGGGAGAGATCAACGGACTAATGGTGGATTCATCGTTGCCGCTCCCCCCTGATTGCTAGGTCAGAATGACTTCTCCAGGGGGGGTCTGGCGACGAGGAATGAGGGGTCAAATCTTCTCTCCAGGGGGGTCAGAATGAGCGATTTGAGGGATCTGGAGAGAGGGTAAAATCGGTCAGAGAAGGGGAAAGTTTGCGTTATATTGAAACAGTGAAACTTAACTGCAAAATGAGCTTAAAATTGTTCATTTCGAAAATAAGCAAATATGTTTCACTTCGAACAAGCTGATCGTAGAGAACCTAATTTGACTACATTCCCCCCTCTCTGAGCTCGATTTTACCCCCTCTCCAGACCCCTCAAATCGCTCATTCTGACCCCCCTGGAGAGGAGATTTGACCCCTCATTCCTCGTCACCAGACCCCCTGGACGAGTCATTCTGACCTAGCAATCAGGGGGGAGCGGCGACGATGAATCCACCATAATTGAATTCTCACTTATAAAACATTTTTTTTGTTGACGATGTACCCATCTCATTTACCATTTTTCACACTCCGATTTTGATTTTGTGTTTCTTGAGGCGTAGTTGGTCTCTCTCGATATATGGAGCAGCAGGAGGGAACTCTCTCGTGGAAGTCAGCTAAGAAGGAGAAGGAGAAGAAGAAGGGAGGAAGAGTCAAGTTAGTGAACAGACTCATCTACGAAGGTCCCATTCAGCATCTATAGAGAGTGCACCATGAACAAATTTGATTATAATTTTTTGTCACAGAAGTATGGTAACCATCTTCTCGTGGTTGCAGGAAGGGGAAGAAGACACGAGCAGTCTCATCTTCATCCGAGGAAGAGACGCCAGTGGAACATCTGGTGAATAGAGATGCAGGGGAGATGCCCGAAGATGCGAAGAGCACCGATGGAGAAGCAGAGGAGGTGAGCGGGAGGGGGGGATGGGGTACAAGGAAGGAGGATACTGAGTGACAATCTCTGTGGAAAAAAATAGTTTGATGCAACGAACTTTTAATTGCAGAACGGAGTGACAGACGAGTTCAAGGCACTGGACATCGATCTGGATGACGTCATCCTCGCTCTTCCCAAGTCAGATTCCTTTATTCCTCTACTAGTCCGGCTGCCCCCGTCTTCGGCGGGGGCCCCGTCCTAGTGGAGGTCAAAATTAAAATTAACATCATAGATCTGACCCATGGCTAATTATCGATTCGTATACGGTACTTGACCCAATACTAATTATTGATTGGCATACGGTAATGGGCCGAAACCTTTCTAACTCATTAGTCCCTCCCATCCCGATTTCGCAATCCGAACAGACGTACGGACACTGCGCTTTATGAGTGACTATCTGAGAGAACCGAGCAATACGACCTATAGGCCGTACAGCGAAAAATAAAGTTGCGATTTTAAGATACCCCTAGGGGTAACTTTTCACGCAGAGTTCGAAAATCGGCCTTAGGAAGCCGTATCTCTTACCCCTCATTTCGTGTGTCGCGCTGAACCTGGGTGGTCGGTTTTTGTATTTTTTGAACGGCTCATCCAAAGTTCATAAATGTATAGTAATTCTGAACTATCTCGACGAGATAAGCATTTTTACTGTTGGAAGTGAAAAGCTAGCTCATCTGTGGAAAAAGTTAGGGTAATTTGAACAATAAAAATTTCTGCCCTGAAAAAGTGTTTCAATATGTGTCATTTTAATCACCATTATTAGATTCCTCAAGAAAAGTTACCCTAGGAACCAACTTTTCTTGAAAAAAATCGTGTCTCAAAGGGGTCTCCTGAATCACAGAAGAGGAAATGTAGTGATTTTTTTGCAAATATCTTTATTTTTAAGACGATCCACTGTGAACTCCGATTAAGTCTAGTCTGTTTATAGCTACACTTTGATAGGGCAAAAATATACCGTGCAAAAAACGGACATTATCTCAATTCGAAAAAATCGATTTTCATAATCTCGATTTTTCTCATGTTTAGGCACATGATACTTTTCCTTTACGATCCGAATTCCCAATTTTCTGTGCAAATCTGGTAGAACGGACCAACATGTGTCAGAAAAGTTTGAGCTTAGGGTCCTCATCCATCCGGAAGGTAGGTATATTTTTGCTTGAAAATGTATAATTGTGAGTGTCAGGAACGAACGAAAACAAAATTTTAGCGTCATTTTGTGAGAATCGATTAGATTTTACTTGTATACACCTTCCCCAACTAAATTCCTCAAGCGTTATACATTATAGCGGTAAATGAGCAGTTTTTGAAAAAAAAAATTTCAGGTGCCCAAAAAGTCATTTTTATTAGATTGAATATATGCTCCATTTTGTAAGTGCATAATACTTGGCCTAAGTTGAAGAAGTTAAATAATGTACAAAATTATCCGATAGCCCTCGTACCTTCGATATTATCATGTGAAACATATTTTTCATGAGCGCGATATTGCATTTTCCAGCAAAAATATACCTACCTTCCGGATGGATGAGGACCCTAAGCTCAAACTTTTCTGACCCCTGTTGGTCCGTTCTACCAGATTTGCACAGAAAATTGGGAATTCGGATCGTAAAGGAAAAGTATTATGTGCCTAAACATGAGAAAAATCGATATGATGAAATTCGATTTTTTCGAATTGAGATAATGTCCGTTTTTTGCACGGTATATTTTTGCCCTATCAAAGTGTAGCTATAACACTGGTTTCCTGTAAAAGTGTAGGAAAAATGGCTCGTTTGGCTGGCTACTAGAAAATATTTTGTACCTCCGATTTTGGGTTAACTTTGTTAATGCATACCATTGGAGGTCACAAGAAGGTTATTTCAGTCAGTTTGATGAAATCTGCACATTATCGATTTTTGTGATCTACCACTGGAAATTGACGTAAATCATTCAATTTTGATCCTACAGCGAACTTTTTTTTCTAATTTTGTTCGTCTTCGAGAGATCTACAACTTCCGCAACGTAGGACCAACGGCCAAATCACGTCTTCATAGCGAAAATTGCGAAAAACTGATTTTCGTAATGAGAATATCGATTTTTTGGAGTCGTATACCAAAAACACCATCACTTTTATTTCACCGGTGTATTCTCTGAACAAAAATAGGTGATGTTTATGTTGAACACTTTTCATATTACTGGCTTCGCAATATTGATTTAGTAAGAGAGCTCATCTCCTGTTCTGGACTTGGCCGAATTTTGTAAAAATCTGTTTTTTGGTCGTATCTTGATTCAAACTAACGCAATCGAGCTTTTCAAAAAGAGAATTCTGTAGCTCTCGAAAAGGCGCAAAAGTTTGTTTCAGTGGACTTAAGGCATGGAATTTGGCGTTTTCTCGTTATTCAAGGAAAACTCTCCAAATTGCCAACAAACGGTAATTTTCACTGTTCAGATCGAACGATTGACATTCGTTGAAGTAGTGATACACTTTTTAGACGTTTTTAGACTTCCCTCAAATGCAGTGTTCACTATCAATAGGCACAATCTTGATCATTCAACATTATGCGGGATAACTCTATCCTACATTTCAATATTCAGGAAAAAAATAAATACGAAAATGTTATAATCATGTTAAATTAACATTCCACTCACCAAAATATACTTGGATACTACAAGCAATGTGTAAAATATGTATGACTACTTCAAAGAGTGTCGATCGTTCGATCTGAACAGTGAAAAATTACCGCTTGTTGGCGCTTTGGAGAGTATTCCTTGAATAACGAGAAAACGACAAATTTCATCGCTTAAGTCCGCTGAGACAAACTTTTGCGCCTTTTCAAGAGCTACAGATTTCTCTTTTTGAAAAGCTCGATTGCGTTAGTTTGAACCAAGATACGACCAAAAAACAGATTTTTTACAAAATTCGGCCAAGTCCAGAACAGGAGATGAGCTCTCTTACTAAATCGATATTGCGAAGCCAGTAATATGAAAAGTGTTCAACATAAACATCACCTATTTTTGTTCAGAGAATACACCGGTGAAATAAAAGTGATGGTGTTTTTGGTATACGACTCCAAAAAATCGATATTCTCATTACGAAAATCAGTTTTTCGCAATTTTCGCTATGAAGACGTGATTTGGCCGTTGGTCCTACGTTGAGGAAGTTGTAGATCTCTCGAAGACGAACAAAATGAGACAAAAAAGCTCGCTGTAGGATCAAAATTGAATGATTTACGTCAATTTCCAGTGGTAGATCACAAAAATCGATAATGTGCAGATTTCACCAAACTGACTGGATTAACCTTCTTCTGACCTTTAACCATGTCCATGATCCAAGTTTAATCAAAATCAGAGGTACAAAATATTTCTAGTAGCCAGCATTCCTACACTTTTACAGGAAACCCGTGATAAACTGACTAGACTTAATCGGAGTTCACAGTGGATCGTCTTAAAAATAAAGATATTTGCAAAAAAATCACTACATTTCCTCTTCTGTGATTCAGGAGACCCCTTTGAAGCACGAATTTTTTCACGAAAAGTTGGTTCCTAGGGTATCTTTTCATGAGGAATCTAATAATGGTGATTAAAATGACCGCTATAATGTATAACGCTTGAGGAATTTAGTTGGGGAAGGTGTATACAAGTAAAATCTAATCGATTCTCACAAAATGACGCTAAAATTTTGTTTTCGTTCGTTCCTGACACTCACAATTATACATTTTCAAGCAAAAATATACCTACCTTCCGGATGGATGAGGACCCTAAGCTCAAACTTTTCTGACACATGTTGGTCCGTTCTACCAGATTTGCACAGAAAATTGGGAATTCGGATCGTAAAGGAAAAGTATCATGTGCCTAAACATGAGAAAAATCGAGATTATGAAAATCGATTTTTTCGAATTGAGATAATGTCCGTTTTTTGCACGGTATATTTTTGCCCTATCAAAGTGTAGCTATAAACAGACTAGACTTAATCGGAGTTCACAGTGGATCGTCTTAAAAATAAAGATATTTGCAAAAAAATCACTACATTTCCTCTTCTGTGATTCAGGAGACCCCTTTGAGACACGATTTTTTTCACGAAAAGTTGGTTCCTAGGGTAACTTTTCTTGAGGAATCTAATAATGGTGATTAAAATGACACACATTGAAACACTTTTTCAGGGCAGAAATTTTTATTATTCAAATTACCCTAACTTTTTCCACAGATGAGCTAGCTTTTCACTTCCAACAGTAAAAATGCTTATCTCGTCGAGATAGTTCAGAATTACTATACATTTATGAACTTTGGATGAGCCGTTCAAAAAATACAAAAACCGACCACCCAGGTTCATCGCGACGCAGGAAATGAGGGGTAAGAGATACGGCTTCCTAAGGTCGATTTTCGAACTCTACGTGGAAAGTTACCCCTATGGGCATCTAAAAATCAGAACTTTATTTTTCGCTGTACGGCCTCTTTTCAGTTCTCTCAGATAGTCTTTATATATAGGTATAGATTTAGAAGATCATATCTTCTTTTGCTGTTGTGTACACAAAAGCATACCATTTCCTTCCAGATATCCTCAGCGCTCTTCTCCCTCTGCCTACTCGTATTCGTACAGTAGCGCAGGCAACGAAGGAGGGTCTCACCACGGCAGGCTGGACTACGGTAGAGGAATGGGCAGTGTGGCAAAACAGGCGAAAGCCATCGATGGAGAAGGAAAGAAGAAAAAGACGAAGAAGTGAGTGAACACAAAAGTTCAGATTGTCAAGTTTGAGAAACATGTGAATTGTTGAGTACAAGTTAATTTGATTATTTTTAGATCGACGTCATCGGATACGAAGGAGAAGAAAGAGAAAGGGAAGAAGAAGAAGGTGAAGGAGGAAGAGAAGGAAGGAGCTCTGCTGGATCTGGGTGAATGGAGTGAGAAGAAGGTGAAGAGGATCGAGTCATCCTGATTATTGATCAGGATAATAATTTATTCCAATGGAAATTCGGAATGGGAAACACTTGACGGAACTGTTGTAAAATTTGATACTATAATTATTGAATATTTTTTTCTTTTCTGATGACCTGACAAAACATTCCGGTAGTACCTTTCCTGTGTATGTGATATTTTGCGGAGGAGATGAGTATGATTCCAATAAAAACGAGTGGTTTTAGAACTATTCTGAGCATGATTTGTATTGCAGCCTCCTGAAGTCATTGAGCCGAAGGAGAAGAAAGGAGGGAAGAAGAAGAAAGAGGGAAAGAGTCTCAAGAAGAGAACCGGCGAATATGAGGTTAGATTGGACTACTGAATGCTGTTGTACTTAAGTGTTCCTTGAACGATCCTTTCCTTCTACAGGAGGCCTCAGGGGTGTGCACTCCCTCCAATGGCCCTGGTGGAGATGGCCCCTCCGTCTCTCCCATGACTGAACAGAGGGAGAAGATGCTCGCATGCAATCAACATCTCGCACTCGTGAGGACTACCCTTATTCAGAGTTAGAGGGTGAAGTGAAAGATAGAGGACCATTGATTCGATTAACATGAATTCAAATTGGTGGAAAGGTGAATGGTTGCAATGGCTGATTCTCATTGCAGGAGCTTCTCTCTGCCGAGTGTGCGCCTTCTCTTCTCTGCACTCTCAGACTCAGGAATATCGGTGAGTGGATACGGTAGAAAGTGAAGTGCATGGATCGTCGATCGATGTACGGTAAATTCTTCCCATGCAGGTCAGGCTAAGATCGTGCGATGGGAATTGTCAATCGCCGATGGGCCAAACATGAGGATAGCCAGTGACCAAAGCACTGTGAGCCTTTTTGTGAATTTGTTTCACTATTCATTTTTCATTTCTATAAACGGTTGATCGGTATTTTGTTGAATAGTGGTAAAAAGAAATTCATACGATTTATGTGCAAGTTTTCATCATCTTCTTTATCTGTACGACAACATGTATTTTCACCACTGTCTTTTTAATAATTGATGATATTGCTCTGCTCAGCTCTCCTCGTCTGGAGATCTTCCCTCGATGGCGTCCTCCCCTCTCTCAGTGGCATTCGAGGGACAACCAGAGGTGGACACCTATCGGATGAGAGGCACTCTCCTCTACTCTCTCGAGGTATCTAGAGGCTGGATTAGTTGGATATCAGTTCTTCTCTTGCAGGATGGTGATTCCTCTCGGGAAGATCAGTTGAAGGTGCTGCTCCCAGTGAATTCCTTCTCTTTCCTCCAGGCAGCAAGTCTATCCACGTATGTCAATCTACTGTTTACACGATTGAGAACAAAAAAATCTATTTGATACGAGAATGCAGCGAAAAGGAAATTGTTGCTTTAAGTGACGCGTATTCGATGTTGCTGACCTCTGGTGGAGTGGATTGTACTTCCCCCGAGAGTGTCCACTCTCCCCTCCCATTCAAGACTGCCCTCGCACTCATCCTCGCTGCCACCAAGTTTGCAGGTACGATATCCACTCCCAATTTAGTAAGCCTTCTGAGTGGAAGATACTGTAGGTGGATCGATACCTGACTGATATCTCTGCAGTGATCGAGGAGGAGTCTACAGCAGCTTCCCTCTACTCTTCCACTGTCTACGGCCAATCCATCTGTCTGCTGGTCAAGAAGAATGTGAGCCTTCTTCTACTTTATCCCTATGTTTTTTTCTCTCAATTTGCATACAATACGATATTTTCGGGAATATTAATGCATTGGCCGCCTTTACTGGTCCCTGATGGTATTCCCTCCCTCCTCCCTTCCTCTGGTATTTTTTCCCAGTGGGATCCCAGTACTTTTCCCAGTGGGCAGTGAGGTAGTAAACTAGTGGGAGATACTCTGGGAAACTACTAGGAAGGGTGGAGGCCCTGGGGGACCAGTGGGAAAATTTCTAGGAAACTAGTGGGACATGTGGTCTGGATGTCTCTTACTGTAACCATGAGAGAAATGCAATTGCAATATGATAGTTTATCTCGACAGATACACAGAACTTTGACGTGGCAAAAATAGTAACCAACAAGTATAACATATCTAGATACAATAGATTGAATCAACGTACAAAAGGAACATCAACAATAATACCACTAAAATGGAAGAGGCAGCTCCCTCTTCACGTTGCACACTCTCCGCGTATCTCCTTCAATTGACAGTGGATTCGTTCCTAAAAAATGGGAATCTGGATTACCCCATGATACGATCCTTTCTCTACAGAATTATTGGAGAGCATCAGCATCATCAGTTACAGGAATTAAAAAATTTTCTCCAATTTCTGATCTAATACGATTCGTTTTCTACTACGCATGTCAGAGAGAGGTAGATCTTATATATATTAGGTTGATGCAAAAGTTTCGATACGTTTTCACGATTTTGAGACATAACTTGCTTCAGCCTGTAGGAATTCTCTCTTACATTTTTGTAGGATATTAGTATGTGTGTACTCTTCATAGCGCACTTATGGGCACACATGATCAACCAGTCATTTAAATGAATCTAACTGTCGAAGTTTGGAAGGCGATTTCGGAAGTATTGTCCCATAATTTTTCTAATAGACACTAACGATCTATTGTAAAGTGTTAAATGGAAGCATGCATCAGAACTCAATATCGACACAAAATGGCGGAAATTTCAACCTATCTGTTTTGTTTTAATGGACGCTTGTACAGAGCATCCCAAATACCGAAAATTTATAACTTTTATCGAATTTTTTTTTGATGAACCACTCGAGATCGATTCAATTTGAAAATATGATTGTAGTGCATAAATAGTGCCTCAAATAATACCAAAGTATTATCTAATACAGGCAAACCATTCTCGAGATAATACCAACAATACCTTGTATCGAAACTTTTGCATCAACCTAATATATTTATATATAGAGGCGCTACAACATAATACCATAGGGTATATTCTATCTCTGACACTATTACTTATACAAATGGCGGTAACGGAATATGAGTGCACTTACCTCAAATCAGCGAATGCTCCAGTAGGATTGAAGTGTGAAATAAATACGGCGTTCGGCGAGGAAAACGTATTGTTCCAATTCTGGAAAGAAAACGCCCCACGTAATCTAAAGAGAACTCGCCTTTCACATCGAAATTCCATTATTGCAGTTGATTTATTTGAAACTTCTCTTTTGCATTGATCAATAATATAATTTCTGTAACTGCAAAAATCAGAAATACTACGTAATTCAGAATTAAAACGCGATTAGATGTGAGTTAATCTAACGAAGGGAGTATTAGAACGCTTCTGGTGTCTATCTGAGGTCAAGAGGACTCAAATGAAAGCAACGACTGGAGAGCAAGCGATAAGTGAACAGCAATAATAGATAAACGTGGCGAATGTACGTAAAATCGACAATTTCACAAAATGAAATTGAGCAAGCGCTAAAAAATGCGCAGATTGCACGCGAAGTCGCACGCTTTTCCCTAGAAAACTAGTGGGAACTTTCCTGGGAAACTAGTGGGGAGATATCTGCCCTCTTTCTCCTCTCTCCGATCCTGGGAAACCACTGGGGGAGCATGACCACGCCCACTTCTACTGGGATCCCACTGGGAAAAAATACCAGAGTCGCTCTACCCTTCAGGCGGAGCTGATCTCTCTGTGTGTGAAGGCAGAGGAGCAGAGTGTGGCCGATGCCATCGTGGGTGATCTTCGACAGCTTCTCGCTCGTCACTCCCACTGAGGTCGCCCAGTCTGACTCCGCCCCCATCCTGGCCCCGCCCCCTCTCTACTCATAGAACAATAGTATGAAAATCGCTCAAACCCGCTTTTCATATCGAATTTTATCTTATTTATAGTGTTGTTAATAAGTGCTGAGCTTGCGAGGTATTTCGTATTTGTAAATCTACCAGATCGTGTGATTGATTCTCGTTGTGTAATAGCATTCGTTGGATAGGGTAAGGATCAGTGGTTTCGTTTCATATTGTAACTTATTTGTATCACCTTTCTCTCTCTGGATTTCACTTCAATCAATGCTCTATCAGATATCGAATGCTCTCTACGAAGCTTATCGAACTATTTAGTTGTACTCCAGACTAACCCTCAGATTTATCGCAGATTATTTATTGTTTATTTTTACATATTTGTATTTATTTGGCAAATTCCTTTCTCAGTAGCTCATCCCACAATCCCGATGTAGTTTGCGATACATTCCATCCTGCGATAACATGAATTCATAATAAATTAACTATATTTGTACTGTTCTGTCTGGAAAACATCCGCTGGATATTCATAGATTCTAGCACGCAACTGAATCAACTCAGCACTACAGTATGGAAGACTGAGAACTGACAAGATTGTGAAGAGAGAAAAGGAATGGAAGTCATAAAGAGAGCCATCCCACACTGCCAATTTCCGATTTTATTAGATTCTTTACGAGGGAGTCTTCATTATTTTGATGTACATTTGAGTAGAGCACATCGTGTCTATCCCTTGAGATAACTCTTCCCTTGAGCATTGCCCTCTCCCTTCATTTAGATTCTGATGCACACATTTTGATAATTAAAACGAAAGGGGTGAGTGAGGGATAAGAAAGAGTGAAGAGAGAGTAGAGAAGTAGAGAGGGCGATGGAGTGGAGGGAATTGAGAGAGTGCAGGATAAATTAGCCCTGGATGGCAACTATTGTGGGGAGGGAGAGATCGTGTCGAGTCATGCATACTCTCCCCTTTTAATGGCCTCCAAACTTCTCCGCCCTTTAGGCTACTTTTTACTTTTGATACATTTCGAGGATAATATTAGTAAGAACTTCGTTTCCCAGGTTTCTTCACGTGTGATGGATTGAAGTCTCTCTCTCTCTTGGCCAATCTCCATCTGCCTGCGACTCAAAAGAATTTCCCTTCCATTGCCTTCTACTTCTCTCACACTCTCACAATAACTTCGGATGTATAGGGAGTAGCTAACTCATTCCTGCACCCCCCCCCCCCTTCCCCCTCCTCCCCTCTCTCCCCCCCCCTCTCATCGAATGAGAAACAATTCTCACCTCTGACAACGAACTTCTGAATTCATGTTGTTCCACCCCTCTGGTCTCTTCATTTCGCATACTCTCTCCTCTCTGGATTTCCCTTCCTTCATTAACTAGAAAGGCCTCCTTCCAATCGGGGATTTGTGTGACTTCTCCCTCTCGATTCCTCATGTTCTCTTCTCTTCGAAGGACTTCATCATTTTCCTCTGGGAGATTCCTAGTGTTCGTTCCTCTCTCTCGCACTCAATTCCATCCTTCAGTATCCCACTGTATCCAATCCTCTTTGTGATGAGAATTTCGAAATTCTAGTATCTCTCTCTCCATTCTCCCTCGTTATGAGTAGCACCATTTGTAGCTTCAGTCTTCCTAGTTGATTCCCATGCTGGCTGTGAAATATGGACATAATTATAATGTCGATCCATACGTTCCAGCATCGTTCATCTATCTTCTGTTTTTCGTATCCTTTCCCATTGAGAGTCTTCTCTTCTCCCTCTTCCCCCCCCTGTTTACGCTTATCTAATTCGAGTTAGATTCCGTTCGCTACTCTTCAATTCTCCTCCATTACTCACAATTCCTCACAGTTCGAGAACATTGACGATCATTGGCGTGCATCGTGAGATATTCGGATATTTCCCACCCCTCGAATTGATCTCGTCCCTCTTCCCTCGATCTTAGATCTTCCCTCCTCTTCTCTCCTCTCCTTCTCACTCACAATTAGCTTTCACGTACTTCTTCATTTGATACTCGAGAAGAGAGAAGAAGAGTAGAGAATTTAACCAAAGGATACAAAGAATACTAAGAATCGAGAGGAGGAATTAAGAAAGTAAGCCGGATGTCAGATACTCCTTAAGTGGTATACATTGAGAATCCTGAATTGCATGCATAATTAGTTGGTGTGTCAATTACAGTCGTGCACCTCCTCCTGAATGTATCTCCTTCTCCTTCACTCTCTCCCTCATTCACTCGCCATTCCATGAATCTCTTGATGCCGTTCCTCATTCGCTTATTCTCACGAAAGAAGTCACTTCCTATTTCGTGATATGATCTCCCCGAACAATTGCATTCCCTTCTTCAGATGTCTCACTACGTAACTTCCGACAGCTCGTATCGATACGGTGGCGGATATCGATCGGCATACGCCAAACGACTGCAGTACTCCGTCTCCAGGTTTCAATTTTCACCATTCGTCTGTAGGAATGAATATTTAGTAACTTTCCACATGCTATATTTTAGATATAGTTGAAACTACTTTCCATTTCATACCACAGTTGATAGCTTGGCAACAAGATAAGGTAGTGTTCATCTATAATTGCATCTCTCCTCGGTATTCTTCTCTTCTCACTCTCGATAACACCCCTCATTGATGGGAGGTGTAAATCAGACAGAAGGGAATCCTCTTCTTCTTCCTTCTAAGGGCAGTCTACTCACTCATTGCAATTGCTCCTTTATTCTCCGTCCACTTCTGGAAATAGAATCCATCTTCTCTCTTTGAGGGCAGGTCATTGATCTCCCTCCTCTCCTTCTCTTTCACTACAATCGGAGATACTTCTAATTACTCGTATCTTCATATTTCCATAGTAACTCCCTCATGCTATTCTCATCCCTTCAAATCTCCCTCTTCTTCTTCTTTCTCACATTCGTTTATTCACTCTCCCATCACTAGTTCCCTTTCAAGCATTCGAGAGAGTTTCCAACGTCGACTCGACCACCCTTCAGACTCCCACCCTATCAGCCTTTGGGCATTCCTCTCTGACTTTTGCCCTTCCTGCTAGGCGAGATTCTTGCATTCGACCACCGAACCTACCTTCCCACTTGAAAATGTCTGCAGAAGTCACATGGATTGCTTTTGCCGAATTCGCAATTCCAGTCTTTAGAATTGTCGAATCTTTCCCGTGTACTCCTTCTCCAATTGGTGGCAGAGTGATACTCTTCATTACAGGGAGACGGCTGCCACTCAGTCTCTGCAGTTCGGGGAGATGGAGATGGGAGGAGGAAGGAGGAAGAGCACCGAGAATGTACTCAGTCACTCTGTTCAAGTAATCTGGGTTGGTCACTGCAGACATCGGTGATCTGGCGTGCTCTGAAGACTGCGAAGACGTGGTTGTGGTTGGATGATAGTGGTGAGTGAACAGAGGAGAAACAGTGAATGACTCACGAATGAGAGAAGAATCGCGAAGTTCCAGAAGTAATGGAGATAATTGAGATTCGGACGAGGAGTTGGAAGTGGAACGTCGGATTGACCCTGATAAGCTGTACCCGACGATCCCCCCTCCACTCTCTACTCTCGTACAGGCACGAGATATACTCACCACCATTGCAATGATTTTTGTAATACCAATGCTTTGCAGGAGACGCAGTTCGATCAAAAATGGATCACTTTCCTCTATCGCAACTTCAAACAGGTAAGGGGTTTTCTCGCTTTCTGTTGTGAACCACAAGCTACTCTCATCCAATCCATTTCTTCCTCCTTCCAGCGAGCTCCCAATGGTCGAATGTCGAAGAATGAATGGAGACAACTCATGCTCACTCTCTTCCCACGATCGGTGATAACTATTTAATCTATACAATTCATAAATATTGGTTCAGGTCGGCACCACCTACGGGGATAAAATATTCGCGTATCTCTCGGAGACCAAGGGATTCATTACATTCGAAGTAAACAATTCCGCTTAATTGTACACGACCATTCCTCTGCAGTCACTACTCCGTTTCATCCATTCCCTCTCCACTGATGACCATGCTCTCTCCAAATTCGTATTCGCGCTTCTACAACCAGATGCTGCCGTGAGTTATCACAACAATCCACTAAATCCATTTGCCGTTTGTAGATGAAAAGTATTAGATCGAAAAGGTTACTTGCAGGGTCGAGTAACTCAGCAGGCCTTCGCAGACTACGTCCATGCTGTTTTCCTGCTCAGAGATGGACAGAGATGTAATTGACACCTGCCCATCCCAATGAGCAGATGATTCCATTGTAGTGGATGAGAATGGGAACGGACAGATTCCTCCCCTTCCGATGAGAGCCATAAGGATGCTTGCCACTGCACGATTCAAGGTACGAGTCAAGGAGAAGCCAACCCTGCTCTTCCCTACCTGAGCATTCCAATTATGTCCATTTTTTATAGTTCACATCTAAATCTCTTGGTGAATAAGCGGTCGTACTTTCAATTCAGGAGTTGGACAAGGACAACGACGGATTCGTTGTGCTGGAAGACGTGCAGAAACTACTCGCTGACCTACGAGTATGCATTTAACACATGTATCACGAGTCGATGAAGCAAAATCAGGGCCTTCGCGAACAATTTTTTTCAAACCCATTTAAAATCGACCAACCTAAGGTAGAATACTACCTTGGTCAAGAGATTTTGAAAGAACCATACTAATTGTACCAGAGCCGGCACTTAGGAATTCTCCGGCTTTAGTCCCGGAAATGCTGTATATCAGCTCCCAGATGAGCTACAGAGATGGCAAAGGGCTCAAAAAAACGCAGAAAATTATTTTGAGAAACTTTCATGTTGAAGACATAGCGTGAAAATCAAAAATAAATTATATATTACTAAAAGTATGCTCTCCAAACAACACAAAAATTGTTCTTCCCGTAATGTAGGAGACTTCTGTGGAATTTTATTAATGATTTTGAAAGAACATCTTCCCTCACATATAACAAGAACATAAAAATGGCAAAATAGTAGGGGTTGTAGTTCTCATTTTTTGCATTCAATGTGTAGTTGTCGCAACTTCTGTTCTTAAATACCTAAACATATTTTCCCAGCTCAATATATTTCACTCTCTGGTACTTATTCGTGATGATTTCGGACCAATGAACCAAAATTACTGTGTGAAATTCGCAATATCGAACTTTCGAAAAATACGTTTTTTCGCAGCCTCGGATGAAGACGATTTTGAGCATTAAAAACTTAAAAATTGTAAGCACGGCACGGACAGCTACTGTTGACTACAATAGCATATAACACCGTGAACAAATTTAATGTCATGCGGTACCATCCAAACTTCAATTCTTCTCGATTTTTTTAGCCCAATATCGCTCCAGCGAAGGGTCGTCAAGGGATAAAATTATTTTTTGATTAGATTAGTAAGAATATCGATGCAGTTGCATCATGAAAAATATATTTTGCGATAAATGAGTCCGAAAAACTATAAGAGATCTCATATATATTGATTTTCAAAAATAGTAAAAATTTGAAATTTGAAATTTTAGATTTTCAGAAACATTTTATTTTGTGAAAATTTCAGTTTTTCAGACTCATCTATCACCGAATATATTTTTCATGATGCAACTGCATCAATATTCTTACTAATCAAATCAAAAAATAATTTTATCCCTTGACGACCCTTCGCTGGAGCGATTTTGGGCTGAACAAATCGAGAAGAATAGAAGTTTGGATGGTCCCGCATTACATTAGTTTTGTTCACGGTGGTATATACTATAGTAGTCAACAGTAGCTGTCCGTGCCGTGCTTACAATTTGTAAGTTTTTAATGCTCAAAATCGTCTTCATCCGAGGCTGCGAAAAGCGTATTTTTCGAAAGTTCGAAATTGAGAATTTCACACAGTAATTTATGTTCATTGGTCCGAAAACATCACGAATAAGTACCAGAGAGTGAAATATAGTGAGTCGGAAAGATATGTTTAGGTATTTAAGAACAGAAGTTGCGACTACTACACATTGAATGCGAAAAATGAGAACTACAACCTCTACTATTTTGCCATTTTTATGTTCTTGTTATATGTGAGGGAAGATGTTCTTTCAAAATCATTAATAAAATTCCACAGAAGTCTCATACATTACGGGAAGAACAATTTTTGTGTTGATTGGAGAGCATACTTTTAGTAATATATAATTTATTTTTGATTTTCATGCTATGTCTTCAACACGAAAGTTTCTCAAAATAATTTTCTGCGTTTTTTAAGCCCTTTGCCATCTCTGTAGCTCATCTGGGAGCATTTCCGGATATACAGCATTTCCGGGACCAAAGCCGGAGAATTCCTAAATGCCGGCTCTGGTACAATTAATATGGTTCTTTCAAAATCTCTTGACCAAGGTAGTATTCTACCTTAGCTTGATCGATTTTAAATGGGTTTGAAAAAAAAATGTTCGTGGCTACCTCCACTGACTGGTGATACATGTGTTAATTATTTAAATTACTAACAGAGGTAATAGATGGTGGTGAGAGGAAGATTCCAGATGTCGTCTCTCCTCAATTCGGTCCTTCCCACTTCTCCCCGTACTCCCGCCCCCTCTTCTACTGATCTCGGAACGGCATTCGCCAAATTCAATGTCTGATCAGAGTGTTCTCAGACGGATCCTTGTTATGTTGTGCATTCCAATCAACAATATTTTGCAATTACCTCTCTCCTTTTCATTCCTTCTCTTCTCCCTCTCTTTCTTTCTCTCCAGATACTACGCCACTTCACGAAAATGTATGGGGGCAAACAGATTGCCTGTGTCTCTCCATAGATCCCTCCGTCTCTTCGATCTCCATCCTCTTCCCTCCCCCTTCCCCTTCCCTCTCTCCCTCTCCCGCTCCCCCCCCCCCCTCCCCCTCTTTCTCGTTCTGTATACACCCACGGATAGTCTCCTGGAGGTGACCAAATCTGGCGATTTTTCCTCGTTCTTCCGTCATTCGATACTCTCGTTGACTCTCGTTTACTCCTTTCATATCCACTTCATTCCACTCAATTCCTGATTCAACCGTTCATTTCTTGCTTCTTCCATTCTCCATTTCATATCGATCCTCCTATCGATCGATTTTGTGATCTCATCGAATTCGCGAGCTTTTGTCGATCAATAAACATACCGTACTCCTCGAGTCTCGTAGGGTAGACGGGCGGGTAAGTACTGGTTTTTCCGCTCTTCGTAAACAGTTCAGGCCGAGACGCAAACTGAGGAGAAGTGAGGGGATCACATCTAATCTACAGTTTATTACTCCTCGCACCCACTCATTCATTCACTCCCACTCAATTACGAGATATCCCTACGTATTTCGGCTATTTATGCTAGTAATTCTTCAAGTAATCGAGCGATAATCGACGGAAATAATTTTTGTTCACGTTTTTGATCATTCTAGAAAGTTGATTACGAAGACGCGCTAAATTTCGGAATGGATGATTAATCGATGGAATTCTTCTTCTTTGTCTGTTGCATACTGCAGATCGGTAGTTCTCTTCTCTTGTGTGCTTACAACTCCCCTCTCTCATTCCTACTCCAGGATTCTTCGGAGTTCCCTCTTTATCTCTCAAATCAATCCATTCTTTTCTGAGTTCACCAACCTTCCATTCGGATTAGGCTCGAGAGAAAGCGTGGGCAACTTTCGGAATTCCGGTTGGAGACGGCGTCAAATCACTTGTGCACACGAAGAAAACACGCATGATCCACACTTTCTTCCGACGAAGAGGAAGAAGAAGATTGAAGACGAAGAACGATCGAAGCCATACCTCTGTTGTCCATCTATCGCGCAACTTCTCCATTCGCAATCGGCTTTTCAATTGATGCCCTAATAAATTCATCATCATTTTTTTCTTAAATTCATTATTGGTGACTTATTTTTAATAAAATTGCCGCTCCACTAATAAGTCATAATTTCGCACATCTCTCTGCGTCCACGTTTTCCTTCGTGAATGTTTATCCCTCTTTCTAATCTCATAATCAATTATAGGTAATGAAGGAGCCGTGCTTCCGATGCAAGAGGCCCACCTATTTCAACGACAAAGTAATCCTCTTTTGCCGATTTTTTTTTTAAACTACAAAAACTGTTCACTTTCCAGGTAGGACCACTGAAGGACGGATCGCTGTTTCACAAGGTCATTTTGTCATTCCTGTTCAAAGATAAATCTCGCCGTTTCAACTGAACTGAGATTCCATTCTGGTGCTTCTCAGGGTTGCTTCAAGTGCTGGATTTGCGGTACTCGACTCTCACTCAAAACCTACCACAACAACAGAAATGACACTCAAGATTTGGAGGTGAGGGGGGCTTCCCTCCATTATATTCATTTTGGCAAGTGGATAATATTTGGGTGATGATGTTCAAACAATTCACAATTGACAGTTAGACATGAATTTACCAAATTAATCAATAAAATAACTTTAATCTCACGGATAACAAAGGAAGGAATTATCTTGTAGGTATACTGTGCTGGTCATGTGCCCACTCCTGGCCCCCACGATCCCATTCCCCATCGATCGAATCTACTCTTCTCACCCAAGACTAAGGGAGAGTATCCTCACAATCTGATGCGACCCGGCAATCCCTGATCATCGATTACCGTATCCCTCTGCACATTGATCTTCCATCAACTTCTGACTTTTCTTGCGCCACTTTCGACTTCAATTAGACATCAATTACACTTATTGCCTTATCTGATGATGATGATGATGTATAAAGCCTTTCCATCAACTCAAATCGAAGACTTGAAGAGGGTAGGAGATAATGACTATGAGCTCAGTTGAAGAGGAGGGGGGCATAAACGTGCTTTTATTACTGACCACTGTCCTGATCACTTCGAATTTCTCAACTGAGTCTCATGGACTACTCTCTCAATATCACACACTCTCTCATGGGGTAGATTGATAGAGAGATAGGCTGGAGGGGACAGCTGACGGGGAGGAGAAGGGGAGTCAAGGAGGGGTGATTCTCTTCTGCCGCACAAGACACCCCTTGACATCCCTCACTCACTCCTTCTTACGTGCACTTGTTGGCCCCAGTTTACTTCTTTTTCCTCGCAGCACCATTTCCTCATTCCAATCATCCTAATTGACTCCCATAGCATATCACTTGCTAATCGCTTTTCAATGATTGCCCATCAGCTCGTTTAATTCTCTTACACACCTATTATTCAAACTTGAAAAAATCGAAATTTTCCATAGTGCCCATACGAGGTCTTCCCCCTCCCCCTCCTCCTTTGCAGCATGGTCTCTGCAGCAGCTGCAGCAGTCGTGCTGCTGCTCTCTCTGGCAGCAACTGTGCGTTGCTCGGTGAAGGTAACCGCTTCCGCTCCTAACTGCACCCATGTCGGAATTGTGAATGAAAGACACGAGACCGATGAGCTTCCAGGCTGGCCCATGGGAATTGATTCGCTTTCCTGATCAGCTTCATTCTAGGCTGGCATGAGGAATTGTGATAATTGATCAAGGTCTTGTAGATAGAAACCTATAGAGCGATGCGTCCCCGAATATCCATGTTATATTCACTGCTCAGAATGCATAACAGCATCAAGGCGAATAATTAACTTGGATGAACACAGCTATTCAAGCTAGATCTGTAGATAGCTCTCAGCATCTGCAGAATGCAACCATCACTAGAATTGAATAATACTGTTGGTGGTTCAGTCGTGCGAGCAGGCGCAAGTCTGGGCGAGAGGGAGGGAGTTGCTGAGTGCGATGAAGGGACAACTCGTACTCGTCGCCTTCCCCAATGCACCCGATAAGAATACACTACGCAAGTGAGTCTCCTTTGTCGTCTAAGAGAAAATACATAGGCAATTAATTGTTGACTGCTTCTGTTGTGTGATCAAGCAGTGAGATATTCATCAATATCACGTGAGATGAGTCTCTGATCCGAGTTCTTCTCTTAGTTCCTCTTTCTCGAGCAGGCAATCGTTGTTTTGTCTATTGCGGTGCTCTTTGAAATGTGAGATCGACGTCTCACAGTGAAGAATCCTTCACAAAACTACTGGAATGAGAATTCTTAAGAATATCTCGTTGGAATTTCATTATATTGATTATTTCATCCCGCCTAATTGGTATCTCGACTCGGCCTCCCAGTTGGGAACGTGTGATAGATTGATCGATCAGTTGACAACAACCCATTCCTCATTTCGCCTCTTAGGAGGGGGGAAGAATGGAGATTGATAGCCTGACTTGCGAAAACAGAAGAGAGAAAGGGAGGAAGACAGAGAGTACGACCCATTCTATTAGACAGCAGTCCGTGCAGCCAACTCTACGAATAGGATGCAATCGTCTCCAATATTGTTCGAATCACAATAAGAAAAGTAGCGTCATCGAGAAGGTTTGGTTACTCATTTGACTGTTGGTGCTGCAGACTGTCATCTCTGGCTGAGTCTCATCCCTCAGTGAGAGCGATCGCCCTCTTCGATCCTTCCTCGTGCTCCCTCGAAGAGGCTGCAGTGATGGGGAGGGAATGGAGATGGCTCATTATCGACCGGTGAGCTAGATTCCCTTTAGAACCCATTCACTATTTCTTTTGAACGGAGGAGGCTTTGAAAGCTCTGTTGTGAGAAGTTCTCTTGTATTTTCGTCATTCATCACTGTTTGAGGGACGAAGTGAGTACTCGTCAGAGACTTGGACTGAAGCAGAATGAAGTGGCTCTCTTCGATCGGTGAGATGAATGAATGCCCCCTCTCGATATCCTTCCTCCTTCAGTTGTGGCCGTCTCGCTCGTACGCTTCCTCTCTCATCCACTGAGGAGCTCAAGGTTAGTGCTTGCAGCCGCTGCTGCCAATGTCTTTCTCCTCCGACCTTGCAGCAAGCGATGAGAACAGCACAGCACCATGCCAACTGCGGATGGTGTCAGTACGGGACGGAGAGTGGAGAGGGAACGAGGATAGACAAGGTAGGGAAGGACTCATTTCACTCTTTTGTAAGATGGAATGAACTTTCCTTAGATTAATGATCATTTCATTGACTGCAGAAATTGGACGCATTCTTCCAGCAGGCGATAGTAACGCAGCCACCAAATCAACCGAGGTATCCTGGGAGGGGAGAAAGAGATGAAAATGTGATTGCACGGATGTGATTGCAGGGCCTACCCTCATCGTCAACAACAGCAGCATCAAAATACGCATCAAATGGTTCGTCATGTTTCTTTTGTGAATATGAAATACGAGACACATGAGAAATATATGATTAATTTCCTATTCAGGCTCGGCAACTACATAATCCTCCTCCACAACGACAGACACTCCACACGCAGGTTGGGGATGGGATGATATTTGATCTCTCATGCGAATTCGCGATCGACTTCGAATTGCCAAGCATATTAGGGAGGACAGTCGAACGACTCCCATCGAGTGCAGCAGACTAATTACGAGCAACAGCAGCAGAGGCAGTATCAACAAAGGGTAGACGAAACTCTGCATTCCATTCTCATGAGAATGTTCAGAGCCAGAACCAGCAATCTCCTCCTCCCTCTCCCTACCGTACCCAACAACACTCGATGGGTCAGGTGCCCGATCACGTAACACACTCTCAGATTGGACAACATGAATACGCTCAGAGAGGCTCGAACATCCCACAGTACGTTTTTTTTTTATTTTGACATTACGACAATTCGTAAATGGCAGAACGGCGAGTGCACCAACGACTGCACAATCTACAGATGATTACGGTGATTACGATGAGGTCATGCAGACTGAACCGAAGGAAAAGGTGGGTAAGAATGTTGATATTGATCTTTGACCCCTGACCTCAGAAGGTCGATCTTCGTAAGCCCTCCTTCAACGATGACGCTCAATGGGCGACATCCTCTCCTTTCCATCAGAGAAGACAGCACAAGGGTGAGGAGCGTACTGTGCACGAGGATCACTAAATGTCGCCCTGGGATAGTATACATGATCCCTTGCAGATCTCTTTGCGATGAATCCATCGACATCGTCCAGTCATTCGACTGCTTACGAAGAAAATTCGAGGAAACCAAAAACGACAGTAGTAGTGAGTAGTAGATAATAGACAGTAGTAGACAGTAGTGAGTTCAATTGTTGGAAATATTGGAAGAATAAACAGCTTTAAGAACGCTACTCCAGAGGAAATTTTGACGATGATTATGAATGAGGAAGTTTCTTTCAGCCGTCAACAACGACGGAAAAGAAGAAAGCAGAAGGATTTGAGGATTACGAGGACTACGGAGACTACGGTACAGAACATTAGAGCAGATCGATGATTAACACAACTTTACTTTGTCGTTGAGATCAAAATTAGAAGATAAAGAAGCTAACTGCAGTTTGAATAGGTGCGATGAAGACATTCACTAAGAGCGAGGAGGTGCAGAAGGAAACGAGTCACTTCACGAGAAGCACCCAGGTGGAGATGATCTTTGATCTCTTGAGGAGTAGTTCGGACTACTCGCTAGGACATATTGAGCGTTGAACACTTCTAATCTTTGATCTTTTCCAGACTCGCCCCCGTTCCATCGACCCCCGCAATTACGATTTGGAGAATGCGGATGAGGATGAGGTGAACATGGTAGAGGTAGTGTACTACTCCTTGGTTCCCCTTTTCTGTCTCGTGTGAAGTGGTGTGCGATTCAGTTCTCATTTTGTTTCCATTTTATGTCCGGCATTTGAGGTTCCATGCAAGGCGATCACGGATGATATCTGCTACCATCAGGTGAGAGAGAGAACCAGTTACTCACCAGTCGATCGAGTCATTCACTCACTCCACTGTTTGTCCAGTGAGTGGACGAGTGAACGACTCTTTCTTCTGCATCCAAACCCTCGAAGGAAGGAATGGGAGGGGATTGCAGAAGAAGTCGGGGCGGAAATTGTCCAAGTGCTGCAAGAAGGGAATCTACATCGCTGACTTCTGCCAGCCAGGAAAGTGCAGCAACACGACAGTGCAGGCATGCTGCATGCAGAAGTACCTACAGGCGAGTTGATTACGAGTGACCAGTCTCAGATTGATCTTTGATCTTCAGGCGAAGTTCCAATGCTGCGAGAACGTGGAGATGGAGGGAACGACAGCTACGGATTCATTCTCTCGATGTTGCCATGCTCACTTCGTTGAGGAAGTAAGGGAAGGAGATACACTCATTAAGGTCACTTTTAATACGTTTTATTTATGAGGGATTGCGAAAATAACGCGAAATTCCCATATTATGACGAAAATGAAACGGAGGCAAGATTCTTCCCATTTCTGATCTTGGTTGCCTCCTCCAACCTGCTTTCTCCGATGCTTCCTCCAGGGATGGAGGATGGAGTATAGAGTGATTCCTCGTCTGCCTCATTCTGCCATTGAGAGGAAGGAAGATACTCACCTTCTCTCTTAGTCCCTCGCAGCCATCTAATACTCGAACAAATAGAAGTAGGACACTCTTTCCTTCCCCTCCCATAGGTGAGAGAGGAGGAGAGAGTGCGAAGTAGAAGAGAGAACAGACAGATCCTCTCTTAGTCCATTCCCACTAGGTAGATAGAGGGGTCAGATTGCCAATCCAATTCATCTGTCTCGCTAGGCTTCCCTAAGATCTCTGAAACTGCATTTCCAAATATCCGTTCGAAAACTGAATGGTGGAATGAAAAGTTCTCATGGCACCACTGCCTTAGAGGGGAAAAGTTTGAGTAACTTCAATTGTCTCCAAGTAGATGAGGGGAGGTAGAGCTAAACGTTCAAATGCTATGCTCAATCTCATATTCTCAGGACGACTGTTGTTCTCCCGAGGCAGCAGCCGAGTACTGGCAGAGTGTACACGACATCTGTCTACCCAATGTACAGGCTGATCTTTCCACAGTCAAGTTCGAGGTATTCCAATTACACACTTGTATTCGGCATCATAAGCGTCTAGATCACTCATCTTGTCAGGAAAATTCTTCTATGTGAAATAGAAGGGAGAATGACTGAATGAACGGGACTGATATTTACTCTGAAAACAGTTCATTCGGTTCTTGACCTACCTCCCAACCCCTCCCTTCCTCTTCCGATGCCACGTCTATCCACTTCCCTCCACTTTTCTATTTGCTCTTCTCCCTACTGTATACCGTACTCCCTTTCTCTCTCACTCTCTTCCTTTCCCATGATCCCTCACTCCTAATCCATTTGATCTTTCCTAGTTCCGTAATCTACTTCACGGCTTCTCTCCTCCATTGCAGATTCGACTCTCGGATGGTATCCGTGTATTAGACCTGGCTGAGACTGAGAAGTGGCAGCACGAGTGCAAGTATGGAGGAAGACGCGCCCAGTACGTATACGTGCCCTAATACCCGGCTCTGCATCTTCCGGTTCTCACAGTATTTGTCTGTCACATATCATCAGTCGTTCGGTGTACTTCTAGCGTAATTCGTGGTTCGTTGGCGTTCGCTAGAGAGAAAAGAGATCAATCCTTCGGAAGCCTCTTCCAATCTCAATTGAGTCAGTGCATTGAAGGTGTCTCTCGTATGATAGATAGATTTGGCCAGAAAGGGTCTCTCCTCTTCTTTCCCACTCATCCAGAGAGAGGGAGACAAAGAAATTGAGATGCCATAGTAACAAGAGGAGAGTGAAGGGAGTGGCCTTTAGGGGGGTGAGCAGAGAGGAGAAATGATCACCAGCTCTGGATCATAAAGGACTCACCGACTCTGAATCACTGATAAAGGGTATCGAACAGTCTGGGCTCAGGAAGTGGGCGGGGTCAGATGAAGTGGGCGGGGCTAGGGAGAGCTGCACCAGCTGCATTAACTACTAGTCGGCCGTGCGTGGCTACATGTGGCAGAGCGGAAGTGTTTCGATGTACCATCAGCTATGCCAACATCTTGCCTCACTCGGAATCGCGACCAGTTGCCTCCAAATTATCACTGCGTGAGTTGAGACGACGTTTCGGATGCAACTCCTCTCACTGCACACTCACACCATTTTGGCGCGCGAAGCCGACAAAGAGAAGGGCGCGAGATAAGAAAGATTTGAGTGGAAGGGCAGGAGAAGAGGAAGGGAGAGAGACAAAGACAGTTACTCGTGAATGGATGGAAGGATCCAGGGAGGGAATGGATGCAGAGGGAAGTGAATGAAGGGAGGAGAAGGGAAGGGTCGAAGGGAGGAGATGCCGGTACTCTCGATGGAAACTAACAGTGACTGAATGAGTTGGGAGGGAAGAGGGGCGGGGCAAGGGAGGAGGAAGGAGGAGGAGAGGGATAGAGAGGGAGAGGGGAGGAGAGAGGGGGAGGAGGGGGAGGGACAGAGGTATTTGTCCAAAGGGGTCTTTTGTTTGCAGATATGAGTGAGGCGTCCGCCATGGAGAGCCACGACGTGGAAGAGGGAGGGAGAGGGAGAGAGAGGGAGAGGGAGGAAGACCACTGATGAAATCCACCCTATTCAACGAATAGTTTGGTAGAGTCAGCAGTTTCCATCATTCTGTCTAAATGGAGAGTTCCTACAATAGAATGTATTGAATTATTAATCATAATTTCATAGCAGCACTGTATGTTGCATGTGATTCATCCCTCATTCAAAAAGATGGGGGGCAAGTGATCCAAGTGCTCCCTTGATGGATGGATCTACTGCCTATTCAACTGCTTCGGAGGCACTCCCATTCAGTATAATCATCTGTTTATCCACTGCTCCATTGTTCTCCGTGTGTTGGGGGAAGTGATGGGCAGGTCAAGAATCAGAGTGGGGCAGGACTTGTTTGTGCCCATCAGTCCATTCTCACATTCTCACCCTTCTATCCATTGCCCAATCAGTCATTACAATTAGCTCGCCCTCTATTCTGGTCCCTTTCTGTGCATTTTTCTGCGTCGCGAGGAGACTTTGAGGGGGGGGGGGGGGTGAGCATCGTTTGGATAGATGATGTATCGAGGAAGAAGGAGAGTCAATAAAAGGACAGAGATCAGACACACGAAAGTAGAGAAGCTGCCCTCTTATCACACTCATTCTTCCCTCAATTCATTTGAGATACTCAGTCACAGACGAAGGAAATAATGAAAGGATTCATTACCACAGTGAGAATGAGCTAATCGACAGGCAGTTGATGTGTGGAGACAATCGATAGTGGCAACGAGGAGCGAGTCTCGAAACGATCGAGACGGAATACGGTAATGTACACGTAAAATATCGATGGAAGGAATGCGAGAAGCAATCGATAATTTCGTCCTAGACATAAATCTTTACGATAAATAAAGAGTCGGGAAGAATAAGATTAGTCCATCTCATACGAGTGAGATGGGCTTTGCCTAGCCTACTTCGAGGGGCTAGGGCACGGGAATTATGGCAGATTCAATGGTGGTGAGGTAGCGGGTGCGGCCTGAGTGTGGTGTGGAGTGGGAAACGTCGGAATGGAGTGTCTAGATGGCCGTCTCGTTGTGTCTCTTCTGATGGGCGTAGATGAGCAGGCCGATCTCCTTGTGGCCATTCTCGACGGCAATCGATAGAGCAGTCGAGGAGTCCTGAAGAGATCAATTATCGATTGGGGAGATCAAAGATCACTCACGCAATCGAATAGACCCGCATCGACAGAAGGGGCGGAGAGAAGGAGTTGCACGAGTGCCTTGTGGCCGTGCTCAGCAGCACACATCAAGGCAGTGGAACCCTCCTCGTCCTGAATCTCTCACTCTTAATCCAGTTCCATCCATCTTCCTCTCCCTGTCTATCCCCCACCTGCACATTCACATCTCCTCCACACTCGATCAGTAGTTTGGCAGTCTCCAATTTCCCATGGGAGACAGCCAGCATGAGTGCAGTCTGTCCGTGGGGCTGCGCTCGCTTGTTCACGTCTCCCGCACGGAACAACCTGAGGAGTGTACGGTAGGAGATTATCGATCGATGAATACAGTACCTGTGGATGATGTTAACTTCAGCAGTGTCCTTCAGATCGACGAGAGCAGCCAACATCAATGGAGAGTAACCAGCACGATTAGGAATGTCCACCTGAAAGATCAAAGATCAACCAATCAAGAGCAAGCTACAGAGAACAATTTGATCACGATAAGAAGAGGGAATGCTCACATCAGCTTGGAAGTCGAGAAGCAAGGAGGCGACGGTGAGATTCCCGTTGGAGACTGCATAGTGCAGTGCTGTGTTCTCCTGCAATTATCCGTTCCACCACTCTCTGATTACGACTTCCTCCCATTAGCACCGATACTCACATTGGCATCATCGATGTTGATGATGAACTCGTGCAGATTGTCTGAGTGCTCCTTGACACACCCGAGGAAACTCGAGACTCTGTAAGATTACTGTATTGATATGTTCCCTCATCGATCGATCGATATGATGCTATCGTACCTCTCTACTTTGGCGCTTCGACTTGCTGCAGTCTTCAACCACTCGTGCTGCACCAACTTCATCGCCCACTCCTGAAAACCATTTGGATATTCCTCTGCTCGATTTGAGACTCTCTGAGTATTCCTCTAGTTCTTCACCACTGCTTCTTGCTTTTGCTTCGCTCCTGTCACATGTCCATCCAGAGTCTTGATCGCATCGATCAGTGGTTCAGATGGCTGCAATTATCGATTTGTGGGCGGAATCAGAAAAGGGGCGGGGCGAACCTCGAATGGTCCGTCGTCCTGCTCATTCGTGTCGTACGACCCTTCGGAGACGTCTGATTCCGAGTCAGAGCAGGTCCTGCATTTCATCATCAATAGGCAATCTCCCGACCCTCCACTCAATGTTTTGGTTCTCTTCGATCTCTCGTGGGGAGAAAGTCAATAGCGGGGACTTTCCTCGAATGCCCTTTCCTTCTCTTCTCTCCTCTTCTGACCCCACACACCAAACAGTTTGTGTGTCTGTCGGCTCGAACTGGGGATAGAGGAACCTCCCCTCCCCTCCCTCCCCCTCCCCCACTCCTCTCCTCCCTTCACACTCACTACCGTGTCAAGAGCTTCTCTGGTATCCCACACAGCCAACTTGTTTGCTGGCACGGAAAGTGCAGAGAGCGGGGGGTCGACAGAGTGGGAGATCAAAGATCAACTCACTCTTCCTCGATGGGTGGGGGGACTGCTACAGGGGCGGAAGAGGCGACAGCAGACGGCCACGAACCAAGGGTGCGCAACTCCGACCTCAACGAGACACATTGAATGCGTAAGGAAATTGCAGACAATTCGAATAGGCAATTCTTGGGGGTCAACTCACCTGAGTGGCGTCAGTCGATCGGCAGCTTCGTCTTCCTCGTCCTCTGTCTCCGCACGGACATTCGTCTCCACGACGTGCCTGCATTTTCACATATTGTAGTGTCTATTCTTAATGAAACAAAGAGGAACTGAGGAGAAAGAGCGCACTTGACAAACTTGGGCCTGGGAATTCGTGCGTCTCTCGGTTCGGGGATCTTAGAGACGACGGGAGGAACGGAGAGGGAGGAGTCTGACGATGCCGCCTGAGAGAAATGGACTATTGAGGGATAAACATCAACAACAAAAAGGTAAAGGGTAAAAAAGAATATGGTGAAGTGAGATCGCTAATGAAAGTGAGCGATACCTTCTTGAGAGCAATTTTTCCCTTGAGAGCCTCGCTGGGTTTCTCTGATGGAGTGGAAGTGTCTGTGGTTGTGGCTGAGAGACGGAGATCATCCTGAAACATTCATTTGTCTATTGCGGGGAATGAGGCCACATTGTGAATCCAATGGATGGAAGAGGGTGATCTCACCTCGTCTTCAGTGGACTTGCTAGTTCTTGCCCGTAGACTCCTGAATACTCCTCCCCTCACGAAGGCCTTCCCTCCCTCATCAGATACCAACAACTTCTTCAGAGACGATAACTGCAATCGATATTTGTTATTTCTCATTGAATTTTCGGAAGAGAAGCGATCCTCCTGTTATAATTTTGGCCGAATAGCTGACCTCATCTTCACCGAGTTTCCTTGACTCTTCTTCCTTCTTCTCAACCACAACTTCCTTCTCCTCTTCTTCTTTCTTTTCTTCGATTTCATCCTTCTCCTCCTTCTCCATCTCGATCTTCTCCGGTGACTCCGTTCGCTCATCTGCATTCACATGTATCTACGTTATCTAGATGTACTTATTTGTTGCAAAGCAACGATACACTAGATTTATCGTCCTGGTTAAACTAGTAATGGAATGGTAGTCCTCCTAACCTTTCTCTTCTCTGATGATCACTTCCGAATCGAGTTCCTCATCCACTTCATCGATCATTTCGTAGTCTGGAGGAGGATCAGACACCTACAAACACCATTTGAGTTAAGAAAGAAAGAATGAACAATGTAAGTAACATCACCCACAGGTGACTGTTGGGGAGTGAGTCCATTCGCATTCTCGTCCTTCCCTAACAAATTCTTCTTCTTCTCTTCCTCGTCCTTCTCATTCTGATCAGCAGAAGGAACCTTCAATTGAAGAAAATGAAGGCATGAAATTGTGCAGCATTAGAGACAACAGAATGTAGGGAAATCTTTTGATTACGCGAATCTGTATTTTTCCGAATTCCCTTGACTTCTCACTCACTTGTTCCATATTAGGTAGAATCCAGCTAGATTCCTCCATTTCCCTCTCTGAGATCTCACGAGGAGAAGGAACAACTTCCTCTGAAATACGCCCTTCAATATAATTTCACAGATATTGCAAGGCTCTCTTCATCCATTCTTCGGATAGTGATCGTCAGTCTTTCTCACCAGTTTGTGCCTCGTTCTCGTTCACTTCAACGTGGACTGCATCAGATGCTCGATCGATGACATCACGCACCTAAAATGTGATCGTTATGGTCCAATGAGGGAGTATCTTCACGGTACCTCTTTCTGGACAGTACTGGTGGCTCTCTCGATCACAGCAGCCTTCACTTCCTCCTCCACTTCATCAGTCTGCACATGGAAGTGAACGAAGTCTCTGAAGACCATCCATTCTTATTTGTCCATTGTATACGACCTAGGACCAAAACACCCTCCCGCTATTTAAGAAGTTTCTGTGTCCATTACATTTTTTCTCTAGGCAGCTGTTATTCTATTTAATTGTAACATCATTCAATTTCGCTATCATCATAATTATGACCATTTGATGCCACCATTTCACTGTTTCTCTTTTCTTCTTCCCTACAGACTGTACCACTACAGTATCCACTAACCGTCTTTCAGTCTCCGACCATTTCTCACTCGTCTCTGCAGCATTCGCATCCGTCGCTGCATCGATGACTCGAGGAACTGCAACTGATCTTTGATCTCTGCTTCCCTCTTCCCATCTCTTCACCCTCAGTGGCCACTCCGACCTCCTTCACTGCTGCAGTGGTCGTCTGTGCTGCAGCATCGGAGACTGGTCGATTGAGTCTACAAGGAGTGATTTGCATACACTCTCACGTATTGATCTTCGTTCTTCGTATTTTTCCCAATCGTCACGTATCAGTCTATTCTTCCATTTCCCACGTACTCCATTGTCCCTTTCTCCTCTTCCTCCCCTCATTCCTACTCCCTGTTCTCCTTCCCGAGTGGTAGCCTCCTCCACTTCAGTCATGTCTGTGGTCGCGGATCCCTCTACCTGTGACCTACCCGTCGGAGGTATACCGTAGGATGGTACCGGGCTGGAACCAGCTACCGTACCTAGTGGCTTAACCACGCCCCCTCAGGCGGCACCTCTACGCATCAGCTCATCAACAGCTGCGTCAAACGAGTCGCCTTTAAGGTATACGGTAATCATCTGATCTTTGATCTCTTTCCTCCTCAGGTGCGCACCTCCAACAACAAGTACTACCGAATCAAGCCAGTTTTCGGCTTTATCGACGCAGGTAATCGATTAACTACCGTAATAATTGAATCAATGGTTGGTAGGCAACTCCTCCACTCTCGAGATCACTCGTCTGCCAGGAGGACCCGACAAGGCCGATCGACTCCACGTCGTCTATGTTGAGGTACTGGTCGGTCTTAGATTTCTGACTGATCTTTTATCTTTGAGGTGTCTCCTGATGTGAAACAAGCTGAGAAGGCGCTCACGGGATCGGCCACTAAGCAGTTCATCGTCCCCCTCGGAGGAATCCCCTCCCAACCGGGTCAGCCATCAATCCATGGTCTTTGATATTTGACCTTTTGCAGGTAGCGAACCCGAGGTCTCAGCGGTGACTCCCGTCTAGTGTAGTGAGAAGAAGGAAGGGACGAGATTCTGTTGGTGGTATCAGACGATAAACTAATTTTGATTCCTCGCTTAAACTCCAATCAAAGCAGCGAGACTCTGATAAAGTGTGAATCCCCTATTCATTTCCCCTTCTCACCTCTCCGTCAATTCCTCCACCATGGCTCTCCATTGCGAACACTCGAGACAAGGCTTGGCCGGAGTGGGAGGACCAGTCCAACAAGAGGCATCTACCACGTCCCTGAAGGGATACTGTAGGAGCACTGTAGGGTACCGGAGACAATGCATAATGTAGGAGTGCTGTAGGGGTACGGAAGGTGGAGATCATTACCTGACAGGAAAAGTGGGTGCTTGTGAGTATGGAGTAAATGGAGCCGAGGGAGGAGTGGATCCATTCGCCTGAAGAGAACAATATAACTACAGTTGTCGATCATAGTTTGCACGTTCTACCGTATCTCTTACCATAGTCTCTCTTCCTGCATAGAGAGCAGTGGGACGGACTGGGGGAGTGACGAAGTCAGGGGAAGAGAAATCATCGATGGGAGTGACACTCACCAGTCTCTGCCAAAGATACTTTTATTCAAACTATCAATTTATTCAATCTAGTGAAGTCAAAATGAGAGTTATGAGAGAATAGATACGCTGGATCTTAATGAAAATATTTCAGATGTTATGCATGTGTGTACAGTAAAAGAGATGATTGATAATAAAATCGATATTGGCATATTCTCAATGGAAGAATCGAAATGTCTCACTCTGGGCATCTTTGGACTGGTGGAGAAGTATCGATTACGGGAAGAGGACAGCTCTGACTCACGAGATCTACAACACGTTTCTTATTTTTTTCACGGCTTTAAAAAAAAGGTAATTTCATTGATCTTAGAACCATGAGATGTCAGCACAGAGAAAATCGTGTAACACGAGTCTCCTGTAAGAATGCAGGAACGCTGGCTACTAGAAATATTTCGTAAATTGAGCGACTTATGTTTATTGTAGCAGGTAGATCACAAAAATCGATAATGAGCAGATTCGACCAAATCAAGTGGATGGACCTTAGTCTAACCCCCAATAGTGTCCACCAACCAAGTTACAACGAAATCGGAGACACAAAATATTTTCTAGTAGCAAAAGCGCCTCGTTTTCCTACACTTTTACAGGAGACCCTTGGTAATTCATCTAACGTTGATCAAATTATGTAGAATCTCGTGCTAACCTTCTCGAACTGTATATCTCTCCCAGTGAATTTGTGGGTGGAGAATAGATAGGAGGAGGCGCTGAAATAACGCATTTACTTATTTCTGTATACATTTTCTTTCGTTTGAAAGTTTCGTCTTCTGTGGGCGATAGTTACTCGAGTTAACATACGTGGAGGAAGTCCCTCTACTCTCGATCTGAGTTCTGATTGGACGAGTGATGGAGTGGATGGAGTAGAGGAAGGGAAAGGACGACGACGCCACGAAGGAGAGAGAGGATCCACGGGCTGAAGGAAGGAGAAGATCGATTAGTGAGAAGAGAGAGCATTCCATTCGTGCATCACGAATGTTTTCATTGATCATCATTTCCGTTGGAATCTAAGTATCTTCATGATCTATTGAATAACTCTGGTAGAGGGAGAAGGGAATATCTTCTCACCGCGGATTCTCCGTGTACGGGGGAGAACATCCTCTGCGGAGTGGGTGATTCTGATACTCTGGCAGCATTGAGAGCCCTTCCCAATGCAGTCTGAGCTGCAGTTCCCCTCGAAGTTCCCCTCGTGGGAGGACGAGGAGCTGCTCCAGTAGCAGAGAAGGAGATCGGAGTACCACGATAGGTCGAAGAGTCGGAGATGTAACCAGAGTTGAGAGAATCGAATTGATTCGATCGATGGATTGTGGAATGAGCAGAGTGAGATGGACCATGCACTCGTCTGAAAAGAGAGACATTCCAAGAAATTACTCACGAAAGAATTATAAAAATTGTTTCATCTCATTTCTTTCTCACAATGAAATTGTTGAAGTTTCTAAGAATATCGTGAGAGAGAATAGTTTATCAAGTGTAATGGAAGCTGACCTTGTTTCTCTAGCAAGAGCATCTTCCAGATCGGACATCATATTCTCGATGGAATCACTGCAAGGAGATACTATCGTGAGTGAAATACTCCATCCTTCTTTTTGCGTCGTGCCCTTCAGCAGATTCTCTTTCTTCTCACAGTGTTTCTGCCGCCTTACTCATCGAGTGCAAACTCTCTCTTACTCATCTTCCCTTTGTTGCTTTCCCTCTTCTTCCCTCTTACTACCGACAGAAATGAAGCATAAGGGAGTGACAACGACCAGAGAGAGATTGGAATGAGGCCTGACTACTGGAGATGACTGATGTTTCTTCCCTCGCAAGTTTACAGCTAACTCTACTCTGTCAACGATCAAAGGTCTGCTAATCCCTTCTTCATTCCCCCCCCCCTCGGAAGGATGAAATCTGATCGGTCTACTCGCTGCTTGTGACTACTCTAAACAACGAGGGCAGAAGATTGACCAGATAGAGGAGGAAGAGAAGGAGGAACTCAGACTTATCATGTTTAATCATAATAAAAGAGAGCGCCAATTCTTATTCACCCAGTGAAAAGACGCTCAATTTGCCGATGGAACAAAGGGGATCTCGATTATTCTCTCAAACAGATCTCATTACACTGCTTCTTTTCGTTTCATTTGACAGTCGTGGGAACCGATCGATGGGATTCAGATTCCGCCACTTGCATGTTTTGGAAGAACTTGAGGGGGCATATTCCGGAGTGAATGAAGGGCAGTCCGAGTGGACTTTCTCTCTCATTCATCAAAGGGGAAGAATGGAGAGAGTGACCTTGCAAGGGAGATAGTCAAGAGTTCCCTTAGATTCGAGAGAGCGAATAATGTGTCTCCAATCCCTCCATTCAATCACTGTGTACTCACAACTTCCTCTCGTTAGCGCACAATCACTATCGTCTACTGGAAACAACTCCATTTTCAAGGAGCAACAGTCCGTCAATGAGATGGGGATCGGAACGGAGAAAGAGAGGAACGGGTTGCGCCATCGTTATTACACGGTAGATTTCCATCAGTGGCTCTCTTCGTTTCGTGAGATCCCTCTCCCGGATCGTGCGCTAACGGTAGATCAGATAAGAGAGAGAGAGAGAGGAACCTATCGAGGGAAGAGAGAAAGAGCCTGATTGACGGTTGACATGATCACTTTGGATAGAGATCATTCACGGATTGAAAGGAAAGAACATGAGAATCTTGGAAGAAAATCGATTGATCAAAGAGAATCGAAGCTGATACGATTCCCCTAAACAATCTGGGCGGTGTTCTTCTACAGGAGCAAGCACTTGCTCCCTTCTCTCTCTCTTCTTCTCGTACCTCATGAGACTGCCGACGGGACTCATCATTCCTCTCCTCTCCTCCTTCCTCAATTGCTGGGTCCTCGATGATCCCGAAGGACCTCTCTTCCCCGCAGCAACCTGACACATTTCATTCACATGCTATCACCTTAAGGTACATTTTTTCTATTCACAAAATGATACTGTCCATTGCTGAGACCGAGGGATATTTCAAGCAAAGATGTAACAGCAAAGAATGGAAGTGTACCTCCTCAGCGAATTCGACGAATCCAGTGTCGATGTGGTAGCCGTGCGGACAGCACGAACACCGATACATCCAGACTAAAGAGAGAGAGAGAGAGGGGGGGGAGAGGAATGGGTAGGAGGAGAGACTCAGTATCATCCTTCACCAAAAAGCGAATGAAAATAGTATCGAGTATCGAACGAATATACGGCAAAATGGTGAAACGATCAGGGGGTAATTAAGAATGAAGAAGAGTGAATGAAGGTGTGATGATCTCCATCGAGAAGAGGAAAGAGTACACGAGGAGAAAACACTCGAGTGCAAAATCAGCAGGGAAGGAAAGGAATCAAAGCAGAGTCTGGTTCTTCTCCCCCCCCCCTCTCTCCTCCCTCCCTCCATGACATAATCAGCATCGGTCTCACGGTTGGCAAACAGGGTGACTAGACAGAAAGGAGAACTGTTAGACTGAAGAGATGAACCACTCATTCGAAATCTTCAGGGGGTGTCGAGAACACTCTTCCTTCACTTTTCTTACGCAGACTTCATTTTTTTCGGAAATATTTTGCGAAAATCAGCTGGGAAACATATTGACTCAAAAAAACTGCAAAGAAACAAAAAATGCAACATATTGTTTCAGGTGCATGACGTAATCTAGGGTCTTTGTACAGAATGAGAGAATGTTTACATGACGAAGGAGGAAGAGCTGCAAAATCATGAGAGGAGGAGGGAAAAGAGGGGAGGGAGGAAGCAGAAGAAGCACGGAACTGATACCACTCCTGACCCCAACGATCATCTCTTACGCAAGCAAGAAAATGATTGAATCCGCAGAGTTGATGAGCTAAAAGAGGATGGAGATCGAGAGAGAACTGAATAGAACGAAATGAGAGGTGAAATTGGAGCAGAGAAGATGCTTTGATTAGGACGGATCTCTCCCAGTGATAGGAAGAGAGACGAATCATAGACCTTCCCCACTTAGGAGTAGAGAGAGAGAGATCTAGGAAGAGAGAGGGAGAGACGGGAGAGATAACGGGTATAAGGAAGGAAGGAGGGGTGAATCGTAAGACATTGATTGATCCCTTCTCTCGACTCCGCCCACTTCAGACATTGCCCCTGAGGGTCTATAGAGGGAGTGCACTCTCGGACCTCCCTCGAGTCATCTGCCCGTTCCTTCCTGGAAGACTAGAAAACAATTGTTGCCTCTCCTCTCTCTCTCCTTTCCCTTCTATCTCATCGTACTGTGTAACAGATCTGAGAGAATGAATTGCCAACACCCTTTATCTTGCTGGCACCTAATTAGGTAACAAATCAACAGACGATAACATCAAAACAACAACAGATCAGGTAGGTAAACGCTAACCATGGGAGAGGCTAGATGAAACGACTACAAACATCAACAATTGAACGATGAGGTAAACCTTAGTATTTCCTTCTGAACCCTCCCCCTCCTCCTCCTCGATCTCCACCACCTCTTCCTCTGAATCCTCCTCCACCTCTGTCTCCTCTTCCTCTGAATCCTCCTCCACCTCTGTCTCCTCTTCCTCTGAATCCTCCTCCACCTCTTCCCCTTCCTCCATCTCCTCCTCTAAATCCCCCTCTTCCTCTTCCACCGTCCCTCATTCCTCCTCCTCTTCCTCGGAATCCTCCATATCCTCCCCTTCCTCTTCCTCTAAATCCTCCTCCTCCTCTGTCTCCTCTTCCTCTGAATCCTCCACCTCCCCTTCCTCTTCCTCCGAACATCTTCATCTTCTTATGCGGGGGTCCTTCTTCATTGTCGGATGGCTGCAATCAATAAGTAAATTAATCCCTCGTATCTCCTGCTACGGTCCTTCTTCTATCATTTCTGCATACCTTGAATGGCTCGTCTCCGTCTTCTCCTGCCAAGAATTGGAAGTCATCGTCATCTCCTCCCTGATGGATGTCTGTTCCCGTGGCGACAGGGCGGGTTACGGTAGTCGAAGTGGCACTGTCTCCCCCATCCTCAGCCTTCTTGCCCCACTTCTTGGACGAGAGCACGCGAGACTTGTCTGGAATGATGCTCTCTTCATGAGGATATGTCGTCTTTCTTTCTTTCTTTTACGGGGTGAGTGCTTCAACAGGGAAGGAGGGAGAGGGGGGATGGCAACGAGATGGCTGAAATCACCTCGTAAAAGGGTGTTCTTAGCGCTGTGAATCGACAAGATATTCGACTGTCTCTTTCTGTCCACACTCTCTGTCTATACCCCCCCCCACCCTCCATCACCTTAATCTATAAGTGCCAACTCGGCAAAAAGGGAGAAACACACACTCATTGAGAGGCAAGAGAATGAGCGAGTATCAATTGTCTCTCCCACGGCCATCTCCGATAACCTCCCTTATCAACTGCACAAGGCATTCTTCGAGTCAACCGACGTCATTTCAATGATAATCGGATTTTATGGGACTGAATCGCAACTATTCAATGGGCGTTGTAATGATTGGAGTGGATTGGAGAAATGAAGAACACTACTCAAATCCAACCCTTTCATCAAAAGGAACATTACTTTAAATTAGGCCATTCGACTACCATTGAGAGCTCAATTGAACGTATCACTTGGGCTTTCTACAGGTATTAACAGCACAAAAAGGGATGAGTGGATGAGTGGAGCAGCAGGAGTCTCGATTGCCCCTTTGTGGATTGAATCATTCCATTAGATGCTCTTCTTCCCTCTCGTAACTATCACTTACTCCCATTATATTCCTTGCAGCCAGAGTACCACCTAGGAGAAAGTTTGTACAAAAGAAGTGGCTCGCATAACTGGAGGAATGAGATGGAGGGGTGCAATGCAAAGTGACACTTTGTGCCCTCAGGGTGATGTTTTGTCATACTCTCACGATCAAGTTGTTGTGGTGCACACTGCTAGGAAGCATCGCATAATGAGATCAAGCATGTGAAATCCTTCATCTTTTCTAAGGGTAGCTCATCGTCAATCATCTCAGCTGCATGAAGAAATGAATGATGTCCCCCTCCCTTTCAAGTTATCCCCCCTATCCTGCTCCTCTTCACTTTTTGGCCCATCCTCTTCTTGCTGCAATTATAGCGTAACTTTCACGCTTCACGACCTCGAGTTCATCGGTGTTTCGAAAAGAACGAAATAATAAAGGATTGACTGCCTCATGAACACGACAGAATGAAACCCGCATCTGGTCGTCATCCACTACTGGACACTCCCTCCCCCCTCCGCCCCTCTCATCAACCTCATAAATCGCCCCCCGACCATTACAATACAAGTGTGCTAAAAGACTAAAAGATACGACAAGAGAACAATTTCAGGAATTGCAAGTCTCTCTTTCGAATCGAGAATATCGTCTTGACTAACTCGACCTTGCACTATACTAACCCCTTAATTCGGAGCAGTAAATACTCATTATGCCCCCCTCTCTCTCTATCTCTAGGATCGACTCATTATCCCCCCCTCCGCCTTTTATTGTCATTAATTAGGCTCTCAGAGTTCCCCGGCCAGTAGGGATTTCCAGAACAGTCTACAAATCAACTAATCAATATATTACCATACCTTTCTTTGCCTCCTCATCAGCCTCTTCCTTTTTAACAGCAGGCCTCTTGATCCCTGGAAAAGATAAAGTGAGATGGGCAGATATCTCGATGAATGAGTCTCCTGTTTCCCTCTATTCTCATAGATTTTTTTCATTCTGCCTTACCATATATTCAATAGGATTAGCCTAGTCCTACTCAATCTCCGCATCCTCCCCCTTCCCTTGTACTCCCATCACAAAGGTCACTCTGCTGTCCTTACGATTCCTCCCTTTCGGAGCACTGGGAACGAAATGAAAAAGGGTGTGGTCACAGCCCTTTCCTTCACGCTTCTTCGCAAGCTTGCACTTTGAATAAAAGCTACTAGTCGATATACAGCAGCTCCTTATCACTACCGTACCTCGTGGCTTGAGCTCCTCTTCGTCTTCCCCTCCTCCAGTTTCCATGGACTCGTTCGCTTTCTCCTTCTCATTTTGTTCCTGAAATATATAATTAGTTCTGATTACCATTGGACGACAACACAATATCAATAGTCAATTCGAATCAGTCATTAATGCTCTTCCCCTCCAGAATGGGTCCTCGTGGAAGGGGTTCTCCCAGGGTACCTTGAGTGCCTGCTTGTCACAGTTCTTCCTCAGATGCATCTTACTCCCGCACAGATCGCATGAACCCCCTGCAGAGAATATCTCTCGAGAGAATAACAGGGGTCTATCATAGTGGTACGATGGAGAACATATACCAAAGTAACAACACTATAGTTTCAACTGCAAAAGAAGGAAGTCAACAATAACAGAAAGGCTCTATACATTTACACAACGTAAACCATTATTGGCATAGTTTTGCTTGCAATACAGCTTCAAAAGTCAAACAGATGCTTGAGTGATTGGATATCTCCGACTGACCGTCGATGTAGATTCCGTGTTCGTTCTTCTCGCATTCCTTCGACAGATGACCACGAGCACCGCAGATGAAACAAGTGGCGTGAGGGAAACCTGCCAAGAAAGGAATGATGAAAGACTGCAGAGGACGGATACAAGCGACTGACATCCCATCTAGATGACAAACTTACAATTAGATAATAACTACTGCTCCTCCTTTATTATACGCAGTTTTTAGATGTACACATACGTATATGTACAGTGAGAAATACAATATTTCTAAATAATGGGCGCTCCAAAATGATCAGTATCGTACCCTTGATCTTGTCCTTCTTGGGGCACTTGTAGATGGCGTGTTCCATACTTCCACACTTGAAGCAAATTCCCGTTCCTGAAAGTGATATAATATATAAGGAGTTGAGGACGAATAAAACTAATGCTGATGTCCATGCTAGTTAATCTAGAACCTATTGTCTTTCAAAAATTAAATGAACAAAATTGATCTACTTAGTAAGAAGCAATACCTTCGTCAAGTTTCTTCTTCTTCTCGGGACAATCAGCGAATACGTGTCCACGCTGACGGCAGTTGAAACACTCCAGATTCACCCTGGGAAACAACAATACTCTCCCCTTCCAATTATTCCATTGTTATCTGCTTAGCTTCTTTCAATGGCAACACTAAATTTTTTACACCGTATCCTCTGAGGGAGCACAGGTCACTCACGGTGCGTGTTGCATCTGTCTGGTGACTCTCCTCCTCTCTCTGGCCTTCCACTTCTTGAGTATCGCCCCGCACTCCTTCCGACTCACTCGCCCCTCTCGTTGCAGCGCATTCACCGACTTCTGAAGGAACATTGACATTACTACTGTGAAATTAATACATCCAGTAATAAGGAAAATTGCAAAATCACCACTATTCACAGTTAATTCTCGTCTAAACAAAGATTCGGGAAACTCGCCTTGACTTGCTCGAAAGTGCCCTCCATCTGCACGAGTGCTTCCGTCTCTTCACGAGTCAACTGAGATCCCTGCAACCATCGGATTGCTCGGATGATTACACGCAGGGGAGATACTATTGTTACTCATCAACCCAAGTGATAGTCCGACCTAGTGCCGAATCTATCAATGCAACTTATTTCTCTATGTATGGTAGTTTAGTAAAATAAATAGATAATTGAAAGTAGCCTACTTGGGCAACCTCATCCTCTCCTCCCATTGTCTCCTTCCAGTAATCACAAGCTTCGTTGCGAAGAGCCGTCGTAATCCTACCAATATTCATCTTTTGATAAAGAATTTAGAATTTAAAGAAGTGCATCAATGTGAAGGAAAAGTTTATAACTGTGACGTATAGTAATTTGATAGTAATTTGAGCATGCACAACACGTATTCAAGTACCTCTTAGTGAGCAGCAGCTTCTTCATCCATCTTCTCAGATGTTGCTCATGCTTGAATCGGCTGAGCTGCGATTTCAGGTCATCGAGCGACGCGAAAACTGTCTTGTCTGGAAGGAGTTCAGGATGAATACAACAAGCTATCAGTGCTTTGTTTTCTCTTTCAAAGGAATCCAAAATAAATGCAATATCATACCGGAATCATGGTCTTCTTTGACGAGATCCTTAATCTTCTTCAATTTCTTGTCCTCCTTCTTCTCAACATTCTCTGGCTCTTCTTTCACTTCCGATGGGTCGAATCGCACTGATTTCTTCTCCTTCTTCACAATTGGCTTCGGAGTGGGAGAGGGAGCAACCGCCACCTTAAAAGATTAATTACTAACTGCAATAGGAATCGCTAGTAAGTAATTGAATAAACAAAATATTGGGAATGTGAGAGCAATCAATCGAACGCCTAGAATAATAATTAGAAGTACCTCATCATCATCGTCGTCTTCTGCACTATCTTCCAATTTGAGAGCGTCGATTCCTTCTGATTCCTCATTAGCATCAAAAGATACGAGATCGAATGTAGAGACCTGAACATTATCACTATCAAAAGAGAAAATATCACTGAAAAATATACAAGAAAAATGTAAATGACCTCGTGCTGCTCCAATCCTTCGCGAATCTCCTCGTCTGAGACCTGTAGAGGAAAGGCATTCAGAAATTCAACAATATTGAATCAGACCTTCTTCCGCTCTTCTTTCACTTTTATCGTGAGCTCCGTTCCGCTGCTCGTAGCGCCGACAACCTTCTTCTTTACTTTTAACTTCTTTTTCGTCTTCTTCACCACGCCAACTTCACCCATCTCTGTGAAAAAAAGATGCAATGAAGATATTCGATATTCTTAGACAAAAAACAAAGAAGAAACTCGAAAGGAAATTGATAAAAATGGTAGGTCAAAATTGTAGACAAGAGAGGCGACGCCTGTATGCGACGCTTGAGAATGACGGGGCATGTATTACTCGCTTGAGCACATTTATCATATTTTTACAAAGCGATTTATCAATACTTTTTATATTACACACGATATATATTTAATTCTTATACATAAATCATTTCTACTCTGTATAACATCCATAATCGCATATCCAATCTCTCTTATACAATAGTTGCTTTTCCGTAGGGTGCACGAGCTTCTGAAATATAAGATTGTTGCTTAGTGATGATGGAATTCGAATGAACCTCAATATCGAATTCCTTCTCATTCGCGCAAGGTAGAAGCAATTCTTGGCCTCTAACTCTCATCCAAAGAGTTGCAGCTGTCTGAAGTGGTCTTTGATCTCTCGTTCATTTCGTAGTACGGTACTCCCTCCATAGACTGAGTGACCTACCTTCGTTCCCTCCCAAATAGGGCAGGCGCCGTGCAGTGATTCCTTCAGCTTCTCGTGCTGGGCATCTGAGATAATCAATATCAGGATAATCAGGGCGACTACCGTACCCATGTTCAACCAGACGATGGCATCGCCCTTCTCAGGCTGCACCGAAGTCCCAATTCGAGGGAATACCGTACCTACAAGATACGATACTCCACTTGTACAGTATACCTCTTACCTCCTCCCTTCTCAGCAGTTTGCATGATGAATAGAAAGGTCATCAATCGATTTCCTCCTCCTCGATACCACGCGCATCGGTTAGCAATCTCCTCAGTTGCATAGTCGAGGTAATCTAGATCATTCAATCATCACTGCTCATTTCTCCCTTCACACACCATAGTGTGGTGCGTAATGACCTCCAGATTTGTAGCTCAGCACCTGCAGATCGACTAGTACCGTACCCCCGATCTACCGTATACCTGGAACTGCTCAGCCATCCTGAATTCAATAAAAGGAAATCGCTGCTGAATATGCTCGAAAATCTTAAATCAGTCTATTCTCCTAACGTTTCCTGTAATGACTCACCTTAGACGAGATTTCGTATTCGTGATGGGGAAAGAAAGTTCCATTTGCGTTTCTTCCAGCACTTAGTGTATTCTTTCCCGTATTTTTATCTACCGTCGACTGAATCCAAATCTCAGGCAACTGACTAGACTCTACTAGAGTGTGGGATACCTGTATTTCGAGTTCCTCCTTCTTGATCACTTCGAGCAACTCATCAGTGTATGCAGAGGGAATGAACTCCTTGAGAACGACCAGAAATGAATCCAGACTCCTCACCTACATACGAATATTCTTGTTCGTCACTCGGTCTAATCTCACTTCCACTTTTACAGTGTACAGGAAGATACGGTAGATATGGCACTGGAGTCCTGCAGAGAAGATTTGGCAGTCAATCTAGGATGTACACCCCTCACCCGGCACTCCTATCTTGTCTCCATTGCACGTATTGATGTATTCCTCATTCCAGTGGGGATTGTTCTTGATCTCCAGCAGCAATGCCTCATCCACTGATCCGTGAGAACTGCAGAAGGGAGGGGGCAGTCAACCCTTAGCTACCCAAGACATACCGTACTCCCGATAAAGATAGGAGCAGAACGAGAGCTGCCCTCATTATGGGAGAACCGCGAGGTGAATGGAAACCCGATAGGAATGAGCCCCGTCATCACTCGCCATTCTCTACATGCAAATACCAGTGAGATGCTCGTTCCGCACGCATTCCCCATTCCTTCGGTGTCTAAGTGCGAGATATGGGCGAAAGATAATTTATTGCCAGCTTGGGACGAAACACATAACACAACATCAAAAAATATTATAATCGGGAACAAACTAGAAAACGTGGAATCTTGGGCTAACGAGTCTCAAGATTTTGCAAGATCAATAAAACTGAGTGTTTGGGGATATCATAATGGATTCCGACATGAGGGCCTTCGAAGCTACGGTAGGAATGGATAACAATTAAACGTCAAATGCGAGGGACCACCATCTAGTAGGGGGCATGTCGATCGCCTCTGTGTCCCCCTCCTCCTCCACCACCTCTCATCGGTCCTCCTGCAAAAGGAACATTCATTGCTGCACATCTTCAATTTCGTAAGGGAGAACAAAGGGGATCGATATTCAGGTTGTCAGTCCCCATCCTTACCTCCTCCTCCTCCTCCTGGCTTTGCTGCTCCACACCGATTGCACTCCTGTCTGAATCCGAAGTTGGAGTTGCCGCACTCGCATGGCCAATCTCCCGGTCGGTTGTCCATGTTCGCATTCCCGCCTCCACGACCACCTGAAGAGAAAAGTCAAGTCAATTGCCAAATATATAAAGTATATAGCAGAGTAAAGTAAATCAAAACGTACCTCCAAATCCTCCTCCTCCTCCCCCTCCCCCTCTTCCTCCTCCGAATCCACCTCTTCCTCCACGATCACCTCCGAACCCTCCTCCACGACCTGCATTATGATAATACAATTGCCACCTTTCCTACTGGGTGTTATTACCTCCTCCACCTCCACGTCCACCACCGAATCCTCCGCTCTGTCTAGCGGGATCAGCCTTGAAACGAGCGAGAGTCAGTCGCATCCGATCCTCGCATCCAGGGAACGACTGGCCTGTACATTGTCACATGAGCACAGTATCAAATCAATAATTACGTACGATTCAAGTGCATCAATTAATGTTGACAAATTTTTGACACGAATAAAGGGAGGGAGATAGAGGGATGGAAGTGGAGAATCAATCCGACTTCACTGACCGTCGTAGGTGGCGATAATCTTGGCTGCAGTGTCCCCGTCCACGAATGTGATCATGCACTCGCCCTTGGGCATTCCCGTGTTCCTGCAAGTTCCCAGGGTAGTACAAAATGTTGGAAGTGGAAAATATTTAGAAATAATCCAAGTAATAAAATGACAAGCACGTCTGCTCCAAGAACGAGCGAGGGAAGCAGAACTAACCTATCAGTGTAGATCTTGATCCTGGGGGCGCCAGTCTTGTCGTGCTTGGCGATTTCTCCTGCCGCAGAGAAAACATCCGCTATGTAGCCCTCATTCGCACTGTGATTAACTCATTGAATAACTATGAAGATATTACAACTAATTGGCAAGGAAGGAATGGATATAAACTGACGAGGTGGGAATGTTCTGGACGAATACAGTTTCCTTCAGTTCGACTTCTCCATCACGAGGGGCACGGGGTCCTCCCGATTGTCCTCCTCCCATCCCTCCTCTATCTCCTCCTCCTCCACGGCCACCACCACCACGTCCTCAAAGAGTATTCTTCACTGATATTTTGCAAAACCATAATTTCAATTTTATATGGCAAGTACCTCGTCCGCCACCGAAGCCTCCTCTTCCTCCACGATCACCTCCGTATCCTCCTCCGCCATATCCAGGACCTCCCCCTCCTAAACGATTAAGATACATCTTGCTCAAAACCCTACGGTAATTGAAAACTCAATTGAGATGTTAAATTACCATAGCCTCCGTATCCGCCATCGCCCCCGTATCCGGCATCTCCTCCATATCCTCCGTAGTCTGAATAGTAGGCGTTTTTTAGAGAGAAAAAAGCACACGATCATACCTCCTCCGTAGCCTCCACCATTTCCGTATCCGCCGTAGTCTCCACCGTATCCACCTGAAACAATAATATAAAATATGAACAGGAAGAGTTGACACGGTCGGTTAGAATGCGGGAGACCAAGCAGAAAGCTGCGCGCTATATCTCAGTTGTGTCAAGGGATTCGGCGGGGCGAGGTATTTATAGAAACCGACTGTTTAATCATGTTTTAAATTTTATTTTAAAATTTAACTTGGCTGTAAAAAATCGTACCAGGGGGTCCTCCTGCTCCACCATATCCTCCTCTGTCTCCCCCTCCCCCTCCTCCTCGTCCTCCTCCGCCCCGTCCTCGATCACCGCCTACAATGACATCACTCAAATGGACGAACTAGATTGCATCATGCAGAGTGAAAGACGTCAGCAACATCACGACACATCATATTTTGTTGTCTGTAGAATAAGGACCTCACTCAATGCACTCTCTCCAATAATTTCGACGAACCAATGCAATGTCCCATTAATACCAAATATTTCATTACGCGAAGCAGATTTTCAACAACGGTATTTATTTTCGAATTTCGCGGACACCCGGCATAATTTCACTCACAATTTCTGTATCGCCCACGCAGCAATTTTATTTGTATTCATACGTGGCATGGGATTTCCTAAATGTATGCAAACAAAGAGACTGCTACATACCACGTATGAATTGATAGAAAAAGAATAGAACCATAAAAATATATTCTTTCGATCATTTTCAGTACCTGAGTAACCACCTCCTCTAGCTCCGCCGCTCGGAGCACTGAAATATGAATTCACCGAGTGATTATGACAAGAGAGATACAATTCTCGAAGTTTATTGTTTTCATATTTTCACTCGTTTTATTTTCTCAATTTTCAACGAATTTCGGTGAATTCAATCATTTTTTCCTTGATAACGCGTCTCGTTTCGATCGACACTTGAGAACCTGCCACGGACCAATTTTCCCTGAATCGAGACTGGATTTCCATTCCCATCAAACCCTTTAGAAAATTTTACCTTTCGCTGTTTTCACGAGAAAATTAAAATAAATGGCATCAAAGACTAACCCTCTGAATCCACCGCGTCCTCCTCCTGGGGGCGGGGGTCCCGCATCTCCTCCACCCTGATTGTCCCATCGACTCGGCCCACCTTAACATGTACACTTAACTGCCATGCCATAGACTTGAGGATGTACTCACGTGCAGGAGGAGCTCCTCCTCCGCCGCCTCCTCCTCCTCCGTACCCGCCTCCATTGCCGTATCCACCATAGTACTGAATTAATGGAATATAGGCCTTTTGTAGTTGAGTGGCAAGGGTCAGATCGTTATGACTCACATCTCCTTCTCCTCCAGCAGCAGCACGCGGGGGTCCTCCAGGTCCGGGTGGTTTTCCCCCAGCGGCAGCCCCTGATCCAGGCCCGCCAGGGGGAGGAGGCTGTCCGATCGACGCGTAGTACTGCGCCCACGCACGCTCGTACTCGGCTAGTGTCTACAAATATCTCGTTTAATCACGAGGAAACTAAACTATACAATCCACAACATCAAAAAGCTTAAAACATAAAAAAAACGTACTGCAGGGTCGTACTGATATCCCTTATCTCCGCCAGCTGCTCCGTTCGCTCCTCCAGGTGGTCCACGGCCCTGGGGACCTGCCGGGGGTGCCGAACCATTCCCGTAACTCGCCATCTCGTGTTCAAAAAAAGGCAAGTTTGAAATCTCTGTAAATACAAATTTAGCATGTCTGTGACATATAAATAGGTTTAAATCGAAGGGCAGCATACTCAATATCCACTAGAATATGAGAAAAGAAAGAGACGCAAAAGCAACGAGTGGAAGAACGGAAAAATGAATTAGAAGAATGAGAACGCGAGACGGCTTTCGAAAAACCGCTGACGCGTACTACCGTAACCAAACGCGTCGCGGTTCTGAGTCGTGAAGTGATTTATTTTAAATTTCACTGTAACACGGCATTTCACGGTCCGAATTGCCGGTTGACGAAACGACTTACAGACCCCCAAATGCACGCGTCGACGTTTGTGCACACCACCGTGGGAATAATTAAATTTTTGAATGATACCGTATCCATTCACATTTCCCAAGGGATCTCGGCATAGGACCAAAAATCAATCGATAGTTTCAATCGATATCAGGGTTTCTGCGATGACTTTTTCCGGCTCCGGTCTTGTGTACGGCGGCCAGGTGCGCGCACCATGCCGCACCCTGGCGGTGGTGTAGTGGGCGGAGTCTTGGTTTTGTGTGTGCTCGAAATGCCGTGTCTAAATAATTTAGACTAAATTATGGTTTTATCGATCTAAAGACATTCATACATTGAGAGCATTCACAACTATTTTGAGTATCCATTCGTTTCATTTTTGCAAGGCTCAAAATATTTCAGACCGCTTTTCATCTTCACGTGTACTTCGTCCTTTCACGTGCATCTCCACCGAGAGGAACATCGTTCCATTGGATCTCAACCTTGGTCGGGGCTGCATTCCCATATAGTCCACATTTGTACAGCGTGTCCTAGTTTCTTCCATTTCCCAAATTACACCTCTGAATCACACTGTGGTCCTTGGTGAGTCCTCAGTCGTCGTCTCTCGTCCGCCTGAGGGTATCCCTCCACAGAGTCGATGAGAGGCTGCGAGAGGCAGGCAGAGAAGGGAGAGATTGCACGGGAGATGGAGAGAGCACAGAGACAGTGTGGGTCCTCTCTGTATATTCAGCCAGAGTTTCTCCAGTCTCTCTTCAATTCGAGTGCTCTCTTTTCATACTTCTTTTCTTCTTTCTCCCTCCCTCCCCTCTCTCTCTCTCTTCTCCGCGCCCCTTCTGCCAACGTGAATGTGTGTGTGTGTGTGTTTCTTTTTTTCCTTCCCGATGTTTCGGCAGTCGGACATTCTCTTTTAGTGAGAGCCACTACTTCCTTGCTCATAGTGGCTGGCTCGTTCTCTGTGACAGGTAGTACCCATGGTCATTCTCGGACTAAAAATATCGAGTGGTGTGAACTGGAGATGCACCCACATTGAGACTCCGCCTCCTCTTTACTACCATGACGAATTCGAGAAACGTTCGAACCCATGAAATTGCTCATTTGGATTTCCCTTTTCATCTTGATGTATCTTCACATCTCAATTGATTCTGATCTCCTCAGGTGCACATTTGTCCTAATTCCCTTCCCATTCTCTCCACCACGAAATCGAACATCCAAAATGGGAATAAATCGCACCTAAACCATAGCCATTTCACCCCATTCATCTCGTAGTTTTCTGATCTCATCTTATTTCCGTTGCTAGAGGAGCCCCCCCTCCCCCCCTGTTTCCCCCTTCGATTTCTTTGCAGATTCTTCAGCTATTTTACATTTCCCATCAGCATTTTAGCTGGTCGAATTCACTAAAAAGATCTGAAATCAGTCCGATAAAATATTTCATTCAAATGATTTATTGGGCAGTTTTTGTCGTTTTCACTTGTTGAACTCTGTATGATTCATTTTTCCATTTTCATCTTCATCACATGAATGGAATATGAATTAGATGATATGTGGCTGAACTCAGGAAGGAATCAATGGCTCGTCTTCACAGTAAACCTTGACTCTCTCCATTTACAACTCCCTCTCCATTCTCCCATCATCGCAATCTTATCTAGACGGGAGTAAATCACCATTGATACCTTATCTCCCCTTCCTTCTCTCTCTCTGACTCACTAACTCCCTTCCGGAAACCTCATTTCAACCTTCCCTTCAGAACTTCTCCCATCCACATGCTTCACTCTCTCTCTCTTCCTTCCTCATACTCTCTTTCTCACTCTCCTCTTCTCTCCTCGATCTCTTCACTCTTCTTGTTCCCTCATTCGTGCCATCACTGCCCTCCCCTCCCTTCTCCTCCTCTCTTCCTCTCCCTTCTCTCCCTCTCTCCCCATCCATCTCCCCCTCCCTGATCACTTCCAACTTCCCTTCAGTTTCGATGCTTCCCTCACTCTTCTCTCTCATTCTTCCCTTCTCTCATCATAATCATTCTTCCTCTGAATCCTCTGATTGACTCTCTCTCTCTTCACTCGTCGATCCAATCCGAAACGAGTTGTTTCCCATTCGATCAATATCAATATCTCGTTCATCCATCACTATTTCCACACTCCTCTTCATTTCACTCTATTACTTTATCTGCCTCCTATCAAAGGACGCCTGTCCTATCCTTGACCTATGAGTGATCCATTCTCTCCCTTCACTTCGCACACTGCAAAGTCCTCTATTTTATCTCCAGAGCTTTTCAATTGGCTTCTAATTAAGTGTACGTTTCAACGTTGTTGATCTCTCAATCTCTGTCTCACCTTCTAATCATCTATTCTATTCTCGTCTTCAAGTGTCTTTTCTGAGCGTTGGTCGAATTATTTGTCGAGCAAACCTCTCCTATTTTTCACAACGTTATCATACTAATGATTGAAAAGCTCTTCATTTTCTTCAACGTAGACCTAGAAGAAGAGGAAGGGAATATTCATTAATGAATTGTTGCCCCTTGCAACACTTCAATCTCCTTATCAACTCTTTTTGTAACCACTCTCCCCCTTATCGCTTCTTCCCTCGATCGATTCCCATCCTTCCACTCCATCTTCTGTTCCCTTTTGAGGTTAGAATCAGATCGCGAGATGCCCCATCACACTTCTCCCTCTTCTTCTTCCAATGGACTCGCACAGCAGCACCATCATGGATCAGATGTGAGCACTCACCCTTTCTTTGTCCCCAACCCACTCTCCACTGATTGATTTGATTCCCTAATTCCTCTTTCTGCAGCCCCATCTGGATGCGTGTCGAGTGTGTGGCGACGTGCCTGCGAAGATGCACTACGGAGTGCTCGCGTGCTTCGGATGCAAGGGATTCTTCAGAAGGACGTCAGTCTCTCTCCCTTCCCCTCTCTCTCTCTCGTCAGAGGGAGTGGTTGGATCTCTCAGTTGTTTCATCGCTCCCTCCTCTTCCACTGATCTCATTCACACGAGTCCTCTTGCTTCTTCGATCTCACTCCGTTCAAACTCGCAAAAGGATAGGAAGAAGCGCCAATTTGGCGTGTAAACGTACACTTTGTGAGAGAGTCCCACCGTTGCTAAGTCATGGGTGCGAATCAACTGAGAACTTGTGACTTCGGACTCCGTCCCATTTGAGTTCATTTTTGTGGGAAGGTAACAGCTCTAAATTCGACCAAAATGTTGCAGTGACACTCTCTCTCTCTCTCGTTGCCCGAATAGCTCTGCGACCCAACTCGTTTCCCCTCTGCGTCTCTGCCCTCCCCCTCTCGTGATCTACTCTATCATTGTATCGATGGGTTGATGGGTGGAATGAGCGAGGGAAGGCGAGAGCGACAGAGAGACAGACAACCGGACGAAAGATGGATTAGTGAAATAAATTCCGTTTGGAGGAGGGACAAATTGTTGATCTGACCCCGTGAAGGACGATGAAATCATATGGAAGAGAACGATGGAAGTGAATATTAGACGGAAGGGAAAAATACTGAGATGAAACAACCACAGTGGGATTGATTCTCACTCAGTCTATTGAAATTAGGAATGAATTGGAAGTTCTCTAGAGGAGCCTCCTCGTTTGTGTACCTATCAGTATCACTTAGTTCTCATGAAGTCTACGAACCCTTGTATCTAATCAATCCCTTGATCTGATAAGTGAATGGGTGCGAGTATAATCATCTCATGTGCCCAAGTTATGGAGACAACAAAGGGAGATCAGAGAACTATCATCCATTCGCCCTTCTACTCTCGATATAGACTGAGAGTGACGTCATTCCTTCCAGACTGAAGCGTCCCCAGGAGTACACGTGTCGATACAACGGGAGATGCATCGTAGATCGACACGAGAGGAACTCCTGTCGCTTCTGCAGATTCAAAAAGTGAGATCTCTTTCTCATCCCCTCCCCTAATTTCCTTCTCTCAGATGCATCGAGGCTGGCATGGACCCCAAAGGTACTCTTGACAGCTTCCTCTAGAGAACTTCCAATTCAGTTATTGATTCGTATCCCTTCACCTTACCGTATTCCAGCCGTGCGACCGGATCGAGATGCCACTGGCAGACATCTCGCATCGAGACTGCAACGTCGGTACGGTAGCTCTTTGACAATCACATAATTTATTACTTGAAAAAGTTTCCCTCTAATTGCTTTCCCATTCACTCAACATTCCGTAGCTGTTTTGTTAGTATCTAGATATGAGAAGAGGCTGCACCGTAGAGGGAAAAATGCACTCCCCTGTCTCTGTCTTCTCCCTCTTTCCCTCCACCGGTCGAATGTGCTATTCTTACTAGCACCACTCCAGAAATAGAAATGCTGTCACCTCGAGAAGCGGGTTTTATAGTCTATCAATGGTAATTGCTCAATCATGAGGTTCATGTGAACTCTCAACTGTCGAATACCGAAGAACTGGCGATTAAAATACTACTGAGGAGGTCACTGCATACTTGTAACAGTAAATAGTATGGCCTTCAATGAAAGTATTATCTTTTGCTTGCATGCAGGAGAGGAGGGGGGCGGACAAAACCTAAATGACCAAAAGCTCAAAAAATCACAACTCATTGGGAAGTTGGGATAGGAACTTGGAGAGTTGTTGCATTGACACCATTATGCCCTGCTCAACATCACCATATTTAAATTTTCTAACTAGGCGATGTTGAGTTTCACACCTCACCTATGAATAGGGGTTCATGGTATAAAATTGCGAATTTGGGTGGAAATTCATGGTTAGATAAACACCAAATACCGTAATCAATCAATTCCCATGTCACCTGGGTGCAGTAATTTCTGGGGCACTGGAATACCGATTGGTTGCCTTATGTCGTGTTTATCTAACCATGAATTTCCTCTCAAATTTGCAATTTTAGACCATGAACACCTATACATAGATATGGAGTGAAACTCAAGATCGCCTAGTTAGAAGATTTAACTATGGTGATGTAGAGCAGGGCATACTGGTGACAATGCAACAACTCCCAAGTTCCTATCTTAACTTCCCAGCGAGCTGTGATTTTTTGAGCTTTTGGTCATTCAGGTTTTGTCCGCCCCCCGAGAGGAGGGGAGAAATGAGAATGTAGACATGAATGTGCTGAGGGGATCGTCCTGCAGCGAAAAGTCAGAGCGAATGGACTTGTTTTGACGGTCGTCTCAGACTTTCGCGTGATGTTTCTTTCTTTTTCGTGAATTTCGCTGAACTCAGTGTGATGGTTCAAGGAGAGATCGTGAACTGTCTACTTGTTTCCCTGATCAGGAACTCGACACTTTATTCAACCAATTGCTCGTGATTTGAGTGACACCATAGATCGCCCCTTGAGTAGAATGACAATCGGATTGACTCCATTCCATGATCACGATCACGGGGAGGGGACCAAGCAGAAAGGCCTTCGAGTACTTAGATCCAGTGCATCTCTCGATATCAGCTGCTATCGCTGCCCTTTCCCTTCTCCCTCTCTCTCTCTTCAATCTGTTATTCGATCTCTTTCCCACGGGAGAAAACACCTCTGTCCCACTTCCCTCACTACAGTTCCATCGGGAATTCAGATGGAAACCGTACGATCCTCGTTTCCAAGAGGATTACTCCGATCAGAGACGAGAGTTCACTCAATTCGCTAGAATATGCGGATTATACCACAGACAATAGACTCACAAATGGCACGATTTTGATTCAATTGAGAACCTAAAAGAACCTAAATGGGAAAATCGGCTAGTGCTTCGGAGAAATGACAAACGTTCGGCGGAATGCATAACCACAAAAAAAGAGAATTAAGAGAGACTATCCGAGTGAATGAACATATTTGTGCAGAGGCTTGGCAAAGTTGGAAAAAATGGAATTCGCCCTAAATATGTATATGTGTAGTACTCGATGAGTACAGCTCGGGAGTGGCATATTTAGTGCTCTGGGCGGCGCGCTGAGAAGTGCTCGGCACTTTAGTCGAAAAACGTAAATTTTCGAAATTTGTCATTTCGCTATCGATCGGAACGAGCGTTACCCCAAAAAATACAGAATATTCATATGATTATATGCACCAAGTTTAATCCATATCGGTTGTCAACTCTTTCTGAAAATTCGAAAAATCGATTATTTTTAGTAAATTTTTTATTACAGCTCTTTCAGGAGAGTGATTGGGACCGTTTTGAATTATGATTCTTGTAGTACTAACTGACCACTGCTATTGGGAGAAAACAATGACAATTAAAAATAGACCTTTCGAGAAATTAGTGGTCAAGCACGGCATTTTGCTTACACACAAAGCCAAGACTCCGCCCACTGCACCACCGCCAAGTTGCGGCATGGTGCGCGCACCTGGCCGCCACACACAAGACCGGAGCCGGAAAAAAGTCATCGCAGAAACCCTGATATCGATTGAAAATATCGATTGATTTTTGGCACTATTCCGAAATCCCTTGCGCAAAGTTAATGGATACGGTAACATTCAAAAATTTAATTATTCCCACGGTGGTGTGCACAAACGTCGACGCGTGCATTTGGGGGTCTGTAAGTCGTTTCGTCAACCGGTAATTCGGACCGTGAAATGCCGTGTCAAGCACTGAAAAGTCGAATAAAGTCAGTTCATGATAATGCCAAAGACCTACCGTACACCAATACCGAACCGGGGGTACAATGCTCTAGAGTTCTCCTACACGCAGTGCTCGATGAGGGAAGTCGACCAGCATATGCAGAATTTTGAAACGCATCCTCGCGCGCCAGCGCGCTATGGTAAATAACTACCGTAATCTCTGGATTATTTTTAACATCAGCGCGCTGGCGTGCGTGGATGCGTTTCGAAATTCTGCTGATGCTGGTCGACTTCCCTCATCGAGTACTGCGTGTAGGAAAACTATAGAGCATTGTACCCCCGGTTCGGTATTGGGGTACGGTAGGTCTTGAGCATTATCATGAATTGACTTTATTCGACTTCTCAGCGCTTGACCACTAATTTCTCGAAAGGTCTATTTTTAATTTTCCTTGTTTTCTCCCAATAGCTAGTGGTCAGTTAGTATTACAAGAATAAGAATTCAAAACAGTCCCAAACCACTCTGCTGAAAGAGCTGTAATAAAAAATTTACAAAATTTCTCGATTTTTCGAATTTTCAGAAAGAGTTGACAACCGATAGGGATGAAACTTGGTAAATATAATCATATTAATATTCCGATTTTTTTGAGGTAACACTCGTTCCGATCGATAGCGAAATCACAAATTTCGAAAATTTACGTTTTTCGACTAAAGTGCCGAGCACTTCTCAGCGCGCCGCCTAGAACACTAAATATGTCATGCCCGAGCTGTGCTCACTGAGTACTACATATATGCACATTTAGGGCGAATTCCATTTTTCCAACTTTGCCAAGCATACTCACTCAGATAGTCTCTCTTAAAAGTAATTAACTAGTTTATTCCAGTCAGCGATCGACGACCTCCGAGGGAGATCCCGAAGTGGATTCAGAATGGACGAGGAAACTTCCAGTGGATATGAGAACCACTCTGATGCAGTTGATGAACATCGAATTGATGGTCAGTATTTGAAGGATTTCATTCAGATCGAGAAGTTCGAACTGATTAAGTTGCAAATATGTAGTTGAAAAGTGAGAGAAACGAATGCTTCCTTATCCCCCCTCCGTTCTCTGAATGGTAGAATTAACTGCAGGTGACAGGAGGAGATGCTCACGGGGAACTGGGGACTGCAGTCTATCCACTCACTGTCCACTCATTACGAGCCATTCTAGAAGATCCCACCGTACTCGATGGAAAGAGAACGGAAGTGAGACCTGTTCCTAATACAATCATCCCTTTCTGCTTACTTTACTTTCCAGATAATCACAATAAATATAGTGCCAGAGGTATCAGGTAGTTGCTTAGTGATGACGTAATCTGCAGATGCGCTACGACGGTTTCGTGCGCGTCGAGAGTGTGCAGCAGTTGATAGCAGTGGCCCATAGGTGAGGAATCTCTCTAAGATGACGTCTTCTCCTTCTTCCTCTCCTCCTCCTTCCCCTTCTCATTCTTCTTCTTCTCTGATCTCTTCTCTTCTATTTCAGGGGAATAATCGCAGCTGTGGACTGGGTTGATCACCTCTTCGACCTCGTCGACATTCACAATTTGGAGGACAAAGTGAGTGAAGAGATGAAGTTATCGATGGGCTAGTGATGTCGTCATTCTCAGATGCTCCTCGTCAAGAATGGATTCTCTTCCCTCATGGTCTTCTCTACCGCTTGTGCCACTGCCAAGGTTTGGTCCTTTTTTGTTCTATGTAATGAGACTTTTGATACTTTTACACAGAATTTAACAGATTACGTGCAAAAATACTAAGTATTAATGGTAATTTGCTTGCAGAATCGTGCTGCTCGAAATCAGTTGAATCTCGCCAATTTCGGATTCGTGCCTGCAGATATGGGGACTACCGTTGAGGAACCATAGTAAGTTAGAAAACTCGTTTGAGAATGTACGCAAAAGCAGAAACGGTCTAATGATCAATAGTTAGTGGTGTTCAGTCACCTGGGAGGTCGTGTTGTTCCTCGAATCCTCGATGAGGTCGTCTCCCCCCTCAAGATGATGCATCTGAGAGACGAAGAAGCAGTTCTCTTCAAGGCCATCATCATGCTCAATCCTCGTGAGTCCCTTCTCTCCTCTTCCTCCTCTAATCCCTCTTCTTGAGTTCTGCGTGGTCTCAGTCAGGATGGGAGTGAGGCAGTCGCCGATCTCAGGGATCGCATACAGGTATTCAATTAAGATCGAAATGAACAATCATTTGTAACAAAAGTTATAAAAAAACAATGAAAATAGTCGTCCATAATGATAACATAACGTTTGTTAGGAGACCCTGTACCACGTGGTTCGTGAGACTCATCCGAAGGAAGTAGCCTCCAGTCGATTCGGAAACATCCTGCTCATGCTCCCTTCTGTTATGGTAAGTCCTTCACTCTCAGAGATGTCGTGATGTGTTTCGTGATTCCTTTCTCCCTTCATAACTCTTCCCTTGCAGATCCTTGGGAACATGATCTGCGAGAATCTCTCCTTCCAACAGTCCTTCGGCACGATGGTCGATCAGCTGATGGTTGATGTACTCGCGGAGATGGAACCGAATGGAGACACCGTTGTGAGTTGAGAGAGAACTTCAGATTGCCTTCTTCATACACACTGAATTATGTAGTAGAATACGTGATGATATTTAGATGGCGGATAACTACGAGGCTGATGGTATGAATCACTCTGCGTCGTGCTCTTCCCTCGACAGTCTCGACTCCAACGCTTCCAATTCTTCCAGAAACTCAGGTCAGCATATTTGTCAATAATAAGGGATGTGTGGGAGTTGTATGTATCGGAATGAAGGGGATTCTTCAGGAGGTTCATCGGGTCGTCGTGGGTCAGTCGTCGTTCTACCCACCAGTGGAACACCTGCACCCGCCATGACTTACAAGTGAGCACCAAGATTCACTCTTTGTAGGGCCTACTGAGAGTTAATTTAATTGAGTGAGGTGGTGGAATCGTTCAGTCGTTCTCTCTAATGGTCTATCTCTCTCAGTTACTCCTCTCCGGCCCTCTCCCTGGCTGAGATGGCAGCTTCCTCATCCTCCCCCATGAACAACGCTGCTTCTCTCCCCAATCTGGATCAGCTGCAGGAGTCCTCTGACCCCGATTACAACCTCACTCTCACTCCCGATATGGTATTCGGAATGAGACAGGTCAGTCTCTCTCTCTTCAATCACAGCCCCATCCGGCATTTAGACTCACCAACTGCAGGCTATCGCTCCTCAGCTGCAGCAGCAGCCACAGGGTGATCAGCAGCGACCGGTTCAAACTCCGCCGAATAGCCCCGACCGGTAAGCACTAAAACCTGGCTTCGGATCTGCGTACTTGACGGCTTTGTAAAACCACCTTCGAAAGCCGGCCACCGCCTACGTTCTACATCGAGAGTACGCATCACAAGTTCGCAGTGACTACTTCGTCCTTCAACGGGTAAGAACCAGAGCTGGCGATACCGGAGTAAAGCAGAGCCGTCTTTTAGGTATCCGGCTGCGGGGATGCCATTGCAACAGCAGCCAATGATGATGGCACAGCCTCCTCCACAACAGCAGGTGAGTAGAAAGGATGGGACCGGTGAATTGAGAACCGGAAAATGGGCAATTTTAAAATTTAGTGTGTTGCAGATGCTGTGCAAGTCGAATTCGCTTCCCCAGCAGTACACTCCAGATGTAAATGGATGGGGAGGACCGCCATCGAATGGAGGGATGAATGGAGGAGGAACTCCCATGGACTACGATGATGGAATGAATGGATACTATCGATGAAAGGAGAGAGAAAGAGAGAAAAGATTTAGTTGACGATGATTCTCCAGAGAGAGAGAGAGAGTACTCTTCTCATAAACACTTGCCTTACTCTCCCACTTGTCTGTTCCTTAGTGAAAATTATCTCACAAAAGCACAAATGTATACGTAGTGCCTACAGTAGTTTAGTTCTCCTATGTTACAGTAACCCTTGATCACTACAATAATCCCTGATCAGTTCCACTTCTCCGACATTCGGGCCATTTCACCGTCAAAAGGCTAATCAATGATCCTCATAGGACGCATACGAAAACTTTCTTTCTATTCCAATTCGAGATTCCATTTAGAGCTCAAAAGAATATTTGCCGAAAATTCGCAGTTTCATATTTCGTTCATTCCGTTTGTTCATTTCCCTATTTTCATTAGTGTTTGATTGTCTTTCCTCTCATCTTCTCATTTCTATGCGTCACTTAAGAACTTTCCTGAACAAATCTGATTCGACAATGGAAGAATAGAGTACAACACGTAGGGATGAACAATTAATGATGTGGACGAGGGACTCGCAAGAGTGAGAACTCATGAAAATTGGAAGAGGGCGGATAATTCAAGGGAAGGACATATTCTCAAGTAGTTTCTCGGTGGATTTACTCTTACGGAAGGAAGAGGAAGAGATGGTGTACACCGATTGATAAATCTGGAATGGAGGATGACAGATGTTGATGGGAATAAAAGTGACCTTCATGGGTGGTCTCTCCTTCTCTTCATTGGAGATTCGAGAACGAGAGAAGCATCCAGTGCCTCTCTCGACGTCAGTCTCAATCGCCTTCTCAAGATAATTAATGAATAGCTTTGCATCAGGGGTGTGCAAAAAGTTTCCCGCACTCCTCATTTCCCATGCTCTCTCGTCGCTCTGCCTGGCGAGAGAGCACGGGAAATGAGGAGTGCGGGAAACTTTTTGCACACCCCTGCTTTGCATGTTTGAAAATACAATCTAGAAATGACCAACCGGGAGATTCTTGCGTCTATTAAGATAGATAATGCATGTCACAACGTGGATGATCGTTATTTCTAAACGCAAACAATAATTGGATTCGGCGAAGTGGAGCATACCACAGAAGAAGATAGCTAGCATTGTGATCATTTCGTACGACGAGTTATCCAGATTCTCGGGAACCTACAAAGTTTGTTAGGCGATTTCTCTCATTCCGTCCTTCTCTCGACTGACCACTGCTCTGATCACTGCATTTTCGAATGGTTGCTCGATGTACTTAATGAAAGGAGTGACGATAGCCTTATTCAGACGGAAGAAGTAGATGAGATACGTTATGGGGATAGAGAAGATGACGGAGGAGAGACCTGAATGGGAAGATCAATCACAACCACCCCTTCTAACATACTGAAAATAGCGTCGAGGTAGAATACTTCCCAGCAGGAATGGAGATCCAGTCGGAGCAGTCTGCTCAATTCACTCTTCGTCCTCTGCCACATCGAATCCTGCCAATATCTCACAGTAAGCATCGATCGGATGCAAAGACTCGCCTTCACTTCCTTCTTCTTTCTCCCCTTTCCTCGCATGCTCTGAGGGAGTACTAGAGCGGATGAGTTAGTGTCCATTGCAGAGGAAATGTTTATCTGAAGACTTCACTTGTCTTTCTCCTTATCCTCCTCAGAATACCTCCACTTTGCCAGTTCTCTGCTTCCTGTCTCTGTATGTATCACAGAGAAGAAGGTGAATGAACGTCATTTCTGTTGAGAATTGATTCACTTTTTAAAAAAATATTCAGGCGAATTCTCACCGACGAAGAAAATGAATGCGAAGGTGATCAGATGGTACGTGGATTCGTCCAGTCCACTCGGAGTCTGAGGATGAAATGAGAGAATGAAAAGTGGGGAAAGAAGACGAGGAGGGGGAAGGTTACTGCACTCACGATGTGTCTGATCACGTTGTTCTCCAATGGAAGACTAATGTGTTCCTCCATGAATCGAGAGACGGACTGATCGATGGAGAACCAATACATCAACCAGTCAAGCGGGAAGGAAATGAGGATCGAAGTTAGCACTGAATGATACGGTAAGAGTGGGAAGAGTACGGTATTCCTCACCGACGAGGATATCCAGATAGAAGACCTCCCAGTAGGAATGGAGATCGAATGAGATGATTCGTTTGAACTCATTTTTCGTCCTCATCCAGTAGGACATGGTTAGTACCTAGAGAGAAGGAGGACTTGAAAAAACGGAATTTGGACAGAAAGATGCTCGTGATTGTTAGCAGGAATAAAAAAGGGAGGCGTGGGAATAATTAGCGAGTCGAGGGAAGAGAATGACAAATGAAGGACTGAGATGAGCGGGAGTTATGAGGCGTCCTTCTCTCTCTTTCTCCACCCTCCTCTTATTACACACTCTCTCATCGTACAAGAATGACTGTCGATGAGAAGAGTAAGAGAGAGTAGATGGTTGAGAGATAAGAGAGACGAAGAGAGAGTGTGCATTTCATACAGTGTAGGCGCGAGAAGGGATACAGTACTTCAATCTCAAATTGGGAGTGACACGCTCTGGTATTGAAAATGAGATGGTAATAATCAGATTTCAAGTGCGTATCAATTTCAAGTTAATAGATATATTTTAGAATCTCAATGTTTTATCGTTGTAGGATTGATAGATTACAGGGAGAAGAGAACGATGAGATTGATGGTATGGGCGAGGAAGAAAAAGGAGAAGAGCCAGACATTCGAGTGCTTTCCCCTCTCGAGGAGAAACTCGCGGATGAAGCATTTGACTGAATTGATGAAGTTCCCCGTTTTGGTCCTGGAAAAGGAAGGATCAAACTGGAAATGAACTGATTGAGTGGATGAATATGTATAGCTGACTCTCTGCACGCTGCAGTCACTACAGTCGAACAGAAGGTGCACAGCATCTGAAGAGAATCACATCGACACTCAAAGAAGTGAATCCCAAACCTCCGATGACATCAATGCGAGTACCGCGAGAATGATGATGATGATCTCCGTGATGAGATACCAACCTGATCAGAGGATTAGACAGTGCATCTCATTCTGCTCACCGAGTATGGGGATGTTCTGACTCTTCGCAAATGCATCTGCCAGAATTCCGACGATGACCTCAATTGGATCTCTCCCTCTCTCTTTCTCTCCTTCTATCTCTCCTCTCCTCACCATCATCGACATCATCGTAGTCAATCCCAATCCGACGGCGTTATTGATGATGTCCTGACCTCGACCGAAGAACAAACCTGCACTTCCATCTTTCTCCTTCCTATCACCCTCAGTTCTCTCACCAATGATGATGAGTGATCCGATGAGGAAAGTGGGAGTGATTACTAGTCCAACCCAGAATTGAGGACGACGAGTGAATGAAATGTTGTAGAAGAGCTGAGAATGGACAATGAATGAGGTCTCACTATTATCCATACGAGGCCCATGTTGAAGTCTTCATCGACCGATTCTTGGTATACGATGTCGTGCAACTTCAACGCCCATTCACTCGTATCCTTCAATGGAGAGATCACCATTATCTCTTCCAAGTGAAGGCATACATAAATGTAGGGGCGGGATGAGTACTTCGCATGGAATCTCAATTCACTCTTAGGATTGTAGTTGAACATGATGAAGCAGTAGTAGCACTTCTGCTCATCGAAGGGGAAGCGATAGACCTGATGAAGCAGAGTTTGAATGCAGGAAGAGAAAGAGAGAGACTGACGTCGAATTCACAGCTGTAGTAGGTAGAGAAGATGATGAAAGTACTCATGAATCCACTCGAATTCAATCGTATCGTAAGACTTTGCTCGCTCGAGACAATCGTCGCTTGGCTACTGTAACTACGAGCTCATCGATACTTCTGAATACTTGTCGACCTCTCGCAGGGGTAGAATTCAGGCATCCAAATAGCGAATCGATTGACGTAGATGTGGTCGATGCCTCCATATTCAGAAGGATTCCATCGAAGACGAGGATCTTGCCAGTCCTGCCAATGATGGGATAGGGAGAAGAAAGAAAGCTCACCAGCAACACTCCAATCAGATTCTGATGCTGAAGCTCCGGCTCGAGCTGAAAAGAAAACGTTCGTCCTATCTATCAAGAGTAGAAAATGGACTTTTTTCTCATTGTGTATTCGAGCTTCTTTGGGTAGATTTATAAAGAAATGAAAATAGAATAAACACTGGACTGGATTGTATAAAGTAAGCGGTATATCTGACCACTCTAATGAGTCTGGCATATTGTAGAGCAATGGTAACGGGAGTGAGGGGATAGGAGTCATTGACCAATCCTGGAATGAAATGGAAGGGAGGAGGAAGAAGAGGAACTGACCATGACCATTGAAGGGACTCATCTCACGATGATATCCATTGAAGAGATCATTGTACAATCGGGCATTCTCATCTTGGAATCTCTCTGAGATCCATGACATTGATATACAAATGAGACATGACCATACGTTGCGAAAGAGTTGCCTCGAGAGAGAAGAACATAGAGAGGAAGAGGAGAGAAGTCGACCGTCGCATGTCCATTATGAAGCAGAAAAGACGGAAGGTTCTTCTAGTCTAGTCATCAAGTAGAGTGGAGGGGCCATTCAAAATTCATGAGTGTACAAGCAAGGAAAGAGGCTAAGATATTAGTAGATTGCTTAAATAGTGGCTGAACGCACAATAGACATAGACGGAAGTGCACCCAGAGCCAATCTCGGCCGAAATCGAAATACGATCGAAATGTTAAAATTTGGTATGAAGGTAATGAGAACGTGGAATTGAATCTCCTGGGGGGGGGGGAATTATTTAACGATGACATTACAGGAAAGGAGAGAAATTGGGAGATACGGGAGAACATTCGCACTTTCCATCTGACAGAAGCTGGAACCTCCTAACGAATCAGAGTAGTAATGGGGAGATGGAAATGAGTTCGTTCGGAGGTGAGAAGGGAGGGAATCGGCAATGGCCATCTTCTCTTCTCTAGAAGGTGTAGAGAAACATCCGATATGGAATGAGGACTGGAGAGGAGATGGGGATGGTTCACTGTCGAAATGGCAACGCAAGGATCCTAGTGTATTATCCGACCACAAATAACTCCTGGCCTTCGTTTTCGGCAGAAGCGGCAGCACCTTATTCCTTTATTCTATCCCTATTACATATACTGTTTTCTTCGCAGAAAGTGTATTGAAGTTTTCATATTGTGAGAAAAATAATTAAATAATTACTGTTAAGTTGGGGAAATAATGAGTCCATTAAGTGCCCTCGCTTATGTGATAAAAGGATTATACGGAAACATGGAGAAATTAGACCGGAAATTAGACATCTTCGATTGAAATAAGCTTTAGTATAAGAAAAAGTAAAAAGGCGGTCAAAAGCAATCGACTGCCGTGTTTGCTGTCATGTCCTCAAAGTGAGGTATCGCCCGAAAATGATATTATTGGTAAGAGACGAATCCTAGGGAGCGAACACGCATATCCAACATCCTTGGTAGTGTGAAAGGAGATAGAGAAGGTCGATGAAGTGAAGAAGGAGGAAGAAACAGAAGATGCAGGTGCGGACGGAGAAAACCCTAGAGGAAGAGAGTGGGAGGAGAAGGATGGGAGACCAACCTGTGGATCCATCCACTCAATCTCTCCCTCGTTCGATCCAAGAAGATGGAGGAAGATCTGAATTGGATTAGTGAATAGATCGAGACACCAATTCACCTCTTCTCCATAATCACTCCAGTCGCCTCCCCTTCCTCGGCCACTTTCGAACTGAAACTTATTTTCATTTTTCTATTTCTACATTTATTGATTTCAACCTGTGGAGTACTCCTAGTTTCCTTCCAATTCTCCTCAGATGCTTGGATATTCTCTCACTGTAGAGGACGGATACAACTGCTGCTTCGATGATGACGATCTCGTAGAGAATGAAGTGACCTGCCATCCAATCCATCTCTCGAGGGGATTCCATCGTGTACTCGGGGGGGGGGGGTGAATTTTGCCAAACCGACATTTGCCAAACGAGCCACCGTTCGCTTACAATTCGGCATAGCGACTTGTAAGTTGTTTCATTGTAACCAGTATGTGTTCCCCTACATTTGCATATATAAGTCTTGTTCCCGGTGATCTTGAGTTTCAACGTATATTGAAACTCCTAAACCACGAACCCCTATACGTCCATTTGGAGTAAAAATCGAGATCGCCTAGCAACAAGACTTATATATGCAAAAGTAGAGGAGCACATACTAGTTACAATGAATCAACTCCCAAGCCGCTATGCCGAATTGTAAGCGAACGGCAACTCGTTTGGCAAATGTCACCCTCCCGTGTACTCACCCATCACAGGGAGGTCCTTCGACTTGGGAATGCTCTCTGAGATTATCCCGAGTATCACTGTCATCGACATCATCGTTGTCAGTCCAAGATTCACCTGAAACTCACATTCTAATAGATAAGATTTACTTAATATTTTGTTTACAAATGACCCAGGAACCTTTTTTTCATTCTCAGACCAGAATTGCCATAAATTAAAAATTTGGCAGAGTACCGCATTTGATTTTTCTTTGTCGTCTGCAGAGATGAGGAGACCGATGAGAATGAGACAACCGAGAAGGAAAGAAGGGGCGATCAGCATCTTCACCCAGAACTCGCATCGACGAGTCATCGAAATGTTGTAGAAGAGCTGAGGAGGAGGGGATGGAACGAATCTCCCTCTCTCTCTTACCAGGGTGTATTTATTCTTGAATTGAGTTTCCACGTCGAATTCTCCCAATTCCCATTCGGGAGTGTCCTCAAATGGGAAACTGTTAACTGTTTTCATTCGACCATTCGTTCTCTGTTTCTCACCAGAACAGTCAAGTCATCGGAAAATGTTCCAGTCAGTGTCAATTCGGATTCCTGAGAAAGCCACACTTAGAAAATGCAAGGATGTAATCCACGTAAGGAAGTTCACTTTGTAAATGGGAAGGAAGAAGCAAAGTCTGCACTTCTGCTTGTCGAATGGAAAATCAGCTATCTGGAAGGGAGAGAAATGCTTTTCAAGTTCAAAGAGTGACTCACATCGAATTCACAGATGTACGTGACAGCGTATGCTCTATCTGCGACTACGTTCCCATTGAAGTCGACCTGGGAGAGAACCATTCGACGAATGGGAGACTGACCTACCTTCACGAATACAGAGTGGTCAGGGAGAACTGGTGTGTATGCCGAACTGCAATGAACAGTGATTTGCGTGAATGATATTTGATCTAAGTCCTGAATAAACCATAGAGAGAAGGGGGTGCATCATTTGTTCACCTATCACACGCGGCCACTTCAGGATGCCACAATAGATCGGCCTGGAGGTAAATGTGATCGATTCCTCCGAATTCAGAGGGATCCCATCTCAATCGAGGATCTCTCCATTTCTGTGAAGGAAGGAATCACTCAATGATGGCAATGAATCCCACCGTGATTATGACGAGAACAGTGTAGATTTGTTGCTCCCGCTCTTCCTGAAATTGCCGCTCCTTTTTGTCATTTGGATTTACAAACCACTCGAATAAGACGAACGAAATTGAGTTGGTTCTCGATATTTCCCGGTTCATCGACGAGACTTCTGTTCTCTGAATGAGTAATCGAGGTGGGTCTCAATGGCTCTCTCACGGAGTACACTGTGGGTGTTGTATGGACTGAGAGCGGAGTCGTATCCCTCCATCAGAGTCCCCAGCAACTTGTGATTCTGAGTGAGGAACGACTCTGCAATCATCCAATTACTGCAATGGCAATGAAGCATGGACAGTTGGTCGATTTCTTGCTTCACTGCTCATTCTTCACTCCCTATTTGTAATGAGTTCGAGTAAACTCGGCCAATGAAGGAGAGTGTGCATGGGGAATGAAATGAAGAGGAGCGCCCCACTACCTTCTTCCGTCTGCAGCGATAGACAAGAATAGAGTGGAAGTGAGTGAATACCTTCCGAATCTGCTGCGCAGCCCATCCACGAAGTGAAGAAGAATAGAAGATAAACGGCCTTCATCTGCTTATTCTTAAGAGAAGATGAATTAACGGATCTCCAGTAAAAACAAAGTTTTAGAAAAATAGTCAACATTTCAGCGATATAAACATTTCAGGGGCACAGAAAAGTTCGACGTCTCCACTCATAAAACAGGAACTTTATGAGAAGTAATGAATGAGAAATGAGGTGGGTCAGAAAAACAAAAGGAGTGCATGCACCAGAGGGAACTTCCTTAGAATTCTCAGAAACAAAATGAGAAACAGACAGAGGATGAGAATGTGAGAGAGAGAGGTAAACGATTAGCGTACAAAAAAAATAAATTACAATTTCTCGAAATATTGAAAAAAAAAGTTTTAGAATCGAGCTAGATTTCTTTTTCAGAATCTCTTGTTCAAGTGCATAAATTTGTTGCTGAAGCGAAAGATATACGAAGGCTGGAAGGATCTCACAATGAGAGGGATTTGGCTGGTCAAAGATGAAAGGGCGGGGCGAAATTTAATCAAAGTGAGAGTGGGTGAGAGAAACAACAGAAAGCGTTTGGCCCTCTTAAACGAGCAATTTCAGGAGGAAGAGAGGGGGGCTCCTTTCCCTGGAAGGGAAGGCGTTCTTCCATCCTAATTTCCTCCTGAGACCACAACAATGACCACAACTCCTGCGATGACAACACGGGAGCGAACTGATGAGAATAGCACAGAACTGACAAGAGAACGAAACGACAGAGGGGAGATCACAATGTGGATTAACCACAGAACAGAGGAAAGAAAAGAGAGATTTGCCAGTGATTGAGCAATCTACATTAAATCGCAGAATGCAAATCATCCCGATCCCTTCTTCCTTCCATTTCTCCCCTCATTCCCTCCCTTTTCGCTCGTCTCGAACGGTCCACTTTCCCCATTTTACTAACCTCTCCTCTACTGACTCAACAACAACCCTTCTACAACGACCTCATAATGGGCGCATTTTACAGCAAACCAGAGAACCGTCATGTCAGGGTTAGATGCTTTCTCTTTGATTCACTCTCATCGATTCTCCTGATTCAGGATCGCATTCGTCTCTGTGATGGTCTCAAACCGCTCTTCAGCAGTACGGTAGCTGCTGCTGGGAACGGTCGATATGTGTTCATCTTGGGCGAGAAATCGGTACCGTGTCCTTCCCACATCGATCAAGAGTACTCTCAGATCAGAATATTGACCGATGGAACGACATTGACCACATTCAAACTCGACTACATCGATCTTATGTTCTCTACGTGAGTCTATACCTAGATACATCTATCGTAACTGTTTGTGTGATGCTTACAGTAGGACGAGGCTTGAGTGCGTAGGAGGATTCTCCAATTTCGGAATGCTCGTCGGGTTTTACGCACTCGACGTGCGCACTGTAGTGCTAATTGACTTCAATGATCCTGAGAGGACGATGAGACAGCGACTGATATCGATCGATGCCAAGAACAGAAGGGTACGGTAGACAATATCGAATGAATACTAGGGATTTGCTCTTGCAGACATTCGCTTGGTTGGATCGAGGATATCGATTGAACAATAGGGCGCTCTTCTTTATTGGAAGGACGGCAGTATCTGAGGTGAGAGAAAGATTAGTCAATTGTCGATCCGATGAATTGACACCGTATCTTCCAGGATCGTGTAATAACGATCGCACCCTCTCTCACTGGACGTTTCTCCCCATTGGCTATCGTCTATCCCAAGAACCCTCTGAATCTCGGCCTTCCCGTTCTCAACATCTCTTCCCTTCTAGTCGAGGTCTGTCCCTCAACTTCGATCTCTGATCTTTGATCTCTCAGGCTGGTAATCGTGTCCATGAGATGGCCCCTCAAATGGGAAACGAAGAGAGAGTCAATCTATCTGCCTGGGACGCTCCATTCTTCCTCTCCCCTACTAAGTGATCACGATGATCGTTGACCTCGAATGATCTTTGATCCCTTGAGAATCGGTTTCTTCACTGATCGATCGGGAATTCTCACAGTGGATCCCTCCCTTATGATTGTGTGCGATATTGAGTGAGTCTCTAATCTGATCTTTGATCTCTTCCCTCTTGAGTGCTCAACGAGTCTCAATCGAACGATCCAAACCAGACGAGACGACTAATTTCCCGTACACGAAGGAAAGGTCGCATCCCTTCGATTGCCGATCCTTCTCAGGCAGTCGAAATTCGGTGGGTGATCTTTGATCTCTTCGCCGATCCTTCCCTTCTCAGTTGGGTCTCGTCGTCTCTCATCGTTGTCCTCCCATCGGATGGAGGCGTACTGTAGGGGCAATCACTGAACGACTCGCCAACGTATCTCATTCATTGACTGCTGATTCTAATGGAATGATTGCAGTGGTCCTTCTACGCATTCATCATTCTGGCAGAGAGACAATGGCCGTGGTAGCCTATTCTCAATCCACCGACAGATGAAAGGATTCATTCAGGCTCTCGACTCGATTTCTCTCCTTCTCGATCTTTCTCGGCCTTCTGAAGTACAAGATCGTTCGACCACCAGGAGCGAGGTTCTCTCTTCCCTCCATTGAAGAGTGATGTCATCTTGCAGGATCGGAGTGATGGACACACGAACTCTGCAGTGGAAGGAGCAGATTGGAGCTGCAGATCCATCCAATGTCCAGTCTTTGATCTCTGATCTCTTTTTACCTTCAATCTTTCAGTTCACGTGCATGAAGACGTCAGTTTTCTCGGATGGGCAGACGTTGATCTACGATCAAGTACTCCCCCTCCCTCTCTCGATGGGGAATCTCTGATTGAGGTGACGGAGAAAAGGATGGGGACTCGTGATCTGGGCGACAATTTCGATCGAGAACCAACTGAAGAATTGAGGGTACTCGCGAATCCGGGAAGGTTCGAAACACCTCAAGTCTTTTCTTCCCGAATCTCGTGAATTGCAGAGTAGCATCACTCAAAACTCTCTCTGAGATGAGATTGCGACGAAATGTGATAAGGAGATCGGAACTGGAAGAAATCTCGGCTCGAATCTAATCGATGATCAACGGACTGACTTAGTACTCGTTATCCTCACTAACACACTTCGAATAAAGCGACAAAAACCGTTTGATTTTCTCCAGTTTGCAAGCTCATCCAACTAGAGGAAACAGCCACTAAGTAATTGATGGAAACGGAAAAATGAAAATACTTGGTTTTCGTACGATTCGTGAGGTTCAATTGAAATGATTAATGTAATTCGATTGAATGCTGGGATGAGAATTCATGGGTTGACTGTACACCCATCAGTGGACACTGCCAGTGTCTCTCTTATCGGAATGAGCTCACTTTTCCATATTCGTAGTCATTGTCACAAAAAACCCACACGAATTGAATGCGATTCGGAGAGAATTGAACCGGAGAAAGTGTTGTGTTTTGTGAGATCCGGAGATTATTCCGGGCTGTCAAGACGCCTGCCTATCCAACGGAAGAGAAATGATCAATTCTATGCCTGGGTTGCTATATAAGGAATGAGTGCTGATGATTCTGCCTCCATCCCATCTCCTCTATCAGTATTTCACTCTAATTCTTTACAAGTGAAGTCCAATGCAAATATTTTGTATTATTTCGGCACGCATCTGTTGTGGATTGCTAATAAGAAAAGACTAGTGGATCTTCCTTAGGAGATGCATCTTCTCGTGCTTCTTCTCCCTCTCATCTCCTTCGTCTTCTCCTTGAAGGACTCATTCAACATCACATTCATCAACAATTGCGAGGAGACGATCTATGTGAGCGAGTGTCTCCTTCCCCCTCTCATTCCTTCTCCTCAGGTGTGTGACCCCTCCGTCCCTCCCTTGGTTCCCTCCCAATCTCTCCCCGTCTCCTTCTCTTCCTCTGGTTCCTACCAATTCCGTAGTGGCTGCAACGGTCTCACAGTGGCGTCGACCTATCCCGATCCCTTCTCTCCCCTCGAGAAATACGAGATCTCAGTCGATAGAGGATTCGACGTGGCCATGCAACTCAAGCCAGACAGGTTACTCACTCTTATCATTAGTAGTCATGGGAGGGAAGCATAGCCCAATTGATTCTATTTCTGTTTCAGTACCTCTGGGCTCACTCTCACTTGCAAGAGTGTCGACTGTGCGGGATCTTATTGGTTCGGAGGGAAGAAAACTGTCCTCGTTAGTATTATTATTTATCGATCAGATTCAGATCGTGTATAAATGGAGTTGATATCCCTTCTTTCAGTACGACGCCACTCCAATGGGGGCTGATTTCACACTCGTCTACTGTCCTGTCTGAGAAGAGGAACTGTTGAAAGAATTCCAATTATCCGATAAAGACTATTCGTGGAATCAATAGAATCACATTGCCAATGGACAAAAGAAGGAGGGAGAGAGAAAGGGAAGGGGAGAGATTGTGCGACAACAGATGATGGGAGTGAAACATCGGAGAATTTCTCTGACCATCCCTTAATTAGTCGCACCTTGCTGCTTAGATATCTTTTAAATCGCAGAGATCGGAAAATGCCTCACAATCGGTGGGAATTCGTGAGAAAGAAGAAGATGGGGAACAAGGAAGGGAATTTTACTTCTGATCTTTGGTCGATGCTCCGAGATGAGAAAGAGACTACCCGTAGTGAGCGATTTGGGATGAATGGGATCAAGATTGAGATTCAAGACTGAGAAAATAGGTTGAAATGCATGGATAGACCTTGTACTTTATTGCTCTACTACAAGAATGGAGATGGAATTGAGAGAGTCATGGGAACTCTCGAGGAGGATCTCAGGGGGGGGGGGTCACTCATTGGTCGATAATCTTCATCAGCGTTCTCGTCCAACTTCGCTGCTTCGATCCACTGAGTGAAGGAGACCTCAGTCGACTGAAATCACCCACTTATCCATCAATATCGCACCAAACAGAATAGTTATTTCTAATTTTAGAAAACAAAAACACGCATACCTTCATCTTCTTGAGAACATCCACAATTCTTCCCTTCACTTGGATCGACTCGGAATTTTTGTCGAAAGCATCGTAATGAACTATCTTAAAAGCAAACAAATTGGTTAAAATGACAAAACAGAACGAACCAAGGCCAACGAACGAATCATCTTTGGTCCATTCGTCTCATCGAAGAGAATCATGCATTTGGCCTTGAAAGTATGAGTTTGGCTAATAATTGTACAAATTCGAAGGGTGGTTCAGCCGAAAACAACTTTGAATCTGCCTGATGGGTTGAGTAAAGGTTTCCTATGTTGTTCAAATCTGTGGACAATTCGGAAAATGCAGAGCTTCAAATGGAACCTCGATGAGATCGACGAAGAATCCGTAGAGGTGCTGCGTCTCCGACTTATCCCTTCTGATTCCCACCTTGGCTGTCCAGTCGAGCAGAGAAATCAGCATCTGAAGTGCTCATTATTGCAGTTTTACGAGTTCTTTTTGTTAAAATTAGAAGTCAAAATAATTTTATTATTATTTAACCAACCTTGTTGTATTCGGCCTCTCCGATCGTTTTCGCACCGTAGTTCTTCAGAATCTTAGAAATGGCTGAATATATGCTCTCAGTCATTTCGATCGTGGCTGCGTCGTATTTCGAGCACTCGCTGGAAACTGCGAGTTTGAGGGCCTCGAGACACTCCTTGACGTCGGATGCATCAAGAGACTGACTCATCTGAACGAGCCAATTGAGATAATGAAGAGAACACCCTCATGATACTAGCAATTACTGTGGGAAATTCGGAGTTAAATGATGCACATCTTGTGCAACCAGATTCTATATTAAGATGTAAATCAAACGAAAATTTAGTACCGATAATACATTATATTCTTTTATTTTCGAATATGAAAACCCTTATATTGACGTCAAAATGCGAAATTTATGACTAACCGCACACAATCCTAATGCGAATGCGGCATCATTGCGTGCTCCAGAGGAGTTGCTCGAGAGGAAGGAAAGAACGAGACGCGTGGCCCGCTGTTGCTCCTTTTCTCCCAGTGGCTTGTAACCCTTCTGAAAATATTGCAATTAAATTAATCGGTACTCCGCCTCTTTGGCCAAATTTTTGTACGCACTTTGCGGTACTCGAGGTCTCCTTCGATGATCTCCAGTAGGAGTGCCGAGTCTTTGTCATTATCCTCACTCTGCTTCTCCAAGCGAAGAAACTGCTCATGCACCATATTCTCCACCTCTTTCATTCTCTGCTCGGAGACATTCTGAAATTAAATGAAATTATAACAGATTATCAAGTCGATTTGATAGAATGATGCATTTGTAAGCAAAACGTGAGAAAACAGATTGTGCATATTTCTCAAAGAGAGACGAAGTTTCGCTCCCTCCTCGTATTTGCGAAATGGGTCAATCATGTCAGTCCCAATGGCAGTCCTTCTCCCTTTTATCGATTTTCTTTGAACCCTTGACATGAGTGGCGTACCGTGGCTCCCGCCTTCTGCAGAGTCATCCGGAGCGCGTGAATGTTCATGGAATTGAGGAATTGTTCATAGCATTACAATTATCTGTTAAAGATTATTCGTGGAATCAATAGAATTACATTACAAAAGTACAAGAGAAGGAGGACGAGAGAAAGAGAAGGGAAGGGGAGAGATGTTGTGACAACAGGTGATGAGAGTGTCGTTGAAATCGGAGAAATTCGCTGGTCCAGACCTTTTTAGTCGAACAATGCTGTATTATTGTTTTGTAAATACATCGCAAGTGCTTCCTTCAAATAGTTTTTAATGATCTCATTTTGCTCTTCAGAACTCGTTTACAAACATACTTTATTACACTTAGGAATAGCACAAGCTTAGTAGTGAATGAGACAGTTATAAAATAGGAGAGTAGAAGTGTGAATAAATTAGTATCGCAGAGTGATTGTACAAGTTTACCCAGTATTAAACGGTCAGGGTGGGTGGAACTTGTAACTTGTAAAAACAAACTGAACAATCGATATTTAATACGCTCTATCACAAGATTCGATAAATTGAGCGGAAATGTTCTTTGTTGTGTCAGAAAGTGAAACTACTGTGCCTTCACTCATGTTATTCAATCGAAAATGGGTGAGAAGAGGGAATAGAAGGGGATCGAATGAGTAAAGGAAGAAGTGAGAGAGTGTATTGAAAAGATGAGGTGAAGGAGGGAGAGGGAGACGACTCGAGGCCCTTTACTCGAGGAGCAGCAACTCGAAGGATCCATTGGGGCACTAAAATATTATATATTCGTAAATATGGAACAAAAAGATACCGATGTCATGTGAGTTCTGAGCTCCCACTCAGATGCACAGAGGTGAGTGCAGGAGCACAGGAAGATGGCAGGAATCTATGAAGGAGAGACCAATGATTAGCCCATCCTCTCTCACCTCCTTGATCTTGATGCCGTGATGGCGGAGATGGGAGAGGTAGGCGAGTGGACTTCTCGAGTTGTGCTCAAGATATACAATGCACAATCAAATACAAGTTAGTACATATACCTCGCAGGCGAGACACCAAAGGGGATCCTGATCCACTCCCTTCCACTCCTCTCCCTTCTTCTCTTCGTTCTCCCTTTTCTTCTTCTTATCTTCATTCTTCTTTTCTTTCTTCTCCCTCTTCTTCTTGTCCTCCTTCTCCCTCTTCTTCTTCTCTTTCTTCTCCTCCTGTTCCTTCTTCTCCTCTTCTTTACCCTTTTCCTCCTCTTCCACTTCCTTCTTCACTTCCTTCTCCATCCTCTCTTTCTTCTTCCTCTCTTTCTTCTTTCCTCCCTGGAGACTCTTTTCGACGGTCTGCACATAAAAAGGCTATTCGTTATTATGCACAATACAAACCTCTTCAGCCTCCTTCTTCACTCCCTGAACCATATATTCCTGCAAAGTCACAATTTTCCACTCCCTCATCTTCTCCACCCCTCAATTGACTCACGTGTCTCTGCACCTCATATCGTTCCCTCGCCTCGTCTGTCTCCTCGGGAGCTCCGGGGAGTGCGGATCCATCCAGCTGCAACGATTGAGAAGCAAATGATTAACTGAAGATCACACAACTTACAATCTCCAATTGAGACCTTAGGGCGACATTGTCGCGTGCCAATTTCGAGACTTGGTCCCTCAGCTTCTCGTTCTGTTTCAGTGAAACGAGTACATCCAATAATCAATATTCACAACACCAACCTCTTCCATCAACATGGTCACAGCTTTTTCGAATGGGACATCTGGGAACTTCTGTCTTAGTGTCTCATATTTGGCGAACTGTAAGAAATAGTAGCAATAAGAATCGATTCTTCCTCCTTCACCTGGTCGTATTTTATGTCGTCCGCCACCGTGATCAACTTAGCCCGCTTAGAAGTAGGCTCCGCCATTTCAATCTGAAGAAGTTCTGGCAATTTGATGGTGATGACGAAGAGGACCAACGAAGTGATATTATTGATAGATAATCGATAGAACGAAAACAGTGAAACGAATAACAACAAGTTTGAAGCTATCTATACTGGATTCTGTTCTGAAATCATCATATCTTCATGTCCGATTCTACTTCAGCGTCTCCATTTTCCTTTTTGCATTGTTCTTCTAGCATACGATAAGCCGTATAAATTGTGATTACTGTCTCTGAAAGTTCGGTATACCTTCCTTGTTCTCCACGAATAGTCGTTAAACATTGTAGTAATCCAACTAAAAGTGAATAAAAAGTAAGGGATGGATACAAGCATCTCGCGAGAGGATAGCTCAAGCGACAGATCTATTTCATTTATACGAATTTTCTTGTTTTTGCTATCAAATCAGCTCTTCCATACTCCACCCACCCAACTACTATTGATTGTTCAAATATCATGTGCAATTACCAAAGCCTTATGTCGAATAAAAACTTTATCAGCAGTAAGAATACATACAAAACAAAAATATATCCCACCTCCTCCCGGATGTAGGAGAATCTTCAGTTGTAGCCGGTCTACCGAACTCCTAAAATGTATCCACAAGCCTCCCCCTGTTCGAATGTATGTTAAATAGCAATGAAGAATCACTCATCTGACAGTTATGAAGAAGAGGTGATGATTGCCACCCGGCGAAGAATGACCGAATCGAGCTAAAAAGAAGGAATCATCGTATCAATCACTCATAACTACTTCAATAATTGCAAAAGTATTATAGTGGCTAGAATTACATTCATATCAATAAGTACACTCCAACCAAAAAAATACGGAGGAGAACTTTACAGTCTAAAGACATTGGTAAACTCCCTACTCATCTCTTTGCCGTTCAAATTCATGCTAAACTAGAATTTAACCACCCATACAAAATTGAACGACATTTTAAAGTTACCGGACGAGGACGAAACCCTGATCTGACCCTGATCTCGTCGCGTGTACGAGAGTATGCAAAAGTGAGAGAGCGCGGGATTACGCTGATCATTTCCGGCTTTCCCTTGAGGCTATTATTGATTTTTAGCATTTTTGTATATTCATTCTCAACTAATTCAGCCATCGGCTATTCGATGGAGGACAAAACAATGAGGGGTCAATATTGTCCTCGTCCGGTAACTTTAACGATTAAATTATTTTACTATAAATAGAGAAAAGAAGAGACTAACCCAAACAAAGTCGAAGATTCCTCGAAAAATATCTTCTGTGGCGAGTGCAGCATTGTTGCCGTTTAGCTTGAACGCTGAAAAGTACATGGAATTAAACAGAAAGAAATGAGAACAGATTAAATGCACAGATAGCACGGTAAAACTGATTCAATTGATTCAATTGTAGCTATGATTCGGTCCTTGATTCGGGCCAGCACACGGTGGCAACTAGCGAGCTTCCGGTATACGCTAGTTGCCATCGAACGCCTTCTCAAACACAAAATATGTATTATAACAACACAAACAACATAAAATTTAAAAAAAACGACAATATATAAGCAAAAAATTAAGAAAAAAAGTCAATTCTCATAGAATTACCGTAATCGCGCAAAATGAGTGTGTCTAATTTTTCAATATTCTAAGTAATTGATCGGACATAATCGGTTATGCCATGATCTGATAACAAACATGGCTTTTCAAATTGAGTATCACGATATCCCGAGAAATTTATATAATTTGAGGGGAAGCAAAGTGCGGGGCGCTAACGGGAAGGAGATCCCTCTGAAGCAGAGAGAGAGAGAGACTTGGTATAAAGGGGAGCAGCAATAGAAAGAGAGGGAGAAGCGAGAGATTGTTGGAAACATGGAGAGGGAAGATAGTGAGAGAAGGGAAGAGGGTAAGCAGGAGAACAGCTCTGGATAAAATGTTACTGCTACTGCTTACTGTTATTTAGGCGATTTACTGAGAAATCTCACTGTATTCCCACTGAGATCAAAACATTGTGAACATGAGATCATAACATTGTGAAAAAAAGATATATCAAAGGCGGCATGACGTTATAGATCTCATCTGACCTATTGACTGAAAATGACACACCACTGTTGTCCTCTGGGATAAATACTTTCACACTTGAATGGCATTGGTTACAACACCCTCAATATGTAGATTCAATACAATCTTGACATTTATTCGTTGTGTGATGCGATACTGTCAGAAAATTGTTTATCATATCCCCTTCCTCCTCATTCTTCTCCCATCATTTTCATCAGTTTCTTCTTCATCTCTTCGATTTTCTTCTCCATTTCATCGCATTCCTTCAGTAGTCGAATTACCATTGCCTGGACAGAGAAGATACTGTAGAGTATTGATTGGGTACTGTACCTTGCTTGTCTCACACTCCGATTGTTCATCCCAGTCAGAAGTAATCGAGGATACGGTAGTTGGGGATACGGTTGTCGACTCCCCGAGCACTTTCTCCTTCTCATACACGTCTAAATGCATACTGTAATGTACCGTATTCCTATTCTACCGTACCTTTCATTCTGATGGCGAGAGTTACGTATGAAGTGCAGTCGAAGTCACAGTTGTAAGAGTCGATGGAAGAAGAAGAAGAGAGGAGGGAATGATGGGAGAGGAATCGATCACGGAGGAAGAGGGAAGAGAAGGAAGGAACATCCTGTAATGAATGGAGTGGAGGAGGAAGAGTACGGTAGGTCACTCACTCTCATATTGGATACGGTATTCTGATAGGGAACGAGAGATCCATCGATGAGGAGAAGGGAGCCAGAAGGAGGGAGGAGACAAGAGAGAAGCTCGGAGAAGGGACCAGGACAGAATGGAGAAGACACGAGGAATTGAAATCATACGGTAGGAGTACTGTAGAGGAGGATACAGTACCTGTCCCAGTCTCTCCCCCACCTCTGAATCAGAAGAAGGAGAGAAGCAAGAGTCTGGGAAGGAATACTGTAGTGTGGATACTGTAAGGGTAGTGTGGATACTGTATGTCTCTTCCTCTTCATTCACGTCGTTCCACGAGTGGTCAGCATAATCGATATAGCCTGAAGAAGACTCGGTAGATCATCCTCTCTTCCCTTCTCTACTTACTCTCTTCATCCTCATCTTCCATCTCATTCTCATCGATTCGACACTCAATGCACGATCCATCGCTACAGTCACTCTCATAATCAGAAGAGGATTCCTCCCTCTCTTCTCCTTCCATTATAACAGAGATACGAGTCCACTTGAGGAATACACTCATGTCTCAATGGATACGGTAACTCGATTACTGTAGTTACAGTATGTGCACATTCTTCGATGAATTCGTCGTCGGCCTCTGTGAAGATTGTCCACGATGAAAATGCAGACGTGCCTTAATTGGGTTACTGTAGTTGACAGAAAGATACGGTAGGAGGGGTATCCATGGGATACGGCAGAGTTCGGTCATCAATCGATGCGATACTGACATATGACGTTGATTCGATGTTGGTTGTACGCGTCGATGAGAAGTTGGTGGTAGTTAGGGGTGGTCTGCAAGAGATACGGTATGAGGGCGGATCATTGAAGGTACTGTGAGAATAGAAAGCGTAGCAAGTTGGTGTGCCTCGGTGCATTCACAACACAAGGCACAGCACGACAGGCAGCTACCGTACATTTAGTGTTCCGTGCCGTTCTGCTGATTCCTTTGTGCACCGAGGCACACCAACTTGCTACGCTTTCTATTCTCACAGTATCTATGCTACGGTAGAGGTACGACCCCACTCTCTCACCATAGTCAGTCGAGTAGGAGTCAGTAGAGGGAAGAGAAAAGGTTCACTCGCTATGGGAGAAAAGGAAGGGAGTGAATGGAGAAGAGGAAGAGGAGGAGGAGGAGGAGGAGGAGGAGGAGGAGGAGGAGGAGGAGGAGGGGAGGGGGCTGGTGGAATAAGAGAAGATTATGTAAATTGAGATCGAGATACTCTGAGATAATGAGAGCTTGTTTACAAAGATATATGGATAGATAATCAGAAATCATTTTCAAGATGGAATGTGTTTTCGTGGCTTCTCTTTTTTTCCCAATTCCACAGAAGTTTTTTTTAAATGAAAAAAACGAGGAATTAGTCTCGATGTCGATTTCCCTTAGATAATTTCACTCGATGCTTCTCCCCATCCCCCCCCCCCCCCTCCTCCCTCTCTTCTCCTTCCCAAGGTCTCTCCTTCCTCTCTGGTTCTTCCTCTTCTATCCTCACTTTTCTGATGATCCTCTCCTCCTCTCAGTTCCTCTCTCCACTTCCTAATCCGAGAGTGACAAATCACTTCCATCATCACCCTTTCTGCACCTTTCTGTCGAGTATATGTTAAAATGAAAAAAAACTTGTCTGTTCAATGGTTACTGTAATAGGTGCTTGTCTCTTGTCCAGCTGTTTATAAGCCTTCAATTAATGGTAATAAACAATGGTCGTAAATGATGGCGGATTGCCTGTTTCCTAAGTTCCTGTAAAGATCCCTCGATAGACGAGAGAGTTGTGCCAGGGGGTTAGTATCGGACACCTCCGATTCCCATCTCACCTCATCTCCTTGCGGGCATATTCTCGGAAGGGGCGGAGTAGAGACTGCAGGGTGAGATTCCCACCACTCATCTCTCCCTCCACAGTCTTCATTCCCACTTCCATTCGACTACCATGGCTCCTCCTGCAAATCAAATAGATTTGGTCTGTTTGTTTACACCATAGTTACTTGTTAAGATTCCTTAATTACGATATGAGAATGTCGATAATCATCTCTCAACTGCAGACTCCATCTGCCTCTCGGAAGACTCGTGCTGAAGTGGAGCAACGTCGACGAGATAGAGAAGCCACCGGATTCAAGAGATTAAGGGAGGCCATCCAGGGTATCGTCCCCAACAATGGGTGAGTGGGGCAAAAGCGGTTACGAGCCGGGATCCGACCGACGACCTTTAGATATTCAATCTAACACTCTCCCCTCATGGCACAATTTGACACAATTATATATCTGATATGTACTGTTCCTCTCGTTATTCCATTTGCAGTTCCCGATTCGAGCGAGCGGATATTCTCGAGCAAGCTGCGACTCTTCTGCAGGCGATGTGGGAAGAGAAGAAGAATGGAGACAAGGGAAAGAATGGAAAGGAGAAAGAGGTAACTACGAATCATCTTTATGTCAAATAAAACGCTAGCAATATTGCCTTCGGAAAGAATTTTTCAATTGTTGAAGACGAGTATTTCACTTTCATTTCAGGTTTCTCCAGTACTCAAATCATCCTCGTTCCCCTCCACTCCATCTCCTCGCTCTTCCTTCCTTTCTCCCTCATCTTCCACTCCACTCTCCTCCTCATTCCTTCCTCAATCCTCAATTCTCACTCCTCCCTCTCCTCCCTCATTCACTGGGAAGGATAACGAGAATGAGAAAGAGAATGAGAATAAACAGCCACAAGGTATCCCCTTTTATATCACAAATGCGGATTTGCCCTGAAGAATAGTTGGAGATTATAAATCCTTTCAGGTTCAGACTTCTCCTTCTTCTCAAATCTACTCCTCAATCAAATATTTTTATCCAACTTCGCACAAGCTCTGTGAGTTTAATCATTTTGTTCTTGCAAAATAAGTAGAACTGGCACTTGCATGTTTTTCCCCGTTATCTATGTCACAATAAGTGCAAGATTATAACAACTTTGCAGTTCTTCGACTCCGAATGAAGTTGTAGCTGAGAATAGTGGAAGGAAGAGAAAGACAGAGGATAAATTCGAATCGCAGCCCGATCAGAAGAAGATTTGGAGACCTCATCATTGATCCCCTTCCTCCCCTTTCTTCCCATTAATAACTTAATATCGACAAATACACTGGTGGTCATAATATTTATTGTTCCGAATCGTTAGGTTCTAGAATGGATCAATCAGATCTTAATAATAAAGTAAATATATTATTAGGTTGTTGCGAAAGTCTTGCTCCTTTTTGGCCTTTACTTTTGAACTCACCAACTTCTCTTCATTGAAAACTTCAATGTCTGATATTATAGTCAGGTATAAGGGGATGTTTCTTTGTTATTCTACACTGGTCGATTTGAATCACGATTTAAATCTACGCCTTAAGTCAGCATCCAAAATTCTGAATTTGTGATTCGAATTTTCACATTTCTTCCAAGTGGTGCAAAATTAGCCCGATTGATCATACCATAAACTTATCTCGCTAATGTGAAAGTACATAGTATATTCTATCTAAAACTATGTTGAAGTCAGCTCTTTGTTCATCATTTCTAGAGTAAGACGTTTCGGAATTTGAATTTCAGCATTACCGTACGGCCAACTCATTGCGATTTCTTGCTTAGAGAACCAAAGCTGTTGATTCCAAAACAAGTGCGCTTCATTCAACTGTCATAGATATAATAAACCACCATAAATATTTAGTATGAGTATTTCTCATCGTGCTGAAATTTTGATTTTTTCGAATATTACGAAGTGATATTCCTAAATGTTTTGAATCGCCAAATAAATACCGATAATTTACGAAAGGAATCCTAAAATGTGATTAAATGGTAGAGGTTGCTTGTTCAAATGAGCACGAAAGGTCGATGATTCAACGTGCGTGAGAAATGAAAATTCGATAAAAGTATCGATTTCGGCATCAACATTTTCATTACACCGTTCACGACGGCACAGCTTTTTTTAACACAACTGAATCAGTCCCACTTTGAAATTTTGAAAAGATAACTATATTAATATTGTAGTTCAGGACAATTTGGATGGCCATGGATACCTTATCAGAAATGCGGGGGTGAAACCATTTTTAGATGAACCTTGTTCATGGTCGATCCCAAATCAGGAACATGTCGGAAGTAGTTTTTGGTCCCAAATCAGGAACATGTCGGAAGTAGTTAATATGTGTGAATGTTTTATTGGGATACCTTCCCTTATATGTTTATACCTGTGACACTGGTATGATCATATCACGTTTCCTTAGGAAGTTATGATCGAAGGAAAAATCATATTCATGACCTCAGTTGCAATAATTTGACTTCATGGCTTGTCTGTATAAACTATAGGAGAAGTCTGAGGTAATGTGCGATAGGAAGAGTATTGGTGCCTTAGTTACCTAACATAAATATCATGATCCTAAAATAAAAGCAAAAGTCAGAAGAGTCAGGAATAAGAAAATGTCAAAAAGGAGCAAGACTTTCGCAACAACCTGATAATTTTGTGGTCATTTGATTTCTGGTTTCCGATATTTCTGTATTCTAGTGCAGGCTTACATTCCAGATCACACAGTGACTCAATATGATTATCTGTGCTCTCTCTCTCCTCTCACTCGATCTCTGCAGGGTCATTGATACATCTTGATTGGCGTGATATCATCCTGGGAAATTACGAATTCCTTCCAACTCGCCAGATATAATTTAAAAATGACGGCATATGATCACTGGAATGGAGATATTTCTATGTAGCGTGAATCTTACTGTTTGCACAGAAGGAATCATCCTGAATCATCCCTCTATTCAGATTCTTCCAATTCACAATCAGATCAATCCGAGTGCAAGATCATAGTTCTCACGACGTATCAGACAACCAATGACCATTTGTCTGCCGTCTTCTCTTCTTCTCTCTGGTGTTCAGAGAAGACGAGAGAGTGGGGGAGCAGCGACTAGAAGGGAGTGTCAGTGTATAAAAGAAGCCTCCTCGTGGAGATAAGGAGTGAGGGAGAGAGAAGCTTCGTCGCACTCAGAGAGAAGAAGGATGAAGACACGTGAGTTCCTTCTTTCCCGAGCAGATCTTTCCATCTTCATCTCTATTCATTCAATCTTCATTCGATGATCAGAGGAATGACTAGATTCATTTCAGTTGCCTTCCTTGCCCTTGCTCTCTTCGTATTTGTCTCTTCAGAGGATGAAAAAGTAGGACTAGATTGTTTCTAAATCTATGAAAGTGATTTTCTCAGGACTACGGTATTCCCAATTGGAATTGTGATGCTGAAGTGATGAAGAAGTTAGTTAATTAATTCAATTATTTATGTAATCAAAAACCGTGAAAAAATTCACAGAATAACATGCGAAACCGAAATCCGAAACTCAACCTTTTCTATCATCGTAATGATTCTTCATTCCTTGTGAGAGTCAAAGTAATGAAGTCTTCATTGCAGGAGTAAGACGAAGCCGAAGTCGGTGCACTCATTGAGATTCGCCGATATCGACATCATCGCAGCTCTCGGAGACTCGCTCACGGTGAGAGAGAGATAGAGGGCGTGGAGGGGAGCGGGAAGGGATGAGAATTCACGATCCATATCTGGTTAGAGGCTGGGTGTCATTGCAATTGTGAATATCCAACTTCACTTATGCCATCAGAATTGAATGGTTCTAATGGTGTTTGATCAATATTGAATGGTTCTAAATCCTGATCAACGGCATTTCTGCTGCAAATATTCCTCCTAATCAGGATGATGTTTGTGTCCCTTTCTGATTGGATCGTCCCTAATTCAGCGTGATTCTTATCAAAGCAACACGCGGAGATTAGAAGTGACGGTCACTGCGGATTAGTGATGGTGTGTCTGCGTGTGCAGCATTCCTTTTCGTAGACATCGCAATCTCTGATTTGCAACAACACTTGGTTGAGGCAGCGAATGGTGCGGGAGCTCCCGAGAATGATCCCGTCGCAGTACTCATTCAATACAGAGGTATGTACTCTCAAGGATGACAATACGAAAAGAGATACGAATATTGCTAGCAATACGACAGTTAGCTACATCGTGGAAGGAAGTCTAAGTAGAAGATTTGAAATAGATATAATTTTTTTTCTGATTGTAAAAATTTTAATTCTGAAAACGATTTGATGATGTCCTCATCTCATCCCTTCTATCTGCAGGTCTTGCCTTCGGAATCGGAGGAGATAAATCCCTCGATGAGCACGTCACTCTCACCAGTGAGACCCCTTTATGACCACTCAGAACTCACTTCTCGATTGCAGATATCCTTCGGAAGTTCAACCCCGATCTCTTCGGTTACTCCACTGGCACGGGCTCCGCCAACGTGTGGAAGGTGTTTCGTGCACGGCGACTTCTCCTAATTCTCGCCTGTCTCTTTTTAGACGTCGAAGCTGAATGCTGCTGTGCCTGGAGCAGAGTCGAGAGATCTCATCGGACAGGCGAATGATTTGGTCAGGAGAATGAAGGAACATCCAGAGGTTAGATGGAAGTGAGATAATGGGTGAGAAGAAGTTAATTGAGATTGATATGGAGAATCAGTGGAAGCTCGTCCACATCTTCATTGGAGGAAACGACATGTGCGATTGGTGTGATTACCCCGATGTGAGTGAATGGAGAGAGGAACTAGAGAGGGATGTGCTTGGTGGATATCATTGATCTACCCAACTATAATCGAGTTATCATTTTAATCATAGTTTAAGTGAACGCCCTCCTTCAGGTCGTCTCTGCCGATCACTTCAGAGACAACATCGGACAGGCAGTGCAGATACTCAAGGACAACCTTCCCAAGTGAGCAACCCTTCCCCAATCGATATTGGGCTTGGTTGCTGTGGTGTGATCGGAATACTGCAACCGTCCTTTGAGGACTGTCGTCGTGCTTGTCGGCATGCTCGATCTCTCACTTCTCCGCAAGATCGACAAGGGCAAATACTTCTGCGACAAACTGCACACGTGAGTCAGTCTGCAATAGACCGTACTCGATTACGGTAGTCGATGCTCCTCCTCCAGATTCGAGTGCCCTTGTGAGCAGGAGTTCGATACCTCTGATGACGACATCAGTGCGGAGTGCAAGAAGTACATGGTGAGAGAAGGGAGAGATCAAAGTTCAATCCTCTCTTGCAGCAAGCAGAGCAGGAGCTGCAGGACGGACGATTCGACACTTCCGATGACTTCACTCTAGTCATTCAGCCATTCTTCGAGGAGTTGACGACTCCTCCTTCTCTCGTGAGTCCTCTCCCTTCCTCTTCCCTCATTCTTCCTTCTCAGCCCAATGGAGAACCCGATCTCTCCTTCTTCGCTCCTGATTGCTTCCATTTCTCACAATACGGTAAGTGATCGATGACTCCACTCCCCTCACTCCTCCCTCTCCCCCACAGGCCACGCCGTAGTTGCGAAGACGTTGTGGAACAACATCGTGCAGCCAGTTGGAATGAAGGATCGAACTGCCAATCTCACTGATCTGAGCCCGCCCCTCGCATGTCCCGATAAGGTTGGATGGAGGAACCCTTCAAAGAACTGAATGATCTTTGATCTCTCTTCAGGCGTGCCCCTTCATTCGCACTACGAAGAACAGTGCTGATTGTTCCAAGTACATGACTCCCGTCGCCTGATCTTCCCCCAATCACTCATTCACGTGTTTAGTGCAAACACTATTGAATAAAATTTCCAAAACTTTATTCCAATTATTTAGCAATAACAAAAACGATGGATCACATTATGCACAACAATAGGCAGATTATCTACTCATTCAATCATCTCCAGCATGGGAGGCGACGCTTCTGAAGTGGACACGTCCGCGTCCCTCGCGGATGACACGCGACGTCGCTTGGAACTGGAGGGACGATACTCTTTATCCTCATCCTCGCTCTCTTCCTCATTCTCATCCTCCTCCTCCTCCTCTTCTTCATCAGCCGAACTTTGCTCCTGCAGGAATCAATCGATATTCAGTGAATTAAAATGAGTTGAGAATGTACTCCAAGTGCCAACTGGTTTGGTTCATACAGTACTCTACCCTGTGTACAAACTAGACAGTCCTGCCTAGATTCTCCATAATTCGTACAGTACTCTGTACCTGCTTGATCAATCTCCTCCTTACAGTACTCGCCAGATCATCGTCAGTAAGCAATCGCTCTGGTTCCTTCTTTCTCGAGCCCATTCGTCTGAACCACAATTTGTGCAATTGCAGTCAAATATAATTATGAAAAAACTTACCTTTCCCTTCGCTCCTGCACTGCCAACGAATCGGATGGCGCAACCTGGAAAAGGTGCCTCTTGCTAGTCTATAGGATACCCCCACTCATTCATGACCGAGATGGAGAAGACGCGGGAAAAAAGAAAGGTGCACAAAAAACAACTTGAAAGAGGCAACATGTTTTTACAAGATTTTATAGATAATTTGCAATATTTTTGCAATTACGAATGTCATTGTTCAATGCGATGGTCCATAATCAGACCGTACCACTTCTCTGTTGTTGTAGAGTGGTCTTCCGATGACTGGCCCCGCCACTGCTGCTGCCTTCAATCACCATTACTACATTCCAATTTTAGTAAATGTGACAATTTAAAATATAAGAGAGCATGCTCGGAATAATAGTAGACCACAATGTGATTCTTCATGCCCCCGTTTGAATATTTTAATAGTTAATACTGACCCTTCCGCTAATGGTAGCCAGACTCTGTGGGGGACGATACGCTTGCGGAGTCTTCGTCTTGTACAACTTCAACAGATATTTTTTTCACAATTGTGTGCGTTGCGGAATATTCTTAAACGGCATAATGGGAGTACGGTACCTGCACGAGTCGAAGGACGCAGTTGGACATTTCGTCAAACTGATCCTCGAGAGCACGAGCACGACTCATAATCACCTCAATCGGCTCAGTCCCATCGCACCCCCAAACTACAGTATTCGTCCAGTATAAAGATTCCACATAGGTATTCTAAGTCTGCCAATACCAGAATGCCATCTCTCTTCCCACTCACCGTGAGTTCACTCTGGCAGTTCTTCGTCAAAGATGAGCATGGCATCGTGAAATGGCGAAGAGAATCGGAATCGTCGTATCTGCGAAGGGAGGAGTGAGTTCACCCTGTACCCTCTCCCTCTCCCATTCAACTCACTTCTCCATCGTGTTGTGATTGTAGCAGTAGACGGGCAGTTTGGGAGTCGGAGGCTGATAAGGACACGATGCTGGGAGCAAAATAAATGCAGTCTACCGTAGGAATGACGACTTTCGGCCATTCTCCTCCTGCGAAATTGTTGCTCATTGGATTCATCAGCATCTTCGGCCTGCTAATCGATATTCATCTACCGTAATCCAATTAACCATACTTAGAAAGAGTGGCTCCTCCTCTGTTCGGCACCAAAGTGCCCTGTCGCCTCGGTTGACCCATCTACAATGATGATTACTTTATTGCAATCTTCACAACTTTCTAGAGCGTGCTGACTTCGAAGAAATCAATTACCGTGGTGGTGGCTTTCTTCACTGCGGCTACTGCAGATCCAGAAGGAAGACGACGAAGAGATGGAGAAGGGACTACAGAGGACTATTACTATGGAAAAAGAGCTGCACGTGTGGATATAAAGTGAAGAGACTTCTTCCCGAGGGACTATGTGAAGAGGGAATGAATGAATGCTCCTCAATTCATCCAATTTGACTTGAATCCCCTTCCTCACCTTCTTCATCTTCGTCTTCATCCACGAGAACTCCCGTCTTTGCTTGAAGAGTCTCTGCAATCAATAATAAATAATTTAAAATCAATTTAATTGAGGAATCATAGGCTATGGTTGAAAGCAAGTTCATCACAAATTGATTGCAATTTCATATTCACCAGATAATCTTCACTTATAATCGATATGAAGTGTACAAACCAGGCACGGGTAGTCCTGCGTCCATCAGGATGCTCTGGAGGGTCTTCTCGACGGATGTCGCCACTTCGGCCTTCTTCCTCGACGGCGACGGCTTCTGACTCTCTATTTCCCTCTCCTCTTCATCCTCTTCCATACCTGCAACATTGTATCCGTAAATGTAATTCCATCAGATGGATATATTTATACAACAAAAATTTTCTACATACGGTATTCTTACAATTCTAATTTTGAAAAAATTCTATATGGATAATTCTTACCGGGGAGTGATATTCCAACCTCGGCGAGAATCTTCTTGAGGGACAGTTCCGTTGCGGGCGGTTTAGAGGAGGGCGAAGGAGCTGCAAAGATGTATTTACCTTACTGGAACGAGACTATGAACGGAAATCATTGAAAAACTTGGTGCTACAACAACATTTCTCAAAGAAAATATGGATTATTTGTGTAAACTTTATAATATTATCAAACACATTGTAAAATTTCAGTGAAGATCAAGAATGAAATGAGAGTATAACATGTGCAAAAAGGTAACTAACAAGGAGGAGGAACAGTTCTCTTCCTCGAGGTTCTCCTTTTCTCAGCCGGAGAAGACGATCCATCGTGAGCTGCCAATTTACTCCATTCCAGAATCAAACCACTTTTCGACTTACAATTAGCTCAGCGCATTGACTAATATGCACAAACATATTTTGCACAGCAAACCCCATGTAAATAACAAGTTACGCAAATAGTGCAACGAAGGAAATAAGTGAACTGACAATTGGTGGATGGTCCCTGGTCGTCGTCGTCCTCTTCCTCCTTCCATCCTTGCGCTGCTTTGCCCTCTTCCGGATCGAACTGAAAAAGATTATTCAGTTCTTCGTGCAGTAACTTTTTTAGTTAATTTCAGTAAGTGAGCACTCACATATTTGGGAAAGTGGATTCCAGCACTGTCATACTCGAAGTGAAAGGTGCACCATCTGAATCACCTTGCAACTGCCATAACACTATGAAAAAATATACAAATTGCCAATGAAACGTACCTCGGTCGGTTTCCCTTCTGCTCCAGTTGACGCATCTCCTCAAGTACTGCATCTTCCCTGAATCAAACAGAATCAATAATAATAAAATGAGAATGTATGAATTGGATAACAAGAGAAGAACACTCACTGATCCTGGGGTAGTCCCATCGCCTTCACCCACTTCACCTGAACCTCGGCTCGACTGAAATGGCAAAATTGAGAAGAAAGTTAACGACATCGATCGATAGGAAATGGAAGAATGGAGCCATGCCTGTTTTGCGGGAAGACGTGCGTCCGAGGCGGATTCCTGCCTTTGCACAGAGCACAAGGGGCTACCATAGCGTCTAACTACCTGCAATTAGTATTACCTGGATATCAAATTTTACACGAAACGCATAATTGAACGAACAAGATAATATTGTTTGAAAACACGCAAACTAAATTCGGTAGCGCAGGTTACGATACATAGGGAATGAGGCGTCTTTACACGCTCTATCGTGGACTGATGTTCTATGGCTAGCTGGGCATTAAAGGGTGTACCATTCTCAACAGCGACTACGATATACCTATCCTGATCACGAGAGACAAATAGATCCGTTAAAAGTATCTTATCAAAAATAACCCAATTAAAAACAATTGATAAAAATGCAAAAAGGAGGAGCGATTACAGAACATTAGACCAAAGAATTGAAGAAATACCGAAAAGGATAACTATAAAATAAAACATGATCACAAAGAATGGAAAATTGAATGAAAAAGGAAACAAGCCGATTGGATCCGGATTCACTTTTACAGTATTTGAAGGATTTCTGTGTGAGGTCCAGCAAATATAATTCTTATTGATCTTACAAATTGAGGATTAATTTTCCAAATATTTATCTTCCAAGGATAATATAAAACAATCCTGAGAATCTCGGTTGCTCTCTCTAGCATTTAGGTATCGTATACCAGTAAAATATATGCAAGAAAGAGTGAGTTTGATGGAATAATGTCATGAGATTGATCTAAAGACTATACAATAATAATAAATGCACGAATAATTCATACGTGAACTGAATGCACAGGGTGGAATACTGACTAAATCAGGGTTATTAGTTATTAGTAGCGAAGAAATCGATAACATTCGTGAATATAGAGGTAGTACAATGTTACCAATAGATCATACGAGTGAGATTGGAATAAGGAATAACTATCAATATCTATGAAGGGAAGAAGACCCGATAACACATAATAGGGGGGGGGGGTGAGTGAGTACGGTATGTCATGGGTAGGTCACACCTTAGACGTCGGTTCCCTCGGGACTGGGCACGATGGCCGATCCCTGAGCAGAGGAGACTCGCGATGGTTTGGTGCGCCAGCTACGGAGAGCGAAGTAGACTGCGCAAGCGAGGAGAATCAGAAGAACCTCAAGAGATCAAAGATCAACGAGGGAATCCAAGGAGGGACTCTCACCATCGTTCCTCCAACGATGGCAATCAGATGCCACTCGAGGAAGGGAGTCGTGTTAGTCGCGGCCAGAGACATCTCAGAGACCTCCAATCGATCCATTAGTCGGCTACCGTACCCTCCCTTCTTCCCCTGTTGACTCACCTCAGGGACGCACTGTCCATCCTCGACGATGTGCTCGCAGAGATGGCAGATGTCTCCAGTGAATCCATTCTTGCACTCGCACTCGTTCGAGGAAGAGACGAAGCCGCCATTCAGACACTGCAGCTCCTGCAATTAGGTTAATTCATTCTGAAACCTGGATCTGGTCTTCTCTCTACGGTTGCAGTTCTCACCTCCTCGCAGAAGGTTCCGGTGAAGCCGATGTCGCACGTGCACGTGTACTCCTCCATGCCTGCAAGGGTACTGTATCCACTGAACATCCATCCACTTCCAATTGCTGGCTCTGGCTCAGTCCACTGACCGGGGATGAGGATGGGTGCTCCATTGTGGCAAGGACGAGACTGGCAGAAGATTCCCACGAATCCCTTCTCGCACTCGCATCCACCATTCACCAGTTTGCCTGAATTAGGGGAACTATCAGGAAGTACTGTACTTCCTGGGGTTATTTCACGACTGTATAAATAGTAATCATTCCTCGATAGATGGGGGAATACAGTACCATTGTCGCACTTGGCGGCCTGCTCGCATCGCAGTCCCTTCAGTCCGAAGGGGCACGAGCACTTCACCGATCCCTCCTTATTCTTATGCGGCTTTCCTCCGTTCTGGCACACCTGCAGAGGGATACGGTAGATGAGATGGGGTAGATGGTAAGTAACTTCTCCCACCTCTTCCTCGCACGTGACTCCAGTCCAATTGAGGGTGCACTCGCACTTGCCCTGTAATAGTGATCTTTGATCTCTGTCTTCATCTCTCAATCTCGTATCAGTTGTTTATCCTCTCCCCTAATCAGACCTCAATTATCCAATCTCGCTCCAGTTCCTTCCCTCACTGATTCCCTTACGTAACTGGCCCCGTCTGGCACTAAATTGGCACCCGCTGGAATAACCCCTGTACCCAGTGCCCAACCAGGCCAAGTTTGAACCACAGCACTAATCCAGAATATCTGCTAATGGTTCGCCAAGAATAAAAGAAACCGAGTGAGGGTCAGAAGGGGAATAATGGTTAGTACCCGAAACATTGAATGGAACTCAGGACACGCTTGGATGCTTCCTAACCTGCGAGGGGGGCCTATCTCTGGCCCTTCCAGGCGACTCTTCCCTTCCACTGCACTAACCACCGATTACTTCGTCCCCCATCATAGTCAATTCGTATGATGGACAGACTCTTCCGTTCCTAGGCACCCGAAGAGAGACAGCGAAATGGCATCCAGATTGGCGTCCCCCTCAAGTGTTCTTCTCCCTCCCTAGGGGGGACGGATCCATACCTGACCCCGTGTAATCCCCCCGTGACAAGAGATTCGCCATCTGTTACAATCTAGTGCAAAATAATGAGCATCTCAAGGGTGCGACGAGAGAGTGTACAGATCAGAGAGAGTCGAGAGAAGTGGGGATAGCGAGAGAGTAGGGGAAGGGAAGAGAGCAGTGGAGACAAGTCAACCAATCCCATCTTCGGTCGTTCGAAATGACGAATGGATTGAAATGAGGGGAGACAACGCAATCGAAGAATGGTCATGCTTGATCCCCATGGTCAAAGGACCCTCCACCTATCACCTCCTAATCCCATTATTATCCACTCAGGGATAACAACAGATAGGTACCATTTGATCTAAAGCCGACAAAGGACGAGGAAGGCGCAATTGACTAAGATCAAAGATCATCACTCACATCTCGTAGTTCTCCTCCGTGGGCGCATCTCTCGACGGGAAGATCCCGCAGTCTCGTGCCGTCGAAGGCAGAGGATACGGTAGCGAGCGTGGCAAGAACCACCAAGATTACGGTAGTCGACGGCATACTCTTCCCTGCATTATCGACAGATTGAAGAAGTTATGATAGGGGACGCGACAAGTAAAGCACGATTCCAAGTGGAAAGGAAGGAGATTATGCAACAGAGAGAAGAGGAGTGATGACCCCCTTGCCCTTCCCTGGAGAGTCATTCGACTCATGGGGAGATATAAGCGAGAGGATGGAAGGACTCAAATGAGTGCGAATGCTGCAGATGAGGAAGAGAATCTAATTAGTACGACCCTTGACCAGTCTGAGAGAAGAAAGATACATTGAAAGAAGGAGGAAGAAGAGGAGGAGGGGCATGTGAGGGTGGGGAGAAGGGGCGGAGTTAAGGGGGGAGGCAAGGGAGGAGTGACCACAGCTATTGCCCCCTCGGGGGAGGAGTCACAGGAGGAGGAGTAAGTAAGACTTGTCACGTCAAATTGACCATTCCCCCATGAAGAGTGAGATGGACCGTACAGTGAGAAGAGAGGAGAAGTTAGCAGTCACCACTTCTAGAGAAAGCCTCTGGACCCAATAAATAGAAAGGCTCTCGATCTAAGAACATCTGTGCAATATGTGAAGCTTCGACCCGAAAGACAGAGATTGACAGGGAGAGGGAGGGGCACAAAGGAAGAGAAGACGAGACAATAATGATGGGCAGTCCTCTTTTGGTTCTCCGCGAGGAAGACCATACGGGGAGTCGATGGAGGTTTATGCTTCGCATCGAGCAAAGAGGAAGGATCTAAGAAGAGACACACACATAAACAGAGCAGTGACCAGGAATGGACAAGTTAGGGTCTCGTTGCGTAAGGAGGATCGAGATTAGAGTGATCACTCCGAAGGACAAGCTTGTCTCTCCGACAAAGGAGAGGGGTTGCGCAAGGGAATCTCCAGTTGCGTGTCTTGTTTGGATCTGGAGGACTAAATTAGACTAGGAGTTAATTAGGCGTGTGCAAGCTTGGTTAGAAATCAAGCCAGCGAGTGGTAACTTGATTAGGGTCCAGAGGGGGGAAGGAGGGGAGAGGCCAAATAAGGATTCTCTGCGAAATACGATCGCCATCCGAAGAGAACCATAAAGGAAGCGTGCAGATCGAGTATACAATACTGAATGGAGAAGAGATTGATGGAGGAGATCCACTGGGGGAAAGGGCATCGCATATCTGCACGTCCCACCTCCCTTCTTGCACCAACTGGACATCTCTCAGTTCCTTGCTCCACTACGCTCCCGTTCCCATCTTATCATCCACAATCTCCATCAAATGCCAACCTCGTTGTAAACCGAGTCTTCCCAAGTGTGCGCAAACCCTATCAAAACATGATTGTAAAGAAGCGTTCCGGCACAAATATCCAATGATAGCACAAGTGCGTACCATGATCACACCACTACAGTATCCGGAACCACAAGGGGAGGGAGGACAATTCGAAAAAGAGAAAGGCTGTGGGCCATAACTCGCGCCTCTTCCGAAAACAGAGGAGAGCATCATTAACACCCAAAGGGGCGTCCCTTTATGCGATTGGCAATGGAATCTGGCATTTGCAGCGGCCAGTTTTGAGTCAAAGTTCACTCCCTCGTAATAAGGAGTGAGTGCGCACACTACTAGCCTGTAATAATCATCCAATATGGGTCCTCGATGGGTTAAGAGGGGCAGTCCCAATAGGGCAGACCGGGGTTGTATCATACACTGAGTAGCCAATAAGGGGCTGGTCAACAGGCTACACCAGCTGCGACCAGAGAATGCGCCAAATGAGAGTGTACTTCATTACCCGAGATGGGCCCCAACCAGTCAACCAGAACCACAATGATGAGCCAATGGTGCCAGGACCCATCCAAGGACTGGCACCGTAAAATCAGAATAACAAAGAGCTGCCACGCGATGGTCATTCGACTTGGACTAGACAAAGGAAGGAAAGATTTAGGGATCGAGAGGGAAAAGAGTCATCAGAATGACTAATGGACTCGAGATGGGATGAAGAACAGTGGGACGTCGCCCTCCCTCGATATCATCCAGAGAGGAGTGGTACACCTCAGATAGAGAGGGCGGGGAGAGGGAGGGAGAGGGGGGGGAGGGGGCTGTAAATCACCGACTAATCAGACTCTCAATTGAGAAAGGTGACGAATGCACTGGGAGAGGTGTCCTGAGGCTTCGGGAGGGCAACACAGAGTACATTCCCATCCAAACAATACTCCCCAATGGAACCTCGGATGGTGATACCAGGGAGGACTGGTACGTTCCTCCCCTCGGGCCCTAGAGGGGGATCTATGTGTGCACCTGGCGGCAAATGTTCCGAGAGTGAATAAGTGACATTGTCCCCTCTAGGACTCAAAGAGGGACCGAGGTCATTCGATCCACCACTGATCCCTCCCTTCGAAAGGGGAGGAGTCAGAGATGGAAAGAGAGCAAATTATGAGTAGACGAAAGGAGAAGGAAGCAACCAACTACTGGAGAGAAACACTTGAGATAACCAACGAAGGGAAGGGCCTCAAATTCAATTCCATCGGAGCCCATCGCTTACCGCCTAAATAATGCAGACTGGAAGTCCCCAGTGACCACTCCTACACCAACTCCCAGATCCAGATGCGGTACCATTAAAGCTAAACGTTGGTTCCGGAAGGGGTCTCGTGCGGGTAAATCGTGGCCAATTGTTCCGCTTCGGGCATATGCTAATTTAGAAGAGGGAGGGAAGGGAGGGGACACCTGAGGGAGACCACTTACGTGTTGCCTCTAGCTGACTCGAACGGATGGATGAAGGGGCTGTTGAATGGTAGAAGAGAGAGACTATGGGAAGAGAGGAGGGAACAGAGAGAACAGAGGAAATGAGAGAGTGAAGGAGTCGAGGAGAGTGCGCGGATGAATGACTGATTGGCCTGGGACACCTTTCATAGCTATGATGAATCACCCAGAAGGGTGGTACGAACCACTGCCCCACTCTCTCACCATCGAACACTCTCTCGCACTATCTGACCAATTAGAGAACGAAGAGAAGAGGGAGAATGAGGAAATGATCGAGGACCAACGAAGTAACGACGTGAAAATACTCGGACCATTGAAAAGAGCGAGACGGGAATGGGTATCGAAGTGATTGGGTCAGAGAAGGGAAGGGACTGGGGAAACACGCGAAATGATGGGAAGAGGGAGGAGGAGAGAGGGAGAGGTCACTGATCTACCATCGATGAGAGAGAGACGAAGGGAGAGAGTGATCTACCCTTCTTATCTGCACGAAGGAAGGAGTAGAATCCCGAGGTAGTCAGGATACAGGGGAGAGTTGGAATAGGTTCCATAACTGGTGGTATTCGGGACGGGATTGAGTCATCTCTTCTAGTAATCAGAGGCAGTCAATCGGTCATTCCATCGATCTCTCTGATCAAGGGCGAAGATAGTCAATGTTATGACTGCGGAAGCGAAGGGACAAGAGAGAGACAGTATCCCCTCGACATATACCGTATCAATGTTCAGCTTCTCCTACTATAGACCACAGCTAGCTAGTTACAGTAAGCCAGCTGCTGTCCGAACTGAGACGTCTACAGTAATTGTATTCTATAGATCGGACATGTTTTCCGTTCGGGAACCGATGCAATCACGTGAAAACATAACACCCATCTGTTTTCTGGGGCGAGACTGAATGGGGATATTTTAGGAGGGAGGAAGGAGGGGTTCGGGGGAGGAGAGAGAGGACCGAAGAGAGATGCAATAGTGTTGATTGGATTATGGCAAGGGCAAATAGGTGGAGCTGAGATGGAATCGAATGACTCGAGAAGAGGACAGAGGAGAGGAGAAAGACTGTTTACATTGCTTATTAGGCACCGACCCGATGGAAAAGGACTGGAGAGGATGAGTGATGGTTGACCATGAGGGCAGATCTTCGAAGACCAGAATCACAGAAGTGAAACCAGAGAGGAAGTTTGGTTGATCTGGTAATAACCAATCAGGATCTCTATAGTGGATCTCGACCGAAAATGGACAGAGAAATGTTTGAGACCATCCGTCCTTCGCCCTTCTCTCGTCCTCATTCAAATCAGTGGAAGTACACCTCAAAGGACCCCGCCATGCACGGATTACTGTGTACTACTCGAGAGAAAGGTGGAAGACCATGAATTATGATATCCGGTGTCGTTCTGAGGGAGTGGAGATTGACCTATCTATCGATCGAGAGTGGAAGAGAGTGGAAGATGGGACTGCCCTCTCTCTTCCACGTAATCCGATCGCTGTTTTGCAGTGTTCCTGGAATCTGATAGGACAACGATGTATCGATGTTAGGATGGAATGCTTACACCATGTGTTCTCTCTGCAACTTATCCCTCTCAAAGAGTCAGATAAAGAGGAATCATACTTTTGGATTGAACGACCAGCGAATAATAACCAATGGTGACCTTTTCTCAAAGCCTTTTCAGGCCGATAAAAATAAGACTGACCGTGAGGGTATAAAATGTGTGTGAGATAGTCTTTCCACTTCCTTTGCCCATCAAAAGAGCGGACCGACTCGAGCCATGAATAAGAGAATGAATAAGAGAATGCTTGATGACAAAAAAAAGTAGTGGGAAAGAGCCGCAAAGAGATCATTGGCGGATTATTATCCACTCTCTCCCTTCCCTCTACTCTCTCTGCTTCTCTATCCAGTTAGAGAGAAGAACGAACAGAGAGAGTACTAATTATTATGACCTCAGTGTAGTGGAATGACGAGGTTCAAGTGGGTTTTGAGGTCTTCCCTGATTGGTGCCTGTGGAGGGAGGGAAGAGTCTCCTCCTCTCCACCCCCCCCCCCCCCTCTGAAGCTACTCGACTACCCCTCAATTACAATTCATTGTGGTGATCTGAGAAGAGGCTCCACACTTCCTTCCGCTGTCCAATAAAGTCCGTCTCACTCCGAAATCTAATGAGACGCCGAGTGGGATAAGTCGTCCACTCGGGATCACCCGCACCACAACACCATAATTAGGGGTAGGTCACCGGAAGGAGAAGAAACAATCAGAACGAGTGTCCTCTCTTGAGCATCGGAGCGTGAAGGGAAGAGGGAACCCCCTCATAAAAAGAGACGATCCCCTGATTATGGGAGTGAGACTAGTTGGGGAGATGCCCTCTTTGACCTACCTGACCTCTCCTGGCCTCATCTTCATCCTTCTCAGATCATTACCAAGCTCATGCTGGGTGGCAGCTCCAAATTAGGTGTCTCTAATTAGTGAAGGGGTCAATATTGTTAGAAAGACATCTGTCCATCTGGTCTTATCTACACGCCCAATTTGTCGTGGATGGAGGGGGAGGAGGAGGGGGGGGGAGGACCGGTAGGTAGACTTATTGCGCAATCGTGATAATTACAATGCGATAGAGCGAGTGACAACAGATGCAAAACAGGCCAGGGGCTTACTGTAAATCAGGACGGACAACAGATGGAGATGAAGATATCAGAGGAGGGAACAATCGAGAGAAGCCCCTCTCAAGCACCAATAACCTCCAGGGGGAGGCCGAAAGACCTAATAATTCCAATAATCTCGATGTATCCTCTTGTTTCGATCCGAGATTATTATGGGAAGGGTATGGAGAATGGACAGAGACCCCAATGGAAAGAAGAGGTATTGAGTAGAGAAGGGGATGGTACCTCTCCTCTCCCCTTCTTCGATCGGATGTCGTTCGATCAAAGGCCCTCCATTCTCATCCTCGTACCTGATTCATCATCATCTCTAATAAGCGAGAGTTCCCAGTGTAAGAACATGTGTCATCCATCTCGAATTGACAAGAAGACGAGAAGAGGAAGAAGAGAGGAGACCTTGTGAGGGGAGGAACACTGTGGGTTGACGAGAAAGGAAGGAAGGGTTGGCATCCCAAATGGATGGAGAAGAACACCAGCAAGAACGGGCAATCTTCAAATCGAACTCCTTCAATTTCGTTATTCACTCTCTCGAGATACCCCCCCCCCCCCCCCCAATACAACTGAAAAGTGAAATTGAGATTATATGATGCTAAAGAAGTAACTTGTAAGGATGACAATGAGAAAGAGTTACTTCATATAACGTCTTCTGCCCTCTGAGTTCATCTGACTTTTGACCTCCCTCGAGGGTCTCAAACCCGTCAGTAATAGATCACGAGGAGCGAAGACACGACAGACACATGCAATAATGACGAGAATACGCTGCACTCTCTCACTTCCACCCACTCTCTCCTCGTACTCCAACAAGTTGACGGATCTCTCTGAAGTGCGCTCTCTCTATTCCTCCCTGCCAATGAGATATCAGCTAGAATGGAGAGGGCGACGTGCAAGTTGAAGTCTTCGACGTGAATTGGAGTGAATTTATGGACTGGGATGAGTGAAGAAGCGCCACGGGCCACTTTTTTGTAGTCGCATCAAGAGGAAAGAAAGTGGAGAGAAAGGGAGTAATCCAGTGTGAGAGTGAGGAACAGAATTAAGGAGGTTTTTGAGGCGCTATGAAATAGGAGAATGAATCTAAACTCTTGATTACACTCTCAAGTGACTGCAACTGCATGAAGAGGCTGTAAGCGACACCTCCACTGGACACCTACGCTAAATGAAGGCAACAAGTCATTCCCACTTCAATCTCTTCTCATAGCCTCAGTATTATTTTGCTGTGGATCAGTCAAGTTGACCTATTGACAGTTCTTTTCTAGACAGTGCATTGTAATTGATCATGGATGCGTGGAGGACAGAAGTTGCCTTCAATGCTCATCCTAATGAGAGTTCTCTCCGTATTTCTCTATCCAATCTCCCTCACTCCATTCAAAACCATCTGGCACCAGAATCGAAAGAGCGCGCGAAGCTACGAAGAACCCGCTTATTATCCCACTCAGATAGGACCGGCGATTGAGGGAGAAGAGAGAGAGGACAGGTAATTAGAACGAGGTGTGAAAACCAGAGATGGACAATAGAATAAGTAAATGAGAGCAGGAGGACTTCTAGCAATAGGAGAGAAGAGAGGGGAACGGGGAGGGAGAAGGGAGAAGGAATCTGCTAGGGATCATCATTAGATTACTGGATTATTTTCAAAAGCTCCTAGAAGTCTTGAAATGTTGCACCCCTTTGAACTCTGCTGCTGCTCGTATTTCAACACTTCTTATCCCTCTTCCACATTGAATCAGAATAATAGCAACCGGAGAGAAAGTAGTGTTTGCCTTATCCTAAAAACTCGTCTGACAAATGGCATTGAACACAAATTCAACCAAGACAAAATGGTAAGATGCGATCGAATGTTGTCCATTGTATCAATCATTTAAACAAGAAGAAACTTTGATTTTCACAATTTTATTTGGCTGAGAAATCCCACATGTTTGAAGCAAAGTAAGAAATAATTCATTTGTCTCTATTCCTTCTTCTCAACAGGGACAAAGCTGCCTCGGAACGACAAACTTCCTTGTGCAATCTGAATGAATCAATTAGAACTCGTCTACGCAACATCAAACTTGATCATGTCCGTTGCGCACCATACGAATATCGATACGAATATCGTGGCTGAAAACTGATGAGTAATCAGAAGGTAATGATAGCGAACCACAAATTCCGGTGAATAGAAGAGTAATCGTACTGAATCCATCGTAGAATGGGTGAATCTGCAGCTCACAAGATCTATTCATTCCCTCTAGAAGCGAGAAAATAGAGAAGTAATATGGAAAACAGGAATGGTGAAATGGCGTCGTTAGGTCTCCTTACGAACTCTAACATACGAACTTGATTTCATTTCAGTCCTAACTCATTCCTTCTCGCAAATAATGTGAATGAAAAGCTGAAAACATGGAAATATGTAGAGCGTCAGCAGACACTATGCAATTTAGATAGATATATTATTACACCTATTAGCATGATATTAGACTGATTCCATTGCGATATTATGTCCTTATAGATAATTGCGCATAATGGAAACTGTAGAAATCACGAAAACTAGTGTTATTCTCTAGAAATAGACTTCCAGACGAGAAAAGAGAATTCTTCACCTTGAAAAGATAATAAGACATGCACGAGTCTTGCTGTCATTAATGTGTACTTCTGCATTCCGAATACTGGAAATAAATTGAGATTGTTACGCATTATATATTCAACGAGATGCTACATGCTTTTTAGGCCGAATTGTCTTCAATTAAAAAATACAAATGTTACGATATTTCCCTGATTCGTCGATTGGCTACGACAAATTCAATTTTGGATGTAAATAATCGAGAATGGAATCACTTTGATAATCTCGTCTGCTCTTCTCCATTCACTTCTCTATGTCTCTCACCCCACTCGCGGTCTACTCATGGTACGCCCTCTCTTCCTCTCTAAATCATTATTCCATTCATATCCATTCCAGAACATTCTCGATCGATGTGCTTCTATTGTTTACTCTAAGGTCGGCTTAGATACTTTTCAGCGCTCTTGTTTATTTTTGTAATAATGCTGTTATCCTCGGACTTTATCGGCTGATCCTTGATCTTTCAGAATTTCCTCATGTTTCTCATTCTTCTCTATTGGATGTACAAGATCCTCTCGAATCTCTTCATCCTCCAACGTGAGATCCCTCCAACCCTACCGTACTCCTACCGTATCCTTCAGAGTTGTCTCGTCAGGAGGCTTCCTCAGTCATCACCGTCCCTGCCATCGTCATCGTGGCTGCCTACACTGCTCTCTTCCTCGATGCCTATGTCCTTCTCCTTCCTTTCCTCGTCGCAGCTGTGAGAGAGAGAGAGGAGAGGAAAGATCAAAGATCACAACAGATCTACGAGGTCATCGTGTCTAGTGTGAAGATGGCGATGGTCATCGTCTATGCATACAGTCCATCCAAGTCATTCGACCCCGCCACTGCTTCAGTCTCATGTAAGGGCAATTCAAGTTTTATAGTGTCTCCTACTTATTTTTATTAACGTAAACGATAGCAGAATACGTCTATTTATTTCAGTGCTCCAATCAGTGTTCAAGGGATATGCAGCACAGATGAGAAAGGATTCCATAGGAGTCTTTGCAAGGGAGGTGAGATAGATCTGAGATTAATCTCGTTAGACTGATACTCTGAAAGGGGGAGCCAGAGATGAAAGATCGGGAGGGTGACAAAACGAAAACCGACAAAACGAAAAAAAACAAATCACAGCTCCCTCGGGATTTGACCTAGGGACTTGCGAGCGGTTGCATTGCTACCAGTTTGTGCTCCACTACATTTCGATATATAAACCTTGTCACCAGGCGATATTGAGTTTCAACGTATAGGGGGTCATGGAATCCGTCATTCCATGACCACAGCTACGCTGATTTGATTTGACATACGCTGATTTGGAGTGAAAGTCAATATCGCCTGGTAACAAGACATATATCTGAAAATGTAATTTAGCGCATACTGGTAACAATGCAATAACTCCCAAGTCCCTACGGCGAATCCCGAGGGAACTGTGATTTGTTTCCGTTTTGTCGGTTTTCGTTTTGTCACCCCCCCCCCCCCCCCCCGAAAGATCACTTGAGGCGTTGGTAGTGTTCATCTCCTTCGTGATGGTGCTCACGACAGTCTTCCGCATCTCAGAGATATCGAGGAAAGAGAGGGAGAGATTGCATGCACAATACGAAGAACTAGTCAATCAGGTGCTCCCTCTCTCTCTTCCCAATCCTCCACCTGATTCAGATTCACCATCATCGAGTTCTCATCAATTTCCCCGATGAAGATGAGGATTCGAGTGGGGTAATCGCAGTCTCTCCCCCCACGTACTCGGTAGGTCACTGTGATGATGGGGTCTACAGTACGACCAGGAAGAAGAGAGATGGTATATCTCCTCTGTAGATGGCCATTCGTAACGAGGGAGTTCGTCGATTCGCTCCTGAGTTGTGCATCACAGAGGACACTGCTCCCCCTTCCTACTCTGCCCTGGACAGAGGTGAACTCCTCCCTCTCCCTTGATCTTTTTTTATCTCTCTCAGATCGTACTCCTCCTCGTGCATCACTAGCCCGTACTCCATCCGATGGTCCTCTCCTTCCTCCTCTCTCGACTCCTCATTCAGCTGGAATGGCCGCTCCTCCCTCTTACAACACTCCCTCGATTGCCCGAATGGAACCCCCCCCCCCTCCATTGAGTGAATGCAGAACCCAATCGAGTAGGGAATGAATACAAACACTTCCGATAAAGAGCAATTACCTGGATTACTGAAGATATGTCAAAGTTGATAAGGGAAAGGAAGTATCTATTAGGTTGTTGCATAAGTCCTGTCAGATTTAGAAGCCTCTGACTTATTGGGTCGTTCTTGCTTGCATGTCTTTTCTATTACCTGACTTCATAGCATAACAGAGGCATATGCTTGTACATTCCAACAATGATATTAATCTAAATCATGAGTGTCTACTTTACGAGAAAACGAAGCTTTACCTGAACATACTATCGCATATCTCAACACGTTTTCTTTGACGCGGTGCTAGTTGATAGGAACAGATAGCGATTCCACCTCACCCAGCTAAGTTAGAATGCTCTTTCTAAAACTATTTTGAATGGGCTTGCTAATTCAGCATATTCGACGTTAGAACCCACTGAATGTGAATTTAGGCACTGAATTTCCGTCCATATAATGAATTGGACTGTCTCCAGTACTAGAGATACTGAATTCAGTGGAAGTCGGTTATAACTATCGCTAAAGGGGCTATACTAATACCAGTAAAATTCGAGAATTGTTGCTCGTCAACATCAGAAAACTGGAAAATTCCGAAAACGAAATTTCCGACAAAATTTCACAAAATTTGTGATTTCAGGTACTTTGAAAATTAAATCTCCATTCAGCGATGAATGATTTTAAGATAACTTCTACAAAAGTCATTGTAGGAGATGGGATGCTGGTTCAGATTACCACAACAGTTCATAAGTTCTAGTTGTACAAGAAACATAAACTAGCCAAATTTGCAAAATTCGGCATTCAAATTTTCACCACTTTTTTCTGAAAGAATAATCATGTCTAATTAAACCAGATTCAATAACTACTTGTATTGAGATGATCGCACCATACAACGATAACTTTTAAAAACAAAATATACATCTATGTCGCACGGCACGAAAATGGCGTGGGTTCACATCGGTTGGCAAGGACCTATCTGAGCGCATTTCCAGAGTATTTTAAATTCTTAGCCATGTCTTTTAAGAACAGCTTGCCACTAGTGGTTTGGAATGATGTACATTCATCACACTCTGTGACAATGCTATGTATTTGGCACCATTTATGTTCCTAGGGAAATAGTGGACTAAAGAAATAATGATCTGGAACATGCTAGCGGATTGCTTTCGCGTCATTTCGTGCTACTTTTATTGCAACGACAGATATTTAGAATAGTGCGCTAGAAAGTGTATTACATACTAGATGTATCACAAAAGGTATATGCTAGCAAAGCTCACGTGAATGGCTGTAGAAGCCGGAATTTGTAAATGATAAAATCGGACAAGACTTATGCAACAACCTGATATGTGTAGGTATCTACAGTAGGGAACACTCTTGTCAAGATATTAATTACCAAATGAATCTCCCCATGGTGGTAAAAAATAAAACAAGATGCTATGAAATCGCTACTCAGCATATGATAGTTGAGTAGAGGAATTCGATTGAATGAGACTTGTATCTAGGAAGGGAGACATGAAATAACGCCAATTGGAAGCCATCCTTCGATGGAAATTCAAGTGTATCTTATCACGGTCTGCATCATTTTGAATTGCGTTTTAAACTTTTGAATGAATAAATAGTTTATAAATAAGAGTGTGATTAGTACACCCCTTATGCGACTCTTCTTCTGGAGTATCCCTGGGGGGCGGGGGCGGGATGGGAGACTGGGGCATCGTAAGAGGGGGCGGAAGAAGCAGGGGCAGCCTGCTCGTATCCCTGAGGGGCAGGGGCATCCACATAGGCGGGAGAGGCAACCACGGGAGAGACACTGCAAGGGAGGGGGTTGGATGCTGAGACGGAGTCAACTCACCGAGGGGGGCAGGGACAATAGGCGGCATCGGCACCGGGCAGACCAATTCCTCCCTCCTCTCCAGCAAGTCCGTCCTCTCCTCTGTTTCCATTGGCTCCTGGGAATCCAGCGGGTCCCTGTGCTCCAGGAGCTCCGTTGGGCCCGGGGTTTCCGTGGGCTCCGTTCTTTCCTCTGAATTTTTTTCAATTTTTTATTTTGTTCTCTAATTTTTCTCCTAATTTTTCTACTGAGAAAAATTAGAGAAGAAAATAAAAAAATAAAAAAATAAAAAATTAAACAGTAGGTAAAGTAGGGTACTATTGAAAAATTCCTACTGTACCTGTGTCCCGGAGCTCCGACTCTTCCAGGCTGTCCGGGCTCTCCCTGTCCTCTCTTTCCATTTCTTCCCTTCGATCCATGTCTTCCTGGTCTTCCGTCGACTCCTGGTCTTCCTGAATCTCCTCTTTCGCCAGTAGCTCCTCTTCTTCCATTAGCTCCGTGTCTACCAGGATGACCTTGGTGACCGTCTCGGCCAGGTTCTCCTGAACGGAACATCATTAGAAGGAAGTATTCGAATGATGGCCCAATGGTATTCAAACGTACCAGGCTCTCCATCTTTTCCCTTGGGGCCTTGGGGTCCCTGGGGGCAAGAGATGCAGCCATTCGATGCGGCAGCAGTGTAGTCAGTGATGACGATGCCGGCAGATCCGGGATTTCCGTCCTTTCCATTCTCTCCGTCGAGACCTCAAACGAATCACTATCGCTTGCTTTTCAACTACAGTTGTTAATCGCTCTCAATGAGAAAGTCTCTGACCAGGTTCTCCAGGTGCTCCTGGTGCTCCAGCTGACCCGGCGGGGCAGTTGTTCGGTCCCGCAGCACATCCACAGCTGCTTCCCGATCTCTTGCCACGACCTGATAGAGGATTGGATGAAATAGATTAAGGGGGAAGAGCTACTGACCGAAAGGATGTACTGAAGGGATGGAGGAGCCAGTCGAGGGAATCGCCTCGATCATCTGAGTCCACGCGTCGTTAGCGATGTCCTGAACAATCGATTACCGTATTCCCTTGGGGTACAGTAGGTCGAAGGGTTGATCAGAGAGACATCTAACTCTGAACTCCTGCATGTCCTCCATGGCGAGTTCGTGGAATTGGGTGAGATCATTGAAGAGGAATCCGACGGAGACGAGGGATCCAATGATGGCGACTGCTGAAGTGAAGGTGGCCACGTTGGCCACTGATGATCCCAGAGACATCCTCCTGAAGGATACGGTAGAGTACGGTAGATCAAGGAATCGAGAAGAAAAGATGAGAAGGAATGAGGGAACGAGGTTGGTTTGTTCTAGAACTGTGGATGGATGTCCTTTTATAGTGTGCCTCCTCGACCCTCACCAGCTATGAATGCTCATGGAAGGGAGTTACAACATGGTTCGACTCTCTCTCCTCATCATCTCTTCTCTCTCCTTCTCTCTCTTCTCTTCCCTTCAACTCGTCGCCCTTGCACGCCGAAGGGTGAATTGAGAGATAAACACAGCAGCAAGGAGGGGGGAACGAGTTCCCTCCTCCTCTCTCCATTCCGAGTGGTATCTCGATCTCTCTGACCAACAAGAGAAAGAGGAGAAGACAAGGGTGGGGTCTCATTCCAGAACTGAAGGTGAAAAGGGAGCTTAGAACGGGGGAGGTCGAGTGGAACAGTCGAGGACGGGGTGGAATCAAACCCAAATCGTAGAAGCTAGTGGTCTGTTCTAATCTGCATCATCTCTTCCAATCAGTATATGTGAAGCCTTTAAATAAGTTTTTTTCTTGCAAATTCGATAATTTCTTTAGACTGATCATCCTTCTTATTATTGTGAGCATGGCATTCTAGATACTCATTCTCTACTGTCATATTTGCACGCTCTATCGCTAGGGGTTCTCAGAACGCATGTTTCTGATGTTCTTCCAACAAAACACCGAGTGTATTGACAGGAATTAATCCGTGTTCATAGTATTTATAAGTCATTTCTACCTCGTCGCTCCATTTTTGTGTGTCTCGATTCGAGTTGAATTGAATACGATAGTCATACTTTTTATGCAGCTCGAACAAATACTATGCGACAGAAAGAGGAGAAACAATGGCTGGAGAGGTCACGAAGCGGGAAAGAAACATTTGAAAATAGAAAACAACTCAAATATCTTTTAGTTTTCTCAACGGAAGGTCATACTCTATTGACTATTTGGAAATGAGAAAACAGAGGGAAAACACACTAGAAGACGGAAGAATTAATCACAAACTGCATGAGAGCAGTGAATTAGAGATATGTCGATCATGGGTTAGAACACAACGAGCAAATATTCGAATTATGATATAAGGGGAGGTCTCACAACGAAAGTTTCGTTATTAATAACGGCAGGGTACGGTATTCAGGGGTATATGTATGATTAGATGGATAATATGAGGAGTAGATCAATATGAGGCAAAAGCGGAAGAAGGAGGGGAGAGTCAAGTCACTAGCGTCAAAATTCCCCCAATCGCGATTAGAGATCAGAGATAGGGCACTTATAAGACTAAGGAGTCAAGTCAATAATGAGAAGAAGGAGAAGGATACTACGTATAGGAAGGAGAGCAGTCAACTGAACGTCAATTTCACAAGAATTGGGGACAAGATTTGATCATTAAGCACCATCTGAGTATTGCTCTAATGGGAAAGAGCTAAGACAACGAAACGACTACCGAATAGGAGAAGGAAAGCATAAGGCACTCTGTTGCAATTGTTTGTCGTGTATCGGAGTTTGTGTGGCTATTCGTGGTGAGGTGGTGTGGTGGGGTGCGGGTGCAGTGAGTGTGATGATGTGGACGACTAATCGAGTTCGAACTTGAAGGGAGCAGCTTCGAGATGCTTGAGGATCTCATTCTTGAGGTAGTTCTCAGTGTTGAGACTCAGGAGATCCTTCGATCCGTTGATCTTCTGCTTAGAAGTGATAGTGACCTGCAAGGAGAAGAGGATCATTGAAGGAAGGGAAGGAAAGGGAGTAGGAGGAATAGGAAGGAGAAGAGAATGGAAATGGGTGAGAATGGGTACGGTACCTGACCAGGGGCAGCGACATTGATGCCCGATTGGGCCATTCGAGAGGTGTAGATCTTCATCTCGTTCCTGAATCGTTCCTTGTCCCTCTGCTGCAGTTGGAAGTAACTGAAAGGGAGAGATGAGAGAAGGGCTGATTCGATGGAAGGAGAATGAGAGGAATGAAGAAATTAAATGGGAATGGAAGTTATCACTGACTGGGCCTTATCGGCGTGATCTCTCCAATCGATGAAAATCTTCATGATCACTTCTTCCTCCGAGAGATCGGGATTGTCGTTCTTGAACTGCAAAGGAAGGAGTTTCTCTTGCCATGCATCGCATTAATAAAGTCAATGCTCGATGCTCTACCGTACCTTCTCGAAGTGTTCGAGTACGTAGAAGGAGTACGCCTTCCTTCCAGGGACGGGTCTTCGTTCCGATCGAGCCCATGCAGCAAGCTCAGCCTCGTATCTGCAGTGGGGAAAAATGGGAATGAGCAGGTATCGATGACGTCATCCCTAGCCAATCAAACATCTCCTCTTCCTCACCGTCGTTTGTCCTCCTCGTGCTGCATCTCGTATCTCGTCCTATCCGTCAGTCTGCAATCCATTCTCATTGGGAAATGTCGCCCACCACACCACTACCATTCATCATTCAAATTTTCATTGCGTGTGCCCTCTAGTAATGGTAGCACTCACGCCTTCCAGTCGTTCTTGAGAAGTTCTCCGAATTGTCCTCCATTGCAGTGCAATTCCCCGTTGTTTCGCTTGTTGCGCATCTCTCCCACGAAGCAGAGATACGCTGAGATCACCTGAAGTCAATGAGGGATTTACATTCGGGCGGGAGTTCCCGCGGATCATTCTACTAACAGTAAGTTGATACCCAGAAATGAAAGAATGAAAGGCGCACTCGCTAATGATACTGATGAACTATTGGTTTCACTATACAAACCGGTATCTTCTTCGCTGTCCGTGGATCAACCCCTTTCTTCAAACAGAGGAAGGTATCTGACCTGTCTGGGAGCATTCGGGTCTCTGTTCACTCGAGTGCAGCCTTTCTCTGCGATCTCTGCAATAGTGTGCATGTAGGTAACGTCGCCAGTCTCTTTTGTAACAGCGTAAGTCCCTTTTAGTAATCGTCGCCTTCTCCCACACCACTCACTCTCAGGCTTGCTCCGCCGGGTGTTCTTCCGAACGGTGGATACAGAGGGAGAGAAGATGGGAGGCTCGTTGATGAACGGATCGGAGAACTCGATCGAACTGAAGTGGTGTGACCATTAGGAAACGTCGTATGGTCCAGTTTCCAAGAGAATCACTTTTTACTGGAACCTCGAACTAGATAAGTATACAGATAGAGTATCTCGACTCACTCATTGAGCATTCCGTTGGAGTTGTTGAGAAGAAGGGAGGAGAAGTCGTACTCTTCCTCTCCACTCGCCTCCCCCTGATCCTCGTCCTCCTGTGGTGGGCAGGATTAGGAATCGTCGTTCACCCCATTCTAGCCTTCTCCTCATTGCGGGTATCTCAGTAGTAATGGAGATGACTCACGATGGATAGATTGTCATCAGCCCCGTCCATATGCCTCACGATGATATTCTTCTTCTCTTGTTCCTGCAGCAGTCGAATGAGGGGATTCTCCTCCATCCCCGATCCCGATGCATCCATTACTCCACTGAAAGGAGAGAATGAGGGGGAGAGAGGGGGAAGTGATGACCGATCGGAGTCAAATGGAGAGAGAACCGCGCAAAGGGAGAAGCGAGTCCTCTTGTGATGGGAAGGATAACAAGTTACAACCACAACAACAACTGTTTTCAATTTAACAGGCAAAATCTATTGTGCAACGTCCCATTTGTTTCCATTGTCCATTCTTTAAAAAAAATGGCTACGATTGATCTAGATCTTTTCCGAGTAAATTTATATCACGGCTAGATTATCAATAGTGGATAGAGAGTGACCATGGCCTCCTCTTCCCTTCCCTCTCCTCACCTGTCATCATTGGGATCGCTCTCCTCATCCCTCACATCGGCTGAACTCCCCACTCGAATCTCGACAGGCTGCGATCCCTTCGAGATCAGATCGGACAGCGTCGAGTTGTTGTCGGAGAACCTGCATGTGGTGTATGAATTAGGAAATGACCCTCTGTCCACACTACTACTGCATGAACTGGTAGTGGGATGGCCCCGATGATTCCCTGGCCCCTTGCAGTCTCTGTCCATTCTTCCCCTCCCCTGGCCCTCTCCTCTGATTCATCCTTCTTCCCCTTCTCTCTTCCATTCATCGACTACAGCTCTCAAGCCTCGAGCACACTCATTCCCCCCTAAATGACAGCCCCCCTTTCCACCCCCGTACCATGCCCCTTCCCTGATCCCATCTCATCGTGGTGCTTCCACTAATCACAGGCCTTCTCAATCAACCGATCATGACCCCATCTCGCCCCTCCTTTATTCATGCCGATGGTGTGCGAATAGGAAACATCGTCTTGCAACAATTCTCACTGTGTGATACTGTTAGTATTCGTCGCCCTCGATAGTACTCGTGGACTGCACATTCGATGGGGACAGGTTTGGGTCTCTCTGTCGATTGATATCCCACAATCTATCTCTTCCCCTATCCTCTCATCTTCATAGACTATAGCCCGAGGGGCTGGTATCTCTCTCCCTCCCTCTCCTCTCTCTATCCACTCTCTCTGAACTGCACACTCTCTCATCGCTGTCAACGAGACTTTCACTCGTTTGCCCACGTAGTGAGAGAGAGAAGACTGAATAAGGGAGAGATCACTGACATCTTCATCGATTCCTCTTGGAATGATTCTATTTTCCCCTTTGCCAATCCGTTGATCTTCGCCTCGAGACGGGCCTTCTTTGCGGCAGGAACTGAAATGGAATGGGTTGAAACTAGAGGAGAGAATGAGAACAATGACGTCATATGGGGATGACGTGTGAATGGAAGTCTCACCCGAGTCGGCAGCTCTTCCTCCGTATGGACTGGTCCTCACTGAGGTGGCAGGAGGGGACTCAGACTTGGGGATGGGAGTGAGACAAGGAGTAGCTGGAGTCACTGGCATCGAAGACTTAGGCTGAAAGGGAGAAGTGAGAGATGAGAGGGGATGGGATTCCACTCGGGGAGGAAGTATTGGAACTGAGTGATCTCTCTGCAAGGGAAGGAGAGGCATTCATCCCTACTACTCCCACTGCCATTCGAGGCTGGAAAAGGACTGAGTGTCTCTCTACTATCGAAATGTCATAATTCCTCGGCGACTCTTTGAGTCCTCTATTGGCCTTATCCCAAATGTCGTCAGTTCGTGCCTCGTGAGTCCCTCTTCTCGACAGGTCTAATTCGTCCCTTCCTTCCCTTCTTCTCATCGCTCCTTATCGCTCTCCGATCGGTCTAGTAGAGGAAGGAGAGAGAGAGGGAGCGAAAGGTGCAGTCCATAAGAAGAAACGGGCTATCGACACACAGAGATTCTCATCTATGGGCACCCCTTCGATTAGTTCGCAATGGGGAAAGTTATACTGTAACGGGGATATGGTAGATCAAATCGATTACCTTGGGCATCACTCCCGACACGACTCCAGTGAGATGGATGAGAAGGGCGTCAGCGACACTGTAATTATCGATTTCCAATTTATGCCCGAGATCGGGGCTTATTAGAGAGTGTTATCGTGGCCACTTTCGGGCCTCCAGAGGAGATGGAGTAAAGCAATGAAAGGGAGAGGGAGTCCCATAGAGAGGGAATATGATTCATGATGAAGAACACGATACTTCCCCCCATCATTCTACTCCTTCCTTTCAACTCAATTCCCTCCATGGCAAACTAATACTCTCACTCTTCCACTCTTCCTCTTCATTCATCGAATGGCGTTACTCACAGGGAGATCAGTCTATCCGTGTCACATTCCCTTCTCGGCTTGTCCTTCAGCAACTTCCGAAGGGAAGAGACACAGTCTACGGCTTGGTCTGACTTCTGCAACGGATCAACTCCCTCTCTCCCTCTCCCTCTCCCTCTCCCTCCCCCCCCCCCCCCCTCCTCCCCTCTCTCCCTCAAAACAGTGCTAATCCTCACTCCACTGACGCCAGCCACAAGCCATTGGAGGTTCTCGCAGAGTGTCCGTAGAATGGGAACCATCGGTTCATTGCTGTGTTGGAAGTGAGTGGAGCTGACCGCCTGAATTGATCTTTGATCTTCATTCTCTCCCACTTCAGTCCTCCGTTCATCATCCATCTCTCAATCCTTCTCACTATTGCTGATCATTATCTTTCGCCTTCTTCTTCTCTTTATTGGCCTTGGTTGACAGTTTACGAGACTTGGAATTGCTTATCACTTCTTCTCTTCTCTCGTGGCCCAATTAGCGTATCTCCCCCTCTGCTCCCTTCTCTCTATCACTGATAGACTATCCTCTCCCTCCCCCCATCACTGATAGACTATCACCCTCTCTCTCCCCATCGATTGGACCCTCTCTCTCACAGTTACCAGTAGTACTCGCACATCGAAAACAAGTTAGAGCAGTCCGCGATCGCATCGTTACCGTATCAACTATCACTACTCAAACCGAGACTCTATTACTCCCCCTCGGGGCCTTTCCCTCACAGAACGAGAGACGAGTGTCCACTCCACTCCGATACCGCACCTCCCCCGAAGTATTTATGGTGCCTTGTATGGGTCCTCCCCCTATGACTCTTTGTCCCAAGGGCAAACGGTTCCCTCCCCCTCCCCTCTGAGTCCTCTCTCCTCCTCTTACTCTCCCTTACCTACAACCCATTAGTCTTACGCGTCGAAACATTCTGCACACTCTCCACAGGTTACGACGGGGCTAAATGACATTTGGGGTAGACTCGGACAAAGAGGGAAGACTACAGACTGAGATACAGTATCCAGGAAGGACCCCGATCGATCCCCCAGAGGGACGAAGTTTCTTGCAATTTCGCCCGCTCGAAATGCCATGATTCAGCAGAGAGAAACAGCCTTAGTATTGCCTTTTCAGATTCCATCCTGGAGAAGGAATCGAACCAAAATCTCTCCCTGCTCTCTCCCTCCCCCCTCTCTCTCTCCCTTCTCTGCCTGTCTGACATCCTCATCGATCTGCTCACTCTCTCACTCCCTCTCCCCCACTTTCGATGACTATGAAACCACGTAGAAGACACAACGAACGCCGCCTACTGTAGTCAGGGCCCTCCTACTGTACTCCCCAATCGATGACTACAGTATACCTCATCGAGTCGGTCGACTACCATGTCCCGCAGTCGCAACTGATAGTCTTCGTCTGCTGTGGACATCTGAAGGGAATGAGAGATTTAAGGACACTAATGAGAGACTAATTAATCGATGGATTGACTGTGATACGCGAATTGATAGGGGAAGCGAGAGAGAGACAGAGCAAGGCGAAAGTCATGCGCAAAACAGTGATGGAATGTAGAGAGAAGAGGAGTAGGTTGGGTAAGTTGGGACAGTCCCCTCTCCCCTCTGCCCCTTCCCCACCTACACTAGAGAACGTGAGGCAATAAGTTGTGTGTGCACAGAAGTGGAGGGAGGAGAAACAGTCATTGGACTGAGGAGACGCAGAGAGACCGAATGAGAGGAGAGAGGAGGACAGGAGAACGATCAACACGATGAGAAGGGGATGTAAACAGAAGAGGACTGGGGAGATCATGGCAGGCATATCACAATGGAGTAAGGAGAGAGGGAGAAGGAGAGAAAGTCTCCCCGTACGGGGAAGGCCTTGATCTGGACTGAATGGAAGAGCGGAGGTGCGAGCGAAAGGGGGAGAGACAGGTCCTATTGCCGCAATCATTGACTTGCCTACGATGCTGTTGCGAGAATCGATCAATCGATCGATCTACCGTATTCTACCGTAGTCTGGAGGGGGATGGGGCGCAAGTCTTGTTGTGAGTGGGGACCGATCGGCTGTTTTCGACTACGTCTTACACATGTAAAAAGCAGTCGATGTGCGCGTGTTTTCCAATGCCAATCGGACTTGTTTTTGGTCCTGATTTCGAAGGATTGGCACGTAGTCTCGACGATGACGTCTATCTAGCATGATTAATCAGGCCAGAAGCATGAGGATCAGAAATGGAGCATTGATGATTGACTTAATGCAGACGACTTCGATTGATTCAGAAGCGCGTATGGCGAGGAAAGATTCAAATGCTAGCACAAAAGGAAATGATTAGAACTGATAAGAATGAGTGATGTTTCTAGGCTGATCACGAAATGGAAATTGAATGAAATCGGACGAATTTCTATTCGAGACCGGAAACAACAGAGGAAAGAGGAGAAGGGGACTATAGAGCGATTTACCGCACTGGTGGGGATCAAGAGGGACAGAGGCAGAGGAGAGAAGGGGGAGGGGGGGGAGAGGGGGCAGGGGAGGGGAGGAGTCCCTGCCACCCGATCACTCGTACAGTCTCTCTCACTGTCGTGTCTACAAATCGGTCCCTCCCTCACTTCGCCTTCTCTTCTCTCCTCCCCCTATCGATTGATCGAGAAGGGTCTTGAATCATTGGGGAAGAAGAAGAGGAGAAGGGAGAAACCAGAATGACGTGGCTGCTATTCCAAGAGAGGACGCAGCCACAGATGGGAAGGGAAGGCATCTCGTACACCAACGACCATACACACTACAGTACCCACACACAATCACCCCCTACAGTAACCCTCGAAGGAACTCGCGCTGCTAGTGATGATGATGGCCAGAGATGGATGCACGAAGAGTTCAAAGATCATGCGGAGGGGTCAAATCGGGTGAAGTCAGAGGTGATGATAAGAGAGTTGATGATAATAACAAAGGGACGAAGTTGTTAGGGCAGGAGAGAAGGAGTAGAATGGCATTCATGTTTATCACAATCGACTGGAGAGACAGCCTCCCTCTCCCTGGCCCCCGAAACTGTGGAGGAAGGGGAACCGGCTCCGGACTGGGGAGGAGAGAGGGAAGGGAAGAGGGGAGGAGAGGGCGAAGGGAGGTGGGAGGAGGGACAGAGGGGAGGAGACGATAGGGGCTGGGTTGACTGCATAGATTCCGTGGCGATAAGGCATGGAAGGGGGAGGTGAGCCCAAGGCCTCCTCTCTCCCCCCCCCCTTACAGCCACTACTCGTATCCATGACCTATTACGGACCTCCGAGAGATTGATAGCTTTGATGCACACCGATAGAGAAGGATAGGGTGATTTACTACCGTATCCCAAGTACAGTGCTATCGTTGATCTACCGTGAGTGTGGTGGTCTTCCGATGGGACTACGGTTGAATGGTCTCTCTCTCCCGCAGTCAATAGACTCGGCTAACAGGCCCTCCATCGCCATCCCTCTCCCACTGTGTTTGTACAGTTTTGAGGAGTGAGAGAGACTCCCTTCTTCCCCTCCCCCTTCCCTCTCGACTCCCGATCAACTCTCTCTGACTGTTGAAGAGAGAGAGAGAAGAGAGGCACAGTCGATCGTTGTATGCTAAGCCCCATCGAGACTGACGAGATGGAATTCGAGAGAGGGAGCGAGATGGGGGAAGGAAGGGGATCGGCAGGGGACTACCTCCATCTCCCCATCCCCCCCTCCTCCCCCTCCTTCCACTGTTCCACGACTACGACCGATAGCGAGGGACATGGCCCTTCCCTCTCCAATCACTCCCAATCAGTGAAAGTGGGGGATAGACTATCACTACTGATAAGATCAGCCCAGCAAACTGGCCTGATTGACCCACTTCATCTTGATCGGTTTACGGCCCGACCGGGGTCATGGCTTCCTTCCGTCCCTCCGCTACCGTACTCCCACTACCGTACGCCCATCGTACTTGCATCTTAGCCCTAATGAACAGTGATCATAATCGATTATCACTTGACTGACTCAATTCTCAACTCTTCAACTCCAACCACCTTCCTCCCTCTCTCTCCCTGTGTATTTGACATCACATGAGTGAGTGGCTGCTGTAAGACACGGTCTACTGTTCTCTCTCTGTGCCTCTAGCTCCCACCTCCCCCCCTTGCCCCTGTCCCCCCTCCTCACCCCCCCCCCCCTCAACCACCTCCTCTTCTGAGTCCCACACGGTCTCACATTCCACACTCAGTTCGACGAATGTCAGAGGTTGGACGAGAGAAGAGAAACGATCCCCTCTCTCTCTTATTCGATTCAGCGGTCTGATAAAACGGTCAAGGGATAGCGAAGGGAGAGGATGGGGTACCAATCGGTTACAGGGTCAATCACTTGATAGTAGAGAAGGATAACTTCCTGTTAGGACTTAGTTATCGGAGGGAGAGGGAAGGAGGGGGGGAGTCACCCGAGTGTCTCTGTAGATTAGCACAGAGGGAGGATGGATGGGGAGAGACTGATGAGCACTGTTGGTGTTACTACTACTGCCTATCTATCCTGTTATGTTCATGGGATGAGACCGAGGAGAGAGAAGAGAGGAGGAGGGGATGATACTTGATTGGGGAGAGGGCGATAGACTATCAATTCGCACTCTAAAGGGGACTATGAGAAGTTTGAGGACAAATCAGAAGTGCATTATTTTCATTGACGTCTCACTTTTATGAAATCATGGAGACAATCGCAATGTTGCAAGCGAAGGGATGATTGGACAAGGGTTTAAACTTTGTACGAAGAAACTTTGGAGAAGTGAAATAGGAAGAGCGACGAGAAACGATCGAAATGAATGTCCTGTTTTAGTCATTCCTCCCTTCTCTTCTTTTTTTCCTCCTCTCTCCCCCACAATGGCACGAGAGAGAGACTTCCTCTTTGATCAGTCAATACGAAGGGCCGTTAGCAGTACTGTTAGGGCGGAAACGAGATGGGCTTACTCGAGAGAAGAGAACATTTATCGGAGAGGGGAGAAGATCAATGGATTCGATACTGAAGGAAGGGGAAATCACAGATTGAGTACGATGTGGAAGAAGGAGTAACATAATAGTTGTATAGTGGAGAGGCCGGAATGCATCTCAGACTTGTCTAGAGAGAGAGAGAGAGAGGGAGATCAATGCAAGAAATACAATGGAAGAGTATGAGATCGTGTACTGTCGGGGGATTCTTCATCAATGACTTAGATTCGAAGGGAGAGTCAACCTGGGTAAGAACTGTGGCATCTGTGAAACGAGAAGTGAAGGATCAGTCGATAATGGGTACGGTAGTCTGCACTCCGAGTACGGTAATTCTCGCACAGCGAGAGAGTACACTAATCGGAGAGAGTCAAGGGCATGAAACTCATCAATCACACAAAAGAGGAGAGATAAGGAAAACGGGTCTGGGGAGAGGATCATCACTCGGGGTAAAGAGAGACGGATTATAAAGTCAGTTGTAGATAGATACACTATCCCTAGCATGGGAGTACGGTAGCCGACGAATCTCACATGTCGATGTCATCATCCACCTCCACCTTCCCCATGAAATGGTGTTCCGCTGATAAGTAGGCAGCCACATCCGGAGGGTAAAGTCCCTAACAAATTAAATATTATTATAGCATGTCAGTTCTCAATGGATGTGGTGTGTCACCGTACCTGATGGGGTTCGATCTTGACGACGTTTCCCAAATCGAACATCGCCAGATCCTCGGCGTGCAGTAGGTTCTGAATATGGTTTTAATTAGGCACGTGAATGTGGAGTGAGAATGAACACAGTGAGAATGATTGGTAAAATCAAAGGAAGTATTCGTGATGAGAGTGACTCCTCACCTCTGCTCTAATCGCAAGAATGGGTCGATCTGATGACTTGGCCAGTTTGGTCTCCACGAGATAAAGGAGATACTCATCGAAGAGAAGTCGAAGGAGATGGAAGTGACCGAAGGAATGAGCAGATCGGAGGGTCAGATCACGAATTACCATCGAACTGAACAGACAGGAGTTCCACGGGTCAGATTCATGACTACCGTACCTGAAGAAACTCCAGTTGAGAAGGAATCCTTTCGCGTGTCTCGTCATTTCATCGTGAGGACGGTCGTGGTATTTGGCGAGGATCTGCAGAGGGGGGACAAACGTCGACCGAACACACAATGTTGAAGTTTCGTCGGACTGTCATTTTGGGGATCGTCGCCCTCTGCACACCACGTACTTGATCGACGACAGCCTCCATCCAATCTGCCCATTCGTCCAGTGATTTCTTCTTCGCGAGGTTGTCTTTGAAGGAATCAGTCAACTGACGAACGAAGTCGGGATCGCATCGGAAACTGAAGAGAAGCTCATGAGAATGGAAGAATACTTCTAGAGATTGCATCTTATGAATTTAAGAATGCAATCAGTAATGAGGGAAAGAAAAAGAGAGTACTGCTTAGAAGGGAGGGTAAAATGTGGACTTCCTAGAATGGAACGGGTTGGTGTTTCGGTCCTGGACGATGTCCTTGAATGAGAAGGATTCTCACCTGGCGACCCACTCGCATTGTTCCTGAACCACAGCCAGATCCACTCTGAAACATCTTAGTTATGGAAATAATTCCTCGATTGATACTGATGATGTCTCTACCGTACCTGGTGAGGTCTTCGGCTAGGAAGGAGGTTCCATCGGCACTATCACACACTTGGCGAGCCGCGTACGAGAGATGAGCCAGCGACGTGTATCTGCAAGAGGAATTACGCGTGAATAGACTATGAAGCATGGTATATGCTAAAACCTCTGTGGATGCATCAGTGGGTGTGCAATTATTTATCTTGCATTAGCATAGCCTCAGGAATGACCCTTTCACACCTCTTCCCACTATGGACTCAGAAATGCCGAGACCTTCAGCAGGTACTAAATACAACGTTATCTTGCAAAGCTATCTTTCATGCAAAGTTATCTTTCGATCCCAATTTGTTTCGTTATAAATCTCCAAATAATCACGGTCTTCCCTTCTCACGTCAGCTAGATGTGTCAAAAAATGAGCTAGCAATTGATTGATTGGTAACTCACTTTCTGAGTGTCTGTGACATCATTCGTGCAGCTATCTCTTTCCTTCGAACAACGTCCTGCAAAGGGATCCTTAGAACACATTTTATGATTGAAATTTTCAGACTAATAGAATCGTGCTCTTAGAAATTAAGAAATATCGCTAAAATGCAATAAAAGGGAAACGTACGATGGGTGCTCCCTCGCAGGAAATCTTCGCAATGCTCTCAACTACTTTAGCGAAGTTTCGCATGCGGAGATTGAGAGCCTCCGAGACTGAAAATTGCCGTTTTTTTTACTTTTCACTTATAAGTTAAATCATAAATATACATGCAAAAAGGTCAATGGAAATGCTAATAACTTACTCTGTGATTTCTGAGCGAGAAGATCGGGAACGAGCACATCGCAGAGCATCTGAAAGCAGTACTTTAGAATGACCAAAATTTCATAAATCTTCATTCACAAATTTTGTGAGTTTTTACAATGCTACTTTCAAAAACGAAATACAAGTTGCAATGGCAAAGAATGTGGTACCTGTAGGAAGGTGAAGTCCATGATGGTGATGTATCTCTTGACTGCTTGCACTGAACAGAGGGCGATCTTCACGTCGGGAGTAATCGAGTGAGGTCCAGTCGACCTGCAACTTGTAGACTAAATACCCTTTCTTTTTATTTGGCCGAGTTTACTACAGAATAAGAAAGTAAATTGAGATGGACGTACACTTCTTCGTACTGCCAGAATCTCTTCCATGCATCTTCCACTCCATCGAAACGGAGTTCCTTCACTGCATACAGAACATCCTCAAGAGAATAAGATGAGGATCTGTCTGATTGATTCTTTTCGATAGTCACTTCTCTCACCTGGCAGTTTTGGTAGTAAGCATCAACGAATTTGTGGGCGTGTTCCATGGAGAGCCCGACTGCTCTCAACTCGAGATCAGTCTCGGGAGTCGAGAGAATCGTGTACTGAGCCACTAAGCCATTCCCCAGATTCGCCTTGTGCTGGTCTGAAAGATGACTCTCCCCACTCCACTCTACTCTCCTCGAAGAGACTTCGTGAGTGAACTCACCTTCAGAGCTGGAGACTGCGCCGTGCTGGTACTCCACAGCAGCTGCAGCAGGCTGTGCTGCACGAGAGGATGCTGCAGGGGCGAGACTGATGCTGCTGGGGGCGACTGGAGTGGCTGCTGCTGCTGCACTACCAGGACGAGAGATGGTCGAGGAGGTCGGAGAACTGAAGGAGGGGTTGGATATTGAGGGTGAAGGATTGACTCACGTATTGGAACGAGTGACCATCCCTCGACGAGTGGACGATGAACTGAAAGATGTCCATAGTGAATCCCCTTCCCCCCTTCCGTTCCCTCTCTCCATACCTCTTGATGGCAGATCTGGTCGGAGGGGGAGGGTCGCATTGGAAGTCGTGCTGCTGCACTGCAGCAAGCGACGAATTCGGTCGCATCCGAATACCGTAGTAGTGGTACCTGCAGGGAAAAGACTTATTGACGGCCCTCTGTATTCACCGGCCCTCGTTTTCCTCTGACAGACAAGCTCATGAAATATTCAAGAGTGGCTATCCAAAGGACTGCTAATGGAGGCAGGAGGAACAATGGGAGGAAGACCTCCTAGAAGACGGAGGAAACCCTCTCTCTTTCGTCATCCCTAGTCAATCCCAGATTTGGTCTGGAATTTCGCCATTCCTGGGCAATTTCAGGTAATTGCGTCTCGTGGATGGTAGTTATTGTGGGATGGTTATGAAAGTGCTTACTTGGAGTTTCCCCTCGTTCCGAGTCTTCTCGTCTTCAATCCATCGAATATCGATCGAATCAATTTCCCGAACGAGGCAGCATTCACTGGCTCCAGTCGATGTTGAGCACAGTGACTGCAAGAGGGATCAAGTTAACAAAGAATATTAAAGTAAACTCTTGCATGGGTCCAATTCCTACTGAAGAGGCACGTTGTTCCTGTTGGATATCTGACTAACCTCTTGTAATGATGGTAGAGAGTGCATCGTGGAAGGGAAGATCCGTCTGCCTTCTCGTAATTCGCCTTGAGCCAAGTGATCTGCAATCTCTTCTCTCTCATCCAATTCCCTCTCCTCCTCCTTCATTCGTCTCAATCCATTCTTCCACTGAATACATCGCACTCCGGAAACGAGAGAGAGAATAGAATGGGGAGAGACTCCTGAGGGGGGCAACTTGGCCCACTCTTCCGAAAGGAAGAAAGAGAAGCTAAGGAGGCAAAAGCTGAGTTTAAATCTTCTTCGGCACTCGAAATTCGATATGTGGATCCATCAGAGGCGATTGCTTTCCCACTTCGTCCCTTCTCCCCTCCCCCCCCCCTTCCTTCCCCCTTCCTTTCCTCTCTTCTCCCATCTCATCTCAATTTAGGCGCTTCTGCCTCCTAGGGAAGGAGGAATTCCGCCTGGGAAGTGGTCGTAGACTAGAGAGAGAGAAGAGCAGAGGGACACTAAGACTCCCTTGTCGTCGGTTACTAGGCAACCCGCGACATCCACCATTCGAGAAAGGGAGGGACAGTGATGGTGGAGTGGGAACGGATTGGATGGGATGGACCCACGTGTTTATCGTATCCTCCTCCTGGCATCGTCATCGAAGTGTGTCGATGGTGAGGAGTAGGGAAACTACGGCCGACCCGAGTCGGCACTGCATCCACTGTCATACGGTAGTGCGGGGGGACGGACGACAGGGCGCACACTGCACTTCAACCACGGATGGAGAAAGGTGAAGGAGAATGAGGGTATGGGAAAACTGCGGTCGAATGGGGGAGAGAAGGAGTTATTCCATGAGTCCCGTTGCCATAGTGAGAAAGAAGAAGATGGAGAGGGGTGGAGGGGGGGGGGGGGGGCTTAGAGAGGGGAGGAGAGCTGTCTCCTTCTCTTTCTCCCTCTTGTAGCCGTTCCATCGGACGGCCCCTCTTCCTCCCCAAGCCCCCGAAAAATTCCAATAAAGCGCGCGCATTTGCCTTCTCTTCCTCTTCTCTTCTCTCTCTTCTCTGCTCATCTCTAGTGGTTTCGTCCCTTTCTCCTCTCCCTGTCAGAAGAAGAAGAGCCAGCAAGTGCTCTCTCTAGTGGAGTCCAAGGGAAATAAATCAATCCTCGATCATGTCTTTTACCGTTTCCGGGTGTGCTCTGGTTCCTCCCTGGCCGCCCATTCCCAGGTCTCCTCGGTCGGTGTCGTCCTCTCAAATGTTCATCTTGTTATTCACCGAGACTCGACATGAGAAGGAAAGAGGAAAAGTGGGAGATACATAGTTGGAAGAGCACATTTGATCATTATTTCACAAATAAAATAAAGGAATTCACCAGACGAGGGCGAGGCAGGGTTGAGGTTGGAAGTGATGATGTAGGAGGTGGAGGAAGTCGGAGAAGGCATCGTTGTGGGGTACTGAGAAGAACAATTACGAATAACACTAGCACATCTTGTATTCATCCTTTTCGCCATTTCATTATCCTCTTGTCCCAGTTTTCGATTGTTTTAATTCTAAGTTATGCCCAAGTTGCCCATTGAGAGTATGAATGGAGGTGGACAGGCACATATCTTACACACCGACCACTACTCTTCCTGCCTCTCTCTCTCTCTCTCTCTCTCTCTCTCCCTCCCTTCCCATTCTGTGCCTAGATTGACTACACTCAAAGTGTACTTCTACTTCGATGCCTTCCCTCAACCAATTGCGAGGCCCAAATTTGATTAAGAAAACGAGAAAAGAGTCGTATTTCACCTTGGAAACATGGGGTAAATCAGGTTTGAAACCACTTCTTGAACCATCCGGAATAAGTCGGTTAAATACCCGATCAGTGGGGAAAGAGAGGGGCAAAGTTCAAAGATCAACCTCATCGTCGTGGGGAAGTGAGAAGGTTGTCGTATCGGCCTTCTTGGGTTCTGATTTGTGTCGCATAGCAACCGATCGATGGAACGATCGGGAGGGAGAGAATGGGCCACTAGAGTGTGTAGGGGAATGGGAGAGGAGAGGGGAGAGGAGAGGGGAGAGAAGGGAGAGGAGGGAGGAGAGGGGAGGGAGAGAGAAGAGAGAAGAGATGCGGCGAGATTAGGTGAGCCACCCCCCAACTTCCCCCCGTCCCTAGAGAGAGAAGGAGGAGGTCAAGCGAATGCCCCCTGGGATGGATACCATCTGTATCCATGGGTGATAGGTACTATCGAGAGGAGAGGGAGAGGCACTACAGGGGGGATTCATTTCCCGCCCTATTCTATTTCTAGGGAGACCAAGCCACCATTTCAAAGGATCATTTTCTCCGCCCGAGATGACCGGAGGAGACCCATTGCATTTCCTTACCACCAAATTTTTTTCCAAAATCTCTCACACTAATTTATTATCTCACCTGGGTGTAGTATGCCTGATACGCCGACGCTTCCGGGTAAAGATAGCTGGAAATATTTTTAAATATTTCTATTGATAGTTTTCCTTCTATCCACTAGTTCTTGCTTTTCCTCATAAACGTGGACATGAGAGAAGATGTACATGATTTGTGCTTGCAATATATGAGGCGAATGAGTATAGCCAATTTCATCTCTTTCATGCTAACAAACGTGGGTTTTTCAAACGAATGCGAGCAGAGGGCTAACTCCCAATTCATCTCTTCTCATCATTCATTCCCATTCTCTCTACTCACATGCTGTTGTTCCCCTGCAGTGCGTATGCATCCATCGTGAAGTCCGTGGAGGAATATCCACCTGCCATCACTTCAGTTACACATGAACACTTAGTGGAATCACCAGAGTTGTTGGAGACAGCATATGCACCGAGGGAAGAGGCAGAGTCCAACAACGAATCATCCACACCTCAACACTACCAATTTAGATAATCACTAATGTGTATTTTGATTATTTATTTTTCACCTTTCACCCCAACAATATTTTCGGCAATTCTTCAATATTTGGCCCATCCCCCCAATATTTAGCCTATCCCACTCATTTCTAGGCACCTCTTCCTGATTCTCGGTCAAACAGCCCCTCTGCAATGCAATGGGGTGAGGAATGATAGGGAAGGGAGGGGGGTGGGCCAAATATCGAAGAAGCTCCACATTTTCAGTGTTCACTGTCATTCATCACATGCCCTTACACTAATGCCTACCCATAATTCTGAAATTGAAGTGATTTTTTAAAATCAAATAGTTTTGAGGAATGATTCACGTTTATCCCAAGCAGCTGAAATGGACGCCAACAATAAAAATGCCAGAAATGCATTCTCATTTTTCGTAGCCTCTCCCCCGTTTCCAACACAGGTTCCCTTTGATTGAGTCCATCTCAGTTCCATAGATAAATTACAAGCGGTTATGCAAACTTTCTCGATTCATGGCGCGAATGCACCCTACTATGCGACTCGTCCTTCAAAACAAATTGAGTCCCCAGTCATGCTTTCAGTTGACTCTATTTCTCCTACGGGAGTCTCATTGTCAGCGTCGAAGTGTGCACTCATTCGAAAGTATCATCGTTTCCTATTAGTGCCCTGGACTAGTGAAGGAACACTGCAAGTGCAGACTGTCCCTTGAAGCAATTGCTCCGTCTGGAGGAACTGTAGGGTGATCAGCGAACTGATGTGCTCGGATGCTGCATAGCACACGCGGAGGAAGGGAATCATTAGAATTATCAATCGATGTCGACTTTTGAAAGGATTAGTGTTGCTAACAAAATGACACTTGGATTTAAACCAATGCAATTCAGCTCTATTTTTTCCCAGAATCACAGATATATTAGGTTGTTGCGAAAGTCTTGCTCGGCTTTTAATCTTTCCGATTTTTCTCCCTTCTGAACTCAAGTGCCTGATATCTCAGAATTGTTGAAGAGGGTGAACCGTTGTTTCACGAGCATAATTGATTTCAGTCGTGATCAGAATACATGCCATGAAATTTGAGATTTCATAAATTAGCAAAAATTTTGCGAAATTTTGCAACGAAATTTGGTGTGAATTCTGATCTGTCAGATACAAGAGATCGAAGTCCAAATAATATCCATACATATTTTGGAAGAACATAGTGTGCTCGTTAACACCAGCACAAATGATCGATCATTCAAGCTGCGCAAGAAATGAAAACTTGATAGAAATATCAAATTCAGCATTCCAAGAACCCTTTCAATGATTTGAATAGCAATATCTAGTCAACGCAATCATGAATAATTCCGGTACTTCATTTTTAAGAAGAACAGAATAAGATAATTATAATTTCGATCGATATTGATCCCTGCGTCTCTTTACCCAAAAACGTGAAGACAAAATCGTATTTAGCTAAAAGGTTTTCACTATAAATTCCCAAAAAGAGATACGTCTAAAGAAAGGATTTTAGCACTGACTTATAGTAAGTGATCATAAGTGATGTACTAACATAGCAATGTACGCTTGTACTTCAGGTATGGCTGAGAGGTCTGATCTAAGGTGCGCTAGAATGAACATTGATACCCTCATATTATAAGAAAAACCAGGTAAGTCTGAAATGAATTCGAATGCCAACGCAGACAGAAGTATTACAATGATAAAATCGAGCAAGACTTTCGCAACAACCTGATATCTGATAGATTTCACAAGTGAGAAGTGAAGGGTAAAGTATCGATGGGACTCCTAAATGGTTTCTCTCCTTTCCACTTCTCATTCAGAATTCTTCTCTAATCGAGGGTGAGTAATGAAAGGAAGAAAACGGTGGTGACAGGTGCAATGACTTCTCTTCCGAAAGAAGAGAAGGGAGAGAGAGAGATCATCCACCCATCCACTATTATACTCGCTAACCCCATTCAATAAATGCCTTATAAACAAATAACTAGAAAGACATTATTCAGAGATGAATCAATAAAATCTTTCTAGGATTAGTGTATCTATAATTATCAGAATACCAGTTTTCTCATGCGGAATTCCCAGCCTACGGTAACTCACCCATAGCCGAGCGCAGACGCATCGCAGTTGAGTAATCGATAAATGGCTGATTACAGTAATCGAAAAGCGCGGCAGGATTCATGACTACGGTAGACGGATGAGTGAGAGGATGGGAGTGAGTGGGGGAGGGAAGATGAAGGGGAGGGCCACGTCTTCCGCCTATTCTTCTCCAATCGGAGAACAATGCCCAGCTTTACATCCTTAGGCTCGATCAATAATTCAAAGCCCTCACTTCGTAGAGTTTAGAGGAGAGAAGGAAGGAAGAGGAGGGAGAGAGAGTGGCCCTACGACGTTTCCAACGGTAACTCCATCGACTTCTCTTCCATGGAGGAAGGAGATGGGAGTAGATGGAGTGAGTAGCGACCGTTTCTCAGAGATTTCGATCGCTTAGTGAGGGAAGAATTCACCGTGGAAATGAATGCTAAGGAGCGAAGGGAGGCTAATGCTCAGTCTTCATTCTCCTTGTCTCCGAGGAGAGGTGAGCTCCTTCGACTATTCAGAAAGTCTTCATGACCTACCACTATCGATGGGTTCTGCCGTGATCACTCTCTCCTCTCTCCTTGCAATCTCCATCTTCATCGGAAGTGGGAAGGAGACTGGCTATCCTATGGGAGAAGGAGACGTGGCTGAGACTACGGTAGGAAACTTCCTCTCTTTCGCTCAATCAACAAAGTTTCCTACATACTAATCTCATCTAGGATTACATTTCAACAATATCAATGCTTAATAATTCAATATTGAAATATCTCCACTTCCGGTTGATCACGAGAAATATTGCAAACATCTTGCATTTAGTCTAAAGTACTATACAAGGAGTTCTCCCATTCCTTACCTACTCGTATGGTCTGCCCATTAGTCTAGTCCTTCATAAGGCGAACATGTTTCCTCCCTTCTCTCTCATTACAGTCCCCTTCCCTTCCGTGTCTCAATCCTAGCTGACGCCAGATGATCGAAGGTGGCAAGTGGAGCAGAGAATTGATGTCTCGCCCAGAATTAGGAGAGGAGAGGAGAGATCACCATGAGAGTGCAATGAAGCGAAGAAGAATCAGAAGCGATTAGTCACTTCCATTTATATCCTATCACAATACTCCTATCTCCACACTCAACTCATCTTTACTGCATGACAACGGAAGTGGCACTACTACTATGATCCTACAGTGACATCGGACAAATATAAAAAGAAGCGTACTAAAGTTGGTAGTACTCAGACCAACAATTTTTCCAATTAGACCCTGAGGGGTGAAACATAATCCAGTGTGCACAATAAGCTTCTCTGACCCCCAATTCGGTGCTTATTCGTGTCCCCATGCGAATCCCTTCTCGAGTCGGGGATGATTACGGGGTTCCCTTCCCCTTCCGGACCTAATCTACCAGAGCAGGTGACACACTCCCTGATTGAACTGCCCTCCTTCTAATGGCCATATTATCATGCCCCCTCTACCTGTCTGATCACCGTTCTGACCCAGCGAACCCGTGAGGGATCCTGTCCCAGAGTCCGGTAGACGACTGGCTGCAGCTGCAGCTGCAGTGAAGCCGAAGAGTTGGGTGTTGTAGAGGTCCATGGGAGGGGGATGACTACCGTAGTCTGGCAACGTGGGAGGGAAGGAAGGAGATGGAAGGGAGAGGGGGGGAGTGAATTCTCTCCCAGTCTCGCTTCTCATTAGTCCAACAAAGGGGAGAGTCATCTCTATCCCTTCTCCCGATCCGAGGGAAAACGTCCTTTTTTGGTCCTCTCACAGTCTGTTCACTCCCACTAATGCACCTTCTCTATTCAATATGAAATGGAAGGAGAGCTTCTTCCATCCAAGCTGAACGGAATCCATTCCTTTTTTATTCACTGCCTTCGGAGATTTGGATACGGTTGGGAAATGTATTGAGAAGGGCTAATAATGGAAGTGATGATGGGAATGCATTGCATCATCCCTAGGCAACTGACCATCTTTGTCGATGGAGACGTGGAGATGATGATGCTCGCTGCTCTTCGGAAGGAGAACATACTGCTGCAAGAGAGATTATTCGATCAACGAAGCACTTCCATTCAATCATCCAATCTGCATCCATTTATAAAACAGGGCAACCGATCTAGAGCTTCTATTTTCCTACAGAAAAAAGCGACATGAAGCGATGCCCCCCCCCCCCCCCCCATAACCCCTTCCGCCATTACCATTCACTACACTATCTTATGCAACTCCCTCATCCAATCATGCAGTGACATCATCATCTACCACTCTTCGAAGCAAGGATCCATCTCTGATCCTATCACTGCAACCCATGACCTTCTCATCCCAATCCATCTCATCTAAGTTCTCTCTTCATCCCATCTCCTTCTTCTTTTCGTTTCCATGGCGGCAACTCAGAATCCCGAATCTCCAGGATGTCGTTGGTATCTAAGGAGGGGAGTAGTCTTTATATTTCCCCTCTCCTCTCCTCTCCTCAATCCGTCGACTTGGTAACGGTGAGTGCTGCTGGTTGCCGTAGGACCGCCACTCCCTCTCCGTTGTCCATGGAGACTCGTCGAGTCCCCCCCCCCCCTTCTTCTTCCTCTTTTTACCTCGTTCTCCCGTTATATCTGTCGTCTTTACTACATCCCTCCATTCCTCGTCTCCTGTTCACATCATCCTCCGTATTTCACCGATACTTCACCCTCTACATTTCGAAATGCATTAACCCAGGCGCTGAACCGATTCACTTCAATTATCGACACTGTGCTTACGAAATGCCTTCATTCTCTTTCTCCCATTCCTCTCATTGGCACCCATCCCAAACTTTCATTCAATCTCACTTTCTTCTTTTAATCTGCTTTCTATTCTACTGCTCCGAACCCATTGCATACTACAGTATTATATTTCAATGGCGCGCATGCCATGAGTTTATCCGTGATTTTTCCACTCCACATATCTCCTCTTCATCTTTCGACTCTGTGGTAGATCAATGGCACTCTGCTGACAGTCTCCCCTCTCTAAAGGGGGCTTTCCCTCAATAGACTGCCCCTTTCAACCCTCCCTCTTTCCATACTCGTTAGGACGGTGTAGGTCTCCTCTCTCTCCCTTTCTTCTCGCACCTGCGTCTATAATTCAACAGTGGTGGCCGTAAATTGTGACCGCAAGGAAGAGGAAACGCGGCCTCTCGAAGGGGGAAGGGACTAAGAGTAGGAAGTGCTGACCTTATCTGCCTGAGTGATGATGTCCTCCTCGTGGTCGACCAACAGATGCTCGTCGTCCACCACCACCTGATGAGGCATTAAGTCACTCCCTGTCTCTCTCTCTCTCTCTCTTGGGGTATTGATCTTCCTGTGCTTCCAGCCAGGGAAATCGAGGGGGTAAATGGAGTAATTTATTGATGAAGGGAATCCTCATCTTGAGGATATTTCCCATCCACCTCTGCTCTCCCTCCCCCTCCCTTCGTGCTTCTCTAAGGGGAGTGAGCAGAGGCTTCCAGACTGGAGAGAGAGAAAGAGATTCCTCACCTCTTCCTCGTCCTCAATCGACAACTCGCTCTTGATCACTCGAGTCAGAGGCATCTGTAACGATCGATATTCATTTCCCCTACAGTACCGCTATCCATACAGTATCCTCCTCTTCCCTTGGGGACTACCGTAATCTGGTTGGCCATTGGCGTACGCGCCTCTCTGCATAATCAATAAGGGGGAGAGGAGGGGGTTCTGCCCTTTGCGGGAAGGAAGAGAGGAAATGAGAGGGAAGCAGGTAGAAGGCCTCTCATCATGAGCAAGCACACGGGGGAATCTATCTGGGTAATTAGCCATCTCCCCCCTCCACCCATCCCCCATCTCTCTCGCTCCTTAGTGGGTCTTCTTCTACTGGACGTTCGTTGGAAGTGGACAAGTAGTGCCAGTCTCTCTCCCTCCCTCAACGATTATGGCGGTGGACCTCAGAGGGAAGGAGAGGCAAATGCTTCCGGTCAGACGAAAGAGAGAGAAGAATCAATGGAATGGTTATGGAACAGGAATGAGTCAGAAGAGGGGAATGAGGAATGAGCACGAGAAGATGAAGGAGACTGTGGAGAATGAAGAGGAGATTACGAAAGAGATCGAAGAGGAGAGAATACTCCCAGAAAGGAGAGAGAGAGTTCAGATGAGGAAAAACGAAGATTTATCTGGCGCGGAGTCAAAAGAGTAGGGATTGATCTCAGAGAGATCAAGTGAAGCAGACGACAACTAAGGGAAGGAATGGGAGAGAGAGGAGACTACAGAAGAGAGAGAGGGTCGTCGTTCAGTGAATCTCACCAAATGGAATGAGGAATTGATGGTTGAATCGGGAGAGGAGTAGCCATGCTGCGATGAGTCGTCCTCGCTTGCCATTCTACGGTCACGGTCTTGGTCGAGCAGAGAAGTGAGACGAGGAATTGACGGCTCGCGATGGAGTGGAGCGATAAACAGAGGATGGAGTGGAGTGGGAGGTACAAGAATGATGATGAAGCTGCTTCTTCTTCCAACGGATACACACCCGAGAGGGGGCGGGGCAAGGGAATAGCCAGAGGGAGAGACGAGTAGGGGTCAGCTGGGTCACTTAGACCACGCCCCTTCCCTCAGGGCAAGAAGATCAGAGGGAAGGACAATTAACTGACGAGGGTTCGTCCATTCGAGCTTTTCATCTCTTCACCTGTCGGCTCAATACCATAATAGAAGGGGGTTCTCATTTGGAGCGGTTTCTCTTTTGGGGGGAGGGAGGAGGGGAGGGGGAATGAGTCTTAGGAAGCCCCGAGTAGATGATCTGTCCCTCTCCCTATCACTGTCCCTCTGACTCTCTCTCTCCCTCTATCATGGTAACTGTTGCTCCTAGAAACTGAAGAGGCGGGGAGGGAGCCGATCGTTTCTATGGAGTCCCATCGGGTAGTATAAAATGGAGAGACTGGCGGACATTCGCTCTTCCCATTCCCCATCCATCCCTCACTCACCGAGATACAGTACTCCGAGACTATCGTAGACCGAGAGGAGCGTGGCAGGAGTACTACTGCGTATGGACAAGGCTGCTTCTCTCTTCTATCTCCCTTCCCCCTTCGACTCGATATCAGATAGTTGTAGTGTCTCTCTCCTCTCTCGAAGCTACCTCTGCCTCCTCTCCCCTCTCCTCCTCCCTCCTCCCCCTCAGATTCTCTCCTCCCTCCTCTCTCTAATTTCATATCCGTCGGTTGCCCTGGTGATAGGATGTAAGAGATATGGGAAAGGCGACGGGGAATGAGATTGAAAGGCGAGAGTCGAAAGAAGGAGAGGGGAAGCTGCCACTGTCTCTTCCTCCCCCCACATCCACTACTAACATTAACTCTCAATTCGATTTTAACGAGAGGAGAAACAGTCTGACTACCAAAAGATGATGATTTCGTGTGCTAATGAATTGATAGTTAAATCCGTAAGGCGATTTTTTTAAATTGTGAGATCGATAAATTCCACTTCGAAGAATTTTGATGATCCTGTTTCTGTCAGAGCATCAGAATAAGAACGAAGAATAAGAGCAACTAAAAAGTATTGAAAAATAGACCATCTCAAGAGAAATAAACAACATCTATATATTTATCCAATGATGTATCGAATTCAATATTTAAAATTTCAGCTTCAGCAGTGCAAAGGTGTCCTCCATTTATATAATTTGTACGATTCTCTCGTTGCCTTTGATTAGATTTTTACATCCAATGAAATAATTTTCCTATCAATGTCTTCGTTTTCCCCTTTACTCGGCTGTTCTGATTCATGGAAACTCGTATTCGTGGAACTATTCTATCCGAGAACATATGCGGTTGGTATCTTTTAAAACGATAACGATATATGAAGCATAAGTAGTCATTGTGATGGTAGTAAACATATGTACGTTTCGAAGTCCTATATCTCACCTGTCGCAACAGTTAGAATTGCGGTCCAATTTCACAATTAACTTTTCGTTCCCTCCAACCCCTTCTTCCGATGTCTCCCTATCCCTGGAGGTCATCTCTCTCTATCGATATCTCGTCAAAGTGTGAATACTCTCATTATCTCCTTGGTCATCACTGCAAAGAATGCCGCTCTAATCTCCCTATCACCCCCCCCCCCCCCCTTCCGATTCCATCCTCGCCCCTCTCCCTCACCTCCAATGATTACTTCTTCTTCCCATGTCTTTCCGCTTCGCACCAATCACTAAATCACTTCTCCTAATGGAATGGAAGGGAACTTCTCCTCTTCCTCTGCACTCTCTTCTCTCCTCTTCTATTTCCCCATTCTCTGACTGTGAACGACAAAAAATGCGTGAAGTGGAACTGATAGGCAGGTGATTTCGAGATAACTTCGAGTTTTACAGCCACTTGCCACCCCCTCCCACCCAGCACTGAAAGGGGATGCTCAATTGGAGACTGGAATGTACTGCAGTAGATAGAACCCTGCTGTTCTTCAGTCTTTCTGCACCATCTTCTGAGTCAAAATTCAAGAATTATCACACTTGTGAATTCGTGACTCCTCTGAAAACTTAATATGAGTGTTACCCAGACATTGGTCTAATCATAGTGAGGATCTATAGGAAGTGTCGAGACATTACTCATCCCCGATCACTAATTGAGTAATCGGGAGGAGATCTCCATTGACTGCACTCGAATGATCGATGGAAGGAAGTTGCGTGAGTGGATGGAAGATGGGAGGAAGACAATGATGCTCCTATTTATCAGCTATTTGTACAGCCACAAGTGGATATTGTTCAGATATGTGATCTTGGGTTCCTAAAAGTGTGCAAAATGAAAATGAATGAAATGCATTTGGTTGTCCGACCCGGAGAGAGTCACTTTTCCTACAGTGAAATACGGAATGAAATGAGTGTCTATGAGAGAAGGAAGAACCGAGAGGAGAAGATCAATGGAATGAATGAAGAGAAGAGGGGAGAATAATCAGAATGAGTAGGGAGGAGTGGGGAAGAGGACAGTCGAAGAGGAGCCGAGGATCGAAACAGGAGTCATCGAGGGAGTACTCTGCAATTGACACACTGATTTACTTGACACAGATGAAACCTCGGTGGTCTTCTTAGCATTTTGATCTCACCCCTTTCCTGTTTCTTGCTCACCTCGGCATTGAATGTTCCTCCAGCAGCTGCAGCAGCTGCAGCCAATCCAGGGAGCAGGAAGTGCTGCCAAGGGAGGTTCTTGCGACAACGGGCCCGTCGGTTGGAGAACCACGTCTGGAATGATATTTGGTCTACCCATGTCGTGGTGGGAATAGGAAGATCCCCCTAGGTATTGGAATGACAGAAGGAATCTGTCACTAGTCCATAAACGTGGTAACAGTTAGGTGTCTGAATGGCCACTTACCCCCCGGGATGCCCCTTCCCCTCCCTCTCTCCCTCCTCCTCTCCCTCCTCACCCTTCCCTTGATTCATGACTCCTCTCTTACCTCACTGAATCCCCATCAATCTGCTCATTACAGTCCCTATTCCGTACAAGTCAATGAAGGAGTGCAAACTACCTGAATGGACCCCCATCATCAACTCTTTCCCTATCATTTCTCAAACTGATAAAAGTTGACGAAAAACGTAAGAAAAAAAGACAAGACACGTAATCATTCAATTTGACTACTGGCGTTCCTAAGTTCCCCCGGGTGTTCCGAAAGTGAAATGTCCTCTTCCTCCTCTGACTACGGTATCTCCTTTCCGTCTCATTACTCCCTCTCTCTCCCTCTTTCTCTCCTCCATTCACTCCTTCTTTTTGCCTCTCCCGGACATCATTTCCCCTCTATTAGCTGCCCCATCGAGAGCCTCGTTTAACTGCACACTTGACGCGTGCCACACCCTGCGAGAGTACGGTAGACGAGGTTTCCCCCACTCACCATGATCTTCTCCTCGGAAATGTTCGTGGTGCGCACCAATTCGTCTCTCGTAGTCGGATCGGGATAAGAGTTTGCCTGCGAGCAATTATGTAATTGATGAAAATCTGGAAGGTCTAACATTGAATGCAGCCTCGAGCATATCCAGTTGCTGTGGAGAGAAGTTAGTGCGATTGCGACGAGTGTCGAAGGAGTCATCATCAGAAGAGGAAGAACGACCGTCTTCTGAATATGATCTTTGATCTCTCCCTCCCGAAGGAGACTTGCTCACGACCAATCGAGCGATCGAGCGAAATGAAGACTCTCTTTTTGCACCCTCAACAACTACTGAAGCGGATGGTGGACTGGATTATGTAGGGGAATACAGTACACGAGATATATATCTACCAATTATACTTCCCCTCCCAGTCTACTCCAGTTATTAATGATCCCCATGATTTAGTGAGTGGCCATTAATTTGTTGCAAGGAGAGAATGAGGTCGTGATAAGATCAGAGGAGTATGATACTTCCAAGACTGAGTCATTGTGGTTCTTCCCCCTGGGGATATCGGGAGTCATCTCAAAGTTATCTCAACGGGTCATAACTCTGCGGCAAACGAACCAACAATCGAGTGAGACAAGGGATAGATGAAAGAGGAGGAGGGAGGTGGCAGGAGGGGAGGGGGAGAGGAGGAGGAGGAGGGGAATTATGAGGTTATCGCGGTCAGCCAGAAGGTGATCACAATCAACTCTCATCAAGGATATTCGCACCTCTTTGATATAAGGAAGGAAAGATAGATTGGAGATTGACTCGGTTGAGTGATCAGTCCGTGAGAAAGGAGAGGTCGTTATCACTTATCAAATGTGTGCTCCATCTCTCTCCCTCTTTCGAATTGACTTGGGAACGGGAGGAGTGGGAACGAGAGCGAGAGAGGGACAAGTATACTACTGGTAATGCGCGTGTGATCGGTGTCACTCCCAGCTATTCCTCATTCTCTTCACTTCCTAATCTGAGTGAGTTCTCATCGAATTCCCCTTTACTCCGTGCATTTCAACTCGTGGAAACACGAGAAGAGTGACAAAAGTGGCGCGACTCCACTCAAAAAGAGACTGCAAAAAGCGTGAGACACAAGATTGGTGTTTGATTGGAAAATGAGTCGGAGCGTGACAAAGAAGAGAGAAGGCCTTTCATCTACCCTCACTACTCTTTCTCGCCATCAGATTGTCATATATCACATATGCGCATAATTCGAGAATTAGAGAGCCGATAAATGTTAAATGAACAAAGTGAAGTGGATGCTAACCCTTTTCCAATCCGAGGATACTCTCGATCGAATGACTCAGTCTCCCTCCACTCTTCCTCTCCCTCCTCGAACTACGAGATCGAAGATATCGATTGATGGCCGAGACTGATGGTGCATTCGCCTTCGTGCACGCTTCTGAACGGAAAATTCGATTACTGTATCCATCTCGTATCGATTACCACTCTTTATGAGGAGCGATCGAAGTTCGCAGGGAGAGGCACTGGGATGGCCATCCACTATGACTGAGAGTTGAGCATCCACAGCCTCTACTGGAAGACGAGACCGTGTACCTCCCATCTGTAATCGATCGATCGACTACCGTACCATCGAGGAATACGAATACAGTAACCCAGATTGGGAATGGGCAATCTGTCAATAGGCACAGCGGGGAGGCCCGCACGGAAGAGGGACACTCTAAGGGCCTTGTTCGGGGGAATTGATCAATCGAAGAGAAGTCGATTGAGAGGAAGAAGAGATGGGGGTGAAACAATGGAGGCAGATGGAGGGAATGGCAGAATTGGAAGATATTAGATGATGGAAGAGGAGAAGTCGTACCTGACCGGGCAGAACTGAGCCAGTCTCGTGGAATCGATTGAGGATCTTAGAGACGGCGCCATGGGAAACTTGCAGCTGACGGGAGATCTGACAAGGTCTGAAGAGAAAGAATATCGATTGTGTCGGAGGGAGATCGTCTACGATGGGAAGGAGAAGTACTCATCACAATGAAATCTCACTTGACTCCAGCAAGAGCCATCTCTATTATCCTGACTCGAACGTGGTGAGGAAGAGGTCTGCCATTGATGAAGACACCTCCCAATTGATTCACTCGACCCTGCAGTGCCAATGGATACGGTAGGCACCCCAGGAAGTGCACGACGGAATGTGTGGAGAAGGGTAAGGAATCCTTACTAAGGATGGAATGAGAATGGAGATGTACCTGCCCGAGAATGTGAGTGAAGGAAGTAGCAGAAGGAAGAGGAGTGAGAGGACTAGAAGGGATGGAGGAAGAATGAGTTGACGACGACGAACTGGAGGAATTGAGGATACTCGAGGGAGTGGACGGGGACTTCATCGGGGGATTACGGTATACGACCGTCTCCTCTTCAGTTCACGGTTGCAGTAAAGGGTGTGAATGAACCAAGAGGTGTGATGATCCGCCTACTAAGATGCGCGAAAGAGGAAGAGAGAGAGAGGGATACGGTAGAGAGGGGCGGAGCGAGGGAGAGAAGACTGGAGAAGAGACACTTGAAAGTGAGAGTGTATGGAGATGAGGATGATAGTGTTCGGCGAGTCTTTTGATTATATTGGAATGCAGCTTCCCCCTTCTGTCAATCAGGCTAATTGTGAGAAAATGATGAGTTTAGAATGCGAATTGAAGGGGAGCAATGGACCGGAGAAGATTGAGGGTGAATGGAGAGAAGAAGTAGTGTTACCAGAAGGATAACTGTCCCCTTTTTGCTCCCAGGGGGTAATTGTCCATCTTCACTCTTCTTCTCCCTCTTCCTCCATTTATTTCAACACATAATTTCGCGATATTTCTCTTCTAAATAAACACTGAAAAATTACTCACAATACTTTTACAATTGTAAATGTAATTAACATTCTTCTCCAAAGAATGTTAATGTCCAGAATGTCCAAGGCAAATTCATTTTCTAAATTCTTTTCTAGGGTACAAACTCCACCTAAGGATTCATCACCTCCTAGTCTTACTCTCCCGAAATCGTCATTTGATCTTCCTTTCATTCCGATTAGCGATATTCTTATTGCAATTAGTCAAATTGTTCCAAAAAATAATGGTTCTCCCGACAATATTCCAAATTTGGTCTATACCAAATGTAAGTGTTCAATCGCCACTCCCTTATCCATCATTTTTAATATCTCCCTATCATCTGGTGTTGCTCCCTCGCAATGGAAAATTGCTCATGTCAAACCCATTCCAAAGAAGGCCGGAAATGCAGAAATCTCAAATCATCGCCCAATTTCCCTTACAGTAACTGCTTCAAAAATTTTTGAAAAAATTTTGATTAATGAAATTACTACCTATCTAGATAAGCATTCCCTTCTGGATACGCGACAAGCAGGGTTCCGTAAACTTAGAAGCACTACATCTTCCCTTTGCGAAACTCTCTCGTTTTATGTCCATTCATTGAGTCAAAAGAAATCAGTAGATACTATATTTTTCGATTACCAAAAAGCATTCGATTCAATTGATTTAAAATTTCTGTTGCATAAGCTTTCCTATCTAGGAATTTCTAAACATGTTGTAAAATGGTTTGAATCATATCTCATAGGAAGATCTCAACGTGTTTTTATCGGAGATTATCTTTCCCCTCCATCCCCCTTTATTTCAGGGGTCCCTCAAGGATCTGCCATTGGTCCTCTATTGTTCATTATATACATTAACGACCTTGGTAGTTGTATCCCTCCTTCGGTCAAATACAATGTATTCGCCGACGACCTTAAAATATACGCCACCGTCCCTGACCACAGTAACGATCTTCAAAATGCCATTACAAATATAGAGAAGTGGACTGCTCAGTGGAATATGACTATCAGCGCTCCTAAGTGTTCCGTTCTCCATTTAGGTCGTCTCAAAACACGGTCACAATACATCCTCAATGGTAATATTATTTCTCCTAAAGATGAAGTTCGGGACCTTGGTATTTTCTTTACTAGAAATTTGCACTTTGGCCATCATATTGACCAAATTACTAGAAAAGCCAGATCCTTGTGCAACCTTTTACTTCGGTCGTTTTCCATATCCCCTCCTGACATTTTCGTTAAGGCATACAAAATCTACATTCGCCCTCTGCTTGAATCATCAACCATAATTTGGAATCTCACTGCTATTGGGCTGGTTAATCAAGTTGAATCTGTACAACGTGAATTCACTAGACGGATTCTGGGTCGATTTAAATTACCTTACCTCCCTTACCCTGAAAGGCTTAAGCATTTTCAATTAGACACACTAGAGTACCGCCGCTCTTTGAACGATATGTACTTTCTGTACGATTCTTTGCACGAGTTTGTTCTACTCGACACCTCTTCTCTCTATGCGATCGCTCCCCTCTCTCGAAGCCTCCGTGCCTCTCACAGCATGCGCATCGCTTTACCGTACGTGCTTCCAACTTCTATGTCCTCTTTTGCCACTCGTTCACTAACGCTCTGGAATTCATTTCCCAACAAAATAGTTACCATGCCCCGTCTCTCTTTCCGCCACCACATTAAAAACTCTCCCACTTGTGTCCTCCACTCGTCCAACGTAAGATTGTAACACGGACTGCCACATAATCCCCACCCACATGCTCGCCCGAGCCCAAAATACCACCTGATCGTCTATCGTCGTCGCCTTGAAGGCCATATTCCTCCCATATCCCGGTGGTGAATAAAGTATAAGTATAAGTATAAGTATAAAGAATATGAATGGATGTATCGACCATTCTCGGATCACCGGAAAGGAGGTCCGGCTCTAAATCCTCTCCTAGGGAGTATCTCTCATCTACAGTTCCCGTCAATCACTCCCGATTATCCCTCGAGTCTTCCCTTTGGCGGCCTGCTAACTGATAAATCCAACTTGCAGTCCTGATCCCTCCTTCAGTTAATACTTGAGATGGGAAGAATGGGAAGACATCGATGATTTACCTGTGCTATCATGTAACTACAGCACATACACTATCAGTTTAATCATTCGTTCGAAAATTACGATTAATGAAGATCGAATATAATTTCGTGATGCATTCAAATCTAAGGATGAGGTGTCATGAGATCCTCTCTCTTCCAATTCCACTAGAGTCTGTTTATCCCTCATCCGTCACACGATTCATCCTCTATTTCCGGAGTGAAGTCAGAGGAGGAATGACTACTATTTTGGTGCCTTCCATCTACCTTGCCTCAATTGCCAGAACTTCCTCTAGCTCTCTCTTCAATCCATCACCTTCTCCTCTGTGATAGCAAGAGATCCGATGTTTCTGATATCACTGTCGCCCTCTTCCTTCGTCCGTGTCTTCCCCTCTGACAGTATGGATGCAAAGTGTTCATCCTTTGATCTACCGTACGATGTCCTGACCCTGTCCCATATGGAATGGAGTGAGAGAATGAGGTAAAAGAAGTAGGATAGTCACTAATCGGGTAGTGTCAATCAACTGCTTCCGTCGAAAGACTAATCTAATCCCGCCTTCCCTTTGGCGGTCTGCCACTCTTATTTTCGAGAGTCTATTTGCAAGATGAAGGGTTGAATTGCCGAAAATTTAGAATGACCAAATACTTTCCATCGTCGAAAAAGAAATACATTTTTTTCTGCAATTTTTTTGTTTCAGAGTACTGTAAAAAATCAGTTATCGATATTCGACGCTCGGGGTACCGTACTTGGCAATGTAAAAAGCAAAGTTCTCCATTTTTCAAAATATTTTTTTATGTTTTATTATAAAACTTTTATGTTTTATTCAAATTTGATGTCTTATCATCAATACTTCGTCATGTCTGAGGAGTCCTGCTGCTATATATACATAGATTAGCAATTTAATTTTTATAAGGATAACGAATGAGCATCTTTGGAAAGGACTTTGAAATTTAACTTTGTTTTTTCAAATGTAGATCACGTACGCCATTTTCCTCTTCCTATTGTTCTTCTCGAATGTCTTCTCTACGTCTATTACACAGTGGATTCCTTCTTCCTCGTCTCAAACCCTCCCCTCTTCTCTCTATTTCTCTACTTCGTTTCTGCTTCTCCATGCACTTTCTCATCCTCCTATCGTTCATTCTTCTTCCCCAATTTCTCCGATTCAGCACTGCGATCTGTTATCAGATTGTTATCAACTGTTGTCTCGTTGCCCACTACCATTCAATCAGTTTTCGCTGAACAGACAGTAGTTTTCTCCTCCTTGCCTACCTGTATACTTGCAAGTTTCTACAGCTTGCGCCTCTTCTAGTGTTTGCACTCCCGCTCCAAGCTTGCGTCAGAGTAACGTTGCAATCCCAGCTGATCATTTGGTCTTTAAATCTGATTCCCATGTGATATTTCGTGTTTTATGTATTGCTGAAAATGTTTATATCGGTCATCATTACCTTCTCTTCAGATGACTGGGGACGAAACGGAACGTATCGCCATCCTGGACTTTGGTGCGCAGTATGGAAAAGTACGGTAATAGGCCTTACCGACGGATCAGATGTCTTGAGATGATACTGTATTGGAACGATTGCAGATAATCGATCGTCGTGTACGAGAGCATCGCGTTCTATCGGAAATGTTTCCCCTTGAGACAACGGCGGAAGAAATATTGAGCAAGGGAAACTACAAGTTAGTCATAATTGTATTCCATCCTGCTATGTGTGATCCCTATCTCTCACTCAAAGCATACTTGAAGTCCTTCTTTATTTCGATGTTGGAGTCATAAAGGCGTAGAATATTATGGAGAATTGTTAGATCTGCTCAGTTCACTATTCTATTGGCAGGGGCATCATAATCTCTGGCGGGCCTAATTCGGTGTGGAAGGAAGGAGCCCCCAACGTGGACGAGTCCATCTTCAGCTGTGGACTTCCCGTTCTGGGAATCTGCTATGGATTCCAGGTTTGACAATCGAAGAAGAACCTTGACTCAAATACCTTTATTTAGTTAATTTTTGTAAACGCAGTAGTTTATCGTGAGTGGTCTGTTTCAGTTGCTGAACAAGCACTTCGGAGGGACGGTCACTAGAGAGAGTCTGCGGGCAGATGGACAGAGCGATGTGGAGGTGAGCAATCGAGGAGTCGACGAAGAGAATCAATCTGTCCACTCTATCGTTTCTCAGTTTCTGAGCTTATTGAAAAGATCGCGGCCAAGATAAGGAATGAAGAAAATCGCTTATCGATGTGCACTTTGAACTGTCAATGCACATGTGGGCTCTAGCTGTGCTCGATTTATTAATAGCTTTTCGGCGTGAGGGGCTAACGAAGGATACGGTACTGATTCCAGATCGATCCATCGTGTCCTCTCTTATCTTCTCTTGCTTCGAGTGAGAAGTTGTTGCTCACTCACGGTGACTCGGTCTCAGATGCGACAGTCGCCTCTGGATTCAAGGTCGTCGCACGGAGTAGAGCACATGTGGCAGGTGATTGTGAGGGGGGAGAGGAGATAATTCATTCACCCACACATCCATTTCAAAATGATTCGGCTGGAGTTTTTTTACTAAGCTACTAAGTGGATAACAAAAATTGGAAATGAAAAAAAACCTCAAAAAATTGCAGGAATTTCGAACGACGATCTCAAGCTGTATGGAGTGCAGTTCCATCCCGAGGTACTGTAATCCCCTCTTTAATACAAACGATTCTGAAATATTAGAATATTTATGTATTTCTCAAATATTTCAAACACCGTCTTTCTCGATACAAATGCGGATAATTTCCACTGTCCCCACTCACGGAATAAATAATTAAATTGAATTGAATTGGATTGGATTCTTGACTTATATATTTCTTAACGAATGCTTCTCTCAGGTGGATCTCTCCGTGAACGGCGCCACTATTTTCGACAACTTCCTGTACAACGTATGCGGGTGCAGAGGAGATTACTCCATGGAGAGCAGAGAGGTCAGCAAAATTATAATTCGACGGAAATAGTTATTTAAAATAAAATGCGAAATGATTGTAATTCCAAATGTTGACCGAATTGTGTATACAATTCTGGTATTGCAGGAGGCGTGCATCGCCGAGATTCGTTCCATCGTCGGACCTGGACAGAAAGTGCTGGTGAGAGATCTACTACTTATCTCCACTGAGCACATTAGTAGAGCCTGTAGTTTGACAGAGTGTAGCCATTCGAAACCAAATGTCTGTATGTCTGATGTTGTTGCTCACGTGTACGATCCAATGATGACGTGATCCCCTCTTCTCCCTCAGGTGATGGTATCGGGAGGAGTCGACTCGACGGTGTGTGCCGCTCTGCTGCACAGAGCACTCGGCGCAGATCGAGTCACTGCCGTGCACATTGACAACGGATTCATGAGGTACGGTGGGTGAATGAACGAATCGATACCTGGATAATCCTCTACTGATCTCTTGACCACTATGTTTTGCAGATGGCACGAGTCGGATGCAGTGGTAGAGTCACTGAACGCAATCAATCTGAAGGTGAGTCGATTGATAGATAACTAGTGACTCGGTAGATTACGGTGGATGCAGGTGCACCACTTCAAGTGTGCAGAGCAGTTCTACAAGGGGAAGGTGCAGGGAAGGAATGGAGAGGGAATGACACTCGATCAGGTACTCACTCGCAAGAGTTACTCGTTCTGATTGATTTAGTTGAAACTAGAGTGCTTCGACATTTATACGAGTGAATGAGACCTTAAAATAAACTGAAATTTCTCATAAACTTTAATGGGATGGAGATAGGAAGTGTTCTTCTCGCAGACGACTGAGCCCGAGGCGAAGCGACAGATCATCGGGAACACCTTCATCCATGTGAAGGACGACGTGATGGAGGAACTGAAACTGGATGCAGAGCAGTACTTCCTCGCCCAGGGTTGGAAGGAGCACTTATTCAAGTTTACATTGGTTGAAATTTAAATTTTGATGAAAAAAAGAGAACCCAAGTAGGTAATAATGGTAATGTTTCTCGAGGAGACTCAATTGGATATGTGCAGGTACTCTCCGTCCCGATCTGATCGAGTCTGCCTCCTCTCTCGCATCTGGCCATGCTGACACCATCAAGACTCACCACAATGATACCGCCCTCGTGAGAGAACTACGAGCCAAGGTCGGGTATACTCGAGTAGAAGAATAGAAGTGATGGCCGTGGTGAATAGTGATCTCAGTTTGGTGGCTCCTTAGAAAAAAATATGAAATTCATTAGGCAGCCCCCCTGTCACTCCGTTATAAAGGGGAGAAAATAGTGTATTTGGATGAATGCAGGGTCGTGTGGTAGAGCCACTGAGGGACTTCCACAAGGACGAAGTGAGACAATTGGGAAGAGACCTCGGACTGCCGGAGGAAATTGTGGAGAGGTACGGTGGATACAGTGAACGAGGAATCGCCGACTGATTATTTCATGATCGTCAAGATCGATTTTCATTCGATAATACGATATTATTTCCCATTAGGCAGCCATTCCCTGGTCCCGGCCTCGCCATTCGCATCTTGGCTGCAGAGACACCCTACATGTGAGTGAGCTTTCTGTCCGCTTTATGAAAGCGCTAATTAAATTCAATATGTTATCGACTATCGATTTATCCGCTCTTCCATGGTCTCTTTGGGGGATGTCTTATTTGATGGGTGTCTCAATGAGTGAGGAGATGGGAGGATGCAGGTGCGACGACTTCGCCTCTACTCAGACACGCCTCTCGCACATCGTCAGATTGAACCAGCAACCGAAGGTGAGCGGGGTCAGAAGAAGAGTAACGAATGGGGAACTGGCTCTATTGATCCAATTACTTTTAATTCATCAAATGCTCCTGCTGACAATTGCAAGAAACATAATTTGCATTGATTAATAAATAGTTGGTCTAGGATGCAGAGGAGGAGGAAGCGCGTGCCAATCTGCTCCCTCTCCTGCACGGATTCGACCTGGCTACGGTATGCTTCCATTCATCAACGAAGAATACAATTCCAAATGACTTTCCAATACATTCTGTTCCGATTGAATTTCTATGTATCAGGTGATTCCTCCCTCGTGTCTCCTCTCCGCCACTCTCCTCCCCATCAAGAGCGTCGGAGTGCAGGTAGGTCATTCATTGAATGGTGGACTACTATATCCCATCCGTGCAATACCTTTGACTAATACAACTCGTGTCTATATTGACAACGATCTCGTTGATGTTAGTGATTCAGATGAATAGGGAGTTCTTGTCTTCATCCCTGATTCAGGGGGATTCTCGTTCGTACTCGTACGTGGCGGCCATCTCGACGGACTACTCGCCCATTCCCTGGACGGGGCTGGAGAAACTGGCAGGACTGATCCCCACGTTGTTGCACAAGATAAACAGGTTAGAGCAGCATTTCCATGCGAATAATTAAACATAGACGATTATATATTAGTTTACTCGAGTATTCGGGAAGAAGGGAAATAGTACATCTTGTGTATATTCCTTTTTTAAAACTCGGGTGCTATATTCTGCTGTTCAGGGTGACATTCGTGTTCGGAGGTGCAGTGAATCGATCGATCACCGACCTCACGACCACTCATCTCAATGCAGAGACCGTCGAGAAACTGCAGAGGGCTGATAAGGTGAGTGGAGGGGTGAGGAGTGGAATGAGAGAGCAGATGCATAGGGAATGAAATGAAGATGGTCCATGTTGTGAGAGAATGGGGAAAAGTGTATGAAATGTAAAGTAAGAGTGGTTGTTACAAGGCGGCGACGGACTCTCTCTTCCGCCATCACGAGGAGGATGCACCAGAGGAGAGACTACTTCCCCATGTTAATATACAGCAGGTGGGGATGAAGGAGTTGACGAGGAAATGGAATTAGTGATTAATAATAGCATGTCAGATGCCAGTGGTGATGCTGCCCGTCCACTTCGATCGGGTGAATGGAGAAACGAGTGAGAAGTGAGTGAGATGAACCTTTCCTATCTTGGTTATTCGATGCTCTTCGTCTTTTGAACGATCATTTTATTTATTGATTGGATCATTTTCGGATGTTTTTCTTCTCCACTAGATAAGTGACCATTGTGGATTGCAGACACTCCTTCTGCCTCCGTCCCTTCATGACGTCAGACTTCATGACGGGAACAGCAGCTCTGCCCGGTCGAGACATCCCCGAAGAGGTACGGTAGACTATGAAGGATATCGATTTCAATGGCGCGAGTATTGTACCGTATTACATAATTACTAGATATGAATGGGATGCTTTCAGATGGTGCTCAAGATGGTGGTCCGTATTCGTAAGGCAGTGCCAGATGGAACTTCGAGAGTGCTCATCGATATGACCTCGAAGCCCCCTGGAACGACTGAATGGGAGTAGACTATCCCTTTCCGTCCTATTCCATGACACACCGTATCTCTTATAATCCCGGTACTTCTCATTCATTCACACTCATTCACTAATAGATTACTGTAGCTTAATTCGCGTCTAGATTGTTTAACTTTGTTATTGTTAGTTTGAAGCCAGTAGTTTGATCGTTGATCTGTGTTCTCTTGCTCCGAAATACTCAAGGATGAGGGAAGAGAACGCTCATGACTGTTGATTGTCTTTTAGTCTCAGGAGAGTATTCTCGATGCCGATTTCGTTGTCTGCACTAGTTAATACCTCGCACCTCACATTTCACACTCATATAGGTTTCCGACGCGATTTCCCCTTTTCGAGTGTTTAATAATGTTCTGATCCTGTAGGCACCCTTCCCCGTGACTTACCATTATGTTTACGGTAACGACAACACCCCCGTTATGCGATCGATTTTATAATGCTCAAAGCTAAACTGTTGCGGTAATCCGATGGGCTTATGATAAAGTTTTTTTTTGTTCGTTCCATTTCCAGGGGAAGAGTATTGGTAATGAACCGTGTATGGTATCTGACAAGTGACAGAGAAGTATTCGATGATCCATCTTCCAGAAGGCAATGGAAGTTCTCGATGGACAAGCTTCCGCCCTCACCAACTTCGAGGTGATAGGATATGTAAATGAATGAAGTTTATCAATATTTCCCGTAGGTAATGCGAGTCCTCCAGCAGATCAAGAACCGCGAAGGGAAACGACCTAAGAAGGATCGTCAGCATAATCTGAATACCGTAGTCTTCGAGGTACGGGTATTGGAAGACATTTGTGATGTATTTCAAAAATTATTCTCCTGCATCAAAACCGATAGAATTTATGCGAAAATGGAATTGGAAATAGTCTAATACTGAGGTTTTTGTTGGTAGATTTTTTTGGTACAAAAATTTATCCTATCTTTGTATTATAAACCATTGTAATTTAATTATACGTGTTTGTGTTGAGGGGCTGAAATACCTGAAGACGACGCCCGGTGCCCATCAAACGGACGAGAGCATCAAGACATGCGTTGAGGCACTACGACCGTTCAAGGTACGTTGGAGAAACCGATAGGAGTACGGTGGGGTGTAGGATGATGGCAGCAATAACGAGGGAAGGATGGCTTTGCTCATAGATGGAAATGTGCATTTGTGATCTTTGTGAATTGTAAATTAAGATGAGGAAGGCGAATGCACTCAAATTCTCCTTTCAGCTGACTACAGCAGAGACACTGCAGTTAGTGAACACTCGACCCACGAATCAGGTATCGATGAGGGGATGATGAATGATGCATTGATACTGCCCAAGTTATACTAAAGGAGTTGGTGTACGAATGAACTTTGATCTCATCGCAGGTGGACATCGAAGTGATGATCGAAGAGAGTGAAGAGAGATGGCCCAGCGAGGAAGAAGTAGAGGCACTCATTACGGTATGTGAAGAGAGAGGGAGATGTGATAGAGTACAATGCAGGCAGTGACGTCATCTCTTCCTGAACGATTCGTCCCCAAGGGGAAGAAGATGGATGAGAAGCAAGTGAAGAAGGAAGAGAAAGAACCTTCTTTGAATATCAAGAATGAGGTTGAAGATATGGAAGAGTGATCTTTCAACTATTCATTTATGGCTTGTCGCTGGAGTATCGGGAAAGATCCCCTTCCAATTCTATTAATTGGCTTTCATTTTGTTCAGTTGTTATTGTTAAGTGTCACACGGGTTGGTTAAGTTTAATAAACGTCTTGAAAGAAGAGAGATTTCGTCGTAATGGCAGACACTCTTTCCACCACGTGCTATCTCTCACGGGAAGCGATGAAGAATGACAGACTGGGGAGAGGGGAGAGGGGGAAGGGGAATGATCGCGGCGTGCCTTCTCATATTGCATGTTTGGTCGAGAAATAGAGGAACTCTATGAAGGTGAAAACCAAAGGAGCAAAAGGAGAAGAGAAAATCGACTATTAAAGAGTTGGTGAGATCGAAACGGGTGATAATCAAGTTATGGTGTCTTTGGCTCTTTCTGGTTCGAACTCATCTCTTAATTCCCCATTCGAAAAGTTCGATGTAATCGAATTGATCCCAATTTCGTTTCCATATTCTTATTATGAGGTTCAAGTTTCAGAATGAGTTCACTGTCAACACTCTTCATTTTCTGTACGATGATCATATTGGATTTAGGTGAGTGTCTCTATTCCTTCTCGAATCTCTTCTCAATTTCAGTGGGTAGTCGTTCACTGCACGATCAGCTGAAGATGGCTAAGTGGTTAGTTCCTCTTCACACGTAGCCCTTACCCCTTCCCTTGAGGGCGCATCAAACTGCTGATGATCGAATGATTATGCCCAAATTCGATCTGCACAAAATAGAACACGCGGAGAGGGCACTCAATCGAGTACCGTTTTATTCCTTCCACTCTGGTCACACCATGGATACCGTACCCTTCAAACTGATCGATCGATACCGTATCCACGATGAGGATGAATGGTCCAGACCTCATGGGGACACTTTCGGATGGAAGAGTAGAACCTTCAGATCTGACTAGTATCGATGGTTGATGTAATTTATGCAGATAAAGTAATGAGAATCAATCGATCAATACAGTGAAGAGTACGGTGTCTATGTTTGATCATTTTTAGACGGGGTAACTTTGAACTTTGATTGCAGGTGAATACGATTGGATCGATAAAGGGAAGGGCGATCCTTGCGAGACAGCAGGGAAACTACAGAGTGGATGAGAACGGAGTACCTCACTCCATCCTCCCATTCACTGGAGAGGTTCATGAGGTACTTTCACAATCAACTAATACTTTGAATTATTTGTGCAATGTAATTGGTGAGTCTTCGAGGCTAAGTTTGGGAATAGTGAGAGAAGGGTGAGACAACCCGCGAGTGGCATCAATTACTCTTTCGAAGGGAAGATAATTAGGCAATATCATAGATGGATTCTGGATGCGGAGCTCATTGCAGGTCCAGAGAATGACAGCTCAGCGTGCGTGGAGTCCAACTTATCAGAAGCTTCTCGCCCCTGGAATTATTTAGTTCCCAGTCTTATTTTGAATCATACCTCATAAGCTCTTGTTTTTCCATCTGTGATGTCTGGTGAAGCAGGAAATATCGGAAATGACAAATGTGTTTCTTGCAAATAAGTGAGTGCACGCGTGAGGAAAGAGGAAGTTTTTAGAAGAATCCCCTCTCCCTCTCACTCGATCAACGAAGACGCCAATTCAGAGCGAATCTCATTATTTGATTGTTTTCGAAGAGCGAGGAAAAGAGTGCTTGAAATTGAACAACGAAGTGAACGTTGAACTTGATTGAATTCGTTGAGAAGAGACAACAATTGAATATATCTAGAATATCTTCATTCGTCTTTTTGACCTCCCTAGTGCATCTTCTCTTCTCTCAAGGGAAGACTTGCAGAAGTCTCTCATACTTACTTTCGTTCGACTCATCCCATCCATAATTGTATTTTCCGTGCCATCATTCATTATTTTCTCAGTTGTGTGAGAAGAGCGAGTGTGTAGGCCATTCATAACATTTTCCTTCCTCAATATTTCCGTGCACCTACGGTGATCTACATCAATTCCACTTCCACTTCGATGCTGGAATGATGCTGTACATACCGTGCAACGAATCCATGCAATTCCTTGTGACCCAGTGATACCCCCATTCCCGTGCATCATTACCATTAAGTATCCGTGCTCAATAAACCCCAATTCGATGGACGCTCCAATGGATTCCTCTTCGTTCTCTAACTCTCTTCAGGTACTCTCGGTCACTCATCCATTTACTTTAGCCTCAAGACGAGGTCATCAATCCAACGAGAGAGAGAGCTGCTTGACCTTCAACCTCAGGAGGAATTACCTTCTCTCTCTCCCCATCGGCCTATATAAAGGACGGCCCCATGAGATCAACCTGCCACTATGTGTGTCTAAGTCAGTCCTGCGCCCTCGCTATCTTATCATCCATTGATCTACTACCTTATCATTTCCTATCAATCGGTCTACGATCCGAACCGCCCCTTGACGGAATCAGTCGCTCATTCTAGGGATAGGAACACCCAACTCATTCATAATATCATAAGGCAAGTGTGTCTGATTGTATAAATTTCATAAGGGAATATAAAATCGGACACACTTGAATTACCGTAACCCTTAACCGCGTTCGTTTGAAAGACCGCGTCCGCGACGGTCGCAGTTTTCCATTGCACTGACCACGTGGCGTGGCCATCACTCCTTGAATGAATCAGTCGTTCATTCTAGAGATAGAAACACCCAACCCATTTATAATAGCGTAGGAAAATATATAATCGGACACCTTTTAGAATTACCGTACCTTAAGACCGCGACGCGTACCTATAGCGTGCGGTTCTATTTGAATTCGCTGAAAAAGAAGTGACCCTGACATGTCGCTGACGTGGCGTCGGCTCAATAGGGGACGTCTACTAGGCACGTTTCTTGACTTTTCTTTCAGTTCGGTGTTTGAGTAGATGGGTGGAGCTATGCGGATAATCCCCTGGTGCTAATTTTTCCAAGCAGCTGTCGAAAAACGATGTTTAAGATCAGTTTCCTCGGGTGGTCTCCTGTTTGTTGTTTATTCCCATCTCGAAGCTCGTTGTAACATCTGCTCTAAAAGCTATTACTTACAATTAGTCTTTCCCTATCAACAGTGGCTTAGGAGTCGTGATTTTGGTTGCAACATCGCTCATTTTTTACTTTTTCAGTTTATATTTTATTTCATGTGATCCTTTGCAGTGATGGGTATCATCGGCCTCTCCTCCCTGGCGCTCCTCGCCTACATCTCGGTACGTTTGTAGATCAAGGCCGACGAAAGAAATTTACCATTTCATTTATCTGACCTGCGTGATTTAAGATGGCGTCAGCCGCCGACACTGTCACGGTGACCAATCAGGTCTACTTCGACATCACCATCGGAGGAGAGAAGGTTATTTTCCCTCTACTGCATCTCTAGAGATTCTCTACTTTACTTTTCCCATCTAGGCGGGCCGCATCGTCATCGGTCTCTTCGGAGGTGTCGTCCCCAAGACCGCCGAGAACTTCCTGCAGCTCGCCACTGGCTCTAAGGGCTTCGGATACAAGGGATCCAAGTTCCACCGTGTCATCAAGGACTTCATGATCCAGGGTGAGCCTCTAGTTTCCGATGGAGATCTCAATGGGGATGCCTTGAGGAGGAGACTTCACTCGTGGAGACGGAACCGGAGGCAAGTCCATCTACGGAGAGAAGTTCGCCGACGAGAACTTTGCCCTGAAGCACTACGGACCTGGATGGCTGTCGATGGCCAATGCCGGCAAGGACACCAACGGATCTCAGTTCTTCATCACCACTGTGAGTAGTGAATAGTACTAGTGAACTTTCGGACGGTAGTTATAAAGAAATATATAGGGAGAGAGTAGAGAGCCGTGTCAATGACCTTGACACGAATGAGCAGGAAATTCGATCTGGTAATTGGCTGTCTCGTGGTGCGAATTGATCAATACTATAATTGGTGCAGGTGACCACCCCCTGGCTCGATGGCCGTCACGTCGTCTTCGGAAAGATCCTCGAGGGCATGGATGTCGTCAGAAAGATTGAGAGCACCAAGACTCGTCCCGGAGACAGACCCGAGCAGGTACGGGTGAATATACGTGTAGGTCACTCAGTGCAGTATCGAATGACCAGTGGAGCTGAGTGAATAGATGTTAGCACAGCTCGGTCTAGCTGTTTGCTCAGCGGCAATTGTCAGTGAACTTCCACGATGAGAATGTTTGGTTTTGCTTTGATTTCATCGTTTGGATGGTGAAGATCAATCCCTGAGTAGCACGAGTCATTCATTTAATCGGTTACAGGATGTGGTGATCGCCGACTCTGGAGAGCTGCCCCTTGCTGCTCACATCGAGACTCCCAAGACCGGCGTCTAAATGATTGTTCCCATCTAATAATATCGAGATTGTAAATAGGATGCCGTATTCTATTGTACAGTTAACGATCACCACCCCTTTTGAGATACAGTCCCTCTGCAGGTTCCTCCTGATTTTCTAGCGAGTATTATATCTGCTTTTAATTTATTTATCTAATTGTTTATGGCCATGCATCTCATCTGATTTCTTATTGTCCTGATTGCTTCTGTAATAAAGTAGTTCAGAGATATTTTACTGTGAATTTTCCTTTATCGCTATGATGCGTTGCTATGCTACGTAAAGAATACCTTTTAATAATATTAAGAGAAATTGAGGAATTCAAGATGAACTTTTCCTGTTTATTACTCAATTCAGAAAGGCCTTTATAAAGGTGCTAATTGTTTTGGGTATTTGTGAAAATATTTTGATATTGCAGAAATTCCCTTTCATTTTTATTTCATCCCGACGCGAAATGCTCGACGATTTGTGCGTGCACCGAGCCTCTCATTTGTAGTTTATAGCGAGAGCTAAATTAGATTTCCCTGGGGCTGGGCCTATTCGATTGTTTTCTTCCTTTTCGTTTTCCAAGTGTTGGTGTTATCGACTCAGAAAAGTTAGATGAGGCTGTATTACACGTGAAGCACGCCATTTTCACATATTTTTGGCTTCTTTTAATATTCGTTCGGTTCTATTTTCTCTCTACAGATGTCAGATTCCGAGTACGATTCTTCTGCTGAACAGAATGACGAGGAGTTCGATAAGGAGGTGGACTTTTATTCACTTTTCTCCTTTTAGTGGATTCTTTATAAAGTTTTTGGTTGTCTAATTTACTGAATGAAGTGTCTGAATAAGGGATGTTGTAGCTGCAAGCGGCGTTTGCCTCTGGAATGCTGAGCAAGGAGCAGATCAACATCGCATTCCGTCCGGGGGAACTCCAGACCAGGAAGAAGATCGTCAAGGCGGTACGTGGGGACAGAGAAAGCCATAGGGGTTTGCATTGGCTTACTCACTTCAATCGAGCAAATGTCTGAATAACTAGTGAATATGGATGGATGTAAGATGTTTGGTAAATTAATTTTGCAGGTGGAGCTTCGCCAGAAAGCGGAGGAGATAAACAAGAAGCTTCCTTGGGTGAGAATTATCTTCCTTATCATATATTACAATAATGAAATAGCTCTCCTTTTTTTTCTATTTCTATATAATGACTTTTTTTAAAATTTCATTCTTCCCAAAAGGAAATGAATAATACTCGAAATGAATAATATAAAAGTGAATAAATGTAGGTGGAGTACCTCGATGTGACTTCTCCTTGCGAGATGACTGACGAGATCGCCAAGAATGACTTCCAGAGAGAACTCGCTTTGTCAGTTGGCTATTCACTCTTTGCTATTTCTTCGCGTTCATTTTATATTTTTAGATTGTTGACAGTCACTTATATACTCTAATCATTCTAATTTTGTTTCAGCTACAAACAGGCCGAACACTCTGCCAAAATCGCCGTGCCCAGACTTCAGGTTTTTAAACCACATGTTTTTCTAACTTTCACCTTGTAAATCCATTTATTCTGTAAATTATGTTTGTTTAGGGTATGGGAGTGCGTGTATTCCGTCCCACTGACTACTACGCAGAGATGGCCAAGAGTGACGTACACATGCAGAAGGTTCGCATTGATCTTTTTTGGGAAACGGCATTTTGATTGAATCAGCTCTCCGTGTTTTGTACTTCGAGAACAAAATTGTTGTCCGTCTGTGAGACTAGTATTGTGTAGTGTTTAAATAATCCCATAAACATTTCAGATCCGTAAGCGTCTTCTGGATGTGCAGCAGTCGAAGGACAAAGCGGATACGATGAAGAGACTGAGGGAGGAGAAGAGATTTGCTTCCAAGGTTCAGCAGGTAGCGTCTTTCTTCAATCACTTATATTTCAATTTATGCAGCTCCTGTGTGATTTCAAAAATATAGCATTAAAATTATGTGGTAGTGAAACGCTGGAAACACCGCTCTTAGTTGCCCGCGGAATTTACGGACTTTTTGCTGTTCCGTGCGTTGGATTTCGTGGCGAGAGGAGAGGGTAACTTCGTGGCTCGTCACCCGAATATTGATAACTTACTTAATAAGGCATAGGGCGTGGATGAACGTCTACGAAATATCTATATCGAAATATAACGTTGATCAATAAAACTCTATTTTCAAAAGTTTGATCGGGAATATATAATTTCGAAAAAAGAATTATTTAAACAGTCTCTCTGAAATATTGTAACACAGGTATCATGAGTCAGCGGAGATGTGTGGGAACATTTTACAAAAAGTTGTCTCCGTTCTCGCCTATATTGTGGTGGGAGAAAACCTAGGAGAGATGAATTCGAAATATATATGTCATTGGTAGCATAGGCATTGTGGGTTGCACGGTGCCGAGCGTGCAAAAATGAAAATTGGCCGCTTTTTCCAAAACTATTTCCCGGATGAATTTGCGGACGCAATTTTTATATTCAATTTTTAGGTTGTATTTATATGAAATTATTATTTTAGTTATACAACGATATACAGAACATGCCTATCTATCAGCAAGAACGCATATCTGTAGATTTATTACTATTATTGCTAAGTGGCGGCATGTTTTAGAAAATGTCAAATTTCATCTGACTTCTATGACCTACCACTGCCTTCCCAGGCTTTCCCACCTAACCAAACCAATCCTATCATACCAGCCATGCACTTAGCTTTCACCCAGTGTATAACACTAGGGTTGGCAGTCGTTCGGAAGTGGTGATATTTAAGCTTGAATAACGAAAACCAGCTAAAATCGGGGTTATTCTTACCTCTCCGAGACCGTAGGCTTTCCCACCTAACCAAACCACTTGTTTCGAATCGGCCATGCACTGGGCTATCACCATACCTGCCCACACTGCCGGTAAACCCATGTATAGGGATACGTCGATTTTAGTGACGGACAAAATTTTTTTTTATCAGTACTTCCGAACGGCTATTAAGGCTGGTGTTATACATTGCGTGATAGCCATACCTGTCCAGCACTAACGATGACTTGTCCGTCACTAAAATCGACGGGTTCATGGTCGATAATGTGGTGGTAGGTCATGGTGTCATTAAGTCCAACTACCGTACCAACTTACACTATGGGACTACAGTAATCCAAATTACAGTAACCCGATTACCGTAACCTCGGTTCCGTGGAGCAACTTTAGTTCCTTGGGTCAAACTTTTTACAAAAAACATCAATCAACATTATTGATGTCCTACAGTAACCCGTGCTACCGTATGCACATTGTCCGATCACGAACTGACTTTTTTCAAAATGTCTCACAAAATTCGGGTTTTTGCTCAATGTTGAGCAACTATTTGAGGAAATTTTATTTTAATTTTTTTCGTTATTAAATCATGGCCGAGTGGCTAAGGGGCTTGTCTTGGAAACCGAAGGTAGGGAGTTCGAATCCAGCTAGTCTAAAACATCTTTGCCGTGCTTCGGGGAACTTGCCTAAGGTATGTGGAGTTACCATATCCGCTTCTACCGTACCCCAGTCCGGTGGGTCATCCCAAGTTCGCTGGGTCACATACATAAATTCATGTCGTAAAATCATTGTAATCATGCTAGAAATTATGTTTGTCATATTTATCTACATTACTACTGATTAAGAGCCTTTCTCTAATATTCGAGGGTTCGTCTGTTGTGGCCAGAAGTAATCGCCGATCGTGATCAAATTTATTTTCTAGATTCATCCATTGTTCCTGTTCACTAAATGGAGTACTATATTGATCATGCACTTGAAACATATAAATAGTGGGTCATGAAAATGTTCATTCTCGAAATTCAAAATTCAATCACGAGAACTTTTTGGCTTTTTGTGACTGTGCAACGTAGAATTCTGTTCTCTAAAGCCTCCGTAACATGCCACTTGGCTTTTTCTATTCAAATTATATATTAATTATCCTAATTTTTTCGAAATTGCGAAATCGTTGTGCGATAGAATTATTGGACTGAAAACAATGCGTATTTTGGCAAGGTCAGTATGCCAATAACCCATAATAACTTCGGACCCCTGAAAATTGAAAATTGAATTGCGCTAAGAATGAACATTTTTATGACCCACTATTTCTATGTTTCAATTGCATGATTAATATAGTACCCCATTTAGTGAAAAGCAACAATGGATGAATCTAGAAAATAAATTTGATCACGATCGGCGATTACTTCTGGCCACAACAGACGAACCCTCGAATATTACCGAGAAAGGCTCTTAATCAGTAGCAATGTAGAGAAATGACAAACATAATTGCTAGCCTGATTACAATGATTTTACCACATGAATTTGTGTATGTGGCCCAGCGAACTTGGGATGACCCACCGGACTGGGGTACGGTAGAAGCGGATATGGTAACTCCACATACCTTAGGCAAGTTCCCTGAAGCACGGCAAAGATGTTTTACACTAGCTGGATTCGAACTCCCGACCTTCAGTTTCCAAGACAAGCCCCTTAGCCACTCGGCCATGATTTAAACGCGAAAAAAATAAAAATAAAATTTCCTCAACTAGTTGCTCAACATTGAGCAAAAACCCGAATTTTGTGAGACATTTTGAAAAAAAGTTAGTTCGTGATCGGACAATGTGCATACGGTAGCACGGGTTACTGTAGGTTACTGTAGAACATCAATAATGTTGATTGATGTTTTTTGTAAAAAGTTTGACCCAAGGAACTAAAGTTGCTCCACGGAACCGAGGTTACGGTAATCGGGTTACTGTAATTTGGATTACTGTAGTCCCATAGTGTGAGTTGGTACAGTAGTTGGACTTAATGACACCATGATCTACCACACCATTATCGACCATGACCCCGTATACGTCGATTTTAGTGACGGACAAGTCATCGTTAGTGCTGGACAGGTATGGCTATCACGCAATGTATAACACCAGCCTTAATAGCCGTTCGGAAGTACTGATATTTCCACTTGAATGACCAACACTAAACTTTGCAAATCGCTAATTCATCTTTTCTCTTCTGTGGAAAGAACATTAAAATCAAATCTATTCTGTTGAAAGTGCATGTGTGCATATTCATAAGCAATAAAATTCAATATAAAGCTAGAAAAATAAATATGAACATTATTTTGCTAAGTCGATTACATGTATGACCCAACTCACCTACACAACTCATCATTCCCAATTCATTTTTGAAAGATCGCTGTATTTTTGTTATTTTAAATAATTTTTATATTTCATTTTCCTATATCGTTTCAGCATCACTGATTATATGCGTGTATTAAAAGAAAATGTTTATTTAGCGCCTTTGAATAATGTCCATTGCCCTTGCTAGTCATTGGTCCCAGAGCCGGCATTTAGGAATTTTCCGGTTTTGCACGCGGCTATACTGTATTTCAGCTTCCAGACAAGCTAGAGAGGTGACAAATGGCTCAAAATGTGCGGAAAATTATTTCCTGCAACTTTTATGTTGAAAACTTTTCACTGGAACAACAAATAATAATTATATTTCCGTAAAACCGAATTTAAAATCAGAAAATAATTGTTTTTACCATCACGCAGGAAACTTTCACGGGATTTTTATTGCATAATATGAAAGAACAATCATCCATATGTATAGGAAAAATATTGGCGAACGAAATATCTTACACCCAAAACTCGATTTTCCGCGACAAACTTGGTCATATGATAAATATTCAGAATTAAGTCAATCCACGTCACCTTATGTTGCTTTATAGTTACAAATATTTGTAATTTGAGATGTTCCTGGGACAGATGAATAATTTTCTGCTGAAAAACCGTGAGTTCGACCAAGTTGAAAAAAATCGATTTTTCCAACCTCAATTTCTCTCAAGTTTGTGCATTTATAAGTTTACACGTTCACAACTACATCCGGAATGAAAAGTTATAATTCGTAGTAGATACCGAGTAGAGTTGATATATAGCGAAATCAGCAGATCCATGGTTTTGAATCTCTTGTAATCTTCGCTCAAATATGCTTCTCCGCAAGTGTAAAAATCAATAAATTTATGTTTTTAGCTGAAATTTAGTTTCAACTGATCGGAAATGTGCATATAAAATCGTGTAAATATCGTCTCACTCGGAAAACGTCTAGAAATCACCAAATCAATACGTTTATAAGCATATCGAAAATTCCCAAATCGAAAAATTTCCCAATTTTTTATTCCCTGGCAAAAGATGTTTTTTCGCTATATATCAACTCTACTCGGTATCTACTACGAGTTGTAACTTTTCATTCCGGATGTAGTTGTGAATGTCTACACATATAAATGCACAAACTTGAGAAAAATTGAGGTTGGAAAAATCGATTTTTTCAACTTGGTCGAACTCAAGGTTTTTCAGCAGAAAATTATTCATCTGTCCCAGGAACATCTCAAATTACAAATATTTGTTACTATTGGGGTGTCCGGAAAGTTCGTATAATTTTGTTTTTATTTTTTATTCAATGCTTCACAATTCTCAGTGACCAATGTATGCCCCCTTCTTTCTCACTACCTCCCTCCAGCGATTGGGCAGGGTCTCGATTCCTCTCGTTGGAAGGGGGAGTTGGAATGGGGCGAAGCCCCATTCCAACTTTTTCGGATCGCCCTCGGCCTCACGAGCCTTTTACAACGTTTTAAGCAGGCTCTCACCAGTCGCTTAAAATTATATTTTCATGCATAAAACTGGTACCAAACGTGATTGACTGACATTCCTTGCGGAATTTATCCACAAATGCTTCCCAACCTGCTCTCACTGCCCGCAGCGTGAGCGTTGTGAAAGGCTCGTGAGGCCGAGGGCGATCCGAAAAAGTTGGATTGGGGCGAAGCCCCATTCCAACTTTTTCGGATCCCCCGAGGCCTCACGAGCCTTTTTCAACGTTTTAAGCAGGCTCTCTTCCAGAATGCGGGTTTCTTCGAGACCGCCCAGTTCACGAAAGCCCTCACAACTTCATCTCGATTCTTGAACTTCTTTCCTTTGCAGAAGTCAGAGAGAGAGCGGAAGCAGTGGTAGTCGCATGGGGAGAGATCCGGGGAATACGGTGGATGGGGAATCCTCTCGATCTTCAGCTCGTCCATTTTCTTCTGGGTCATCTTCGCTCGATGTGGGCGAGCATTGTCCATCAGAAGAAGAATTTTGCCCTGGTTCAGGAGTCTGGGAGGGACTCTGATCGCGACATCTTCCAGTTGTTCAGAGAAGAGGTCGGCATTGATGCTGGTGCCAGGGGCGAGGATCTCCCAGTAGATGGGACCGAGCACTGAGAAGAAGAAGCAGAGGAGTTCCTTCTTTCCGTGCTCTTCCTTCTTCGGGACGGGCGTGGGCTTCTCATCTGCATCCACCCATTGCAGTCTCCTCACAGGGTTATCGTACGCGATCCACTTCTCATCTGTAGCGATGATGGAATTGACCCATCGAAGATTGGATCTACGATGGAGTAATTCCCGACAGACTTGAACACGATTTTTCAGCTGTTCGGGGGAGAGGTCATGGGGAATCACTTGTGGGAGTTTCGGCTTCTTCCCAGATCGATGGAGGATATCGGACACCGTTGATCTGGGAGTACCAGTATCCTTCTTCAACTCACGCACACTGGCCATGGGCTTGCGCTTCAGTGTGCGGAGAACGAGAGGCTGGTCGAGGGAGGGAGGGCGCCCAGAGCGGGGTTGATCATCGAGACCAAACTCCCCTTTCTTGAAGCGGGAGAACCACTTATAGCAGAAGGGTATGGAGGGGGCGTCAGGTCCTTCCGACTGGGCCAGGGCAGAGTGGGCCTCCTTCACGGATCGGCCAAGACGGTAGTAATGAAGTAAAACTGCTCGGAGGTAGAGATGGGAGTCCATCACAAGAATCAATGTAGCAACTAGGAGACTGATTAAATCCTCTCACTACTCAACCTCAGAATGATGCAATACATTGTTGACAAACAGATTGCGCAATCACTGCATTTGATCGCGAACTGACTTTTTTCCGAAGCATTATACGAACTTTCCGGACACCCCAATATAAAGCAACATAAGTTGACGTGGATTGACCATTCTGAATATTTATCATATGACCAAGTTTGTCGCGGAAAATCGAGTTTTGAGTGTCAGATATTTCGTTCGCCAATATTTTTGCTATACATATGGATGATTGTTACTATGTAGAAAAAAACAAGACGTCTGTCTGTCAGTTCGTCTGTCTGTCTGTCTGTCTGTCACGCTCCCGTCTTTCGCGCATAACTCGCTTCAAACTCATCGTACACCTACAACTAGGGTACCAATCGACTCCACTCGGCGAGCGCTTTCTATTGCATCATCGATTGCATCATCATTACGTCATGATGATGCAATAATGCAATATCTCGGCTCCCAAGCATCACCCAGACCTCGGACCTGGACCATTAGAACTCCCATGTCGAGTACTTTCAAAAATTGGTATTGTGTCAGAAAGTTTCCTGCGTGATGGTGAAAACAATTATTTTCTGATTTTAAATTCGGTTTTACGGAAATATAATTATTATTTGTTGTTCGAGTGAAAAGTTTTCAACATAAAAGTTGCAGGAAATATTTTTCCGCACATTTTGAGCCATTTGTCACCTCTCTAGCTTGTCTGGAAGCTGAAATACAGTATAGCCGCGTGCAAAACCGGAAAATTCCTAAATGCCGGCTCTGGGACCAATGACCTATATTTTTCGAATTTATCTCCCCTAGGTATTCTCCCACAACAATATAGGCGAGAACGGAGACAACTTTTTGTAAAATGTTCCCGATGGGTCCGTTTTTCATCCACTGACATGTATTATTTGGTTTGCTTGCAGGAGGCTGAGAAGAGGAAGTTGAATGAGAAGAAGAAATTGACTGCTGCTGTGAAGGCACACAAGAAGGGAATGAAGGTGAGCTGGAGAGATTGTCAAATTAAATCATTATTTTACTAATAGTTGGTCATCTAATTTTATAAACAGTACAAATTGTGTGTATTTGAGGGTCAGCTGGAGGACATGCTGAACAACGCGAGGAAGATGCAATTGGATGAGGTGAGAGGGGATGAGACACTCCAATCTTCACTCTTGGGGTTGATGGAAAGCTGAGTACACTTTGGTGTTTGAGGATGAGGACGTCCGTCTGACGAACCAGAGAGGAGGATCATTCGGAGAGATGAACAGGGCGAAGAAGATCGGCAGAGATGTATGCACATTCATACTTTACTCCTCCCATACACATCAGAATAGTAATAGTGGAGCTTTTTCCGTTGGTTCCCATCCGATCCTTTGCTTCTTCTTATTGGCTCTATTGTGATCCTTGATCTCTGCAGTCTCGTGACAAACGTTTCGGTTACGGAGGACAGAAGAAGCGCATGAAGCGCAACGATAGATGGAGGTGAGATGTCGTTTGCCTTGTTCATTTCTTCAATCCCGATTCGAATTTCACTATTCTTTAATTTCACTCTCTTCTTTGCAGTAGCGACAATGTGTTCTCAAAGCCGATCGGAGCTCGTAAGGGCAAGCTGGGAGGAGGAAAGAGGAAGTGATCTACTGATACCATAAGAGCTCCTTCAACTACGGTAGTGTGATATCGATTGATTGTACCGTAAGACCTTCCATTCTTTATCTTCGACTAGCGGGTTCCGCCAATTTCGTTCTGTTTGAATTGCTCATCGTTTCTTTGTAGTTTCACAATGTTAATCATCACCCTTTATCTCCCATCCATTCTTGTTGCCTTGTTGAGAATTGTTATTTTGTTGTTGTCCACAAACACTGGAATTTAGTGACGATAAACATGTGTCCCTCGAACATACGATTCGCAAACATTTATTTCCTTTTGTATGGACAGCTTGTTGCTGTATCTGTATTTTTGCCGTGAATGCTTTCCCTTTTCACATTTAGAATGCTCTATTGCAGAATGATAAATCCGTAAATCAGGACTCCCACTGATAACACTAAATTAAGCGCCATGTGGATACAATTAGGTGAGATATTTGGTAGATCTCTTGTTTATTCGCGTGATTGGGAATGGTTGATTGGAGGTTGTGCTTTTCTAATCTTCATCTCTCTCATCATCTTCTCCCTCATTCCCTACTGTGGATTGAGTGTGGGAGCGAGGAGCAAGAAGTGAGCTACTTTTGATTAAGTTCTCAATCTTCCGGAATCATCATGTATTAGTTGTCATTCTCCCCATTTGTCTTCACACGTTTCCCCTCTCCCTCCCCTCTTCCAGTGGCACTCTTCTGCTCTCCCTCTGCAATTGTGTCGCCTGTGGCATCTTCCTCTCCACTTGCTTCCTCGGTCTCATCCCTCATGTAATCATGCAGGTACACCCCCCCCCCCCCTCCTTGTATCCTCCACCCACTTCATCAAAAGACAATTGGCAAGAGTGACTTCATTCGTGCAGGAGCGGGCGATTCGTCATTCGTGGGGAGCAGCTGCAGGAGCTGCAGGAATGCAGATGGGACACGTAGAGAATGCTGAAGGAGGAGAGAAGAATACTAGTGGAGGTGAGGGTGGGATGGCAGTAGAGGAATGATTGAACTCCCTTTCCGGGCCCGCAATCGTTTATCCAGTCTTTGATGGCAGTCGCCTAAAGGGCTAAATTACTTCCCATCCTATTCAATCTTATTAGTTAAGTTGTGGCATTCAAAGTAATGAGGAATGTGTTCGATTGTATACTCTTAGGTCTCTCGTCAACAGCTGACTTCCTCCTCAACACTCAACTGCTCGTGCTGGCTGGATTCGTCGTCATTCTCATGATTGAACAGGTGAGACCATTGGATTTACTCTTCTTTTATATTTATTGGGAAGTAGATGCAACTCCTTACTGTCTAATTCTAATCTCTTCCCTTCAGTCGATCTTCGCTTGTTCTGGTCATTCGCACTCTCATTGTGAGAGTGGGGGAGGGCACTCCCATCTACACAATGAAGACGAGGAGGAAATGAGGTACACTGCACTTATCATGATGGGCAGACTGTTGCATCGAAATGAAGGAAGAAGAGTCTTCGTTTAGAATGGGTCGATTGAGTGCGGGTGGGGATTCAGCCTCGGCCCCTCTCGTGGAAGGACTCTTCGACGATGAGGACGACGATGAGATGGATGCCATCGTATTCAGGAAGGAGGTGAGGGGGGAGAGATAGAGAGCGCCAATTACATCGTGTAGAATCTTGATATCCCAACAGATTCGGAGGATGGATTAAAATTGTATTGAATTGCAGGGCGGGAGCGAGCACGCAAGTTCACCCCACCATGGACATACAGGTAGGAGGAATACTCTTCTTCTTGGTCTTACGAGTTAGACAGAATGAGAAGATAGGAGCATTAGTTTTATTATCGATCTAATTTCTATATTCCGATCAATGCACACTGTTGTGCTCAAAATGGAGAAATATTGGATTCGTTGCAGGTCACTCTCACTCGGTGTCTCTCTCCTCGGGTCTCTCTCTTCGCACTCTCTTCCTCCTACTCGGACTATCCGTTCACTCTCTATTCGAGGTACGCCATCTCAGATTACGGAGAAGCAACGAAATCAGTGATTACCCCATCCTCTCTCAGGGTCTGGCTCTCGGTCTACAAGGAGAAGGTGCTGATTTCTACTCCATGATGTTTGCAATCATGCTGCACGAGGTACGGTAGAATACGGTAGATCGATGAGCCAGTTCAATAGATTAGACTATTTATGAATAGAACAATAATGTCTTCTTCTCTCATTTACGTCTCATGCAATGATCCGCCTGGATAGTATTCATATCACGGATCTCCTGTAAAAACGTAGGAAAATGAGACCCTTTTGCGACAATTTAAAATTTTTGTTCTCGCATTTTGCTGAAACTAGTCGGACTAGGCATTGTAAGGACTAGGGTAACGTATTTCCACATCATTTTGTGAAATTTGCATGTTGGGCGGAGTTGTGACCTACAACTTTGAAGGGCTGTATCTGAAAAGTCCTTGAGCTAGATCGAATATTTTTTTAAGAAAAAACTCTACAATCGGGTAAACTTTATTTGCATGCATACGGGCCATCTTCACCTTCGTTTGTCAAAATAACTGATTTTTTTCTTCGGATCTCCAAATTTTTCAATTGACTATGCGAATTTTACTGCAGATTCGGATTCCCCATGGTCGATTTAGTATGGCGTGATAGTTCATTGGTCATAACACTGTCCTCCTCATACCGCTACTCAGTAGGGAGAATGCGGACTTGTTCCAAATTTTTAAAAGAAACACGTTTCATAGAATATCCCGCCCGAAATGCATGCAAATTAGACAAGTGAGACCATCATTAGATAGCTTTCGAAGAGATCTACCAAAGTTACTAAGAGGTCCAAATCTTAAAAGTGACCCGTTTCAGAGTTATCGCGAAAAAACTCATCAAAAGCAGCATGATGTGACAAACTGTGGGTGGAACAGTCTAACATTGATCGTTTACCATAACTTTGTTTTTTTCGCGATAACTCTGAAACGGGTCACTTTGAACATTTGGACCGCTTAGTAACTTTGGTAGATCTCTTCGAAAGCTATCCAATGATGGTCCCACTTGTCTAATTTGCATGAATTTAGGGCGAGATATTCTATGAAACGTGTTTCTTATAAAAATTGGGACAAGTCCGCATTCTCCCTACTGAGTAGCGGTATGAGGGACAGTGTTATGACCAATGAACTATCACGCTATACTAAATCGACCATGGGGAATCCGAATCTGCAGTAAAATTCGTATAGTCAATTGAAAAATTTCGAGATCCGAAGAAAAACATCAGTTATTTTGACAAACGAAGTTGAAGATGGCCCGTATGCATGCAAATAAAGTTTACCCGATTGTAGAGGAGTTTTTTCTAAAAAAATATTCGATCTACCTCAAGGACTTTTTGAGATACAGCCCTTCAAAGTTGTAGGTCACAACTCCGCCCAACATGCAAATTTCACAAAATGAAGTGGAAATACGTAACCCTCGTCCTTACAATGCCTAGTCCGACTAGTTTCAGCGAAATACGAGAACAAAAATTTTTAATTGTCGCAACGGTTCCTGCAATCTTACAGGAGATCCGTGATATACGAGTAGGATCTTCTCTCTCGATAATTCGCCTGCAATGAGTATTCTGCAGATCCTGTGTTGTCTTGCCTACGGGGTCTCTCTGGCTCAGCAGCGTGCCCCCATGGGGGCTGCTGTTGTGAGTGTACTCGTGCTCTCCGCCTGCATCCCTGCTGGAATGCTAGTCGCACTCGTGGTGAGGGAGGAGTAGAGGGATTGCCACCTTCTCTCCCAATTCCACACAACGGAGAGGGAATCAGTGATGATGTTTAGGTGTCGATGGTGGAGGGATCTTCTGCAGTCCTCATTCGATTCGTTCTGGAAGCACTCGCCGCGGGCACTTTCGTGTACGTCGCCTGTGTTGAAATGCTGGCGATGGAGTTGCAGCAACTGCAGGGGAGGAATGGTGAGTGGAGGGAGGAGGAGATGGAGGGAGAGAGTCATTGGAAGGTGTGGCTGCTTCCTTCGCCGTGGCTGCAGGAGTACTGCTATTCGCCGCCCTCCAATCAGCATCCCATCACCATTGAAGGAAGAAGAAGGAAGAGACCTGAGTGTCTCACTAGACTACCCCCGTTGTAGGAGAGGGTTCTTCTATTGTTTCCACCGTCTTTCTCATTGAGTATGCACATGAGGAGATCGGTTATGTAAGTAGTCAGAGGAGTGCTATATTAGGATTGCTTTGCTATACACTATCACTGTTTTGTTGTATTTATTCATTTTGTGGTGTTCACTAACCCGAATTCAAGAGTAGCCTTTCAATGGTATTTCACAAATAGCTATTTTTCACAGATGTCGTAAACCATGTTCCTTGTGTCCACGGGTTACTGTATTATTCTTGCAATGCAGCTTGATCATTTCGAAGCCGATCAATAAAACGATTTTCACTAATATGTATTTATGTATTTCCAACGCATTTTACGGTAGTTTACTTCCGACGAAATTATTGATTGAAATATTAGATCGAGTATTTGTTAATCATTACAGTATGGAATTGAAAGAAGAAGATGATGAATTTATCATTTGGAATGAAGAAGAATATATTAACGCTACGTATAAAAATTTGGGGTTTGTTTGATGGTCGATCTTGATGGGATGGGTACTCTTCTCAGATATCATATTCATCCTGATCTCTTCAAGATCCACTCTCAGTTTGTGATGGATTCTGCCTTTGAGAAGCATAAGACGAGACAGGAGAAGGAGGTACTGTAGACCATTGGATTGAAAATGGACGTGTGGGTTAAGACTTTCGACTCAGACGAAGATGATTCGTACAAGGGAAGTGAGGAAGCGAAGAGAGTTCATCTCAAACTGTTCGATGGATCCCTCGAGGTGAGATATCCACCAGGGAAAGAAGGAGATGCCCATTGGAGGATGTGAATACCAAACTGGCAACCACCGCCAGAAATGTAAAGAAGCGAGGACGAAGAAGTGGGAAGTATTCGAAGGAGATTGTATGATTCACTCCACTCCCTTCCTGAGATCACCACTTATTCCAGTCCGCAGATAACAATCTGTTAGCCAGATCGAAGAGCACTTCTGCCATGAAGGCAACGCAAGCTATGCGACTTCCGGGTGCGGCTACCGTATCTAGCATTGTGTCGATCGATAATCTGTAAGTAGTCTGAGTAATCAAGTACAACAGTATCGCAGAAGTCTGGAAACACTCTCAACGATGTCTCCTTGGTTTGAGTGTGAGGGAGAGAAGGGAAGAGTAGTCGAGATGAGAGGTACTCCCATCGCCTTCGCGTGGCTACATCTGCATTGTTGAGATGAGAGTGGAATCCGCAGCTACCTCGTCCCTCCTGGTTCATCTTTCCATGTGGGGGATGCATCTCAGGTACGATCCATCGATAGACAACCACTGCATCTACCAACAACTTAGTTGATTCTTCCCATAATCATCTCTTCAGATCAATGACTACAGTAATCTCAATGGCGTCTCTTTCGACTTCATCGTAATGGATCCACCCTGGATGAATCTGTAAGTGCATCCATATTTTGAAATTATCCTTGAAGCTACCATTTTACAGGTCAGTTAAGCGAAAGAAAATGTATAGTATGAGCGACGACATTCTGGGTGCGATCGATATTCCATCGATAATGGATCCCGAGGGAGTACTCGCGATGTGGGTATGGCATATGACATATGCGAAAGAATCGTAATCATTAATTTAGGTTACAAACTCACCACGAGTTCACAATATGGTAGAGAAACAGATCAAGGCATGGGGTCTAACTCGGATAGGAGTATGGTTCTGGTTGAAGGTATACTGTAGTCTTGAGGAATACTATTGATTGAAGTGATACTCAGACTACTACATCTGGAAGGCCCTCGACTTCGTTTGTTGCATCATCCTCTGGTATTCTGGAATATTTAATCTAAAAACTACTCTGAACATATTGAGGAAAGCAACCATACGAAGCAGTGATATTATGCGTGAGAAGAGAGATGAAACAGAAACTTGCTGAAGAGAAGAAACTTCCCCGAAAGAATCTGATCATTGCGAGGTCCGATGATATAGATAGTAGGAACCGTTGATTAATCCATGATGTTTCAGTATACCAATGTGCGTTCATTCAAGAAAACCATCCATCATAGAGATCTACCGACAAGTGAGTGATTGGCCTATTGTATGTAGAATGAATTGATGTTCCTTCTTCTCAGATGGTTTCAGCCGCAGTGATCGATCGTCCTCTTGAGATCTTTGCCAGATCACTCTATCCCGGATGCACTTCCATCGGATACGAGCCTCTTCTATTGCAGAATTCAGAGTTCTTTCAAAAACTGTAATTTGTTTATATTATGAATAAATATGTTTAATATTATTTTTCTCCTTCCGTACATGAAGCTACTTCTTGATACATGAATGCTGCGAACTAATTGTGAACATTTTACAGATAAAAATCAATTAAAACCATTTCTCGATAATGTCTGTTTGAATTTTGAGCTACAGTAGTATTCCCGCTAAAAGCCTGGACTTTTGCCAGCCGAATAGCCAGTTTTTTAAAAATTTGTTTTAATCATTATCTTGTTTTGTTGTCATTAAAACAAGTCAATTTTTTGCCCAGAGTTTATTCCTCATTGGCTTGACATTGTCTCACACTTTTCACCTGCTGCTTAGTAAAATGCCATTGTTACAGTCTTTTTAATCTGGTATTGGACGTGGTCGTATCTGGTCTCATCAACTCTGAATCTCCTTCTTACTATCCAGTGTCTCTTCCAACACCTCCAAGATGGAGCATATCGAGGTATAACTTGAGTTGTCTACATTGTTGTTCCCTTTTGTCTTAGTATCTTTGGTCGATCGATGAAGGCCAACTCATGGTTCCGATATTGAGGTGGACGTTGGTGGAGTGGACGACCGAGTGTCGCCCTCATCCATGGGAGGAACACTCAACATCTCCAACGACTGGGCATATTCATCCACTAATTCACCCCAAGGCATGGATGTAAGTCCAATTACGGAAGGTTGCACTGTACACTGTGCCTTAGGTATTCAGCAAGTCGATATTCCAGGGCAAAAAACCATACTATCACTAAGCAGCGATTTTGGCTTATAGTGTAACGCTTCACCCATTTCATTAGATTAGTATCAGTAAATATATATATTATTGTTATAGTTGCTTTTATTGATTAATAGTGGTATTTATAAATGAGTGGTCCATTTGAGTAGGTGAATACGTGTCGTTGGCATCTTCTTTGCTCATTCAAAAATAACATTGTAATGCTCTCCCTTCCATTCCATTTGTTTACATTCTATTTCAACTTTCACAATTTTGAACTGCAGGAGGAAATGCATCCGTTCGTAGAGGAAATACTCCCATATGTCAAGGATTTCGCATTCATCTGGTTCAATCTTCAGGTTTGCATCCTTCTGATTCTCCCAAGGGACTCTTAACGACGCTTAGAGATTCGCGTGTTTTGTTGCCATCTCTCTCGAAAGAGAAGAGAAGAGCTTTGTGGACGGAGTACGGTGATTGATGAATGGATGCTAGAATAGCTCCTTATTCAGGCACTAAAAAGGAAGTACTATAAACGGCACAACAGCAGAATATCGATCGAGGAAGAGAGGACATTGCGAATTGAGTTAGAGGTGTGCATTATTTCCGTTTTAATCTTTATCTAGCGTCACAATGCAGTAAAAAGTTAGGCCACCAAGGTAGAATTTTCCTAGTTCTATTCTGTTTCTGTTTGACTTGGAAGTATACTCTTTCACATCTCTCTCACTCATACGCACACATCCGCATCAGCAGAATGTGCTGTCACTTTCTGAAGAAAACAATTGAAAATGTGTAATTTGAAGGCTGAGCGAGTGGACGTGAAGCAGAAATGGGCTGCACGTCTGCTGAGCAAACTGAGGAAGGACATACGTCCCAGCGACAGAGATCTATTCGTAGCTGCTGTGAGTTAGCCCCATTCTAAGGAGGAGAGGAAAGGGAATGCAAGGGGAAATTGCCCCGTCTTCAGATCAAGGGCCAAGGGGCCGGAGTTTGCGTCGTCTCGAATCCAGACCAGAAGGGGAAGATTAGAAGAATCGACTGTCTGAGACAGGCAGACAAAGTGTGGAGACTGGATCTCGTCATGGTCATCCTCTTCAAGGTACAGTCTATTGACATCATATTTCTATACAAAAAATATTAATATCTGAGAGGTTTGTATTGGTATTAATTCGTCCCTCTGAACGACCCGATAAGTGAATATACAGGGAATTCCGCTCGAGAGCACGGATGGAGAGAGATTACAGAAGTGCAGAGAGTGCAGTCACTCTGATCTCTGCATCAACCCTTACCACGTGTCCATTACAGTGAGTTGGATAGGGGTTTCGTATCCACAATTGATTGATTGAGGTGCGAGAATTGGATCTCTTCCTCGCCAATTACATCCACACGGAGAATAGAGAGGTGTTGAAAGGTGAGATAGGGGATGCTCAATTATATCTGCTCATTTTCCAAATAGCGATGTGTACAATCCTGTGGTAACTATGCAAAGTGTACTCGATATTTATGATATTCAGCTCCTCCTCCGTCTCACTCTGCATCTGACGACGGGAAGGGATTCAACGTCGCCGATGCTGATGAAGGTCAGAATTGACCCTTACTTTCCATCTCTCATTCCTTTTTCCCTCTCATGCTCTTTCCATTAGAGAGTGTGCATGATCTTGCGATATAACCCATTTTAGTATAGCACAATGTTGCAATTTAGTCGCTTTAATTTAATGTTATAATATAACTGAGCAAGATAGGTAGAATGAATATCATGTTTAGAAGAGACCTTCAACGGGATGGATGGAAGAGGCATCTGGGGAACGGGAGTGTTCAGTGCATACGAGATGAAGAGTCTCACGAGGAAAACACTCAATGAAGGTACGGTAGGGAAGGAATGTTGCTTGCAGAATGAACGAACCCTTAGTTTTTTGCATGATGATCTCATCGTTGTCAGTTTTCAAGCTTAAAACTTATTAGTGATTTGTGTTGAGGTGGAGGAGATGGGAATGGAGTGGGAGAAGAGGGAGATGAGCAGAGAATGCAGAGAGGAAGGAGGATTGCATCTGAAGGTCAGTGAGGAGAGGGAGGAGCAGGAAGAAGAAGATTGATTGTTGTGTTGAGTAGAGCTCACGATCTGGTGATTGTTCATAGAACGGGGGGGGATAATATTCAATACAATCGTCGTGCATGATTCGATACTGGAATAGATATTGTGCAGATTCGTGGATTAACCGAGGTCTGATCGGAAATTCGTCGACTCCTCGTACGATAAATGTACGGATGGGCAAGAATGGAGGAGGACAGAGAGGTAGAGATGGCCAACTAATCAATTATATTGATTTAAAATTATTTATATCCTGATTAGGCGTAAGTAGAACACTAAAATTCATTTGACGCTATTTTTTCCACTCAGATGATGTGCATCTGAATAAATGAGTGTATTGAGATACTCCGAGCAGTTTGCGAGATGAGGATGTAGATGTGGAAGAGGAAGTGGAAGTGGAAGAGAACTATGAGCAAGAGGTATCTCTTTCTAGTACACTACTAGTTATTCCACTCAATGCATTCCAATTAGATCCAATTGTGTAATCTGAGAATGTAATGTAATGGGGGAGTTGCAGGTGGTGGAAGTGGATGTGTTGGACGATGAAGATCTGGTGATGAAGGGGGGAGACACCATCGTAGTTCCCATCTCCGCCACTCCCTCCACTCCTGCCAGTGGTCAGTTGAGGGGAAGGGGTACCATGTAGGTAACTACAGACGAATATTTGCATTCCTACTAAGAAACTGTATTGTAGTTTCTGAATATTTTTCCCACTCCAACTCTCTTCCTTGCAGCGACTCCTTCGACGAGTGCAGCCAGTGCAGCAGGGGGCATCTCACGAAGAGTGCAGCAGAAGGCTGCAGACAGGGCTGCAATCGATGGACACCACGTGAAGCATGGTGAGAGAGAGGGGGGATGGGAATGCGAACGGTCCGTTCGGAACGTTCGGAACGGACGAAAAATCCATCCACGGTTGCTCTTCTCTTCTTATTGCGATTCTATCCATTCTTCCTCATTCAGACTACCATCACTACTCGGATGCTCATCGTCCTCAGTCGCAGTCTCCAAGCATGCGACCAATGCAGCAAGGGGGCGTGGCCTCGAATGGTCGAACACTTACGACGCAGACGGGCACTCCAGTCCATCTTGTAATGAATAGGGTCAGTCGATGAGTCACATTCTGCATCTTTGATCTTAGAGGAAAAAAAAGTAGATTCTTCAATCGCAAATGATTTCAGATGAGCAGCCAGGGAGGAACACCGTTGATGTTGAAACCAGTGAGGAAGAGATATCACGATGAGATGGGAGAGGTGAGAGAAGAAGGGAGAAGGAGGATGTGAAGGAGTTGTGATCGAAATGACAACAAATATCTTCGATCTGGACATTCACATTCCCTCTTGTTCCTGTTAATCTCTTATCTCGAAGAGCGTGATCTCCTTGCAGGAAGAAGCCTCTCGCGACTCTTCCTCCCTAGACAAGCGAATGTACTTGGATGAGCAGAGTGGGTCGTCCTCCTCTGCGGGCACGAGTGCAGCTGGAAGACAATCGGGGACTGGAGAGATGCACTCTGACCAGACTGCATGGTCACCCGACAAATTCGCGCGTGAGCATCCCACGCCTTTAGTAGTGGATGGGCTGAAGGCAGGGTCACAGACTTGGGCTGATTAGAGGAGTAGATGAAAGTGTGTTGGTCGACTAGTGCCTGGTTGCAGGATTGGCTCCCCGAATGGTTCCGATGATGGCAGGAGGGACGGTGCTGGCTGGACGGCCCGTGCAACGGAGACTCGTAGTCAACAACGGGTCGATGCAGCACAGAGTGGTCGTGGTCGACTCTCGACAGATGGCTTCCTTCAAGCAGCAACCACACTCGCAGCACATCCTCCTCCGCCATCCACAGCACTCTGCAGCCAGACCCGTCTTGGCTGCAGCCCCCTCCCTGGCAGCGGGTGAAGGGAGTGGAATCCCCTCCCAGAGGAATCCCTCCAGTGCAGCCACTGCTACATCAGCCACGCACAAAAGTTAGTAAGGAGTAGTATGTATTGTTTTAGCAAATGATGTAGATTCCCCTTAATGAAAGTGTAATTATTGCGTTGCCTGATATCATCAATTGAAGTACCCTTCCTGAGTAGTGGCCAAATATTAGATGATAGTAACTCGGTGCTAAATGATGTGCAAAATGTGTATTTCGGTAGAATATTTTTAGTTTATTGAACCCGTTTTTTTATTTTCCTTCACTTGATTAAAACTACCTCAAAATCCTTCCGCAGTGGATGGATAGGATGAAGTAGCCACTGCTTTACTTCTTCTATCTAATAATCTACCAAACTAAAAGTTAACAATAATTCCCACCAGTGAGTAATCGTCTCTTTTCACATTTCTGTTGTGTTGAATATTTATCAATATTAACTCGTTCATATTGTTATACAAAACTAGCAGATAAACTGATTGTTATATGCGAATCGTCTTTGATAAATGCTTGCGGTTTCGAATGCTTTCAGTCTGTGCTAGTCCTTGCACGTTTTTGCATGTGTCGTATTCCACCGTAACCTACCGTAATCCTTAAGGACCGCACGAAAGCATTTATCGACGACGATTCGCGGCCAATCTTACGCGCTTTAGTGATTGATGGAAGGATTGCGATAGAAGTGGTGCATGGAGTGATGTATGTGCTTCAGTGCTCGGATGGGGTCTTCGTCATGCAAGGACGGAAGATGCTCCCATGGTCGCGGTATACAATCGTCTGAGACAATTGATTCCACCCCCTAATGGAATGGTAGGAGGGGCGGAGTCTGCGACTCCTTGGACAACCATCTCAGATGCATCTTCTGGTCTCGTATCTTCCGCCCTTCGTGAGTTGTCCTTCAATTCTAGTTTAATCTCTTGTCGATGTCATTCCCTCACTCATTTTCCCTTCTCAGCTGCACCTTCCTTCTCCACTTCTCTCCTTGCTCAGTGTGGTGGGAATGTTCCGAAGAGTGAGAAGTCCTCACCAATTCAGTCGCCTCTCAAATCCCTTCCTTCGAGGTACGATATCTCTCAAGGGTATTAGTTCAGTATCAACTTCCAGTTCGATGGGGCAGTCTGGAGGAGGAGAAGGGTCGATGTCTCTGATGGTGAATGAAAAGAGTTCGAAGGAGAGTCCTTCCACGAGTAAGTTCTGCTAATTCAGACTTCATTTTCCTTGAGAATTCATTCACTCCACAACTAAAATGCTTTAATAAGTATGGGTGAGTGCTAGCCCCCCCCCCTAATGATATTTTTGAGTGTCCCATCTGACGGTATCTGTGGCTGGGAATGGTCCCTCCACTCCCTCACCATCCCTCACTCCCTCCTTGACTGGCCCTCTCCCCACCCTCCTCCTCCCTCCTCTCCTGCCCATCTCTTCTGCTGCCACTCTCGTGTTGGGGGGAGAGGACAGTCTCAGCAGGTATCCATTCGTCATCTCCCACTCATTATCCATGTCGGAATTGGCCAAATCGTTTATAGGCTGCAGTAACCGTAGTTCCGTAACCTAGATGATCGATTCTTCTCTCAGTTCATCCCCCTCTCGTTCTCTTCTCGGTCTGGCCTCTCCACTCACATCTCCCTGCATTACTACAGTAACCATGGCACATACGCCCTCCCACCTTCTCAAGGTTGTACTGTAGAGTTATCTTCATTTAGGTTGTTTAATTGTAAATTATTTGGGAACTGACGAAAGAAAATATAAACTAAGGTCAAACCTTTTTAGTGGGACATAGATAAATACAAAAATTCGAAATGAGTAATGATTTATTAAGGAGTCGACTCATCTGGTAGCGAGTGGTTCTTCTTCTCTGCAGCACCTGCGACCGACTGCTCCCCCTGCAGCAAGTGGACTGCCCTGCGACTTCTCTGGTCTGGTCAATGAAGCAACGCAGAGCCAGAGATAGGCAGTCTTATCGGGGAATACCATCCCTTTATTGTTGATAGAGTAGTCTTTTCTGCTTATTTGTCTTGTTAGTGGTAAGTAGTACAATCCGGTTCTCTTTAATTCTTAGCCTACCTCATTTTCAATTTTGACCGGTGTTGTAATGAGTGCGTGTTCTGGTGTTCTCTCGGTTTGTTTAATGAAAGTAGATCATAATGAGATTCCACGATACGTGTTTCTTAGATTAACAGATTGTCGAACTATTAACCTTGCTTTTGCAATACTCTCATTCTTAAAAAAAGTTACAAACCAATTGTCTTGTGGCGTTGATAAAAGGATCTCTAACTCTAAGCAAGTCGAATTATGAACAACAAATCTCTCATCTCTCAGAAGAGTTGCCAACGTCGAATCAATCATTTATAAGTAGACCCATTCAATCGAATACAGCGAATTCAATTACTTCGATAAATTCGAAGAAAATCAAATATTGAAATTTACCGCTCTCCACAGGAAAGTAGTGCATGGAACAGAATTAGAGACGTTTGAATGTATACCTTCGAATTTAACAAATGATTTTTTAAATGAAATTTGTCAAATTTAAAAAAAAGAAATATTGAAACGTCTTTACTCTATAATCATCCGACTCTTGAATAAATTGAAATATTGTTGAATGGGTAGGTATGAGGTTGTTGACTAGAAGTGATAGGACTTCTACCTCTTCTCACTCGTTTCTCTTCTCACCTGAAATATGAGTTTTCTCACATTAGAGGGTGTGAGTAAGGGAGATCAGTTGTCTGTCTCTCGATCACAATAGAAGCCCCTCCTCCCCCTACTACTATCACACTAACCAACTTGCCAGTTGTAGATCATAATCAACACTTCATCACTCTCAAATATGTGTATTTCGATGCAGTTTATTCTAATCATTCCTCAGACTGTTTCCCCTTCCTCTCTTCTTCCCTTCACTTCGACACATCGAGGGGATTCTTCTCCACATCTGTTTCATGCTCGTAATCGACGATGTCGCTCTCTCTCAAGGGAAAATCAAATGTTTATGCTAAACGTGGAGTGTAAACTCTTTGAAGACACGCGCCCGAGGTCAATTCCCCCTCACTTTCTTATTCTTATTCCTCTCCTACTCCAATCAACTCAATTCCGCTCTTGTCCTTGCTAATTTCTCCCCTTCGACTTCGTCATCCTCGTAAATCATCGTGAGTTGTAGCCAGTATCCGCCTCATATCCCTCCTCCCTCCTCCCTCCCCTCCCTCTCCTCCCTCCCTCTTTCTCATCGTTGACGATGAACCATAAATGGCCCATAACAGACTCCGTTTATGGTTATCTCCATGAATTGGTGAATCCCTCGTGCTTCTTCACTTATTCTTTATCGTCATCTTCATCCACTATTCATTTCAACTCCAGCTATAAAAGGAGGTTTCGGTCGACGGAGTGATCCATTCAAAGTTGCATGCACGAATAATCGGTCACTTCCCTCTTTCTGGGAGAAATCGTCGTGAATTGGCGGCTCCCACTCTGGATTAGAACCTCTCTCCTCCACTTCCCCCACTAGATCTCCTCCCCCTCTTTGTCGAGTCTACAAGTTGTAGCCTACCTCCTCCTCCTTCAATTATCGTCTGATTGCATGATGACGTCACGGATGATGGATTGTTTGCTGTCCTGCAATATTCCTCTCTCTCTCTTCCTCGTCATCTACACATATTACTCATGTTTCGGAGCATGGAATATTGCTCACAAGACTCACTCCCAAATTAATGACTGAATGATGAGAATGCACGAAAGGACCCCGAGTAGGATGTCTTCCTCCTTCGATAGATGCTATTTCAATTTCCCTTCGTTGCTACAGTCTTTGGTGTACAGAATGATGCAGTGAATGGTATTAACATCTCATTCTCTTCTGTATCTTCCTTCATTACTTCCTCTCTTCTGCAGCTTCTTCCACAATTCATTAGGAATCGTTGATGGGGAGAGAATTCCTCGGAAGACTTCTCTTCGTTCACACATCTTCCCCATAAATCATCCAATGTTCATCACATTCTTCATCGAAGAAGACGGTAACCGATCAAAATGGAGCTGTTCCTTTGTATCGCTCATTTCTTGCAAAAAATGAAATATCCGTATATTATTTCTTATTTTTCCATATCTTTCCCATAGTTGTTCACACTACTCAATTTCTCAAAATTCATATCAGACCTTCGTAGAACGGTCGTGTTTGCTCATTATTCATTGTCTGTCTATTCGATCTCCACTCACCAGTTGAAGTTGAGGGCAGACAAATAACCACTATCGAAGATTGGATCTCTTCACTCCATTCGTTCCTCTCACTGTTCAGTGCAGTTAATGCTTCCCCATTACAATTTCTGTAGAACGATTCCTCGTTTTCGGAAATCTCATACAAAAGTGATCATCGATCGTTCCAATCTCTCTATTGGCTCAATTGGTGGCTAATAATTGCCAATGGTTCTCTTCGAGAATTGTTCTGATTGATGCTAACTTATGGAAGTTCTCACTTCCCGATAGTTCATCCAATCGTCCTTCCCTCTCCCTCTCCCCATTCATGCATTCCCTATTCCGAATCTCGATTCTCCTTCCTCCCCATATCTTTGTCTGCTGTTCTCGTAATGGAATTTCCTAGCAACCATTGGGAACAAGGGAGGGACTATCCCTTGTCTCCCTCCACTTCTTCCTTCCCTTCATTGCAACAATACGAAGGCTATTTCTGGATTTATCCATCTGCACGTATCTAAGCGTTTTTTCCACCGAAACATGTAATCAATCTTGCATTCAACTGGCGCTACAGGAGCTTTTGATGAGTCTTCCAAAGCATTTTCGAAACTAAATGATGCGATCCTTTCGTTTTATTCCCGTTGAAGAAATCTTTAGCTCCTCTGATATCGTGCTCGTATTTTTATTTACGCCTATGAATCTACGGTGATATGTACAAATATAGTCTGCTCCTTCATTCATTTGTGTTCTATTTCTCCTCCTGCTCACTTAATACAACAACTTCTTGATATTGCAGATATGAACTGAGCTCTCTTCATCGTCATTGCAAGATGGCGCAGTGGCCCAACATCAGGTACTATCCCCTCGTGTCGTTTCATATTCCTCGTCTCATCCGAATGCACTCGAAACACGCACTCATGACCACACCCCGGAAGGGTGTTATTAGGGAGTGTGCAGAGAAATTGGCGGTTTATAAGGTTGGAAGCAAGCCTGAAATAGGTTTATAAACTATGGCTCCATCCACTCTTCTCCTCTTCTGTCATTCAACATCGTAGCTGGAAAAGCGATAGAAAATGAATTGAAGCAAGTATTATCTTGCAGGGAACAATTAGTTCTCAACATGGTTCTAGTCGTAATTAGTCTGAGTGGAGAAACAATCATCATCGTTCCTCTAATCTCTGATCATTGACTGCAGTGGGAATTACGTGAGAGCCAATGAGGAAGAGACGAGTGTAGCCTTTCAACTACCAATTTAGCCATTTCATCCCCCGGGTTCTCATCGATCATTGATTCCATACATCTACTCTCATTTCCCACAGACGAGACAGTCCCCATCCCCCGCTCTTCCTTCAATGTTCATCCTGAAACTTCCTCTTCCCTCAATAGGCAGAAGGAGGAATGGTCTTCACTGGAAGTGACATCCTCCAGTGTTTCTCACCACCTTCACATTCTCGCTCCCTCCCTTCTCTGCTCTTTCCTCCATTCTTGCTTACTCTCACTTCGTCTCCTCAATCCATTCTGAATAATGAGCATCTCTTCAAAAAGCACCTATTTATTCCCTCTCGAGAGTAACTTTATCCAGTAGTCTACGGTGTTCCTCGATTTCCCCTCTGCTCCTCCATCATACCCTCCTTTCGCACTGTTCCTCCTCTCTTTCTGTAGATGACTTCCACTTCCTTTCCCCGTCGCTTCCATGGATGGCAAAACAATCTGTATCTGACAACCGAATCCTGTAATGGAGACGGAGAGTGGGACATGCGAGATTTGATCCCAATCGAGTGGAGAGAATCGAGTTTCAGTGTTTCACTTCTGCATCCTCTACTTATCACTGAAAAGGCCTTCAGTCCATCATTATTTACTCTCTCCATTCGTGACTCTCCGATCTCTCTTCTTCCCGCACAACTAATTATGCTGCATCCTGTAGACTGCATTGTGGAAATGGATGGAATACTCAGAGTAATGAGAGAGAGAGAGAGATAAAAGATCAGTCATCTATGGGTATCCTTCTCAAGTGAGAGACCGGAGATCTCCCTTCGTTCTCCTCATTATTTACAGCGCTTGTTTTCTAGCATTTTCATGTGAGAAAAACAAGCCAGAATGGTAATAAATTCCATTTCTAGTGTACTGTGTTTCCCAGCCTCTGAATTGTTCTCAGATATACCCACTTGAATGATTTATTTTCTCTCCTTCTCCACTCATAAGAAAATAATGAACTCACTGTGTCGGTATTGTCCTCTCCTTCTCACTTCATGTGGAAATTCGAATGCGGAACTAGAAAAGGTCCTTGAAATGATACCATTGGATTGAGTTTCGCACGACTACATTTCCATTTTCTGCTTTTCTCATTATGATCAAACTGCACAATCTCGAGCTCATAGTATTCACCATGACTAAGTGATCGTTAGATAAATGAGTGTCACTTAGTGTCTCACTCTTGCGAGTGATCGTTCATGGCAACAGAGGGAATGACTCCTTCCTCTTTCTCTTTCTCTCTCTTCATGGAGATTTCATTGGGCATCGAATGGCTCCCACGAGGTTTCCACTCATTCTCCCACTTACACTCCCTCCCCATTTCACATCACTCATTTAATCCACTCCTTCCCTTTCGAAACCCAGTCCGAAAGAACAATCTACTCTTTTCCTCGGTGGATCCCACAGTGCAGACATATTTAATCAGCCGTATACCGTATATTTGCTGCAATCTCCCTAGTTGTCTGCAAAGTGGGGGCAGGTGCTTCATCCCATTTCGACTCTAGTCGCATTCCATTCCTCGAATGCAGGTGAAATGTGACGCTTCTTGTTCAAAGGGAGAACGATCACTCATGAATGGTGATCACTCCCCTCTTGTTTATTCGTCTCACTCCATTCACTTTATTCCTTCTAATCGAGTCAGCCTCTACTCGAAGTGTGAATTACCTTGATTCTCAGCTCTCCTTCACTTCTCCCTCATGATCCTCCATCTGCAACTCTCATGCTTTCATCCTCTCTCTCATATAATTCCCTTCTTAATAACAACGCCCATCGGAATCTCGACCTCTTTCCTACGTGGATAGAGAGTTCGTCCAAATGAGTCATTCGTACTAAAAAGGAATGAGGTGGTTCCAATCTCAGATTTTTGTAGCTACTATTCAAATCAATTCAATTTTGTTTCGAGAACTCTTTCAAACAACTCCACCCCTGCTCCCCCATTCAAATACTTCCTTGTATTTCTCATTCTGGAGACGATACACTGTATCTAAAACATGAAAGAGGACTGGTAAAGGCTGCCCCTCCCCCATTCATTCCCATCTCACATTTATCAGTGGTCCTCTGGTACAGTCTCGTTCTCGTTCTCCTTCTCGTTCTCCTCTTCCTCTTCGCTCCTCCTCTCATTGCCTCTTCTTCCTCTCTCTTTGGCCCTCTCAAACCCGCCATTTCGTCGGCTTTTCTCCTCCAGTAACTCGCTCTTTTTCATCCGTATCTCCTCTCTCTCATCCTTTTTTCTGCTTGATCAGATTTGGGAATGAATGAATAGGGACTGAGGATTCGGTTACGTGAATCGACGGCCGGATGGATGTTTCCCATTACAACCCCCTTCCACTTCCCTTTCCCATCGGTTGAGAAGAGAGAACCAATGGAGGAGATCAGACCTAGACTGATTCGTCATCCAGCTACTCCCCCTCTATCACGAGGTTCTTCCTCCATAGAGAGTACAGCAGTGCATCGTGGTTCCCCTCGAAGTAACTTTATTTCACGGGGAGGTTTCCTTCCAAACGGGAGATGAATGCATCTGATCGTATTCTCCGACCTCCTCACAGTACACGAAGAGGAAGTGAGGCAGATATTGTCACTGCCGTACAATTCCCTCCCTTGTAGCGAGAATTCTGCCGATTCTTCCTATTCATGTACAAATATTTTGCTCCGCTTTAAGCATTTCAATCGGATTCTTTGAAAGATGACGCCTACTGTCAGAGTGTAGCTTCTCTTCTCTCTTCCCGGTCACTGACCGTTTATTGCATCTCCTCTTCTTTCTTCATTCGAATTGCTCAAAACGAGAAGAAGATGAGGGACTCGTGCTATTTGTCGTCGTCAATTCGAATACGTAGATATGCTGACTCAATGGAACAGTTCCTTCTAGAGAGAGAGTATTGTTGCGACGATCTTCCTTCCCTCCAGTTTCTCTCACCTCCTCCTCTATGACTGACGAGAGAGAAAGGAGATATGAGAGATCCTTCATTTCCCTGTCCCGTCCCCCATATCCTCTCCCTCTTTTGGAGACGACTAAATCTAGATTTGTCTGCGCATTATTACGCCATATTTCCTGTACTTTATCGTGTCAATAGATCGTTTGAGGGAACAAGCGAGAGCCTTCTCTAATTGAAATATTCATGGTTCCTTGATTAGATTCCCTCATCGTCCCATTCTCGAATAGTGCTTACAATATCCGGAATTGTCCTTATGCAATGGACGCCCCCCTACCATTCTCTTCTGTGGTATCGAATGACTGTTATTCTGCTCTCTCTCTCTCTTTCAGTGGGATGGACTGTGGAGTGAGTGGCCACGAGTCGATGCTCAATCTCTCCGATGCGAGGATCCAATTCCTACTCGACACCATCTTCGACTTCTCTGCGTATGTTTACCCTCTTCCATTCAATTATTCAAACCCTAGTTCCTCTAATCCTCAATCGTGACATTCTTCGAAGAGGCAAAGTCGGGGTCATTCTTTATTCTGCGCTCAGAAGGGACATTCTTAGCTTCGTGTGAAGTTTGGAATGAAACGTGTCTAAACTCCCCCCTCTCGGGGTTCCATTCATCGTAATTCGAAGTGAATCGAAGTCACCGGAACCGAATTATATAGGAGCGGAGAATGAAGTGTCCTTCTCCTCCGTCAATTCGAAAGTGTATCTAAAGGGAGGAAGCAAATATTTCCTGCTCTTGAATATGCCGAACCAAACAGACCAAAGGACTGGCTGATTTAGTATGCAAACCCACGCGCAGAACACATTTCCCCCCTTATGAAGGAGGAATGAAATCAATTTGAAGGAAGAAACGTAGAAAAAAAATAATAGAACGAATTTTAGAAAAATATCAGGCTAGATTTTTTTTGAGACAAAACAGTGGATGCATAATGATATCAACAGAAATCTTTTAAAATTTGCAAAAAGATAAAAAGCATCGGAATGCAAACTTAATTGAAAAACATACTTGCTATTTGAGTGTTTTTCTTTATTGTTTTCTCTTGATGCTCTCCCATTCCTCCTCATGCTGGAGGAGAGAGGGGGGAGGGGGGTCCTTCCTTCAAGTCTCCCTCGGAATGCAGATGAAGGGAATGAGCAGGATCGGGATCGATCCTCACCATTTCCTCTATTTGTCAGAACCATTCACGGAATCCCGAAAGAGAAGCAGCGAATAAATTCTGTATTGGAATGGCGAGGAGAGACGATTATTCAGGGAATAAAGAGAGAGAGATTCAGGGAACCCTCGGGTGCAGTCTAGAGGACCACTTGAGTCTCCCCTCTCTTACCCGGGGATAACCTCAAAATAGGATAGAAGATAGGTTGCGGATGTCATGATAATGAGTACAGCGTGTCCTCTCATTGGAGTCATTCAAGTACATCCCTGTTTACCAATAGCACTTGGGAATCTGGAAAGATGAAAAGATGGGAAAGGAGGAAATGAGATCAGAGGAGGAATACTGAGTTGTGCATAGAAGGTCGATGGTTTGCAGATGGTACGGTAGTCTCCATCGATTTCTCTCTGTCTTCATCTGCAGCTTCGGAATACTCGCCAATATGATGCATATCGTGATCCTGACACGACATGTCATGAAGAGGAGTACGGTCAATCGATTGGTAAGCATCGATCGATGACGTCGATGTACGCTTTCTCCGTTTCAGTTGGCATTCATGGCCTGCTGTGATATCGTCAAGATGTTCACTTATCTCGTCTACATGATTAGATTCAGTCAGTTTCGGATTGAAATATTTAGTATTTCTCTTGATCTTCAAAACTTTGATAAATAAATCTGTAATGAGGATGACTTTCTGCAGATCTCATGGCGGTGGACACCATCCACGCAGAGGAAAGAGTGCGCGTATTCTCCCTAACATGGATCGTCTTCCTCTTCCTACACGTTAGTCTCTTCCACTGTTTTCCTCACTTCTCGAATTCCCCAATTAGCTGGTCGATCTCTTCTTCTCTTCAGATCATGCTCTCAATCGATCTGCACACAACTTCCCTCTACCTCTCTGTATGCACCGCCTTCATCAGATACCAGGTCAATAGTCACTTTATGCCTCTGAATTCTTCTCCTTCTTTCTCTTCGAGGAATCATAAATGGCAGCATTGCAGGCGATTAAACAACTGCAGAGCAAGTTTATGCAGCCACAGATCGCACTGTATGTTTATTCGCTACATGATGAAAATATGCCTAAACTCAATATCCCAGACTTACTACCTAAAGCTAGTTAAGTACTACCTAAAAGGAGTCTCTCTGCAGTAAACTGTTCGTGGCGGTTGCTGCTTCAGTCTCTCTCTTCTGCATTCCCACCTTCCTCGTCCACAAAGTGCAGACTTACGATGTAGGAGGAACTGCCGTGAGTTATTCATTACTGTAGATGGTAATTAAGTATTCCCATTCAGTACTACTCGGTGACTCTCCCTCGCAACGATGCTTCCTCCTGCAGAATGTTCATGATCAACCTATGGCTGACTGGAATTGTATTCAAGGTGGGAAGAGAGAAGAGTAATTGGAAGAACAGATTCATAATTAGTGTGACTCACTGAGCATTCTCGTGTTTCCGGCATTGGGAAGGGAAACAAGTGAATGAGCATGGAACAAAAGAGGGAGTAGTTGATTATTCACGCTCTCTTTCTTTCCTTCCGGGTTTCGAATTCTCTCTCTCGAGGAGTCGAGTGTACAACAACAAATCTGAAGTGAGAGGAATGAAGAGAACAAGAGATCGAGGGAGAATGACACTATCCACTTATACGAATCATTACTAGAGAATATATTTATGCGTCATTATTTAGTTCGAGAAAGAACGCATTCATTCTAATGAAAAAATACATTAGCGAGTCACTGCGTCAGAATAATATTTGAACATGGTAATTATTTGAGGCTGTCCCGTGTGCTCTTCTGGTGACATTCACCATCCTCCTCCTCTACAATCTGCACCAAAACCAGCGGAAACACGAGAAGATCGTGTCCAAGGTTCGATCGATACAAAAGAATACAGTAACCGAGTATTACCTCCAGGATGCGGCGATCACTCGAGCAGCTCGATCTGACAGAACGACTCTCTTGCTCGTCCTTCTTCTATTCGTCTTCATCATGACTGAAATGCCTCAAGGTACGGTAGAGATGATAGAATATCGAGAACTGAGCAATGACAATGAAAATTGATATCCGAGCACCTCCCGTTTCCTCAGGAATCATCGCAATTCTCAATGGAATCTATCCTACTGAAGTGCATCACTATCTCTACACTCCACTCGGAGAAGTGAGTTGATAAATAATGTTGACAAATATCAGCCCAACGAATATTTATATATCTCAGGTTCTTGACTTACTGTCTCTAATCAACGGGAACGCTTGTTTCATTCTCTATCCCTGTATCTCCAGCCAGTACAGGTACTTTTCCTCCATAGATCTCATGGCTGATCCTCCCTCCTTGCAGGGAGTCCTTCCGTATGATGGTTGCTCGTCTTCGACAGACCATCGACTCCTACTCACCACGTCCATCTTCCAGGAACAGCTCTCATAAGACTGTCAAATACTCGGTGAGTCATTATGGAAAATATGGAAGGAAAAAAATAAATTTGGATGAATAGAGAAGAAGAATTGTTTATTCTACAATGTAATTCAATTTTCCATTGCAGGCAGTTGAGTACAAGTCTCAGACTGCAGTCGTGGAATCCCAACGATCTTCACCCGGATCAACTGACGGACCCGTCGATCTATGATCTACCATTTTCCCTTATTATCACTATCTCCCTCTACTTTAGTAATAGATAACTCATCCATTTGAATCTCACTCCTCGTAGTCTAATCATTCCACACTCCTTTTGCCAATCCTATTCTATCATAAGGGTCTCTCTCCTTCCGTTGCCAGTCGATATCCCCACCAGCCAGTTTTGTCTTCTCTTATCTCTAGTCATTGATTATCCCCTCATCTCTCATCCGATCTCTATGAATAGATTGGACATTCATACGAGTTTCCTCTCTTCAGATTAAGTTTTTATCCTGCTGTGAGATCGTCTTCTAACAACCCAAATCGATTAGATTATGTGAATGGCACATGAAATCGCGTTGAAGCGGGAATGGGCGAAAGCAAACACGATAGATAAATAAGATCATCGATGGAAATGGAGGCTACCCGTTATGAGACTGAGATGAGACGAAGAGAATGAATACATAGTTACAAGATATATTAACACTGGTGTTGGTGGATATCACTTAAGAAGAGGTTTTCTCCCTGAGCAGGACTTCCTCCGTGAAGTCATCCGTCATCTTGTTGAGCATGAATACCTTCTGAAGGGAGAGATGCACACCATAAAGGGAGAGGGGAGGGATGGTTACCTTTCCGTGGTCTTTCTCCTCTTGGGGCGACAATCTCTTCCTCGTTCCTCCCGTCGAGAAGAATCCACTGATTCCATCCCCGAATGTCGTGTCGTACTTCGATGACATCTTCTCCGTTCTGAATGCATTCTATCTCTCAGAATCATTCGTCATTTCTCCATTTCGATAGTCGATTCCACTTACGTTGTAATCATGAGCATCACGAACGTCTGTCTGTACTTGCTGCATAGGAATCCATAGGCGATGAATCTGAATGGGCAGAGATAATTGAATTCCTTGTTGTCCCCCCCACTATTCACTCACCCTACGTAGCAGTTGATGAGAGAGAGGAGATCGAGCATGTCTCCGAAGATGCTGTAGATGTGATTGTAGACGTCGTTGGTGTAGACTCCGTTGAGGACGGCCACCATCCCTTGCGGGAACTCAGTCAACTGAATTACCCATACTATTCGAATTACAATCGCTGCGGAAATATCAAGAGATTCATATTTTCTGGGCAAAGGATGCAATTTTTCGTGTCTTTAGAGAAAATACATTCTATCGTATTTTCCACCGTCATCGCAATTTTTCCTTGCGATATACAGCATGTTCTAACCAAATTTTAATAATATACTGGCTTATATTTAAAACTGACGACAAAGATGGTGAGCATGACTACGAGAGTGAGGGTCGTCCTATCGTATGTTCGATTCCTCCTTCGGATCGATCCCTTCGACACGAAGAGCATCATCCTCCTGAATGAGAGAACTGATCTTTGATCTCCCCCTTTTCTCACCTGTCGTTGCTCTCCTTGAGAAGAAGCATGAGGAAGGTAGTGAAGGCGAAGAGGAGACAGCATGGAAGAACCTGAGGAAGAAGGGTTAGCAATGGAATAACATCTCTTCGCCATTCTAAATCTTCATTCACGTTCGTCATTCGGTGACGAGATCTTGTTCACACTCATTCTTATCATCTTTCATTCACACCTTCAGAACGATTCCGATGAGCCACAAATTCGCCTTGAGGAGTCTGCATGAATTCGACTTCGCCAGAGTAGAAAAATCGACCGTGAAGCCAAAGTTCTGAGCAAAAATGATTTAACACTTGGATTGTAAAAGATGCCTTATTGTTAGTGTGAATAATAGGATGCTCACCCCTACAGTCTGGACGTCGTGGATGATGTAAGTGGGGAGACAGATGGAGGCGACGACGATGAAGACTACGACGCACACGTAGCTGCAATCACTTCCTCCTTCCATCTCAAGTGGTTCTTGTCCATTCCCATAACCTTATCCCCTTCTCTTCTCCCAATTCCCAATTTTCTTCTATCCTTCTGCATTTCTCGCAACAATGTGTGCATTTCTCTCGAACCCGGAAGAGTCTTCCCAATAGTGGGAACAAATGTAGTTACGTGTTATTGGGAGACTGAAGACTGCCCTCCGAGGGTACTGTAACTTACACGGATATCTTTGGTTTGAGGAGGAGGGAATGATGAGAAGAGAGGGCTTTCCATCTAATGAATGCCATCACAACACAGAGATAGAGATTAGTCGAATGGAGGGCGATCGAGAGGGTTGCGTGCACTCGAAGGAAGAACGCCCATTCGAAACTGAGAGATGAGAGAGATTAAGAGTGTTGATGACCACGTGATGGGATGTCTCACCTGAATGCGAATTCACCCCTCATCTTCCTTATGATCACGAATCTGAGGATGTACACGAAGTAGGAGGCCATCGTGAGGATATCACACACTGCCACTCCGATAAGAACTCTGCAAGGGAAGGAGGACTCTCCCTCCACTCGAATGGTCGACTCACCGATTGACAGCACTCCTCCTCATTCTCGCTCTGGTGAGCACGAGGATGTGCACGATGTTCATGAATATCCCGAGGGGGCAAATGAGGATGCAGAGGTACGGATGGAGGGAAGAGTAAGTACTGCAATACACTATTTTATTCTCAACAGTTTTTCACTCGTCCTAAAATCCCTAAGGTTCCCTTTTTTCCTTCATCTTCACACCCCTTCCATCTCGTTTGATTTCATGCTTTTCTCCATTCGTGAACTGTTTTCATCGCGAGGATATATTCGGAAGTGTCTCGTAAAGAGTGAAACGGACGAGTTTACAGCCGTCTGGATTGGGGGAAGGGAATGGAAGGAACTTCCAGATGGAGAGGAAGGAAGGGGTTCTTCTTCATGCCATCGCCTTCGTTCACAACAAATCTTCCTGTCCCTAGACATTGCCCCTCCTTCCCGATTCATCGTGTGATTCCACGTAGGAAAGCCACGGAATTCGCAATAAAAAGAGTCGCAGAGAACGGAAATACTCTTAATTTGGTCCCGGATCGAGACAGGGAGTGACAGGCTAAAGTTGAAACTACGTCGTAAGAGTGTGCCCACCTATCTCTCTCCCCCCCCCTCTCTCTCCCCCCCTCTCTCTCTCTCTCTCCGACGGATGTCTGGTTGCTCCTCAGAATGCCACTCTAGTCCCTTTTCTCCATTGAGATGAGCTTAATCTCATTATTCGTGAGTGAATGGGGAGGGTCTCGGCCGGTTCTCCCTTCTCTCTCTCTCTGGTTCTCGAATAAAAAGTGACGGGCTAATGGTGTCAGAATTGCCAATCAGAGAGATCTCAGGGAATGGAGTGTGGAATGGGTTGGTTCATCGTCGAGAGGTCATGACTCCGATATGAATCTCTTCTGAACGACAAGTGGAATCGGGAGGTCACGAGTCTCAAATATTCCCTACATTCTTGCATTTCTGAATACATTTCATCTAGAAACTCGTGCATGTTTATGAGTATTCAGCGTGTTTAAACTTCATCTTTTGACTAACAAATATGACGAATATTTCCGGGAAGTTTCACTAATTCGAACCGTCCACGCAAATCAAACATCATAGACTCAGTCTGATTCAAATCGGCGCTTCCGCTTTTTCAGTCTAACTCAGAACTATTCTGCATCTCCTGTCAGAACAACGCGCGAATGAACGTCAGAGGAATTGTTTCGACAGCTCCCTCGCAAGAGAAAATGTAAAATCACTTCCAACTCTCCTTCCCCCTTGGATCCCCTCCTTTGCATACCTGGTGAGTTCCTTGAGGGCGACGAGTACATCATTAGTTGCATTGTGACGGAAGTCGAAGAGATGGGGATCACCCGCACACGGATAATCCATCTGAGAAGAGAGAGGTGAGAAGGGAGGAGAGGAGAAGGGAGAGAAGGGGGAGCAGATGGGATGATCGTGTACCAATAATGGTAGAGAAAGAGGGATGGAAGGGATTTCCAAAGGGGAATGAGAAGGGATAAGATATGACTCAGATTGGGGAATCGATGTAGATATGGACACGTGGTAGAAGATGAAACAAACAGATTGTTATCACTCTGCAAGTGGCAGGTGAAAGAGAGACAGAGAGGAGGAAGCAGTAGTTGGACTACGATAACCCCCCTTCTACCCCTCGTTTAGCACGTCAGATGAGGATTATCCTTCGAAAATTGCACTCATAATACTGAGAATGCATGCATAGTAGACACTAATGTAAGCAGCAGCTGTACGAAGTGAATGGAAATATCAAATGGAGAGTCGCCGTCTCCTCAAGGAGAACTCGACCAGTCACAACAAATACACAATGTGATCTAATCCGAGGACTACGAGTGAGAGATAGGGGAAGGGATTAGTAGCAATCTGATTCGAATGAGATGGACTTCCCATGGGAGTGAACACTCACTCAAAAACACCTTATCTCCTCCCAGAGCAGAAAGTTCGAAGTTGAGAAGAGGGATTGTTCCTCCTCTTCTCTTTGTTTCGAGAGGGAAGACAAAGTGAGAAGGTGCTTCCAATTCCCTCTGGAATTTCCTACAAATGTGTCTGGACTAACTAGAGCCAAATTCTACACAAAAGCTTCGAGTCGGTGTTCTCATTTTTTCTGCGTATTGTTTTTAGTAATTTTTAAAAAATCTCCGTTGAAATTATAAAGCGAACGGATATGAAAAGGAAAGGTGGATCTCGAATGAAAGGAAGATGGATAATAGGAAGAGGAAGATGGGTACTGGGAGAGGGAGATGAAGGATGGCCGCAACTCAGATTAGCCTTGCAAAGTTGCACAGGGGTGTAATTGAAGCGTCAACGAGGCTCACTCGAGGTTTCAGAAGAGCACTCGAAGGGAGCGGCATCTCATCTATGATCCCCCTTCGAACTCCCATCTACGAGCAAGAATTATACCCAACGAAGATTATCAACCAGGGAGAAGTTGAACGAATTCATCCTTATTTTGACTCATTGTGAAATCACTTAAATCTTTGAATGGCAAAGCTCACTTGATAAATAAACACACTGTAGTCAGGATGTGCTTTTACTCTTAATTTAGACTAACTCCTTCCTTATTCTCGAGGTTTGCGAATTTCACACGAATATTACTAACCTAGGATGTCCTAATAACTTGACTTCTGCTCACTAGAAGGAAGGAGGGGCAGGGGGGGAGGGAGGATGGACGAAGGGGGGAGGGGAAGGGGAAGGGGAAGGTCCCTTCCTCGAACCAGGAAGGAATGACCTGATTTACGAGAGTGCGACCACAATGAAAATTGCGAAGCGAAAGGGCGATTCGTACTGATGAACGAGAGTAAATAAATCAGAGATCCAGCTGTCGAATATTTAATCGATGAAGGGCAACTTATATGGAACACCCTATTTCTCCTGTTTTTACTTGTAGCACCTCTTATAGGAATATATTATATCAAAGGTAGCACTGCATAGTAAATGTTGCCCTCTTCTCTGGTCTCGAATTCAAGCAAACACTTAGTTGTTCAGCCTAATCGTAAGTCTTCTTCTTCATCGAAACCCCGTTGATTTCCATAGTAATCGGATACTGAGTGCGTATCTTTGACGTGTTCACGGCCTAAGAAGGATAGGGGAATGGATTAAGGCGAGTGGGAGGATAATGGAATGAACTGCAAACGGGACTGGAATACATATCATTCATTTATGGCGACGAACATCAATTTCGACCTCCACGGTGCAAAAAGAAGTAATATCAAACCAAGCTATGCATCTCCAGAAAAGATAGACGGAGTGAGGAAATTCCTATAGAGAATGATATTCGATGGAATGGTGAATATCTCAGATATCGATGCAAGAAAAATCTTAAAGGTTTTAAGCTGGCTTTGCTAAGTGCTGAGAGAGGGATATGTATCACTCTCCTCAATGACTTCCTCTGAGAGGATATCCACTTAGAATCATACGACTAGAATCGAATTTCTTCGTTCCATGACCGATTGAATTACAATGACCTATCGAAGGAACCATGGAAATAATTAGACTGTTGTTTCGAATGTCTCGAGGGAAAGAAAACGAGATGAGGAAGTCGCACGATCGTTGTCTATGAGAAGGAGAGAAAGACTGTAGGAGGAGAGGGAAGGAGAGATCTGAGAAGACTGCTGCAGAATACACTACGAGATGCATTGGAGGAGGAATGGGAAGAGGAGGTAGGCAATGTTATCTCTCTCTTCTCCCTTCTCGTCGAGACAGGAGAGGGGATAAAGTAGATCAGCCGGGATAACCAAGACATGCACCCGTATGAACAAGTTGTGGATATACGTGGAAATTGGAAAGAGGCAGAGAAGGAATCCCCTGTGAATAGGGGAATTTGAGGAACATTCTCTGGTGTCTGATCATCCATTGCACCAATCGACCACGAGTGAATGAATGAGTCAGTGAGAGAGAGGGAGGAATCTCAGTCCCGCCTCATTTCATCCCATGAACGCACGTCGATGAACTTTACTACAACTTCTCAATGGGACTGCCGTTCATGCTAGTGGACATTTACGATGGAGTTCAGAAATGTGAAACTAGTAATGAAGCGGGAAGTAAGTAGAAAGAGGCTCAGCAGCTGAAAACTAAACTGCCCAGCTGTAGTTTGCACTTCTAGGAATTATTTTGGAAGGACAGGGAGTCGACTGATAATGGAGAAAGAATAGAAGGAGAAAAATGAGATGAGTTATGAGGGAAGAAGAACTATTTAGAAAATAAGGAGAAGAGAACACTTGAAGGGTAGATTCAATAGGAAGTCTCAGAAACAAATCTAGTATTCGGGACATTGTCTGGATACTCTTCAGCTCTTATTTTGGAGACGGGAGTTCAGACAGACTAGACGAGATGAATTGAGAAATTGAAGAATGCCCTCCTCCCTCGATTCATTTTCAAGAACCGAGGAAGAAGATAACAATAATAGTCAGCTTATGCTTTCTCTTTACTCCATTTGCGCGATAGCATTTATATATTTGTAAATTACCAGCAAGGAAAAAATATATGCTGAAGATATTGCATTAAAATTCTAGAGTAAAGCTTTTCTCCTTCTCCCCTAAAGGGAATAGTAGACCCGTCCTGTACAAGAGTACGACAGAAGTGTCTTTCCCATGCACTAATTTGCTGCGAGGCTCGAGTGTGAGGAGAGATCAGCTAGTCCAATGGGATCGAAATGTCCCCAAATGGAGAAGATTGGGGACTATACTCACACTGGCTATGAGGATACGGCCAATTTCGATTAAAGCAGCTCACAACAACTTGAGAATAACAATTTCAGGTTTAATAAAGCAAAACGAACAATTTTGCAAAGTTCATTTGAATAAACAAGGGAATTTACTTCTCCTCCGATCACGAGATGGTACCACTTTCTATCTACACTAATTCAGATTATTCCACTGCAGATACATTATCACAGTCCTCTGCTTTTTTTCTCTTTCACAATAGAGTTGTTCGAAGAATGCTAGTGAATACTGGGCACGTGAATGTTTTGATAGTCGAGAGACTCACCGTCATGTTTGGAGCCTCATCGTATAACTGAAAAATTTGAATTTTAATTGTTAAAAATAATAGACGGAGAGAGAGAGACTGACCTCAGTGAGATTCACGGGATCCATCGCTTCCTGTTTTGCACTCTGAAGTTTGAGAAAATGAGTGAGACGACAAAAAGACGACGTATGCAGGAACCACGAGGGAGATGGAAGAGGATTCTCATTAGGGAGATGATAGGCATGAAACCAAAGAGGGACAATGGTATTGCCAAGAGTGTGGATTGGAGAATAGGGTGAGATTTCTCGCGTGCCTCCATCTAAACAGCCGCCATGTGGTGGGCAGAGAATAACTGCAGGGAAGGGAGAGAAGGGGCCGCTTATTGAAATGAAGATGATTCGAAGAGCAAACTAGAAGAATCTCAGAAGGAGAGAGGTTGCAGGGTCAAATGGAAAAAAGAAGAGATAAAATAAATGGGCGGAGGGGGAGGGAAGCGACTCCACTTTGTCTGTCCTTGTCTACATTGTCTAGAAGGAGGAGAGAGACAAGAATTCCAATCTCATTGCACCACCGGTCGAGATAAATCAAAGAGCAGAGAGAGAGGAGGACTCCCAATTGAACCCCCAATACGAAGGAGGGGCGGGGTCTGGAGATGGGAATGGGCAGGAGATGGACATGGGAAACACCGAAAAAATATTACCCCTCCTTTCCTATCGGAAATTGGATGGAGTAGTGCAATGGAGTAGAATTACGGTAGAATGCATTTATCATAGAAGAAGGGACGAGAAATGAGAAAAGGAACGGAGAGACGAGCTAGTGGAGTAGATACAAGTGGAGTATTGTTATCGAGTGAAGTGAATGGTTGTGTGAATAGATGAAATGTGATATGAAGAGTTCTTCGATGGTTGAGCAACGAAGAGAAGAGAAGGAGAGGCCACTCAACCGTCGTTTCGACTGTCGGCCACACTCGGTTTGATCTGACGGGGAAGACCATACGGAGTCATTCCCTTAACAGGACTCTTCTTCCCCCTTCGAAGTAGGAGGGACGAACCTTTTGCGTGGCACACTTGTTGGTGCCTGCTTGTAGAGGGATTACCATCTGACCTAGAATGAGATATGATCATCAAAGATTCAGCTTCGTATAAATCCGTGCCTTACCCTTGCCCCAGTGCGTAAATGATGAATATTTCGATGAAGAGGGGGGCAAGTTCATTTCTATTTTAGATCCACATTTCACTTCCCAATTCACTGTGTTTGTACATTTATTCGCGCATTTTTCATAAGGAAAGCGCATATTGAGTATCACGTGAATACTTCATTCATGTTTCTAGTTCTATTGGAAACATCCGTTTGTTATTGCGAGATGTCTGTGGGATCTAACTAAAGCTGCTGAGATTTCCATATATATGGACTACAGCAAGTTCACATCTGCGACACAATTCCATTCCATCCTATAACAACCATTTGGATGTGTTCGCGATATCGGAGATGTGATGAAGAATAAGCCATTCATAGAAGGGAGGAGTGGATGATGCAGAGAGAGAGAGGACACGAAAATACTCGAGGTCCTCACGATTATATTCACTTATAGAGATACAAAAGCAGCTGTACAAGGAGCATCTTTGAAGAATAGAGGAGAGGGGGGGGGTGAAAGGGGAGAGATACCTCTGGCAGTGACGTGTTCGGGGAAGTTCCTTGGACGAGCAGCACTCTTCTTCACCACCCAAGCAGGGAACTCGATGTCACGGGCATCTTTGCTGGCTGCCTCAAATAGAAGAGAAGAGTTTCCATTCACTCGAAATCCCCTTGATTTCCATTCCTATTCATACATTATTCACAGCTTATCGGTGACTTTCGCACGATCTCCGAAATTTTTTTATTTTTCTTGTAGCATTGCTACGCATATAATATGCGGCATATTTTTCGTTCATCTGTTTGCACGTCCCCTCAACCCAAAACTAGAAGGACAATCACTCTCTTCCTCTCAAAACAGATTCAAACCATGCTATGCGAAAACTAATGGTGCTCACGTATTGGATATTGCCCCAAGTGGTCATTCCACTGTGCCACTTCGATCCCCTTCCTCACCAACACGACAACAAACAATGGAAAAAGATCCATCCAATCAACTAAGGAACCCCGACGGGGCTCAACTCACAACACAAAGATCTCGAGGATTCTGCCACCTTCTCGTTTTGCTGTTATTGCTTCTGGCAAATAGCCTGAGGCGGCGCATTTTGATACTCGTAGCAGAGAGATCACTCAACAACCTTTTTTTCTACTGGTTCTAGCAACTTATTTGAAGGGATTTTGGTCTGCAATCTACAGCTGACGATTGCATCCTACCTACTTCCTGGATGCGGAATCCTCTTCTGAACTTCCTCGTGTTTATCCAAACAATATTATTAGTTTGCTCGAGTGCGAATTGGTGTGAATTCGCACTCGGGGCATATCTCGTTTAGAGAGAGAGATGCTAGAAAGACGAGGAACCGAAGAGTTGCACTGGTCTCAAGGCTTCCAATTCCTTCCCCCCAGCCATACTAAATTCTCTCGTCCTAATCCCTCGGCCTTTCTTTGACTCTGTATGCGACGTGTTCTTTCTTTTCCTTCGAAGACAAAGAGGGAAGGAGACTTAGGTGGAAGACCACATTCCTCATTCCATCCCAATTACGCATTGAAATGGGGAAAGGTCTAAATATGTCTCGATGGGCCTAGAATGGACAATGACGCACATCACTACATTCCTTCACTCTCTCAGTCAGGATATACCAATGGATTCGCTATTCCCAATAAAGTCTGCGAGTCCACACGTTGTGACCCCTTCCTTTTAAAGGTCGACGGGACTTTTGCACGGACTGCAGCGTAAACCCAATCTACGGAACGAAATGTATCAAAGTCGTCCCCTTCCCCCCCCCCTCCCTTCATTGCTTTACTCGGTCGAAGTGAATGAAGAGCATTATGATCGCGCATTGAATGACAACAATCCTCAAGGAAAGTGGAAGAGGAAATCGAAAAGTGAGAGTGAGCACAGGAAACCTGATCAAGAGGAGAAGAAGAGGTGATAGAGGGCATATGTGAGTGTTCAGGAAGAATATCCACTTTAAAAACTCTTCTATATAAGTGAAAAGGGTAAGCTTACAACTCCTGCGAGTGCTCTGAGACATTCGATGACTTTGTAGAAATCCTTGTTCTCGAAGAGATTCACCGTCTGGAATCGACTCACTTCACCATTAATAAACTCGAGTCTACAAAACAGTCCATTATGATTTGCATTTTGTTTTTCCCTCTCAATTTTATCAACATGTCCATTGTCCACCCATTGTTTTATATCGTATAAATGCAAATATTAAATCTCAAGTATTTGTCATCGCGTGAACAACTTGCTATTGGTAGATTTCAAAGAATTATCGCTGTATTTTGACAACCCCTGATTTATTTCCATATGGGGTAGTTTTCATACCTGGAATAGAGTGATGTCGGGCACTCCGTAGTTCTTCGCAGACTCGAGGAAATTCGAGATGTTTTCCATCTGAGAAGTACTTCTTTCCTTGTTCTATTCTTGGGTGATCTCATCTCTTCTACCTGATGGAATGCCATCCTCGGCCTCGTGTGGTAGTTTGTAGCCACGCCCAATCGATTCATCAGTCTGCCAATGCAAAATTTGGAAGACATAAATTTCAAAATTTCTGGTCAGTAAGTATTCTTCATTGTTCAGATCATCGATTCAACAAAGAAAAATATGCGGGCCATTGATTTTTCAGATGTAATTCGAAACAGTCTAACTTGCATAGGGAGATTCCATCCTTGAGTACTTCCGAAACGGCCTGCGAATCTTCGAGAGCCACTGGATCCTCCGCGAACTGACGACCTACAGTTGAAGATTCCTTCAACTTCCCGTCTTCCTCCCATTCCATACCAGTTGCACTCTCGATCCACAGCAGAACTTCGTGAGCTTCTGCCAGATTAAATCGAGCCTGACTCTGCAAGGGAAGGTTACTGTATCCACTAATCGATAATGTGCTGACCTTGCGCTCCAGCTCACGGCTCAGTCCGTACGACGGCCCGTGGTTCGCCATGAGATTACGGTATTCTCAATCAAAAACTGAAACTGAGGCGATACATGGATACTTCAAACATGAAAATGAAAACAAGTGAGTAAAAATGAGGAGGCTGGTGGAATAATGCTGTACAGATGGAACGAGAGATAGGATCGTTCAATTGGAGATTGAGGGAAAGTGAGATAAGGTGAGATGTCGAGAGAAAGTGGGTGGAAAGGAGAGAGAGGGAGGGAGAGGAGGGGGGAGAGGGGGTTAGGGACACCCCCAAACTGGGTTCGGCGTGATTGTCGAGTGTATGTGTGTGGCCAAGGGATGAACGAAGTATCGCCTCTCTCCCTCTCTCAGATGATCCCCTCTCTCTCCCTTCCATACAAAGGAAGACCAGTAGGCGATTAGCTCAAAATGACGAGCCACAACAGTCAGGTGATGTTTATCCATTGCATATGAATGATGACATTGCACGAAAGGGGTGGGGCTGGTAAGGGGGCGGAGCTTATCCGAATCCTATTCCCGATCCTCGATTTATCTCCACGTCTCCCAATCCAGCAGGGACGTTGAATTCATCGTGATCAACCTGAGGACAGAATGGAAGATGATTTGATTCCATGGGGAGAATTCATGCCAACCCATTCATCAAACACGGATTCATTAGCAGGAAGTGATCTAATGAGTATTCCATTTCTCCTCACCGATCCGAATGCGAATGTCTTCTTATCGAGTGCTCCATAGCCAGGCTCGTAGAATTCCCTATTCCTCTTATTCAGCTGACTACCACCAAGCACTGCTGAGATCAGAGATCAATCCTCCACAGTGATATTCTCCCTTACATTTTCCCAGGGAAGCGAGACTGGTTGGAATCCCGAGTGATCGGAATGTTTCTTGTACTCCCTTTCTGTCTCCATCATTCAAATTCTTCACTCCCGCCAAACCGAGAGAAGGGAATCTGAAATGTCTTCCATATTTGACCTGCCAATCGCATTATGTTTTGTTTGATCTCAAAATGGGAATCTGTCTGATTGGTTCTCCTTCCCCTCGATCTGACCCGTGAGTGAGAGCATTCATCATTCTGGCTGCTCCCTTTCCTCTTCTCCTTCCCATTGCTCCTACATCCATACCATTGTTCACCATCATTCCTCCGATCTGAAGAGCCATTTATGTTCAGAAGGCTCTACTTGATGCAAAGCGTGGAAATTCCGTAGGCAGAGGAGATATCAAAGATCACAAACCTGATTGAAATAAGGGAGTTTTCCATCTCCAATATCCGCACCTCTACTTCCTGTAAGCTCGAGACCTGTAAAATTACCGTAGTTCCATCGAAGTTCCATAACTAGGGAAGATCAAATATCACTCAAATATCACTAACCTGGGACTACTCCCAGTCCCATCGCGAATGAATTTCCCATTCCGAAATTTCCGTTCTTCTGTTTCTGTCCATATCCATGAGGACGACCTTCGTCTGCCCTTTAAATATCAAGGATCAAGTTCAGATGAACATTCACAGGTTAAGGAGTAGTCGTGATATCTCACAGTGCAGCTCGTGATTGCAGAAGGTTGAGATTCGGAATTCCACAGGTGTCAGAGTACTCCTGGCAGAAGACCTGAGATCAAAGATCAGAAAGAGAGTTGACGACAGAAGGAACTCTCGCCTGCAGGTCATATCTCAGTTTCTTGCCTGGAGTGCACGTCACTTGGAAGGTGTACTCGTTACGCTTGCAGTATCTGCCATTCACTAGTTGCCATGCATTCATCGACCAATCGACAACATTTAAAAGCGGCACCTCTTGGGGTTTTTATCCTTCTGGAGTGCAGGAAAGAGAGTCAACATGATGGGGCTGAAAGCAGGGCCTACCGCGGCCTGAAAGTCAATTGGTGATGGGCGAACGATACGGTAAGATACCATCTCCCTCTCCTCCTTCTCCTCTCTTCGTTTCTTGGCAGTCTCTCTAAGTACATGGGAGAGACGACGGGCAGATGCATCGATAGCCTTCCTCTCACGATCTGCCAGAGGAGAGAGAGATTCCATCTGAGGAGAGGAGAGAGAACGACAATTATCATGGTTCTCGATATGACTGGACTGAAAATGAATTAGATACGACAAACCAAATCATCGTCGATATCTCCACTCTCTTCTTCATCTTCCATTGATCTCCGTCGAAAAAGACGAGGAGATCGACGAAGTGAGATACCTTAGATCGATAACATGCTAATACAATACTAGGTAGATCACTGACGGGACTCATCTCCAGGAGTGGATTGAAGAAGATCTTCACCACAGAAGGGAAGACGAGGATCACGGAAACAAGCGAGAGAAACGAGATCTGAAAATTCAGATGTCGTAGGTTTAACTTTATATCTGATTTCTCAATGATTTCACTCAAATTGACTCAGTGAAATTTTTCAGATAAATTCCTTTGAAAAATAATTAAATTCGGATCAAAAATGAAATTTACTCACCCACTGATTCAGATAAACCGATTGCAGACGAAAATATGAGAAAGAGCGAGATAGCCGATCGATCCATGCTTGTGATTAGCACACTTGAGATTGAAAGTTGCCGGAGGGGAAGGGATCCCGCAGTCAAGAACGAGATTAGAATTGCGCCATCCCAATGGCCACGGCACTATTGTTACGTCAATCTCCATTCTTCATTCAATCTTCATTCATGGGCATGCCAATGAGTGAATTCAAGGATTTTTTCTGTCTCCAAATATTTCCCTCCGTTGTCGAGTACTTCTACTGCTGTGTGAAGAGGGTCACTCGCAGTCTCGTGAACAACAAACTACGCGCCCGCTGGACACTCTCTTCTCTCCCCCTCTCTCCCCTCTCTCACTTCCCCCTTCGATTCTGCCCACTAACCCTCCCCCCCTTTAATATTTTTTCTTAGTTTGGTGTGAGTTCCTGTTCCATTTCACTCTTTCAGTTGACTATTCCATGTCGATAACATCCACTAGATCTATTTTCACGGCAATAAAAAGAGGTACTTTCAACTTTGAACTGGCTTTTCCGTTAGGGATTGCTCGGAATTATTTGCTTCTTTTGATCACGAATTTTCCAGTCCAAAGATGTTTCCCTTTGCAATTGCGAACTGCCGCATCCGGCAATGGGGCACGTACACACAAGTTTTTCGATTTTGAACGGGTCGCCAATAATGTATTTAGGTGAGGAATTTAATTGAATATGAAAGGCTTAGCTTGGAATCTCTTTAGGTCAGTCAATCTTTCCACTGGCATTCAACAATCTGAGAGTGCTGCTTACGGGGGAGTAGCACTTGCTCAGGTGGAGAAAGAGATGTTCGAGGGATGATTCCAACCCTCTTCAGTCTCTAGCCGCAGCTGAATTGACTACACCACACGAGTACAAACCCCATTCCATTCACTTCTTCTTCATTCTCAGCGGTTTGTGAGAGGAATTAGAGAAACAAGTCAATAGCTGATTCGCAGTGGACACTACCGTACCCGTTGAGTACCATGTTACTACTCTCAAAAATGGCAAAACATTCTGCACTAGGAGTGTAACGGCGATTCAGAATGGAAAAGTAGCAACAACGATGCAGGTCTCCTTCCACTTGGTGAGTACCGTAGCCCATTGATTGATTGTATGTATTACGGTATGATTGGAGGTGGAACCCGATGCGATCGCGCATCAAATCGATTTCCCGATAGTGAAGTCAGCCGATGAATGCCCTGATTTGAGCGAGACGTCGGGAGAATTACTGGGTAGGATAGAGATGAGAAGACTTCCAGTAGATTCGTTGCAGAACGAATCTCTCGAGGGAAACAACTGGGGTCTGTCAGTGCACGAGAAGTTATCGCCATGCACTCACAAGTGGATACTACACTCTTCGAGGTTCATTTCCATTCTGGTTGAGATGGAGTTGGCTGCATTCGAGGTACGATGCACAGACACAGACTCGTTCCTAGGAACTGAAGAGGGACAGAAGAGATTCTTCTTCTGGGTCAGAGCGAAGGTGGGAAGGAATAGGTGAGAATTGGATGGTCTTCTTCATTCAGGTTGTCCTTGATCCCTCCGATGAAAGAATCCATCGATGGATGACTGCTTTTGCTTCTGATTTCCTCCCTGCTGGAGTTATCCTTCGACCCCATGCAAGGTATACATTCATTCCGATTCTCGGAAACAATCTTCTCAATTGAGCAATGACTTCATTCCATCGATGGTCTTCTCACTGAGTCATGTTCTGCACTTTCATCATCATGAAATAAAAGCAGATGATTGGCTACTGTATGAAGTCGAATCTACAAGAGCAGGTATACGGTAACTATGGAACTGTAGAAGGATGAATAATTGCAGGGTCTGGGAGAGGCTTTGCTGATGGTCGCATTTGGAGAGCTGATGGAAAACTACTCGCGTCGCTTTCACAAGAGATCCTCGTTAGAACCAAAGGAACTCCTTCGCGGAATTTGTGAATTGAATTGAAGTTCTAACGACGTTCTATGTTGAACTCAATTGAAGTTCAACATTGAATTTCGCGTAAAACAGTTAGAAATTTGGTATGTTATCACCATTTTTCTGATGAAGATGAAGACTATTTATTTATTTATCTGAGTTCTACAGCAAGATCAATCGGTTGTTTGCACTGTTCATCTCTCCGGATCACGAGGGGGAGGGGAGGGGAGGAGGGTACAAAGTCCTTAGTACGACCCTCCTCGGGTGCGAGTCTCCTCCCACAACGGAGATCATTTTCCATCCCCATCCTTCCCCGTGGCGAGCGATCTCTGAAGAGTGAAGTGTGAATGATGTAGTTTGTAGTCACTCTCTCCATCTCGCGTGTTCTCACTTCCTTTCTCTAACTGTCTCGCCTCTCTCCTCTCATCCATTGACTCCGCCTCCTTTCGTCATCTGTAAATTATGTTATGTCGCGGCGTTCGCTCTCGTCATTTCTTCTGGATGCCTGTTTATAGACCGTCTATTTTGAATATTTCATTTTTTAATTTCAGTGGTCGATTCGATGTGCCGATCAGCGTCTCGATTGCTGTTTTCGGCGATCACCCGAGGTTTGTTCACTTTCCTGCTCAAATTATGAGCGAAGTAGGGTTCACTATCGAGCAGAATCACTCTAGAGAGACTCTTTTGGGGGAGAAAAACACAAAAGAGCGTATTAGATGCGTTGTGTGGCCACAAACTACACTGCACCCAGCTGGTTCCAGTGATTTACTCTTTGTTTCTCTCGTTTCCTCCACTCATGCCATTGTTCCCTTCTATTTTTCTGTCGGGTATCTGTCTCCATTGCAGGCAGTCGATTTTCCACTGGCGTCCGTCCGATTTGCAGTCTTCCCAATATGATCACTCCTGTTGCTCGAGCAGGGACGATTGGAGGAGGAGAGAAGGATCCCTCCCTGCTCCCCAAGGAGATTCGCACCTCCAAGTTCTTCGAATTCGAGCAAGTGGAACAGAATGTATTCCGGTTAGTTTTTTCTTTTTGTTTTGTGTTCCAGATCACGATCTGAGCAATGGTCTGACTCTCATAATTGTACACTCCTTCGAATGTTAGATAGATCGAGAGAGCATGTTCAATGCAGAGAGTCAGACTCTTGCCTCACGATCTGTTTCGATCTTGATCTACCGTCGTTCTTTTACATATTTTTTTCTCTATAGAGCTGTCACTCTTTCAACAAGCGGTCAGCAATCTCCACATGCTGCCTACGGAGGGCTGATCATGGCACAGGCACTTCCTCTCCCAATATTTATTTTATATTTGTTCCATAGTTACCGTATACTTCCCTTCTCAGGCGCTGGCAGCCGCGGAATCGACGGTGACTGAGGCATTCAAGCCACACTCAATGCACTCCTTCTTCATTCTCAATGGTAAGGTTGCTTTGAATTTTTTAAATCAATGAATATTGTGAGTGGATACAACGGTGCCCGTGGACTACCACGTCCGGTTGCTGCGAGATGGCCGATCATTCTGCACTCGGAGTGTAGAGGCGATTCAGAAGGGGAAGGTCGTCTTCTCCCTCCAAGCATCCTTCCACGTAGTGAGTCCCCCCCCCTCTTGGATGGAACTTTTATCTCCCTGCAGGTAGAGCCCGATTCGTGCGTGCATCAGTCAGACTATCCCAAGGTGGTCAAACCAGCTGATGAATGCCCCGAGCTGAGTCTCTCCTCCAAGGAACTACTCGGTACGGTACTTATCCCTTTATTAAATGAACTGCTAGTGTAGGCGATGTTCATTTACAATGCGATTCCCTTGAGAGCGTATCTCTCGTGGTGAGGTGAAGGGATCAGAGCATGCACGGGCAGCTATCGCCAAGCACTCGCAAGTCGACAGGACTCAGTGGCTATTCGATGTTAGTGCATTATCCTCCATGCTTGTAGTTGTAGTTATAATCACTCATGGTGAACTCTAACGAACATGCTGATTGTGTTCATTTGAATCGTTGATTTCCTCTTCAGATTCGTTGCACGGACACTGCTTCTCTTTTCGGATTGGGAGATCCCACGAGGACTTTCCACTTCTGGATGAGGGCTAGAGTCAGTTTGTTCCCATTGATGGAAGGAAGGAAGCAAATATATTGATGTATTCGAGATATATGTAGTGATGTTCCCCTCACGGATTGTCTCAGGTGCCTCTCTCGACAGCCGACGATCGTCTCCATCGATGGATGATCGTCTTCGCTTCTGATTCCACGCCTGCAGGAGTCGTCGTACGACCACACACCAAGTAAGGGCTAGAACTATGATTATACAGAGGAAGCGATAACGCTCGATAACTTTCGTTCGAATCTTTTATGCGATAGTTTCATTTTTCGATTTTAAAGCCTTTCAATTTTGTATTTGATTTGAGGAATGACTTCTCTCCTTCGATGCTCTTCACGTTGGATCACGTGATGCACTTCCATCACAACGAGATCAAAGCAGACCAATGGCTTCTCTATGAGATCGAATCCACTTCTGCAGGTATTCTACACTTTTATTATTTGAGATTCATTCATTTGCCTTCCTCTGACAATCCACTGATCTGAGCCTTTAACAAATCCACACTGTGATATGTCTAGGATATTTTTTTCAAAAAGCGCTCATTTGTTGCGCTGCACTATAAGGAAGGTGGCATTTGTCCTGATTGATGGCTTCAAAGTTAATATGAAACAGGTTGATATTGTAGGTGGTGGTCGTGGATTCGCCCGTGGTCGAATCTGGGGAACCGATGGGAAGTTGCTTGTTTCCCTCACTCAAGAGGTACTCGTCAGAACAAGAGGAGACGTATCCAGGATTTAGATCAATCCATTATATCATTTACTTTTTGTATTTTTTGATAGATCAAAGATCACTTGTACTCACCTATTTTCTGCTACCTATGCGGGTTTTTTTTAAATATTTCTGCTCAATAAATTGATCTGTTGTAGGACATTACAAAGTTATGGTTTAATAAATAATAATTTTTTTCTGTAATGAGTATCACATAACAAGAAGGAGTGAGATCACAGGTACGAGAGAAATCAGAGATCAATCAGAAGTATTTGAGATAAATTGAGAAAGAAGATTGATGTGATGAGTAGCCGAAGAGGGACTAGCACTATCTCGTCATACCACCAAATAACATAGTTTAGAAGGTGCGGAACGAAGGGGTGAGACTGGTTGATGAGTGGTGGTCTAGTACTCACTACTGTCTGGACAGGATGTGTATGCGAGAGTCTGCAGGAGAGGTCGACCCGCCCGAGCATGCAGTTGCATCGATACAAGGGCACCATCCGCTCCCGCAACCACGATGCTGAACAATGGGTACGGTAGAGGGGATTCATTGGTGGATACGGTAGACAACTGACCATCCATCTTGGAAGCACAGGGATGCGAATAGAGGACCGTGGTAGTCGGAACCATCGTGATTCCAGAGACCCACTAGATATGTGGGATTGAATAGGAATAAAGAGTTGGGAAATGCTGACCTCCCTCATCCAAATTCCACACTCGAACAGATTTGTCGTGAGAGGTGCTCAGAATCAACCGACGTTGAGTGAACTGTTGGATACTCTGCTGAATGAGGATACTGTAGGAAACTATCCTAGGAATATGATAAATATACTGTATGCATAAGGTAGGATGACTAACATTGGCACTTGGCCATCCCAATAAGCTGACGGAAGTGACAGTCTCCTCGTGGCCTCGGAATTCCCGAAGGACTCGTCGTTGACGAACATCGTACAACTGAGGATACCGAGTATTGTGATGAAGATATCTGAAGGATTACTGATATCTCGCATCCATCTCCATTGAATCCATTGCTGCAAGAGAGAAGCTGATTCCCGTCGGGAAGATACTCCACAAACGTCTGAATTGATTAATGTGGATGATGAGGTCTTTCATAGGAATATTATTGATGAGAATTCACCTGAATGTTATTCTTCTTTGGAAATTCCGCTATCAAACCTAAATCTCGTTCGTCCCATAACCTGAAAGGTAAGAAGTTATCAAGAGATCAAACATCAATACCCTCACTTTATACTTTTATCTTCTGAAGACTGTGCTATCGTCTTCGTTGGTGCGTTATAGACCATGTGGGTGATCTGGAATCGGCTTTGATTTTTCTGTATCACGAATTCGTGATGGGACTCACTAGATTGCGACTTCGATGGTTCATTGCCATCTGCTTGCCCGTTTCTGAATCCCATTTCCTCACTGTCGTATCTCGAGAACCGGAGAAGATGTGACCGTCTGAAGGAAATGCCCAGTGACGTCATTGCGATGCAACTCACCATCATTCACTGTTAGCCCAGAGACGGTCTTCGTATGAGCATTGATGGTGCTCAGTGGATTGTCGTGGCCGAAGCCCCAAATTTTCACCTGAAACCACCAATTTCGCTGTTTACCACCCTTCAAATTTCACCTTTTCGTCTCGCGAACCGCTGATTATGAAGTGTTTTCCGTTTCGAAACTTGTAGGCTACCTGAATATTGAGATCAGATAACGGGGAAAAGAGGAGGATACCTTGGTGACTTCCATCTCGTGTCCTCTCCAGTCCATGTACACTTCCCCCGTATCCATGTTGTTCAGTTTCATCGTCTGAATCCATCTCATCGTTAGAAGATGCTATGACTATTGCATACCTTGTCTCTACTCCCCGTCACTACAATCCCCGATCGTTGTGCGGCCATGCAGCAGATGTCGCCCTGAAGGAGATTGGAATGGGAATACCCGATCGATGAAGATGACGTCATCTGAGACATTGTCTAAGAGTGGGACGAACCTTGTGATGGGCGGGTCGCTTCACGGGCGGTTTTCGCATGAAGAGAGATGCAGATGTACGGATTCTGGAAAGGTCGATGGAATGAAATGTTTATTTAAATGTGGAAACGAGAGATGGCAACTAATGGTAACTCGATCCTGATTGTCATGTTTGTTTCAATATATACATCTGAAGATAGGAATGGCGGAGGTAAGAGTGAATGATGCGTGTCTCACCCTCCCTTCTCTCCTCCATTCAAGAGAATATCCTGATGATCCTGTGTGGATAAGGCAGTGTAGGAGTTTCCCATTCGGGATTCTTGAAATGGACGAGAATCCGATTAAGCCAGTGGCGAAGAAGTGGCAATAAACGGGAGGGAAGTGACAGAGAACTAAAGGAAGGAATGGATTGGTGGAGAGAAGCACTCGAAAAGAAAACAGTGGTTTATTCTAGGAGAAGGGGAAGAATAGGTCAGAGAAGGAGAGGTAAACGTGTGAGCAGATGAGTAAATGAGGAAAAGAAGGAAGGGAAGGAAGGAGGTGAAGAGGCAGGAAGAGAGACAGAGGGGTCTGCATCAAGAATGAAGAGTGAGGCAGAGAAGGAATGGAAAGAAGGCAGGACGACGGACACTCAAATTACGAAGGAGGGTAATAGAGATAAGATTGAGACTATCGAGATGAAAGATTACAAAGACTGGATGGAATCAAAAGTAAGTCGAAGAAGGGGAAGATGGTATGCTAGAAGACAGGCTTGGCAAGTAAACAAATGGAGCGAGAGAAAGTGGTTGAAAAGAAAGAGAGAGAGAATATTGCCCCTGAAGATTTGCTCTCCCGCTCAGGTTACCAAGGTAACTCTTCGACTTTTGGCGAGAGGCTACGTGGAGAGAGCATGAAGTGTAATTGCTCTGACACCTCAGAAGAACAGTTTTAGATTCTTTTTTAATGATATGTATGAGTCTTGTAAAACATTTCAATTTTACGTACATAATATATTATTATATTAATATATGCATATTGGAAGTTCTTTAATATGAATTAAATCAATATTCCGAGCATACTGTATCCCCAATATGTACTGTATGCGGCAGCTCATGACATGAGCAAATTGAAATGCAAGACGCAGTTCGTGTTTCGTTTGCGCGTGTGAGTAAACTTATGAGACGTCACCTCTTCAGCTAGGGGGCACCACGATAAATTATAAATTCTTCTAAATCATACTTTGCTGTTACCTTTGGGGCATTCGAGGGTGTGGAATTTCAGAAATACAATCAGATTTTTCTACAAATTCAAATTCGCAGCGTATGAGGCACCCTTTGTTGACCCCGTCTTCGTGGTGTGATTGCTGCCGCGACGCCTTAATTTCACGCGTGCGGTCCAGTTATCTGGGTCAACGTCTGTATTTTTTTGCTCAATGTTTCGCGTAGAGCATCAAGGAGCAGTATTTTCATTAATAATTCATCAATGGATGCATTTATAATAAAAGAAAGACTATTCAAACGAAATCAATACGAACGCAGCTATTTTACGAGGATCACGCTACAGTATCCTAAAAAATTTTCTCAACCATCGATTTTCCTGTTTTTGGTATGGAACATTTCTACGGACTAGAACAACTATGCGAACCTGTGTATGCGAAGCTGCACATCGGAAATCAGAAGATATAGGATTTTATATACCATTGTCAAAGTTCATGCAATGACCGTGAATTTTCTCAACCAAGGATATTTTTCATACTTTGAGACTATTTTTTCAATTGGAAATACTCTTCAATTATAAAAAAAATAGAGAGCTGCACCTTCAAATATACAAGAAAACCAGTAAAAATACAACTTGTTCACAGATTTGAATTCCCTCTCTGAGCGAGTTTTACTATCAAAAATTTGACCTTTTCCCGGATTTATATTTTAATTTCCCGGTTTGGTGGTCCCTACTCTTCAGCGTGCATTGCTTTTACCTTTTTCTTGTATTTACTGTATGTCTGTTTCATTAATAATTTGACATCTTGTAGTGAGAACCACGGCGGGTGTTCGTGAGTTCGTCTCAGCTGGGTATTACTGCTTATTAAGAAGCCATAGCCAGGGTGTTGTCCAACAATGTCGAGCTCGATGTCTTTAGTTGGTGAGTTTCTCTCTTTTCTCCTTTCTTTAAATGGCTACATAGTGATTCATCGTCGATAATAGGCGAACTATTTAGCTGTTTTGGATATGTTTTCCCTTTAAGCTCCTTAAATTTAGTGTGTAGTTCGAGTTTCACTGGCTCTAGTCCCGTTCAGGTGGTGGGATCTTCGTCTTATTGGTAGCTGGATATTTCGGACAGAAATATGGACTGCCTCCTCCCGCTCCCAAGATTGTAGGAATTGACCTAGGTCAGATTTCTCTTCAATTTCGCTTTTTTTTCTTGCTCTTATGCAAGACTGAATCGTCTTCAAAAATGGTGTTGAGTCATTTCTTCAGTTGTTATGCTTAAGGAACAACATATTCATCAATCGGGTACTACCATGCTGTGAGTGGAGACACGACCATCGTCCCCGACCCCCTCGGGAAACGATCCGTGCCCTCCGTTGTCGCTTTCTTGTGAGTACTCCCTTAGTATATCATCTATTCCAAACTATGCAATCACGTAGTTGTTCTCTTCAGAGCGAATGGAACTGTGATAGTCGGCACACGAGCAGTCGAACAACAAGAGAAAAATCCGACTAGGTGAGTTGTTGTTTGACGAACACGAAGAGCTTTGTCGCTATTTTCATGATGGTGTATTTCATCGATTTAAGAACAATCTATGATGCAAAGCGATTTATCGGACGAACTTACGAGAAGGACAATCAGAACTTCATTGATGACAAGAAAAGGTTCGATTGTATCAGAGAGTGGCAACTTATTTACTCTATTGGAGGTATCCGTTCGAAGTGAAGCTGGATGAGAAAGGGCACGCTTTCTTCGAGATTCCCCTCGATTCGGGCATCAAGTGAGACATAAAATTGAATGAAAATTCTATTTAAACAATGAGAACTTTTGTGGATATTCAGGAAGCTCTATCCGGAAGATGTCGGAGCAATAATTCTAAAGTATCTTCGAGATGCAGCAGAGAAACATGTCAAGGGTTCACTAACACAGGTGAACCCTTGACATGACTTGAACTAATCTTTTTTTTTTACTTTTATCATTTTCTAAGCCTTTTGTTAGTGAATAATTCAATCATTAGTAAATGTACTCGATTATTCATTTCCCCTCTCACAATCAGGTAGTAATCTCAGTGCCTGCCGAATTCGAAGAACTGCAGAGAAACGCGACTGCGAAAGCTGCAGTTATGGCTGGTGAGATGATGAGATATACTTTGTGTAACAGTTAGAACATCATGAACATATTTCATTTAGTGTGAAATATTGATATGATGTAGTGATGTTTACTTCTTTGCTCTCCAGGAATGGAGGCTCGTCGCGTGATCTCCGAACCGACGGCTGCAGCTCTGGCCTATGGACTGCATAAGAAGAAGGGAGTGGAACACATCGTCGTCGTCGATTTGGGTGAGCAGAGAAATTATTATTCACCTCTACATTTGCTAGGATTCGGGCACTTGGGCACGTTTCTCTAATTTTAACAGAAATCGCTAAAAAAATAGTATATTTTTTCGCTGTACTATTTCTAAAACTGAGTGCGTTGGGCCTACTTTTCGACCGGCTGCACTGCTAGACCGACAGAAAAAAAATATCTTCCGTTCCTCGTATCTATACTATCTGCTCTCAACAGGTCTAGGTTTACTCAATTTTTTAAATTTTTTGGTGAACAGTTTTACATGCTCAAACTACTAGGTTTGCAATCGATAAAAATGTAGATAACGACAGTAGTCGAAGGTGCTGTAGTGGTTGGTAAATCCGGGGTAGTTGGTTTTCCATTGAGTGTAGGTACTCACGAGGGTGGGGCGGAATTGTTCTCCTCACCGGTGTTGCCACTGTTCTCGTCTGAAAAATAAGAGAAGAAATCGTACCGCGACGGTGGAAAAATGGTTTTGCTCGTTTGTCGACACAGAGAAGTTGATTTGCTTTGGTTTTGGTATAATATCATTTCGTTAAGGTGGCGGAACCCTCGACGTCTCGGTTCTCTGGCTGCAGGGAGGAGTATTCGTCACTCAGGCAATGGCAGGAAACAATCGATTGGGAGGGCAGGACTTCAACGATCGAGTACAGAAGATGATTGTGAAGGTAGGCGAGGAGAAGGGATACGAAGGGTAGTAGAATGGAATACACAGAGAACATCTTGATTGTTAATTGGATGGCGTATAATGTGAGAACGGTTCGAGCGAACCTTTTGCAACTATAGGGATGGTAAAGGCTTGTATTTCAGAAGATCGAAGATAAGACGGGGAAGGGAGTGGAGGACAAAGAGGATCTGCAGCAAATCAGACTGGCTGTCGAGGCTGCGAAGGTGAGAATGGAGAAGGAGGAGGGGATGGGAAGGATTGGTTGTAGCTCCGTCTCACGGATCTCCCTCAGACGAGAGTGGAAGTGCATCTGCATGGAAGGGAACCTTTCGAGTATACGGTACCCTTTTTATTATTTATTTTGTTGGAATTATCGGTTTTTTATTAAGCGAAAAGTGGAATATTTCTATTCAATTTTTTGGTGAATTCATTTTCTCACTTTTATGTGATGTGTAAGTCAAATTATATCCAGAATAATGGAGCTAACAAAAATGTGTTTGTCAGATCACTCGTTCCGAGTTCGAGTCGATCAACGAAGATCTCTTCAAATCTATCGAATTGCCCATTGGAGCAGCACTCGAAGATGCTCAAATCACTCCTGACGACGTGAGTACATCCCTTTATTGCCGCGCGCCCATTCCTTTTCATTTTTAAAGCCAAACAAATCGAAAAAAATAAATGAGTCATATTTTAGTGTTTAATTTTCTTTATCCAATCAAAACTGCTTTGAGTAAATGTTATTTGACGAAGACCTTGCAGGTGGACGAAATCGTCTTGGTGGGAGGATCCACTAGAATTCCCAAAGTTCGCCAAATCGTTGGAAGATACTTCAAGTACGGATTTCACTTTCTGAAGTATTAGGGAAAATTAATAATGAAGAATATTTGCAGTAAGGAGCCGAATCACGGAATTGATCCGGAACTGGCAGTGGCAACGGGAGCATCTGTGCAGGCAGGAGTGATCGGAGGAGGATGGCCATTGCAGGTAGATTATCGATTAGAGGGTTGCTGTAGCATCCCTTCACTCTAATAATGTACCGAATTCAAATGTGTACATCAGGTGGCTGCAATGGAATTGCCTACAAAGAGGAGAAAGAGACACTTTTACACATCAGAACAGAGAAAGAACGAAGAAGAATTGTGAAAATATTATTTTGAATTGTATTTATCGATCTATGCACATGATTAGATTAGAAACTCATACATTGACTAGATGCAAATATAGGAAGAGAGATGCATGAGCTTTTCTATTGGTGGTATCTTATCTATTGACTTAACTTCCGGTTTACTTTTTTCACATCTTTCTGCTGTTAACTGACATCTCTTATTTATTTCTCTGGGTTTGTGTAGATCATTTTCGACTTTTTAGTCGAGCCACTGTGATATTCGAATCACTCTTGTAAATCATGTTGTCATTACGGGTTACTGTAGCTGGTGTTTTCATAGATTTTTCACTTGTTTTCCGAGAGAGATGTGTAACATCAGAGTGTTTTCAGTTATATGAAATAAATTTGTTGATTAAAATAAACTTTGCATGTCTCTCAATAACATCCTAGATACAGATCTCTCATATATCACAGTCTCTTCATACAATGGTTCATTTCCATTTCGTAAATCTGTCGATCCTCACTTCTCGTTCATTCTCCGCTCTTTTGCTCGTCGAGGACGGTCGAATCAACTGAATGAAAAAGAATGCAGTACAATCGAGTACTTCGAAGACTGGTGAGTCATCTGAAAACAATGGAGATGAATCGATGCTCCACTTTCCTCTTCCTTTCAGGAATTTCCACTGTTCCTCTGAGTTCGAAGGAGGTCACTGCGACTCCTTTCTCGTTGGCCGAAGACAAAACGCAGCCTTGTTCACCCCGAGGAGTCGAGAATGAACAAAAGTATGGCAAGGAGGGGATACGGTGAATCGATAAAATTCAGCAAGGTTTCACTGTACGTTGAGGCTAACAAGAGCCAGTATGTGCAGAAGGTGGTCATGGATCAGGTTGAGGAATATCGATCGATTATAGTCAAATACCGTAATCTGCAGGAGAAGTTCGACAAACGGTTCGGATACCGGCGAATCAACATTTCGCTCGGTCGAAAGATGTACTACCACTTCAACAAGGTACTTTAATGCTGTAACGGCTCTCTGATACCGTGGATGGCAGATCCGTAAATGGGGTAAATACGAATGGCTGGACTTCACGCGCGACTGCATTCCCATCATGCGATGGTTGCCTGAGTACAGGAGGGAATGGCTATGCACGGATATATTCGGAGGACTCATGGTGTCCATCCTGAGTGTACCACAAGGTGAGCTGAGTCCTAGCTGCGTCGGGTCAGCTTCGAGATGAATGATCGAATGGTTGAGGACTGGCATATGGGTACTTGGCTGGAGTTCCGCCCATTCACGGTCTCTATACCTCCATCTACCTATCCTTACTCTATGTCATCTTCGGGTCGAGTAAGCATGCAGCACCCGGTGAGAATACCGTATCTACTGACACCTTAATGACTTGTTCAGGGGCATTTGCTATCATAGCCATGATGGTAGGTACTGTAGTGGAGGAAGTGGTGACAAGCTCGAATGTAGCCCCTCAGCAGAAAATCCCCGGAATCTGCTGTTCGCCCAAAGCGGGAGGTGGTGAGAGTATGGTACTTAAGGACTACGGTATAATTGGGTATTGAGGCAACAACACAGAGGAAGCATTGGACGCGGTGATGTCAGTGACGTTGTTGGTGGGAGTGTGGCAGCTAATCTTCGGTCTACTCAATGCAGGAATTCTGGCTGTGTGGTTGAGTGAATATCTGGTCAAGGGTAGGTCACAGTTCGAATGGCAGTCCATGGGAGTAACCTTTGCAGGTCTCATGGGAGGGGCGGCGATTCATGTCCTCACTAGTCAGATAAAATCAATGACTGGACTCAAGAACTTACCAGGAACTTCCGAGCCATTTGGTCTAATAACTGTTCGTTTTTTTGTTATATTTTATATTCTGTTTATTTTCAGTTCTACACATGTCTTCTGAAGCAAGTTCGTGAAATCAACTACCACGTATTGATCATTTCAGGTACACTATCCTTTTGATCGCCCGTATCAACCTTTATTTACAGTAGTATCTGTGGCCTTGCTACTCATCTCCTCGTACATTTTCGACCCAATATTGAGGAAGTGGTGCTCGACTTTCAAGTTTCCCATGGAGTTGCTACTGGTTTTTATCATCCGTTTCCTCTAATATGGCTAGATTTAGGTGGTCTACGGTACTCTCGGGATGAAACTTCTTCATAGCACTCGCTGGTCTCTATCAGATACAGTCCCTGTAGTTGGAGAGGTACTGTAAGGGGCAAGATTACTGTACATGTCTCGAATGTTCGCATGCTCATTCTCCCTCGATATCTTGGATTGCAGGTCACATTCGGTCTCTACTCACCCCGTATCCCTTCTATGGCCCATATCTCTGACATGCTAGGCCATTCAATATCGATTGCAATCATCTCATTTGCTATTCACATTGCCTTGGCAAAGTTGATAGCCAAGCAGATGCAATACCAGGTCAACTCGAATCAGGTTCATTCTAGACTGAATTCCCAATACGCCTATCTTTCTCCAGGAATGGTTTGCCCTTGGAGCTATGCACTTCGTTTCTTCGTTCTTCGGTTGTTTTGCGGGAGGATCCTCACTCGGTAGATCACTGATGCAAGTCAAATTCGGAACTCATTCACAGGTGCAAAAGAATCTTTGGCACTACTGCAGTATGTCGTACCAGAATGAGAGGGGTAGGAATGATGAAGAGGTATGATAGGATAGTGTATGACGATATTACTGGTGAGAACCATGCGTTACGGTTAGTCAGTAATTTTAGTGAATAATTTTCGACCATCACCTACCCTATCCTGTCATACCTCTTCATCATCCATACTCCTCTCATTCTGGTACGACATACTGCAGAAGTGCCGAATCTTTGATGTTTAAATCCTGAACTCTATACAGATATCTACGCTAGTCGCAGCTCTAATGCTAATTATCGTAGTCTTCGGTGCATCAAAACTGATTGTGACTCTACCCAAGGTAATCAATTAGTAATCCTGCAAACCAAAAGTACTACTTAAGGCTGTCCTAGCTGCTATTGTTGTGATAGCGCTTAAAGATCTGATCCTAACAATATTTCGGAGCATTCGGCTGATAAATTTATCCGTGGTTGATTTTGTAAGTTAAAAAGACAAAAAAGTATACAAATTCACTATTATAGCTAATATACTATATAACATTTTTTGCTGTAATCATTGTAAATGTCAATTACGGACTAATTATCGGAATTGCCTTTGCTCTGATGACTGTAGTCTTTCGTTCTCAATGGTAAGAAATTTTTCCAAATGTAGATCCCAACTGATCTTTAGGCCAGAAAGTACATGTGTGGGACGGATACCAGGAACATCGGACTTCAAAGGATTCGGACAGTACCGGAAAGTGGAAGAGATAAACGGTGCGAGACGGGTGTTACAGAGGCCTCCTAATTCTCGAATGTCTAGGAATGCGAGTGTTCCGGTTTGACGCTCCCATATACTTCGGAAATGCGGAATTGTTTCTACGAGCTTTGTACCAAGCAGTCGGAGTGGACCCAGTTGAGGTTCGAAAACAAATAAACAATTCAATGAGCCAATCGTGATTAGATGCATCATGAAATCACGAACCGTGAACTGAGGAACAGCAAGAAATCTGGAACGGTGAGAGAGGAGAAAGAGACGAAAGGGCCAGAGGAAGAGAAGTTGTTGAAAGGTTGTTGGTGAACAAACTGAATAGACCATAATGTGTCATAGCTATAGAAGAGGAGGAAGTGGAGACAATGCAACTCACTCACGTCATCGTCGATTGCTCAGCCATTCCTTATGTGGATCTAATGGGAAAAGACGCCATGGTGCAAGCCTCTGAGGAATTCGCTAAAGTCGAAATTACCGTTTTCTTCTCCCATTGCAAAGGTATTTTAATAGTAAGCATAGGATGAAGGAACATTCCTTTACAGTCGGAGTCCGTCAGTTTCTAGAAAATACTGATTTCCACAAGAAAGTCCCTAAATCAAGACTTTTCGTCAAGATAAGTGACGCAGTTGATCAGGCAGTGAAGGAACAAACTGTAGAACCGGTTCGCATAGTCATGATAATTCTAGCTGATTAATACCACTCAGGAGTCTGAAAGAAGACCTCCACACGCCTTCACTAGTGAGAAGAAACAACCGAAAACTATGAAGGAGGAGGAAACGCAGAAAGGTATCAACAACTGTATTAGCGTGATGTACTATATATAATGCAGAGGATCCTACTCCGGACATGAAGTCAAAGGCTCCTTCTATCGCTACGGCCATACTACCCGATGCGAAGACAGCAATCGACAAGTCCTTCAAAAAAGACGAGAGAAAGAAAATGTCCCCGGCTGTGGAAAAGACTGCTACTGAGGGATCGACAGGAAAACCGAAGAAAGATGAATCGACTATTCCGCAAAAGAAGAAGGAAAAGAAGGACAGCAAAAAGAAGAAAGAGATCACTGTGCTTGTCAAGAAACCTGAGGATCCCGCACCCCCGGTTCGCAAAAGGAATACGAAACGGTCAACTGCTAAAGTCGAAACGGGGAAAACGAAGAAGAAGAATGAACCCGAGAAAGAGAAGGAAAAAGTTGACGTTGCACAATCGAAGCCTGCGCCGGTGGTAGAACATGATGCCGAACTTCCTACAGAAGCAACGCAGCCTATGCGGGACAAATGAATAGATCTATTACTGTCAGAGGCCGAGCATTACTAAATCCATAGTCCATTTCAAGCACATTGTCTGAATAAATACTCAGTTAAATTTGGTCTAAAACACCAAAGTCAACCCAATTGTTTTAGTTAAGAATGACCAAATGTATTAGATAAGAATGAAATAATAACTTATAAAGTCATGTAAAAACCCAGAAATATGTATTTGTAAAAACGAAACTCAAAAAATCCAGAATTGACAAGTAGAAGGTGAAAACATGACTTGCGATGCGCTCCAATAGTACTGAGGGTACTGTAAGTAAATTGTGTTTGAAATGCCGCAAAATGCAGACTCTTATGCCGCCCCAACTACCGTACCACCAGCTGGAAGAGAGAAAAGAGGGATTTTTCTTTTCACATTTTCTTTTTTCCCTCAAAAATGGACGAATCGGACGTCGATCGACTGATTTTGGAGAATCTAGCGGAGAAGAAGTATATCCCAAAACCTCTGTCTTGGGATTTCTACAAGGAGATCGTGAATTCGAAACCCGGGAGTTCCTCAGGTGAGCCCTTTGGTAACTTTTTTTCGCTTCCTTCATTGTCGTGTGTTTTGAATCGTCTTTTTAAAAATTTATATTTTGAACTGTCCTAAGTGGCCTTTTTAGATAATTGGGTCCCTCCCACCCAAGTAAACAGTGATAGCGCCACAGATGCAACGGTCAAGAAGATTCTGAACGAGAGCCAGGGGATCATCAACAAGGCCGCTTTGAAGCTGGTGAGTGTTAACCGATATTTTCTTGTTCCCAATTGTTATTTGAACCAAAATTGCTCAAAAAGTACTAGTTTTCCATATTTGAAAATACAAAAGCATGCATTGTATTTGTTGATCCTTGTTTTGCTAACAGTATGTTCACTTTGATATCACGTAAGGAAGTCGTCGTAATTTGGGAGATGTTTGTAACGACTAAGGTAAATGCGTGCAATTATTTATTGTGACAGAAATGTAGCTAAGCTAAGGGAAAACTTTAAATTCTTTTTCAACGACAGTTGCTTTAAAATAAATTTGTGATTTGCAGTTTCTCAGGTCGCTCCAAGTGCAGTTAACGTGAATGGTCCTCAATATCACAATTTGGTGAATCTGTCGGTGGATGAGGCAGCAGTCGTGCGAGCGGAAGAAGAAGCTATTAATGCCTCGAGGAAGAAGGCAAATGCTTCGGTCTTGCGACCTCGGTCTTTACCGAATTAGAAGTGCTTTGCACTAATTGTACAATCATGTATAAATGTATTTTTTCTAAATATTCATTTGTTCACTCTCCGTTACACAGTGGTTCGCATCCACTGCTATACCTCTAATTGTCTGCTCTCATTTCAGCTGTATCTTATAATGCTTCAGGGTAACTGAAGAGACATGGGAATCTCCCGTGATTCGTGGCACAAGCGCCGTGCAACCGGAGGTCACCGCCCCTCCCCCCACAAGAAGAGAAAGTTCGAGCTCGGCCGTCCCGCTGCCAACACCAAGATTGGAGCTAAGCGCGTCCATCTTGTCCGCGCTCGCGGAGGAAACCTCAAGTACCGTGCTCTCCGTCTCGACACCGGAAACTTCTCCTGGGGAAGCGAGGGTACGTGGGTGGTGGGTGTGGTGACTCCGTTGTGTTGTGATAGGGGGGAGGGGGTGCGTTCTGAACTTGTGCAAGAATGAATTTTCCAGGCACTACTCGCAAGACCCGTATCATCGATACTGTCTACAACGCCTCCAACAACGAGCTCGTCCGCACGAAGACCCTTGTGAAGAACACCATCGTCTCCATCGATGCCGTTCCTTTCCGTCAGTGGTACGAGTCCCACTATGCCCAGCCTATTGGCCGCAAGAAGGGAATCAAGTTCACCGAGGAGGAGGAAACCAAGTTCGCCAAGGCTGGGTGAGTATCAAAATTTTTGAACTGCATTACTATTTGAATGTAAGCTCTATTGAGACGGATTAATCATCAAGTTAGATTAAACAAGTTATGCACTATATTGTTCCCGTCGATGAAATTCCAACATAAATTTTCAGAAAGAAGGTGTACAAGGCGAGACAGCAGACCGCCGCTGTGGACCCTCACATTGCCGAGCAATTTACCGCTGGCAAACTTCTCGGTAAGGGTTTTCATGAATTTTGGGGTTTTGATTTTCCAACATGATGCATTACATATTTTGTGAGGGAAGTTCCACTACAACTTCCCGGTTCCATGAACGATCTAGCCGATAAGATCTGATTGGTTTCGTGCGATAGCTGATGAAAGTAATATTCCTTGGATTGACTTATATTGTTCTTTGCAGCGTGCGTCTCCTCCAGACCCGGACAGGTCGGACGTTGCGACGGATACATCCTCGAGGGCAAGGAACTCGAGTTCTATCTCCGCAAGATCCGCGCCAAGAAGCAGAAATAGACTGTGTCTATTTGTTGAGCTTTTTGTTATGAGTTGTTTTAAAGGCTCAATAAAGCGGCTGTTACCTATTTTTATCGTTGATCTGCAGTGCATGAGGTTTGGGAGGTGTTTTGTCACCACATAAATACATCCAGCTTGAAAACTGACATTAATCGATGACTTTAAAAAGGAATGAACAACTACCCGAATCCTCTACACTATCAACATGAACCTGAACGGTCGGCGGTTAGTAGCATCTGACACTGTTGCATGCCCGAGCTGATTTTTAGATAGAAAATACTATGCGGCAAATCGAACAGCGGGCTTCTGGGGCGAAAGGAATGATTGAGGAGCTATTATATCTTCTTGATCTCCAGACAAAAGCACCATGGTAATGTCGTTGTCTATAGTGAAGTGAATAGAGAACATGTTAGGCCGACAATGCTGGAAAAGATGTCATCGCTTGGCGCCGAGATGGCTCAACTGCAGGCGATCCTACACAGGACGCAACAGCAAGGAAGGGATGACTCGGTCCAGAATTTGAGGTGCAAATTATGTACATTCGATCGACCATCTTTCTGGATCTAGTTGTTTCGTTGCCTCACTACGATAGCTGGATTTGCATGATATTTTTATATCCTAAAACAATGCAAAGCACACTTATTTGCCTTCTTCCAGCAACTTTGCCTCGAACATAGAAGTGGGTTCCGTAATCCGTTGGCATATATCTCAAGTAGTTTGGTCACTGAAACGGATTCAACTTTGATCAATGTGTTCCAAAATCTAAACGAAATTGCTAATCCAAAGCTACATTTTTAGGAATAAGATAGCCGATCCCAGAGATGCATATTACAAATACAAAATTGTTTTAAAAATAGCAAAAGTTACAATAAAAAATTTAAAATTTCGCAATACATTGAACTAAGTTGAATTAGTTGCAGCCGTCCAACTACTTGAGAAATCTGCAAATGAATTGCTTACGAAGCCCCCTTATATTTTTGGTGTGAAAAAAACATCTTTTACTTTAGTCGTTTTCTGTCGGAAATTGTAGATATGACTTTGTTGGATTTCTAAGTGGCATTATGATTGAAGCCCATACAGATACATGATGCCATACATTCATGCATTAAATGTAGTTCTTTTTAAGTGATTTCATTTTTCAATGCAGAACTCATCTTCTCGTTCCTCAGATGCTGTCTATGGATATGGATCCGCGATTACAGGTCTATATAATGTACTATATGTGAAGAATGCGAATGTTTTTAGGTCGAAAAAAATATCGAAAAATGAACCATTTGTCAATAATTGCAGGAAGCTACTCAGCACCGTGTGCATTCTTTCCACCACGATCTCGTGCCAGACTACCTGAGAACAAAGGTGAGCCCATGAGATTAACGTTCAGTGTTGTTGCTTGTGCTCGCGTTAGATAACAATTACATTCAACCCATTTCTGACGTATTCCGCAGTGTGTTTCCAAAGTCTTTTTTGAGAGGATTCTGATAACTCTTTGGCACATTTGAATTGAATTTTGTGAGGCGGACACCGTGCACGAGCAAGAGGAACAACAGATGGAGCAAGGAATCTCGAATAAAGACACGGCAGCCATCGTGAAGCAGACCATCGGACTCAATCGGTCAGTTGGTGATCTCTCCTTGTTCATCGAGGACACTTTGCAGAAATGTGGATTCACTCATTCAAGGACAGACGAACGCTGAAAGAGCACTCAACGAGAGTGTAGACAATGTAGTGAGTAATTCATATTGGTTTGACCGACGAGGAGAGGTCGCATAATGTATATGAATTTCCAATACGAGACCTAGAGGCGAAAATTCTAAGAACTTTGTTGTTTTCAAATTTGTTGAACGCAATGTGCAGGTCTGGGCTTCATGGTATTTAAGGGACAACCACAGAAAGAAATAAAATGTTTTTTAGATGTTCCCCACTATGATACCTGAATCTGCATGAACGTTTCAGCAAATTTGAAAACAAAAAAGATTAAAATAATTAAAATGTATCCTATTTCTAACTAGGTTTGATATCCATAGCCGAAGTTTCAGAAATTTTCATTTTTCACTGTGATAATCTTGCGGCAATTTGTTCAATTTTTACGCATTCGGCGTCATATTTGCTAGTTCGGCTCATATTAGTGAATCTCCAATGAGGAAGAGGGATTTATTGGAAAGCTTAGCCGAGAGTTATTTCAGAGGAGTGAAAAGAGTAGAGAGCCTCTCTCCTCTCCTTCTTTCTCGATAGATTATTGTGGGGCTTCCTCTCGCTTCCCTCTCTATTCACCAGTCTAACGATTACACCCAATGCCTCTTTTAATTTCAAATTTACTTTTCGTGCAATTCACTTCCAATATTCAGCCGACATTCGACGCGAGCGAGACTGCTCGATTGGCTAAGGCAGTGTGTAGTGGATTCGGATTGGAGAGACAACGAGCACCCCCTCCACCACCACTTCAAGTACAGAGTGGACATGCAGGTAAAGGAGAGAAACGAGAGGGGAACGAACGGAATGAGATGAAGTTGAAGCGTGTACATTGTGTTCATCGTAACAAATAACCATGGGAATTCTTGTCGATGTTGTAGGCCTGGGAGGCAGTCAGCAGATGGGAGGAGGAGGAGGGGGAGCTGCTGCTGCTGCTGCAGCCCCGCCCATGGGGATGGGAATGGGCAGTGGAATGCACATGCAGCAGCCAGGGATGATGCATGGACAGGTGAGGGACAAGGAAGGAGAAAGGGATGAAATATCTCAGAATTATGAACGATAGGAAAGTAATAGCAACTTTCTAGTCGTGTGGATGGATGGGGAGATGGGCAATCAGGGGAGAGAATGGAATTGTTGATTAAGTGGTGTCAAATGCTGAGGACCCACTTTTGTAGCCACACTCTCAACAACCAGGAGGATATCCGGTGCACCAGAATGGAATGGGAGGGATGCAAGGAGGAGTGATGGGAGGCGCCGTACCTGGTGAGGACAATTACACCAAATAGTTTACTGAGCAATTTATATTTGATAGTTTTGAAGTATATTACGCCTGATCCCGAAAATATGTTTGGAGAGTTAGGTGTATTTTTCAGGAGGAGGACCTCCCCAACCTGGAATGATGATGAACCCCATGAATCCCATGATGAGAAGACCCATGTGAAGTCACCCCCATCACGCATCCATTTCCATACGCATTCTTTGACCTTCCCCAAAACGTTATCGCCTTGTAAATATTCTCAAAGGTTATCGGGTATTGTAAGCATCTTATGTTAAATTACTCTTCATTCAAATAAAGACTTGATTTCCCAAACATGATTTGTCAACATGTGTGGAGTGGAAAGAGTAGCGAGATCTCGTCCTGGCTAAGAAGGGACTACCTCTTCATGTTGTTGGTGTTTCGTATATTCCCGCTGAATCAATATTCAAATGAATTGTATCAGACTGGCTCTACTCACTAGCTCGGGAGTAAGTTGGAGAGTGCGGAGGTAGATCAGAGGGAGAAGGTCCTCTTCTTTCAATGCTTTCCTCTGGCAGTGGAGGAATCTCCCGGTGAGCTACACCAGATGAGTAACCAGTTCTGTTAATCGGTGCACTGTATATTGAAATGCTAAGTAGGACTCGGTCTGGTTCGAGTCGATGCGACTTCGTGGGCCTGGAACCCTCGCCATCCCCTGCTCCTCCCTCTGAGAGCAGAAGACCCAGTCAGGTAGGGGAATACGAAGGAGTGCTAATACTTATTGTACAAGTTTGAGAAAAAAATATGTCGCATTTGAAAAACAAGGGAATATGTAAGAATATTGAGGTTACGCAATAATGTTATTACACAAAAAAGTGTAAATTAAACGCCAAATATCTTCCCTCGTCACGATATTTCAATATCTCAGGCTGTCGTCAACTCTGTGCTGCAAGGACTGCACGATGAGTGGCACGAGCGACCGAGGTGAGTGGCTGATCTCTGATCTCCCATCCTTAATCTCCCTCCCTCTGCAGACCCCAACTAGTCGAGGCCGAGGCTCACATGCTCACTGCCAATTCATTCGATGCCGTCAGATGGGTAGAACTATCAGGCAAGTTAATGACCGACACTACGAATATAGAAATTAATCACATTTTTTTAGGAACGGGTGAACGACTGGCGCTCACAGTTGTCTTTCCATGGATGCTCACAACCGTACGATGCGGGACCGATCTATCATTAGGACAGTTCAAGCAGGAACTATTCGACGCTGTGAAGAAGTGAGCAGGATGGGGGGGGGGGGGGGTGTTAGTGATGAAATGGTGTTGATGACGGGGGAGGGAACGGTCATTTTATTTAATGGGCACATTGGATTAGGACCAGGAGCATATGAAATATTTATTTTCATTCTAAATTTTTTAAAAATGTTTGCTTACCTGCCCACGTATAATCGAACACTACATTGCAGGATGAGTGTTCCGGGATACTCGATGGTGCCGACAGACTACGTCTTCTGTGCACTCACTCAGTCACTGGGAGAGAAGGAGGATCTGTTCGACGAGGTGAACTCCAGAGGGCAATCACACCTTTGTTGTCTATTCGTCCCCTTTTGATGAGAACCGATTCCTTCTCGATTGGCTGAGTAGAATGAGGATTGTTGAGGAGCAGAGTCTTTCGTGGCTGCTGCACTCTCTCACTCAGCCATTCCCCCTCCTCTTCCTCCATATTCCCGATGGACACAAGAAGGAGAAGGAGATTGCTTCTACCATCGGTGAGTGAGCAGAACTGACTGAGCAGTCGGAGAGTCGGAGAGAAATATAATAGATATGAGAGGATTGTGGTCATCAAATGGATTGCAGGGCGGGCGATAGGAAGGCCATTGTCGGAATTTGAGGCGAAGTTGAATGACGAATTGAAGCAGGCGAGGTAAGGTCAAAGATCGAAGAGACGATGCTATAATATTAATTTCAGAGTTGATCTCTTCAACGAGACGGAGCAGGCGCACACTCTGAGAGGAACGGTGGGTCTTGAGATGGAAGGTTACGGTAGTGATGATGACACAGCGATAGACCCCTTCTCCCGATTCCAGAGGGGCTTCGAGCACTTCGCCTTCCCCGAAGAAATCCAGGCAGTGAATGTGGACGAGAACATTCCCAGGGAACTCATCAACAAAATCAGTTGTGAGTCGCTCCTTATAAAAAGTATCGCCTTAATCATTCACAGAAATGAGAAATTAGTGTAGTGGAACAGCTCTCCAAAGTGAATAATGCGCAATGTTGGGGGAGAGGGATAAATATGTACTTATGTGGTGACAAAACACCTCCCAAACCTCATGCACTGCAGAACAACGATAAAGATAGGTAACAGCCGCTTTATTGAGCCTTTAAAACAGCTGATAACAAAAAGCTCAATAAAGAGACACGGTTTATTTTTTGACTTGACGTCGCCTGGCCTCAACGAAGGCTCCATGTGCAAAATGAATACGCCCATCATCATCAGCACCCTTGAGAACCCCAATAACCGAAGTTTCAGGAATTCGACCTTTTTCTCTGTGCCAGACATTGCTCGAATTTTAGGCAGACGGCGTCATATTACTTTCATAAAATATAACATGAAACCAATCAGTTCTTATCGGCTAGATCGTTTAAGGAAAAGGGCAGTTGTAGTGGAACCAAAGAGGGAAGCGAAAAAAGTGACCAAAGTGCTAACCAAAGTGCTCACCTGAGGAACTCCCGGGTTTCGAATTCACGTTCTCCTTGTAGAAATCCCAAGACAGCGGTTTGGGATATACTTCTTCTCCGCTAGATTCTCCAAAATCAGCCGATCGACGTCCGATTCGTCCATTTTTGAAGGAAAAAAGAAAATGTGAAAAGAAAAATCCCTCTTTTCTCTCTTCAAGCTGGTGGTACGGTAGTTGGGGCGGCATAAGAGCCTGAAATCATTTTTTTTCACAAAAAATGTATAATCGGAATTCTCAAAAAATGTATATTTCCAACATTCTAATTTTCATATTTGGGACTCGACAATGGGAGCATCGAAATCTTGGAGAGAACTTTTTGCGATGCGAAGGCTATTCCCCACCCCTGTTTTTTTTAAAAATTTTCTTATTTTAAGATCGCTTTTTTTCGATATGAAAGGTGTACAATCGCTTAACATCAAAAGCTTTATCTTACACAATGCAATCTGACATACATATTTCGTGGATACAAATTAAAGTTGGGACAACTAGTGCCGCAAGGGAGTTTTCATGAATTATGCATAAGATTCGTGATATGCCATTCATTATTACTTCAGCCTCGAATCTCCGCTATCAGCTGTTCTTCCGATCGAAGGAAAACGAGGAGAAGAGTGAGGACAAGGAGTGAGTTGCACTGGGGATGCACCGTACGAGAGGCTTCCCCATGGTCTCATTAGATAGTCTATGAGTAGATGGGTGATCATCTCCTTCCTCAATTCCATTCCTTCAGTTGCTTCCTCGTAGACGTGGACTTCGATGTGAATTACACCCCTCACGGACTCATTGCCAAGGCCATTTCGTATCTGGAGACTAGCGAGGACGAGGAATGCAGAGACATCCTGGTAGGGAGACCAGCCTGATTGTTATGAGAATGAGCAGGAAATGAAGACATGAGATGAACAATTGGAATTTGTACAGGAGTCGAAGAATCCATCTGATTACCTTCTGCAAATCGTGGCTCAGAAGAAGTTCCTCACTGGCAATAAGAGGCATCTCATCATGTATGCGGTAAGTCAAATAATAACCTATCCTAGAAAGAATCGAGCATGTTCAATAAATGACGGGATAAATGGATCTGATCAGGGTGTGCGGACGCTGCTGGAAGACTACCGTATCCCGATGTTCATTGTGAGACGCAAGGCGATCGTCCTGCGTGATTATCCCGAACCCGAGCCCATGTACAAGGTTGGCTGCTGATCAATGAGTTGTGATGGGGATGTTTAGTAGGGTGTGAAAGGGCCATTTCTAACTGGTTCTATCGATGGTGTTTCTCAGCCTTCGTACGTGCGAGCATACGAGAGTCGATACGGGACGGATGAAATCTCACGAGGAAGCAGTGAAGATGACTCCATGAATCTGTGAGTCGACACGGGAATACACCATCTTAGTGGGGAGGGAATGGTAGCCAGAGGGGTGTTACCCTCTCTCCATTCAGATGGTCGATCGAAGACTTCTTCCAAATCCGCCCCATCTCGTGCACCAATCTCATTTCGAGTGACCCAAGTGAGCACTCATTCTCTCTTATTAATCCCTGTAGCTCTATCCTATATCGATCTTTCGATCATACCGTACTCTTGAGCGATGAAAGTGTATGCGGCCTTCATGATCGTCGTCGGGAACAGTGTGCTAGCACGGGGCAAGTCAGGACTCTCCGCTGCATACAACCCAAGATGGGTCGAGGTACGGTAGAATGCTGTCAGCGTAGAATGCGTAGAGAGTTATCTCATGATACAATTAATTCCTCACGTATATTTATATCCGCGGAACGAGAAAATATTTTGATGGTAATAGTTTCCCGTTACGCAAGGGTCTGTGAGTGGCCATATTACTGTATGTTAAGAAGTTTATCAAGACACCACTTACTTACTCATTCTACTCTCAAAGTACATAAATGATTGGCGATGATTGGGGAAGGATGTTTCGGCCTCTGATTGGGCATGAATGTGCTCATATTGCAGAACTCTGTCTCGTTCCCTCACCTGTACATGAAAGATCTGCCCTGCTCGGCCATCCTCTGCATTTCACTCGTGGGAGCACACGAGAATAAACAGACGAAGAGGAGGAATGAGAAGGTAAGGAGGGAAGGGGAAGGGAGAGGAGGGATGAGATGTGATCTACCTATCGAATAGTATGGATATCTTCCATTCAACAGCGTCGACGTGATTCAATCCGTACGAAAGATGGGAAGGAGGGACTATTGGAGGAGAAGAAGAAGGAAGAGAAGAAGGAGTTGAAGAAGGATGAGATCCTTGATGAGGGGGACTGGGACAAGGATCTGGTTTGTATTATCAATATTCAGGAAACATTGTTATTCAGAGGGAAGGGTTAAGCTAGTTGCCTTCTGTAGATTAGTAGCGGAAGTAGGAGGCTGATTGCAGGAAGGATACGATCGTCAGCCGATCGGATGGGTGAACATGACTATCTTCGATTGGAAGAACGAACTCATCCAGGGTAGGCGACCACTTCTAGTGGATGGGATATGGGATGGGATTGTCTGCAGGAATGTTCCACGCGAGTCTGTGGCCAGGGGCGGGTCCAGGGGCAACGGCTGAGAACCACTACGTCGCCGTCGATGGACCCTGCGTCACGAATCCCGCCAAGATCAAGGGTACGGTAGGAGTTGATTGGATACAGGAGATGGAGATATAGAGTGAAGGGGGTTGGAGTTAATTAGCCCCTCTGCAGAAGTGTGTCGTCTTGTATTCGATATGCCAGTGAGGAAGAAGAAGGTGGTCGCTCCCAATGATCAACAATTCGACGCCTTTCTCCAGACACAGTACAAGTGGGGAGGCATATCCAAAAGACCCAATGTACTCCCGGTACGTTGTCTGCCAGAAGAGAGGGAGGAGGATTTCATCTTGAGAAAGGGTCGCCTAACTACGGAAGACTGGATGAAGTACTGAGGAGACATCAACTGGGAATGAGGATGAGTGAAGAGGAAGAGGAATTCGTATGGACGATGAGGTATGAATGGAATGAACATAGAGATGGTGAGAGAGAGAGAGGGGGGGGGGAGTACAGCCATTCCAATCATACCAATTAAAAGAATCCATGAGGCAGATTTGCATATTAATAGGAATAAATAAGTAGCATAATTGATTGGTTCAAGGGCGTCGATCCAAGCTAACGCTCCCTCCGCTCTCATTCTACTCGTTGACAACGGATTCACCTGGAGGAAGTGAGTTGACTTCTTCTTTTCGGGATGAATAAATCAATTGATCGACGCAGTAAATGAAGTGGTTGCAGACGAGAGCACTTCGCTGATCTCTACGATATGCTGATGAAGTGGCCACTACTCGATATCGGATCTGCCTTCTCACTCCTCGATAACAAGTACGGAGGGGAGGGGGGGGGGGGAGGGTACTCAGCTAGTTCACCATGGAGAGTGAGTGGGAAGAGTGATGAGAAGACTCACTTGTGCAGATACATGGACGCCCGAATCAGGGAGATGGTAGTGGGACAGATAGCAGATCAGCTGGACAACTCCAGCTTCCCCCTCTACATTCTACCCATGATTCAGGTAGAAGAATAATACTCTTCTCCAGTTTCATCCCTTGCTCTAACTCTTAAACATGGTATTGTCCCTTTGTCAGGCTCTGAAACAAGAGCAGCGCTGCTCCTCCGCCCTAAGTTGTCTGCTGCTCAAACGGGCGCTCCAAGACTACAGGGTGAGCATACTGTAGATGGGTAATCGATGATATGAGGAAGGTCTCGTTGGGATGCACTCGATGTGACTGTCCCCTTGCAGATCGGACAGAAGCTCTTCTGGCTGCTACGATCGGAGTTGTCCAATCTGGAAGATGCATTCGAGAAACAGGTGATGAGGGCCACCTATTGCCATCTTAGGAGAGGATAGTGGTCATGCAACAGGGATACCCCCCCCCCCCTCCCCCCCCCCTCTCTCCCACTCTCATTTCTTCCAGATCCAATACCGTCTGTTCCTTCTTCTCGAAGCATATCTACGAGGAAATCCAGAGCATCTCAAAGTCATCGTGAGACAGGTAAGAATGGCATCCGTGAATGCCTGCGAAGCATACCCATTTTTGGCTTCGTTCAATTAAACTGACTGCAGGTGGATATGGTCGATCGACTGGCTAAGATCTCAGTGGCAGTCAAGGCGTACAGTGATAAGGATGCAGCTACGAGAGTGAGTGAAGGGGAGGGGGGGGGGGTAGAGAAGAGCGAGCATTTCCTTACTATCCACTTTTCTTTGCAGCGATTGCGGGAGGAGCTGCGAGGGCAGCAGTCGGCAGTGGAGCACATCGACTCGCCCCTCGACCCAACTGCCTTCCTTGGAGAGATACTGTATGTGATGGGGTGAATGCAATGGTGCAATCTGGAAGGAAATGCTATTGTATTGCATCTGAGAGCTCTCGAAATGTACACAATCGTGTTTAACGATGGTTGTTGGTGATAAGTAATATTATGAAATAGCAGGGAAACTTTGGTTGCAGTATCGATGAATGTCGTGTGTTGGGGAGTGCGAAGATGCCCCTCCGACTGCGATGGACGAACACTGCTGCACTCGCGTATCGATTCGCCCCCATCTACGAGATCATCTTCAAGAATGGAGATGGTCAGTGGGGGAGGGGAGAGAGGGAACAGGCATCATTAATCGGGCTATTTGAGATCTGCGACAGGATATGCTCGTTCTGCAGATGCTAGAGGTTCGTTCCATTCCAGGATGAGATTAGAGTGCAAGGATGATGTTCAGGTGATGGATTCAATCTGGAAGAAGCACAAGCTGGACTGCTGTCTATGTGTCTACCCCGTCCTCCCCATGGGCACCAAGGTAGAGTGGATGAGTGCACTTACTCTACTCACTCAACCATGAATGCAGATCGGAATGATTGGCGTCGTGCAGAATTGTTCGACGATAATGGAAGTGCAGACGAAGGGAGGAAGGTGAGGGAGGGAAGGGGGGCGATCGATATCTGAAGGGAGTGCAGATACGGTGTGACGAAGGGATACGTGGGCACGTTGAATACCTTCGACACTGCATCCGTCAACAACTACCTCAGGAATGCCTTCCCCGTTGTCAAGGAGTCAGTCATCTTCTTTCTACAATCATTCTTCAACATGCCTACTATTCGAAATCGGGCACTCCTGCAGAAGCCCAGATCGGGGTAACAATAGTGGTGTTAGGAGTAGACCCCAGTCAGGTAAGTCGTACCTTGAGACTGCCGAGCCCTTAGACATGTTTGTATTGTCTTACAGTTTAGCCTACACGCGGAGGGAAGCCGCGAACTGACGCTATTTGAGGTTAGGCATCATTCCAGCAGGCGCTCGAAAAGACGCTAAATAGCGACAGGATAGAGCATTTAGGCTATAATTTTCTTTAGTATGTCTCAGGGTTCTGCAGTCTAAGGTTATGGCTTACCTGCTTGGGCTGTACTCCCGATACCATTAACCACTATTGTTACCCCGATCTGGGCTTCTGCAGGAGTGCCTCCCCGTGATTAATTCTCCCTCTACAGGTATCTCGAATGCGTGGATCGATTCCTGATGTCGTGTGTGGCCTACTCCGTCGCCACGTATGTCATGGGCATCAAGGTCAGCTGGAGGAACAACAACATATCTATTCTCATTTTGCATTCGAGAGTATTGATACCGTTTCTCTCTTATAACGTGAATGGGAGACCAAAAGGTGGCCTTGAAGATGAGTAGTGCAGGATCGTCATAACGACAACATAATGATGACTACGGATGGACGTCTCTTCCACATCGACTTCGGCCACATCCTGGGACACGGGAAGACCAAACTTGGCATTCAGGTTGGAGTAGAGATGGAGGGGAGGGGGGAATTTATCAATCGATAATCTTTCAGCGCGACCGTACCCCTTTCGTTCTCACGGAGCACATAGTCAATGTGATTGTGAAGGGAGCGAAGGGTGGAAGGGAGACTCACGAGATGAGCAAGTATCCACCTGTCTTTTACTCTTTAATGTACACATTGAAAATTAAATAGTATCAATATTTGTTTTAATGTTGTAAAATAAGTTGGATGTCTAACACACAGATAGATGGTTGAGTCTTGCAGATTCAAGCAGTTGACAGTGGATGCGTACGCGTATCTGTGGGAGTATCGCACTCTCTTCCTCTCCCTCTTCTCCATGATGAGGAGCATGAAACTGCCTGAACTGAGCACTGAGACTGATCTAGACTATCTTAAGGTAAGAGACGCATGCTACTTTCGTCATGAAGACACCATCCATTTCTAAACCTCAATTGATGATTGTATTTGTCTGAGATAATCTTCCTTGTAAAGAAGATGCTTCAAATGTGAGAATAAGGAAGTGTATTTCAAAGGACGTTTGCAGGAGAGGAGAAAAGAGAGAGAGAGTAGGGAGAGAAGAGTGGCTAGAGAAGGAGAGTGAGGGGAGAGGGGAGTGGGTGCAGGGAATTTCATCATGGACTCCCTTTTCTGCCTCACCCCCGTCTTCCTCGTCATTTTTCTTCATAATTCTCTCGTCTTTACATGATTAGGTTCCTTGTAACTGTTCTCTCGTCATTTGTTCCCTCTGATACTCCATTCCCTTTCAGTACGCCCTCTGCGTGAACATGAATGACCGCAAGTCGGCTGAGGAATTCTTCTCCGGGGTAACAAATAGGCATTTCAATATATTTGACTTCAAATTTCTAAATAGATCAAAGATCACTTCCTTAAGGTCTTCGAAGAGGCGTTGAAGTCGTCGTGGTCTACGAAGACGAATTGGTTCTTCCACTCGGTCAAACACGCCTGACGGTGCGCGAGTGGACTGAAGGTACCACTCAATACCATCCACTCTCTAGACTACCCTGTAAACGAGAAATGTTGCCATATAGTGCAGCTTGTCGTTGTGAATAATGATCTCTCTCTGTATCTCTAGGCCAAGATAGTGCGAGCCAACGAGACGAAGGAAATGGAGGAGAATTCGACCTGCTAGAGGGCGACGGAGGAGTGGGGATGGCCGCCCCCTCTTTTCTCGCCTCTGGCACACTGCCAATTTTAACCCCGAGCCAAAGTCAGATGTTAGTGATTGCCAAAGATCGCAGAGCAGCTGGGTATTTGTGCCCTCCCCATCGCATAATCAGAACCACCCCGATGTCCACTCGAAACTCTGTTTGAATAGTTATTGTGTAGTGTCTGTGTAGTGTTCTATGTAATGTATGGTGTGTGTGCTAATACTAACCACCTATTAACAATTTAACGTAGTTGGCTGTAATTCTGATTTTTGTGTGAATAATAGATTAGTAATTTGAGTGTTACATTTCGTAAGGTTTCCGAATCGGAATCTCGGTTCTGACTAAATCTCTTGGATCATTTCAAGTATGATTAATCTGGTACACGCCTAATAACCATCGTTTTGTGCTCATAGAGCAATCGATTCTACTCTTCTAATTCGTTCAAAATTCCTCTCAGAATCCCTATTTACATTCATTCTATGCGGGTCTTTGTCCCATTCAGATGTCCCATTCATACATCGATCATTCTCTTTCTTACGTTGTGTCTAGTCCGATATTTAGTTTTTTGTTGTTGTAAGAATAATACATTCGAAGTTTTGACGCCACTGGTTGCGATAAAGCGGTTTTTTTCTTTTATATTTGTTGAAGTGTGCTATTACGAGAAATGACCTCGTGATAATGGGTTGCAATCCTTCCCCGCGGCCGGTATATCAGCCGTTATCTGGACTTATCTATTTCCCTTTATTCCTTTGTTCCGTGACCCGTGTATTCGGTGTGATTGTTGTACGTTCACGCGACTAACTCACCATCGTAAGCAGGCTATGGTAGTTCCTTTGGTAGGATAGATCATTTACAAATCTCTTCAGCCGGTTTGTATGCTTACTATCTTCTATGACTTCCTGATTCACGATCATATCGCGCTCTTTCGTTGTGCACGCTTCGCGCTATTTAGTCTCTTTTTTGCCGCACTTTTTCTAGATCCTTGTTCACACTGCCCTCTCTCGATCTAGTTAGAGATGCAAGATTGCTTCTTGCAGTGTGCACCTCTTCCCTCTGTTTCTCCCTCGTTTGCTTGCCGAGAATGGCTTGCCCGCGTCTTTTTCTGCTATGAATCACAGATTCTGCATATTTCGTTCAAATATCCTTCAAATTTTTTGAGCTCCTCATTTTCTGGAGTATTCTCAATTTGGAGCGAGATGTAGATTAGTAAAATTTAAAAAGCGTTGGCCTGCAGTCACTGTTTTTGCCAGTTAATTTAATTTATTGTTACGAGTGTTCTCATCCTCATCTCGGCTCGCGCAGTGTAGAGCAAAGGAAGTAGACGTGCACTAGGTGTTGACCATCTCATGGACAGTAGGATTTAGGGAAGGAACAGGACAGGTATTACTGAGAAATATTGTAACGCTCGAATAGCTAGTCATTATTGATCCTAGATCATTAAAAATTTCATTGATCCGTTTAGTTTTGGTTGGTTTGTTATGGAATAGGTAAGGTCATAATCTTTGCTTTTTTCACTGCTGAAATTGCAGTATGTTATTTTACGTGAGGTGTGGTAGGGCGCGCGAGCGTGCTCGGTAGCTCATGTGATAAGAGGGTGATGATCGGTGGTGAGCAAAGTGAACGAATGACGATGAGTGTTGACGGATAAGTTGGAGTGAGATCAGGCACACTCGCGCTCATCATACTGTTGACCTGAAGAGAGTGGGTGTTCTTCGGACGAGAGAAAGAGAAAGCGAAAGAAGGGAAGAGAGGAAGTGGGGAGTCGATTGCAGAAACACTTGCTGTGCAATAGTAATGAGCTTGTCTCTATTTCCTCCCTCTCTTCCATCCGTGTTACCACTCTCTTCTCTCCTGCAGATTTTATGAGGATTCGTATTGTTGTGCAGAGTGCTAATGGGATCGAGAGAGAGAGAGCAGTGCATTCTCTGTAGTTATCAGTGGAGATAAGGAAGAGACAATGAGGGGGTGTCAAGTGATGGCAGAAGCAGAAGGCGCCAGTGGGGGAGAGACTCGTGTGAGAGAGATAGAGGTTATCGAGAGGGATGGGATGTGATCAGGTGCCGTGGAGAATAAAAAGCTAGCGAGTCAAGTGTTGTCACGTTGCTTACGTGATGTCTGTTTTAATTAGCCCAATAAATCCGTTTCTTGTGAATACGGGTTCAGTTTTGTGGAATATATCGTAGAGAGGTGAATATTCGATGCATGATCTCATGAACCTTCGAACTCTGAGTGGAAGTAAATGCAAAGAACACGAGGGATGGCGGGTGATCATTGTAGAAACGGGAGGAATTCGTTCTCACCCGGAAAAATATGAGGTTGTTGACCCTCACGAGAGTTAGGGTGGTGAAGTTCACGGGATTGTGACTAGTCGATCTTCGATTCTCTATCCTGTAATTCCGTGATGATTGGATGAACTCGTGTGAGTGAGCGTCATCGACTCATCTTACTTCTTGCAAGAGAAGTCGAGGTGCAATGAGAGAGGTGTCCGTCACTCTTCCCTCCCATACGTGATTTCCCCCAGTTCGAAGTATCGCTTGCGTCTCTTTCTCTATCACTGCTTCTTATTCAACGGAATCACGCGGGGTCAAACAAGATGGTGGTTCAGAAGGGAGGGAGGGAGAGGGTGTGTGAGGGGGGGGGGGAGCGAGGCGAGGTTTGAGAATGACTGCCGTGTGCTGTAAAGTGATAGCTTCCCCTTCATCTCTTCACACAGTTTTGTTTCGTACGAAAGGCGTTTTTTCTCACGAATTAGATTCGTAGAATCAACTCTTTTCTATTAGGAGAGAAGGGTCAGAAAGGATGAATCACGCGTGTCCTACAACTCGGAATGAGAAGGGAGGGTATCATGAGATACAATGTACTCTCCTTCTCTTACTCCTCTCTCCTCCCGCCGTCCTTCCCATCTCTGGCGTGCGAAATAGCACTTGTTCCCATGCAGTTTTCACTCTTTGACCTGTGGAATAGCTGGTTCATCTTGGTCATGCCTCCCTTCTCCCACTTGTTCCGTTTATAGGTGAATGGGGGCGTGAGATGGAAGGAAGAGCGTCTTCTCACGTGGTCTTCATCATTCCTGGCAGGGGGAAGGATCAATCTACGCCAGTGTTGCCTCGGGGTTGGCTTCCTCTCAAGACGGAAGATCACAAGGGTCACGAGAGATAGATGAGAAGAGGAGGTATTGGGGGGGGGGGGGGTGCTCGCAATCAGTAGGCTATTGGTTGGAGGAGGGGATCATGCATCTATTTCAAAATAATTATTCTCGATCAGATCCTGATTGTTCTTTGTTGAGTGTTGATTCAAATGACGTGGCTTGTTGAATTTTCTCGAATCACTGATAGCGATTTCCGTATCTCCAAATCACTCAGCTGTCTAAACTGACTCATTCGCGGGTTTTTGCGCATCGTTCTCTACCTCTCTGATATCAGTTCTCCCTCTCTTCTCTTCTTCATCGTTCCTCTGCCTCTCCAGTTGTCTCACAGTTGTGTTTCTCTTTCAAACAGAGAAGCACGCTCGAGTTTCTATTTGTAGGAAAGGCACGTGAGCTATTTTTGAATTGCCATTGCTGTTTAGATATTGGTTGTGGGATTTAGAGACAATGAAATCTTTGATTCGGCGTCATGTGTTCGTGTTTTGCGTGGTTGCAGCTTCTATTAGGTTGTCTCAAAAGTTTCTGACTATTTATTTTTTCAAGTTTGCTCTTGTCACCATCGGATGTTTCAATTTTCCTTTTAGCCCGAGTTAGGGTCTTTGTAGTGTAATACTACCATGCATTGAAATCTAAACTCTGATGCGTGGTATGAGAGAAATGAATTATTTTTGCCGAAAGGTCGAAATATGCATATTTTTGGCGCATTTTGCTGATGATGAATTCTCGAATAGGATTGCCCTGTTGATTCCGCCTGGCAAATGAGGGATAGGTCAAGGACTAATTGTTCAGATAACCTCGTAAAATACGGAAATCAATGCTTGCTTGGAACGGGAGATTGTGAAAATGGCATATTTTAATGCTTGAGATTCGACTTCCACATTTCGATACGCTAAACTCAGTAACGGATCGTTCAAATATCTACTAATTCTAGTCATATATTTATTGGGGAAAGTACTTCACAAATCACCGCAAATGAGCTATCTCGGATCCTCAACACAAATCCAGGATCTATTGATGCTGCTTCGTGAATTACCAGCATGTGTAGTTTTCAGATTGTGCGCACCCTATATACGTGGATATAACAGCACATCTATCAAATATGACTCGTTAATAACATGTTGGGAGCACTTCACAGAAGTGTATTAAATTTGCACCTCACACGGTTTTCCGAAGAATTTTGAACCTTTGAAAAGGTTAGTCCCTTTGCCATCTCGTTGAATTTCAGAGTTAATGGCGAGAATCTTACGAGTTCTTTAGGACTGATGTTGTGTGCGCTAGATAGAGAACCCAAGCCTTTATATATGGTCGAAAACCAAAAGCAAATCGGTCACCATCCAAGGACAGGACAGGTGAAAACATGAAAAAATGAAAATAGTCAGAAACTTTTGAGACAACCTAATATTTAGAGATGTTTTCCCTTTCACTCGCCCTTGCCGAACTTCCTGTTTCTACAATGTGACCGTTGCTTTTATGACCATTCGTTCACCAACTCTTCCCCTTTCATCTTCAGCTTTTCAGACAGACTACTGTATCTCTGAGAAGTCAAAGAGATCAAAGATCAACAGATATGATGCAGCGCGTGCTTCTAACGGGAGCAGTCGGGTGTGGAAAGGGAACGATCGCGAAGAAGGTGAGGGAGAGAGGGAGGGACGAAGCAAGGGGACAAGTTGGACTCATGGCATTCAGAGTCGCTCATCCAACTATGGTGTGAATGTCGTGGTAATAATGGTGTCTGCAGGTGGTTGATCACTTCGAGGGATTCGCCTACTTCTGTGCAGGAGATGTCATTAGACAGCACATAAGCAATGGAAGCGGTCAGTCGACATTTATGGGAGAGAATGGAAATATTATAAATCTATCGAGATCATTCCAATCATCTGTTTACTAAGTAGTTGAAAAATATTATAAGCATGTGAAAAATGGTCAAAGATGATTAGTTGATTTGAGAATTCGGTAAGCGTGCTTCTTCGTTCCTCAAGGCAGGCGAGCACGTCCCTGAGAATCTAGTGAATGAGGTGAGCTGCCATTGCATCTCCATCTATACTATTCCACTCGTGTCCGCTAAGCACCGATTCCCTATATTTAATCAATAATGTTTCAATGATGGAATTGCTTTGTATTGCAGGTTCTTCTGCAGGAGGTGCAGCGACTGCGCGATAACCATATAGTTCTCGATGGTCAGTCAGGGAGGAGGGACATCCATCATTTATAGTTTCACAATTTGTATTAGTATTTGATTAGAAGAGGGGTAGTGGAAAGTTTTTGCTGGCAGGTTTCCCCCGCACTCTCTCCCAGTTGACTGCAGTGGAGTCATCCTTGCCCGTCTCTCTCTGCATCGAGCTGGATGTGCCCAGAAAGGTGATTGAAGGAAAGGAAATATTAATGAAACGAAATGATTGAAGTGCTCTGAAACTGAGATTAGTTAGAACGCAGCTCGCATTCTTAGCTGCTATGCTGTGACTAGTCATAGTAAAATATAGTTGTCGAGACAGTTGGTGTAATGATTGAATGTTTGAGGTGATCGAGGAGCGTCTCTCTAAGAGACTGGTCCATCTCCCCTCTGGAAGAACCTACAATCTCGACTACAACCCTCCCAAAGTTCCCGTGAGCAATACTCTCTATATTCATCACTATTTAATACTGAGAATTTAAAAAATTGAGACATTTTAGTGAATGCCAACGATAGATTTTATTTCTTGAATGGCGCGTGTGTTGGCAAATATTCCAAATTCTTAATGCATTACTTCCCGTATGCAGGGTAAGGACGACGTGACGGGTGAACCTCTGGAGAGAAGAGTGGATGACACCGATGAAGCCATCAGAAGGAGAATGGAAGTGTACAAGAAGACGGAGAGTAAGGTCGCCGCAGCTTACAAGTGAGGATGGGGGGGGGGTTGTGGGTAGGGAATGGGCACCTTAACGTGCACTAGCGAATTCTCTTTGGGCCTAACGATGCGAAGTGATAACTTACGTAGTTATCAAAGCCAATTTTATAGTTGTACATACAAGTGTTGTAGTTGTACAATAATGTTAACGAATTGTTGTTAAGAGAGGCGGGTCTCGGATTGACGATCAAGGGCGATTCTTCGGATAAGATCTGGCCAGTGGTGAGGACCCAGATTGAAGAACTACTGGAACAGAAGAGACACGCCAAGTCGGGATAGGCCAATGATACCTTCCCTTCGGGGGTTAGAGGAGAGTGAGATGGAGTGCCGCTTCCTTGTTCCTAGTGATGTATCTGTCATACCCTAGTGCTTTCTGCTTCTGTAGAAATATCGAATTCTAAATGAAATCAAATATATTCAGTCTAGATAGTCTTTCCCCCCTAGTAAATACTTCGGCACAACGGCGGTACTTCAGCCATTCAACTCATGATTAACTCGCGTGAATATTTTGTGTCCTCTCTCTCACTCGTTGAAATGGCTCAAATTAGAGAAGAGTTTTCTCAGTCACTATTTCTCTCTCCCTCCTCACTCTCTCTCGTCAATGGGGAATGATGAGTGAGTGTGAGGAGAGGGGAGTCGTTCCTTCCCTCTTCACTCCTCCCTTCCCTCCCCTGGTTACAAGTGCGTGTAGAATTCCCTTCGGTGTATCCCTCAATCCTCCCCTTCACTCGCAATTCAATCTGTTATCCATGTTTCTCGATGTTTTATTCACCTTTGTCTCTGATAAGCTCACAATATTTCTCTGTGCTCACGGGATTCCACTGACCGACTTTATTATTGCAATGTTCTGTCTGTTATCTACCGATCGATCAGTAAAGAATTCGAAAACTTGTGTCTTCGAAGTCCGTTTGGCTGTGGTGAGTACATCCAACGTTCACAATGTCGGTTTTATCTCTGATAAGTGTTCTGAGTTGAAACTCTTTTATCGTCATCCCTATCTGGGGTCTTATCATTTACATCGCATTCACTAGCCCTTTTGTGTGAGAAATGGAAATTAGAGGGGCGAAGATTTGCTCATTTTTTCAAGTCTGTTCATTTATTATTGGTGTGTTCGCGTGGTGTGGTCGTCGCGCGACATTTTCTAAACGTCGTCATGCATGTGCTTGGCCCAGGCTTTTATGTAGAGATGGACATCGAGACGGATGAACTCGTCTATTGGCTCAAAGTGGCAACTGTGGGTGAGTGGATGGAGGTTGTCTCCCTTGATCTTTGATCTCTTCAGGAGTAATCGGAGTAGTGACCATCCAGACTGCATACAAGTTGTATGCCAATCTACGACACGAGAAGGGACGCAGTCGATGGAAGGAATTCCTCGCTGCCATCGGATTCATCCCGGTAGGTCATCTATTGGTTACGGTATGTTTACAGTACCCTCTCAGCCATTGATTCCCACTGCGCTCTCCTCTGGGCCTCTATCGATCCCTCTCGACTCGAAGCATCCCCTCAATCACAACGTCGCTCGATTCAGATTCCTTCTCCCTCAACCCGATCAGGTATACTGTAGGGATACTGTAGATAATGGGAATGAGTGACTACGGTAATGACATGCAGGTGCTCGGCCTTCGACCCGGTCAGCACATTTCCATCGCTGCTACCGTGAGATATTTCAGATCGATATGCAATAATATGATCTTTCCTTGGATATCTCAGCTGAATTCCCTGTCCTTCTCCTTTCGTATGATCCGTTGAGGTGGGTGGGAAGCGTGTGGTTCGAATGTATTCCCCCGTGAGTGGCAACGAGGCCAGAGGATACTTCGATCTAATCATCAAGAGATACGAAGGAGAACACGCTCTCTCCAAGCACATCCACGCAATGAAGGAGGGAGACAAGGTAGAAATGAATGTCATTAATGGTTAACGGGACAGTTATTTGTTGTTTATTCTTTGCAACTACAGTAACCTCTATTCAGTTGGAGTGCGATGGTCCGCGGGGTCACATCGTCTACAAGGGACGAGGAACATTCGTGATCGGTCGATCTAAGAAGAGAGAGAAACGAACCTTCCACCATCTGACTGCCATCGCGGGAGGATCGGGCATCACTCCTCTACTGCAGGTAGAAGGGAGATCTCTCCTTCTCTCCATTCCCCCTTCAGATCCTTAAATCATCACTCGAAGACTACTCTGACTGCTGCAGTCTCCATCTCGTATTCGCCAACAGCTCAGATAAAGACGTATTCCTAAGGTGAGAAATATAATCATTGAAGATTTTTTCGAGAGAGTACCATACTCTTAGGGAGGAGCTGGATGCGTTGGCGGAGACTCACTCGACTCGCTTCCGTCTCACATACACAGTGTCGAAGGCGGGTGATGGCTGGCGTGGTTGTGTGGGAAGGTGAGTGCAATGAAGGGGCGAGAGATGAGAAACATCGTCTATTCAGACCAGACTCGTCCGTGGTGTTCAAGTTGATTCCCCGTCCTTCGGATGATCACGTAGTGATGATCTGTGGACCGAATCCGATGGTGAAATCAGTTGTGAATGGACTGAAGGAAATGGGACACCAGGAGAGAAATGTTCTCGTTTTCTAGAGATGAAAAGAAGGTTATCACACCAAATTTACTGCGATTGATAAATATGTGATTTGTGTATTGCTTAGCGAGTTTAAGGACCGCAAAGAATGACAACTGCAGACGAAGAAGAAGGGACAGAGAGAGAAAGAAAAATGGTGATCTGAAGAAATGGGAAATATGATGAGATTAAAGATCAGCCGACCTAGAACTGAATGAATGGGCACGCATTTGCTCTTTAGCATTCACTATCACTTGTCTGGGGACGACCCGCCTTCGACAACGATGAGACACCTCCTCCAAGTATACTTACGGTATTCAATTATTGTAATGCTCAATACATCCTTTATCTTCCTCAAGACTCGTGGAAAAATGAAGTGGAGTAGTACATTTCAACTCATGTGATTAGACCTCGAAATTCTTGCTTGAATTATCCCAATCGATTGACTAGAGACTTCCAACTCTGAAAAGGAAGAAGTGACGTGCGTGTGGAAGTCAAGAGACCAATATTTTTTGAATGATGCTCCGAGGAATTCGATGATATTTCGACTAATGTCTGCACCAAATACGTAGTCTTGGTGTGAGAATATTGGTCTCTTGATACCTATTTGTATATGCACGAGGAAGAAAGTGTGTGGTTCGTTGACTCAACTCTTCTCATCTGCCCTTTCCTCTATTCTTCATCCGACTGAATGACTTCTCATCTCCATCTCATCATGCTTCCCCACTCATATTCCTAAGGTGCGTACACAGAGGGAATTTTGCCCATCTTTCTCACATCGAAATTCGACTTTCCCATGCAACTATAAATAACGCTCAATGATTTACGAGTTTCTTCACATTTCTTCCTGACTAAAGTAATTTTATTTTTCTAAATTAAATATGAATAGTAAAGGTGCCTCAAACGTTTCGTTACGCTTCGCTACCTCCTGTCATAATACTCTATTTAATGTTTTGTTTGTTCTTATTCTTATGTATGCAGTTATGATATAAAAGCACGTTCGCATAAAGATATATCAATTATCATTATCATTTGCTTTCTCACGGCATTGGATGGTGTAAGACCGTGTGCATTTTCTCAGCTCTCCTTTCGTCTCCATTGATACTCGGAGAATTTCTCTTCATTTCTCATCCAGTACCAATGAAGGAAGTTCTGTATTCGATGAGACTGATCTGTGTCCTCGAGGGATCCTCGGGTATCCCGCACTCTCTTTTCTACTCATCCCAATTCTAATTCCAGGGTTCATTCTTAATTTAATTTTATTATGCTTTTTATTGCGGCGTTCACAAGTGAGATCGAACAGAACTTTCAAGGTATCTCTCCATAATAGATCTGAGACTGAAGTTCCCTTCAGATTCCAATCTACGTCTCTTCCCTCCAGGGTCTCTACTTGTGTCTTGCCATCGCCCTTATGAACTTTGTATGCACCATTTATTGATTTACGATAACTTCGACTGCAGACTCACATCTTTTACGACGGAACTCTCGCTGTTCCTTTAGTTGGCCCCGCAGTCCAATTAATTAACAAATATTTGCGAGATCTCCTGTACCAGGTTCAGTTCCCATTGCTCTCAAGATGATAAACATGCCCTTTCTCTCGAGGCAGCATTCGTGGTCATGTCCTTCATGTGGACATTGACTCCATCCACTGCCATCCTCCAGTTCATCGTCCTTTCCAGGTTTCCCCTCTAATGAGATTGACGAAGAAGATGTTTAGGTGCGAAATATCTGAGTGGAAAAGATTAGTCATTGCCTTCATTCCAACTCTTCTCTGTCTAACTCTCGTAGCTGTGAGTATTTCTTCTCACCAAGAGTAGCGTGGCTATCCCCCCCTCTCACGCACTATCTGTACTGAGAATGCTTCTCAGTGCACAGTCTCAATGACGATGCCTTCGCCCGAATTGGAGGACATCATGGAAAGGACAATGAAGGAATTATACGGAATGGAGGAGGAAGAATTCCTCCAGTGCTATGGAATCTCCATCAAACACGCGCATCTCAATGTCAGAGTGGAATGGGGCCATCGATGGAGATGGAATTGATTTCAGAATGGGAAGAGTCTTCTTCTCTTCACTGCAACCTTTGCAGCCATTCCCTACTCCGTCTCATACTCGATCATCGTCACGATGATGATGAGGGTCCCTCTGTCCTCTCCACTCCATTCATTCCTTCCTCTCTCAGATCAGACGGCTTCTCTCCTCCCATGGAATCACTCTGAGCAAGACGACTCTCAGACTTCAACGACAGTTCTTCGTCATGCAATTCCTACAGGTCTCTTCCCTTCTCTTCTTGATTCCTCCCTTCCTCTTCAGAGTTTTCTTCCTCTGGTGATTCTCAGTGTTCCTCTTGCCATCATCGTCTACGGTGCTCTCGCGGGGGCACAACTCGGATTCTGGAGTCTTCCCCTCACTGTATTCGTATGGATTTGTCCCGTCGTTCAGGTTTATTCTCATCCTCCCCTTTGTTCTTCCATACACTCAAATATTCTATGGATTTGAGGCATCAGTGCAGCTTCGATACGTGGTTCAATCAAGATCGATTACTCCTAAATCATCTCGAGTTGCCCTCTCGAGGAATGAAGGAGAGAGAACAAGGTCTAGTAGGAATGAAGGAGAAAGAAGCAGATCGAGGATGGACTGAGATATCGCCCTCTTTCCACCATACATACATTATCAAAGGATAAAACATCATACAATTGTGAATATGACGGATGCTGCATTGGGGATAAATTGACTTCGTTTCCATCAGTGATCACAAACGAAAACACTCCCACGTTGCAAATAAGCTCTCATTATCTTATACTATCTCGATCTCAATTTACATAATCGTCTCTAATTCAATCGATCCCCTCTCCTCCTCCTCCTCCTCATTCTCATCTCCATTCACTCGCTTCCTTTTCCCCCACAGCGAGCGGCCCTTTTCTCTTCCCTCTACTGACTCCTACTCGAATGACTATGGTGAGTAGACTTTGCTAAATGAGAGACGAGAGACCTTCGAGAGATCATTTCGAAAAATTCCCTCTCACTGCGGTCTGACTCGGATAATTTTGAATACGAGACTCGCCTCTTGTCGAGAGCTCTCGCGAAACATTCAAATTAGTTCTCTCGACGAGAGTCGCGAAACGCTCGTTCATTTCTCCTCCAATACGAGTCGAGAGCGGCGAACGCGCGAAAGAATCGAGATATGTTTCAAACATAACTGTTAAACCGTTCTCGCTTTCGCGAAACAACAGCTCTCGCGAGAGCTCTCGCCTCTTGATTGAGAGGCAAAAAGATACTGACCAGCCTCTCGCTCGAATTGATCAAAATGAGAGGGATCTCAACCGAGAGTGAGAGGGAGTTTCGTGAAAAATCTCTCATTTAGCAAAGTCTAATGGTGAGGGGAGGGGGATCGTACCATACCTACCGTAGCATAATAATAATAATTCTTTATCATGCGACAGTGCAGAGGTATAAAATAGATGTTACAGGGAAAATTAGAATCATGATAATTACGATGTCATATCTAGATGACAAAGGGAGTATAGCCGTCAGTTACAAGCGAGAGTGAATTAGAGATAATGAGAATAATCAATACTATTTATAGCTCTAGCTCTGAGCGAGAACAGTTCACTATTTCTAGAGATTACAATATTATTAGGGATACGGTTCCATAAGGGCACAACTCTATTTGTGAGAAATGTGTGGTAAAAAGCAGATATGGAACGATGTTTACGTAACTGGAAGAGATTGGGGCGCCTAGGTCGAGGGGGGGGCTAGGAGGAGAAAGGAAGGGCAGCCTATGTCTACATCTTCGTGAATAACTTTATATACGAATGCTAAGTCAATAATTGTACGACGATACTCTAAAGGTTCTAAATGGAAATAACGTAGGCGATCAGGATAAGACCTGTTAGGGACGCGACATTTAAGGAGTACAGATTTGGTGTATTTGCGCTGGACACGCTCGATGCTATTAGACAAATCCCTACTTTGAGGTGACCAAAGTTCAGAACAATATTCGAGGATGGGGCGGACGTATGTGACAAAAAGTCGAGAATAAAGCTGAGGATTTTTTGAAACGAAGGTGCGCAAGATGTATGAGCAACGAGAACGGGCCTTTGAGATCTTACTAGATATGTGAGCACTAAATTCTAGTTTATTAGAGTATGTAATTCCTAAGTCGGTGAATTGGGATACGGTAGGAAGAGAAATACCATTAAGAGTAAAGATAGAGGGAGGATGTGACCTTCCTATAAGCATTGTCTCGGTCTTAGTGAGGGATACGGTAAGGCCCCAATCAGAGGACCACTTAAAAAGGATATCAAGAGAGGATTGGAGAGAGGCAGGATCAGAGTAAGACCAGAGTTTGGCATCATCGGCATAAAGAATACAGCGAACATTTGGAGGAAGTAGGGAGGGTAGGTCACTAATGTAGAGGGAGAAGAGAAGAGGCCCTAAGACAGAGCCTTGAGGCACGCCTGAGTGGGCAGGGAAAGAGGGGGAGGAAGAGGTATTGACTGATACTGATTGTGATCTACCGAGTAAGAACGAACGAATCCAAGATAAGAGGGATCCACAAATGCCTAGAAGTGAGCATTTGTGGATGAGTAAGTTGATCGGGATAGAGTCAAAGGCACGCGAGAAATCGATAAATGCAACAGAAATGTAGTGACCATCGTTAAGTGCAGAGTGCCATTGAGAGAAAGAGTTAAGAAGTGCAGAGGTGCACGATCTACGTGGGCGGAAACCGTGTTGGTAAGGGGAGATGAGATTGTTCTCGGAAAGGTACTTCCAGAGAGTCTCGCCTACGATTTTCTCCATAACTTTGGAAGAGGAGCAAGTAAGTGAGATGGGTCGGTACGAGGAGGCAGTGTTTTTCGGGCCCTTACGCTTATAGATTGCCTTGACTTTGGCAGTTTTCCAAATGGAAGGAGAAGCGCCATGGAGTAAGAATCTATTGAACAGTATGGAGAGAGGAATGCAAATGTGAGGGGCAGTATGTTTAAGGAAGATGTAAGGGATATGATCGGGAGAAGTGGATGAGCGGGGTGGGAGACGAGAGAGAAACTTAGCTACGAGGAGAGGGGAAATGTCGACGTAATCAATAGATGTGGGGGAAGAAAGAGTGCAAGAGAGAGGGATAGGAGGGGAGGTGCTATTGTACGAAGCAGTGAAAAGACGAGCTAGTTCACATGCTTTTGATGTGTCAGAAACGCAGAGAGAACCGTCGGGAGAGACTAGTGAGGGGATAGTATCGGATTGATCTTTTATTCGCGTACTTGCATAAGAGAAGAAAGCTTTGAGGTTATTCGATTTTGCCAGACGGTTTTCCCTATTCCTAGCGGTGTGCTTAATAGATTGTTTAAGTGAACGGCATGCAGAGAAATAGTCAGTGATGGATCGCCTCATATATGACTTCCTACATTTACGTAATAGGCGAATGGAGCGTGAGGAGAAACGGATACGCTTTCGATTGAATGAGCGAAGTGGTACGAAGTTGTCTATGATAGAGTGAACTATTTCAAGGAAACTAGAGTAGAGAAAATCGGGGTCGGAAGAGGAGGATAGCAGAGAGGTCCAGTCGACAGCGTCAATCTGAGAGCAGACTGCGCTCCAATCGACTCGACTGTAGTCTCTACGGGGTGCGTGGGAATGGGGAGGAAGAGATATGGGAAGAGAGAATCGGATAATAGAGTGATCGAGAGAAGGGAGAGGAGGTTCGACAACACAATCGTCGACGAGATGAATATGAGAAGTAAAAACAAGATCGAGAATATTTAGATTACGAGTAGGCGAGGAAACTATTTGATGGAGAGGAAGAGATCGGGAGAAAGATAGAAGAGCATTGGAATGAGGATTGGTCGAAGAGAGGGAGAGAGAGGGCCAATCAATTTCCTTGCAGTTAAAATCACCTACTAAAATAATGGGAGAGAGATGGGAACAGTTCAGATCATAGATATACTCAAGGCACTCGTTAAAGGACTCAATACAACACGAAGGGCTGCGATAGACACAAATTAGGATCACGGAAATGGATAAAGTGAGGGTGATCTGACATGATACTAGTTGGCAGTAAGCAGAAAAGGATTGGGATGATATCAAGGAGGAGGGGAGCGTACTATCAACAAGAATGGCGACTCCGCCACCTGCGATAGAGGGGTCTCGATCGGCTCTGTACACTATGTATCGGTCAAAGGAAAGCATCGCGTCAGTTAAAGTAAAGGGAGAAGCCGACGTTTCAGTTAGGTTCAGAATGGAAAGGTCTGAAGATAGAGCATACTGTTCTAGAGTGTGGATTTTAGAAAGCACAGAGCGACAATTAATTAACGAGCATTTGATTGAACGGGAGCGACTATTAGGATGAGAGAATGGCAGGCTGCGTGATGGTGGGGAGGGGACAAGAGGGGGAAATGACCCAGACGATGGAAGAGAAGAAGGAGGGAGAGAGAGGGAAAGGATGGGATGAGGTGAGAGAGTGCACTGGGGTGAGGAGGGTGCAGAGAGCGAGAGAGAGGGGATAGACAGAGAAACCCCTAGAGGAATGACCTAGCCGAGTGTGAGAGTATGACCCTCGTTGTGAGTGGGGGAGGAAGAGACGATAGGAGAGTCAGAGGGAGTGGGATGCTCGACAGAAGGGGACAACGTGGCAACGTGGGGAGCCTTGGCGGCCGGCTCACCGGGCATCCCTCCAGAAGACGGACGAGTACGAGTACGAGTCCTAGACTGGGTTCCACCACGAGAGAGTGACGAGAGAGAGGAATTCCCTCGACCACGACCACCACGATTGCTCGATCGACCACGAGAACGAGAGGATCCCTGAGATCTATCTGCGAAGAAGGGATTGGCACCGAGAGAGTGGGAGAAATGGGAGAGAGTTGAGAAGAGGGAAGGGACACTCTCGCTGCCCTCTCTCGATGCTCCCTTATGCATCTCTGCCTGCATACCTTCAGGGAGATTTCTGCACTCTCTCAATTGGACAATTTGGATAATCACAATGATCCGCCCTCATATCTTATCTCTTGCAGACCACCCCTAACTACCACCAACTTCTCATCGACGCCTTCAACCAACATCGAATCAACGTCATATGTCAGTATCACATCGATCGATGACCGTACTCTACCGTAACCCAAGAATACCCCACCTACCGTACCTTTCCGAAATCTACAGTTTCCCAATTAAGGCACGTCTGCATTCTCTTCGTGGACAATCTTCACCGAGGCCGACGACGAATTCCTCGAAGAATGTGCGCATACTGTAACTACTGTAATCGAGTTACCGCATCCATTGAGGCATGAGTGTATTCCTCTAGTGGACTCGTATCTCTGATCAAACGGAAGGAGAAGAGAGGGAGGAATCCTCTTCTGATTATGAGAGTGACTACAGTGATGGATCGTGCATTGAGTGTCGAATCGATGAGAATGAGATGGAAGATGAGGAAGAAAGTGAGTGGAGGATGCTAGGGAGAATGACCTATCGAGTCTTCTTCAGGGTATATCGATTATGCTGACCACTCGTGGAATGATATGAATGAAGAGGAAGAGACAGGTACTGTACCCTTCCTACAGTATCCATACTATAGTATTCGTTCCTAGACTCTTGCTTCTCTCCGTCTTCTGATTCAGAGGAGAGAACAACTGGGACAGGTACAGTATCCCCATCTACAGTACTCCTACCGTATCATTTCAGTTCCTCTCGTGTCTTCTCCATTCTGTCCTGGTCCCTTCTCCGAGCTTCTCTCTCGTCTCCTTCCTCCTTCTGGTTCCCTTCTTCTCATCGATGGATGGCTCGTTCCCTATCAGAATACCGTATCCAATATGAGAGTGAGTGACCTACCGTACTCTTCCTCCTCCACTCCTTTCATTACAGGATGTTCCTTCCTTCTCTTCCCTCTTCCTCCGTGATCGATTCCTCTCCCATCATTCTCTCCTCTCTTCTTCTTCTTCCATCGACTCTCACAACTGTGACTTCGACTGTACTTCATACGTCACTCTCGCCATCAAAATGAAAGGTACGGTAGATTTGGAATACGGTACATTACAGTGCATTGTAGACGTGCATGAGAAGGAGAAACTACTCGAGGAATCGACTACCGAATCCTCGACTACCGTATCCTCGATTACTTCTGACTGGGAGGGACAATCTGAGTGTGAGGCAAGCAAGGTACAGTGCCCAATCAATACTCTACAGTACCTTCGCTCTTCAGGCAATTGTAATTCGACTGCTGAAGGAATGCGATGAAATGGAGAAGAAAATCGAAGAGATGAAGAAGAAACTGATGAAGATGATGGGAGAAGAATGAAAAGGAAGAGGACACTGGGATGAGATGTTGTGATAAACGATTGGCTGACATTATTGTTACTTGCACTGAATTGAAGACAATGCAACCATGTTCATGAGTAATAGAGTGTAGTATTCCATATAATATTCTAAAATCATATCATCACATGGATTATGACCGAATAATTATATTGTATAGATCAAAAAATGACAGCTGTCAATAGATCCGATATTTTTTCATCTGGGATTATACCGTTACCTATTCATCACTCCCGACCCCCTTTCGTTTTCCATTCATTTCCAAGTGTGGTTCTTGATCGGCGCGGTTTCATTGCTTCGGTTTCTGTCATGGTTAGGTTCTGTCTACCCGTTCATTTTTATTCCGCTTATACTTGTCTCTACGTATTTCTACCGTTTAAGAGCTCTCAGTGGAGCCACTCCAATTCTTCTTTGATGTCTAAGGTATTTATTTTCCTCGTCACATATTGATCTTTGATCTCTTCCAGACCGGAGATGCTCACTCGTCATCTCAAAGCCCCCCTTCCTCAGCCTCTCTCGTCTCTACCACCGGCTCGATTCTTCCTTCTTCCCAGGTATCATAATACAATCGATAGATCGTAAGCCTAATTCTCATTCAGTAAATCCCACCACTTCGACACTATCGATTGAATCGCAGGTTGGATACAGTATTCCTATTTCTATCTACAGTATCATCCGATTGAGACTGGAATCTCTCTGCCCTCCTCTGTCTCCTCTGTCTCTCTTCAATCGGAAACTGGATCCAGTATGAGTGAGGGCAAGGTATAGCGAGAAGATTGATTATTGATGATGCGATTGGTTCAGTCAGAGGATCGTACCCAATCAATCAAGGAATCTAGTAATAAGGTAGTCCGAATAGCCCATCCCATAGAGAGAGATTGGATTGTAGGAGGGAGAAATGGATAGGATGAGAGTGGAGGAAGTGCAGGAGAAGGAAGATCGACAGCTCCATCTCTACTTGACTTCAGATCTCAAACCAAAGGTGCCCTATTTATTACACCTGCCACACGGATTCCTCCATATGATAGTATCGTTGTGGCGCGGCGAAGGAGCTGTGTTCGATTCTCTCGAGTGGCCATTATTCGGCCATCATCTCAGCATGGGGAGGGAACAAGATGGAGCAGTCGTGCGAGTCTCTCCTCAAGGTTTCTTCCTACCAATTCAATCTATTTCCTTCAAGAGTCTGCTGGCAGTGCAGCTTCAGAATCCGTTGCAGACACTCGGAGACCCCGAAAATTTCGATATGCTTCGTGTTGAAACAATGGACATCATTATATTACTCATCGAGAACGGATACATTAGATCCCAAGATACTCCCAAATATGGTATTTATTCTTTGCCTATAAATTAATAATTCTATAAATGTTTCAAGAGTCGATCCTTTTTTTAGCTTTTCTAGCTTTATCTACAAACATGGACGAACGAATTTGACTAGAATCACTTCAGTTCGTTGTATATTGATGGCAAATGACGAGAATGAAGATATGTCGAAGTGGAATAAGAGAGATGAACTCACCACGGAACTCTATAGGAGGTCAGCTCTACTTCACTCGCCTATTGCCTTACATTGTTAAAGAAATATTACAATTTCGACTAATTTAAATTGCAGATTCCTAGATTCATACAAGCTGTCTCAAATTGGATTATCGAATTCTGTGGTATTGGTGCAAAGCGTTATGAACGAAGTGAAATCCTTGATTCGAGACCGTTCGTGATTGAATAGTTCATGTACTTCATTCTAATTCAGATGATTGGGATAGGAGAAGAGGAGGAATTCGTGGTCTACTCGCCCTCATCATCAGAGGAGACGTCGATGGCACGGAATGTAATGATATGACGACCAGTCTCTCCCTCCTTCTCGCCGATCCAGTGATTCCTCTCACTCCGTCGTCATCTTACTTTCCTCATCTCATGATGCTCGAGTGAGAAACGAGGCATGTGCGGTGTTGAATGACTCGGCGAGTTGTCAAAATGGAATCGCACTCGAGAAGTGGAATCAATCGGTTCGTTCTCCTCTACTCTCCATCAATGATCTCAGCCCCTTCTCTGGTTGCAGTTGCTCTCTGGAGTCGTCGCTCTTCTCTCCGATCCCATCCCTCGAGTGGCTGCCCATGCTGCATTTGTACTCCCTGATGTCATCAATGCGAGCTAGTCTAGTTGAGACGATGACTCTTTCGTTCTTTCAGCATTCGATGGGTCACCAGAAGGTGTATCACTCCACTATGCCCTGTTCGTTGAATGAGATCGAACGTTCTCTCGATAGATTGGCCAAGGCGAGTGAATTGTGGAAGGATAAGCCTAATCTCCTTGAAGTGGTCAGTCCCATTCGAGAAGCAGTTGAGGAAGACGAATTTCAGGTGGAGAAAGCACTCAAAAAGATTCGTAAAGACCACGGAATCTGTGATTGACCACTAAAAGCTCTCGTGTGGCCAGAATCAGTATACGTCTGACTCTCTACAGAACAATAATAATCACTATTTACTAATAGATAAATGTAATTTTCAAGACGTGATTATACAAGAGTAAATGAGAAGAATTTGAATATTCATCATGAGGGATAAAAAAAGAGATCGGGGATTGACTGGGACCATTTGCATCTGCGAATAAATATCTGCCATCCACTCATCTCATTATGTATTAATGTTTCAATGTATATATTCAATTCATTTTCTCTCATGGACTGATAAGGAGTATCAATCCATTGAAATGTTATCATAATTCCCCGGAGGAAGGAGAGGTTGGGTAGCAGTAGATGAGACTTCCTTCGATTCACTCAATGCAGTTGTAGTTGCATCTTCTGATGGGAGAGCTTAATAGTCGTACATCGAATCTCCACTCTTCCCCACTCTCTAAGTGATTCTTCTCGATAAAAGGAAATTTCTCATTCCTCAGTTCACTCTTCCCTTCCCATTCCCTTCTCTTTCCATACAATTCACAGTGGGATCAGCAGCTTCAGATTCTTCATTCTATCATTCATTAATTGTCAAATAATTACGCATTGTATTTCTCAACGTAAATTATTCTTACATCGGATGCATAAGACGATGAAATAATAAAATGAGCGTGGAAAGAGAGAAGAACACTTAATGAGTAATAGTTCATGATTGATAAGGTTGAAACCCTCTTATCAAGTTTCTGCTGCCGGTTCCTCCTGAGTTGCATGAAGGGAATGACGATGGTGATTGATGTAGTCTATCTCACTTCTCATCTCTCATACTTCCCTTCCTTCTCCCTCTGCGGGAGTTCCTTTCTCTGCACACTACTACTGGTTTGTCCCTTCCACTGAGAGCTTCTCAGGAAGAGAAGAGAAGTTCCCTGCAGCATATCTTTGTCCATCTACTGCATCACTACTTTCATTTCGTAATGCATTACATTTTTGAACGTTTAGAAATGAAAAACTTATTTGTTTGAAGTGTATGTAATCGTAGATCTACATCATTTCTGTTTACATCAATAGCCTAATGCACAAATGGCCTTCTTCCTAAAGAAAATCAGATTGACCCAAATTATCAAAATATGGCTCCTAACGGGATCAGTGTTGCTAGATAACCTTCATTGCGATTTCGGATGATTTCTTGCAGAAAATTGGAGATTCGACCTTAATGAGGGCAGTAGATAATGAGGAACTTCCTCCTTTGCCTGCGAGACTCACTCTACTAGAAGATGTTGTTTTGTCCCTATTGGACACTTCTCCTTAAGATTATTGTAGATATTCTCGCGACAGTAATTGCACAGCACACTCTTGATTAATCTGTAAGTGCAGCCAAGGTTGTATCCGTGAACTTCTTTATTCCGTCTCAGTCGAATTGTCCGGATGAGAGGGAAGAAGGGAGGAAATCCCTCTCATTTACTTCTCCTCGGTGTACTTGTCATACCAGTTCCCCTCCTGTTGCGCGTATCCCCCTCATCATCATCATCATCTGGAGTGGATGACTCATTCCACTTCGTACTCCATCATGGGCCCTTCCACTGACACTGATGCATATCAGCCCCTACTTACACACGTGTTCTTCTTCTCCACTCCCTCTAGAGTATAAGACATTTTACGAGGTAACTTCTCAATTCTCAGATCTCTCTTTTATGGCATATAGGGGGAGAGTGATATGAGATGGAGAACGTCTCTGCATGGTCGTAGGCGGAAGGTGTGCAAGAATGGCGTCCCCCGAGAGAGAAAGCTTGATCTGCGGACTCTCTCTCCCTCTCTCTCCCTCCCTCTTTCCATTCTTGGCGAACTAATAGACGATAAGTGTGATAGGAACGCCCAGACACGCGGTGATCCCTTCCTTCCCTTGGTTCTCCCCTGGTCCTTCCTTTTCGTATTTCCATTCTTTCTCCCGTTCGCTGAAAACCCGTTGATCACCTCAAGTTCAGCTGATTGCCTTAGGAACTTTCACTAACTACTTTTCTGCCGCTTTCCCAAAAACCCGTCATGTCCTTGGGCAATAACAATACTCTACTTTCTAAGCAGAACTCTCTCCTTCCTTTGGAAGCTCTTTCTTTCTCTCACTTTCGCCCTCCTCGAAGTCTACACACTCTCTCCTCTTCCTGATCTTCTTCTCTCATTCAATCACTATCATTCCAGACTAACTGAGAATGTCTGATTAGGCGGTGCTACATCTCATCCTCCAATCAGTATTAATTTCATCGGTGTTCTCCACCTATTCTGACCCCCCGGTCCCTCTTCCCTCCTTCTGTCCTGCTCTTGCATCCATCTCTGTTTCCTTCTGACAGATCACTCCTTCTCTTCCTCTTCTTCCCTACTGGCTGTATACTCTCGCTCTGCACTTCCTTCTTCCCAATGACGTTCCAACTCGTTTCCTCCTTTCCACGCTTCAGTCCCCTTCTCCCTCTTGCTACTGTTATCGTTAACTGAGTCGAGAATGCGATTAGACCTTTGAAACGTTGAGATTAGAGAGTGTATTCATTCAGGAAGCGTCTTTCCCTCGTTCATCGAGGGACTCGAGAGGAGAGAGGATTCATCGAAGGATGAATGGGAAACACTGCACTGGAGACACCTGGTTCATACGCTTTCTCACCCGCTTTTTCGGAGCGGTAAGAAAAAGTGGAACTTAACGTTTTTTCTTTGTATTTTCTCTAGTGAAATTTAATTTATAAAGATAGCTGAAACACATTTCCATGCCAAATTACTCCAGTGAATAATGGGAAGAATAAGTGTATTCAGTGTGGTGATCTCGTTGTGAACCATGCCTGGAAGATGCTCATCGTCTCCACCATCCTCACCAGTCAGTCCACTCTCATTTGATGTCGCTGCTCTCAGGAATAATCAAACATTTGCAGTAATGGGAACGATCAAAGTTCCTCTGACTGATATGTCAAATAACATTGCTGACTTCACTCCTCCATCCGCCCCCTCGTTCACCGAATGGAGGGTCAGCTTGCACTTTGCATGAGAACTCTCTCTGATCTAGATTTGACGTTATACATGGAGTGTTGCCCTAATAATGCAATGCATTGCTAAATCTAGAAAGAACATTGAAAGGCTTTCCGGATCCTCAGAATGAAGTAGTGTAACGATTTTGTTCAGACCTCTCAGCAGTTCTTCGATGGGGGAATCCAAGCAAACACGATCTACGCCTTCGTGACAGCGAAAGATGGAGGGTCGATGTACAGAGTGAACACGATGGAGGAAGCAGTGAGGGTGAGTAGAGATACTTTCTTCTAACATGGAAGGAATTTCTCATCCAGGCACTCGACACGATCTCTTCTTCCTTCAAACTGCGAACTCCCGCTGGTTTTCTCCCATTCGAGGAATTCTGCCATGCCTTCTGCGTCATCAATGAACCAATTCGCACTTTCTACGTGAGTAAATAAGTTTATTCCATCACAAGCCATATCTCAGTTGGTAGAGGAGTAGATCCTTTGTTAGCTCACTGCTTTCCCATTGGCTCCAATAATTATTGATCCTGCTCGTCTTCAGAATGGGATGCGAATGCGGGAGGCACTGGGGAAGAATTCGACTGATTTGGACCTCGCTTATCCTGATTCCCATGTCATGGGCATGCGATCACACATGGACCCGTATCTATTCGGAGTCAAGGTACGAAGATCCCATTTTGAGAATCGGCAACTAATTGAGATGTAAATGCCAAGATTCATTAGAAGTACTTCAGATCGCAGTAAAGCGAAAGGGTCGAACAGTGGTCATTCCTACGTACGAAGCAGATGATCTCAACACTGAAGTAAGCAGTGGTCAAGCACAAGACCTTCCTAATTCCTAGTCATAACTCAATTTCTTGCAGAAACCACTGAAGAACAACATCCGCGAGTTCAAATTAGTCGTGTTGAACTTCAAATCGGAGTTGGACCCCTCAGTGAGCAAGAAAGCGATAGAGGAATGGGAAGGATCAATCGTCAAGTACTTCCAGAAGTAAGAGAACAAAAGTAGATCGATCGATAAGAAACTATTCTGAAACCACTTTGCAATTCACAGTACCAAAAGCAGTATAAATGGAATGAATAGATTAAATAGAAAACGTATTTCATAAATTAATTTGAGCGACTTCAATTCCTCTGTGGTGGACGTCACAATCTTCGCTGATTCGTTGATCACAGCAGAAGTAGTCCGATCGGGTCTCTCCCTCCTCCCCTTCCTTCTCGTCGGATTCTTCATCATGGTCTGTCCCTCCTCTCTCTTCCGATCTCTCATCTCTACAGGTCTCTTTCTCCGCCCTCTCCTTCACTGTATCTGGTATCGCCCTCAACCAAATGGGAATGAACAAGGTACGTCACATCATCCTCCCTCTTCGTCCTCAGTTGATCTTTGATCTATCAGATGTGGTTCGCCTTCTGGGGATGTTTAACTCCCTTCATGTCGTGTGGAGTTGGACTGGGTGGAATGCTATTGATCGGGATGAGGTACATTTCTTCTACAAACCGTCTCCTTCTACTGGGTGATCTTTGATCTCTGTAGATTCGGGACGATCCTCTGCGTGACTCCCTTCCTCATCCTCGCCATTGGAGTGGACGATGCATATCTAATGGTGAATTCATGGCAGCAGATTACCGCCTCTAGGTAGGTCATTCTCCTTCCTTGTCTGCATCTGATCTCTGATATTTGAAGACGATTGGAAGATCTTCGATCGACTACCCCCGAGAGGGAGTTACTGCATAGAATGAAGGAGATGCTAATCGAGACAGGCCCCTCCATTGCCATCACCACCATCACTAATGTACGCCCATCCTCGGTCTTCTTCAAAATTTTTAAACTGATCTTGCTGGCCCATCCCCTGGATGAACCTCCCATCTTCCTCATCAGGTGGCGGCATTCGGTATCTCGGCCCTCTCTGGTGCCCCTGAGATCCAATTGTTCTCGATCGGGAATGCAGTGTGCGTCTTCGTCGCTTTCTTCTTCCAGGTGATCATGAGGAGGGAGAGAAGGGAGTCAATCATCCTCCCCTTCAGTTGTCTGTCTTCGGGGCAGTCATGGTCATACTCGGAAGGAGAGAAATAGTGGACGAGTTCAGATCAAGGGCTGACTTCGATCTCTCAAGTAACAACAACAGAGAAAAGGTCGCAATTATCTTGATCGATCTTTGACCTCTGATAACTCTCAGAAAACGAATATTTTCGATCTAACTGCTCAAGTTGATGTCGTTCGCTTCGAGAATCGTAATAAAGGTGGTCTCACCGCGATTGCTCACAAGTACGGTAGTACAATTGATTTGCGTTGTAGGACACTGTAATCTCTGGCTACAGGGTCCTTCGCGCATACTGTAAGGTGCTGTCTGACAAAATGGCCGTCGCTATCGTAATGGTCGTGCTCTTTGTCTATCTCGCAGTTTCGGTAGTGGGAACATTCAGGTGATCAATCAATCTCATTCAATCGTATCCTTGCTCCTTTGCATCTGTCATTGATGATTACAGAATCAAGCCTTCCCTCAAACCAGAGAAGCTCTTCCTCAGTGATTCCCCTTTCGCCAAGGTGAGGATCCATTCATGACCCTCTTTGAACTGTGATCCGTGCAGTTGTTCGGCCACCGGCAGGAGTACATCCTTCCCAGCTACGGAGTTGCCTGGATTTACGTATTCAATCCCGGGAATATCTGGGATCCAAAGAGGAGGGCGTTAATCGATTCCATGGTCAGAACTATCCGTTGATCTGTTCGTGATCATTGATTGCTGCAGATTCATGATTTCGAGACAATGTCTCATTCCGTTGGACCATATTCAACCAAACTTTGGTTGAGAGATTTCGAGGAGTTCGCTAAGGTTATACTTGCATATTTTCGTTATCATAATATTAAATTGTAGGAAAATCCCGATCTACTTACTAGTGACATGGATTACGACTCAGATAGCGGCTCTACGTAAGTTAAAACAACATTCTCACCCACGTCTCCAACCATAGCTCAGTTGGTAGAGCGGGGGACTGTAGATCCTTGGTCACTGGTTTGAATCCGGTTGGTTGGAATTCTTTTGCTGTATTTTCAGGAAAGAGGCAACGAAATACGAGCAGTTGCAAGGGTTCATGTCTTGGCCAGAGAATTCGTATTGGAGGGGATTCGTGCAGTTCGAATCAGAGGATAAGATGGTGAATGGGTGAGTGGCTCCTTCTGGGTATTGGTAGAGGAGGAGTGCAGATCGGAACCATCAATCACTCGATTCGCATTCACAACTGCCTACAAGGGAGAAGATCTCAAGGATTGGGCCAATAGAGTCACCATACTCAACAAGTGGAGGGACATTGTCAAAACGGTAAGGGGAGCTACGGAAGAGACAGACCATTCGTTTCATTTACAGTACCCTGACCTAAATGTGACTGTGTACCAAGAGGACGCGAAGTTCCTGGATATCATCGAGACGATGATTCCCCAGTCATCTCAGTCTGCATTACTCACGTGAGAGGGAGAGAGGCAGATAGTGCATCCATCACGGAAGCATTCCTCTCAATGAGATCATCAATCCTAGTCTTCCCATTTGTATTCGATTCTCGTTGTATTCTACTTCGTAATCATCATCTGGGTGGAATTCCTTCCTCTTTCAGTCTCATCTCGATGTTCGCAGTCACTTCTCTCTTCATCTCGACTCCTCTCGTTCTCTTCACTGCCACTTTCACCATCGTCTCCACTAGCATCGGTATTCCCTTCAGATACATTCATGAAAAACATCAATTTGGAATATCCCCTCCCTAGAGAAGATGATTCTCACAGTGACTTATCTGATGCATTTGTGTGCAGGAGTGTTCGGGTTCATGGCATGGATTGGCACCGAGTTGGATCCAATTCTCATGAGTGCCACGATCATGGTCATTGGATTCTCCGTCGATATCCCCGCTCACATCGCGTATCACTACCATCAGACTGGTGAGAGAAGGAAGGGATAGAAGGGAGGAAGAAGGGGAGTCGGGGACTGGAAAGGAGAGAGTCTTCCCTTGCAGCTGCTCATTCTTCCGACGTGGTCGATCGATTGGAGCACACGATATCGAGGGTGGGATTCCCCATTGCACAGGTACTAGAGTGTCTCGACTCAGTCACAGATGGGTCTCCTCAGGCGTCTCTCTCAACAATCCTCTGTGTCAGCTCGCTCTTCTTCGTCGATCTTCACATGTCCACTGTACGCTTTTCACTTCATTCCATTCACAAAGACGTAGAAGAATAAAAGTAGGGGAAAATCAATAGCATCTCCTTTCCTCTGCAGATCTTCGCAACAACGATGTTGACTGTGGTTGTGATAGGAACAATCCACGGTCTCTTCGTGATGCCTGCCATATTCTCAGCTGCTTCTCATTTCTCGGAGTGGGCACGGTACGGATACAACCTTCCCATTATTGATCCAATTGGCGATCAACTCAGATTGCCCATATTTTTTGCACGACTTCTGCGAAAATCAAGAAGTGTGATATTAGGAATATTTTCTGATATCGTAATAACTCCCTGGTCCCTTGATTCTTCCCTTTGCAGTAGCTGCTTCGGTCGCCGAACCGCTTCCCTCGATATATCCTCTTCCTCCATGAGCGAAGGCAAACCTAGTCAGAGCTCCCTCGGAACTTCTGGATCCACTACTATCATGGTGCGATAGCGAGTACTGTAGTCTCCATCTATCACTGAATGGCTTCATTCGTCATTGTGCAAGTATGGTAGCAGCCCTAGAGAGTAGCTGCATCATCCCTTCTTCGTCTCTCCCTCGGCAAGTCATTCCACTACGGGTCACTCTTTCTTATGCGAGTTGTGCCAATGAAGTTGAACAGTTACGCATTACATAAATATGTTGATTGTCTATTCGAATATGAGTGCGTTCGTGTAAGAATCGCACTTTTCTCGGGAATGGCGGTACAGCAAAAAGAGACCCTTCGCGGTTTACACATTTTCTGATACCCCAAAGTGTCCTCTATCGATTTCTGTGTTTCAATAATTTTTAATTAATTAATTATCATAATTATGTATGCACAAAGTTTGACCGTTTCTCTTTTCTTTTTCATGCTACTCAGCTGAGATGAGCTCGATTCCAACGAAACTGGGGAATTAGGGCCTACTCGACATGGCGCATCGAACTGTGTCTTAGGATTATGCAAATTCGAATTTTTAAATTTTCATGAAAATTTCAAAAATTTATTTCTCAAAAATACGGCCGAACACATAGCTGGATTTTTGATATGTGGTGGCACTTGGAATGAACTACCTGAGAAAAAAATTTGGGCCGATTTGGATTAATCAGAATATGCTTTGTCCTTAAAAAACTGTGAATTACGTTTAGAGGGAAACCATTCATTCCGCGCCGCTCGCTCTACCCGCGCTGTCAGAAATGACTTTTTCAAATGAGTTGATTGGACAGACACAAATGTGTTTCACATTCATTTGTTATTCACGCTCGACGATCGAAGGCATGATCGATTATTATTGCTATGAATATGAATAGGGATCACAAGGTGGATAGCCTAAATCATCCCACAGGCCTAATTGTGTGGTTAATGAGTTCCTATGGGGCTAAATATGAGGTTGCTATCAATGTTTTTGTCACTCCGGGTGAGAGACGGGCGAGAGAGTGGATTGAGATGGACGAGAGGAAGCAGCAGGAGTAGCAACCGATGCGCATTTCGAAAAAAGTTTTCTAAGTTATGTCGTTCACAAAACAATCTTATGCCGACCTACTTAGTGGAAACGTTTACCATCGGGCCAGGGCTATATCGAACGGGAATGGAAAGCGCTTTCGAATGCTTTTGTGAGCGAATGATTTGGTTGCGAACATTTTTTCGAAATGCGCATCGGTTGCTACTCCTGCTGCTAACTCTCGTCCATCTCAATCCACTCTCTCGCCCGTCTCTCACCCGGAGTGACAAAACATAGATATCAACCTCATATTTAGCCCCATAGGAACTCATTAACCACACAATTAGGCCTGTGGGATGATTTAGGCTATCCACCTTGTGATCCCTATTCATAATCATAGCAATAATAATCGATCATGCCTTCGATCGTCGAGCGTGAATAACAAATGAATGTGAAACACATTTGTGTCTGTCCAATCAACTCATTTGAAAAAGTCATTTCTGACCGCGCGGGTAGAGCGAGCGGCGCGGAATGAATGGTTTCCCTCTAAACGTAATTCACAGTTTTTAAAGGACAAAACATATTCTGATTAATCCAAATCGGCCCAAATTTTTTTCTCAGGTAGTTCATACCAAGTGCCACCACATATCAAAAATCCAGCTATGTGTTCGGCCGTATTTTTGAGAAATACATTTTTGAAATTTTCATGAAAATTTAAAAATTCGAATTTGCATAATCCTAAGACACAGTTCGATGCGCCATGTCGAGTAGGCCCTAATTCCCCAGTTTCGTTGGAATCGAGCTCATCTCAGCTGAGTAGCATGAAAAAGAAAAGAGAAACGGTCAAACTTTATGTATACATAATTATGATAATTAATTAATTAAAAATTATAACACAGAAATCGATAGAGGACACTTTGGGGTATCAGAAAATGTGTAAACCGCGAAGGGTCTCTTTTTGCTGTACCGGCAGGGGTGCGACTCTTAGGCGAGCGCACTCATATTCGTTGTCCTCACAGGATACCGCACTTCAGTTATCCTTAGAGAAACAAGTATAAGATAGTCTTCCAAACACGTGATGGTGGTTTGATCCATTCTTGCGTGTGCTCCTCCCCTCCCTTCCTCCTCTCCCTCTCTGAATCCACAGGAAGTGTAATGGAGAGGGGCGAGTATCCATGGTGAGATTCCCAACCAAAGAGAACGACAGAAGGGGCGAGAGAGAACAAGAGGGAACAGAGATGAAGATGAAGAGGAAAGGTGCCAAAAGGGACTCCCCTCCAGTAGATACTGCATAGCAACACTACTAACTCCCACCTATCTCGGCCCTTCTCTTTTCTCTCACTAATCTCTTCCATCCTAACAGTCTCTGACTTTCTCTCCTCTTCCTCCTCTATCCATCATCTCTATTTGGTGCTGGTTCTGTTTCCGAACATCGACCAACAATAGACAGACAAGAGAGACAGTTAGGACTGAATACCACACTAAGTCTCATATCCACATTCATCTAGAGATATCACTTCTAATCCCGATTCTTCTCTTGTCCTCCTTCCTCCTCCCCCCCCCTCTCTCTCTCTTCACAAACGTCTAATTTGCCGTCTCCAGCTCTCTTTTCGGGGCTTTCTCCACTCATTTTCCGCTCCATTTCTTCCTTCCTCATTTTCTTCTATCCTTCATCTTCTGAAGTCCTTTAATCCGGCTCTGGCTGGAATCCAACTTTACGCTTCTGATCTACCATGATAGGAGAGTCAGCATTCAACACTCTATCGATGGCTGATCCATTCGCCGGATCCATCGGGGGGCTAATTCCCGGCTCGAACAGCCGACTCGACCAACTGAATATGACCCAGCAGCAGATGCAGGTATGGGAGAGATCCGGGTAGTAAACGATGGCTGTGGTGATTGCAGGATGATGGAGTGTGGGTGATCACCTCCAGCTTCACCATATTCACCATGACAAGTGGTGAGAAGCACTAAGTGACGGCCCCGTGAATTACCCGGTCTTCCGAAGTTCAAAGAGGGCCATTGTGTGGGGAATTGCATGTGAGGGGAAGAAGGGAGAGGGCGAGTGGAGGGAGTGTAATTTGCTGGCTGAAATTGGAAGATGAAAAGTGTGAATTGATTACATTCGTTGATGTCTTTATAAGTGAATGGTGAAACCTTTCAACCGTTTTCATCAGGCTTTGGTCTTCTGGAGAGTGGGAGAGTCTCATCGAAGGATGAAGTGAACATAATGGTCAAGAATGTCATCGACGTCATCTTCGGAGGTGAGAAAGAATTGGATCTTCCTTCGAGGATCATACATTTCCCTTTGTGGGAATGATGACTCATTTTATGAATCTTGATTAAGGTCTTTCCTACTGGATGTTTGGCTTCGGAATGACATTCGGTGACTCTTATCCCAATCCATTCATAGGAATTGGCAAATTCTTCTTCGACCCAGATGAGAAGTTCGGCTACGTACAGGTTGGTGACGAAAAGGAGAGGAGGAAGAAGGAGAGAGGGGGTTCTTGCAGGGATGGAACTACGCTAACTTCATCTTCCAAATGAGTTTCGCTACCACCACCAGTACCATCGTGTCGGGTGAGGGGGAAGAGGAGGAGAGAGATGGACTGAACTATGAAACATTATCTAAGTCATTGTGCGATTGCAGCGGGAATGGCAGAGCGAATTCGACTGAAAGCGTACATCGTCATTTCGTTCATGCTCTCGGTACTCCCCTCTCTTCTTCCCTTTCCACTCCTCCTTCAGGTCGTCCATTCGATCCCTGCCCATTGGGTGTGGTCTGATCAAGGATTCTTCTATCGACTGGGAGTCATCGACTCTGCCGGATGCTCTGTGGTAAGGACAAGATGTATTTGTGGCTGTGTATCTACCTATGCAGTGTTCTTCCAAACTCGTTTCCTTGCTTCTCCGTTGTAATTGCTTGTCTCCACTCTCTCATGGTGCAGGTGCATCTGGTTGGGGGAATCTCCGGTCTCGTGGCCACTCTCTATCTCAAACCACGACAGAATCGATTCGGAGACAAGGGACAACAGCAGTTGAGCAACCCCACGAATGCTGTACTCGGTGAGAAGAGAGCAATGCACCTATAGACCGAGCTACGATTCGTTCAAACGCGATACTTTAATTAATTGGACGAATAATGTGCAGCTGAAAATACAAGATAATAAATTGTGGGTAATGGGTCATTGAAGGTACCTTCATGCTGTGGTGGGGCTGGCTTGCTTTCAACACTGGTTCAACCTACGGGGTCAGTAAATTCAAGTGGAGACTGGCGGCGAGGTACGTGCAGGGAGGGAGATTGCCTAGTGATGATGTAATAATTGCAGATCGGCCGTGGCCACTTTACTCTCTTCAGCAGGGGGAGGAATGACCATCGTCCTCTTCTCTTTCCTCCCTCAATTCACTGACAGGAAGATCAAGGTTCCTTCCAGATCACACCTCTCTTCACCCATCATCGTCTTAGAAATGCAATATAATGTTGCAGGTAGACATGCTCATCGATGGTCTTCTGGCCTCTCTTGTATCAACAACTGGTCCGTTCTCTTTCCCAATCTACCTCTAATCTTTGATCTCTAGCTTCTTGTCTCTGCATCGTCCCTTGGCATTCACTAGTGATCGGTATCATCGGAGCCCTCCTCGCCCTCCTCTCCTATCCCATTCTGGAGAAAATGCAGGTTTGCAATACCTACGGATTCTCATATTCCCGATGGGATTCTTGTCGTACAATTTTTCTTGTTATCCAACCCTCTCCATAGTCTATTTTTACATAATTTGAAGAAAAATCGATTAATAATAATAAGTGCAGTTGGATGACCCGGTGGGAGTTGTGCCCGTGCACGTGATTGGATCCACTTGGGGAATGATCGCTGTCGGAATATTCGCCGAGAGCGACAAGTACAGCGTAAGATTCGATCTGCCCCTTCGATCTCTGATCTTTGATCTCTCAGCACGAAGTGACACGAGGCAGGAATGGACTCTTGTACGGTGGCGGATTCAAACTACTCGCCTTCCAAGTAAGTGCGCAGATCCAAAAGGGAATCTCACCATTCATCTTCAGTGTCTTGCTGTACTGACTGTCTCCGCATGGTCTGCCCTCTGCACTATTCTCATGCTATTAGTGAGTGGAAAGATGAAAGATGAGAGGTGGAAGTTCTCTCTAGACACTTCACCATTCTCCCATCGGTCTGCGAGTGGAGCAATGGGAGGAGGAATTGGGAGCAGATCTGAGGGAGCATGGATTGGCAGGACACAACATTGCCAAGTACAAAGTGGAGAAGAAACTGACTACGCAGTGAGTTGATGAGGAGGAGAAGAGGGAGGATAGAAGCCATACATGATTATTCCAGATCGTTCACGGCAGTTATGAAGGCGATAATTCGATGGAAGAGAATAACAAGGGAAGGAAGGCTGAGGAGGTTCCCTCGTTACTATTTCCTCCTTTAATTAGATGTATTGAAGAGAACGACGAATTGGCCCCGCTCAACCCAGTCGATTGCCAACCAATGGCCACATTAATGGAATAGGAGCATATAGGAGGAATAAACGTTAGTTCAGCAGTATATAAGAGAGACTATCTGAGAGGATCGAGCAATTTCACCTATGAGCCGTACAGCAAAAAATAAAATTCCTTGAAAATAGGTCCCTAGGGCTACTTTTTCACGTAGATAAAGAAAATCGACCTTAGAAAGCCGTATCTCTGACCCCTCATTCTCTGCATTGCGCCGAAGTGGGCGGTCGGTTTTTGAAAATTTTTTTGGAGCTTCCAAACTCCATAACCAGATAGTAAATCTGAAAGATCTCGACGAGATAAGCATTTTTATTGTTGGAAGTTAAGGGCTAGCTTATCTGTGAAAAAAGTTACGGTCATTTAAATTTTTAAAGTGGCCGTCCTGGAAAATTTTATTCCATAGGGGGGATTTTAGATATGATCGTTAAATTCCCCGTGAAAAAATACCCCTTGTAGTAAAATTGCAGCGAAAAATATTGTCCTGACGGGGGTCAAATGGTAAACCGAACCCCTCGGACTTGAACGATTTCGAACGAAAAAATCGATTTTTTGCGGAAATCTTTTTTAGATCGACTTATCGTGAACTGTGATGTGGAAATTCGGATTCTACGAGTGAAAATACGCCAGAAAATCTATATCTCGTGAAATTCTGTGATATCAAATTTTTCGACCCTAAATGCTCCTATGGCTGGAATTTTAGGGAAACAATTTCACACCTTTGAGGCCGAGAAAGTTGGAAAATTTGATATCACAGAATTTCACGAGATATAGATTTTATGGCGTATTTTCACTCGTAGAATCCGAATTTCCACATCACAGTTCACGATAAGTCGATCTAAAAAAAGATTTCCGCAAAAAATCGATTTTTTCGATCGAAATCGTTCAAGTCCGAGGGGTTCGGTTTACCATTTGACCCCCGTCAGGACAATATTTTTCGCTGCAATTTTACTGCAAGGGGTAGTTTTTCACGGGGAATTTAACGATCATATCTAAAATCCCCCCTATGGAATAAAATTTTTCAGGACGGCCACTTTAAAAAATTTAATCCCCGTAACTTTTTTTCACAGATAAGCTAGCCCTTCACTTCCAACAGGAAAAATGCTTATCTCGTCGAGATCTTTCAGAGTTACTATCTGGTTATGGAGTTTGGAAGCTCCAGAAAAATTTTCAAAAACCGACCGCCCACTTCGGCGCAATGCAGAGGATGAGGGGTCAGAGATGCGGCTTACTAAGGTCGATTTTCTTTATCTACGTGAAAAAATAACCCTAGGAACTTATTTTCGTGGAATTTTATTTTTTGCTGTACGGGTGTATGTGAATCCGCTCAGATAGTCTCTCATAAAGCTAAAGTAAAGCCATCTTGTAGCAATGCCACGACAAGCAACAGCAGATAACATCAGGATTCACCCTGTAAGGAATGAACAAGGAAGAAGGCGAGTTAAAAGATGACAAAAGAGATAGCAGCGAGTGGTTTCGATCCACCGACCTCTGGGTTATGGGCCCAGCACGCTTCCACTGCGCCACGCTGCTAATGCGGGCAGGTGTCCAAACAGGCCATTTCAGGATGAGTCTCGAACCTTATGTAAATGCATGGCAAGAAACAACGACGCCTCGTGGTTCAATCCACTCACCACAGTTCGAAACTGTCAACGAGGAATTGTAAATATCCAACCATGAATATTCGACTATCACGAGTTTATACAAACAAACGGATATGATAAAGATCTCGAATCGGTAACAATATTCCCGAGAATTTATAATGCTAGCACGATCAGTGATGAAGAAGTAAAAGAGGGAGGGACATTTCTCTCGCTCTCTCATGAGATTTCCATGCTGTGCCTCTGCCTAGCAACGCGTTGCCATCGAGAGTGACCAGTGGTCCTTCCATTCCGTTCCCTCCCTTCTCTCTCGTTTCCCTCCTTCCATTTCATTCTCACTCTTTCTCTTCATTCCCTCGTAGTATCCGACCCTGGAGAGAAAGCGATGTGAAGACACTCTGAACCTTCATTATGTCTTCAACTGTTGTGAGTGGCGTGAAATTCTTCAGATTATTTTCTCTTTCCTTCCTTTGAGCGATCTTCGCTCATCTTCGAGGTTCTTCTGCACATAAATCGTCCTTTCTCGTGCATTTTCTTCGTGGTCATGGTTATTCTCATGGCTTACAAAGGTATTTATAGTTGCTTTGTGATTGTCGAATTGACAACATCGATTATATTTCCGTCTGGTCAATGAAAGTGAAACTTAAGTCAAACTCATCCGAAACCAATATAAGCTTGAGCCATTTCTTCTGCTTCTGTTAGAAAGGTTCTGTCGTAACCAGATAAATAAAAATATGTCAGGCTTATACGAGTCTCGATGGTATTCATTCTGAAAGGAAAGCCTTCTCCGTTGAGGTTCCGTCCTTCCCTATGCCAGTCACGTGTACACGGTGGAAGTACTTCTCCTGCTTCTCTTCGCTCCCATCGAAATGCTTCGATTCGCATGGGGTATCAACTCACTATCCCCCCCCCCTCATCATCATCATCATCTGCTCTTCTGAGGTTCTCGTGGTAATCTGACTGAGACCTCTGCCTTCGTTTCCTTCTTCGTCCTTCTCTCCATTGCAAACATCGCCCTCTGTGTCTATCTGGGAGTATTCCAGTCCTTTGTTCTCCTCATCGAAGAGGTCACTCACCTAATTCTTCTGTCTCTATGCAGTTTGTTCCTTTCCAGATTCTTCTGTGTATCCAATTCGTTCTTCTTATCTTGGAGACTCTCATAGGAGTCACTCTAATCGCCACTCTCTCCAGGTAGACCAAAGATCAACTGAGAGACTGAGTACAACATATTTCAGACCTCGATAGTTCTCTGCTGTGAGCTTACGAGATTACCTATCTGTATAATCCCATATTTTTGTTCGATAAACAAATTTCCTATGCAAATTAATTTAAACTGGATAACTTGTCCATTTGTTCTATTGGATCCCTCTCCTCCTTCCCTCTCTCCTCTTTCCATTCATTTCTACCCCTTGCCCTCGTCCTCGACGGTCGTCAGGAACCGTCGTTCCATTCGAGACCAATTTGAAAAGCTCAGGTGAGCAGTACCATCTGTCCCTATTACGTGCTCTAGTACTGGTCTACAGTATCTCCTGTCCCCTACCGTACCCACCATAGTCTCGCACGGAACGCAGCCGTTCCAGTGAGTCGCCGATCGATGTCAACCGCTGTGAAAACCGTGAATACCGCAACTCTCTTGAACACTGTGAATAAAGCTGCCAAGCCTCAGAACACCCTCCCGTACTGTTTAGAGTACTACTTTCTTCAGGCTACAGTACCAATACCATGCATTTCCCTACTGTAGTTCCTCACCAGCTACCGTATCCTACCGTAGTCTCTATACAGTATGGCTGCTCCTGCCGCTGCTCCTCCGCCGATGCCCAAGGAGATCGAAATTACTCCGGAAGGAGTCACTTTCTACTGTGGAAATGCTGGCAAGTGCGATATCCGAAGCTCTTGAATAGTCGATGATTTAGTGCAGGATCCATAAGTACCGTGTCCATTGCAGTCTACATACTGCGACATCAAAATAGCAAACAAAGCAGCGAAACGAGCGTGCTTCAAGGTGATTCGCCTGTCAGTCTTCGATTGGTGTACCGTAATCTCAGATCCGATGCACCTCAGCAAGTGTGTTCCGAGTGCAGCCTCCAGTGGGATTCGTGCCCCCTGCGGGTGCTCTCACCGTCCGTCTCTGGTTCCAGAACAGACGATTCATCGTGAGTCCCCCCTCCTCGCCTTCTCATCCCTCCTTCAGGAATCGACGAAGCACTACTTCGCCGTGCACGTCATCTTCAACGACGCCGCCAAGATGCCCACTGAAGTCTTCGACAAGAGTGCCAAGGCAGAGGGTGATCCATATCCTATCGAGTACCGTAACGCTTTCTTCCCTTCAGGAGTCAAGCGTCTTGGAGTGGTCTTCTCGAAGGCGGTTCCTCCTGCAGCTGCACCGGGTGCGGCTGAACTCCAAGCTCCCAAATCCCTCATGGGCGCGCCTTCCATCATGCCGGGAGCAGCATCTACGATGGCTCCAGTGAGTCAGGCTCCGGCCCCTCCTGCCGCCCCTCCCGCTGCTGCAGTTGCTGCAATCCCGCCCCCTGTAGCTGCCAAATAGACTACTCACTTCTACATGATAAATTCCTTGGTCGGGCGAACGAATTATGCATAATACATTGTTTAATTATTTCATAAATCACAATCGGTCAATATTAGTGTTATGGATATGGCTACAGTATATATCGGGGAGGGAATGGACAAGAATAGATGCGTATTCAATGGTGTATCGTAATGGTATAGATGGGAAGGGAGGAATGGCACTACTCCATAAAGGAAGAAAGAACATCAAGAGATCGAAGATCACTCGTTGCCTTGAGTGCCAACGAAGGCGACGATGTATCCCTTAGAGGCCATCACTGATCTTCGTCGAACCCACACTGTGTATCTGGAAGGAGTTACCACTAGGAAGAGTAGGAGAATAACTGAACTAATTCATTTATTGCTAACATTAAGGTCCATAACAGACTTCGTTATCAATGCTCGATGATATCTTGTTACGAGAAAGATGACAGATCACTTCTCCCACCTGACAGTCCACGTGGGTTCGAATAGATCCGAGCAGAGAGGAGTCTCCTCATTGAGAGTGCAGAACGAGTGGAACACCTGATTACAACACTCATCGTTGTGAATACAGAAAAGTAAAGAATGGAGGTATTAGGTTGGTGCATAATTTTCGTTACAAGGAACTTTGCAAAATTGCTGGCAAATACTTCACATGTATCAAACCGCGCTTTGGTATTATTTGAGACAGTGTTAGGTGAAAACAACGCTTGATATCTACCCGATCGATGCAAAGCCAGACCGCCGAGCAACAATGGTCACTGAAAATTGCCAAAATTACCATGTTTTCGGTCTTTCAGCAAAAATCATCGCAAAACTTAAACGAATTCCAAGCAACTCCCACCCTTCTGAGAAACTAATTAGTAAGGGTGGATGCTTCCATTGAACACGTGAAATCGGAGTTTCGGACATCCACGGATAACTAATAAAGCGAATAATACCAATTTCGTCGTTAACATTTGAGGCTTTAACGCATGATTGCGAAATCTATTGAATGGAATGAGGAATCTTCACCAACTTTCTGTGGTAGCATCCACATGATAAGTACTTCAGGTTACGTTTCATTTGAGACCTCAAGGGAAACGTAACAAAAACTCCTTGTGAATATAACTGTAATCTGCAATTTTCAGTTCCTCACAATTTCGGAATAGGTGGCTATTTTGTCAGATCGGTTTTGGCTGATGGCGATACCTCGCTATATTAGAATAGCTGGTCAACATACTTCACAAAAATGGTGTTGAAGCACCGCAATTATTGCTACGCCAAGAGTATCAATCAATTGAAAAGTTCATAAAAATTTTCAATTCTCAGACTTTGGAGCGATGTCTCATCGGTATTACTGATTGATGAGGTGCGATTCAATGTGCGCTATGTTGAGTACATATGGACTAATACTACAAAAGAAACCACATGTGGATTGCTCAAGACCGAAGCAAGATAGTGCTTGAAAACTTTAATCGTGATTTTGTAAGAAAATTATGCACCAACCTGATAGATTAGGATCAATAGTCGTTGTACAAAACGTTAGACATTCAAACATTTTTAGTAGAATAGATAAAATCCTCAATCTACCGTATTCCGCCGCCTACCGTACCTCTCTGGTAGGGAATGGGATTGGGTCGTTGTGAGTGAGAAGTTGCACGTCGTGGTTCTTCGCGTACTCCTGAAACGATTCCGAGTCTTTCCGATCGATGGTCGACTACCGTACCTGCAGTTCTGGAGGGACTACGCAGCAGCCATCGATTCGGAGGTGATCTACAGTAGGACGAGTGTCCACCTGAATGGTATTGTACTATGGTATTGTACTAATCTGTTTGCATACCTCATCACAGAGTGTCTGCAGTTGATTGAGAGAGAGGTCGGATACTCCGAGGGAAACGACCTCGCCTGATTTGATGAGAGACTCCAGAGAACTCCACAACGGCTGCAATTATTGCATTCCACGTTGAATAGGCAATGCATGTGATTCAAATGTTGAATATATATCGACTACAGTATAGTATTATGCCATAACCCAGGAGTCAGTAATGCAATTGAAAGGGAATAGAGGAGTAAACTGACGAGTAGTTGTTTGATCCATCTCTTGTTCTCCTCCTCCTCAGTCTCTCCCTCGACTATCTCCAGTTCGGGGAAGGCAACGATAAGCAACTCGATCGAAGTTGTCGCCAGTTGTTCCTGCCACCCAACTCATTCCAATATACACTGTGATGTCGTCGAATAACGAGACCATAGCCCTCCTAACAACATAAAATCTCCGTCACAATATTCATTACAACTCTACTCGAGTGCCTTCCGTACCTTGAGCGCATCCACTGCCTCCTTCAGTTCGTGTTCGCACCACCGAGAGAGGAACAGCTGTAACAAATATGTAGTGTACTGTAGCTACCGTAATCGCACACCTTCATGGTGATCTTGAGATCGTCTCGCTCGTACTTGTCAATGTGAGCATTGTCACACAGAAGGAGTGTCCCGTTGTTTCTGGAAAATGATTAGATAGAAGAGAAAATGCAAATTGAATATTCACTCAAATCGAGGTTGGGAAAATCGTGCACACAACAAATCTGACCTGAAATCGGTTGCAGCGGGAGTGGAAGCTAGTTGGATCTTAAGACAAGCAGAGAGTTCCTCCGCTGACGAGGAAAATCTGAAGAATGATAATAGAATGATAAAAAGAGGGATATCACTCAATATTTGTGAATCCAAGCGAGATCAATTGAAGAAGAGGCAAATCAAGAATTAATCAAACCTTTTGAGCTTGAGCTCATTGTATGCATTGATGTTGCCCGTATGGAGACGGAAGGATTGTAGGTCACGGAACTTCTCCAGAAATCCACTCGGACACGCCATTACTTGTGGACTGCAACTGATCGAATGATCTACTAAATTGAGAGTGATCTCACAGAAATCCCGAGATTTTGAGGCGACGTGAAGCGCGAATTCCCGAATTTACAAGAATAGATTGACACATTTCACATATGAATGCGAGAAATACCAAGATGATTAGATACCAAAGAAAAATTTAATGCTAATGAGGAGAAGAAATTTACACATATCTATGTTGGAAGATGATATTGAAATGTGCGTGATTGCACGAGAGATTTAAGGGAGAGAGAGAAACAACGAAACAGAGTGAGAGCGAGACGGATTGCTATAGTGAAGGAGAATGAGAAGGAGACTAAGCGCTAGCCACAGACTACAACACAGAAACTAGACTAGATGAAAGCAGTCATCATTCTACTCTCTGTCTCTTTTTGTCATCTGATGCTGGCTAACTACACCACCGATTTCGAAACTTCGGTATTGAGAAAACTAATCTCATTTGAAAAGTGATTCCAGTATAGTATAATACTGCAGTAAAAAAACGTTTCAACGTGACATCGAAGAATAGACAGGAAATAATTACAATTAATTTGAAGTTCTGAACATTTATTTAAATTAAATTTGAGTTCTCAAATTTTAAAATTCAGAATTTGAGCTATTATTTGACTAGGGAAAGCCAGAAGTTCAGCCGGTTTAAAGGTTTATACCCAAATTAACACCATTTAGTGTGCGCACTCTTAGCACCGGTGTGGTGTACTCGCGCCGCCGGTTATTTTTGTTTTTTTGCCGAATTTCGCCTTGTAAGCAAGTGTTCATGTAATTACTCCCTCAAATTTTAGATTAGAAATGAACGGGAAACGTACCCGCGCCTGTGCGAAAGCTGTGGACTATGCTGAAACTTCGATGGACGAAAAAAGCGTGAGATTTTCGTTTCTGTGCCTTTTAGTCGTGTTTCCTCACGTGTTATTATCAATTTCGTATCATTAGATGGTTATCGGGTCCATGCATTTTATAATTTATTTTTGCAGAACGATATGAATAATATGGCCACTCCGCTTCCTGCTCAATTTTCTCCCACCAAGCTCGCTCGAATGGTTTGTATTCTTTAACTTTTTTTTCCATTCTACTTAAAGTTGCCCAGCAAGTACTAAATTGACTTCCTATTTTTTATCCATCATTGAATAGCCAATGGCTGAATTAGTTGAGCAAGAATATACACAAAACGCGAAAAAATCAATTATAGCCTCAGGCGAAGGCTGAAAAGGATCAGGGTGAAGTTGGCTGATCCCGCGCTCTCTTTTTTGCATAATCTCTACACGCAATGCGCGCATAATGCGTCGCGCCTTGAGATCAGGGTTTCTCCTTATTGGGCAACTAAGTAATCGTCCATTCAGCTCGAAGATCTCCAGAAGGAAATTTCGAAAGCTCCCGATACGGACAAGATCCGTCTCGAATTGAAGGGATTCGATGTGAAGGTGACTGTGAATGATATAACGCCATTCATGAGAGAATCGAGCTAAAATTGCCATTCCTGGGAATGGAGCTGAAATCGTGAAATGAGTTGTACCCGACTTCGGGCACCCTGAGGCATGTGTGAGTGTTCCCTGAAATCTTTTTGTGCACACTTCATTTTGGAGCTCCCTACGTAGGGTCGGATATCGGGAGGTACGACATTTCCGCAGCCGACATTTCCGCAACGGAGACAGAAAGAGTAGCAACTTGTGAGTTGTTGCGTTGTTACCAGTATATGCTCCCATACCTTTGCATATACAATTCTTGTTGCCAGGCGATATTTAGTTTCAAGGTATAGGGTTTCATGGAAATCACTAAACCACGAACCCCTATACGTTGATTTGGAGTGAAACTCAAGATCACCTGGAAATAAAATTTATATATGCTTATGTATGGGAGCACACACTGGTAACAATGCAACAACTCCCAAGTTGCTACTCATTCTGCCAATGGAATGGTACTCCGTTGCGGAAATATCGTACCCCCGGATATCGGCATCACCCACTTTGAGAGCGGTTTTCTTGGATACGGTGTAAGATAGAACAAAATTGACCTTTGAGTGACCCCGACTCATTTTTTCAGCTCTATCGATCTATACAAACCATTTTCTATAAAAACTCATTTTTAAGAGGGGTACAGTGTAGGTCAATTTTCTCAAAAATATAGGTAAAGCAGCAGCTCAAATTTTCACAGTAGATGCAGCTCAGCGAGAGCTCTCCAAGGAATGGTTTGCCAAAAAATGCGGACACGATGGTGAGAGTTTCGCCATTTTAACTTCGTCTGGATCGTTTGAACTTTATTTTCAACAAGCGATTTCTTTTCACACCTCACTTTTCGAAGAGCGCGGCCAAAAATGATTGATTTCTAGTCGCAATCCTTGTAGAAAATAAAGTTCAAACGATCCAGACGAAGTTAAAATGGCGAATCTCTCACCAGCGTGTCCGCATTTTTTTGGCAAACCACTCCTTGGAGAGCTCTCGCTGAGCTGCATCTACTGTGAAAATTTGAGCTGCTGCTTTACCTACATTTTTGAGAAAATTGACCTACACTGTACCCCTCTTAAAAATGGGTTTTAGAGAAAATGGTTTGTATAGATCAATAGAGCTGAAAAAAATGAGTTGGGGTCACTCAAAGGTCAATTTTGTTTCATCTTACACCGTATCCAAGAAAACCGCTCTCAAAGTGGACGATGCCGATATCCGACCCTACGCAGGGAGCTCCGAAAAGGAGTGTGCACAAAAAGATTTCGGGGAACACTCATACAAGTCCCGAAACCGGGTAGAACTCATTTCACAATTCCCATGATCAACTCGATTATCTCATGAGAGGCGTGATATGTTACTTCTGTACTTCTAAAGTATATTATATTTTTAGACATATCGATAGCCCGTTAATTGTAGTTATTAGGATGCATTTCAGAGTGTCACAACGTACGAGGAGTACTCTCGTATGAGAGATGCGATTATCGAGAAGACTGGTCATCCGGATACCTTCGATGAGGGAGGTCGTACTGCCCTCAACGTCGATGCAGCAGCGATTGCTGGTAGGTATAATTGTACACAATTTTATTTGTTAATATATTTATCTAAATTAAAAATTTATTTAATTGCAAAATTTGGCAGGAGCGAAGATGGTGATCGACAACGCCCGCAGCACTCGCTCATTCAGCAAGAAGTGAGATTACTACGCATGTTGATATCTGTAACCATTTATTTTATAAACATTTCTCGTATACAGACTGCTCGCTACTTCTGGAGTGAATGAGGATGATATCCTCTACAAGGGACTCTCGCACTCTGGCACTGAAGGAAAAGCAGCCAAGGCTATCAACGAGTTAGAAATTATAACGAAATTATGAAGCAAATACCGAGAATCATTTTTCTTCTTTTTTGAAATATTTTTATTGGATGGTGGTGAACATTTAATCAAACGCATGATCAGGTAGTTAACAGAGCTGAAATTGCAGTAACCGCAAAGCATCGCTGGTGGAATCACTTGTGGACTTCCAGAAGCAAATTCAATTCAAGATGAATGTTCTCAAACACATCGACAAGGACTCTGGCATTAAACAGAACAGTGTGTCTCTTACCATCTCTTTCAGTTGCTTTACCGATTTCTAAACCATTTTTATTGCTACTTTATCAATTACTAGCGTGGTTAGGCCCCAGCCTTCGGCGGGGGCTCCCGTGCTAGCGGGATAGTTTCCGCAATCACTCTTGACGAAACTTGTTTACGCGCGCTCTCTCACCCTCTCCCGACCGATTTCGCATTCCGAACAGGCGGAGGCACACACAGACACAGTACTTTATGTATAGTTACAGACTATAGACTATTCAAGAGCGTAATAATTGTGAATAATTTGGATCTTGAGGGATTGGTCGTGTGATCTCGAAGTCGGACGGCCCGATTACTCGTCGTGGAAAGAATGAAGAGACCTCGGAGAATACCGTGCTGAAGGGTGAGGGAAACGGAATGCTTTGAACGGCTAGTGTTGAAATATCTTGATAGATTTATAATTCACTATTCTAGGGAAGCGCAAAAATCCGACGAAGGATGTGCTTAAGACCCCCAAGCAGAGTCAGGAGTTGAATCCCCTCGATGACAAGAGAGTAAGTTGTGGTATTTCGCATTACTTTCTCATGAGTTTTTAGTGATTCTAAGATGCTCGTTTCACATAGTTCTATATATCCCCTTCAGATCTACGACGAGTACGCGTGCAATATCGCCTCCGAACTGAGAGAAGAGAGGAAGAAGAGGAGGAGAACCGCCCCCATTCCCTTCAACATAAACCTCCTCGATGACATGGACGATGAAGATAACTAGACCTTGACTGATCAACTCTAGCAGTTTCTGTACAAAGTGTATCCTGTCCAGTACTCTTGATCTCACGTGCAACGATTCCAGATTGCCTTCATTCGCCTTGTGTTTCATCTTTTATCTTACAGCATGGTCTCATTTTGAAAGCATTTCTCAATCTTATTGACATTTCAAAACTCGATTAGAGGGGTTCCCTTCTCTATTTAACCGCATCATAATCATGCCCAATAATATTCACCATTTCATCATTTGTTTAAAACATATTCACCATTCACTTTTCTTTCTTCCGATGTCAAATGATTCCCTGTTTTACTCGTATCATGTCCATTCTGTAAATTCTCGTTCACAGAACGACTGATGATAAACAATTCATGCTGTGAAAGCCTGCTATCATACAATAATCATCGGCTCGAAACCGTGAGAAATACCTGATTCGATACTAGATGGGGAGGGTGAGTGTCCTTCTGAGGATGCGTGATGTTGTGCTGGTCGCATTGTGTTCCTTGGTGGCTGCAGTGAGGACAGATGCTAACTTCGAAGATATCAGATGCAGATGTGTATGTCCAAGCACGCAGTGAGTACACCTCTTACCACTCGACTTGATTATGAAAAGGATAACTAGACAGGCATTGCGAGTACTATTCCACTCTAGGTATTTCATCGGCGAGAATCACACGGATGCAAGCGACAATCACAGGAGATTCTACACAATGACCAACATGAACCCTAATAAGTGGTGAGATCCCCCGTTTACGAGATATGCCTATCCTAGATATAAGTGCCCATAATTTGGGATGTTGAGCGTACGCTGTGATTGTGTTCCACCGAAAGGCTGCCGTCGAAGTGGATTTTGATTGCAGCAATGCGTTGACAGTAGTGGCGAAGGAAGTGAAGTCAGTGATCGACGAGACTCATCTGGACGCTTTCCTCGCCAATTGCGAGTGCAGACACGAATCGAGGAACATGGTGCTCATCAAGGTCAGTCCCACTACTCGCAACCTACCAATTCCGTTTCCTAGTCTGAAAAGTGAAAAGGTAGTCTGTAATGATGCGATGACAGTTTAATAGAGTTAGTAGTGTATCCTTCTCCAGGTGGTCGTCATCTTCGTGATGTGCCTCATCGGTCTTCTGGTTGCCTACATGACCTTCCTCGTCTTCGTTGATCCTCTATTGAGGGCGAGAGGATTCGGATCAAGTCAGTTTCGACATAGCATTCTTCTTTCGATTTTGTGAGAATTACTCATGAATATTATTCTGATAAGAGAATATTGCAATGTTCTTAATCCGAATATTAAATATAATACATAACTATGGTTGCCCTCAGGTTCTGGTGGCTTCAACTACCGCCATCAGAGCAACGAGATCGAGGCGAATATATTCGCTGCGAATCAAGGTGGGCAAAGAGGTATATATAGTAGGGGGTATGTCCTCAACTTGAGATGCTCCGAACCATAGGTGTCCACGCCGGCGGCGTGCGCACCGCCTCACATGTGTTTAGTTCGGAGCATAGGTGCCCAGAAATGGCGGCGAGGGGGGTGCTGCGCACCGCCTCACATGTGAGGCGGTGCGCAAGGCATGTATAGGGGTTCATGGAAAAATCGATTTGTAAGTCATGGTAGGTCAAGACTAAGTACCGTACCCAATCGATAGTACAGTACCAGTAGATACCGTATACCACTACCGTAACCCGCTATTATCGCGAACTAACTTTATTTTTAACAAGCCCTGGCACCGTGCCCAATCGATTCTACAGTACCCAAGTAACTACCGTATCCCAGTTCCTTGGGTCAGATCCAGTTCCTTGGGTCAAACATTTTTCTAAAAATCCAAAATCGAGCAATAAATTATTGTAAAGTATCATAACGTATATTTCATTACTCTAGAATCATTTTATGATTGTTTTTGGATTTTTAGAAAGACGTTTGCAATTTTTAGAAAAATATTTGACCCAAGGAACTGGATCTGACCCAAGGAACTGGGTTACGGTAGTTACTTGGTTACTGTAGAATCGGTTGGGCACGGTGCCAGGGCTTTTAAAAAGTAAAGTTAGTTTGCGATAATCGTGGATTACGGTAGTGGTATATGGTATCGGGAGTACTGTAGAGTCGATTGGTTACGGTACTTTAATTTTTTGAAAATAAAGTTAGTTCGCGATAATATGGGGTTACGGTAGTGGTATACGGTATCTACTGGTACTGTACTATCGATTGGGTACGGTACTTAGTCTTGACCTACCATGACTTACAAATCGATTTTTCCATGAACCCCTATACATGCCTTGCGCACCGCCTCACATGTGAGGCGGTGCGCAGCACCCCCCTCGCCGCCATTTCTGGGCACCTATGCTCCTAACTAAACTTATTTTCTAGTTACATTAAGATTACGGTGAGGCAGCAAATTCGAAATGGAAGATAGAATAGTGTATCTTGCTGCGGTGGAATTTTCAAAGAAAATTGCATTTATTTTTAAAAAATAAAATGGAGAGCAGGTATGGTTGTCGCATGAGATTGCGGTGCATTGCAGCAGGGGAAGCATCGTCTGTGCCTGGAGACTCGGATGAGAATCTGGATGGATCCAGTGGAGGAAGGACCAGAACACATGGAAGTGAGGAGACTGCATTCAGTTGTTATATAGGAACTTCCTTTTTCATTCTGTCATTTTTAATAACAGCTGGAGAATATGAATGGTTGTGAATATCTAGCATGTCACTTGTAGATGTGTTGGGTAGAGTGGAGGCGGAGCAGTCTCGATGGATGAAGAAGGTGGAAGAACAGAGGAAGAACATCTTCACTGATCACACCATGCTCAATTAAAGGAGGGAAGATATGGTGCAGATTCGTTCGATCTATCTTTTACTGCATTTGACTCACTTTGACTGATATTACTTGAGAAGATACGTGTACAAAGTATCATAGAAATTCGCTGTTCATAATGCTCACTCCTGAATCCAAAATTTAATTTAATCGTGCAATGCCATAGCTTGTTGTGAAAATCGAGTAATTAATGATAAATTTATCGATCCTTGAATCATAAGAGTACAGGTCTACTTCCAGTAAAAAGCACGAGCGAGGAGATTATCGTCTACGTCCAAATTCACTGGGAGATTGAGAATTGAGCTAGCGAACGTCAACTGATTGAGGGTATGGTGGACAACAAGGAACAAAGGACGTTTATTGGCACGAAATGATACTTAGAAGCGGATAGAGAGAGCCAGTAACCACCTGCGTGAGTGAAGAGAATAGAAAGAGAGCCAGTTACACGTACAATTACAATGCTAGTGAGTGAGTGACTACGGGTGGTCTACCCTCTGCCATGGCTACTCTGTCTATTTCCCCTTCCCTTCGGGACTCGCACGAGAGGGATCGAAGGAGTAGTGACGAGTGAAGATAGAACGAGTCGAGTATCCACGTTGCTGCAATCGGAGTCATTATTTACCCACGGAAGACGCATTCTAATTCTCAACTCCGTTAACATCCTATGGGGAGATTCGCATACCTTGTAGAATAGAAGATAGGCGTCATCCGACTGAAGTTGCGAGGGGGAGATCTTAGTGACGATTGAATCGTCGAAGTTGCGCCAGTCTGAGATTGCGTCATAAATAGGCAAAGTGGGAATGGATTCGTACCGATCTCAGTCTTGGACGAGTCGAATCCGGGCAATCGACCCATACTGACGTAGTGACCGAAGTACGAACTGCCAGAATGACACACCTGGAGAATAGCACATCAAGATGGGAGAGCGTTCATTGGATTTGGTGTGGGAGTATTGCCTAATGAAATCGAAGGATTACTCACGACTCCAGTGAGATCATAGACGGGAGGAAGGGCAGAGATGGCACCATCAGCGAGGAAAGAAGATAGATCGAGAGACTCCAAGGGGTAGATCACCCGTCGCTCATCTTTCGATCGACGGTGCATCGTGTGCACTGAGGCTACAAAGAATACGGTAGTGAAGATTACGGTATGGCCCAATGATCAATCAGCAGCTATCGTACCAGTGTAGACGAATCGCTTGAGCTGAATGATGAGGACAGGCGGAAGTCTGTACAACTCGAGTCGCTTCGTCGCTTCCACGTGGTCCTGAAAGGAACAATGAAGAATACTGTAGACAGATCTCAATCGATCACTACCGTACCTTGCATCGACTGCAGTACCATGACTCTTCAGGCTTCAGTCGCTCCGTCTCCGAGAACATCGCCTCCAATCAATCGATTATCTACCGTACATGTGTAGATCAAGTAGACTACTGTAGATACTACAGTACCAGCATCTCCTGTAGGGTGGGATCACTGCCAGTCTGTCCCTGACTGCCCGTCATGGCTGCATACTTCTTCCCTCGTTCTTCGTCCAGATCCTACATATCATCATCATTATGCAGCAAGATGATGTCATCTCTACAGCAGGCCACGCCCCTCACCAGTTGTTTCCTCGTGTCTACAGTAACGTGTGGTTTGCCATCTCGGACGTTCCTCCAATTGATGGCGAGAGTGGAACCAGAGGAGAGAGAGAGAGGGAGGTCTGCAGGGAAAGAGAAGGTCCCTCCCCAGTGAGTGAGTGAGTACCTCCCATCTCCTCGACCAGATCTTCCCCGTGGAAAGTGTTCTGATTGGCAATCTTCCTCACTACGAACATGCGCAGATCGGGACGAGTAGGAGTTCTCTGCAATGACTTTGACTAAGAATCATTCCAGAAATGGCCTGGACTCTCTCCAAATATTCATGCGACTGGACAAATAATCGAAAGAAAGGAATGGTTCAACTCGTCTATCTCTATCGATGTTTCATCATATCTGTTCCTTCTCTTCACCTGTTCCGGGAGTACACTCTGTCGCTTGGGAGTCTTCTCACGAGAAACCTCTTCCGACTGCAATTATTCCATTGGTACTCACAACTGTCTCATCTAAGGGAAGAGTACCTTGGAGTAGGCAGAGAGATGAGAAGAGGAGGCGGAGTCGATTCCATTCGAGACTCCGTTCCGGATGGGCGGAGAGGGCGACTTGCTCGAGCGACGAGGCTGCAAAATATATTGAATATATTACATAATATTCAGTTCTCCGGTGGATAACCAAACATGAGATACTTGAGGTATTCTTGGATGGAATACCTTGGGAGAGGCGACGTCGTCTATGAATGGGATGGCAGCTGCCCCTCCCACTCCTCCTGCCACTGGGGGCTGGAACACTTCCACCGAGTGCCTACAAATGAGTAGTATTTCTCAGACAAGCATATATGCTTCGGAAAAGTAAGGATGTATAAAAACATATCCAAAGTTTTTTTTCGATGAACAACATTTCGTTCATTTTTAACTCTGCTTGAAATGGAGTCGAAATGTGACCTGCATCGTGCTTCGAGGACCCTCATGAGATGGGAGAACGTGCACTTGCTCTTGGGGAGAGAGACGATGAATGGCTGACCTACCATATCGATACTCGAACTGAAAGAGGGAGAACGGATGAAGGGATTAGATACAGTCTGAGATCATTAGAGAGTGAGTAGTCATGGATTATCAAATGAAAGAAGCATTCTATCACCGAGTTCTGCACTCCTTTCGATGTTCTGCATCCCAGTGAGCACGTTGACACTCCCTACAGAGAGCAATGGAAACAAGAAGATATTAGAAGGAAGGAACAGGAAGGACGAGGACTCCTCACTCATTGCAGTAGTAGACATTGTAGCAGTCTTGGCATGCTGAGAGGGAGCGGGAGGAACCACACTGGGCACACACGTATCTGACGGAATACTATCTCGCTAGAGGCAAAAAGAGGCATGAAGGTAAGCAGCCATCACTCTGATCTACTCTACAGTACTACTCGGAGTAGAGAATACCTGAGATTGGAGGGGTACAGTTGTCTCTGCACTGCCTGCAATTCGATCACCTCCTCATTGCAGTCGGAGGGAGAATGGAGTTGGAAGCTGCAAGGGAGATTACGGTAGATCATATCGATTGGAGAGAGAAGAGAGAGGATGGAATACTGACACGTAGAGAGTATCTCCAGATGAGAGGAGAGAGGCCTTCTCATCGGGGTAGAATGTCTTGTGGAGACGATGAGAGACAACCTCCACTAGTCGGAGCTGAATGGGAAGATGAGGGGAGAAGGAGAGAGGACGAGGGCAACAAGAGGTACATTGAGAACAGTCTCATTATTTAGAGTGGTACTCTCACAGTCTTGACTGGTGCTCTCGTCGTATCTGCCACTCCCTGCAGCAGATCTCCGATCGATCCCTCCGCGGAGTAGTGCACTGACATCTGAATGATACGGTAAGTGTATGATATACAGTATCCACGTTTTAATTGTATAGGGGGAGACCGGAGTGAAGCGACTACCTTGACGGGTTTGAGAGCGGGATCGAGAGGCCAGAAGAAGAGAGTGATCGACTTCTTCTGTTTGGGGAATGGAACTGGCAGATAGAGGAAGGGATCGAAGGTGATCGACACCTGCAGTGAACATTATCTGTCTAGTGAAAACATGGCTAGCATCAGAGTTTCTGTTCGTTATTCATGAATTAACTATCATAGATGCTCACCCTATCACACTTGGGACACTGCAGTCGACTCTTGAGTTGTCCATGGAAGAGATCGACGAAGATGGAATCATTGCGAAGAAGGTGATTGTGCCATGCCTCATTGGCCACCTGGAGAGATCAGAGATCAGTCTCATCCCTTCCCTTGGTCCTCTAATGATCACCTCGATATCGGGTCTTCCATCTGCTTCGACTGTTCCAGTGAGTGCCTTCGACTTCACTCGATTCAGATCCTCATGGAGACCATCTGATTCGAATCCATTCATTCCGCCCCCTCAGACTATTCCTTACCTAGCAGGAAGGAGAGGAATTCGTGGGCATCGTGTTGGGCGAAGTTAGCGAACTGTGATGCCTTCTCAGCGACCAATTCCTGCGAGAGAAGATAGAGGATGACGTCATTCCTTCCTTCTCACCTTGATCCTCGCTGGTTCGATGGCTCTGGTTGTGCACGACCACATCTGCTGCATGAAGTCACTGAATGCTTCCGCCAGTCGACCCTGATGAGACGTGTACTAGGGACATTCATAACATGTCGATTCAACGATCGTGAACGGAAAACAGAAGTTCTTTTGAATTCATTCTCGAAGTATCTCTCTTACCTTGAATCCGAGTGGATTGTGTGAGTTCACGTCGCTCTTGTGGTGTCCGTCGAGGAAGTAAGTACGCAGTTCCATGCAGTTGATCAACATCTGACGAGAGGAATCATCGTTCACTCATTTCAAACAACTGGCAACAACCTGTAGAGTTGCGTTCATGAAGCACGTGTTGCCGATGTTTCGGAGTCCGGTGAAGCCAGGCTGAACTACCGTACCCCGCTCTTCGTACGGAGTCACCTGCAGTGGTACTGTATAATTAAGATATCGATTGATTCAACTCCTAGCAAGTGCTCATGAGCGAGTGATGGTGTGATTTTATTCATTTATTCAGGACGAAAGCGAGTGAGAAAAATGTGCGAGATGCGAAATAGTGTGCAATAATAACGGTAATGGGGACAGCGAAAGCAATATATATCAGAGTTAAAAAAAGGCTAATGTGTGATGTGTCGGGTGTATAAGCGGACATTCCACATGAATGTGAGATGTCAACGTAATACTAGACAAGATGTGGCAAGGGGAAGGAATCATGCTGAGTGGGGGAGGGAAACACAGACAGAAGCTGGCAGTCTATCAGAGTCTAAAGCGAACCTTCGCAGTCGGTTTGATGTTCGAAGTCTCGTAGGAAGGAGGAGGCATGTTGGGGAGGGCTGTTGGAGAGGGAGACGGAGAAATTCGACCAGTTGAATAGGGCTCCGATCGGAGGAGACCTCAAGAGATCAAAGATCAAAGATCAAGGACTGGGTTCTCACCATTGGATGATGAGTAGGAAGGCGTATACTTCCCTGGGGTTGTCGAGTTGGAGTTATCTAGAAATGACCACTCATCAGCCATCACTCGAGTACAAATGATAGAATGAATCAATGAGAGTTGAGTAGGATTCAGAAATAATTTTAAATAATTTAATTTTGCTGCTCCCTTCTATCAATGGTGGTAAAATGGATGGAATGCACTCACTGACTCCCAATCCTCCACTCGCCGTCACTGTGAACGTCGTTCTTTCCTTCACTGGTGTCGATCCCCCGGACGACGAAGATACCGTAACCCGCTTGCGGAAGTCCTTGACCAGTGGCTCGGCAGGAGGAGCCTGCATCATCGATCGACTCATCTACCGTAGTCTACAGTAGTACTAACCATGGCTTCTCGTTCCTTCTCCCTCTCCTCCCATTCTTTGTATTCCTTCCTCTCTGTGTCTCTCCTCTCCCTCTCAGCAGCCTGTCGATTCAATTCAGTCACTGAAGGACCCGCCCGATAGGAGGCTGAAGCAGACCGAATTAGGACAGAAGGGAAGAAGATGACCTACCAGTGACTGAGGTCGATCGATTTCTGATGGAGGTTCGAGCAGTGGAAGATCCGAATCGATCCATGTCATTGGAAGAAGAGGGGACTGAAGGACGAGCTAAAGAAGAAGAAGATTGATACTCTCACGAAATTGCTAGGCAACATGAAGACTAATGAGAGGAGATTGTCCGTGTTCTTTTGAGATACTCACCCTCCCTCTCCCTCTCTCTTTCCCTCTCTCGATCCCTCCCCAGAGTGGAAGTTGAGTAGGAGGAAGTGGAGTACTTCATCGGGGAACTGTATCCACTGCAAATTGACGATTAGTTGAAGGACCATTTAGCTTCGAAAACCCTTTTTATGAATCATTTCATTGTATAGTTCGTAGGATTGAGTAATCGGTCTCATTCTCTTTCATCAGTTCTTATTAACCTCGAATAGGTGGTTGTGGTTACTCTCGTTAGTTCAGAGGGAGTCGATCGATCAGATGAATTAGTGGTGAATAGAGATCTGAATGGAGGGGGGGGGGGTGATGGATACTTCCTCTCTCTCACCGATGGTACTGCACGGGAGTGTGGTGACTGGGAGAACGGGTGAGCGTCTGTAATTGATACATCCCTATCTATTCCTTCTGTATCTAAGTGATGGGTGGAATTATTGATAGTCGTACTTGGGAGGAGTAAGGTTCTCTGCCCGAAGTGGAGGTGCTCATTGAGGAGGGAGTGTACCGAGTTGAGTACGAACTGAGAGCAATGCAATAGTCTCAGTAATGAAAAACTACTAAATTTAAAATGATGCAAGTAACCTGGTATAGGTGGTCCTGGGGGCATCTCCATAGCTCCTCGAGTAGTCTCTGGCACGAATGGAAGAAGTGGAGGATGACAATCGACCTGCATCAGATAAGCCTTTTCAAATTGTATCCTTTCTCTCAATTTATAATGTCTGAAGTATTATATGTATACATTTTGTTTTTCTGAAGAGGCCGAGGGGTCCCAGATATTTGTAGCAGTCGTCCATTCTCATCTCATCGTTCTCACTTTTTGCTCTCTTTTTCTAACCCGAGCTCTTTTTGAGATGGAGAAGGATAGAGGGAATTTCAGTCGAAGATCTATGTTAGTGTGCATGGAAGAAAGAGAATCAGACGGATTCCGTCAATCGGAGAGAGAGGAGAGAGTGTGGAGAAGAGAGTGGGGCAGAGAAAGAGGATGGACAGTTGTTCTTGAAATGGGGGTGGATGGAATGAGATGGAGACTCTTCACTGACCAGTCGAGAGTGAGAAGTACTAGTGAACTTAGGGGATGAAGAGGGGCTAAATTGGGGGGAGACAGATAGCTTCTACTCCCAAGTCTAATGGATACGATAGTTCGGATTCTCGAAGATTGAGTGCAAAAATCTTGCCTGGAAGTCCTCCATTTTCTCTCGAGGAGACCAACTCCGTCCCTCGCCTCATTGCAGGCTGAATGGAGGAAGAAGTGGTCTTTGATCTCTCAAGATGGAGTTCCTTAGTCTGCAAGAGTTATATTCGTATCTTGGTGTGAGTGGGCGAGAGAGGGAGAGAGAAGGAGGAGGAGAATGGCTAACTGAGAGTGAGACAACGAAGAATGACGAAGAGATGAAGTGCGTCGCAGACTGTGAAGAGGAAGAAACCACCAGAGTTATCGAACAACAACAACCGAGAATGGATGCAGAAACGCCTTGTTTTTCAATAGAAAAATCTGTGAAAAGTCAATGACTCAAGATCCGAGAAGATGAAGAGAGCGAATCGAATTGTGAAATAAAATAGTAGATCGATAGGAGGGTCAGGAGATCACAGAGGGACACACCACCAACATTGCGCTTCTTTCCTCCTTCCCTTGTCTTCTCCCTCCACCTTTCCCCCCATCTCCCCCCTCTCCTCCCTTCCCCTATCTCACCTCCCCTCTCCTCCCCTCCCTCCCCTCTCTCCCCTCCTCCGGATACTGGTGCGGCTCTCTCCTCATTACACACACATACACACTGAAGAAAGCACGGAGGGGCGAGATCTTCAGGAATGGCGGGAGGAGAGAAGGGTGAAAGGAAGAGGGGAGGGAGAGAGAGGGGGGAGGGGGGAGGTGAATGAGGGGATGAACGGATATGAACAGATAACATTACAGATGGGGATATGGGATAGTATTCTCCAAAAGTGTCATTGGTAAGGGATGTGATGGGAGTGACCGAAAGAGAGAAGAAACAGCTGCTGATTCAAGCTCGAATCAAGGAGGAGAGGCATTATCAGTGAAGATAAGAGTGTGCAATGGCATCACACAGGCTTCCCCACACTCTCTGAATGATCTACAATACTGACCTACCTCCCTCCTCCCCTCCTCCTTCTCCCTCATCTTATTACATTATCCGCTCAACGATAGCGGGGGCAATTCAGCTCACTCTTTTTGCCATCCCTTCTCTCCCTCTCTCTCTTCTCACTATAGCTTCTTCCAGAGAAATAGAGAGACTTCTAATGAGGAAATCGCAGTCTGCGACAAATTTGAAAAGTACTGCGAGTGAGGAAAGGAGAGGAAGAAGAAGAGTGGATGGCATGGAAGGAGCTAATCAGAGAAGGAGAGAGAGGGCTGAGTCAGCATAAGAGAAGACGAGACTTATGAAGGAGAGCAGGAGCAGCTAACTCCTTCCCTTCTCTCGAAGGGCGATGGCAACTCGCGAATCGCGGCACAAAACGTCAGAAGAGGGAATGGAATGGGGAGGGAGGGAGGGGAACGGCATTTCTCCGCCTGTCTCTCTATCGCTCTTTCCCTCACTGTGCGAGAGAGAGAAAGATATTCCAACGAGGAGGAAAGGCCAAAACAACCCCATTTTCACGCGGAGGAAACTGGTTTCGTGCTGCGTGAATTCTAGAAAGTGCTTGAATCGGGGGTGAAACATAGATGGGCGTTCTCGCGACGAGAAAAGGAGAGCGAGAGATAGAAATACTCGCCATCCACCATCGATTCTCTTCTTTTTGTGCTTCTTTCTTCCTTTCTTCGTCCTTCTCTCCTTCTTCCCCTTTTGGCAAAGGAAGTGAGAGGACGAGAGTGGAGGAAGCCCCTAGTGCAATTACCCTCTCTACATCCGTTATCACCACGTGTCGTTCAATATTATCCCACCATTTTATACAACTTTCCTCCTTTTCCCATGTAATCTCCCCTGTGAAGCGTGGTGTGAATTCTATTCATCGACAACTTTATCGATTACGACAACTTAACCAAACACAACAACGTATCTCTATTGGCATTATATGGCACCATTTTGCCTAGTTTCGATCGAAAATAGCTAATTAAAACGTACGAAACAGAAAGAATGGAAAAAAAGAAGTTCATTCTTCACCTAGATCAATGATCAAACAATAGTCCTACTTTGGATCGATATTCCGCCTTCGAGCGAACTACCAGTGGATTGTGATCGTTGTGTATCGACGAAGACTGCAAGGAACAAACTATTACTTCACAAAACTTATATATGAAAGGATGATACCAATTGAATTCCCTCTGTAACTGACCGCAATCTTTCGTCTCGTCTTTACAGGAACTTCTCCCGTTCGATTCCTCCCGATCTCTTCCTTCGCATGGACGTACAACGATGAGGGGACTGACTCCCACGGGATTATCGAGGGACTCCTGCAAATTAGATGTTATGCTTACATAGTTACATAGATGTTATGCTTAGTGGATTGATTTAATTTACAGGCATATTCAACTACGTCAAGGGAAAGGAAGTGTTAATGGCCACTCAATCCTCTTCGTCTCTCACTTCTCCTCAACCATCTTCACTCCACTCCATCCAATCATCTCTCCGTTGTCAGTGCAGAGGGAAGGAGGCAGACGAAGGAATCGAAGAGAGTGCAACCTGCACACCTTCTCAACGCAACCTCGGAGGTAACTGCAGAGAGAGTCGTTCATCGAAGGAGACTCTCACGGGGAGCACCCTCTCACCTGTTAGCTGCGACTCCTCCTGCCATGACGAGACTCGTTCCCTCTCCGATGGAGCCTTCGTCCGAGAGGAACTCGAGAGAGGCGTGCAATCGAGAGCAGAGATGACGAGCAGTTTGGTGCTGAGGAAGGAGAGATTAGAGAGGGAGGGGATCTCCATCCCACCTGGACAGCTGCAGCGAACTGATCGACGTCGATGGATTCTCCCGATGTCCTCATCTTATTCAGCTGGCCGAGGAGGGACGACTTGAGGGCAGCGAAGTGGAAGGAAACCCCTCAATTTACAGTTAATATTCATGTCTTATTTTAACAGCTTCTCTATTAACTGTAATATCATTGATAACAGTCCGGTATAATCGTGAGAACGGATATATAAGAGAGACTATCTGAGTTAATGAACATTTTTGTGTAGATGCTTGGCACTAGGCCAAAAATCGAAATCCTCCTAAATGTGCATACATGTAGTACTCGGTGAGCTTAGCTCAGACATGGCTTGTTTAGTGTTCTAGATCACGCATTGAGAAGTGCGCCGGACTTTAGTCCGAAAACGTAAATTTCCGAACGTTGCCATTTCGTTATCGATCCGAACGGGTAATATCTCTAAAAATGCAGAATATTAAAGTGATCACACCTGCCAAGTTTCATAACAATTGGATAAAAACTGTTGATAAAAAAGCGAAAATTCGATAAATTTTACGTTCGTTGTGTTTTATCAAGTTCGGGTGGGAGGAGTTGGACCATTTTCTTTTCTTGTATTTGGAGCTCTGGTTACTTACTAGCTATTAGAGCAAAATAATTAAAATTTAAAAATAACGTTCTGAGAAATTTGCAAACAACGGCCGACAACTTGAAATAAAACCAGTTTGTGATAAGTCCACTGGAATACCGTACCCCAATCGAACCTGAGGGCATGTGTTCTAGAGTTATTAAACACGCAGCACTCGATGAGGGAAATCTACCACTATCAATAAAATCTCGATACGCATCCGCGCGCGCGAGAGCGCTGATGTTAAAAACTATCGAGATATTACGGTAGCTTTTCAACATCAGCGCCCTCGCGCGCGCGGATGTGTAGCGAGATTTTACTGGTACTGGTAAATTACCATCATTGAGTACTGCGTGTTGGATAACTCGAGAACATATGCCCTCAGGTTCGATTGGGGTACGGTATTCCAGTGGACTTATCACAAACTGGTTTTATTTCAAGTTGTCGGCCGATGTTTACCAATTTCTCAGAACGTTATTTTTAAATTTTAATTATTTTGCTCTAATAGCTAGTTAGTAACCAGAGCTCCAAATACAAGAAAAGAAAATGGTCCAACTCCTCCCACCCGAACTTGATAAAACACAACGAACGTAAAATTTATCGAATTTTCGCTTTTTTATCAACAGTTTTTATCCAATTGTTATGAAACTTGGCAGGTGTGATCACTTTAATATTCTGCATTTTTAGAGATATTACCCGTTCGGATCGATAACGAAATGGCAAAGTTCGGAAATTTACGTTTTCGGACTAAAGTCCGGCGCACTTCTCAATGCGTGATCTAGAACACTAACTAAGCTACGGCTGAGCTGTACTCACCGAGTACTACATGTGTACACATTTGGGAGGATTTCGATTTTTGGCCTAGTGCCAAGCATATGTTCATTTTCTCAGATAGGCTCTCATAATGAACTTGAAAACAATCTTGATGGAGACTAACCATTAGATGAAGGAACTCCTGCAATCTGGAGAGATAGATGAGATCCGAGAGGAGCTCTACAATCATCAATAATCACAGTGCTATCGTACTCTTCACTCGAACCTCGCAGCAGCTTTCTCCAGTGCCGCTCCTGGATGATCTACCGAGCAGTCGAGATCAAGCTCTCGCCCTATCTATCAATTGCATTCCATTACTGTAGATCCGTCCATTGATACAGTACCTTATCCATGCATTCTCCTGCACTCCCAGCCACACTATCCACGATGAGTTCGAAGTGGTCTGCCGATCGAACGAGAGCCACCAATGAGTGACCACCTGGAAGAATACCGTAATCACTATATCCACTGTACTCCATCGCTACAGTAATCCCTCGTTAGATAGATCATACGATGCTACGGTAATCAATATAACCTGAGACTAGGAGGGCGACGAATGGGTACTGTAGATCGGGATGACAGAACGAGGAGATAAGAGCATGAGCCCGCATATGATGAACAGGAATGAGCGGAATACGATGGAGTCTGCAACAACACTCAGAGAGAGGAGAAGTAGTACAACCATACCTGCTGATATCAATAGCAGCCGAAACTCCCTCTTTTAGGGCGATTACAAGACCTGGACGAGTGGATACTGTAATAAAATGGAGAATATACATCGAAGCAGTCCTATCTACCTGCGACAGCGGAGAGATCTGCTGCTCGCATTCTGACTGAGTGGAGACATTCCTCGATCAGGGGACGGAGTAGAGTGCGATGCTGAAGAGAAGAGAAGGTTACGGTACTCATTGATACCGTCAAGCCAATATTTTCCATTCCCGCAATACAGAAGATTTTTTTGAATTTTTCGAACTATTTTGTATTACTTTCATAGTGAGCAGATATGTCGCATGAACTGTCTAACCTGTTGAGCTACGAGTCCCGGGCAGATTCCTCCTAATTTCGTCAGAGTCGGACGGTCATTCACACGACGAGAAACGAGGATTCGCCTATCCGAAGTGACAATGGAGACTGCTGTGTCATCGCAGCTTAAATATAATCTTCTATTGTCAAGTGAAAGGTAAGTAACCGTAATTTTGAACTTTGAACAGTGCAAAATTTTAATTTAATTTTTTTTTATTTTGCAAAATTATGTTGAAGCAATAATACGAACAACACTGACCTGGTTTCGATACCAAGCACAGCATGCAGATGTCGGATAGATGTAGCGTAGTTGGAACAACTTCTTAGCATGATAATGAGAAGAGGCTAATCAGCAAAATCATTTTTAAAAATCCCATCGCCGACAGCCTTAAAAAAATTATTATTTTACGATAATATCTTTTTGCGGTTTTGCAAAACCGCATTTTCCTGGACAAACTTCAAAATGGACAGACTTCAAACTTGTTCTCATTTATCGGTTCCTTTCCATTTTACTCATATTATTGTGAATTAGAGTTCGCATGCAGTAACCAAATTGCTTGAGAGATGAGTGAGCACGTGCTCAATCATCTCGGCGACTTGCTGGAGATGAAGAACCGGACGATTCGGAGAGAGGCCGTCGCTGTCTTCGCTACTCATTCCATCGTAGAGGACGAACATGTACTCAAGGTCAGTACTAATTAACCATTCAGTTTTATCCTCGAAGGTCGATTCGTCCGTTCCAGTGTGCATGAATGCATCGCTCTTGTGAATTAGCTATTTCGATCGTAGGTGATCACTAAGCATCTGGACAGTCTCTCCTGGGACGCTCGAGTCTCAGCATCAGAGGCACTCGGAGCAGTTTTGGCGAATAGTCTGAATGGAAGAGTCGCACCCTACTCCGTCGTTGCCAAGCAAGAAGGTACTCTTCGTTCTATATTCCGTCTACTTTCAATCAATCGTATATACGATATTGAAATGCTGAGTGAATGATAGTGAACCCTTTCAGGAGGTAAAACAAACCGAGTGGCACAATTGGATATTCCAGCCCTCATCGCTACTTATGCACCCTTACTCAGGTATATTCCTGTTTGATCGAACTATTTTCTGTCATCATTATTCATATTCTCGAAACTATCGGCCGCACTGATTAATGTTCTGCTATACAGTGCGGGTACGGATGAGTTCCGTGGTTCGGGTGGAATCTCCTCCAAACAGCAGAGATCATTCATCGATCAGCATCTCGATTTCACTCTCAAGGTTCGTTTCCAGTCACACAATGGTGCGAGTGAATGAACGTACTCTATAACTGATTCCTTGCAGCAGACCGGACTCTCATCTGCTAATTTCCTCTCCGATGCTGAAATCACAGTGACTGGAGGAGCCTCTCCTAGCACTGTAGCGGAAGGAAAAGTGAGTTCCTGTTGGTTCACCGTCGATGAACCTTTCGAATGAGTAAATATTGAACTACTCCCAGGTGTATTATTCTATCATTCGGGGCATAACTTAATCTAGCTTACAATTAGCGTACTATTCGTCAGGAATTGAAAGAAGAACTCACATCGGAATCAGACAGCGGCATTTCGACCTCTTCAGTCGATGCAGATCTAGAGAAGAATATTAGCGAACTCGTTGTCGGTATGAACTTTCCCATTGCTACTGAAATTCACCATTTATAACGCTTTAATGTATGATACTCTCATATGTGGTAGGGTATTTGATTTAACATGAGAATGAAAACAAATACTCGGAAAGTATACCCTAAACTACGGTGTTGTGAGATAGGCCATGGGTGAATTATGGGTGACTTTGGAGGGAGACTTGGGAAGATGGTGGAGGCTCGATGGCAAGTGAGACACGGAGCTGCACTAGCCATATCCAAGATCATCGCAGTCGCCCCCAAATGGTAAGAGAGGAGGAAGAGGAGAGGAATGCCCCTCCTTCCAGGCTGTCACCACCACTCGTACAGGAAATGGCACTCAGACTGCTGCAGGTCTGTCCAATCACTTGATATGGATATGAACGACTGACTACCATCACAGCCAAACAGAAGAAACATACTAATTTCGAAATTCGAATGACCATAAACAGGTGCTCTCCCTCGATCGATTCAATGATTTCGTCTCTGGAAGAAGCGCAGCTGCACCCGTCAGAGAAGCTGTGGCACAAGTAACGCATTCACGATTCAAGATTATTGATGAGTTGCACACAATTGCTAAACTGCATTTGCACCGCGATGTACGGATGGAATTGAGCATAGGAAAATGAAATAGTAGTAGAGTCGCCTTTTTAATAAGATATACTTTGAGGCGATCGCCCATCTAGTGAACGGTATGAAGAGATCGCCAGAGGGAGGAACACTCGGAGAACTACTGCAACACATCAAGACTCTACTCGGAATGGAGGGAGAGAAGGTAGTGCATCTGTTGAAGACTGCTATTGAGTTCACTCTGGATGGGATGCAGATCACTGCAATTAGGAAGTGTATTCCTACTCGAGTAATCGATTGATCTCGTTCAGTTGTGGGTGTGTCGTCAGTCAGCCCTCCTTGTGATGAAGTACTACTTCGCCATCTCCGATCACTCGCCCCTCTTCGGGACTTTCTTCGAATGCGTCGTCGAGAAACTCAACGACGACGTCGACGACGTGAGTTCTCCTGAAGTTACTCTTACTCCGTTGTGTTTGGTATCTGCGAAGAGGTCAAAGATGATTCGTGCAGGTAGTCTCATCGGCAGTGACTGCCCTCTCTTCTCTCTTCTCGAATGCATCCATCGATGGAGAGAGGAAACGACACTTCATCAACAGGTTCTCATCCATTCAACTTTTATACATAGTGCGAATAGAGTGAATGGTGGTACTTGCAGAGTGATGGATCAGATGTGGACACTCCTGCATGCAGAGACGAAGAGGGACAATGTGAGTGAGACTCTCTATTCATCCTGTCTTCTTTTAATCTTCCACTTCGGTAGATGCATTGATTGTAGATTTGTAGAATTCGTTGTCTATGTGTTTCATTCATAAATGAATATTTTTGGATGCGAATGGGTCTGGATGGACTGGTGGTTGATCTACTCTCGATGGTGGATACATGGATTAGACAGGACGAACAAGTGTCACTCACCAAGGAACAACTGATCACGGTGAGATAGAGTGTCCATTCGCATCGCATGAGGTCAACAATGTTTGGTTGAATGGTAAATCTCAGATTCGCGACACGATGGACCCTCAATTCCGCACGCGAACTCATGCTGCAGTGAGGATTATATCGATTGCATCGGAGAGGAAAGAATTCCCCATCGATACAGAGGTAGCCAGTTATGAATGAATGCCATGGACGGAGCAGCTGGAATCAGCTCGATATATAAAAGCATAATTGATATTCAGGAGATGTACACACTACTGCGCACCTTCTACCGTATCCTCCTCTTTGCTTCTCCCACTGAGACACAGCCTATGCTGGAGGAAGTCTACCTAACAATGATCAGAGTGGTACGCAAGTTCGCTTCATACTGTGGTGGACTAATCAAAAAATAGAATTAAAATATGTTTTGAAATATATTCGGATTTACAAGTTGTGTGTAAAAAATCTTCACGCGCAACATCATTTTCCCGAAAATTTAGCGAATTAAATATCTGAGATTTTTGGGATCATTCGGTGTATCTTCCTTAACAGGTATCGACTCGTCGCGAGTACGTGACTTCCTCTGCCCCTCTGAGGGAGTGCATTGGATTGTGGGCTGGATGTCTACTTGTAGACCATCAGAAATCAGCCATTGGTGAGCGGAGAGATGAGAAAGATAAATAAATAATTTGAACGACAACCTAGTATGAGGGGTGCAAGGCGTTTTTGAAATTGAATGGTGATTGCAGACGTCTTCTCTCATCGTGTGGAGGGAGGGACGAGTAGTCGAAGTGACCCTCTGGAAAGGATGTGCAGTGAGGTACGGGAAGGGAGGGCGAACACATCCTATCATTCATCTCATTTCAAATACCATATTTTCCGAATGAAAATTGTGTTTATATTTTTGTTATTAGCATGAACAGATAAGTCTTGCAGGAGATGCGGTTCATGGGAGAAGTGGCACGAGACGAAATCCTCGTGACGAGGAAGATCCTCGCTGCCAAATTCGTCGCCTTCCTCGTTGAGATACTCTATGAGAGTGAAGAGACTATGAGTGGACAGAAACTGTGAGTGGAAGGGAGGAGACAAGGGGAAGACTAATGATCTCGAGAGAAAATGCGGGTTGAGGTCGATGGCCATCCAACTCTTCTTCGTGCCCATTCTTCGTTCCTCGTCCCTTTATCAGAACTTGGGAGCAGCTATCGTGATCAATGAATGGGCGGCACTCTGGAAGGGCGCTTCTCAGAGGTACCATGGGAGGGAAGAGATGAAGGAGGGGGAGGGATGTACTGATGACATCGTTGGTTCAGAATCCCTTCGCTGGAAGTTCCGATGACGGTGATCTCACTCGTTGATTCGTACATTCGATCGGCGAGTTCACGACAATTCGATGAGACAGTGAGTGAGGGGGGGGGGAGAGGAGTGAATCTTAGATGATTGTGATGCTCATCTCAACCAGAACTATTAGCATGGCTGCCCAAATATAGAGAGTCGACAATTTGTTCTCTGACCCAACGGCACTCTCCCGAATGATCCCCTCTCAGACTGTCAGTTGTGCCTCTCTTTCGTCCGACTGCAACGAGTTCGTGGAGTGGTGTTGTGTGAGGGGAGCAGCGAGTGAGGAGATCGACTATGCTGCGAGTGTAGAAGAGATCAGCAGGTGAGGAGAGGGGAGGGAGGGAAAGAGGGGAAGGAGCCATTGGAGACAAGCCTACGAGTCGTGTCTACGGGCATGCCAGGAGGAAGAGGACCCAGTTATGGCTGAATCGGCTAAGAATAGGTCAGCTACTATTAGGGTGTCCGGAAATTTTTAAGAATGGTCATGTAAAAACTTAGTGCATTATCGATATGCCGGATTTCATAACTCTATTTGCAGACAATCTATTGAGGAATCGATTAATGCTAAATGGTCAGGAATTGCATCAGCATTCCAGTTGCACAATTGAATTTAGTGATGTGTTCAGGCGAAAATACGGATTTAAGTATTTCGGTAAATGCTCTGTCATGCACACAGTTTTCGACGGATAATTCTGGCCATCCCTGTGGACTAATAGGGGATTATGCACACTTATAATGAGGGGAGATTTCGATTGGCAAACGCCGATGAAAATTCTGAGGCAACCCCGAAACAGAAATTCACTCATTTTTGGACATTATCTCTAACTTCTTCGTACTTTATACAGAGAGATAATTCCAAATGCCATTGCGACCAATCACAATATGTTCTCTACTCAACAGCAAGGGGTGGGAATCGGAGTCCCCCCCCGTGCTCGTGAACGAGGGTAAAATACATATTCTAAGGAAAATGCGCACTACCGAAATCAAATTGTGTTCATTAATTTGTGAGTGCTCCTTAGATATACATGATTTCAACACTTCCAGTTGTTTTAGATGTGTGTGTGGTGCAGTATATACAGTATAGATGACATCACTCATACTTTATCGTACTCGACTTGAGCACTAAGGAGTGGGTCAAGGGGCCACGTGGGGTCAACGTGGGACTGGCCGGGGACTGGCCAGGTTTGCCCCCCCAGAAGAGGGATCTTCGACATTATATACTCATTCTTGGACGACCGGTAGATGCAGATTGAGAGTGAGAGAGCGAAGTGACTGAAGAGAGTGGGGGAAGAGAATGGTCGGGATTAGAGAGGGGATTTGCAAAGAGATTGTTTATTGAGTGAGAGGGTTCAGATTAGACCAGAATGTAGTTTGGTCTACAGTATTTAGTGGAATACTCATTTCCACTATAACTCCTCCCCAACCCTTGAACTCTTTCGTTACGGGTCTTCAGGGAATTTGGAATTCCATACGGTTCTTGAATGAACTTTGTCTTTTAGAGAGATCGGCCCATTTCGTTGGTGTTTCTGACCAGACGAGGATCGCTGTTTCAGCTGACTCCTTCTAAGTCCCAATCTTACTCAATCTTTTGCTTTGCTAGGTGGCTTGTCTCTAGATTTCGAGAGAACTTCCTTCCTCCCGATCTCTTGCATTCGCCATAATTTTGGCGCATAGTTTATCGCGGGGGAATTACTTTTGTTCCTTGGATTAGTCCCTATAAGTGGTTTCAGGGACTCGATCATCCCCACTGCTCTAGTGACTTGCTCGGGACCTCCATCTTGGATTCTCTACTATTGGCTTCATGCGGAAGTAGTGTGAATATTTCTGAGGGTCTTGGCTTCAATTTTGCTAGACTCCACTTCGGAACTAGATATTTAGTCCCTGCTTCCTCCCCTACTAGTACCATAGGGTCTAGTATCTTCCGGGTTGGAAGTTCTAATTCTCGCATGGTTTATGCTGACACTTTTTTGTCAAAAACTGCCAACAATCCCTCTTTTATGGGACGTTGACCTGTGTCGGACCTGTACTTGATAGTAATTCTCTCTGGAGGATCATTTATTTCATCTTGCATTGGTTGTCGCCGTGCTTCCTCCCCATTTATTGCTTATCTGTTTGTGATATGCGATAGTAGCCAATCGTACTGATTAGTGGTCTTTATTTGGCGAATTTACTTTTACTACTATTCGCATCGACCTTTAATGGAAATTAGAATAACACTTTTGTTATTTCTTAAACATGTGCTCAACAAGGTTAACACTTATTTAAGTGGCAGGAATGCAATAATCCATCCTATCTTAGGGTTCAAGACTTAGACACCAATGGTTCGGTGGAACTACTTGTTCGTTCCTTCAGGCTAGATAATTTCTCTATTTAGCCTCATAGGTAATCTGATTTGATCATCATGTATTTTACGGAGGATTTTCCCAATTATGGAATTGCATCTCCTCGGAATTCTTTCCGGTGAATAAAAATTTTTTGGCAACTGAGGTTGCTTCTCTCCTTCCGGCTATTTTACTTCCTTATTAGCTTCAGAAAGGGATCACCATAATTTTATCCATCTTTTATGGTCGCTAATTCTCAGCGATGGAGAGGTGTCAGGATGACGATTATCCATCATAGTGTAAGGCAATTTCCAGCGCTCTTACTGATTTTATTTCTCCGTGTAATAACACAGGGAGCTTCGGGCTTTGTTACGTACCCTTATCGTAATATTATTACGTTTCCAAAAATCCGTCCGATAAGATTATTCATGAAGTTTGTAACCATTGTGGTAAAATGTGGGAATTTCCCAACTTCATTTAGATAGTCGGCTATTTAGTCCGACTTCCGACGGTAATGGCTGCTCCAAGGCCGTTCAAATTTTGTCGGTATTCAATTGATTCGGATCGGATCTTCTTGGTATCGATACAGCTTCGATACATATCTCGGCTTCTCTATTTTATGCAGAGCCGTTGCCAAATGGTTTTCTAATTCCAATTGGGTATATTTGCGTGACGGTGTCTGGTTAACACCAGAATGCAATTAATTCGTCCGCGATAGCGAATTCCGGTATTAAAATTTTCGGAGTTCAAAACAGTATTTATTCCATTAGTCTGAGTTCCCATCTTGTGGGCCTTCATCGGTGACTATTTGGAAATTACTGGGGTGGACCAATACGGTACCATGCTCTATAATGAGCTTTCATGCGTTGCTTTTTTATCGGTCATCAGGCTCGATGGTACCTGGTATTTCCTAGGTAGTCGCGACAACCAATCAGCCTTTAGAGTATACAACTCAACAACAAAGGAATCAAGTTCCAGACCAAGATCCTGCCAGCGGTTTGGTGATCGACAAAAATAATAAATTTTGAAGGCCTTCCAATTCCAATTTCCGGATTGAATAGAAAACCCGCTGTCTTGCGCAGTGATCTTTTAAGCTAACGCTATTTGCACCATTCAGTCGGTAGCAAACATGACTCGACTCTCTGGCCGCCATTGAACATTTGAGGTAAGGACTATTATTTCCCACTTAAGTGGTTAGGTCTATTTTGCGAGCACTAATTTCTGCTCAACGTGGACCAACTGTATGGTAAGACGTATCTATCTATACCATGCCCGGGGAAATTATGTTATCGATCTGAGGTTCCGTGGGAGGCGGCATTTCTCTCAGATATACTTCCGGGTTTATGCAGTTTATCGGGACTAATTAATCCCTCTGGACTTTTCCAGGTCCTTCCTCACTAGTCATACCGGCAGTGCTACTATGCACTTTCCAGTTTAAAAGTAGCTGGCAGTGCGTAACGATGTACCACTTCCTCCAGACTACTATGCGCAATGTTTCATTGCAATTTGGTGACGAAATCGTGGTAGATCACCATACCAACGATACCTGCTACCAACACTTCCATGGACTTCGGAAAATGGGCAGGGGCTGAGGCCAACCCAATTGGCAGCCTCTCGTATCTTAGCAATCCTCGGTGGTTGATGACCACTAGATACAACTTTACCTCGTCACCCTTCTCCCTCTGAAGGATTGAGGCTTCCTTCAGATCCACTCTAGGGACATAAAGAAAACAGGAACATTTTTGTCCTGTGGCTTGAAACATGACCGCTTCTATGCGGTTTTACTTGGCTTCCTTGTTCTGGTACAAACTAGGAATTAATTTTAACTGATGACCATGCTCTCCAGGGTGCCTCCCACCTTAGGTCTTATGGCATGGGGTACCGGCCTCGCCCTCATGATGACGGGACCGGGTTTATCCTCCGTGAACTTCAGTTCGGCTATTTCGCCTATTGAACTTGCCTAGTTCGGTCGAAATTAGGTCGGCGTTAACTTCTAGCAATAAACGCAGCTGCTTTAAAACCGAGCTATACCGACTGAGTTCCGCCACCTTCGGTGTTACTCTGTCGAGCGGTCTCATGTCTACTTGGCAATTCTATTCTACCTCTTGGAGGTGATCTTTCTCTATCTAGCATGACATGAAGGTCAATCAGCACCCTAGATCTATCTGGTCTGGGCTCATGGTGGTGCTCATGCTTGCAACCAGCAAGATATTTTTTATAGCATCCAACTTCGTAGTCTTTTATTGTTGGTTGGGATCTTCTTTCAATTTTGACAAGGAACCTTATTAGCCAATTCAATCACCAGATTGCTTCGGAGTCACGATAGTTACGGTATTACTCTGCTGAAATTATTTCAGCGAACGCTTCAGTTCCGATTGAATCGGACTTCTGAGCTCCAGAATACCATTTATCCCGTCTATCGACTAGTGGTTCAGTGATAACTATCCACTATGGTATCTGTTGTTTACTTCGTAACTCGGTTTTGTTTACGTCTTTCCCACAATCATTTTGGTGTCTCGCGCGCTTTTATAGCGGTCGGTTGTAACTCACACTGCCCCGACTGATAATCGGTTATCCCACAGTGTGGTAGGCTATTTGAGGTTACTGTAATGGATTCCAGTAAGCGGGTCAAGATTGGCACACAGGCCGATCTGCTCCACGATTCTGGATCTATTGCTCCGGGTTACGGTACCTTGTCCGTTCTATTACCCAGTGAAAGTCCTCGGCTTACTGGACTATCATTTTACGAACCAACGATATTCATTTCGCATTCTCGCTCGGTATTATGGTGGTCGGTTTTTGTCTTCCTCGCTCCTTCGATCACTTCTTCTGAGATCGATAATTGGAGTACAGTACTTGGTGCAGGTTGGGTTCCGAGGAGTCTCCCACCTTCTACACGCGATGTACCCCAACTGTTTATGGACACTGTAGAGCTACAGGCTTACCAGGAAGATTCTTTATCCTGTATTCCAGCATACTGTAGCAGCGTTTCTACAGGTCAACGATGCTCTGCTAGAACTGGTCATATCCCACTCGATATCTGAGTTGGGATTGCTCTATGGAGGGGTTCCCCCAGAGCTAATAACCTCTGTTCCAGTATCCATTCAGGAGTGGGGTCTTCTCAAGACCATGCGAGCGGGGAGCTTACGGTAATCGCGACCTTCAGATCCTTGACCTTTCACCGGATCTGGATGAACTCCTGCTCGGAGTTAGGAGAATTGTTCCATGGAGGTGAGCCTCCAGTTCGCGATAACCACCACACAGTTCTGGTATCCAGGACTGTGATCCTGATCAGATCTTCCGAGTCGAGAGGAGGGTATCTTCCACCCTTGGACTACGGTACCAGGCTCATAGGCCCAGGAACTTTCAGATAGATCTCACCAATCGTTCGGACCTTTACGAGATCTCGATGATCAGTCGAAAGCAAGCTCTTGTGCGATCGATGGGATACTGTATCGGAATACTGCAGGCTCAAGCTGAGTTCGCTGATCGCCAGTTGTTTTAGATGTGTGTGTGGTGCAGTATATACAGTATAGATGACATCACTCATACTTTATCGTACTCGACTTGAGCACTAAGGAGTGGGTCAAGGGGCCACGTGGGGTCAACGTGGGACTGGCCGGGGACTGGCCAGGTTTGCCCCCCAGGAGAGGGATCTTCGACATTATATACTCATTCTTGGACGACCGGTAGATGCAGATTGAGAGTGAGAGAGCGAAGTGACTGAAGAGAGTGGGGGAAGAGAATGGTCGGGATTAGAGAGGGGATTTGCAAAGAGATTGTTTATTGAGTGAGAGGGTTCAGATTAGACCAGAATGTAGTTTGGTCTACCGTATTTAGTAGAATACTCATTTCCACTATAACTCTTCCAAACGTACTACACTTACTCCTCCCTATGTGGAATGCGATTGGAATTTGAACTCTGTTATCCCATTGACATATACAATTTTCAAAATGAGGGTATAAAATCGACTTTTCGGCATATTGCATCATCACATGTTAATAGTGTATATCAATCAACATGAAACAAATTACTTCTCAACTACCTCCATGCATTACTACCACGAAGCTATGCCTATCGCTTCCCATTCGTGAAAAAATTAAACAACAAAAAAATTCTTAAAAATTTCCGGATATCCTGATATATAATATGCTATATTTTCTTCTCATTTTATTTATGCTAATCTATCTGAGATTTCTGAATCCTCCATTGAATAAGACTGGGAGAGGAGAATAAGGTGATTCTCATTGAGGTACTCCCTCCTCTGCGAACAATTCGAGAACACGAAGATGAGTGTGAAGGCGAACACTCTGTCAGTTACCACTTACTCTCTGCTTATTACCGGTTTAAACTAGATGTAGATACTGATAAAATATTGGGGACTTACAAGTATTGGTAGAAATTCTGAGTTATTGATGGTATTGTGCTTTTTTCAGTCGTATCTTCGCATTCCTCTCCTCCTCACTTCTTTACTTTGGTTGCATCGGAGACAAACTGACTCCTCTAATTCGACCAATTGTGGACGTGATGAACGGTGAGCATCATAATCATATATTTTTGTAAAATACGAGACAAAACACATCTTTCAGGAGAGCGGAACGAGACGGTCGGAGTGGAGATCTTCCGAGGGGCCATTCCTCTTCTCATCGGATACAGTCAACAGAGACAACCCAAACCATTCGTCAAGGTTTGATCCCATTGCTAGTAGTTAGATTGTTTGGTAGTTAAAATAATGGCATAGAAAGTATTTGGTTGGCTGTAGGTGCTCTCTCGTGCCCTCGAAGCCTTTGCAAGTTGTCCCCTTCGAATTCCTCGTCCATCGACGACGACGACGAAGGAATCAGAGGCGAGAATTATGAGTGGAGAACCATCGACGAGCAAAGGTGAACACTGGGGACACTAGTAACAGACGAGTTGCTTCATTTAACTGACTAGTGATGATTTGTCATTAGTTTGAATTAATGTGTTGAACAATCAGACGAGTCGACTACCTCGGACAACAACGATAATACGACGGGAAGTGGAGGGAAGGAGAACGAACAGGTGAGGAAAAGAGAAGAGGAAGGGCTTTGTCATGTCTATTGGTTCTCTATCTCTAAGTGAATGGTAAACTCATCTGCAATATTTGAATAAGTGTATTGAGTTGATTTCCTCTCGGAATGCCCTCCTTCTCCTCGCAGTCTGCACTGGATTCCCCGTCGATCAACTGTCTGAATTCTATGCGTACTTCGACCTCGACGAAGAGGGAATGGATGATGAGGTAGAGAGGGGGGGGGGGGGGGAAGATGGGGACTTCCTCATTGACCAAACAGTAAATGGCACTCGAGCACAGGGTACATTTTATATCGTGAATAAATAAGCTATAGGTGTTGAGAATTGTCATAGTTTATTGTTTTTGTAGCGCTTGCTGACTCGTCTGGAGTTGCATCGGTCACTCTTTGCGAGGGTTGGGTCACAGCTGAGCGATACCGCGGTACACATTTACAATTTGCTATGGAATAATTTCCTACAAATTTTTCTGATTCAGATTCTAGAGATCTCTTTATCACGTGTATCACGAGTCAGTGACATTTGAGCCCTTCGAGCACAATTTGTAAAAAGTTTGAATTTTTTGCCCCTATAACGGTGATAGCATGCCTTGGAGGTAAGATTTCGAAAAATATAGATCATTGGTCCCAGAGCCGGCATTTAGGAATTTCCAGGTTTTGAACCTGGCTATGCTGTATTTTAGCTCCCAGATGAGCTAGAGAGGTGGCAGTGGGATCAAAATGTGCGGAAAAAAATAGTGAACAACTTTTGTGTCGGAACATTATAAAATCGAAAAAAATCCAAAAATTTATGAGCGAAACCCTGATTTTGGTGAAATATATTAATTTTTATGAGAACCTATCTGAGAAAATGAACATATGCTTGGCACTAGGCCAAAAATCGAAATCCTTCCAAATGTGTACACATGTAGTACTCGGGGAGTACAGCTCAGCCGTAGCTTAGTTAGTGTTCTAGATCACGCATTGAGAAGTGCGCCGGACTTTAGTCCGAAAACGTAAATTTCCGAACTTTGCCATTTCGTTATCGATCCGAACGGGTAATATCTCTAAAAATGCAGAATATTAAAGTGATCACACCTGCCAAGTTTCATAACAATTGGATAAAAACTGTTGATAAAAAAGCGAAATTTCGATAAATTTTACGTTCGTTGTGTTTTATCAAGTTCGGGTGGGAGGAGTTGGACCATTTTCTTTTCTTGTATTTGGAGCTCTGGTTACTAACTAGCTATTAGAGCAAAATAATTAAAATTTAAAAATAACGTTCTGAGAAATTGGTAAACAACGGCCGACAACTTGAAATAAAACCAGTTTGTGATAAGTCCACTGGAATACCGTACCCCAATCGAACCTGAGGGCATATGTTTTAGAGTTATCCAACACGCAGTACTCAATGATGGTAATTTACCAGTACCAGTAAAATCTCGCTACACATCCGCGCGCGCGAGGGCGCTGATGTTGAAAAGCTACCGTAATATCTCGATAGTTTTTAACATCAGCGCTCTCGCGCGCGCGGATGCGTATCGAGATTTTATTGATAGTGGTAGATTTCCCTCATCGAGTGCTGCGTGTTGAATAACTCTAGAACACATGCCCTCAGGTTCGATCGGGGTACGGTATTCCAGTGGACTTATCACAAACTGGTTTTATTTCAAGTTGTCGGCCGTTGCCAATTTCTCAGAACGTTATTTTTAAATTTTAATTATTTTGCTCTAATAGCTAGTTAGTAACCAGAGCTCCAAATACAAGACAAGAAAATGGTCCAACTCCTCCGATCCGAACTTGATAAAACATAACGGACGTAAAATTTATCGAATTTTCGCTTTTTTCTCAACAGTTTTTATCCAATTGTTATGAAACTTGGCAGGTGTGATCACTTTAATATTCTGCATTTTTAGAGATATTACCCGTTCGGATCGATAATGAAATCGCAAAGTTCGGAAATGTACGTAAAATTTTTAAAGTCCTGCGCACTTTTCAATGCGCGATCTAGAACACTAAACAAGCCATGTCTGAGCTAAGCTCACCGAGTACTACATGTATGCACATTTAGGAGGATTTCGATTTTTGGCCTAGTGCCAAGCATCTACACAAAAATGTTCATTAACTCAGATAGTCTCTCTTATCATTTTTGTGAGGAGACTTTCTCGGTTTTTTATTGCATATATTTAAAGACTAACTACTGTCCTTTACAATAAAAAAATAAAAAGTGCATTTTTGGGGGGGGGGGGGGGACTTTTTTTACAATTTCTGTCCGAATGTCGCAATGTGCGATTTTCGTCAAAAATATTTTTTTTAGATTTTCTTTCAAACTTTACCAGTTTATCAATATGTTGTTGAGAATACCAGGAAATGTAATTAACATATTTCACCAAAATCAGGGTTTCGCTCATACATTTTTGGATTTTTTTTTCGATTTTATAATGTTCCGACACAAAAGTTGTTCACTATTTTTTTCCGCACATTTTGATACCACTGACACCTCTCTAGCTCATCTGGGAGCTAAAATACAGCATAACCAGGTTCAAAACCGGGAAATTCCTAAATGCCGGCTCTGGGACCAATGATCTATATTTTTCGAAATCTTACCTCCAAGGCATGCTGTCACCGTTATAGGGGCAAAAAAATCAAAATTTTCAAATTGTGCCCGGCCACCTCCACTGACCCGTGATACACGTGTTATATGTCTTGTCAACTGGCCGGTATGAGAAAATGTAAACGAGTGTTTGTTTCTTTTCCAGACGCGACGAGTGATTTCCCTTCTGAAATCTTGTGTGCCCGAATTGCGACACGCTGGAGCGAAGGCAGTGGAGACATTCACTGCATCCAGAGCAGCTGATACCATGAACAGGTGGGGGGGGGAGGAGGAGAGAGGTGATAAGACATTTCGACAAAAAGAAATTGAAAAATACCGTGACGAAAAACCTTTTTCGAAAACGGACATTTCGAAAAATCCACTTCGAAAAAGGACTTTTCGAAAAAATCTCCTAAAATTTTGTTTCTACTAATTTTCCTTATAGTTTCAGGTTCTCCTACACTATTTGTAATATAACTGAAAATATAAAAAGCAAAGCAATATTTTAATCGTGTTAAAATAGCGTTAAAACGCATGTGCGCGCTCCCAATTTTTCGAAATGTCCTTTTTCGAAGTGAATTTTTCGAAATGTCCGTTTTCGAAATGTTATTTTAAAATTTTGTTTTGTCGAAATGTCCTATCACCAGGAGAGAGGGGATACGGTAGGGAGAAGAGTGATTGCATGATTGAAGACTCTACACCCCGCTGGCCGAGATGGCTGTTAATCTGGAGGCGGCAAATGAAAGAAGAGGAGCCATCGAGGCAATCTATAGGTTGGCAGTACACTTTTCAATACTGAATTTTGCTTTTCGCACTGAAAGTTTATTTAGTATAAGTAGAATGGTGATGTGAATTTTATCGTTTCCGTACAAATTCTGTAGACGCATTTAGAATCTGATTCTCTGTGGGGTGAAACAATTGATTGCACCTGTTAATTAGTGGACTCCTTTGTCAATGGTTGTTCAGACTGTCGTTGCTGGGTCCATCTCTGACTGCTGTGGCCCCTCTTCTCGCTCCGATGGCATTCGCCAGACTGGCTGATCAACTGCAGGAGGTTCCCTTTCCCTTCCCTCACGTAGATAGACTGGTGATTGAGGTGCGTGAGATGGCGGGACTCGCCTTCCGTTCACTCCTGCCTCTTCTTTCCATCAAAAGAGTAAGCACATTTCCTATTCCACCCTTACTCCTTTCCTCATTGTTAGGTGTATTCGCGTGTTCTTACGTTTCTTGTTAATTTATGATACTAAAAAGATAAGTATTGCAGGACACTTCGATGCGTCCTCCCGACCTCTCTGATTCACTGTGGGAGAAGTGCAGAGAGAACAGCGCCTTCGTCGATCTGCTCTCCGATCCAGGAAGGTGAGAAGTAGGAGGAGCACTCCCATCCACTCCCTTCCCCTTGCAGATTGGAGAGTGTCCTATCATCGGAGATCACTGATCTGGGAGAGGAGACCAAGCTGAGACACTACCAATTGGTCAGAGAAGGAGATCCACTCCCTAACTATCTAATTGGTCGTGCAGGAGGGCATCACTTGGCTGGGCTACCTTCGTCGTTTCGGTCTCTCGGGTATTCTGGCAGATGACATGGGACTGGGGAAGACCCTGCAGACACTCGCTGCCATCGTGAGGGCCAATCATGAAGGTAGGTCATCCCTGCTTCTAAATGACAATCCCATTCTCCTTCAGCAGCAGATAGTCGTCCCTCCCTGGTAGTGTGTCCTCGTACTCTGGTGGCCCATTGGTGTGCAGAGTGGGAGAGGTACTTCCCCCGAAGGAAGGGAATCGCCATCAGGTATCTCAGGGCAGTGGTCGAAAGGGTAGGTCACAAAAGTTACAAAAAGCGGGCACGTTTCTAAAATTTAATATAATATAAAATCGTTGAAAACGGGTGTTTTTTTTTCAATTTTAAGAAAAATTGCTTTTAAATGGGTACGTTTTACACTTTTGTACTGGTCTGAACTCCAAAATCCGGGCACGTTATGTCATTTTGGACCTACTTTTCGACCACTGTCTGAGGGGAACTACATTCTCCATTGTAGAGGATCAATTCTCTACTTGTTTTCAATTATCAGGGTACTTTTGTTTCGTTCCCTGTTGTTCATATTTCATTGATTGTAGATCAGAGGGAGCAACTCGTAAGTGGATGGAAGGGGCGGAGTTGGTAGTGGCGGCTTACGATGAACTGAAGAACAACACCATACTACCGTCAGTGCTCCTTTTTATATTCTGATGCCCGCTTCTTGAAGATGTTGCTCTCATTGTGGTGAAGAACTTGAGTTGTTACAGTAAGATGGTGTGGCGATATTGCGTGTTGGATGAGGGACACGTGCTGAGGAATCCACGAACACAGGTGAGGGAGGGAGAGAGGGAGGAACAGTCCACCTACCAACAATCTCATTTCACTACTACTTTTCTGTTCAGAACCTATATCTTACTAGCTTTCATGTACAAGGTCCAGCTTTAGTTTTTCTTCATTGTCCTAAAAATAGCAAACGAGAAATTATGTGAGACCTCCGAGTTCGTGTTTGTAGATCTTCAAAGCAGTCTCTGCACTTCGCAGTGAGACGAGACTCATCCTGTCAGGTAGGAAGGCAGATTGGGCTAGTAGGTCAACTATTCCTGTTGGTGCAGGTACTCCAGTGCAGAATTCATCGGCTGATCTCTGGGCTCTCTTCACTTATCTCATCCCTGGATTCCTAGGAGACGAACGATACTTCAGGTATTAGTCACTTATTTTATAGATATCTCAATTTTCTTTCCCATTATTTAATATTTCTGAACTTGAGTGAAGCTGAAGATAGTTGTTGAATCCGCCCCATATTCCAGACAGACATTCATCAAACCCATTCAACAGTGCAGAAATGCGAAAGCAACGGAGACTCAAATGAAGGTACGCCGATCAAAGTGGTTATTGGCCAGTAGTTTGTGTCCTATTTGGTTCCTAGCTTGATTCGGTTTGAGCAATTTGTTGAATTTGATGATATTTTGTACTGAGTGCAGGATGGTCAAGAGGCTCTCTCTCGTCTCCATCGACTCGTCCTTCCCTTCGTACTCAGAAGACTGAAGAATGATGTGTTGAGGGAACTGCCAGAGAAGGTAAGAGTGAAGAGGGAAGAGGGAAGGAATATCAGTGAATGAGTGAACAATACAAAGAATGAACATGTGTACATAACTCCAAATAATGGTGCAAAACAGTTTGATTGGCCAATATTTCTATCGCTCGATGCAGTAATCTCCGTTCAGGTGGTCTCTGACTACGAGTGCACCCTCACTTCACTCCAGAAGAAGGTCTACGAAATTATCGTGGACAGGTCCGGGATTTACTCACTCATTGCATGCTATGAAATGGAGATTGAAAGGAGAGAATTAGCAGATGTGGAATGAGTGTTGAGAGAGGATATGATATGAAGGGAAGAGTGACACTTACTATCTCCTCCCTCAGATGCTGTTCGAGTCCGACGGGTCAACGAGCACTCTCGCCCCTCCATGCACTCATCTCACTCAGAAAGGTGGGAAGGAGAAGAGTGAGAGATGAATAATTGACAGATATGATGGAAGAAGAAAGATCATACTGATGATAGAGGGTCAATGGGCATGATCCTGTGATGAGATGATGATTGGAGGTAGTCGACCATCCCTCTTTGATTCTTCCTCTGGCGGATACCCTGCAATTGGGTGGGGAGATGAGAGAACAACTGGAGAAGTGGAAGGACTCCCTCGAACTGTCGGGAAAACTGCAGGTAGAAATGAGAGAATTACTAACCTTCATTTATTACTTCGTCTCCCTTCCTTGTGAAGTAACCTTAAAAATCTTTCTTCTCTGGAAAATCTATTATTGTAATTTGAAGGCTCTTGGTCAATTGCTAGCCGAGTGCGGCATTCTGAAGAAGAAGGAGGAGGAAGAGGAAGGAGAGGGAGGAGGAAAGACAGACGCCGATTGTGAGTCACGGAGGGACGGGCATCCAATTGGTCTATTGTCTAATTGAGTGATTGTCCCTCCTTCCTTGCAGCTGTCTCTCTGGTGCTCAATTCGGCAGTGGTCCATCCCCACCGTGCCCTTATCTTCTGCCAGTGGAGGGCCAGTGTGGCACTCGTCGCCCGTGCACTCACTCAAGGATTCGAAGAGGGACCAAGTGGTGAGAATCAAGGGAGACTATGAGACTAACGCATTCGCAGTCCAAATGGATTATTTATCATCGATCGACGTAACTATATTCATTCAAATATCAAGCGTCGAATATTGTTTCTTCTGAATGCTTGTGATTCAATCATGGAATAGTAGTCCTTCTCAGGTACTCCAATCTCTCATCTGATCCTGGATGGATCTGTTGCTCCTGATGATCGACAGACTCTCGTCGATCGATTCAACCACGACAAATCGATCGATGTGATGGTGTTGACCACCCATGTGAGTGAGGAGGGGAGAGTGTGACCGGCAGGGATATCTCACCAGTGATGGGAATGGTTCAGATCGGAGGAGTGGGACTGAATCTCACGGGGGCAGACATCGTCATCTTCATGGATCACGACTGGAATCCCATGAAGGATCTCCAGGCAATCGATCGAGCTCATCGATTGGGGCAGACCAGGAATGTGAGTGCAGAGGGAATCTTTCGTCCTGAGTACTTGGTTGGCTAAATGTGGATATTGAGGTGAACGTATATCGACTGATCACGAAGGGAACAATCGAGGAGAAAGTGATGAGCTATCAAAAGTTTAAGAAGAATACTGCTGATGTGAGTATTCAAAAGAAGGAGTCATTCACTATCTCGATGTTCTCTGCAGGCACTCATCGGGTCTGAGAATCAATCTCTCTCCTCGATGAAGACTGACGAACTACTGAGTATGTTCTCCCTCGAAGAATCGAGTGGAGGCAATGGAAGTGCGAAGGGAGAACCGAGAAGGAAGAAGGCCAAAGGTAGAGAGAGCAGCCATCTCAATGCTGAAGGTCTCTTACAAAGGGGATTGATCGAGAGATTGCAGTTGATCCCTCTGCGAGTGGGGACGAAGTGTGGAATCTGTCTGAGATCTGGGACGAGAGTCAGTACGACGAGGCCTTCTCCGTCTCCAATTTCCTCAAGGACACTGCAAGCTGAGCTGCGATGGCGTCAATGGACAATAGTAACTTATTTGACTGCTTACTCATTTACCATTTGTTAGGTATTGAATAATATGTACTAATTTATAATTGTTGTGCGGGTAGATTACTTTTAAAAACTATAATCCGGTGATGTTCTATTTTTTTTCTGTATTCTCATTTTTCTGTTGTTTTACGTATACCTTGAACAATTCAAATTTTTATTCTTGAAGAGTTAGATCATAAACAGAGTAAATGTAGATCACAATGATTCAGAGAGTCGGAATAAACCACTACGTGTCCAAGAACCATGATTATCATAAAGTTATCAACACAAATTTATTAAATATATTTTAACAATTACAAAATGACCTTAACAATAGTCAAAGTTATGCTTGAAGACAAGAATCTCAGACAGGCATGTCTGTATTTATTAATTTTGGGTGGGAGGCTTCTTGTGTTTCTGAAATTTAAGAGCGTTTGATAATGACAATCACCCAATAGAAATGTAAATTGTGAATATTACCGTATCTCTATGTCTCACGTATCTTCCCCTATGCTTGTATGCCGTTCCGCAGCAGAGGAAAGGAGAGGTCATCTGAGGAAGAAGACTGCAACAATCGACTGATGAGAAGGGTTGAAGTGAAGAGGGACTAACAGGCATTCGTGGTAGAACATCTCATGTTCTGATTCTCCTCTGAAGCAGCAGTAGTCACACTGGGAGGGAGACGAATCGCACATTTAACATGGAGGGGACTCACGGTGAATTTATCACCTTCCTGTCTCTTGCTTCCACTGGCCGAATCCGATTTATTATCTGATATTCACTAACCAATAAAACAGATAGAAATAGTCATTCAAGACAGTAGATTTCGCAAAATTTAAGGGGAAATGAAATAACGACAACATACAACATAATTGTTGAGGGAGTAAATTACTATGAAGTACCTTTCTCTGGAGAGCTCATGAATCCATCCTCAACAGCCAACTTCTCCGTTGTCATCAACTGAAATAAGAAGAATAAAATGATGTCGTGACCCAACTTTCACATGAAGTATTGTAATAAAAACTATGCTCACGAGGGCGTTGTCCAATTTAAACCCATACGTTTATTCATGATTATGATTTATCACTTCGAGAGTGACATCGTGTATTTATATCCAGTGGAAACTCACCATATTATTAGCCATAGGCGTTCTCTCGGAAAGCTGCTGCACACGCTGTAGATGAGTAACTCAAAATAGAAACATTTAAAAGGATACCCGTCAAATTACATATGTATCAATGAATTATTTTAATTACCAGCGACGACAAACATGATAATTAATTCGAGACCCCAGCATTCTCCGCTTCCCCTTCCTTCCCCTCAATTCTTTTTCGATTTACCCTCCATTTGTCACGTGGATGTTATTAGTGCTCTTAATAAGCTTTCTCCCAAAGTGAATGTAACCCCCGATAATATTCCGAGCATAGTTCTCTCGAAATGTAAATCGTCTATTGTTTCTCCCCTACTTATTATTTTTAACAAATCTTTGCTTACTTCCCAGGTGCCATCTCAATGGCGTCACGCCCTAGTTATGCCAATCCCTAAAAAATTAAGTAATTCTATTTCTGATTTTCGTCCTATTTCACTTACGTCGTCTGTTTGCAAAGTTTTCGAGAAGATTATCATAGGTAAAATCACGTCATTTCTTGATCGGAATAATTTGTTTGACCCACATCAAACAGGTTTTAGAAATTGTAGATCAACTTCCACTAATCTTGCTGAGACATATGCACATTATCTCCGCATTTCTAGGCACGGTGCCCCTTTTGACACAATTTATATTGATTTCAAAAAAGCTTTTGACTCAATCGACCATCGATTATTATTACATAAATTGTCTGAGCTAGGTCTCTCTGATCACTTAGTATCTTGGTTTCATGCTTACCTTTCTAGCCGAAAGCAATCTGTTTTCATTGATAACTCCTTTTCCCCTCCGTCCCCAGTGATTTCCGGCGTTCCCCAGGGATCTATAGGCCCTCTCCTCTTTATTTTATTTATCAACGATATTTGTAGTAAATTCCCTCAGACTATATATTATTCTGTTTATGCAGATGACCTTAAGTTGTTTGCTGAATCCCCATTATTCTCAGATGATCTGCAATCTGCCTTAAATATTGTTGCTAATTGGTCCTCACAATGGAATCTTGGTATCTCTGAAACGAAATGTCACATTGTTCATTATGGCCTTCGTAACCCCCGTAGACAGTTCTCAATTAATGATGTTGTTTTAAAAGAACCCAGCAATGACCACAGTAAGTGTACTATTAAAGACCTAGGAGTGCATTTCTCCCCCTCACTGTCTTTCACGCCCCATATTAATAAGATAGTGTCTAAAGCTCGTTCTAAAATGAATCTCATATTTAAAGCCTTTCGTAGCAACTCTCTCGATTTATACCTTAAATCGTACACTACCTTCATCCTTCCTAATCTCGAGTATTGCTCCATCATTTGGAATCCCAGCCATAGCGTTGCGTTTACTAAGGAATTAGAAAGAGTTCAGCGTGACTTTACCCGTAGAATGTACGTGCGCTGCTCGGTCCCCCCCTATATCTTATAAACGTAGGCTTCATGAGCTTAATTTAATGACTTTAGAACGCCGTAGATTTATCATTGATATATTATTCCTCCACTCAATTATGCATAATCGCTATACTCTCGATGTTTCATCTCTGCTTATTCGTTCACCTCTGACCCGTTCTCTCAGAAATGCCCACCCCCTTCGTATCTCGTTGCCTTTTATCCCTAATAATTCTAGCTCAACCCTTGTATCTCGTTCATTATCTATCTGGAACACTCTTCCCATAGAATGTGTTAGTTCCTCGCATAATGTTTTTTCTAGTTTTATCCGTTCACAATGTCATAATTTTTATCCCCCGTCTATTATTGCCACTTGGCTAGATCAATAGATCAATTATCCCTCTCCCTCCCATACCCTTGCTGCCAAGCAACATCCAACCGATTCGATCCAATCGACGGACATCCGTTTCTTGTATACACTCTCGCCATTCTTGAAATCTCACCCCAACGGAATAAATGAATGAATGAATGAATGAATGAATGAATGAATGAGATCAAACAAGAATAGTATGGTGGTGCATCATTGCAGTTATGGATTATAGAAAGATAATCTCACCATTGGAACGACCAATCGGGGTGGAAGGCGAAGAACGAGAGTTCTGAGAGAAACCAGTTGCAAATTATTAGAATCAATATTCGTACTTGGACAGTATTGCAGAGGGAGGTTGAGATTTGAGGAAGGGCTTTCGATCTCAGAGAATATCTGCGGAAAAAAAGGTTAAAGGAAACTCGCAATCGTACATCCATACTAATATACTATTTCGCACATATGAAGAAACAGTGCAGTGCTTTGAAGCAAAATAATGATGAGAAAACTAACTTGAGTGAACCATCGGATTTTCTCTTCTTTCCACGATCAGATAGCGAGCTTCTGTAATTGTTTTATGTGTCATCGTTTACGTCTCGTTAAGTATCATAGGTAATGTATCAACTGGAGTGCTGTGCTTACATACGTGCGAAAGATAACTGATCACTTACTTAGCCTCCGTAAGGAGCTCGATTGCCTTCTCAATGTTCGCCTGTGTCGTGTCGTATAGAGCTAGAAACATCATAATTATTTCATATTCAATAAAGCAATAACATGAACACCTGGTCCCATTTAATTGCAATCAAATGCGACATGGGAGCGAAGAACTTCACCTGATTTCCCGAATGCACAACATTCGCCAGTGTCAGTTGTCTGTGTCGACGTAGTGAGCACTTCTAAAGTCTTCGTTTGGGCATAGGCATCTAAAATTATGAATGAACATTCTGCAAAAAATTATCAAAAAATGGGAGATACCGGTCATGGTAGGAGCTTCGCTCTTCTTTGGATTTGAGTCGATGGGTGATTCGGGAAAGACAAATGGATATCCGGGAACGGCGAAGATGGGAGGAGGAGTACATGTTATTCCCTCAAAATGGAAAATTACATTTAGTATTGAAAACATAATAAATATATATTTTCAAAGAACGTTTGGACAAGCTTGAATAACTGACGAATCGACTGCAGCTCATCTGAACTTCCTCGGTGGCAAAAGTATCGTCGATCATACTAATCGCCTGTTGCAGATTACGCTCTGTTGGATCCAACAGCTTGTTCTTTATCAGCCGCAGTTTCCTCTTCAGGTCAGACACCTCTACCGCTGACATCCTTAACGCACGAAATAGTCTATGAAGAAGGGAAAAAAATATTGCGAATAGGTGATCATGTGCGTCATTCTAGGGAATGGTGGGAAAATCGCAAAAATGGTTGCAATCAATTTTGCGAATCTTGAGGCATCCCTAACACCCCCAAAACCGAGGGGGTGACAAAACGAAAACCGACAAAACGGAAACAATTCACAGCTCCCTCGGGACTTGACCTAGGGACGCGAGAGTTGTTGCATTGTTACCAGTATGCGCTCCACTACATTTGCATACATACGTCTTCTTACCAGGCGATCATTAGTTTCACTGCAAATCAGCGTATAGGGGGTCATGGAATGTGCATTTCCATGACCCCTTATACGTTGAAACTCAATATCGCCTGGTAATAAGACTTATATATGCAAATGTAGAGGAGCGCATACTGGTAACAATGCAACAACTCTCGCGTCCCTAACAAGGAAAGGCCGCGAGGGTAAGGTGGAGTTTTTGAACGAGACCTAGCGCAATCGAAAGAGGATCAAATTCTAAGAACTTCTACGTCTTTCATATCTGCTGAGGACCTCTGTGGACGGCTGGGTAGTAGTGGAGTTTCGGAACATAGCCAACGAAATTGACGGTTTTGTACCTCTCCCCACTATGAGCGCAGACATCCACAACGGCCCTCAGCAGATATGAAAAACATAGAAGTTCTTAGAATTTGATCCTCTTTCGATCGCGCTAGGTCTCGTTCAAAAACTCCACCTTACCCTCGCGACCATTCCTTGTAAGTCAAATCCCGAGGGAGCTGTGAATTGTTTCCGTTTTGTCGGTTTTCGTTTTGTCACCCCCCCCCCCCAAAACCTCGTTATATTTCTTCATTCCACTACACCGGACGTCATACCAGGAGCTCCAACTTGAGAGCACTTTGCTCTCTCAGCGAGAAAAACTCTCAATGTACTTTGCACTATTGAAGCTCCTATACTATGATGCCCGGTGAAGGGAGCCTCAGAATAAAGCACATAATGTGATTTTGAAGGACTTTTGGGGATAACTAGAAGTACCCAAAACTAATTAGAACCATTTTGGCGATGTTAGCTCCATACCCTGACAAAGCTCGAATCTCTCCTGATCTTCGAGAGGCGTGATATTATATTCTAATAACTGCGTTTGGAAATAATCAGAAACTTATTTCGTCATTACAGAAAAAAATCATTGTATGTCAACGTTGCAACATTCCATGTTACAAATTGATATACTTAAAGTAAGTAAGAGAGTTTCCAGCACATTTTCTATTTATTCTAGAGTGAAAAAATGACTTGCCTGAAACCAGCAGGCAACTTATTTTTCAAGTAAACTACTTGCCGAGATATTACTCGAGTAATTACTCTGCAACCAATTCATCAATAGTATATACCGTATGCAATTTTCCTGGTCAGAACAGTTCCGTTCAGGGTCAAATTCAGGGTTTCACAGTTTACCAAAAATTCCACTCGATCAATACTGATTTACATTTCCTTTGTTATCCATAAACAAGTCGTTTAAGTGGTAAATATAATTGCCACGGTATTTACCGTCGCTAGATTATGCATTCTGCAATAGATCTAAGTTACCGAATGCAATTGAGGGGAACAGATTTCGTCCCTTCGATTGTGTAGCCTAAGCCTAACCTTAATAATCAACTTGACTTTTCTCCTCCCCTAAGAAACCTAAGTCTATGCAATCAATGGTTGACACAAGGGGGGGGGGTTAAGCTTACCCTTAGGAAAGTTCGCGCAGTCTTCTGTGTCCACTCAACTGCACAAATGTCTCTAGCAGTCTCAAATACACATAATACACGTATCTTTCTCGTGATGAAAATGTAATTATTTTAATTATATTTTTAGATGCGTTTATGCATACATCTTCTAATTCTATTTGCCGTTTTTCCCCTGAGCTCAAGCAATGAATACTTTGGAGAGGTAAGTCATTCTCTACTAATTGTTAACAAGCAGTTCTTTCAGTTCTTCGGAACAAGCGATGTTGCCCTCCTCACTCAACAGAATTGTGCTCGCTTGACCGAAACTGATGCTGGGCAATCCGATAGGACATGTCCTAATGGTCTCAGCGATGCATACGAGTTCGTTTTGTTATAATTATTCATCCATAGTCGGGCGTTTAGGAATATTTTTCAGCCTGGACAAGTTCGATGCTCTTTGCCAGAACGTGAAGGCTGACACGGTGCGTTCTCATCTGGTGAGAGATGTCCATCGGAAGCACAAGCCTCGAGTCCTCTTCGTCTACGTAAATAACATCACGCACGAGGTAGTCATACGGTTTAATACGGTTATGTCCATGTGTGGATAATGCAACGTAAGAAGATATGACGGATAACCCACAGATCAACTACGGAATCGAGAAATTGTCTCTGTCTGGCGACCACATCGAATGGACTCTACCCGAGACTCTGAAACAGACCAGTCACATTGGACCCCACTTGCAGAAGTACGAATCATTGGTGAGTACGTTCAACACGTTATCCAATCTTGAAGAAGATCTACAAGTTATAAATTTATATTTTACGCGTTGAAATAAACCCAATTCAGGAAGATTCAATCTTCGACACTCAATCGAACATCCTCTATCTTATCACCAGAACATCTGCTAGGCAAGTTTTCTTTTTTATTCGATTTACTTAACGTGGGAAAGTTTCACGAAAGACATATTTTCAGAAATATAAATAGAAAATTCCAAATAAATGATGTATGGAAGATTTTAAAATATAATATGATTATTTTGAAGGAGTCGTAAGGTGCATGTGGTCTACGTCAGTAACATCTTCTACGTAAATACCAAGTTCGAGAAATTCAGCCGAGAGTGAGTGACACATGTTGTTATACTTGAATAATTATTATTGTGTAATTGCAACTTTACGATGTTATTTAACAGATTCACCGTACATCCGGAGAATAAGGACAGATTCGATTGGGTCGAGAATCCCTACGAGCACACGGTATTTATTGCCTTCAGCCTTCTTCCTCGTGTTTTCACTGAAATACAGTTTTCTTCTTGAGGTGTATTACATCAGAAGGAAGGAGAATCCTCGCAAGGATGACCTCTGCAGACTGCCTATTTCCGAGCTGCTTTCCAGTCTTATTGATGGAAAAGAAGGTGTGCTCTCTCTCGACTCTACATATAATTTAGTACAAAACGGAGAAAGTTCAGGATGTAATTTCCAATTGAGGGGAAATTGTAACCGATATGCCCGCCGTTGGTCGTTCTCTCATCTGGGCACACAAGGGAGTCATGATCACCCTTGACAGGTTTGTCATTCACACATGAAAAGACTTGCTAAATCTAACATTAGAATTCGTGACTTATTGTTCTAAGGCACTGTACATCTCCGTCTGTTATATATCCTAAGGGGTGGGGGTTCAAATCTCATCTTGTGTGGTGCATGCAGAAGTACTCGTACAGGGTCAGATTCGATCCCCACTCCTTGATAATCCATTGGAGTAAATACCCAGTTCCTTAGATCACTAGGTGATGAATAATCACCATAGTTTGTGCATCCTTCCCTACTCTTACCTATGTCAGAGTTACGGATGACGGTAACCAGAAGGATGTCTACTTCACGCGGAACAGTTCTTCATTTACCAAGGTATATGTGGTACTCTTTTGCAGGTCAAACGTGGGGTTGTAAGATATCAAAATCTCGGCATAAAACATACAAGGTGGCTGTTAGAATGTATCACGATTCCTTGATGTTTGCATCTAGAAAGTTCCTTTTAGCTTGGTCGACGCTGCAACATTCAAGAACTCGATGTACGAAATAGAAAGACGAGGCGACTCATCACCGTCTTCGACTGGGATTACTGTATTCTCGCGCACGGTGAGAGTGTACGGTGGGCGTAATTGGAAGCATTGATTGAGGGGGCGATGGCACTCGGGGACCAGGTGGTCGTGTCTGCCCTATCTACTACAACGATCTGGCTGTTATTGAGGTGCATCGCCAATGAGTAGAAATGATCGATGACTGATTTTATTCTCAGAATACGGGGTCGGGCAACACACTCTACATCGTCGCCATCGTGCTCATGTTCGTCGTAAGTTGAGGGCATAGATGAGGGGGGAGGGGGAATACGGTAGAAGCATGCAATCGATATCTGCAGTTCATCGTGCTGCTGCTTGTCTACGTGTGCTGGCTGAGAAGGAATCTGGTAGGTCATTCCCATTAAGTACTGAAGAATACAGTCGACAACCTAAATGCCCCAGTTAGTGTGGAGACAGCTTCAGATTGCTGATCCTTCTCATTACAGGACGATTCTCTGCCTCGTGACGAGCACAAACCTGTGCCTTACTACCCTTCCGGACAACCTCTCGATTCCACCTTCGACATGTCCGTCGATCGATGGGATCAGTACTGAGACTACCGTACTCCTCCGCCAGGAATACTGTAAGTGAAGAGGATCTCCGTTGTCACGATGTTTGTTGTTGTTGATCAATAGGATAGGTTATCACATTAGTTCTCTCGACCATCTTGTTGTTGTAATCAGTGTCCATGTTACACCCTCCTTCCTCCTCAGTGCAGTCGAGTATCGCCTACCAGGATATCCCTTCTGTTTTTAGTCACACCCCACCCTTGTCTTCATTCCTGTAACAATGCTAGTGTAGCTTGAAAGAGTAGCCCGTCCATCCCCTCTCCCCAATTCGTTGTTGTTAATGGAAGTGCACCCACCACCTGCTGCTTCTCCCTCCACTTACTCGTTAGGAGGAGCGAGAAAAGTAATCGGAAGAGAGATAGAGAGAAGGGACGAGTCGCGCCACACCTAATCAGTCGACTGTAACAACTTTACAAGAGCAGTCAGTCATCAGAGCACCCTTGGGAAGAGTAATGCACATGCTCCTTCGTGGCTACGGTAGGGGTACTCGCTCCAAATAGACTCGATGCTTTATCTCTAAGATGTCTACCATGAATGCGGCATTGAGTCGTCATTTGAGCGGGAGTGCCCTCACACTCCATACCTGTTTCTGTGTTGCTCTTCCCCTCTCCCCTCTCCAATCTCCTCTTCTCCGACTACTTTTCTTCTCCTCCTTCTTCATTTCGCTCAATGCAATTCGTTATTCTTAACCTAACTTTCTCCGCTTTCGCTCATCTCAATGGACGTTCACTTTTGTGTTTATTCTGAGCATTCGCCATGCTGGATGCAAGGATCTCCAGCATAGTCGATGCGAGGAGTAAGTGAGTGATCTCATAGGGCACTCCTCATTCTCCATCTCTCTCTCGAGTATCATAGTCTAGTTGTTATCGAAATTGACGCGTGCGCAGGCGATATTTCGGATCATTCTTTTCTATTATGGATCTGTGCCCGGGACATCTCTCTATCCATACACAACAGACTTAATCATGGCGGATTTGACGGTCCTTCTGGTAGATTATTGTTTGTTATGAATGTCCCTGCACAAGTTTTACGGCCGCCCTCATTAAATCCTTGTTTTCACGGAATGGTCGAATCTCCGCCCCCCCCCCCCCATTTCGCATCTGAATCCATAGGGATAGAATATAGGGACAGGTAAGGGGGGGGGGGAGGTAGGTGGTGAGTTCTTCCTTTTCCTGCCAGTCCATCCAATCCACAGTCAGTTCTCGTTCCCCTCCTCTTTATCTCTTCCTCCTTTTCATTTCGTTATTCAAGTTCATCAAGCCCCTTTTCGATATCCGGCAGTTCTCTTCTTGTGCTCAATTCCACTTCTTTCGTTTCATTGTTCCCTTAGAAATTGATCCCGTTCTCGCCCCCCTAAACTTTTGATCCTCGTTGCTTTTGTTCGTTCAAAATGATAAACATAGTTTGCTAAATGGTAGTAACCTACCTAGAGATCTTACGAGTTTCCATACCTCGTTGAGATACTTTTATCGCTTGTCGAGCGTGCTTTGTTGGTATGTGGTTACTGTAGATGTAGTGTCGAGCAGGGTCAAGATAGAGGATGGAGGTTGTGGTTAGCGTGTAAAGGGGTCAGATGGGATGATGGGAGGGAAATATCTCTATCCCTCTGCGCAATCTCTCACTGGGTTGGACACGGTTTCGCTTGATTGCGTCGCTCTAGAAATTCGCGCGACGGATTTTCTTTTTTTTGTGTTGTTTCAGCCACTACAATGTAATGTACACGAGAAAGGTGGACAAGGAGGATTGAGTAGTGATGAGCCATGAGAAGTAGAGCTGTGGCCATTAGTTGCCGCTTCTTCTCTAAGCCCATTCTAAGATCCTCCTTCTCTTCCCCTCTAATCCCGTTTTCGTTCGAATGGGAAAGCGTGCTTGCACTGTGTTCAGCCCTGTCTCAAGTTCTGCTATAGAATGGTAGAGCACAATTGAACGACTCGTCGTGTACGGTAGGTTGGACGGGGCTGAGTCAGATTGCCCTCAGGGCAAATGAGATGACTAAGCTTGTCGTGGGGTCGTAGAGTTTACAAGTGCCCAGGTAAGAATTTCAATTCGAGGGAGTATCGATAGAGGAGGAATCGTTTGTGATTCCATCGAACTGAGCTGCTGAAAGGAACGACATTGCCCTTTGATGTTCGTAGCCACAGCAAACACCCGAATAGTGAGTTATGAATGGTGCATGACTTTCACTAGTTCTCGTGCATCCAATCAAGTACTCGATACTGGATGATCGTCTTAAAGGCAGCACCCTCCCCCCTCCCCTCCCCTTTAGGTAGGTAATGGTTCTTTCTGGCGCTAAACGCTTGGTTACCGTCACCAATCTCCTCGCATGATAAATTGCCTAAACCGCACTGATATGATCTCGTAGTTGCTTATCCTTTCCTTGGCATGCTTCTTCCTGGCGAGAGAGAAGAGAGACCAGGTCTAGCTAGCCCGTCCCTCCTCTATTAGAGCCGGTTGGGATGTGATTCACTGCCCCTGTCCCTTCCCCTCCTCCGGGCCTGTATCTCTATTCACCTACCTCCGATCCCTACTCTCTGCCCAGTCCTTTCCTGGATGAGACTCTTCTCTCGCATCATTCTACTCTCGCATCACTCTTTCCCTCTTCCTCTTCCCTTGTCGTCGATGCTCTTCCTTTTTGCGCGAGTCTCTGGAACGTGCGCGAATGATGTACTTGTAGTGAGGCTGCTTCTTTTGATGCGATCATTCGTCTCTCTTGATGAATGGGAGGGTTATGCATAGGGCTATTGATTCGGATGGAGCATAGGGGAGGTATTGGGAGGGGATTGGGCATGCTTGAACGAGTGCCTACGGGTCACCGACAGTAGAGATCGAGTTGAAGGGAAGAAAGACTTAGGAAGCACTTAGAAGAGAGGAGAGAGAACCATCGATTGGTGTACTGAATGAGCATCTTTGGGAGGACCAGTTCGGAGATGGACGAGAACGATAGGAAGGAGAGGTTCAGAGGTTGATCGAACAACCACTCACCATCCCACGAGCAGTGCGGGGGCACCGAATCCATTAGTTTCATGGTCAGCCGAATTGGTTCTCAGAACGAGCACCGGTGATTCATGGTACAGGTACGCAGTGAACCCTACGAGTATTCAGCCATTGTGACTGCAGGATGGATGGTTGGCCGAACTCTCGATGGGGTTGTCTGTGATAGCGAAGTAGTACGGTAATGGGGAGCTGAACGCTGAATAGCCAATTCCATAGATGTGTTTGCGTACAAATCGTGCCCACTCTCGAGTATTGTCCGAGGGAGAGATCGAGGATGCTTCCATTCTATAAGGACATTGTCCATTCGAAGCGCCGTTTGCCCGCATTTCGTTGTCTCCTTTCAGTTTTCTATCACTCGGCTGTTTTCCATATCACTCGGCTGAATCATGCGGGAAGATGGCCATTGAGACTCCCCGATAATCCGGATGATGAGTAGAGTGAGGTAGATCAGTGCAGGGAAGAGAAGGAGGAGGGTTACTTCCGGTATCGATCGATCCAAATTTAATAGATATTGTCAGGAGTAGCTTGATCTCGTTCACTTTCACTCTGCTAGTCAGAGGTGCACGAAGAGGAGGAAGGAGGGATGGGCGAGTCGACCTAGAGAAATCCGCCCACTTTCCCTTTTCTTTTATTGCGCGCTCTCTTTCCTCAAGCACTGCGAGATTTGAGACAAGAAGTGATAAGCTATACGAGATTCAATCCCCCAGTGATCAGGGAGAAGGTTATCCGCTAGCGGAAAGTGGAGACTCCACTATCGACACCCGCTTCTCCTAATCTCCCTCAACCTACCGTGTCACCATTCCCAGATATCGAAAGATGTTAATTATCCCTTTTCTGGGATTCGAGTCTCCACAGCAAAGTACTTCGTTGATGCGCATAATAACGCCTGACGCGATTGTCCTGTGTTTCGATCATTTGTTGTCAGTTTAGAAACTGCAGCTACTTTGCACGTTTCAAGCGCAGCTCACAAAGCTAAAAACTTGCTTTGTTCAGCTCACAGTTGGGCTTTTCATGCATGGATTGATGCTTTCTTTGTAGTCTTCCTCATTCTTAGTAGAGTATATTCTGTGGACCAATCAATCTACTATGGCAGTTTTCCAATCAGGCAGGGTGGAAATGATGCACTTGAATGGAAATGGCAAATATCTCATCATGAGGAGGAATGGTAATAGGAACAGTGAACGAAATGGGAACAGTGCGCCGACCAGATCAAAAGGAAGTCGGTTTTCGAGTTTTCGAGTGATTTCTTCTCTTTCTTTTCTCTTTCCACTTGCGCACTCTTTCGTTCCATTTTAGCAATGATAGATCACAGGATTGTGAGAAGAATCAATCGGTGCAAAATGAGTGAAAATGGTCAATCTGTTTGACGAATAGCTCTTCAAATCGATCAGTAGTTTCCCGCTGCAGTTGGTTCAAATCACAAGTTGAGCACTGTCTAGCACGATTCCTTTTCTTAATCGTTGAACTTCTCCTCATCTACACCGTGATCATCCCCCTAATAATCTCCTTCCTTTGCTAGATGTTCATTGCATCGTATGCTTCTATTGCGAGAAAGGGTTGGCACCTTTTCCCTAGCTTCCCTCATGTCTATCTAATCGAGGCATTCGTACAAGGCATAATCGAATTTACCATTTTGATGCAGTAGTTTGTGTAGAGTGGAAAGTTCTCATCACTTCTTCTAGTTTATTTGAATTGGTCAGGAGAAGTTTCTCCTGCATTACTCTTCTCTTACTCATTTACATATTATCCCGTTTCTATGCGTATTTCACCGTGTCCCTCTTGATCGTCTCTCGATGGATACTGTAGTGGCCCTCTCTGATTCCTCTCTTCAGGATGCGCGTGCACTCGGAGGAGGAGCCGCCCCCGGGGAGGAAGATGGACAAGGGAAGTGGACTGAGACAGGTCAGCCATTCCATCTCATCCCACTCAGTAGTGGTCTATGGAATATAAGGATCGAGGAAAAGGACTCTCTTAGAGAACTTTTTGTTTGGTAGAAACAACAATTCATTAGATTGTTTCGGTCCTTGAGCCGTTTACATCTGACCCCCGTCACAATAGGTGACCCTCGTAAGTGGGATTGCCAATTGTGGGTAGATGACAAAAGAATATGGGTTGAGAAGGATCATAACGTGACTTGCATGGATAAAGTAAAAAAAAGGAATTACACCAAACAAAGCTGCAATATGCTATTCGCTGTAGAATATTATGATGGAGCTAGATTGCACTATTAATTTTGAAAGTAGATGAACGAAAATGTGAGAGGGAATGTCTCATCCGAAGAACCATCTCGATTGATATTACTGGGCAGAGGGAGGAGAAACGTCGTGGAATGTAGTGGCTGTGATCATACGAAGAACCATTTTATTGTTATAGGACACTCAGTATTTGCCCAAACTGTAGATGCTATTGCCTCTCAATTGTGTTGGGTTTCGGAGCGAATTGAGACATCTAGTGCTTTGTAATCGTAGCTGGATTCGTGACAATACGATGCATGGTAGTCCCTGGGTGCTTCCTACAGCAGGCTTCCTTTCTACATTGTGTGACTGTGTCAGTTTGGACTACCAAAACGAGTTCTAATCCCCCTTCTCTCCTTTTCGATCTCGACACTTGACTCCTCTCACTCTATCCCTCATAGAAAGAGAAATCATAACGTCATCGAGACAAAGTCACTGAAAACATCTTCATTTCGGTGAAAATACTTGGTTCAGATTGATAGCCTACGAATAGCCGATATTAGTTCGTGCGATTGCCAATTATGGACATGCATGGGCTGAGACAGGATGGCGAATAGTAATAACCAAGTCTGGCAATTATGAACGCCGATTTGTGCAGATGAACGGAACCACGGGCTGTACGAAAAGAAAAAGCGGGAAAGAGGGCTTAGTTCACGATCACGCAATTCTCTCTTTTTGGGGTGTATCATTGTCTCTCGTGGGGATTCCGGGTATATTTGTATTGGAACGACCAGATATGCGAGTGGGACCTCGATTAGCCATTAGGACTCAATTAAAGAAATGAGGAGTAACGTTTCGGAAAATGAGGAAGAAACTTTACTTTGGGAAGTAAGGAACAGTTGAATAATTTTAAAAAATGTAATCCTGGAATAAAGGTAGTTTTTTTGTGTATTGTTCTCCCTGTTCTACCTCCAGTATCTGATTAACTAGAGTCAATAGGCACTTTGAGCAGAGATCTTCAGGTGGATAGTATAGCGATTGCAGTGGGTGGAGTCTTGGGTGGTGGGTCGATCGGACTCGGGCGACTACTCGGCTGCATGGAGGGAGAAGTTCAGTCACGCCCCCACGTGGAGTGATGCAGACATGGCACTGCAGCAGATCAATAGGGTGAGAAGGAGACGATCCCGATGGAGGATTCAGTCGAGACCTTCCTTCCATTGATACAGTCGAATACACCACGGGGATAAGTAGCAGATGGTGGTCCAATTGTTTCTTGATGCCGATATTTGCAGGGTCTGGCCTCCGGGAACAGAGTGGCACTCTATGCCCGATCCTTCTTCCAACACTGTCTCTACTACACGGGGTGCTTCGTCCAGAAGGTACTGTCGGTTTAGATGCAACTATTAGGTTGAACAGAAAGTCTTTATAAACTTTTTATTTCAATTCTTCTGACAATAAAGCGCAAGAGCGAAATCAAACGTATGCACCATTGTTATCTACGACAAATCTCCAACGTTCAGGCAACTTATGGATTCCCTCCTTATAGAACCCATCTCGGCGCGAATCAAAATATTGCTTGAGTGCGGCCTCGATCGCCCCACGGGAAGTGAAGGATCTCTGATCGAGATGACGGGTCAGATCCGAGAACAACCAATAATCCGAAGGGGCCAAGTCAGGAGAATACGGTGTATGAGGGAGAACCATCCAGCCATATTTGGACAGCTCATGCTTGACCTGCCGTGCAACATGTGGTCGGGCGTTATCGTGTTGATTGTACACTTTCTTGCCGTTCAGGGCAGATTGTGCGAATTTCTTCTTGAGATTCCGTAGTTGTTTAGTGTAGACATATCCAGTAATAATCCGCTTCTCGGGTAGGAGCTCCCAGTAAATCGGGCCATCCACTCCCCACCAGGCAGAGAGCAAGATTTTCATAGGGTGAAGGTCAGGCTTTGCGACGTCCTGTGGGGTCTCATTGGCATCCACCCACTGTGCCTTCCTATGGTGATTCTCATAGCAGACCCACTTATCGACCCCTGTTATGAGACGGTCCACCCATCGATCTCCAGCGTGAAGAGTGAGTAGAGAAAGGGAATCGTCGACACGGTGGTCAAACTGGTCTTGGGTCAATTTGTGGGGTATGAAACGGCCTAGCTTCTTCTTCTTGCCAATGGAGACCAATCATTTTACGATGGTGCTTTGCGATACCCCAAGTGTGGCTGCCATGTCGCGGGTATTTGGAAAGGATCCAATTCCACTACGATCCGTAGCGCATCCAAATCCAGCTCGGGTCCTAGACCGCCTCCTAGACCTCCTAGACCGGTCATGATCATCCATGGAAAAGTCCCCCCTTCTCGAAGAGTTGGTACCAATTGCGCATGGTCTGGTAGTGAGTGGCATATGAATCGTACACTTCAGCCAACTGACGTTCCTATTCCTTCATTGTAGTGTGAGAGAGGAATACGAATAACAGAACGTTGCGGATGTGCAAGGCCGTGTGAACAAACATCGTGATCTTACTAGTAGCAGAATGAAAGGCGTGGAATGGGGAGTTGTTGACCACATAGTCCCTTTGTCATTTGTTATTCACGAGAGGCGAGGGAACACCAAAGGTCTCGTGCACTGAGCAGTGATCGAGCAAAACAGTTTATAAAGACTTTCTGTTCAACCTAATAAATCGATGATCAGCTATCTAGTCACAGATAGATTAAATAAAAACTACGTTAGTATGAGGCAAGCATGGTATGTACGGTGATCTCTTGAGTGGGCGTGGCCTACAATCGTGCTGGGAATTCTGCTGTACACAGTCTGCTGCTGGGGACTGCAATACGTCACGATCGAAACGGATATCGTCAAGCTATGGGTGCCCCGTGAGTATTCTCATCCCTGTCTCAACTCATTTTATCTCCTCGCTCGTTGCAATTAAAGACAGATTTAAAATTGCTACTGTATCGATTATGTACGGGGTATGAAATGAAAGATATTGAAATCAACTGAAATGTACAAATTCGTGCTGTAATGTGAGGAATAGATTATTATCTTTGTTTTCGAATTGAGGACGACTGGGATTTACCATGTTATGGAAAGTGATTCTGATCCGCGCATGTTTTGAGTACTTACGGATTACAATAGCGGATCGAAAATGAAAGAAAGGATCAATATGAAGTAGGGAAATAGGGAGTACAGTATCACAGGGGTACTGTATTCATGGGCATTGCAGAGGGTGGTCGACTACAGACTGAGATGGACTACGTACACGAGGCACAGGCTGAAGCACGAAGGAGAATGGACGAGAAGATACGAATCAAGAGGGAAGCACTGCCACAGGTTAGAGAGAGAGGGGGGGGGGGGTGAGGGGAAGAAGAGAGTGGCTGATCCATCGTCTTCAGTCGATCCAAGCACTGCTGAAGAACGGGACGAAGCCCGTGGTGACGACAGGAACAGCCCCGCCTGAATTGCCCAATCTGAGTGATGGACTGGGAGGAGGTTTCCAGGTACGACGGAGGATGGGGGAAGGGCAACACTATACACATGGAATGGTAGTAGAAAGAGACTGAAATGAATGGATGCAGGTGGTGATCCAGACGCCGTCTTACGTGGGGGAAAATGCACTGACGAAGGAGGGAATGCTGAGACACGTCCATCTCATGCAGGAGATATCCCAGTACAAAGTGGAACTATTCGGAGAGTGAGTAGAGGAGGGAGAGGGGGGGACTGGTTGAGGGTACTCGTTGCAGGAATTGGTCACTCGCCGATATCTGCTTCAAGCCGCCTGGACCCAAGGGTGAGTCTGAGCAGGGGACATGTTATTTGGCCGAAAGGAAATGAATAATCTCATTCCCTTTGCGCAGGAGGGAATGGTCCCCTGGCGAAAGTGATGAACACGATGTTGGACAAGATCATCCCGTGCATCTGGATCACCCCCATCGACTGCTTCTGGGAGGGATCCAAGCCACTCGGACCCGATCCACCTCTCTACATGGGGTGAGTAGAGGGAGGAGGAAAGGAGAGAGAAGGGGAATCAGACTGGAAGGGAAGGGATTGATAATCAATCGTTGATTTGAGTGAGGAGATCACGGCATTCGTCAATTCGATGCCGAAGGGGAATGTCTCGTGGAAGAATCTCAATCCAACAGCAGTCGTCAAGGAGGTAAGGGGAGAGAGAGAATGAGAGTAATGGATGGTGGACAGGTCTCGCAACTCTTCGACATGGGCCCCATCAGCAATTTCTTCGAACGAGTGAGTGAAGAACTTGATCGATGATCAATTGAGAGATGGAGAAATTGGCTACGATTTGAATGCACGAGGACGAGTTTAGGGAGTTGAACCATTTATGTAGCATGTAATGGTACAGGGGATTTCTAAATGATGACGTAATCCTGTGCAGGCTGGAATCGATGCTGCGTACCTCGAACGTCCGTGCATCGATCCCCTCGATCCCGAGTGTCCCGCCCTCTCTCCCAATTACTTCGATCGATGCGAGGTACGGTAGATCAAGTGGAAGGTGGATTTGTAAAGTGGTTGTGCAGGCTCTCACTGCATTCAACAAATGGAACAAGGCACTGCCCACGAACGAGAGAGTCAATCTGACACGCGTACCGTAAGTCGAGTTACGGGGGTTCTGTATGGGATAGGTACCGTAGTCGTGATGACCACGTTGTTCCTTATGGTCTGGGTAATGTAATATCACTTTTGAAGGTACGTGAAGGAAGAGTCGAAGGACATCGCAGACTCGTTGCTCAATGATCTATTCGGTGAGTGGAAGGAAATCTCGCCATTCGATTGATTCGATGGATGAATAGGAAGGGAATCAGCTAGAGATCAGCCGTGCTATTCTTCAATTCGAAGAACGAGAGAGAGAGGAAGGGAGATCGAGTGGATAATAGAGAAATCACGACGCACTCAAAGCACACTTTTATGACTTTTTAAAAATTCATAAATATGACTCACTGATCGTATTATGCTAGTAGCATCTCTGTTTTTTCTCACATGTCAGTCCATTAATTGGAATATTTTAATTTGTAGGGAAGAAGCGACGAAAGCGAGCGACTGCGAGTGATGACTACTATGATTATGAGAAGGACGACGAGTACGACACTTCCAATGGAACTGGTCAGAAATCACACTATTCCTATTTATGAAAAATAACTATTTTAAAGACCGATTGGTGAAATTATTTATTATGATGTCTCAGATAAGAAGCCAAGCAAGGAGGAGATCGAGTGTATGGAGTACGGAGTGGGACTACTCGAGTGGATGGGCAAGACTGAGGTAGAAAGAGAGATCGATAGAGTACGGTAGATATGAAGGATACGAGTTGCAGGACAAATGGGGCATGTTCCTGACTGATAAGCAGAAGCCGAAATCGCCCAACTTTGGAGAGGTACTTATTTATATTGTTATCGTAGTATCGAAACAAATCTCATTGGGTGTGAATTATCTTCAAGTAATGGATCGAAGGAGAATGGAATTCAATATAAGACGGGGAGGACTTGGTTATTTCAGTTGATGACTGGTGGATGTCGTGGATTCTCGAAGAAGATCATGGACTGGCCTGAGGATCTCATCGTTGGAGGTGAGGAGAAGTCATTCCATCATTGGTTCATCCCTGTTACTTTTCATCTGTTTCTGTACGCTGTGGGATAAATCCAATTAGTTTCCGTCAGTGCATGGGTATCAATATAACTCGTCTTTAGGTATCAACCGTGCTGGTCACAACATCGACTCGGCGGAGGCTCTTCAGAGTGTATTCCTCGTCGCTTCCCCTGGTGGGTCAACTACAGATATGGGAAGGATTAAATTGAAGAAATCACACGAATTAATGATGTCAAATGATATTGCTATGTGAAATCTATTTTCTAGGTGACGTCTACCATAGATTCAAGGAACCCAAGGACATCAAGCCGAATCTCGACACTAAAAGGTGAGCATGTGCCTACTTATTTTTTAAAGCGTGTACTGCATGCATGCAGATGTATTCCGGTTCCATCTTTTTATGAATGTTTTTGATTAATTTTATTCAAAATAAACGCAGTACCATCTCGAAAGTTGTTGTTCAGATGGACTCGCTGGCACGCGTCTAAGATCATCCAGACTTGGCAGCGAAACTTCACTAAGAAACTGTACACTCACAAGGCAAACACCCAGGTAAGAGGAAATGAAAGGGAGATGGACATTCTTCACTATACCACATTGTGTTGTTATTTCTGCATGTCGATGAGTGTGTTCAGGGAGTTCGTCAGTTCCATCCCCTCGCTTCCACTTCCATCGCTGACATGCTAGAGGAGTTCTCCCAGTTCAACTACGGTTAGTGAGAAAGAGGGGAAGATGTACCAGTTATTGTTGCCACCACTGGTTTACGTGATTGATCCTTTGTTCCTCAGGCATCATCATCATGGGCTACGTGCTCATGCTCATCTACGCAGCCTTCACTCAAGCGAGGATCGAGGGGAGATGGCTGGCCATCGAAGTGAGTTCCCCCTCCATCCATTCATACTAATTCTCTTCCCTCCTTCAGTCTAACGTTGCTTTGGCCATCGTTGGCGTCGTCTGGGTGACGTACTCTTCCATCTGCGGACTCGGATTCGCCACTCTACTTGGCATCAACTTCAACGCAGCCACTACTCAGGTGAGGAGTACGGTAGATAACATCGTTTTCTCATCGACTTCAACGATGACGATTACGATGGATGAGGCAATGGATGGTTGCAGGTAGTGCCATTCCTCTCACTCGGTCTCGGTATCGACGACATGTTCCTCCTACTGCACAATTACGACGAGATCTTCCATCTGGTGCACTTTTCAAATTAATTGTTTCTTTATTAAGAGAGACAAAAATATATTAGCTGTTGTGTTTTCCTCACTATGCATAATCAATCATCTCTTCTCAGGTGCATAAGAACGAGATGGGAGTTCTTCTGAAGGAGACGGGGATGTCTGTCCTTGTCACTTCCACTAACAACATCCTTGCATTCATCGCTGGAATGGTCCTTCCCATCCCTGCTCTCAAGAGTTTCTGCTCCCAGGTTAGTAGAGCAGATAATCACTTACAGTTTAAAAATGTCATTTTTTGTAGACTGCGATCCTTCTTGCTTTCAATCTCCTCTTCCTTATGATTCTTTTCCCCGCTTTCATCACAATCGATTTGAGAAGGAGAAGAAAGGGAATCAGGTGAGGATGAACGTATATTGGCTAATTGTTAGGAGGTTGTGTACGCCGTGTTCTATTACAAACAATAAATAAATGTTCCTTCGCAGAGATATGGGCTGGTGCCTAAAGAAGAAGGAGATGTCTGGGAAGGAGAACGAGGCCGTCGGAATGCCCCACACACAGAGCAATGTTAGCGAGGTGAGGGAACACTTCAGTTCGCGTTAGTTTGTCACACCGAAAATACAGGTATCGATATTGATTATTTACAGTACCCCGTCTCATCACAGACTCACCTGACGACTTTGAACACTCCGACACATGATGATGTGGAGAACTTCGAACGAGAGGATCCGTGGTATACGGTGAGTGGAGAGAATTGATTAATTGATTGCATCATCACTCTCATTGCAGGTCGGAGGATTCCTCAAGATCTACTACATCCCCGCTCTCAAGAGGAAGGACGTCAGAGTGAGCTCTTTCTTGAAGTTGCATATGGGGGTTTCATCAGTAGAGCATGGATTACAATCAAACATATGACGATTAATCAATCTCATCTCACTTACAGTACCTCGTACTCGGCGCGACGATCGCTTGTGTCGCTTTCGGACTCATCGGCATGTACAAGTACGGTAGATTCAGATATCGATTTCTTACTTTCATAATGAAACATCATTGTGTCTGCAGTAATACACTGGGACTGGAGCTATCGGATGTGCTGCCTGCGAACACTGCACCCGCTGCATTCATTGCTGTGAGTGGGGAGGGGGAGATGGTGGATGCAGTCGGTGGCTCCCTGAGTTGTGGTGGACGTATGGGAAGATGAGATCAATGTGATTAATGTTTTAGGCTCGCGAGAAGTACTTCTCCTTCTACCCAATGTTCTCAGTGATCAAAGGAGGAAACGTGAACATACCAAGGCAACAACAACAGATCGAAGCGTACAGGCAGGAGATGGGTCAGCTACTATTTTACTTAATTTATCGGAGGATTGCATTTCATTTTCGAGATCTATAACAATCTTGCATTTGATAGTGATGCAAAGATGGAAAACAAAGTGAACGGTGATCATCCTTCCCCTGAATGGTCTCCTCTTCCAGCGGAATCTCGCTTCGTCATCAAGGGCGACGATGGAAAACCACAGGAGTATTGGCTGAGTCTCATTAGGACGTGGCTAGTCTCTCTCGATAAAGTAGCCGAGAAGGCCATCCAGGACGGAGAACTCATGGTCAGCTTTTTGACAGTTGGAGTGATGCACGAAACTGATCAGTGCTTCGAGTTATTCCTTACGATGAAACATCGTACTGTTTTTTATTTAAATCTTTACATGTTTGGTTCTCGGATAGTAATGAAATGGAATCCTTTTAAATTTTCTTATTTTAGATCGGTGGCGAGATTCCGGCAGGGAAGAAACCCGAGCCAGAAGTGTACATCGCCAGAGCGATGCTGTGCTCAGTTCGCAATTCGTGGAATTGCACCGACAGGGTACGGTATCCTCTCATAGTGATCATGACATTCGTGAAAATAATGCAATATGTACATTTGAGGTGGGTAAGATCAAGATGGTGAACGAAGAGGGAGTGGTGAGAGAGGACGCCTTCTACAACTACCTCACTGGATGGTACAATGTAGACAACATGATGTACTACGTGTCACAGGTGAGTCACACACGACAGCTACAAGTGATAATGAATTACTGTGAAAGCCAGTCTTTGATTGAGTAGAAAGGAAACGTTATAGTCACTTGCTTAGAATGGATGGATTAGTGGAATGATATGAATTATATCTGTGGTTGAGGCGTCGTTCATTCCCCTTCCTCCTCATTGGGAATATACGAAGGATGACGTGCTCGTCCCTCCCGCCGAGCCTCTTCTCTACTCGCAGATCCCCTTCTACACCACTGGACTCACCACCACTCCCTCCATTGTAGAGAGTATCAAGGTCAGCTGTTGGAGAATATTTAAATTACAGAAAATCACTTATTCCCCATATAGAATGAACACAAGAGAATGCTCGCAAATTGGATGCTGTATTGTGGTTCTTGGAATAGCGATCATTACCTTCGTCACGGCAATTTTTTCATCAACACACCAGAGAAAAATGGTCCGCTAAAAATTGCCAATCAGGGTAGTGCGGTGCATTATACGTTCCTGCACGATGGTAACTTTTCACATTAAATGTACCGTATCTCAGGCAACCTATGCCTAGCTGTTTATCAGGTAGCAATATATACTGTAGAGGTACTGTATGTTTACTGTAGAGAATCTATGTATTCCTATTTTTAGCAAGTCTTTCTGTGTTTAAAAATGTTCGCGAAAGGGACCATTTCTTTCAACAGGGTGTTGATAAAAAATTGCCGTATTCGTTTCAGGAATTGCGCGCTGTGTGTGACAAGTACACGGAGGCAGGACTGGACAACTACCCCCAGGGACTGGCATTCACCTTCTGGGAACAATACCTCACTCTCAGGTGAGTAATGGTAGAGTGGAGGGGATGAATGTGTTGAGTAGAATGGAGAAGTGCGTGAGAGCTTTCTTAATATTGTCTCACGATATTCATCCATTCTAAATGGTCACTTCTCATCCTTTGGAGTGTCTCATAAGGAGAGAGTGCTCCCTCACTCGATGGGAGGTCCTTGCAGATGGAATCTCTTCCTGGCCATTCTCATCATCGCAGCTGCAGTCTTCACTGTCATCGCCTCCCTCATCTTCAACCCTTACGCTGCTTTCCTGGTATGAGCACGGAGTATTGCAGACCAGACTTCTCATAAGTTGTTCATTAGATATAGTTATGCACTCCGGGAATTGTCTTCACAGGATGACTCGACCATTGCAGGTGATGATCATCGTCGTAGTGACTACCATCGAATTGGGAGGATTCATGGGACTATTCGGAGTGAAGGTGGCCATCCCATTCCATCCCCCCCCCCTTCTATCTTTCCCTTCTTTAGATGAATCCGATCTCTGCCGTCACTCTTATCTGCGCCGTGGGAATCGGAGTCGAGTTCAGTGCCCACGTTATGCTCGCCTTCCTCACTTCACTCGGATCTGTCGAGACACGACTACAGGTACGGTACAGAGAGAAGAGTACGGTAGTACGAGAGAGGCATCCATCTGACAGCTTAATAATCGATATCTTCAGTCTTGCCTGCTGCACATGTTCGTGCCTGTCTTCCAAGGTGCCATCTCGACCCTCCTCGGAATAGTCATGCTCGTTTTCACGGAGGTACGGTACGAAGTATACGGTAGAGCGAAGCTAATAGATAACTCGAGAGTATCTTTGCCTCTTGTAGTTCGACTTCGTCTTCAAGTACTTCTTCGTCGTCATGTCAGTACTCGTAGTGATTGGCATCTTCAACGGTCTCTGTCTCCTCCCTTGCATCCTCACTTTCATCGGACCCAAGTGCGAGGTACGGTAACTAAATAGAGATTACGGTGATTGGGAAGGTTGCCTGAGTGTACGGTAGTTACCTTTCAGTTGACTCCTGCTCATGATCCCAATCATCTGCCTGCTCCTCCTCCAATCAAACCCCGCCCTAACTATCACTACATGGAACAGGGCAGTCTCAGGAGACGGAAAGGTACGGTAGAAGAGAGCGAGACAGAATCGAGAACTGAGTGAGGACTGGAATACTGTAGTTATTGCAGGAAACGAGGACGTGGAGATGACGTCTTCTCCTTCCTCATCGATGTCCTCATCTGAATCTGCCCCTCATATGCCCGCCCCTCTGAAGGCCGACGACAAGAATCACTCGTATCATGATTCCCTATCGACGATCGCAGAAGAACCGACGGTGAAGAGGATGTAGAGAGGGGCATTCCCCTCCCCCCCCCCCCACCCTCCCCCCTTCATCCATCCATCCATTACCTCTATTCGCCATCACTTATAGCTAATTGATCTGCTTCAGATTGTACCAAACTTTCTTAATCCATCCACATTCCTGTGATATGCGGTAGTTTCTTTACTTTCCAAATGTTCATCTCTCTTTCAGACTAGACCTGTGCATGAACTCATGCACGATATCCAGAATCATTGATTGATTGTTGAATTTCTTATACTTACTCTGCAGTACTCCTATAGCATCGCCGGGCTGTCTCTCTCCCGTTTGCGTCTAGTCCTTACCGTACTCACCCAGTTATCGATTGCCTCACTTTGCCCTACAGTACACTTAGCAATGGCGCCTCTTGCCGAGACCCGAGTGTTTTTTCCACTCCTGCTATACTTTCCAAAATATGTCACCCGCATTGTAAACTCACATCTTTTTCTTTTTAATTTACGGGCTGATTCTGCATTGTCGCATATTTCATATCTTGCTAAATTTGTGAACTTGGAACATTAGTGATATATATTTGTAAATTCACACAGTTCACTGAAAATTGCTCAGTATGAATAAAAATGTATCTCTGTGATATTAGACCTCATTTATTGTCTCATTTAGAAATCTTCATCGTTTATGTGATCAGACTTAGTTATTGCATCTTTCTTTTGCATCCGTTCTTTATAGGCAGTGGTGATTGCTGTGGATGTACCCGATGGAGAAGTGAGAGTGGAAGTCCCTTCTATCTATTCGGAGGAGAGGGCAGTGATGTACTTGGAGAGTTTGTTCTGCAGATCGGGGAAGGAACTGAAGGGATCCTGTCGAGTGAACTCTGCTGCTATCTGCAGAGAGAGAGGGAGAGATCTTAGATGGGTCTGGATCATACCGTGATAGCATCTTCGATGGTGGGATAGAATTGATTGTCGGAGAGGACGTTGTACAGTCCACTAGATTCGTACTGCACTCTCACAGAACCTGCAGAAGTGTGAAACTGAAAGGAAGAAGAGGGAACTCACTTCTCAGATTGGCGAATAGAAGGAGGATCTTCATAGTGCACATCTCGATATGCAACTACAATTTAGAGTCATTCGAAGAGGAGTGGAAGTTAATTCACCTCTCTCACTACTTCCACGCCCATGCTATCAGTATACGTCCAAGTACTGCAATCCAGAACCAAAGGCTTCCACGAATCGCCCCTCTCCAGAGATGAGACCGAATCTGCTACATAGTTCCCTTCTCGAGTGCCCTTCTGCTGTCTTCTCCGGGGGTAGACTCACCTTCTCCACTCATCTCGATAGCTGCCTCCTTCACTGATTGTCTCAGCAACTCGCAGTTCGTGAAGATGGGAGGAGCATCGAAGCGGATGATCGGAACCACTGGCATCTCAATTACTCCCTCTTATGGTGGTGAGAAAAAGTACACGGAAGGTACGTAGATATCTTAGTCGGAAGTACCTTAGCATGGGGGAAGTGTCTCTTGTCTCTGTAGTCATTCGGGGCGATTTGGACGAGTGTCCGAGTCCGTGCGAATTGAGTACGGAGGATGACAGTGAAGAGAGCGAAGAGGATCCCTGAGAGAGGAGGAAGATCACATCCTTCGATTGATCTACTCACCGACTGCGAGTCCCTCGATGATATCATAGCAGATGACTGAGACTGCTGTCACTATCCACACTGCCTAAAGAGAGAGAAGAGAGAGACATCGAAGAGGAATGGAGAAGAACTCACGAAATCAGTTCGTGAGAAGCGCCATAGATAGGGAAGCTCGGACACCGGAAATTAATATATTTCACTAAACATCCATGTAGAATATTTATAATTTCCCGTTAGTATCAGAACGAAGAAAATAGTAGAAATGGGGACCTTGATGAAGAGAGATCGAAGTGCGACGACTACGATGGAAGAGAGAACAAAGAGAGGAAGAGAAGAGAGGAGAGGACCAATCCAGAGAATGACCAGGAGAACAATCAGGGACGAGAAGAGGCCAGACATCTACAATTGCATGTTTCATTCTTCCTCAGATGTTTATAAACATCAGTTATTGTGCATTGCGATTATTGATGGGAGAAGGAAGGACAGACCTGAGTCATTGCTCCCGCTGCTTCATTGACGAGTGATCGAGAGAGGGAAGTGGAACAAGGAAAGACAGAGAAGAAAGAGGAGATAGAACCTCCCAAACCGAGTGCCAGCAACTCCTGAGGGGGGAGAATCTCTGTGACTGGAGAAGAGAGAGGCTCACTTGATTAGTGTCGATTGAGTACTTGTGCTTCTTCCCGAACAATTTCCCCATGGAAACCTGCAATAGGAGAGTCATCCTAGTCTCCCCTCTGTACCCTACAGTAACAGCGAAGGCGACGATGGATATGGAGACTGCCTCCTGAATGACGTAAGGGATGAGACGGAGATCGGGAATGGAGGGGAGAGGCATCCTGAGATACGGTAGTAGTAATCGAGAACTGAGTCCATCTGCTCACCCTGTCTCCACGTGTTCGATGATGCGAACATTGTGGGATGATTTGAGATCCAAGAGCAGAGAGAGCAAAGTAACGATGATCATCTCACAATGTTTCGGTTATGATTCATTTCGTAGGGCAGTTTGATTAATTCCTTGGTAATCATTGAGTGGTGCTCACCAGGACGAGTTCATTGGGGAAGAGTCTGAGGACTCTCACTCGAGCACAGATCGACTTAGATGAGATGAGGAAGAGAATGCAGAGAGAAGAAACAATGAGAGTAGGGAGATTGGAGTGAGGAAGAGAAGAGATGATATCACCCACACTCTGGAATTCAATTAATTCACTCTGAGGAGAGAGATTATCACCTCGAAGAGGACGAAGAAAGAACTTGGCCTCTTCGCTATTTTGACGCCCAGAAGAGATGGAATTTGGGCGATGAAAGCATGGCAGGCTGCTCCCAGATTGAAACCTCAAAAGGAAGAGATGGAATTGGAATGATGAGGAAAGAAATACCAGAGACTACGGGATCAGAGAGATATGCAGTAAGGAAGTCGAGACGGAGAGCAGCCATTAATAACTGAAGAGAAAGAAAATAACGAATATTAGAGGAAGGGAAACCTGAATGATTCCAACAGTGAAAGTGAGTGTGGATATGACGTCAATCGGATCGAAGGGACCCATTCCATTGATGAATCTCAACGATTGAACTGTTAATTTTTTTATAAGAGATTGTGAATAAGAACACGGGGGTCATTGCAACCTGACATTCAACGGTCAAAGATCTCCCCCCGTGAAGAGATTGATACCAACAATATCGTCCGGGGGTCTATTATTACACCGTGCACCCAATTCAAACTCTAGCAAGATTTATTTTGATAATTATGTTAGTTTCGAACTTTTCCGTGTGATTGTGATGATCAGGCAGTAGTTGGAGTCGTGTCTGACCAGCGAGGAGAGAAGTGATTGAGAAGACTCCTGAAGGGAATTATTGATTGATTGGAGAGAGAAGAATGGAACCGAATGAAGAATGGAAGGAAGATCCGAATACGAAGTAGAGAAGAGGAGGGAAGAAGGAGGCATAGAGACCGAATACTGGTGGGAGGGAAGCGAGAACCGAATACGCCATTCCTCAAATATGTCCACACATACTACATGTGTTCCATTCAGAATTCTAATTCGCCAAATAGCTTCCTCTGATGTTTTAGTTCTAGAGAGTCACCAAAGATCACTAGTGCAACCTTGCATCATTGATCTCTAACGTTTTACCAGTTTCTATTTCTATAATTTGAATGATTGGACGAATTGGGATCCCATCAACAATTGCCACTCCAATTCCATCCTCCATGGCAGATCTCTCTTTCTCGTGGGGAATACTGAGTGCACGAGTTGGATTACTGGCAGTAAGAATCACCGCAAACTATCATCCGATTGTTTTGCTGATTTAGAGAGCAAAACAATCGGATGATAGTTTGCCTATCGGATGAGCAAAACAATCGGACGGTGTAATCTCAATCATACAATCGATGCATGAACAGCTCATCTTCAAAGGTCAAAGCAGTTCCCCCAATGAATGATGCTGATCTTGTTGCTCAAATTGACACCACCTATAACTCAAACACAGACTAATCCCAATATGTTTTCCATTGTTCTGTCTGGTTATAAGGGGATCATCGGACCGAATTAATTTGGATTTTTCTCGAGATCTTCAACTTTTGATCTTCAAATTCAATTTTTGGTGAAAGTGACGATCTGCTTCGTTCAGTGATAAAATGATTGTGAGCCATTTGAGTTGAGAGGAGAAAAGAAACAGAGAGGAAATTGAACCCAATGAAGAAATTTTAGCAAGAAGGATTGTGAATCAGAGAGTTTCTGCAGATCGGAAAAGAATACACCCACTCAACTAAATATTTGTTTAGTAGCAGGAATTTAGAATATTGGGCATGTGTACGATAGTAATTCACCTTGAGGGATGTTATAAATGCCGAGAGTGGCTCCAGCGATAGCATCTCTCGCCAGCCACTCCTTCCATCGATAGCGAGACAACCATCTGGTGCATGGAATACGACGATGAATGATACGACGAAGGCCTGGAGATCAAAGATCAATGGGAAGAAAGAGAGAGCGGACCTCGTTTGCCGAGGGAAGGGAGATGACCACTGAGTCTCCTTCTCAACGAGGGGATTTGCGAGAAAGTGAATCCGTTCTTCTGATCGTAGTCGATCTGAGATGGAGAGAGTGGTCGTCTCACCATGATGGAGATGGCGAAGGAATGGCGAGTCACTGACCTGATTCATTCTTGTTATCACTGCAACAGTCGAGGGGAGGGCAGTCAACAGTGGCGAGGGAATTCGCCACCCGATACTGTGTAATCGAAAGCAGAAGAGGTGACACTCTGGACACTCACGCTTACTGTCTAATGGCTCTTTATTGTATCTCCCGTTCCTCCCCCTCCTCTCTTCCCTACCTTCCTTCTTCTCTGCTTCTCTCTTCCCTCATCCGATCAGATGATCTTTCCCTCTATCTCCCTCTGTATCGTAGAGTTTATGAATGTTATCAGATGTGATCAATCTTCATCAGAAACGGAATGACACTGAAGAGAACAATTTCAGTAAAGTTGTTTACGCTGGTAAACATGACTCACACAAGGGAAACCTGAAGCTGACATATTCTAGATGACGTGCAATTGGTGTTAGATCTAATGATAATTATGGTGTTTTATTTTATTATTCATGTCAAAACAGTCTTATCCAAAGAGACTCAGAAAATATTCACCGTATACCTTCGGGATGATAAATATCTAATTCATGAATCCATTACTATCTATCCTGCAAAACGCGTATAAAAACTTCACCCATTGGATGATCATTTGGATACGGTAGAACGGATACGGTAGATCAATCTTCACTTAGCTGCAGTGCGTTGATCAAATATATCTTTCCAACTTGAAAAATATATATTATCATCGTAAAGCGTTCTATAAAGAAGCAGATCATATGTTCATAAATTATATTAGTTAAAAAAATATAAGTATACGCCAATGTGATAGTGCCGTGCCTGTAGAATACGCCTTTGTTAGCTTTAAATTAGTACATTTTCTTCGCGGAACAGAGTATTCCTTGATTTGCAATTCAAATTAGCTGAGTTTCCCGCTTGTTTCATCGATTTTTCGTGGTTTCCTAGTGATTTTGGATCGATCATGTACTCTATCATGCTTGTAGCTCTTCAGTAGCTCAATAAATGATGAAGGAGGCCGGTGTTTCGCATCAAGGCAACGAATTTCATCCTTACGCGAACGGTAACATGCAGCACATGTACAAGTGAGTGAGAGGGAGAGGGAATGGGCAATTGCTCGCTCTGACCTCTGCTTGATCTACCTTCCCTTCTCTATAGCAACAGCCGTCAAACACCCGATTCCGGACTGGGCAACGAGAACATGAACAACGCGGGCAGTGGTGACAACAGCGGACCTCCGGCTGCCGGAGGGGCCCCACCAGGATTCGTACGTTCCCTCTATTTTATGGTTATTTAGTCAAACACGATGATGCAATTTCAGCAGCCGAATCCATATTACATGGGAAATGCTCACCAGTCGCAGTACAATGGTTGGTTCTTGTTTTTTTTCTCCTTTTCTTTCATTTAGTTTACTCCTTTGCTTATGATTCATTATGTTTTAGACCAGCACCAGCAGCAGTATCGCCAGAAGCAGTACAGTGGTGGACAGCAAGAAGGAGGCCGATTTGAGCGGGTACGTGTTTATCTTTTCCCGTATTCTCACGACGTCTATTCATTCATTCCGATTTTTTCGGGTTTCTTTTCTTCAATTAATTGTATTTGAACTTGAATGAATAATTGTTTCACAGTCAACTGGTCCTCCATCTATCGTGACAATGCACACCTCTCCTCCTAATATGGATCAGGATGGCCCATACAACCCCAACTACTACCCGCAGTACGGGAACCAGGGAGGTCAACAGTATGGAGCAATGGATAGGAACTTCAGTAAGTTATTTTTGAATTACTCTAGTAAGTATGAGCCATGAATAAGGTCAGTGAGACTTTATTGTTTATGTGCAGAATTGAACAACTCGAGCAATGGTTGAGATAAGTAGTGTGCATGATGAAGTACATCTTGATTGTAGATGCTCCTCATCCGATGACTGCTCGTTCTCACTCCAATTACTCGGAAAGCTCCTCCAGCACTCTCAATATACCCGTCAGTTACTATTCTATTCCATTTTTTTTTGTCTCTCCTACCCATTTGCATGCAGCTTAGATCTTCATTTCCGATCTTGCAATACCATTGCAATGTTTGTATCGTCATAATGTATCTATAGACGAATCTCATAGATGTATTTTTTTTCGATGTGACAGTACAATGGTTGGTTTCAGCCGGGAGGTCCTCCTGACCCATCGATGCTCTCTGGCCAGCCTCTGATGGCGGGACCCCACGGGAGTATGATGTACGCGCAGCAAGGAGGCACGATGGGGCCTCCCTATGGCCATCCCCAGATGCAGCAGCAGCACATGCAGCAGGGCGGACCCTTCATGTTCAATCCCGCCATGCAGACACAGCAGCAGGCAATCTTTCTTCCCTTCCTGGGCGTAGATTAGAAGGGTGTCGTCGTCCCTCAACTTGTAGCATATGCTCATTTCCTTCTCTTCAGCTGATTCAAAGTGGACAGATGGGCCAGCAGCAGGGAGTACCACCCATGCATCCACAGGGAATGGTCAGTTGTTTACTTTTCATTCATCGTGCCAATTCAATTTACGGTTAGAAAAATTAGCGGATTGACTCTCATTTTGGGCATGTAACAGTGCATTTGTGATTCAGCAGATGCAGCCTCCGCAAGGTGGAGGGATGCCTCCAGGCCCTCCCAACTCCGCCTCACCCCCTCATCCAGGAATGATGATGATGGGACAGCCAGGAGCACCCATGCTCCCTTCTCAGGGAGTCTACTACCCACACCATGCAATGTGAGGGAACCAGTCGTACTTCGAGTCAATCTAACGATAGTTATTGTCTCAGTAGGAGTAGAACTATCTGTTGAAGTGTGGCTTCTTTGGGAAGAGTTGACTTTCCTCACAATGTGTATGCAGGATGGCCCAGCGTGGCCCAGTGGTAGGTCAAGGACCGGAGGGATTCGTGCAGTTCACATACCCTGCCAATCCGCACGCAGCAGTAGCAGTGCAGCAGCAGGGAGGATTCGTCCCCATGAGGGCGCCCCTCATTCACCAGCGATCGAGTACGTTTACATCATTGATCTAGTGATTTACCCATCTTCGAATGACTGAACACTTGGAATTCAACCAGCTGAGATATAGTGGGAAGGATTGCCTTGTAGTGAACTCGCCCGCTCCTTCTGACAACACAGACGGCCAGTCAGTGCACGGTGAGCATTTCAGTTTAATTCACTACCAAGTCGGTATCCAATAAGGTGCTTTTTGGCTTCTCAAATCATATGGCAGTTGCCAGTCATATGATGTTGTTAGTTAGTCGTTTGTCAAAATGAGCGAACCTCTTGACGAATGGATGATTGATGCAGGAGGAGCGCAGTCTATCGGGATGTGGCATGGCCCTCCAGATCAGTCCTCTCAGCAGAATCCCTCTCCTCCAGGGGGAATGCAACCCATGCAGCAGATGCAGCCAATGCAGCACGGAATGATGGTGATGCAACAGCACGTGAGTAGGGATGGCATATAATCTAACTAGCCCGGTAGTGCCCCCGCCTTGGACGGGGGCTCCCGTGCTAGCACGGCAATTTTTTTCTCGACATCTCGTTGAAAGTCATGGTCCCTTTTCTGATCAAAAATGGTGCGGCACGTGCAGTCATTTCTATGCTTAACAACACGGTTTACTACCCTTATTTACGGTTCTATATTTCACGGCTATAAATGTAGTGATGTGCTTGGTTCGTAAACATCGCCCGTTCACACAAATCAATGAAAATACGAAACCGTATAGCACTAATACAGTATTTTGACAGAAACGGTAGAAAAGCTACAGACTCTCAGGCGAAAAAGTACAGTACCACAGGAAACCATCATGGGCTGTGCAATTGAATTTTACAGTACACCTTCCGAACAGGGGTGCCCATTTTTTAACTGGTATGTCGATGAAACAATTGCCGTGTGCTAGCGGAGTTGGTTTCGCAATCACTTGTTTCGAAACTTGTTGATGCATGCTCTCCCTCCCTCCACGTTTCGTAATCATTTCGCAATCTGGACAGATACGAACACAGACCCTGCACTTTATATATAGGTATATATTGGTGGAATAGGTACGACTGTGATCTGTTTGCAGCCGATGATGAGTGCCTCTTACCCTGGTGCAGGAGGGGTTCCCTACGGAGGACCCGCCCCCGCCAATCGAATCGTCCCTCCTCCCTACACTCCCCAGCAAGTGAGTAATGAGGATGAGTGAGGCATCTCTCAACTGCCTTGTTGATAGAAGGATTGGTATTGATGGATGGTTGCAGCTGCAGCAGATGGCGGTGCAGCACGCGATGATGCAGACACAGGGAATGCAGCAGATGCATCCACAGGTCAACTTGCACTTCCTTCCTTCACTAGTTATCGAGTATTCCACTCACATATGCGGGTTCTTTGATGTTATAATTGTAGATGCAGCAGCAGTTGAATGCGGGAGGATACCCCCAACAACCACTGCAGCCTCAATCAGGGTACTGGCAGGGACCAACCCAGGGAGGAAGAGGAGGAGGAGGTGAGCAGTGTGGGAGGGGCGAGAGCGAGTGGAGTATAAAGTTGTATCCGATTGGAGGGTACCGTGGAGGGACTCGTGGAGGACGAGGAGCATACCAAGGGAACAGACCAAACAGCAGACAGTACAACTCGAGGAACAATTCAATCGCCAGTGGAGGAAGAGGAAGAGATGCAGAAGAGAGCAGCAAGTGCACCACTCCCACTGAGGATGAGATGTGAGGAGAGGAGAGGAGGAAGAGAGGGGAGGGAGGGATGTATCACTTTGCAGCTCTACAGAGGGCAAAAAATATGCTCCAAATTACTCACTGACTTTAAATCCAAATAGTTCTAAAATTACCATCTATTTCTATATAGAAAGTCACGGCCCGTTACTCAGTGGAAAAAGAGTCCGGTCAGACAACCACTTTGCGGCCGTGACCAGTGATGAGCTAGGAAACATGTGCCGATTCTTCACCTGGACTTCGCTTATTGCGGAAGTTTTCGATTTTAATAAAATAACCAAGCATTATTTTAATTTTGAAAAACTTACAATTGATAGACGCTTATATTCTGAATCCAAGTATATGCCCGATTCAGATCAAATATGCCAATGAATTTTATCACGTGTTTTCCATTTCTGTAAAATCGATCCAAAACGACATTTTTAATTTTCTTTTAGAATTCAAAATTTTGCTTATTTGAAACCTACAAATTATAAGGCAAGTCTGTGAGAATGCATGTATAGCAAATTTATGGCCTGACCGGTTTAATGAAGCTACTTATCACTCATTCCTCCGCCCGCCAAATGGCCGAATAGTGCGTTTTCCCATGCGCGCGCGATTCAAAAAAATGGCGGGATATTCTCTTCATGTTCCACGCTCTCTATTTTCGCGTCAGTGTCTGCGCTCTCTCGGGCTGGCGTATTTTCTCAACTTGTATTTTGTAGCAACTCTTTCTTGTGATAACCTGCGTGAGCAGTTTTTGCTACGCAATATGGTCAATCTGCACTCTCGCGGTGTAGTGGGCGCATTTAGGCAAAGCAAGCTCGTAGAATTTTAACGTGTTGGAACTGCCTTATCACGATTTCAAGGGAGCGAGTTGACAAAGTAAAAACTGGCTTTGCTCAATTTCTGTCGAGTGAAGGGCGTTTTGCATTACTTTTTTTGTAATAAGCCTTCGGCGGAGGCTCCCGGGCTAGCGGAGTAGGTTTCGCAATCACTCGTGGCGAAATTTGTTTACGCGCGCGCTCTCTCCCTCTCGATATATTTCGTAACCCGGTCACACGGAAACACACTGCGCTTTATATATAGACTATATTTTCTGTCATTCTCCAGAGTAGATCATATAACACGGGTCTTCTGTAAGAATGCAGGAAAATCAGCCCCTTTTGCCACCAGAAAAAAAGTCATATCCACGGATTTTGATGAAACTTGGTTTATTGATACTATTGAAGGTCCGAAGAAGTCCTATCCACTTGGTTTGGTCAATTTTGCTCATTATCGATTTTTTTGATCTACCCGCCTGAAGTACTGTAAGTCGGTCAATTTTGATCGTACAACAAACTTTTTTTTTTGAATTTTGTTCGTCTCGACGAGTCCTACAAATACCTCTTCAGTGCTCCTTATCAAAAACGTCAGTATCGTGCACTTTTCCTCAAAAAACACATTTTTCGATCGTAAATATCGATTTTTCTCGTCAGCCATATGAAATACCCCTCGATATTATTTCACCTACGGATTCTACGGATAAAATTAGGTAGGGTTTATGTTGATCACTTTCCATATTTCGTTCCCCCGGATATCGATTTGCTAAGTAGACTCCGGAACATAGTCGCATTTTTGCAAATTTCGCATTTTTGTTCATATTTCAGTTCACAATGGTGCTCTTGCAAAAGTAAAGAGTGAATTCGAAAGCTCTCGATGACTCCGACAAAACATTTTCTGAGGGCATAAGCGCTAAGTTTGCTCGTTTTCGAATTATTTGCGAAAAACTGAAGCCAAGGCATGCACACGAACAGCTGTGCATTTTTGCATTTTATTTGTTTTCGCAAATAACTCGAAAACGAGCAAACTTAGCGCTTATGCCCTCAGAAATGTTTTGTCGGAATCATCGAGAGCTTTCGAATTCACTCTTTACTTTTGCAAGAGCACCATTTTGAACTGAAATATGAACAAAAATGCGAAATTTGCAAAAATGCGACTATGTTCCGGAGTCTACTTAGTAAATCGATATCCGGGGGAACGAAATATGGAAAGTGATCAACATAAACCCTACCTAATTGTGTCCGTAGAATCCGTAGGTGAAATAATATCGAGGGGTATTTCATATGGCTGACGAGAAAAATCGATATTTACGATCGAAAAATGGGTTTTTTGAGGAAAAGTGCACGATACTGACGTTTTTGATAAGGATCACTGAAGAGGTATTTGTGGGACTCGTCGAGACGAGCAAAATTCAAAAAAAAAGTTTGTACGATCAAAATTGACCGACTTACAGTACTTCAGGCGGGTAAATCAAAAAAATCGATAATGAGCAAAATTGACCAAACCAAGTGGATAGGACTTCTTCGGACCTTCAATAGCATCAATAAACCAAGTTTCATCAAAATCCGTGAATATGACTTTTTTCTGGTGGCAGACGTTCCTGCATTCTTACAGAAGACCCGTGATAAAGAAATAATATTTTAATTAAACCCAAAATTTAACACTCGTTGATTATTCATCCTGATATTTTTAATGTCTCGCTCCAGCAAACTCCTTGCGCATTTCTTGCGCGTATGACCGGAATGCGAAACGGGGAGGGAGAGAGATCGCGCATCAACAAGTCTTCACTAGCGATTTCGTAACCTACACCGCTAGCACGTGACTACCGGGCTAGTTACTAATATGATCCACTCGTGAGGAGGGGGGGGGGAGAGTACGGTAGAGATATTATCCAATTACTTTGCAGCGAAATTTCTGCCCAAATGGATTCTATGAGGATGGATGAGTCGATGGAGGGAGGACAGGGTGGCCATCACGGTGCTCCGAGACCCAGCAAGCAACTACTCGAACTGGCTGGTCAGCATTTATCCATATTCAGATATACCTCAGGATATTTTCGCAGGAATCTTAGTTGTGAGCTAGCGCACATGAGAATGGTTGAGAAAAGAGAGATTTGTAGATCCGAAGTCTTCTTCTCCTCCAGCTGAGCCGCACCCTTCTGAGGAGGACTGTGTGGTAGTGCCAGAGGAAGGACAGCAGGAGGGAGGGACGACTGCATCTGTCCCCACAACTCCAAGGAGTGAACCGAGGAAGGAACTGCTGGAGATGAAGAAGACTCCCAAGGTGAGAGAGGAAAGTGGAGGGGGGCGGGAGGAGTGATGAGTGAGTGATGATGAGTGTGGTTATAGACGGAGAAGGGTAGTTCCCAGTCGATCCCCGTCGATCCAGTGCCTCCCCATGGAGGATCTACTACTGCCACTACGAAGAAGTGGAGTGAGGTCAGTGAGAGATGGACTGCCCAGTTTGGCATATAACCGTTTCAATCTATCCAATCTAACTTATCCCTTTTTGAACTGTTCATTTTTCAAATTAAAAATATGAATATAAACAAGAAGATGTGCAGGTGGCGAAGCCTTCTTGTGTCTACTGCAGAGGGAAGAATCTTCCCGAAGAGGAGTACTCCACTCACAAGTGAGTTGAACTATCGAGAGAACGAAATGGAAGTAAGAGGAGATTGTGGCCACTCAGAGGATACAAGTGTACATAGAAGTTGAAGTGAATAGAACTGAGCTGGCTACGATGAAATCACAGTCGTTCACTCTGCTCCATTTCGATACTCACGGTCATAGTCTACTGTAATTATAGTAAGGAAAAAGATGGCCATGAATATAACTAAAAATGTATATTTATTGATGTGAGGAATATATTCTAAGTGAGGCGCATTCCCATGTATTCTGTTTAAGTCTGTGGGATGGTAACAAGGTGGTGAAGTGCCCTCGTCTGCGTGAAACGGGATGTGACTACTGCAAGACGAAGGGAGATAAAGCCCACGAAGCATTCTTCTGCCCCAAGAGACTGGCTGATATTGGTGAGACAGGAAGAGTTCATTGGAACACACTTAGATTCCCTCCGAGAACTAATATTTATTTTATCGGGATACTCATGTAAGAGTCGGACAAATCTTGACACACTAAATTAATGGCGCAAAATTGAGTTGACGATGAGCATCCTTACTACCCCTGTAGGCAAATTTTCGAAAATTTAGTGTGTCAAACCCTTCAGCATTTTGTTCTTATGCGAACGGGCTCATAAAACGGAATAATTTCACAGTTTCTTTCAAAAATATATTACTTTATTTCTGTTGTTTCAGTAAGATGTAAATAGCCTGATGATGTGAATGCATTCAGGAGTGACGTCAGAAAGAGCAGAGGAGCAGACTGGAGATGCAGCCAGCCATCCCACCCACTCGAATCATCCTACCCATCCCCCCACCCACTCCTCCCATCCCACTCATTCGAGTCACGGAGATAGAGAGGGAGGAGGATTCAGAGGAGGGCCGAAGAGAGGTGGAGGACAATACAACAGAGGAAGAGGAGGAGGAGAGAGGAAATATGATGTGAGTCAGCGGGATTCATTCTCTTCTCTTACTCCTTATTCGCAATCTTAATCAGATATGCTCTAATTTGAACAAATGTGATGAATTCAAATTCAGAACCGTCGTGTGCAGTAATGGGTGCCTTGGAGTGAGGTAGTCCATCATCTCTTCCCTTCCTTCTCACTGCAGTAACCTCCCCCTTCTTCCAGTCTACTCACTGTCTAGATGACATAATCTCATGCACGTTGATCTATCCTCTCCCCCCCCCGTTACTCTCCTTTACCGTAATATCTCTTGACCTACCCTATTCACTCTTCTCACCCTCTATATTCTTCTGATCTCTCTCCCTTCCGATCCCTCTCCTCCTCAATATGAGTTTACTCGCTTCCTAGTGTTCGGGTATAGATTCCATGCTTTTCACCATAATCCTCTTTCCATCGCTCGAAGTAACTGTAACTTGCGTCCCTTCTTCGTTTCGTATCTCTTCCAAGCCTTTCTGCTCCTTAACTTTCATTCGTTTTCCACTCAGTCACAAAGAATATCGATCGATCGCTTCTCTAGCTACTTTCGTTTTTTGTATCTCTCGTATTACTGGTGGTCGCACGATACTCTTTGCTTTCTCTTACACATAGCCACTCTTTCTGTTCCGTGTTTCTCGAATTCGGGCGCATCTCTCCGCATTACGGTATCTAGCGCTGATTACTGTAGTGCTCTGAATGCTTCCCCGATCAGGGAACTCACAGGATACGGTACTTTCGCCCTTCCTCTCCCTTGTGATCTACCCTTCCACCGTTGTCTCACACAGAAACACGCACTCTTCAGTGCTTGCTCACTTTTTTAATTAATTATATTTATATTTATGCATAATTATGAATCCAGCTTTCGGTATTCGCACCCAATGCATGCTTTCCCTTTCATCTTCCTCTCGCACCCAATTTCCACTCATCCTACAGTAATCATATGTAAACCATGCGCGCACTCCCCGCTTTTGACCTCCCTTTTGTGTCTCCCCTAGTCGGTAAACCTCCATGCTTTCCGGTTTTTATCTATTCGATCCCAGTTTCTTTTATCTTCTCTCGATCCGAACCCAAACCTTGTCTGTATCGCTTCCAGTTCTTGTCAGCACTGCGTCCGAAAATCCTCCGGTTTTACAAGCTGTGAGCTACTCTCGAGAGAATAGTCCCGGTTTCCGATCGGTAATCTCTTCCCTCTCGCGTTTTGACCTACCAAACTTCCCCATCTAATCCATCGCTTACAACTAAGATTGCCTTGCTTTCAGTGTATGATGATAGGTTTGATCACACGTTTTTATTAATTCTCACCTTCTTTATCATAATGTATGCACACTTTTTATGCTGTGTCGGTTGATTCCTTTTCTGGTCTCAGCGAGCTCTGGTTGCATCTTTGTAGTATAAAAAATCCCGAAAGCTTTAATTGTGCATTCTACAATAACAGAATGGAATTGGCATCATTGGAGTAGACTTCCTCGTTGGTGGTGGATACGACCCATTGATTTGAGCTGAATGGGCTAATAGGAGCAAGAGAGATAAGGAGTGATACCTGTTTGAGATAAGTAGTCCTCTCATCTTCGCTGGAGGATTCGTCGGATGAATCGAGTCTCCATTGATCAGTCGCATCTAGTCTTAGTGTTCCATGCTGGAGAGAAGAGACAGTGTCTCCGAGAGAGACACCATTCACTGAGGAGAGAGAAATAATTACTCGATCAGAGAAATGTGTGAGATCAAATGAGATAAATTACCGAATAGAGCGATGGTAGTGATGAGTAGATAGAGGGAAAGGGGAGATGGAGTGAACATTGGAGTGAATGAATGAGCGAGATCACTAAGTGGTTACTCTCTCTCATAATCGCACAGTCACATGCTTCTTCTTCCCTCCACTTTGCGATGAATTGAAAACCCCAGCCAAAGCGAGTTTGTTAATATAAACTCCCCCATGTACAGGCAACTTGTTTATGCTGGATTTATAGTGGGCAGGATCTAAGGGGCCACATCCAGCTCTATTCATGACCAATCTGTCGAGAAGTACACTACGTCAAAAGAATAGTGACCTCACCTATAGACTATGTCAGCAATGAGCTATTTAAAATCGACTATAGGCTATAGTCGATGTTAAATTGCTCATTGCTTACATGGACGAGATTACTGTGTAGGCAGAGCTGTTTCAGTTGATGAATGTAAGAGAATATAATATATTTGGTCGAAATTGGCACGAAATTAACAGTTGAATAATTTTATCTTAAAAATTTGAGATCTCCATCGGTCACACGTACAATTTATTGAAAGGTGAACATTGAGGGGGGGGGGAGACTAGAGGTTCTGTTGAACGGGTATTCCGTTGTCGTCGAGGAACATGTGGGGTCCATCCTGGCGGGAGATGATTGGACGACTGCCGATAGCGCCAATCTCATCGATAGACCCTCCCTGCAATGCAACATTCCCATGGGTAGAGAGATGACGAATCCTTTGTGGGTCTAGATCAAGAAAATGTTCGAAGAATGTCTATTACTAATAACGAAAAGGCGAATCAGCTCAAGGATAAGTCCAATGTGAATGCAGAATGTACGGTCAATTTCCGAACTGTTTTTAGCAGGTAAGACCCACATAGAATCCGGATTCTTTCTCGACCAGATGGTGTCCATCGGGGTGTTCAACTGCCTCTATTCGAGTGTACAGATCACGGAGGGAAAAGGAGGCGCCTAGAAGAGATAAAATGTCAACCATCTCCAGCGGGAATAATCGACAATATTTCTTTCATATAAAAATTGAAATAAATAGTTACCAATGGCAAGAATTGAAGCGAGGAGTGCGAGTATCGAGACGACCTTCATAGCCAACTGCTGAGAAGAGAGAATGAGGGGAGGGGGAGATCGAGGGAAGAGGAACCTTTTAGAGGAAGGGAGAGTATTGAACACAGACGTATTGCGATCAGGGAACCACACGTGAATGAGCTAGTCGTGATTGTTGTGAGAGCAGACACAGAGGAAGTGAAAGAGAGTCCCATCCCTTGTTGTACCCGACAACAATTCTTTATCCGGGAAAATGTTGTGCACGAAGTGTTCGTGCTTGCACATCATTGATAGTCGTGTTAGCAAAACTGAAGATAAAGAATAAAGAGTTATTTAATACTACAAGGTGTGATGTTTCAGATCCATTTATTGGGACAAAAGACAAGGAAGGAAAGACTGTGTACATACATCGACAAACGATGAAAACGAGGAAGTGAATCTTCTCTCGAATGGTAACTCCGCCTAGTTAGATAGTCCTAGTCTACCTACTAGATGCTTATTACAGAATATCCAAAAATTACATAATAATATTTATAATATCGGCTACACGATGTGCTCTCCATTGGGGAGCACGATTTCAACGCGCTTCGCTTCTGTTGTGGGGTCCGACCTGCAAAATCATCCTTTATCACACTATTTTCAAGCACTGGAGAGAGAGGTTAAAGAAAGAATATCTCGATTCTGACCGTGTCCTTCCCCTCAATCTGGCCATCTCATCGTAGTCCATGATTCCATGCTGCTCCATCACGTGCTTCACATTGATCACGTACGGAGAATTCGAATCACTGAAGGAATGCATTGAATTCCCTTCTGTACCCTATTCATATCGCCCAGTTTCCTAATCTTGGAATAAATAATCATACGCGACAGTGTTGCTTCGACTCCTCGTGTGTTCGATGAGAGCATTCACGAAAACTTGGTTCTTGGAGAAGTCGCCCGTTCCCTGCAAGGATGCACTACAGAGGAGACGATACTCCTCGTTTACATGCACATCAGTATTCACAGTAGTGACAAAAAAGATGAATGGAGGGGAAAGTGGGTGCGTACCTTGACTAGATCGTGTGCATCCTGCAGCTGCAGTTTCCTGTACATCCGCACGATCTTAGTGTTGTCCATGTTACGAAGGGCCTCCTTGTTGATGAGCAGTCTCTTGATGTAGTTCTTGTTGAAGGATTGGAATCTGCAACGAATGAAATGGAGAATATGTAAAAGGGAAGGAACAAAAGAATTTTCCATGAATTTGGTATCGGTGAACACCTGAAATAGTGAATACTGCGAAAACATGATCGATTGAGTATCGAGGAATGTGTGATAGGGGAGTAACTAACGATTCTCTGATCCAGTTGTGTCCCTTCTGACCAGCGATGTCCTCCATTCCAGACATGGTGTAGTCGATGAGTTCCTCCAACACACTCATTCCCCTCCCTTCCCTTCTCCATCTCTCTTTCTCTCTGACCTGGTAGATGTACTCCGTCATGTTCTTCTCGTGTTCACTCTTCTTCTCCACTTGGAGGAATTGAGCAATCGGCTTGAGAGTCATTCCCTCAAATCGAGATTCGCGAGATTAGAATTCGAGCATAAATGAATTCCAGCCATCTCACCTGGAGGAATACAGTGAAGTAGATGATGATGATGGTGGAGGTGACGAACATCGGTTTTGCAGGAATATTGGGAAGAGCGACTGCCAGTCCATAGGCAATCGCCCCTCGAAGACCTCCATATGCCATGATGAACTGATCGACCTGAAGAAGAGAAATGAGAGAGAGGGGGAGAAGCGGGAGTACCTTCGAGAACTTCTGAAGACGGAACTTGTTGAGGAAGTAACACAATACGACCACTCCAAGAGTTCCTGCAAGGAGAGTCTGTGAAGGGTTGAGAAAAGACGAAGAAGGGAGGAACATTGCGGAATTTGTTGGGAAATATAAGTACATTTTTACAGGTAAAACGTACGATAGATGAAGCAGAAAACGACGGTGAGGACGATGAAGGAAGTGTCCCAGTGGTGATCGGATGAAACAGTCGAGAGACCGAGGAAGACGAAGATCACTGTCTCAGAGGCGAGAGAGAGAACCTGCATGCAGGATATGGAAGGAAACCATCGATGATTCCACTCGAATGGGGATTCCATCTCAAGGGGATACCTTGATGAAGTATGAGATGGCGGACGACGATCTCTCTGGCATGTTCTCCTTCACGTACATCTTCATCGCTGCACCACAGAAGACGATGCTGCAATTAAAATGAGCGATTAATTTCAATGATTTATCCCAATTTCAACATGTTCCCCCAATATATTCTGAATGGAGAATGGATGAAATCGTACGCCATGATGGAGGAGAGAGAGAGCATTTCTCCCACGAGATAAGCCATGTAGGGAATGACGAGCACGAAGACCGGATTGAGGATATCCACGTGCTGAGTGTATCTCAACACACAAAGATATAATTCCTATTTGGCTCTAGACATGGTGTTCTATCATAAAAAAAGTGAGATGTTTTAGCTTAAAAATAATTTTTGTACGAATAATACATGGAAGCTCGATCTTACTTGGTGATGAATGCAGAGATGGCAGCGAATATGAGACCGACTGCCAATCCACCGAAACAAACGATGAAGTAGGAGAAGAAACCTGAAGAAAGGAAGTGCATCTTCAAGTTTCCCATTCACTTCGTTCATATTGATACACTGATCATTCAGGGAGAGTAAAGGCCTACCATTGACGATATCGGTAGCTATGATGTTATCGGGCCCAATCTCAACGAATGCTTTGAAGATGTTGTAGAAGACCTGTGAGAAGGCATCCCTTTTCCATTTCGATTCTACTTCGTATCATCAAGTGTTCCTATTGTATTCCCTTCTAATGAGTACTCACGACGGAGACTCCATCGTTGAGGAGAGACTCTCCGAAGACTGAGATGAAGAGCACGTCGTTCACCTGCAAGAATACTCTTACTTTTACTATTCACACAATCTTCTATTTTCGCATGAATTAATTTGATCTTGTTCATTTTCCTGCCCACTAGAGAGTGACGTCTATGGGGATTTTTGAAGCTTCTCTGCTCTTTCTCCTTTCCTTTCCTAATTGGAGATACAGGGGATTAGGCACAGATTGCATTGATAAGCAGAGGAGGAAGAGGGAAAGGGGAAGAGGAGAGGGTGTCGTAAACCGTCCATTAGTCCCCTTATCATCGGTTATCGATGACTCTGCAACCGCCGAGAAGCGTCATGCAGGGAGAGAGTACACGAAATCGAGAGAGACCAGAAAGCAGAGAAAAAGAGCGTGTGAAATAGGGAGGGTGCTGACAGAGAATTTCGATCATGAGACTTCGATGGTTACTGGAAAGATCAGGACTAAAATGTGTGACACACACTAGAGGACGGAAAAAGAAGGCTCTTTCCAGAAAGGAAATAAAGCAACGGCATACGAGAAACTGCGAAGTCCCTTCATGCACATTTTCTTACTCTTATTCACTCCTTTTTTTCTAATTTTTCTTATTAGGAGATGCATATTCATCATTTTTCAAGATTATGAAAATGAATTACTCCGAGTTCTTCGAAGATGACGATCACTGCTACGGGATCGACGTCAGCTGCTACTGAACCGAAGAGAAGCAACTGGAAGGAAGGAAGGAGGATGAGAAGGAGATACACCTCTTCACTAATTCATCCACAGACACACCCATCAAATTGACATCGATTCAGAAATCACGGAAAATAAAAGAGTGTTTCGTTCATTCTCACTTGCACGACGTCCATTTCGATTGTGAACACTCCGGTGAGAGAGACAGCCCAGAGGGAGAGCGCTGAAGGAATGATCTTTGGTCTTTAGAAGATACATCCTGGAGAAGATGAGGAAGAACGAATGCAAGGTAAAACGGGAATAAGCATATACCGATGGCGACGATGTTGAAGGTCGTGCCGATCATTGCAAAGGTCAGAATTGAACCTGCGAGAATGAATTGAATGGAGACGAAGATGGAATAAAGAATAATGGAATGATACCGAGATTGTCGAAGAATTGTCTGGCAGGCATGAAGTAACCAGCATCGAAGACGAGAGGAGGAAGCAGATACATCATGAACACCTCAAAGCACATCTTACTCTTACCAACTTAGAAAAAAGGTTCAGATACCAATCGTCTGTTTCATATTATACGACTCGCCATACAAATTAATCAAACAGCACGAAGAGTAAGAAAGAAGTGTAACCTCGTTGTCCAAGTAGAATTCACTCTTGTCAACTTTGAGTAGATTGAGAACGATTCCGACGATGAGACCGAACATAATGAGAAGGGAGGAATCAGGGAACATCTCGGCCAAGTGGGGAATGTGATGGAAGACTGCAGTTGAGACCAGAGAATTATTAGATACAATAAACATCTGATTAACTATTAAAAAAAACTGATAAATCAATTAGTATTCAGCATAAAACGAGATTTATAAATTCGTTTTTTGGCCCGCGGTTCCCTTTCAAATCCATTCCTCACCTAGCTTAGCAATGGCTGCAGCAACGAGCCAAATGGCGATGATCAAGGGAACTTTTACTCCCTCGAAGTCGATTCGCATCAAGGGATATCGCGTTAATTTTTCTCCTTCGTCATCCTGAGCGAATGCCATTAAACATCATTAGGAAAGTGAATAGTACGTCGTAGTCGAGCATGTCTTCTGAAGCGGAGACAGCAAGGAGAGATGCAGCCCCGATGAGGGAGAAGAGAACGAACCCCCGCCAGCCCATTCCTCCCTCAACGAAGAAATCAGAATAGCATCTTCAGCGGCAAGAGTCAAACGAATCGAGTATCAAGTCACTCTGACCACTGATCAAGAACAAAGACTTCACTATTTCTTCTTCAAAAATCGCGCCTAAATCCGCAAAAAGAGCAGTAGCCACGTGTGATTCTCAGCGACTTTCGAAGCGCAAATAGAGATGATAAAGGGAATGAGTGCTAATCAGATCGAGAGAAGGCGATCGATTGACTCGAATATGTATGATGAGTGGAAGAGCCTCTCTCCCCCCTCATATCTATGAAGGTCGTAAATTGCGTCGACGTACCATCGAGAGCCCAATGAAGAATATTCACGGGAGCTCCGAATGACGGGTGTTCCCCCACATCAACAGAGAAGAGTCGAGGGGGTGCAGGAGACTACCAATCATCATTCCTTTCTCGATCATCTCCGATGGAATCTGCACCATCCACTCAACAACTACCACTCGCTCCATTCTCAGTCTACTATCCAATCTATCGCTAATTCCATCTAAGCCGATTACATGTCACAGACAAGCAATAAGAAACACGCTGAAATTATAAAGAACAGTTCTGTTTGAGAGAACTATGTGTAATGATAGCATTGATAGTGCATATCTCTTCAATAAACCCTCAGTCCACCGAATAAATTTACTCTGAGTTCGCAGTCTTCGAATTCTCCTTCACTACATTATCCTCCGGATTTCAATTATTTGCTTACATTCATTTTTTTTCGATTTTTGCAGTCTCAAATGCACAACCTCATGATTTTCTTTAGCCCATTCAAGTATCTCATTCCCCCCATTATTCCAATTGCCTCTTTTCATATGGTTCTTGTGGATCATCGAATTGATCCCCATACTCGTTGTTCTTCACTCTGCTCTTCTCAGTGCCATTTAACTGATCTCGAAAGAGAGCGTTCTTCGAGAATATGTTCCATTGAAAGTGCAATTTTTAAGCACTTTTCCAAGTTTTTTTTCTCCAACCGGACACGCTGTCGTCAAAACTATTCTGGGAATGTGACCGACTATCAAAGGAATCGTTATCATTCTAGTAACGCGTAGTCTGAATGCAAAAGAGTCAGAGGGAGAAAATGACCAATAAAGTTGTGATTTCTCCTGATAAGAGGACGAATGATCATAAGAAGAATGGGAGGTGTCCCAACCTTTTCTAGTATTCACCCCTTCGGTATTTATCATCCGCCTCCTTCCCCCTTTCGTCATCTCAGAGTTCTTCTCATCTTCCTCCTTCTCTGTTTTTCCTTTCAACTTCCCAATCCATCTTTTGTCATCATCTCTCTATTCGTCTGTGGAGGTGCTGATGCCGTGCGCTGTGCGTTTTCTTCTTGATGTTTATTTATATTAAGTTGTTCGAAATTTCATATTTATTCGATAGTTGTATGACTAAAGGATTCAATCAACAACGTAAAACTTTTTTCAAATCGAAGATTGGATTCACACTTACTTTTCTAAACGACGAAGAGAGATTTTGTCAGTATCAATAATATCTCCTCCCCGCCTCATCACTCTTCCTCTCAATTCATTCAGATAATCCATTTATTCAGATGTTATTAATCATATAAAACCAAATCAAACAGTTCTGATGTTTCCATTCTGTTAACCCACAAATTTAAAAAAAAATTTCATATTAGGTTGTTGCATAAGTCTTGATCGTTTTTTGCACTCAGTGATCTGTAGGAGTTCTTATTTCAATGAGCGGCATCTAGTTTTTCTTATGTTAATAGTACATTCATGTGCTTCCTAGCGCAGGTTAGTTCAAAGCTATCGAATCATTATGATGGGAACAGCACGAAGTCAAAGGCTGTCAACTGGAGTCGTGGGTTTGACATTTTGTGGAATCGTATCTCAATGGAGAGCGATGGTATTGCCAAACTTGAGCCACTATATAAAATATCAGTGAATACATGATACTTTAGTACAATTGCGGCGTTTGCAAAACATTGCCCATTGCAGAGAATTGAACTTAATTCCGTATCAATCCACAATGTTACGGAGCAAAAATGTTTATTTTATCGAATTCTGGTTATTTGAGGTTGGGAGATCTAAATCTCTCAGGAATAATTAACAATAATATTGACCAATTTGCTGTTCTGGTTTAAAGATGTGGCATTATTCCTTCGATCTGATTGCAAAATCCGAAATTTATGGTGGAAATCGTGGTATCAAAATCGACACATTCGTCAATTTTCTATCGCCACAATCAAATGAGTGCTGGATGTAAGGTGGTTATCTGAACGAGCAACCCTTCTCCCATCTACCACTATATGAAAAGTGTTGGGAAATAAATCAGATTTGCCATAAAGGTTGTAAATAATATTAGCATAAAACTGGAATATTTAGTAACTTTCAATTTTTGATTTTTCAAGTTACTATTTTACGAGGAGATCAATATCCCAATTTTTTCCTGTTATTGCACTGTTCAATGAATTGTTCAAGCTCACGTGAATCGACATGAAATTCTTTGGTTCTATAGGGAGGAAAACAATTTGAATTAGCATTAGTAAGAGTAAGTGGTCCAATTCGAAATCAGTTTTCTCTGGGTTGAATGAAGCTAGAGCCATGTTCAACATATGTTTTGGAAGAGCAATCGGTGCACTAATAATCACGACTTTTGTGATTTTGTTATGACCATTCCCATTGAATTTGTTCCATCTCGAAGGAAAATCAAATTTATTATCAGAAATTTGCGATGCAAAAGTTTCTATTTATAGCTTTGAACGCTTGCACGATTAAGTTCAACATCATGGTAATAATAAGCAAGTATACTCCTAAACTATATTACTAAATCAAAGCATAGTCGTTTGGTCGAAGCGAAATCGATGGCTTGAAACTTAGTACTCAAAAACGATCAAGACTTATGCAACAACCTGATATTTGGCTTCCGTGAAATGGAAATAGATTCAATAAGCCCATTTTGGATAGCGTCTCCTGTACCCTATGATGTAAACAGAGTAGCCATGAAAGAGATCCCCTCTTCACTGCATATGTTATCGAAGAAGTGCCGAGTATTCACTATCATGGAGATTCGAGAGAGGAGAAGAAACACAACAATTTTACGAACTTTATCGGGGCACGTATGTACAAAGAGAAGAGATCAATATTTGTACTCGTAGAATAACTAGTGATTGGCTGTCGAATTGCCCAGAAATGAGAGGAAATGAGACAGATGGTACTACAGGAATCAGTATTTTTCCTGTGCGTCCTTTGATTGTTCGATGGAATGAGCAGTGCTTTCGAGGTCCTTAGCAGCCTGAGAAATATTATACATATATTTTATTGTTGTTGTTATGGCGAATTGTGTAAGATAGATACCGTGGGAGAGGGCGAGATGGGCGGCACTTCAGTCCACTTGCAGGGATCACCACGGATGAAGATGCAGAAGATCGCGTTATTCACCCACTGGAATGGAGAGATTGAAAGAGGGATAGATCCCTCCATCTGACCATGAGTGCAGCAGTGCCGAGGAATACTCTCTGCCATCTCTCTATTCCCATTTCCCCATCGAGAACTGCATTGACGATGATGGGAATGAGGAGCATCATGAGAGTGAGCATGAGGGAGAAGGCGCCCGTCACCACGTGACTGAAGGAATACACCATCAATTACCCCCCTCGTTATCCCCATTAGTCTCTACGAGAAGAAAATAGGAACCTGTACTGCTTGGAGATCATTGGTCCTGCCTTGAAGAATCCTCCCGTTGCAGCACCGAGGAATCCAGCTGCACCTCCCATCGCCAGCATGTTCAGTTTCTACGACGACCATCGTTGATCTTTGATCTCTTGGGGAGGAGAATTGGGAAGTGAAAAGATCACTCACTGGGTTCTCAGTGCCGAGGAATCCAAGAAGGAAGAAGAATCCTCCACAGGGAATCATCGCCAGAGAATTGAAGAGACGCAGTTTGTTTGTCTCCGAGACGAACTTGACTCTGTCGGAGATCCATCCTGCAGGGAGAGAGAGCGAGAGAGAGGAAGGTTAGGGGGAGGGAGGACTCACCAGCCACTACTTTGACGATGAATTGAGAGAGAGGAGGAAGAGCAGCAGAGAAACCAGTGGAAGTGATGGAGATACCGAGTACTGCAAGGGATCAAGGGGAGATTAATCAACTTCCTTCTCTTGCTCACCTCGTGAGAAGTAGATGGGAGTGAATGCAAGCATGAGATTCACGGCTCCGAAGTTGGCAATCGATGCAATCCACACTGCGTAGACAGCAGGAGTGGAGAGGATGGAGAGATAGGGAACTGGCACTCGGGATCTCTTGCTGAAAGGAGTACTATCGAGTAGAGAACCACTCTAGTGTGGTCCATTGAATGTGCTCTTTCGCACATGATCAAACTTTGATATGCGATGTGAGAACAGGAAATGTTTCGAGAATTCGGCCAATCCTTTTCCTCTCTCTAGTTCTCGCTTGTTCCGTATCAATAAGGATGACTGTTATTCTATTCTCTTGAAATTCTTATATAAATTTTAAATCTCACTCCACTACTGCCGTTTTCCCGATGGCGATTTTTGCCTTCTCAATGGAGCCAACGAAGGGATGCTTCTGCAAGGGATTTCAAATTATCAAATGTGTATAAACATGATGGAAAATCTACATTCCTTCAGAAGCTGAATAACGAACCTGGGGTGAGTTTCTGTAGAAGATACCATAGAAGACGAAGAGAAGGAATGTGGCGACCGAGTGAGCATAGAAGACTGATCTGAGAAAGACGACGATAAGAACAACAGAAGTCTGTCGTTAAAGTAGGGGTTGATGGCTAGTAGATGAACGTACGGCCATCCGAAGGAGGACTGGCAGAGGGGTCCAGAGACAGACATCGTGATGGTAGGCGAGAGTTGGACATAGGCGACCAATACTGAGACCAGCAGACCAACCTGCACTCCTCCTCATTCCACCATTCATACTTCTACGGCATACTTCTCGATAGAAGTAGTTACTGACCTGTTTGAAGTAAGCCCACTTGGCACAGAATGCCCCTATGACGGGGAAGTTGGCGGCGAAGGAAACTCCTTGGAGGAATCGAGCGAAGAGGAGGAAGTAGTAACCATTCTGGAATGGAGAGATGGAGAGAGATCTCCCCTTCCTACTCACTCTGATCGCCATGGGAATGGACATTGTGACGATGGCAGAGAGAATTCCCAATCCAGTGAACACTGTCCTGAAGGAGGAGAGAGGGTGAGAGAGAGAGGGAGAGAGGACTTGCCTGATGCCTATCTTATCGATCAGATAGACGACGATTCCATTCGTGGCGAGGGCAGCGATCGCCACGATCGAAATCAACCATTGGAATTCCGCTGAAATTGAAACTTTTACTCGATGAGGATGCTCTCATTAGATATGACACACTTCTCCCTTCCTTTCCTAGTTCGTTTCTCTCTTTTCACGTGATTCTCATTTGGTCACTCAAACTTCTTCTCTAAACAGGTATGATTCGCACGCACGAGAAAGGCGGATATTCGATCACAATTTGGCAGTTATTTGCCCCTCCATCGAACCAGTAATAGGAAACGAAGAGGGACACTACAAAAAGAGAGACCAGAGCTGACCCTACCGATGGAATAGCAACAAATAGAGAATTGTGGATACGGTAACTGACAGTTACTGTAGCTGTATCGATCGGCATTCTGCTCGATGGTTCCATTCTCGAGAGGAGCCATGCAGATAACAACGAAGTTGAGAGTGAGGATGTTAGACCTGAGAAGGAGGAAAAATATTTCAGGGTTTTTTGCTTATCTTAAAAACGTGAAATGGTGCATCAACCTAAAGATCAAAGATCGATCTTACCAGATTGCAGTGAGACAGAAGAGAACAAGAAGCATGACAAAGAAGCGAACACGAGATCCGAAGAGGGCGTTGTACCTCCTCTCCTCGTCTCGTTGAGTTGCCATCTGAATGAAGAGAATGAGGAAGGAGAAGAAGGAGAAGAAGCAGTCGGATGAGAAGAAGTTGGCAGGGAAGAATTGATTACCCTTTTGGTCACTCAGAGAAAGTGTTCGGTGAATGGAGAGAGAAAGCTAACAATAAAACAATGAGATGACAAGGGGAATTAGTGGGAACGAAGTGTGATCTGTGGTGGGAGGAGTACTGTAGGGATACTGTATTCGAGTGCAGGAGGTGGAATGGAAGTTGAGTAGGAAGTATCACAAGATAGATGAGTGAAGAGAGGGGAGGAGAAGAGAGCCGATAATGAGAGTCCAACTTCGTTTATATTCAATTCGATTTGTCTTGTCCCCTGGTGCCTCCTCCTCCTCTCCATCTCTCCCTTCTCTCGACTATTTCGGGTGGTTGATCGTTGAGATTCCACGGTATCACTTCTCCCTTTCCTCTCCCCTATGCATGATCTATCGACGAGTTTCCGGTGGAAAAAGAGAGTGATGACGAAGGAGAGAAGAGGATGGTCGATGGGAGATCACAGACAAACTACCAAAATAGACTTCGAATAACAAGGCAAAGGGAGCGATGCATGTTGGTCATACCAAGGATGGACATTGTGCTATCTATGAATGATTTTGTGCCTCCTCAGGGCTGAATTCTATTAAGAGCCAAAATGATGTTTAGCAGTTACTTGGTCAGTCATCAGTATTCTGTAAACAAGAGTAAACAGTAGGGATAATGGGGATAAAGGGAGGGAAAGAGAAGAATGTCGACAGAAAACAGTCAGATCATGTCATTCATCTAATAACAGAAAACTATGAGAATAGCAAACAACTTCTACTTTTGGTTGTGAGACAAATTGGAGGCTGAATGAATGGGAAGGGAATGATCTCCCTTCCATCGGGCACTTTATACCCCCATCCTCCGCTCTATTCTCAGTTCTTGAGCGGAGTTCGATTACGTTGCAGTACAAGGTTTCGCTGCTTTGCAAAATAGGAAGAATTGGAGTATGATCACTCAAAGGAGAGAGATAACTTATGTGCTTCCCACCTAATTGTTCTTCACTCTCTGAGAATGCAATCCCCCCCTTAGATCGCGTGAGCTCGATTCCCTCTTGCCCACCTGAGATGATAGCGGAGTAAGAGACCCATCTCGTGACCATCAAATATTCATTCCGAGATGAATTTCTCCCCTCCATTTCTATCTTCTTCCCATCTTCGAAGTTACTACCTACCGGCTGCGAAATGGTGAATGACTACTATTTCAAGAAACAATCGAGCTTTTCAGTTTGGATTCATTCACGAGTCCGTTCGACAGCTGATGATTAGGAAGTACGGAGAGGAATTCTGGCAGAAAGTATTGTGAGCCCCTTGCATCGATAGTAGACAGCATTGGATAAGAGAGAGTGAGAAGGAATGGGGTGTACCTTGCAGAGCCCGTGCGGGATTCGAAGCAGGGAAGGAGAACATCGTGAACCACTACTATGCTGACTCAGACACTTACCTACTCGTGGATGCTGTCAGTGTGATCTCCAGTGAGCTGCCACTCCTAGTTTCACTCTCCAGAATGACCATTCACTCATTGCTATTGGAGTCAAGAAAAATCTGAAATCGAGTCGGTTAGTCGGTTTCTGAAAATTGTGGTTTAAGAGATGCCTCGTGAACAAGTGTGGGAGATGTACGGATCATTCCTCATTGAATACACGATGGAGATTGGATGGGATGATCTCATCAGAAGTATGAGTCCCGATCTGAAGGTATGGAGGGAGAGGAAAGGATAGAGGGAAGGGAATGGGAATGGCAGGGATTCCTCGACAATCTTGATTCACTGCACTACTTCATCGATCACGTCGTCTACAAGGCAAATCTGAGAGGTGATAGGAGAGAAGTCCCCCCCCCCCCTCACTCCATTCTGCAGGTCCTTCCTTCCGATGCGAAGAGAACGCAGATGGATCGATTACTCTCCACTACTACACTGGAAGACCCGGACTGTATCCCATCGTCAAAGGTGGGGGGAGATCAAAGAACACGGGACGGAATCTGAAAGGCTATTGTCGCTCCCGTTAATCGTAGTCGTAGTTGCTCGTTGCTTCTCAGGAGTCCTTCGTGAAGCAGCTCGCCGAGTCTTCAAACTGGAAGTTTCCCTCACCATCACGGGAAGAACTCAACGAAGTGTGCAGATGAGCACTGGAGAGAGGACTGAGGAACACGTGATATTCCTGATCAAAGTGAGTCCTCCCTCTCTCTCCAATGGAATGGATTGATTGCAGACTGCTGCCTCCTCTGGAATGACTGACCACGACATGTTCACTGCAGTGATGCCCTCCCCCACTTGTTCGTCCCCTCTCCCTCCTGATCTTTGATCTCCCCTCCCATCTTGATCTTTGATCTCTCCTTCCCTCTTGATCTTTGATCTCTCCTTCCAGCGGGAGTCTGCCGTCTAACTGCTCAAGACTTCGTCAACACTTTCCCCTATCACTTCGTCATCGATCAGGACTGCAAATTCGTGCAAGTTGGAAGGGAATTGGCGTCAGTTCATCTTTGGTCTTTCGCGAGTGATCTTTGACCTTTGTAGTAACTACGTCGCTCCTGATCTCCTCACTCCTGGCAGTTCGCTCATCAGAGCATTCGAGATTAACAGACCCCAGGTGAGTTCCTTCCCTCTTCGTGCAAACGGGGCACTTTGCAGTACCTCTCAAGCAAATATATTTGCAACTATTAGTTTAGATTCCTCTTGACTTCGAGAACATCTGCAACTTTATCAATGCAGTATTCGTCCTCCAAGTGAGAACTACACCCATGGAGTATCGAAGGAAGAGAGGAGATGGACCCACCGTCGAACAGTTCCCAATACTCTCTCCCACTACCGTAACCTGCCTTGATTCAGGCAAGCACTCGAGGGAGCTGCACTGGAGACGAGTAATCAACATCTGAAACTGAAGGGGCAAATGATGCTCTTGAAGACGGGAATGCACATTATGTGAGAGAGGGTGTTGGGTGGGAAAAGAGAGACAGAGTTTGGTTGGAGAAATAATCTATAGTAGTTTATTCATGGCTTCACAATTATTCATAGGTACTTCATAATCCCTTCATAAAAGTACTTCTCAGGTACCTCTGCTCTCCGTACGTCACATCGATCCCTGAGTTATTGCAATTCGGTAGGTGAGGTGTGTGAATGGATGGTGAGGATGTCTCAGGAATGCGTCTGTCCAATATGCCCCTCCACGATGCAACCAGAGATCTGATCCTACTGAATCAGCAGAGACTCTCTGATGTAGAGATGAAGTGAGAAGAGAGAGAGGAGAAGGGAGGACGAGGGCATTGCAGTCTCCAACTAGAAGCATCTAACGAGCAACTCGAGTTGATGGCCAAGGATCTCGAGAAAGAGAAGACGAAGACTGATCAGGTGGCCATTCCTTCAAGGGAGTCATTCAATCTCCCTTTCAGTTGCTATCCGAGATGCTTCCTCCTTCAGTTGCTCATCAACTCAAATTGGGCCAGTCAGTAGATGCAAGTGAGTTCTCCCCATACACCATTCAATCCCAATTCATCCTCCATTATCAGGAGAGTATGACTTCGCTACGGTGATGTTCTCTGATGTCCCTAATTTCCAATCGATTGTTCCCAATTGTCCTCCTAAGGACGTTGTCTTCCTCCTCAATGAACTATTCACCAAGTTTGATCGACTCGTCATTCTTCAGAAGGTTCCAAAGTTTAACAACAATCTTCTACTAATTTATTCAATACAGGCGTATAAAGTGGAGACGGTAGGTGATTCATACATGTCGGTGGGAGGAATCCCTGAGGTACGGTAGCTTATCACTACCTTATTCATCCGATTAGTTAAGGATTGCGAGAATCACTGTGAGATCATCTGTCATCTGGCACTGGGAATGCTCTTCGAGGCCACTACCGTATGCGATCCCATCCAAAAGACGCCCCTGGCCATCAGAGCGGGAATACACTCGGGACCAGTCGTGGCGGGAGTCGTCGGAGCAAAGATGCCTAGGTTACGGTAGATGAGGAGAGGCTAGTGATTGATGCATTATAGATATTGTCTCTTCGGAGATACAGTGAACACAGCTTCAAGGATGGAATCTCACTCTCCACTGGGAAGAATTCATTGCAGTGAAGCAGCAATGAAGTGAGGAGAGGATGAAGCTATCGATAACCATCCATTTGCAGTTGTGCCCTGAAGACAGGGAGATTCCAGTTCATCCCGAGGGGAAAAGTACAGATTAAGGGAAAGGGAGAGATGCAGACCTTCTATCTAGTTAGAAGCTACAAAAAGAGTATCTGGGAAATCGTTGAAAGACCCAGAAGTAAGAGAAGACTACGGTAGATGCAGAGTACGGTAATTGATTGCAGACGAGGAAGTTAACACAATCGATGGCTACGATGAGATGCTAGATATGTTTGCGAACGAAGACGAACTGGGCAAGGTGGCGAAGACTAGAATCTGCTCACTACAGTAATCTAACTGTCACTCATATTTATTTGCACCGATCGCCTGATGGAATAAATATACTCTCCATTCTTATTTTTTTAGAAACGCTTTTTAAGAGATATATCATTTACTCAGCGTCGCGACGCGTCGATGAGCTGAAACAAATATTCTTGGAACTTAAAAAATCAGTTTGCGATAAAAAAAATTGTGTGCATCTATATCGAAGAGTGAGAAGTTATAATGCACACACATATTTAAATTTTTAATTTTGGATGTTAAGCTTTATTTGTGCACATTTGCAGCCCCTAATTTCTTTATTTGTTTATATTTACAGAATATAATAATGCATTCTAAATGGACAAATAGTGAGAGACTGAGGCTTCTTGATTCGCACAAGAAAAATGAAGATTGGTGAGCCATTTCACATCATTCGATCAATTCAATCGCTATTTCATTTTTTGACCATTATGCAATTTTAGGGCATCGATAGCAGAAAAAATGAACGAAGAATACCCGGAGCGTCCCAACAATTTCTTCAATGAAAAAGTTCGCATTGTATATTCGTATTGTGCTTGGTTTCTGGACAATTTGAGGTGTTGTTGAGTACCATAAATCTTTGTTATAGAACTGCAAAGCAGAACTTGATCGAATCTGTAACGAAGCATGTCCAAAGAAAATCACTCCCGACGAGCCAACACAGCCGTTTAAGAAGGCCGCAGTCATTGACGCATGGATTATACATCTGCAGGAGCAGGTATTTTCCTAAGTTATCTCATGTTCACGAGGCTTCGTGAATGATACCAAAGGAAATTTAATTCCTCATTTATAATAGGTAAGGCTGGATACAGATAAGATGTTGGAAGTGGCACTTGTTGAATTGCGAAAGCAAGCAGACCTCATCGAAAAATTAATGAGCAGGGTAAGTTTCTGTCATTTAAAGTTCTGTGAATATTGTCTTATCTTAGGAGAAACGTCCTCCTGGACCCGAAATGGCAGCGATGCTTGCGAAACTGAGGGAAGATAACAAAAAGCACGATGTAAGATTTGCAAAATTAGTTCAAGTTTCAGTTTATCAGTTCGTTGTTCGAATCAAATTTCACAAGTGTTGCAGAGAGATGCTGCGCAGAAGCAGAGAGTAGAGGCAATATACCGTGCGAAAATTCTCAGCATAATCCGGGGTCAAGGCGAGTCAAGTGGAAATAATGTACGTTTAACTTTCTGCAAAATAGTGTGCCTTGTAGCGAGAGAAAAGAAAGAAGTGGCGTTGATACAGGCGATGACGCCCCCTGTTACCCTCTCCATCTCACCCACGAAACCATCGAATGTAGAACTACAGCCTGCATTCAGGTAAACAATAAACTTTTGCTTTCAATAGATCAGAGATCAAGGATCTCTTTCAGATCTCCGTCGCCCATCAAGTCACCCATTACATCGCCTATTCGTCCTCTGGCTGAGGTGATTAAACTTTTTTTCTCTCATAGTTTTACAAATTATTTTTACACTCCGTTTTATATTTTGAAGGTGATCGAAGAGGCGGATGCAGCAATGGTCGAGACTGTAGAAGACCCGAAGATGGAAATGGTACGGTTGATTTCATATTGCTTTGAACATCCCGTTTTCTTCATGGGAAAAGTACTCTTTTAGGAGACACCCGTAGCATCACCTTCCTCGAAGGTGACATCCCCGAATGAAAAAGTGGACCAGGTTAGAACTGAATTTGACATTCATATTAAATTATGATTTTGAAAATATGTTTTTCATTAGTTGATAGTCATAAAACGTAGAGGTTGAGGATAAGTGTACTCTGTCTCCTCGCACTGCGGCTGATCGTGCCATCGGAGAAGGAGGATTGGAGGAGGAGATGGAAGAGGAAGAGGTCTGTAGAGGAGGGGAATGGTAGAACAGGAAAAGAATGTGATATTATTGTAGGAAGAGATGGTCAAGGAAGAGGAGATGGAAGTCGATGAAAAAACGGAAGAGTTAAGTGAAGTGAAGGAGGAGGAAGACAAAGTGAGTTTGTAAATTTCACGTCATTCTCTCATTAGTAATTAATTAATAAAGAATTTGATTTTCAGCCAATGGCTACACGAAAGAGCACACGAGTCAGCACTACCAGTGTCGAGACCACGCCTGTGCGCACAGGAAGGGAAAAGAGAAAGAAGGTACTTACATAGGAATATTGATGATTGCGAATAATATTGTTGAGAATGGCGCCTTTTGTAGGATCCGAGTCCGCAATCCTCCGAATGGACTGCCTCGAAAAAGGAAGAGGAAAGCAAGGAGAAGGAGGAAATGAAAGAAGAAGAGGGAAGGTCAGCCAGTCTTCAACCCATTTCACGCGTACAGTATTCATTGAAAATGAAAGGATGTTCAATTCAGAGGACGTCGAACGAGTACTCGTGGCAGACCATCTACTGCCCCTACTAGTGCCGTCCCCACTGCTGCAATCTCGACCCCCACTCCCGTCGAGGAGGGGAGTGAGAAGGGAAGAGTTGAGGAGAAGGAGGAAGGAGGAGCGAAGACAAGGAGAAGCAGCAGGGTGAGAGGGAGGAGGGAGTCATTGGGTCATTCATATATCACAATCGAGTATGCGGTACTTACAGTATCCATCAAAAAAATTATTCTAAAACTGCAAAGTTATATTTTTTTCCGCTTGCAAAATTATCCTTTTGGTGAAGTCAAATAAACATAAAATTCTACGTGCACGATGCACGTTCAGATAAAATTTCAGATTGATTGGATGTCTAATATATAACTTAGTTGTTTTCGAAGAATACTTTAGATCGATACTGTCTGTATTCTGATCGATCTTGATGAGCCTTACGCTGTTTGACAGGTGGAGAAACAGGAAGAGAAGAATGATGATAAGAAAGATACGAAGAAAGAAGTGAAGAAAGAGGAGAAGAAGAAAGAAGAAAAGAGAGATGATGAGAAGGAGGAAGACGAGGGAATGACGAAGAGAGTGACACGAAGGTCTGCTATCGAGAAGGAGGGAGAGAAACCAGAGGTTAGCATATCAACTTTGACGAGTGTTTGTATTCACTCGAGAACAGATCAATATTTTAATGCAATTGACTGATTCAAGGAGAAAGATTCGAAAGAAGAGGTCACTTTCGTCGCCCCTTCGGTCGCATCGAGGACAAGGAATCACAGAGTGAGTGCAAAGGGAACTCATTCAAGGGTCTTTTTCTCAATCGAGTGTATGAAACTTCCTATGGACAACTTCCTATGACTTCTAACAGGTCACAATTAAGGAAATTATAGGGTTCGGATCAAATTGAAGAGAAAGAGAAGGAGAAGAGCGAAGAACCCATTTCACTCAAGACGAGATCGAGGTGAGAGATCACTTTTAATAGGAATGTAATACATGAAAGTTTCTTTTTACGGATTGGGTTGCATTGCTTCCGTGTTAACAGTAATGTGATTTCAGTGGCCGTCACAGTTTGAGTACTAAATCTGGTTCGGAAGCAAAGGAATCGCCGGTTCCCAGTGAGAAGAAGGCGAAGAGGGGAGAGAAGAAAGATGACGAGACAGATGAGAAGGAGACTAGAGGTATCCTCTTGTTAAGAAACGCCTAGGCACGGCAATTTTTTTCTCGACATCCCGTTGAAAATGATGGTCCCTTTTCTGATCAAAAAATGGTGCGGCACGTGCAGTCATTTCTATACTTAACGACACGGTTTACATCCCTTTTTTACGGTTCAATGTTTCACGGCTATGAATGTAGTGGTGTGCTTGGTTCGTAAACATCGCCCGTTCACACAAATCAATGAAAATACGAAAACCGTATAGCACTAATACAGTATTTTGACAGAAACGGTAGAAAAGCTACAGACTCTCAGGCGAAAAAGTACAGTACCACAGGAAACCATCATGGGCTGTGCAATTGAATTTTACAGTACACCTTCCGAACAGGGGTGCCCATTTTTTAACTGGTATGTCGATAAAAAAATCGCCGTGCCTAGGGTTGTCCTTACATCCATCTTTTAGTTCTTGTAATTGAGTAACCAAATTGGATTCAGGCCGCAAAGAAATCTCGATGGGCATGTCAGAGACGAGTCTCGTTGGAATAGGAGGGAAGAGAGACGTAGAGGTATGGATAGTTCAATACTTGCTGGATTTCAGACCCGTCTCTATCCGTCACTCATACCTAGGTCACACAACCACTCAGTAGAGGAAAGGAATAGAAAATGATCGTCTAAAAGGAGGAGGAGTTGGTAGAACCGCAATTAATGATGTTTCAAATAGATCTATGCAAGTTCTCGAAAAAATGAGTGGGGTCACACGGAGGGAAATTTTAGTTTTTTTTATCTCATACGAGAATCGTAAAAAATGGTTCTCCAAGATGAGGCTTCATGTATCGGGTACGGTGTAGAGAGATTCTCATCATGACTTATGTACAATATTATTTTGATAAAATTGGAAAAGAAATGCCTGCCATAATAAACGAGTACGATGCAGGTGTTGACTGAGGTGTCGGTTCGTCACTCGATCGTCCCCTCTCATCCAATCTCTCCCTCGAAGACAAGGAAGGCAGCTGAGAGAGAGGTACACTGTGTATCTATTATATACAATATATATTTTTTTATTTTTTTGACTTTAGTAATCCGTGTGTGAAAGTTAGGACACGATGTATTTTCAGTCTCCGTCTACTCCAGTAGCGAGGAAATCATCGAGAGTATCCTCCATCTCGTCCACGTCAGGTATTTGAATAGGCATATTTAGAACAAGAGGTATCTAATTATGTCCATTCAGGGAAAGCAGTGACGGCGAGTGTGGAAGTGCAGACTGAGAAGGTGGAGATGAAGCATGATGATGAGGTGAGAAGGAGCAAGGAGGAAGAGAGAGAGAAAGTCATAGAACGAACGAATGAAAGTGGATTGTATCAGGTGTTCGTCTACTTCAACTCGAATGAGCAGTATTTCAATCCGGTGTGTGATGTGGAGAGAGGAAGAGGAAGACCGAAGAAGGAGATCAAGACGGAGACTGAAGAGGAGAAAGAGAAGGAGAAGGTATGTGAGGAGAAGGGAATCGAAGTGGAGGGATATAGGAATATGGTTGATTGCAGCCAGTTTCTCGTCGTACTCGAGGAGGGGAAATGTCAGAGGATGAAGGAGGTGAGCAATCAGCGTGTGTCTCCTATCTATCGCATCTCAACAATTATTTACAAGTTTATAAACTATTTAGTGAATGAGGGTTAATTAGATGTACTTGAGGAAGTCGTAGTGGTTCGGTATCTCAGTCAGAGAAGGGGACGCCGTCGAGGAGGAAGGAGAGCAAGAGGGATCTGATGACACTCCATCTGGATGTTGATGACGACACGGGCAGATGTGCGTCCAGGCCATTTTTCACTGCCAATTGCATCACTTGGCCACATTTGTACCCTTTCATAATCAATTACCCCGTTTTTATTCTCAGACTGGCTCTTGAACGGTGCTACTCATCTGGAAATTGTCGAAGGTGCGCTGCCCTACTCTGGTACACAATATAGTAGTTAGCGCAAAATTATTATTATATTAAATCAGATTTTTGATCGGATATAATTAATGGTTGATATTGCAGTAGCTCCTGCTCCATCGGTGTCGAAGAGAAGCAGAGCATTGATGACGGAGATATCGGGAAGACGATCCATGAATAACATGGACCCCATGAGGGTAGGGAGAAGGGAATGGGAGGGGAATGAAGTAGAATCTCTCTTTCAGCAAGCAATCTTCAAGGCATGCAAGGACATGGAACTGCATCGGCACTCGAGTGTATTCAAGGCCAATGTCAGTCGGATATCCAGTCACTCAATGGCATTATGCTTCTCATTCAGGTCGCGCAGAAAGACGCTCCAGACTACTACGATTGTGTCCATCAGTAAGTTGATTACCACTTATATTTTATATCGTTTCGAAGAAAGGATGCATGTATTTCTTTGCAGACCCGTGTGTCTGTCCAAGCTGAAGCAGGAAATCATCGAAGGAAGGATCACCGACCCAGTCTCACTTATGCGTCAATTGGCCATTATGTTCATGAATGGGGTACGACTCATTCGCATGAATTACCTTCTTCCTTCGTTAGTTCAAATATTTCCATCCATTAATTTATTTATTGTTTTCTGGTCACTTTTTAGCTATCGTTTTTCATCTTTTTGTTGTTGAAACCAATCAGAAAAGAAACCGACAAGTGGTTGCACAAACAGTAACTAACAATGAATATTGATTTGAGGCGATGTACAATTCGACAGCCCATGACTATTGGATGTACGCAGTGGAGATGTTCAAAGAGTCGTACAAACCTATCCGGGACATCATGGTAAGGAGAATGGAAAATAGTTTTTATGTGTTTATACACTGATCCATTGACTGTGCTTCTACACGTCACTCCCCATTGGCCATTTATGAAGTATCTCTGAGTAGTGAATATGTTTCAGCCGGCGGAGTTGCAAATGGTGGAAGATGAGGAAGTGCCGAAGCTAACGAGGGCGAGGAGGAACAACGAACCGGCATTCGCTAAGGACGCCGTTAGTCCATTGCTTGCATTCCTAGTCTTGCGTCTCACATATTAGTTCGAACTTAATCTACCAAGTTGCGATGTTTCAAGTTCACTTCACAATGGCTTATATACGCACACATGTCGTCATCATCTAAATTGTTGCAGGTGCTGTGTGACCGTGACCGATCGATGACCCTCGATCGATACTTCAAGTGTGAATCAGTGGATGCAGAAGAGATGGAAACTTCAACGGATGACCATCGGTATGGATGACAAAATTGGACGGATTATTGATGTTTGTGATTGCAGAGCCCTCTACACTCGTAATAAAGTGGATAGTACTCGAAAGAGGAGAATATGAAAGATATAATATCCTATCATTATTATAATATGATCTCGCCCCAGTTTTACTGGCTTATTAACCCGTTATCTATTCATGTACTCGAAGGATCCCTGGAGTTGTAGATATCGCAGATTGCAAAGTTGAATTTAGAATTGTTCACGTTGATTTCACATTTGTAATATTCGTAGTATCCTTTATCAACGCAATTGAAATGTGCAAGATAAATAAAAACAAATGGATTGTATGAGCTTCCAAATATCCATGAGTAGAACATCTCACAAAATATATGTTTATCGCTCATCCAAATTCGATGGGCCGCCTCGAGTTATGCTTGTACGATTTTTTTACTAACGAGACGACCCAACTCGTACAACTGAAAAAATATGTAACCTCAACGTGTTTTTGAAAAAATGAAGTTATGCATTTTCCGATTTATCTTTTTCTCGCTCTGCTAAACTCGTTGCGCTCCACCGAACTGATCCGCGTTTGGGGCGCGGAGCGGTGTGATCATTTTGAAGAAAGAAAGAAGTGGATTCATCCACGTAGGTGTATCTTTACTGTATAGACGGAAATGATGCTCTCCTACCTCTTATCATATCGATACACTGAATATCCCTCGAAGTTGTTGCAATTGCACTTCTTATGAACTATTTACGTTGCAATTTGTGCTGTTTCAAGATCTTTTCTTTCTTTGATCTTTCTTTGATACACTTTTCTCATCTCGTTCTATGGAAGAAATCACTTCCATGTAATAATATTCTTTGCTCAGGTAGATCAATCGTCGCTCTTCTCTTAAATGGGAGGAGTGATCAGCCAGGAGTCTTCTCTGGCTGAAAATGGACTGCTCAAGAGACTAGCAGGTTGGTAATCAAAATTATTTGAAAATAAATGTTTTTGAACCTGTGAGCGGGTTGATTGATAGTTCTAAAAATATTGCAATGAGAGAGTGTTGGGTGCATCATGAATCTCAGGAAAGGAATCGATCGTGGATAACGATCCCTTTTGGAATCAGCTTTTTTCTTTCAACCTCAAGATCGACGACAATGACAGGTGGGTATTTTCTAACGGCATGATCGTTATTTCGATGTTGTCATAATGTATGTACTGTCTGTGAGATGAGCGATCGTTATGGTTACTAATTGGGGGATGAGTAGAAGAGGCATTTGTCCTCTGCAGTCGATTGGCGGCGCACATCGAGTCATCGGTGGCGGATCTCCTCCAGTCACTCATGCACAACACGAGCACCACGGGCAATGTAGCCAGTCTCATACGGTCAGCGAGGGCATGCTATCTGCTATGTTCTACCCTTTTACCACACAATATAGCAATAAAATCACTCACAGATATTTACGCTGTTTACGGTAGATATTTACGCTGCAAGTAAGTAATCATTCTCTTGAGGGTGTTTCTCCGTCGTGCAGAGCAGCTGCGGGAGAGTGAGCAATACGAAAAGTGAGTCATCACGAAGACTCATTTAGAAGGAATCCTATATAAGAAATAGATTTGAATATTATTTTTTTCACAATTTCGCAGTATAAAATGACATAGGAATCCTCTAAATGGTTCATCAATTATGGGTATTCTTCTGATGGAATTCCTTACATTGCAGCAAGATCTTCCTCTGGCAGTGTGCCAATTCCCTCATCGTCCTTCGCTACATCTGTGCTTTCCTTACCCAGAGAATGAGCGAGGCAGAGTTCCTCAAGACCTTCGACAAGGGAGAGGAGAAGAAAGGCGAGTGGAAGAAGGGAGAGCGACTTAGGCTCATTTCTGACATTCACATAACTATCATGTTACACGATGCATGTTGCAGTTTCGCAGAAATATGGATTGTCATCGGTATTTGATTAATGAATTGCAGCTGAATCGGATGACTCTTCGAGCGACTCGGAGAGGGGGGAGGAGGAGGTCATCTACGAGAGTACTGCTGAGCAATTCCTTCACTCACTCATCGAGATAATCATCGAGTTGCCTGTCACGTCAGTCCTATTCATTTACTAATTATGAGAATATGGCCTATGAGCAATTCAACTTCAATTAGAGCTGTATCAATTGCGATGACTGCATATACAATCGACTTTTCGGCTCATGACGGCTCCTAATATAGTGGCTCTCATTTTTGCAACATATAGTGACTCAAAAAAATGTAAACATGTAGTGGTTCCCCTCGGATTCCGAGGGCATCATAATGTTTGAACGAGAGGAATGAATGGTGAGAGAATGTAGGAGGAAGAGAACGACGAGTGAACAATTGATTTTGTACACGCACTTATCCTATTACGTTGTGTGAGAAAAGAGGATTGTAAACTCGATACGTTTATCACACAGTGAGATGTGAAATTTGCAAAAAAATAAATTCGTTTTAAAACTAAATATAGCGTAACTGCATGTCGGGCATTCCATCTGAAAATGAATGGTGGCGTCGAGTGGGATGATGAGATGGAGAGATTTCCTTGCAGTGACTACACGATGGACGTGCAGATGGAAGCAGTGAGGTGTATCATCACTCTCCTCTCCACTCAATTGTACAGAGACTCCATCCAGACTGAGGCTACCGTATTCGGATATCTCCTCAAGGGAGTTTGGTCAGTCAACTGATGAGTAGGAAACGGGAATGTTGAAATCTCAATTTAAACTCGTGGAATGATAACGAAAACAGTGATAATGAATAAGGGTAATAATATTCATCTAAATCCTCTCGATTCAGTTCTTCTCGCTGCATCGACCTCTCCCGTGCTCTCCTTCACAATTACCTCCATCACAACACTGAATATCGAAGGGGGACGACGGGGCAGAAACAACCAGAGAGCATCGTGTTCGGATTGGCAGGTGAGTGAGTGAAGAGGACGATGGACTGATCAAATGGAAGTGATAGGGTGGAAGGAAAGTGAATTGCAGCCTCGATGTGGTCAGTGATGCAGTTGGTGACGGGAGGGGAGGAGACAGAGGAAGAGACGGAGAAGAGACCACCCGCTAGTCTAGGTTAGTACTCATGGGGAAGAAGCGATGGAAGGGCGGGTGGATAGGGAAAGAGATAGGACGTCCTCAATTCCCCCTTTGTCCAGGTTCTCTTTCTGCCCTTCTGCTGCTCACTCTGGCGTGTCATCCACTGCCAGAGGGAAGACTCAATCCCGTCAAGGATGCACTCCAGCACTTCCTCAATGCCCAAGGTGAACACACCATTCATAGTGGATGAGCAAGCATCTACTGCGATGACACGTGTCTGGGAAACTGCCTTGACAACTGATGAAATCTAGTCCGTGGCCACATATTCAAATTGTGGTTGCATCTTTCATCTAAATTGCAGAAGTTTCTTCTCTGAACGTGGCGATGCGTACATTCAAGATGGACTACTCAGTGCTGTATGAGAGGTGAGGGAATAGTGGATCGTTGATGCTCCAGCTGACTTGGGTGTGTTCCCGTGGTAATCGAGCACATGATTCTCTCTGCAGACTCTGCGCAACAGTGCGACAAGAACCCCCGATGCTTCTTCTCTATCTCCTCCTGCACAGGAACTCTGGATTCAGAAACTATGTCTTGTCGAGGATCAATCTAGAAAATCTGGTCAGAGTTTTTCTCGTTCCTTACTGTTATTAAATATGGATATTTAGCACAATATTCTCATAGTTTTTAATGGATAGTTTGAGAGTGATAATATCACGCCTCTCATGAAAGAATCGAGCTAGAATGGAGATTCTTGGGAATGAAGGGAAACTCGTGAAATAAGTTCTAGCCGGTTTTGGGCATCCTAAGGCATGCCTGACCACCTCACAAAGTCTTATTGCGCAGACTTCATTTTGGAGCTTCATACACCGGGTCGCAATTCGGCATCACTCACTTTAAGGGCCGATTTCTCGAAAACGGTGATAGATTGAGCAAAATTGTCCTCTGAGTGACCCCGACTAATTTTTTGAGCTCTATCGATCTATCAAAACCAATTTCTCAAAATCGAATTTTTAACAGTGCTACATTGCTGGTACTTTTTCTCAAAAATGTAGGTAAAGTAGCAGCTCAAATTCTCACAGTGGATACATCTCAACGAGAGCTTTCCAATGAGTGGTTTGCGAAAACAATACGAGAACCCTGGTGAGAGTTTCGCCCTTTTAACTGCGTTTGAATCGTTTAAACTTTATTTTCAACAGACTATTTTCATTTCACACCGCTCTTTTCGGAGCGGGCGGCCGAAAATGATCGATTTCCAATCGATATCCCTGTTGAAAATAAAGTTCAAACGATTCAGACGAAGTTAAAAGGGCGAAACTCTCACCAGGGTTCTCGTATTTTTTTCACAAACCACTCATTGGAAAGCTCTCGTTGAGATGTATCCACTGTGAGAATTTGAGCTGCTACTTTACCTACATTTTTGAGAAAATTGACCTACAGTGTACCACTCTTAAAAATGGGTTTTAGAGAAATTGGTTTGTATAGATCGATAGAGCTCAAAAAATGAGTCGGGGTAGCTCAGAGGACAATTTTGCTCAATCTATCACCGTTTTCGAGAAATCGGCCCTTAAAGTGAGTGATACCGAATTGCGACCCGGTGTATGAAGCTCCAAAATGAAGTCTGCCCAATAAGACTTCAGGGGTCACTCAGCCATGCCTCAGGGTGGCCAAATCCGGTTAGAATTCATTTCACCATTCCCATGCCCAGCTCGATTCTTTCATGAGAGGCGTGATATGTAGGTGATTCCGGTGGTTCGTTGTCTCTTCGACTCTACGAAGGGGATGGTTCCCTCTGGAAGCAGTAGCAGTCATTCCTCCCCTCATCCTCCTCCCTCTCAACATCACACCTATCTCTCCCTCATTGTCATTCTCATTCTCTCTGAGGACGACTTCTTCTGCAAACTCATACACGAAACGGTGGGTGTTATACTGTGTTATTCATTCTTATACTGTGGTAATCCTTCCTTCGTAGATGGTATCAGGAGTGGAGTGGGCGGAGCCAGATCGACCCCTGGGTGAGATATCACTCGGGGGACTCATCTCACTCGTGTTCATCAGGGCCATTCACAGGAATACACTCAAGACCAGGGTGAGAGTTAGATTACTGCATCAATTATAGAAGATAATATAGTGAGAATTAATGTAAAACACTATGCAGGATCGATACCTGCACACGAACTGCTTGGCAGCACTCGCGAATATGTCGTCGTGCTTCAAGAACCTCGCCCCCATCGTCTGCCAGAGACTCATCGGACTACTCGAGGTACGAAGCACGGCTCTAGGGGAAAAGATAGCACTGAAAGTATAAATTTTCCGCTGTGCAACTATTGGAGCCTTGAAACATATGAGCCCACATTATTGCCTAGTCAAATACAAAATATTATTCGAAATAATGTTTAAAAACTGCTTCGTATTTAACGGAAGAACAAATTTTGCATTTTTTTCACTCGCTTTCACTAAAAATAATCGAGAAATCGAGAAACGAGAAATGCATAGCCCTGGTACTGAGATGAAATTGTCTACTTTTTCAGATGTTCCGTCATATTTTTTTAAATAAATATAATATAATATTGGAGGCGATGACGAAGCGGCATCAGAAGTTGGTGGAGCATCTGAGGAATGCAGCTGAAGAGACGACGAAGAAGGAGGAGGAGACTGTCAACTATGCGAGTCTTTTCCCTCTTCTTATTTTCTCAATTTCGAACTTGGTTAATCTGAAATAGGCGAAAATCAACCATTCAGTTGACGATTGAGAAAGTGAGTCAGGACCCTAATAAGTGTGATATTTGTTGTAATAATGGTGTTTTTGCCTTTGCAGCACGAGGAGATCACTGTGTTGGAGGAGGGAATTCGGACTGCACTCGAGATAGTGAATGCAGCCATGGCTGGAGGATGTCTACGGTCTGTTCGGCCACACTTTATAGCAAATATTTTCATGTACAGTCTGGTAGAAATACAGAAAAAGTATAAAATGTAGTTTTGATAGGGTGATATTGCAGACACAATCCCAATTTGATCTACACTCTGCTCTATCATCGATCACTCTTCGACTCATTCAGCCACCATCCCATGTTCCAGGTTTGTACTCAGAGCACCTCAAGATTATCTTTTAGGTGAATTTATAGGAAAGGTATGACGCTTCGAAAAATGAATTCGTTCGGTTATTTCTTAAATGTTTTCTAATTGATCAATTATCACTTGATTACATTTGAGGATTTGATGGTTAACATCGGTCTGGTGATATCTCACTTCTCATCGAAGATTCTCGACGAGAAGAGTGGTGATGGATCGGCTGTTCTGGCGAGAATCGAGAAGGAAGCCCTCATTTGGCCCACCGATAGACTCAAGAAGTTCCCCGAACTCAAATTCAGGTATCTACTTCTTGAGGGAATATGAGGGGAGTAAGCAGAGTGTAACTTGTTCATTCAAGGTACGTCGAAGACGATAATACAGTGGATTTCTTCGTACCTTACATCTGGAGATTAGTTGTGGAGCAGTCGACAGTACACTTTGATCCATCGAGAATCAGACTGTTCGAAGCGACTCGCTCGCATTAGAGGGGCTGATAGTATTCATTGAGACGCGAGTCTAGTTGTTTGGTGTGTATTCATCATGCCGCACACATATAACATTGCTCAAGTTATTTTCTTGATTCTTGTCAGATTGTATCCCCAACTGTAATCCACGGCATAATCATTGATTGTAGAAGTTACTGATTCGCCTTTCACTGTAAATCTTCGTATCTGTGATCCCTATGTGTGCTTCATACTGCTAAGTCAATATAATTACTTTCGAGATTGTGAAGTGAAAACATCCTTGATCTACCTGATCCATTCGGGACCACTCTGCTAAAATTGATGATGTAACTGGTGTCACGATTTAATCCAAACTGTACATATAATAAAGACGTTTAAGATATTAAATCTTATATCATTATGATTGAATTATGTTGGAATAACGTCAAAAATCGTTTAACTGATACCTTATCTTCTTGAATGTTGCCACCGGGTTGCATTGATAAGGAATGTAGTGTTAGGAGGGCAGGAAAGGGAACCAACTGATGAACCGGTTGGATTGGAGATTCACGATCTCCGTTATTACTGTTTATATCAGTGGTCAGAGGAATGGTAAAGAGAGAATGTGAAACGGCAGTTCCATCAACTTTCCTGGTAGTAGTAGTCGACGAATGAGTAGATGGTTCTCGGTATTATCGCACTTATCATATGGGAAGGAATAAAGTTCTACTTCTGGATACTCTCTTGGATAGTATCGATATGGGCGAAAGTTTTATGGAATGTTCACTTGTGGTACGTCAAGGTAAGCATTTATTATGGCAATAATGGAGTAAATAATGATAACTTTTTCCATTGCTGATGATGAGTGCTGCAGGGTATGGCATATGTGTTCGATCGTACTTCCAGCCCCTCCTCACCAGAGCATCTCTTGTCGAATGGACACAAGAGAAGAGCCATCGAGATGGAGGAGCAAACCCGTGAGTCGATTATTCACTCATAAGACATCGAAGTAGTGAACACTTGATTGCAGCAGAGACCAGTGGCGAGTCCATCAAAGGGAAGAGTTCGTCTCTCGAGAACACAAGACCAATCGATGGAACGGGGTCAGCTACACACGGTGAATGCTGTCTATTTATTGAGAGACCATTCTAATGATCATAAACAAGCGTTGAAATGGTTATTGAATGAATAAAGTGGACGTGCTGTTCCAGTGCCGACAAACTCCTTCAGACTGGCAGCTTTCGCTGCTTGCTTCGAAGCAGTCGAGAACCTGCGGTGAGCAATGTTCCTAATTGGAACTACAATTAGATAGTATGCGAAGATGTGCTGACTGTATAATGGGAGGCATAATGTGTTATATTCATGGATGTTCTCTTTCAGTCGCCGTGATGCTCTCATCGGTGTTCGCAACGAGGAACTCATCCAGATGCTAGTGAGTACGGTAGGATGAAGGGAAGAGATCGATAAGAGACTGTAGCATGCGCCGCTAATGAATGCTTCATTGATATTGGTAATTTCCCCTGGCGCATGGTCGTTCAATACTCCTACTACTGACCATCGAGAGAGTTTCTCTTCCAGACAGAGATAATCCGAGGCGGGCGCGATCTGTACTCAGTCCGAATTCCGTGGCCTCCCTTCTCTGATGGAGAAGGGGGGAGAAGAAATGGAGTCAGTAGGTCAGTTCGCATACGATTTGCTTGCCACTTCATAGGGCTCTCTTATTATCGAGACGAATTGAGGATGCATTCATGTCTAATCATTGATTTAGTTATCGCCGTGAGGGGACTCCTCTGGGGACTACTGATTGGGAAACAATCTACAGCCAGTACAGGAAGAGGTCGACAAGTGGAGAGGGAGGAGAAACTGAAGGAGCAAACAGTGGTATGTGTGTAGAGTAGAAGTTAAGTAAAAAAGAGGATATGGATATGACGCAAAAAATCGAAGCACAGGGAAACAATGCTGAATTTCTTAAAATTAGCGAGGTACTTCGGGCTTGTGTGGTGTCAAAAAATGGGACCGCAAAGAATGGAGAATGTTAGGTGGACGGGATTCGATAGTGATTTCCGTAATCGACGATCAGAGAAAGAGAGAAAGCATCCGAGCAGATCCGCCTCCGTTTTAGCCCTTCCATTTTCAATCATAGTTTCCATTTAGTTATTTAATTTATTCAATTTTCATTTTGTGGATATGTATTACTCTCGCCTTTTCATTTGATAGATACTGGGGTATGGTGTATTTTTTTCAAGACAGACAAGAAAGACACGTTGGCTTGGTGACCATTTCACAAGAGGAGTCTGAGAGCGAACTCACACAATATTCTACTCGGAGTCTGTTTATCAGTGAAACGACGTGGCAGAACGCATGAAAACTAATTTCTACAGATGCATCGAAGGCTCGTTCGAAGTCGCCAGAATATGTGGATAATCTAAACAAGGTCGATTCGGCAGTAGAGCAGGTACAATATCGGAAAATTAGAGGATCACTAAAAATGTGCAGAGAGATCAATTTACCATAGCGTACATTTTATTATGAGGAGGGGTTGAATTCATCATGCCGATTTTTATTTAAAAATCCAATAGCGCATCTGAACGATATGAAGATGATGAATTGATACTTGGCGAGTCTCCAACTGCAGATACACGCTTCCATCACTTCTCTCCATGCTATCGTCGATAAGACAAAGGCAGAGAAAGAAGAGCTAATGAAGGTTGGATGAAATGCTCTCTCATAGCTCTATCTATTAATTTGGTTTAAAAAACGTTGTATTCAGAGTTGATTTGATTATATTTTTTTTTGAATTTGAACTTATTGTCAGTTGAGAATCGATTGATTCAGATCAAGAGCTCGGCTTCTTCTACCTCGACTGCTTCCCTTCCGAAAGATGAAAAGGAAGCAAAGAAGGTGGATGACAAATCGACCAGAGTGAAGATAGAAGAGAGTGAGAAGAAGAAGGACGAGAAGGTGACACTCCTTCCTTCACTCTCTCCATGCAGTTGATTATTCAGGACAGGAAAGAAGTTGACAGGAGACTGTCGTCAATTGATGATCTTTTCGATGACGGAAGTGACGATGATTTGAGAGGTTAATTTATCGTTCGTCCCTGAGAAACTCGAATTTCGATATAATTTGAAGGTTCTGTTCCACCGGCTGCTAAGAAACGGAAGGAAGAAACGAGAGAGGAGAAGAGGAAGAGGAAGGATGAAGAGAGGAAGAAGAAGAAGGTGTGTGGATCACTTGCTGCGCGTGTTCAATTATTTATCCAATGTCATGTTCGAATTCAGATTTAATCACCTTTATCACAGCTCAGAGTGAAGATTATTTGCGCAGGGAGGGGAGGATGAGTTCCTCGACAGTGATGAGGATGAAGCAGAGAAGAAGGAGAAGGAAAAGGAGAAGAGGAGGGAGGAGAGGGAACGGGAGAAGAGAGAAGGTATGTAGTGTCTTCAATGAGTAGTATCTTAAAAATTAAAATTGACTTATCAACATTTGTACACTTGTTTTATCGAATATTGGAATTTTTAGCGATAATGGCGATTAGCGGCTGCTACTCTGTGAAGAAGAATGAGAAGGAGGAAAGGGAGAGGGAACGGGCTCGAGAGAAGGAAAGGGAGAGGGAGAAAGGTGAAGGGTTAGAATGAATTAAGTTACAATTTATTAAAATATAACCGAATCAATAATTTACAGCAAGAAAAGAAGAAAAGGAAGAAGAGGAAAGAGAGCGACTGAAGGAGAAAGCCCTCGAGAGGGAAAGGAAGAGAGAGATAGAGGAAGAAGAGGAAAGGAAGAAAAGAGAAAGGGAGAAGGAGGAGAGATCTACCTCTTCCCCTTCTGTTATGCCTACGAGAAAGGCTAATAAGAGGTAATCAGATTGGGATGATGAGAAGGAAGGAAAGAAATCAGATGTATTCAGGACTTAGCCGGTACAATTTTGTTCATTACAGATGCTTGTGTTCTCTTCCTTTCCCCGATTTATCTGAGATTAATGAAAGACAGGGAAGCTCATACAAGACACTCGAGGAGTGCGGAGCAAATTGGACTGATCTCAAGTAAGAACAATTTACTCCTCTCTTTGAACGCTTGGCACTTTTTCGATATTTGCCCCCCCCCCCCCCCCCGCCCTTACCCTATCATTTCTTATTCCATCCCTATCGCAGAGGAGTTGTGTGACTGAAAATCAGGGACAGATACCTATAAATGATTGGGTGAGGGGGTGAAAGGGGGGGGGGGCAAATATCGAAGAAGTTGTGAATCCTTCACCTGCGATATATGAGTAGATGATATTGAGAAGTACTTCATCGTGTCATTCACTCCTTGCAGGCCTCTGACGATAGTGGCCACTCTCCGTAATAATCGATGGGTGAGGGCGAGAGTGAATGAGTCGAGGGCAGATGGACTCTATCTGGGATTGGAGAGCAGTGGGGGAGGAGGATTCAGTGGAAGGTGAGTGAAGTGCCAATCTTCCTTGCTTCATCATATGCTCACTATGGAATTGATTGATCTCGAGCTAATTAATGGCAGACTGTTTCATCCGAACCGAATGCGATTGCAGAGTGAAGGAGTGCACTGGCTGCATCCACATTAACAAGATCGTCGCCATCGAGAAGAAATAAGAGAAATATATCTAATCATCCTCCTTTTAACTTCTAATTTCGCTGTTGATATATTTTCCTGCCTTCGTTTTATCCACGGGTTTTATGGGCAATTTCGCTCGCCGTACATCACTAGATGGTCAATTCAATTGAAGTAGCTTTCAACGACTTAACTTATTTCAATGGAGTATGAGTCGAATGTATTGTCCAGATTCGCTTCCTCTCCATCCCTCTCAAAAGAGGAAAACGGGGAAGGGGCACCAATCGAGTTGATATTCCTATTCTAACTTACCGTGCCAGTCTGCCTTCTAATTAATAAAGCCGGGTTTCTATAAGTGACCATCCCTGTAGAGATCCGCTATGGATGTGATTCAAACATTGATATTAAACTTTAAAAATTGTGTTTTTTTTTCAAAACGGAATATTTCCGTGTTAGTCAAATGTATTGTTTTCGAAATCCCGAAACGGGAGATAAAAGTTTCAATTTGCTTGCTGTTACTCCTTGATATTCGTTTCTCATTCGATTGGATACTTCTCTTTATCGTAACTGATCTTTGATCTCTATCCGACCCATGGACTGGCTGACAACCCTGGCATTCCATTGCCCCATCCAATCTCCCTTCCTCCGATTCGACCTGCACATTCCAATCTCTCCTTTTACTCTTCTTCTCTCACCTGATCCTCCCATTCCCAATTCGAAGTCTCGTCGATAATTGAATCCCCCGAAGGGATAGACAACTCCCAGACCAGTTCGCACCGCGATGTCTCCGAGTCCTAAGGAAAAATGTATAGTTGATCTTTGATCTCTGAACTCACCCGGTCCATAACCAGGTCCAATATCTGGTCTCTCCATATGGAAGCCGGTGCCACCAGCAGTCTTCTCGTACTGGCTCCACTGATCGACCAGAGCCTGCGCCCGTCGATGGGTATCCTGAAGGGAACATTCGGATTGCTGTAGGGGTTTAGTACTGTAACCTCGTCATTCGTCACCGGAGAAGAGGGCACATTATCGATCCGATCCTGGTGATAGCGGTGACGAAGTCGAGCTACGGTTTGATCGAGAGTACAGGACCAGGAGCGATTGATGTGATCTGGATTACGGTAAACTGAGAATTTGAACCAATTCAAAGGGGAGAATAATTAAGTAGATAAGAACACAGTAAATGACTTACTAAGAATGATGCAACTGAGGAAAAGAAGACAGTTGTACATCTGCAGTGAGAATCGAACCATTCAGCGTCTCTTTCTTTCATTTGTCATTCTCCTTCTCTAGTCTCTAAGCGAGTTAATCGAATGGCGAGCGGGTCGAAACTCGTGAAAAGATTGATCTCTTTTCCATTCCAATTTGCACATTTGTCGTCGTGATCTTTCCCTCTCTCTCCACTCTCTTCCTGGAGTGATTCGAGGAACGGTCGGGTCAGTTTTTCTCTCTCATCCCCTCTTCATTTGTCTGCTACATTTGCAGTTCTTATCGCTACCAGTGATCATTCTAGTTTCTCTTTTGGTGGCTTAAGATAGGTAAAAGAGACTCCCTCATTTCTCTCAACCTCATCTTCCCCTCTTTCTCTCATTTTGTCGGTTCGAGAAACTATCGAATGATAACACGCGCGGGTTCGGGTGTAACTTGTGTCTTCCCCTCTCCTCTCTCTCAGTTCTCCCTTATCTCTGGTATCTCTGGATGTCTCTTCCCTCTGCTCTCTCCCCATTCCCTTCCTGCCCTTCGCTCTCTTCCTCCACGTGGGAAGAGCAGTGCTCACTGACCCTTCTCCCTTCTCTCCCTTCCTTCCGATCACTCCCATCTTCTTCACTCCTTCCTTTCCTCTCTTCGTCTATTCAACGACGATGTGCGATAGGCGACAATCTAACGAGTGATCGAATCTTTATGACCATTCCGATAGTCCATTTTGCCAGATTCGTATTTCGGGTGTGTGCGAATTGATAGGTCGTGTCCCTATTACTCCTCCTTGTGAGGTTAATTTCATCACCTTCCAATTATACTACGTGCACTTGAGTGAGCGTGTTTTGTTCGCTGAATTTGATAGTATGATCTTTGGCGTGAGTGGTTGCTCGTTCTCTGTGCATCGCTGCCCCTCACTTTTTCTATTCCCCTTCTTGCTGTCTTGACATCTATCGGGATTGCACTGCTATAGTTAACTGCCTGAAAGAGCCTCTTTCCTTCCGAATGGTTCGATTACGCCGATCATCCGATCTCTGAGCTATTTTGCAGTCGCTTTGTCCCCCCCCCCACCTCGTGGTCGTGTTTTTCTCGAATTGCCTCATCACATGGCTATATTCTGATCAATTTCTTGCAGTATTCCCACTCGTCTTGTGGTAACCAGGGATTGAAGATGCTGTCCAGACTTGCCTTCGCTACGGTAAGACATAGAAGGAGGAGGGGTACGGTATTACGGTATTAGAGGTATCATTATTTAGCCCCGTTCGCTGTCGTCTTCTTCGGCAGTATGCGCGAAGGGAGAGACGGTGAAGATGTGGATTGATGGACGAGCCGTCGAATCGAAGACGAACGAGTTCATCGATCTGACGAATCCCGTGAGTGGAGAGAGAGGGAGTGGAGAGAGGGAGGGACCTCCATTGACAGGCGACGAACGAAGTGATTGGAAGAGTGCCCAAGTGCACGACTGCTGAGATGAACGAGGCTGTCGAATCGAGCAAGCACGCATTCAAGACATGGAAGAACACGTGAGATTGCAATGACTAGGCAGAATATTCAATTGCTGGAGGGGCACGGATTGAGTAGGGTGGATGAGTGACCCTCTAGAGGATGGTTGCAGGTCGGTGCTCACTCGTGCTCACACGATGTTCAAGCTGCAGGCACTCATCAGGAGAGACATGGGCAAACTCGCCGCCAATATCACTCTCGAACAGGGAAAGACTCTCCCTGATGCTGAGGGAGATGTGAACAGAGGACTGCAGGTGAGGGTACTGTACAATACGGTAGAGTACCAATCGATGAATCACAGGTCGTAGAGCACGCTTGCTCCATCCCCTCTCTTCAGCTGGGAGAGACCCTCAATAAGTGAGTATGATGGATAAAAGGATTACGATAATAGTGATTCGATTATGATAGATTGATTCAGCGTCTCTAAGGACATGGACACGTACTCTCTCCGTCTTCCTCTCGGAGTTACTGCTGGTGAGTGAGCTTGAGATAGGCAGAGTGTCTACGAATGAATCACTACGACTGTGGATTGCAGGAATCACTCCCTTCAACTTCCCCGCCATGATTCCTCTGTGGATGTTCCCTCTTGCTCTGGTTACTGGCAACACGATGGTGCTCAAGCCATCGGAGCAGGATCCAGGAGCGGCGATGATGCTCGTCGAACTGGCAAAGGTACGGGGGAAGAGGGAGTGGGAGGAGTGAGAGGAGGGAGGATGTTCAGGAGGCAGGAGTTCCCGATGGATGCGTCAATGTCATCCACGGTGCTCACAAGACTGTCGACTTCATCTGCGACCACCCCGACATCAAGGCCATCTCCTTCGTTGGATCTGACCAAGCTGTGAGTTGAGGGGAGTAGGAGTGGGCGAGGGACTCGAAAGGAGTGCTACACCCATGCATCCTTTCTCCAATTCGCACATTATTCAATTGAAGACCCTATACACTAGTACGGTAAGGTGGTGCAGTCAAGGGCAAGTGATGTAATCCCATGCTGATCCCTGATCTCTGCAGGGCAAGTACATCTACGAGAGAGGAAGTCGCAATGGCAAGAGAGTGCAGTCTAACATGGGGGCGAAGAACCACGGAGTGATCATGCCCGATGCTGCCAAGGAACACACGATCAACCAGGTGGGAAGAGGGCTTCTCCCTCCTTCTCATCCCTCTCTCTTCAGTTGACTGCAGCTGCATTCGGTGCAGCAGGACAACGTTGCATGGCCCTCACCACGGTGATTCTCGTTGGCGAGGCTCGCTCCTGGCTACCCGATATCGTCGAGAAGGCCAAGAAGCTCAAGGTTAACGCTGGTCAGTCAATTTGCGATAACTTGGCATGGGCATCAGCAAGTTACGGTAAGAAATGAGTGCATACTGCAGGTCACCACGCCGACTCTGATGTAGGTCCTCTGATCTCGAAGGCATCGAAGCAGCGAGTGGAGAGACTCATCCAAGGAGCGAAGAAGGTGAGAGAGAGGGAGGGAGGGGTGAGGGAGGGAAGGGGACTTCTCCATCCAACTGGTGGTTGTCTCAGGAGGGAGCCAACGTTGCCCTGGATGGATCGGGCGTCGTCGTGCCTGGATACGAGGGAGGAAACTTCGTCGGCCCCTCGGTCATCGCCGGAGTCAAGCCTAACATGGAGTGCTACAGGGTCAGTTCTCTCTCTCTTGTATGGTAGTTGATCTTTGATCTGTGTAGGAAGAGATCTTCGGCCCCGTTCTGTGTGTGATGGAGGCAGAGAATCTGGACGAGGCCATCGACATCATCAACAACAACCCCTACGGAAACGGAACGGCCCTCTTCACCACCAATGGAGTCACCGCTAGAAGGTACCATTGCTCATCGAGGGGACGACTTCCCTGTCTCATTGCCTAAGGAAATACTCGCACATCTTCAATGTTCATTTTAAATAAACTATGTAATTGCAGATTCACGAACGAGATCGACTGTGGTCAGGTGGGAATCAACGTGCCCATTCCCGTCCCTCTCCCCATGTTCTCATTCACTGGATCTCGTGGTTCCTTCCTCGGAGACACCAACTTCTACGGCAAGGTACGATCTCCTCCTCGACTACGGTAGATATTGATCCCTTCTACCCCTACAGTATCCCTTGCAGGCCGGCATGAACTTCTACACGCAGTGGAAGACAGTGACTCAGTTCTGGAGATCTGACGATGCTCCTGCGGATGCTCGTCCCCAGATGGCATTCCCCCAACTGAAGTAGACTGACTAGTCTCCCCCCCCCCCCCTCCTCTTCTCTCGTTGTAGTACTCTCCCCTCAATACGTGCCATTCTCTTCCTCACATATTGTCGATAGACTAGACTTAAGTGTATACAAGATTATTAGCCGATCCCTTTAATCTCGATGTTCATCTCCCCGTTTTCTCATTCCGTTTGTCTGCACTTTGTGCCTTGAGACGGTTCGGAATCATGTCCACGAAATTGCCTCTGGGAAGGATCCACGCATAAACAATTTGCATCTGATCACTCTTTCTCTTTCTGTTTCATGCACAATATTATTGACAGTTCTATCGTAATCAAGAAAATTGAAAATAGATATGTTTATCGTAATCTCAGTTCAATTATATTTCGAATCGTTACATGGGTCAAACTGGATAGTGCAATGATGAGATTCGAAAATAAAATGGACATAAGAAGGGAGTGTTCGGATGCGAAACAAGACTGAAAGAAAGCAGGGAAGGAGAAAGGGAAGGGACGAATGATAAATGGTGCAGCTAACCGGGTCGTCGAAATAATGCACACTGGCGAACGTCGATATCCTATGGATGCAATCTGATACGATCTGTCATACATGCTATAGAAACCCTCTCAATACTGGACAGAAAAGGGTGCGCCGGTAGAAAGAAAATGAACTAGATCTTAAACCGAAAGTATTCTGCAATCTATGAGGTATCCGTTGTTTTATATCTACGAAAGTAAGCTAAGGGAATGGTGTAAATATGGTACATTTAATAAACGAGTAATTCAGCTGCAAGTGAAATGGAAAACTATTAGGGAAAACTAGTGTCAAAGAGGAAGAAATATGACATAACCAACGAAAAGCACGAAAGGTAGCTACAGAAAGAAGTGCGTGCACTATACCGAAGGGGAAGAATTAAACAAGCTGTAGATACAGTAATCAAAGGGAAGGGGTCGATCGATCAATGGATGGATTAGTCTCCTATGAAGAGAGGCAGACTGCAATTGCCATCGAAGTGACGAGACCTGAGAAGTGAAGCGAATGGTACTCATGTAATGTCCATCGTATCCCCCCCTTCCTTCCTCCCACTCACATCATTTCCTCCATGGGAACTCCCAACTTCTCCGCCCATGTCTTGCATCGATCATGCAGCAGAAGGAGGCAGAAGGCGTCCATCGCCGCATATCGCAACTCAAGCATATCATCTCACTCACATATACTTATCTTCCGAATGAGTAATGCGAATCGTGAATAGCATATGCACATTACTATACTGCTGTCTACTCCTTCTAGTCTACACTACACGATGCCAACCTGGAGTGCTCTGAGAGGTCTTCTCGTCCACACCGAGCACTGCTCCCTCTTGTCGAGAGGAAGGCCGAGGAGGGACTCGCAGAGGGAGGAGAGAGACCGAGAGGAGACACGAGTGACCACAGTCGAAGGACGAATACGAGTGACCACTCAAATGAATTATTGTCTCGTCAAGTAGAGCTATGTGTATTCGAAGAAGGGAACAGTAAATGAATCGCCGGATTTTAAGCTAGCAAAAAGACATCATTGAGTTCACAAGCCTGCTGGTTTATCCTCAGGCTCAGGAACTGTGGCAGAATCAGTAGAGGTATCAGCGAGCACTTAAATTCAATTTATATTGTTATTTCGATTGCCATTCTGGATGTGAGTAATGCATTCCTACGGTGATACATCCATTATGAAAGATCTCTAAAACTTCACATAGAAGCAAAGATAAGGGAACCACAAGATAAGATAAGGATGTAGTTGGGATGTATCACCGTAGGAATGCATTACTCACATCCACTATCATCCAATCCCTTCTCCTCATCATCATCAATGTCATGTCCCCCCGTCGTCTCTTCCTTCTCATTGGGAGATGGAATTGCCACTCCGAATTCCTCCAGAATCTCACTTCCATTCGGTCGCTTCTCACTTTCCTCCGCCAACTGAAAATCGAATTAAACATTACAAGCATATTTTGAAGAAAAAACGCTCAAAATTAGATTCAAAAAATAAGTGCAAAACATTGGACTCTTACACAAAAAAATGCAACATCATCGCATTTTTCTATACACGAAATGGGGGTGAAACACTTACGGCAACGATGAGCTTGAGAATACACGAGAGATTCTTCGGACGATAGAGAGCAGCACAACTGTAAATGTCTTATTCAGAATATAAATATTTGACCGAGAAGGTAAAATTGTAAATATTGTAACTGATTGAGAGCAAGCGAAATGAATAAACGACAGACCCTCTGAGTGACTTGGCCATTCTCAACTGTGCCAGATCCTCGTGGAATTGAAATCCTGCAAAGAAGAATATTGTACAAGAAAAAGTAAAATGTTCGAAACTTATGATATTATTTTCCATCGCTGCACTCACCTAGTTTGAGTATCTTAGGATGGGCGAATAGCATCTCAATGAATGGTCTGATGACGTCACGAGGAAGACAGTCAACATCCACGATGTACGACTGAAAGCATACTCGTTATCTTTAGATCCCGCCTCATCCTTCCCAATCTCTGTCCTTTGGCTACACATCTGAATCACGTAACATTCAACAACCAGAACTACACTGAATAAGGACAATGTAATATCCCTTTCCCTCACCCACTCACCACATCATCGAGGGAGATCTGCAGAATGCTGGCAGCAGCGTAACTCTCGTATGCAGACCACTCGGCGTCCAGTGCAAGCATCACTCCCTCGGGCTGAACATCCATAATGCTCTCTACTTTAACATCTACTTTAACAGCCTCTAAACACCGAATGAAAGAATATAAGAAATGAGTACCCCTTCGGCTCTCCGTTCAATGTCAGCGGACATCTCAGTCACGAGCTTCTCAGTGTTCACGAAGATCAACTCGCGCATCTGAATACCACACTCAGTGTTCATCACATCACCTCTTTGGCGACCAACTCAGAGTGTTCAAAGCATACCTCATTAGAGAAGGAGAGGAAGGGACCGCCCGGCACGATCGAAGCATCCAAGGGATCGCCAGTCACAATCGGTACACTATAAAGAAGAGACTTGACAAATTAATAATTCAATATTTGCCCTCTATAGCATGCACTACTATTCCCTTTCCCTACTCACTCTCGAGGCACATCTGTAATGGAGAGATTGGCAGTGGAGATTCGCTGCCAGTAGGCTGCATATTGCTCATTCTCTGGCTGCAAACGAGATCATCAATACTGACAGAGAATAGAAGTTTAGAATAGCGAGTTCATGGAATGATGGCATGAAATCTGGTTTCCAGAAGTAGATCTAGTGGATCCTCACTGGAGATCTTGATGGAATGAGGTGTTGCTAGCCTTGGATCAATATTTACCTTGCATGCAGCCACGATGTTCTTCCTCAAATTCGGTCGCTGATAGAGAATCGTCCAGAAAAGTTCGTGCAGATTCTCGTATGCCCATTCCTGAAGAATGCAAGAATTGGGTTAAGAGAATTGTGAGATGGAAAAAAGATAGTACCATTTCGTAAGTCCATGGCCTATGATTCCTACCACCCCTCCCTTCTCCCTCTCCTCACCTTATCTTGGAAAGTCTTCTTCGCGTATTTCTTAATGGCAGCGAATGCCCATCCGGGATTGATCAACTGATCGTGCCTCAATTCTGAAACGAGTCTAATATCATCATTGCACAGGACAGGATAAAACGAGCAGGAAGAGTTGCTTACCTCCCCTCATCTCGTCCATGAGTGCTCTGATGTTCGCCTCGAATCGAATGGCACCGTATCGATGCACGAGGTGATTGGGACAGAAGTTACTGTAAGACGGATTATTGATATATTGCTTAGAGTAAGGCTAAATCACTATAATCGGGTGTAACACCAATTCGCACGAGCTAATGGGTCAAATGTTTATAGAAGAACCCGTTAAGATTCATTGTCAACGATACTGACAGGAAGTTGTGCGTGGCAGCGGTCTGCTCAGCCAGTAGCAGCATCTGTCGACACCCCTCACGGAACTCCTTCGGACGATTCATCGCGAACGACTGCCAATGGATTCACTCATCCCATATTAATGAGCACAAATTCTGTTTCATTGAATGAACAAGAAAATTCGGTCGTTGATAGAGAGTACCTCGATGGTGGTTGCTCTGAGGGGTCCGAGACAGAGGGCTGTTCGGATCACTTCAGGGGAATCGAAGTAAATGGAGAAGGCGGGATTGTGCATGAAGAAGATTGTCGAGGCAAAACTGGAAGGATCACACTATTCAGAGGCACAAGTGAGTCAAGGTGAGTCAACTAACGATAAGATACAATTTATGAAGAACATGACTGCTCTTCGCTGAATAGTGGATAGTGAACGATACCTCGCCCATCCTTCAGTGACTGCTCTCACTGACTCTGGCCCGTACTTCTCCATCTTCTCGCGCAGCTGCAGCATGAAACACGCCTTGCTCAGCAACTGCAACAGTCACATTCTTTTTCCAATATAAATACAAATTGTGAAGATCTAAAGTACTTGTTAAAAGTAGGATCATAGACTAAATTAAAATCGATTTAATTACCTTTGCTTCAACGTTGACATCGATGGCGACGACAGCGTTGAAGATTCGTGACGTCTGAGTGTCCGTCAGATTGTTGAGCATCTGTCGAGGAGCACGCTGTAAGTGGGGAATAAGAGAGAGTGATTCATTTGTAATCGATACTCAAGCATACACTGATATGTAAGGACCTCATAGAGAACATCACCATTAACGCATTTTACACTAAAATCTTGGCCCATTGTGTCCTACCTTCACATTCTTCTTGGTTTTGCCTTCAGGGCGGCGATCAGTCGGATCGGGAACGACGATCACTTTGAAGAGAATCTACAATGAAAAACACTCATTATTAAAGAAAATGCCACCGCATTCGTGTCTGCTTTTCCCCCAGTGTTCACCTGGAATACGATGGGAGAGACGGAGGTGGACTTGGTGAGTCCTCCTTGCGAGTAGAGATGGCCAGAAGGACGGATTGCGTTGTACTCAGGAATGAAGTGTAGAATGTCCGTCAACTGGTCTATTGCCTTCAAAAATATCTCCCGTTGCCATATACAAAATGAATTTTGGCTGAAGCATTGTAAAATGAAGAAAGTGGTAACAAACCAGAGTGAGGCCGTATTTTCGCACAAGGTGCTTTCCGATGTTCTCGAAGGGAAAATTCGGCAAGAAGTCGCCTCGAGATTCTTTATCCTTGCTCACTGTACGCGTCTCTGCTTCCAATCGAGGCAACTACAACCAATTACAATCATTATAATCAACGGATGCAAATAGTAGCTTATCCAACTGACCACACAGTAGGCGAGAATCTCATTATCGAGGAGTTGTTTGAGATACTGGAAGTTGGTCGATTGCTGGGGAGGGTACATGTCCATGAGGGGAGGAGGACGACGAGCCCACGACATTATCGTAGATACAACTGAAACAAAATAGTATCAAAATCATTTAGTTCGACCAATGAGTGATCCCCGCAAACGATATAAATAAGCAAGGTGAAGCACCGACTCAGATGGTCAAGCATGCGGTAATGATAGCAATAAAGCATATGACACTGCAAGAGGAGAGCTGACTGTTCCACAAGATTCTTAATATTACCAGTGAGCCAAACGTTGCATTATATAATACTAGTTGTGAACTAAACAGTTTGCTATCTGCCAATCTGTGCACCAATAAGACGGAAAATAATTACGAACAATTCGAAAAAAATAAGAAGCGCTCAATAACAGGGACGTACGTACAGCTAAAGAACAAGTAAATAATTATACTTATATCATATAGGACGGCCCGTCAGATATAGGATATAAGACAGGAGGGTTAGAATATTAATAAAGCTCAGGAAAAAGAATTAGGAGAGAAAGTGGGTGAACGATGAGAGTGTTAGCTCAATACGCTCATTTCTACCAGAAGGTAAATAAGTGAGAGCGCTTGGATCGGGAGATTATGTACGAAATCAATAATAAAAATAATAAAAATAATAATAAATTGTTGTGTCGCTCGTTTTTTCCGTACTGTACACGAAAAGTATCATACTTTAACCTATTTACTGGCCACGTTTCCGGATTTTTTAAATATTGATTGATTTTTAAAAAAGATTTACTTCACAATTCGTCGATATTTCGCAGCGTCTATTCGTTTAACTTCACAGTTATTTTAAGATGGCGCTTCCGAATTCCTATGATAGAGGCCGTTACGACGAATTCGACCATTCTCGTCTGCTAGATAAAGTCCGTTTCAACTGCCATGGTACCATCGTAACAACATCTTCATCTGTGAGTTTTCATACTGTATCTTTCTATTGTGATCTACTCGTTCCTACCTATTTGTTTCCCTGTAGTTCCATTATTCTGCAAGCTAGATCCAATTGTAGATATGCAGATAAGATCGATGTAGATGAGACCCTGAACAATTTTAGCTACTCTCTCTCCATTCGAAGTACTTCCGGGAGTTCTTCATAGTAAATAATACTCATAATGCTGGCAAGTATAATCTGCGCTACGATCCTGATACCTTCAAGGATCTACTAAACATGATGTACCCATGCAAGCATCCCCCAATCGGTAAGTATACATCTTTCATATATTTCCGTACAAATTCATGTACAAATTCAGGAGATACCGAATGGAATAGCAAAGCCGAAAGACGACTAGAACTCGCATTGAAACTAAATATCCCTAAAATCGTGAAGATGTTACTAACGAACTTCAGACCGGTAAATTATCTACGAAATATTGACGCAATCCCTCTATTCTAGACGGAGGATCTGCAATCGAATGCACTCAAGGCGATCGATTTAGTTGCTCCCCATTCGAGATTCACTCATTTGTTGGTAAGTAGCTTGTTTTGGTATCTTCTACGTACGTACATTTAGACACCGTACTTGAATGCATTCAATGATTCAAACGAGTTGTTCGAGCATGTGAGGAGGAGGAAAATCGAGATGTCAGATAAGACGAAAGTATGTTTGAATACGGATATAAATATTTGAATCTAATATTCCAGGCAGTAATCTTTGATCACTTCACGGAAGGAGAACCACTGTCGAAACGAAGACGATCGTTCGTTTTGGCATTAATTATTTTGTTGTTTACATAAATAATCTGAACTTGGTAGGGGCAATGACGAATTTCCAACTGAGACAGTCTTCTTTGACGTTGATCCAGGTGAATTGATGTGGCACTAAATAAATTGTTTCATTCAGGCCACATTTTTTGGTGCTGAATTATCCGAGTATTCTATTGCTTCTGGTAACCATTAGGGGGTTTCTATTGTTCACAGCTTTATTGGTAACTTTGAACACTTCATGCCTCTGCGTAAAAAAGTTTGGTCGAGGGTGTTGAACGTATTGTAAATGTCATACGATCCTACAGTAATCCACATTTTCAGCCTGGCCAGATACGAGAGTTATTGTGATCGACGGCGTCAGTATTCTGGTATCCACTTCGGTGAGTTTACTGTGTCTACCAAGATAGTTTTACAGTACCCCAAGATTGGAATGTAGAGTATACTCTCTATAGACTCTGGCACTGCATTCGATGGTCTTCCGTGAGTGGTTCATCGATGATCGAACTCGTATTGGACCGAAGAGGGATGCTCATTTCTACAATGGAATTGGTCTGAGAGAGATGACTAGATTCCTGTCAATCATTGCCACGGACTCCGTTGACGGTATCTTCCCACTAGATAGATAGATAGTGTAATCATTGTGGTTGAGAAGTGGACGAGTCTCTGCTGGATGCAGTCTTCCATCTACAAGCCAAGCGCGCACAAGTCATATGCGAGGAGTGGCTATGGAGGAACAAGTGGCCACATTTCGAGATGATCTATTTTATCGATAAATCCTTCCCTTGAGGATCGATAACGGCGACTACCACTTCCTCAAGATGATCATCAACATTAGAGGGAAGTACGGGAAACTTGATGATGCCTATGTGGTGAGTCTATCTCGTTGGGGAGTAAGTAGTCCTACGATCTGCTTATCAGCTCTCGCTTGCTCCTCTCCTCTTCAATCGAATGGAGTTGAGGGAGGAAGGACCTCTCGATCCCTCTGCATGGGGAACTACTGCCTCTTCCTCTCACGGAACACCCCTCAGATCGATGCAAAACGTGAGAACCACCAGATAGTATTCTAGATTCACATAGCTTTGTCATAAAAGTGAATATTGGTAGAAGGGCGGAGTGTTGAGATCCCTAGTCACATGCTGACTCCCGCCCGTACTCCTCGCACTCCCATCAAGACTACGACCACTACTCCCGCTGCCACACGACCTACTCCCACCAATGAGACTGCAGGGAGGAATGAGAGAGGTAAGAGTGAATAGTTGAGAATTAGGGGGGGGGGGGGTTAGTTAACGACATTTCCGGAGGGGGGGAACTATAAAGAGAGCACCTACCACCGTGGTAGTGGGAATATGTTGATCATCATCGATCTCCGCATTTTTATAGGTTTTTAACTTCGATCTGTATCCCCTAAAGACAAAACATCAAAGATAAAAAACTAAAACAAATTGCGTAGATCGATGGTTATCAACGTAGTACTTCTCCCATTTCTCCCATGATGAACGTGCACTCGTAATTGAGTTATGCCCCGTTGTCGAATTGTCACATCACCGTATTATTTTCCTACCCTCATATCATATCATTTCTCTAATTTAGGTAGCTAAAGGGCTAATGCTGCATTCTTTGCTCATTTAGTGCTAGTCTATGGATATAGTCGAAGTGGTATGAGTCCGTAAATAGCCGCCGATAAATAGTAAATAGACGCCGGTAAATAGGTCCGAAGAATAGGTGGCGCTACGGACTGAATCGCCTAGAACATAGTTGCTGGCCTAGCAGCGGCTCACCGCAGGATGAAAATTCCTAGATATACGGTGCGACTTTACTTACTTTTACTATGGATATCAGTTCATTTGCAGATTCGGTGATGTTCTTCTTCTCTGGTTTGGACGATGATAATCGATCGAGAGTCGATCGTCTCTTAGCCCGATGGGAAGCAGGCAGACTGAGGGTCATCGTAAGGGACGAGAGTGGTTAGTTCATCTACCATCGTGTCATCAATGCACTCCACTGATAGAGTGTCTCTTTTTCTATCAGGTCGCGATCACGTCATCTATCTCAATCGGAATGAATCTCATCTGCACGATTTGAGAGTGGAATAGGAGAGAATCTGCCATGTACCCACCAATATCCAGAAAATTCTTTTCGGAGGTACGAATTGCAAGCAAATGAATTAATCAATACATGGTTGCAGCCGCCAATCTGGTGATAAACAAGACTCTGGCAGAGTACGGTATCAAGAATGGCGATCGATTGTTCATGAGCAGAAGGAACGGCGGAGTGCCCACCGAAACACTATGAGAAGGTTACTTGTTATTTGTTGCTCATAAATTATCTGTAAATGTATGTATGTTTCTGTGAAATGGGCAATAGTTCTACGTTGTGTTGTGTGTCCAAATGATGTTGCTAGTGTAGATAACTCGCCTAGTTTGAGAAGCGTGTACAATCACGGAGATCTTTCCCACTTATTCACCTCACTTGTGTCTCAATCTGTATTCTAGCCTGTACAAAAATAATAAATACTGTTTTTGAATTGCGTTGAGTTTGATAGACAAACGAATTATCTTAAATTCAGATTCAGGTCCCATTTAAAGCTCGAAATATATTAAATAATAAAGTGAAATATTGGCAATTCGGACCGTGAAATGCCGTGGAGAATGAACATAAGGAGCATTACAAATGTGAAATCAACGTTTTTTTCTTTCATTTATTTTTGAAATTTGTAGTGTGAATTGAAGGGAGTGAATTGGGGTTGGATTGAAGTGGTGGATAGAATTGGGGGCTTGAATTGGGGAATATAATGTTGAATTGTTTACTTGGGAGGTAAAATGTTGAATTGTTGAATTGGGGATCGAATTGGAATTAGAATGCATTTTCATTATTCGGCCTGCAATTGTCGGCTGCTGCTTTTGTGTTGAACAGATGCGTTCTTACTTCAACTACGATCACATGCGATCCGAATAGTGGAAGACGATGAATTATTTCGGCAGCTGCTTTCGCTTGCTCGATGGAGAGATAGTATGGGATAATTGTTCCGTATTCCTGGAATTTAACTCTTACCATACTTATAGTCGGTACTGTAAACCTTGATGTGGTGGCGGTACCCAGTGGTGAATTGGAATAGCTTGCGCAGAGATTCCTCTAAAAATGAGAAATTTGGAATTTAGCTTTTCTTAAACTAGCCGTTATCATATAGATGAGGAGCAGCGTTCAGAATCTTAAAATTCGTTTTCTCCCCAATGTCGACAACCTCCTCTCCTAAACATTGCAACTGTATCAAACCGAGGGACAAATTTTCTACCCATGGGAGGGTACAAAAGCGTCGCAGCTCTCTCTCCCGACTCGTGCCAGAGTCCTTTTTTGAGCATCAGCTTATCCACATTCTGAATGAGAATCATTCGGAGATTTTGGTTGTTATGATGAAGATGTGTGGAACCGACCGAACTCACCATCGGAGAGGAATATGACACCATTCCACATTTCTTGTTCCCTTTCTTGAATACATAGTGTCCTTCATAGCCTTTGCTTCTTCTCATTAAGAGTTTCAAAACGAATCTTTCATCTTCACATTTGTACTCTATTCTAATGTTTACACCTGAAATAATTAGGGTTTGTCTTGATCTCCAGGAGAACTCTTACCACGAGACTCCCCTTCAATGTCGTACACATTTTCCTTGAGGAATTGTTGTCCGAATGTCTGCAAAAACAAACAGGACGATTCGTAGAGGTATGACAAATGCTTCTCTAACTAACATTGTGCATGTCGGAACAAATGATCTTTCTTCTGTCGAAGAGGTACTCTTCTTCTTTCTGAATGGATTAGATCAGGGAGGATTTTCGGATTTGTTTACGGAAAAAGGGCGGGAAGAGGTTACCAACCTCTTTATCCTCAGTATGATTGATTATGTTCAGGACGAGTTGCTCATCGTTCTTAGCAGTTTGAATTGGATTCTCTGCTTCCTGACTATCCACCACGACAGCTCTCTGGCTTTTAGACTTGATCTTGTTCAAATCGGTGATTGCTTTGACAACTGAGGCGTAAGGGGAAGTCGGTGGAAGAGGCTTATCGAGGGCAGCGAAGAGCAAGAGAAGCTTGTCAATCTTCTGTTCCAATCTGTCGATATCTGCTTTAGTGGCGGGGATCTTTGAGGGGTCCATTATGGAGAAGGAAAAGGCCAAATTGACGGAGCGAAACTCGCACCGACCGGCAGGTGATTCTGCGCTGACACTGAAAAAATTGGGTATAGAATTGGGGGGGGGGGGGGTAGAATTGGAGTTAGAATGCATTTTCCTTATTCGGCCTGCAATTGTCGGTGGTTGCAGTTTCATTAGATTTTCATTCTTATCTCACTCACAATAAGATGCGAACCGAAGAGAATCATTCTACGCGTGAACTTTGCGCTCCATTTAGCCTTTTCAATTGATGAATAATGCTATAATTCGTTCTATAATTTGTGTCTCAATCTGTATTCTATTCTGTAGAAAAAATAATGAATAATGTTCTTGTATTGCGTTACGTTTGATAGACAAGCGAATTCTCTCAAATTCAGAATCGATTCATATTTTAAAGCTGAAAACATTAACTAAAAGGTGAAAGATCTTTATCGAGACCGTAATATTCAGATGAGGACTCGTTCGTCTTCTCAGCACTTCTTGTTCCCGATTGAGCAGGGAGCGGACTCGCACACATAGATGATCCCTCCTGCTCCACAATTGGCTGCCGTCCTGAAGGGAATGAATGGGAAGGGAAGGGGGGGGGGAGACCACTCACCACTTCACATTGAATCCCGTGCCCTGCAGTGCATAAGCACACAGATTCTTGCCTCCATTCGTATTCGGTTGATTGTTAGCAGTGTCCCAATCAGTGAAGGGATTAGTCGACTGGGGGAAGCGTATAGAGTAGAGATTAGACTAGAAATAATTCCCACCTTATCATCCCAATTCCACTGATTTCCGTCATTCTGCAGTCCGATCCAGTACTTCTTCTTTCCTCCGAAGATGGAAGCAACTGAATGGATGGTCACTCGATTCCCGAGTGTCAGACAGACCTCCGTTAACGAACAATTCCTTCTCCTGGTCGTGGATGGACACGAGGGAGCGACCTTCCTTCTGGCAAGTCTCGCGGGCCTTCTGCTGAGGAATCCCGTTGTTCACCGGATGGAAACAACCACCTGAAGAACTGATTGGTGTAATCATCTATGTTTTCACTTTTTTCTCCACACTGCACAAGCACCTGATGGAAGTGCATTTATGTTGAAAGACATAGGGAAACAGACGGTTTGCTCTGGTGCGAGGACTGATCTCATCGTCGTTGAAGGGATGATCGTCGGGAGAACAGAAGCAATTGGCTGAAGAGACCATCTTCCCCTTCCATCCCTTCCTTCCCTTCCCTTCCTCCTCCCTCCCTCTCCCCTCCTCCCCCTTCCCTCGCACCTTCACAGAAGACTCCCAAACTGTTGATGTAGTTCTCAGATATATCAGTGAAGAAGAATCCATCGGAGGCGAGTTTCTCCAATCCGGGATCAGCCACATCTCCCTCGATCACGTAGTCTGCAATGGAAAGATTGAGGGAGATGGGATCAATCCCTCTAACCGTTCACGATGATGATTCCTCCGTCCGTCTTGAAGTCGTCCACCCCGTTCATATTCGCGCCACTGCACTCAATTGTTGAGTGATCATAGATAATTCTCCGACTTACGGGGCTGAGTTAGTGAGGTAGTAAATGATCTGCTGTGCATTTTCCCTGTAGGAGGAGACCTTCGTCCCGTCTGCGAACATCTTGAGAGCGGCTTGGAATGCACTGGAACATCTCCCTTCGTCACTCTTCTAATCTGAATCAACTTACGCTCCCACATCGATCTTGTCGATATTGTGCTGCTGGACCATATCGAGAGTGTCACTCGAACTCATGTTGAGATTGTAGACAACCTGCAGCATCACTGTAATAACTCTCATGGGAAGTAATCGATCGATGACCTCTACAGTATCCGAGACAGCGATGACTCCGATCCTCGAATAGAACTCTGCCATTGTATCAGTGGACATGATTCCCACGAATGAAGTGATCACCGATTTGGCCTTGGAGAATTTGTCTGATTAGAAGAGATTCTTCGAATCGTATACCTCTTCCAAACTTGCTCCCATGGACTTGGAAGTGTCGAGGATGATGATGACATCTACCCAGATCGTCGCGGGATCCCAGTCATCGAACCATCCATCCACGATTCCACACTTGCAGTAGTTGTCTGAAGAAGTACTTCTGTCTCCTCTCCTCTCTCCTCTCTCACCAGTCGCAGGCACGGGAGTCAGAGTGGTGGCGGGAGTAGTGAGCACAGCCTTCGTTGGCTGTTGCGTGGAAACTTCCACTGGGGCATCAGTTTGGACGGGGGGATCAGTGCGGATTCCAGGAATGGGAGTGATGTCAGTGGGCAGTTCTGCAATCCTCACTTTCAGATTCAATTCGCATCTATTGAGCTAATTTGGTATAATCTATCTACATGTCTGTGAATGCTCTAATCCTCATAATCCCCTCTGTGTTACTTTTTCCTCACCGCTCATCTGAATTTCGATGACGAAAGTGTCTTCATTGTCCCATACATCCTCAGGTTTCACGGAAGTCAGATACTTGACCTAGAATGATGAATATTGAGATGGATCTTACATCCCTCCTAACCTCGAAGTAACTCGCATAGAACTTCCAATCGATAGTCGCGTCAGTGAACCTACACGGAGAATTTGATTAATTTACAGCATAATTAACTGTTTCAGGTCGAAGACTTGGTATGCTCTTGTTAGTTTGACTGTGTATATCATAATCTCCACCCTCAACCCTCATTTCACTCACGATTGTTCTTCATTCATGAAATCTCCTCTGACGGTGAAGTTGATAGATCCTCCATAATTTGGGTCGAAACTGAGCGTTCCCTGGACGTTAGCAGTTGCGGCCTCCCTGCACGAAAATGTACGTTTATCGGGAAGAGATCAGAGAAACAGCACTCGAAGACTACAGATGATGGGAACAGACTATGCACAAGAATGCCAGTTTGTGATAAGGCAAGAGCAAGAAGCTGGAATGTCTTCTCACCATAGATTGTATCTGAGGTAGTTCTCCTCGGGATGTTTATTCATCACATTGTCACTCTTTCCACTAGTCAGAATCACTGCTTTCTCTCCCACTCCGAGGTTCGAAACTGAAGGGGGGAAGATGAAGAGATGAAGGGATTGCCAATTGGAGGGGTTTACCATTTCGATACTCAGCAGTGACGAAGTAGATGACGTCCTTTGCATTGGTGTCGAAAGTGAGGACGTTGTCGAAGGAGGCGAAGTAACGAGGAACGTCCCACACACTCCATGACTTGAGTGGGTAGAGGTACTCGTTGACTCCTTTTCCTGCCCCAGTGTACACCGTGAGATCAGCCTGAGAAACACGACATTTCTAACGGGAAGAAGGGAGTTCTCGAGGGAGAAGAGAAGACTCACGTCGATATTGTTCACTGTGATCTTCATTCCAGCACGAGGAGAGACGAACGTCACTCGTCCATTACTCGTCCTGTGCTGCTGCTGCAATTAGCTTATCTCCACTAGTTATATCCTTCATAGAGTAGTGTGAGTATTCTCTCACATCGTCATCAGTAGCCAGTACGTATTCAGTCTTGTCATCACTGGTGAATAGGAGGGCGATCTCCAGATCGCATCTCAGATCGGCCGGCCTATCAGACACAACTTGCCATGGACCAGCGCCCTTGATGCAGTGAGAAGGAGAGGAGGCAACGCTCGAGAGACTGAAACGACCTTTTCCCTCGTGAGGAAGAGAACCAACTTATTTCGAAATGCATCCTTCCATGTTCATTCAGACTATAGCGCACTAACCTGTAGCTGGTCTTATCCTGCTGGTCCTGCAGGAAGATATTGCTCAGATACGGGGTGTTGGCGTCAAGCTGAAATGATTCCTAACAATATTCTTCGTCTCACAAGTGCATTCATACTTATCATGATTTCTGATGACTTGAGTGAGCTGATAAGATCAAAGGCGCACAGAGGTCAAAGTAACTCGAAATGCTTACTCCTTCTTCGAGGAAAACGCATGCAGAAGTAGAGGGTTCGATGCGAGGAGAGTTGATCAACTGAAATCATTCTTATTCTACTGAGATCATCCTACCCTCTCACCTTCGCTTTGATCTCCTCACACGAGAAAACGTAAGAGGAGACCCCTGCAAAGTGATATTTTGACTACTGTTCATCCATATGAGGATTGAGGATGCTCACCTTGGAGTGTACACAAGAGTAAGGCAAGTGCTGCAAGCACCTTCATTCCTGCAATTCGATACTTGGTAGATCACAATGAAATGGATGAATCACGACGATTACGGTGCTTCGAACAAAACGAAATTGAGACTGATGGAGATAAGAGTAGATCTCTTTATAGGATAGATAAGGGAGAGAGTTCTCATCCTCTCGTTTCGACTCGGGATGATATTTCCGGGCGTAATCTGTACGTTGAAATGGATTGGGATTCTCCCCGGCCACGCCTCGAGATGAGAAAAGGAAAGAGCGACAATTTACGAGGCGAGGTGTCAACTTGTCGAGACACGATAATCATCTTCCACTTTAGTCCGATTGGTGTCAGAGTGATGCTTCAGTCATCCATGTCACGTTGAATCTGCTCAATCCTTATCATACGGAGTACCCTTTACGGTATCGTGAAGATTAACGACATGCAACCGCAAATTCTTGGCATTTCTCGAATATTTCGTCCGCCTTTTCGAAGTTATTCCTAAGATCGTCGTATAAATCATTTTTACGATGGTGGTGATGAAGGAACATTTTACACCTTACACAAATTACACCTACATACATGCAACATCTTATTGAATTCCTAGTTGATTCTCAATTAGTCAATTCTTCATCTTCTCAGACTGCTCGTCTCTTCCTTCCACATCACCTCTCCATCTTCTCTTCTCTTTCTCACTTTTCTTTCTTATCAATGACGAATCTCCTCTTTTTCCCCAATGCTTCGTCGTCGGAATAACATCAATGAGCCGCATCTGGACTACTCACCCTACCCTCCCACTGACGTCAGTTCCGTCTCATAATATTCACAATTAGGTTTACGAGCTACTTCCGGTTGAAGTCACGCAAATTCTTAACTCTAGGCGATTTTTGGATTCTATGATTTTTTCCTACCGACCTTTCGATGCTGACAATCTTCCCTTTCCCTATCAATCATCTCTTCCCTTCAGCCCTCTCATCATCATCATGAGTACGTGGGATTGATCCTCGACGACGACGAGATCCAGAAGAGACTTCGCTGCTGCAGACCATCGAGGTGAGATCTCCACCGGCAGCAGCTGCAGGTGAGCCTCCCTTGCAGGAGATGCTTCCTACTCTGTCTCTCTCCCTTCCTTCTCTCATTCCTTCTCCTCTCCATCGTAGCCGCACTCTCTTCATTCGACCCCCGACCTTTCCAGTTCGTGTCTTCTACTTTATGCAGCATAATCTACTCTACGTATTCTGATGCAAATCATCATTTGATATCACTCTACTCTCCTTCATGTCAATGATTCTGCCTTAGATTGCCTTCCCCGGCTCCTCTCACGAATGCGCTCATCTCGAACGATCTCATCCCCAGTGCCATCAAGTTGCTCAAAGATGAGATAAAAGGATCCGAAGGATTCCTGATTGAAGAAAGCGAGTTAAAAAATTTTTTTTTATGCATCCCTCGTTACTATGTAGAAAAAAGACAAAATGTCTGTCTGTCAGTTCGTCTGTTTGTTTGTTTGTCTGTCTGTCACGCTCGTTTTTCGCGAATAACTCAGCTCAAACTCATCGTAGAAGGCTAAGTCCTGGACCAAACGAACCCTCTTGGCGTGCCATTTCAAATTCAATATCGATTGCATCATTATGACGCAATATTGCATCATCACTACGCAATATCTCCAATGCCCACAGCTGGCTCAAAAACATCGTCCAGACCTCAGACCTTGACCAGGCGGTGCACCACTGTGATTACTTTCAAAATTTGGCATTACATCATCATTATGCAATATGATTCAATAATCGTTTTTTGGCCATAAATCGCTTCAAAGTGGTTGTCCAGACCTCGGACCTTGACCATTCGACTCCCCAGAGTGAGCTCCTTCAAAATTTGGCATTTCATCATCATTATACAATATGACGCAATAATAGTTTTTCGCCCATTTCTCGCTTCAAACGTATCGTCCAGATCCCGGACCTTGACCAATCGACTCCCCAGAGTGAGCTCTTTCAAAATTTGGTATTAAATCATCATTATGCAATAAGATGCAATAATAGCTTTTTGGCCATAAATCGCTTCAAAGTGGTCGCCCAGACCCCGGAACTGGACCACCATTCTAACTCCCGTGACCTCTACTTTTAAATTTGGCCTTACATCATTACTATTCAATTTTACGTAATTCTCGTTTTTTTTGGTTGGCTGAAATTCCTTGCGGAATTTATTCAAAATTGCTTCCCAACCTGCTCTCACTCCCCGCAGCGTGAGCGTTGTGAAAGGCTCGTGAGGCCGAGGGCGATTCCAACTTTTTTCGGATCGCCCTCGGCCTCACGAGCCTTTTACAACGTTTTAAGCAGGCTCTCACCAGTCGCTTACAATTATATCTCCTTGTATAAAACTGGTACCAAACGTGGTTGACAGAAATTCCTTGCGGAATTTATTCAAAAATGCTTCCCAACCTGCTCTCACTCCCCGCAGCGTGAGCGTTGTGAAAGGCTCGTAAGGCCGAGGGCGATTCCAACTTTTTCGGATCGCCCTCGCCCTCACGAGCCTTTTACAACGTTTTAATCAGGCGTCGCTTACAATTATATTTTCTTGCATAAAACTGGTACCAAACGTGGTTGACTGGCATTCCTTGCGGAATTTATTCAAAAATGCTTCCCAACCTGCTCTCACTCCCTGCAGCGTGAGCGTTGTGAAAGGCTCGTGAGGCCGAGGGCGCTTCCAATTTTTTCGGATCGCCCTCGCCCTCACGAGCCTTTTACAACGTTTTAATCAGGCTCTCACCAGTCGCTTACAATTATATTTTCTTGCATAAAACTGGTACCAAACGTGGTTGACTGACATTCCTTGAGGAATGTATTAAAAAATGCTTCCCAACCTGCTCTCACTCCCCGCAGCGTGATCCCTGTGAAAGACTGAAAGACACAGCACGAGCCTTTTACAACGTTTCACAGCATTCTGGCTCAACAGAAAAGGGAGCAAGGTTGAACTGCAATCATTATACTTGACATTATTCTAAAACATAAAATCACCCTCCGTGAATCGCCTTCTCGGTGAACGGAACTGACCATGCTGATTTGTGTTTCACTTCAAGTTTGAAACGCAAAAGTGCTCAGAGTGATCAAATTGTTGGCATTGTGTTATGTTTCAGAGGATTCCCAAATATCGAAGAGCTTTCAAACAGCATATTTGCAGTTTGGTTTCCGCGGGAAAGTTCAAAATATTAATCCCTTTGTCTACCCTTATCTGGATAGCACAATGGGGGTCAGAACGCTGTGGTTTTAAGCAGGCTCTCACCAGTCGTGCACAACATTTATCCTTATCACACAACCCCGCGAACCACGTAGCGACCGAAGGTCGCTAGTTTAAAAATCAATTAAAATTAATATTATTTTGATTGCAGATGTTCTGTGGGTGACATCGATCGACGGTCGTCTTCTTCGTGTTGTGAATGGGAGAATCGAGGATTCCCTCTATCTGAGCGAGAAGTGCACGGGTACTTTCACACTCACAATATTATTTACCAATCTATCGTGGATCTAACTCTATCTTCGAACCATCGAGAGTAGATGTTGCACAGGACAGAGACCAATTCATAAATATATGGTACATATAATTCACCTCCTTCCATCTCAGTCTCTCCTTCCGAGTGTGGTCGTCCTCTTTCCATTGGTCGTCTCAATTCCTCTTCTCTTCTCGTCGTCGACGCGTATCGAGGAGTTCTCTCTGTTGATTTCCCCAACCGCAGTTCGTTTATTCCAATGACATTTCCAAATTTTTGAAATTACGAGGTATCTTTTGGAATAGCATCTCCTATTGATAAATGATATTTTTGAGAAGTCTCTACGCTCATTCCTTCCTCTTCTCCTATCGATCGACTAACAACTCTTCACTACATCCATGATGTGGGAGTGATTGACAGTGACAATCTCGTGCTCACTGAGAGATCCACCAAGTACTCCCCTCACTTCAGACCTTACGAGAGGATGGAACACCGACCTAATGGACGGTTTGTTAATTTAATTCTATTCAATACATTATCATTGGGAAGAATAAAGTGCACTGATCCAATGTTCGCTCCTTTTCGATTGTTCCACTACGAGATCTCTCGTAAGCGAATCACTCAACTGTTGGATGGCCTCTTCGAACCATCGGGAGTCGAAGTTGCACAGGACAGAGACCAATTCATTTTCGCTGAGACCGGCACTGGGGAAGTACTGAGGTGAAGGATCAACGAATGTATTCTATAATTTTTTTCATTTTCAAAACCTGCCAATGAGCCTACATATATGTAGGCCCCGTAAGCTCCGCCCACTTTGCCCGGACACTTTTCCCCTCGAAAGCGAGATTTAGAGAGCACAAGCGTCATTCGCAACCAAATCACTCGATCAAAAACGAATTCGGAAGCTCTTTTCATTCCCGTTCAAATGACTCCTGGCGGCTGGACAAAGTTAACTCTAAATAGGTCAGCATACGATAATTAAGTTGCGAAAACGCTGGAAAACGCTCGTTTGGCGCTCTCAGCGAACATACACATACGGCCAAGGCTTGACTGATAGCCTATCGATATTCAAGCACCTCTATCAAGAAAAATCGATAAAATATTGTTTCATTGATTTGTGCTTCAAAAGAAACCAGTCCGCGATACACTCGTTAGGCGGGGAGAGCGGAGTGCATTCTCTCTCTTCCCTCCTCTCTCTTTTGCACCTGTTTCTGCCCCGGCGCGTGTAGAGAGCAGATGCTCCGATGAAAGCGCGCGGAAGAGGACATCGTTCGCCTAACCTTTCTGGGGTGAGGCGCATCCGGGAAAGGGCGAAGCTCTTCCAAAATTTTGGCGATTTGACTGGAGAGGCGTCGGAATTGGCTCCGCCCCTTTCTTCCTCGTCTCGCTTTTCTGCCGCCCTCCGTTGACACCTTTTCATTTACTTTATGACCTCTAGTGCGATTCAGAGATGAGATATCGACAAACGGCCAAAAGTATGATCTTATTTGGATCCCTGTGGGCATTTTGAGCATAGTTAGGGTGGCATAGGTTCATTTCGGTTATACCCCTTGTGGTCCCTACATATCACGGATCTCCTGTAAAATCGTAGGAAAATGAGACGGCAATGCGACAGAAAAAAAATCATGGTCTCTGATTTCGATGTAAATGTCAAGACTGACCAAAGTGAGGGTGGGGAGAACGCCTATCCACTTCGTTTCTCAAAATTTGCATATTTTGACCTACCTCTTCAAAGGGCTGTATCTCAAAAAGTCCTTGACGTACAGTGCTCAATTCTTTTTCAAAAGACGCGTATTGACCTACTCTACAATCCTATCAACTTTATTTGCATACATACGTGGCATCTTGACCTCCATATGCCCTAAAAACTTATTTTTTGATGCCGCTCCGAAAATTTTTCCATTAACTGTAAGAATTTTATTACAGATTCGAATTCCCCATGGTCGAATTGAGGTACCCACGTCGTTTGTTTGTCATATTTCGGGCCTCCACATATCGCTACTCAGTAGGGAGAATCGGAACATAGTGCGATTTGTGAATGAAACATGTCTTGATGCGTATATATCCTTCAACGTATGCAAATTGGTAAACTTAGACCACTTTTGGATAGCTCTCGGACAGACCTATAACAATGACTAAGGGGTAAACAACGCTGAAGTTGACCGTTTTAGAGATACAGCGTAAAAAAGCCAATTCAACGGGTCGCACTGAGATTATCGAGTATCAAAAAAACGCACTATGTTCCGATTCTCCCCACTGAGTAGCGATATGTGGAGGCCCGAGATATGGCAAACAAACGACGTGGGTACCTCAATTCGACCATGGGGAATCCGAATCTGTAATAAAATTCTTACAGTTAATGGAAAAATTTTCGGAGCGGCATCAAAAAATAAGTTTTTAGGGCATATGGAGGTTAAGATGCTACGTATGTATGCAAATAAAGTTGATAGGATTGTAGAGTAGGTCAATACGCGTCTTTTGAAAAAAAATTGAGCACTGTACGTCAAGGACTTTTTGAGATACAGCCCTTTGAAGAGGTAGGTCAAAATATGCAAATTTTGAGAAACGAAGTGTATAGGCGTTCTCCCCACCCTCACTTTGGCCTGTCTTGACAATTACATCGAAATCAGAGACCATGATTTTTTTTCTGTCGCATTAGTTCCTGCATTCTTACAGGAGATCCGTGATATATGTATGTGTTTGGATATATCCAAACACAAAAAATAGATAATTGAGGGATGCTCGTTTTTAGTTACAACATGCGATCGAAGGGACTCACTCGATTCACAGAAGAAGTTCCTGGTCTTCCCTCCATGGTGAGACTCACCAAGCAAAGAGATGCACTGTGGGTGAGTGGAAAGAAGGAAGCAGAGGAGAAGGGAGAATTCAAGGTGTCCATGGAAGAGGTCCGATTGAATGAGAAGGGAGCACCCACTAGTCTCCCTGAGTATCTGCAGCAATGGCCATTCATAAGGAAGATACTGCTCTCCGTGAGATTGATCCCTTTGCTGATTTTTTCATTAACTTTTCCTAGATCTTTCCTTCCTCTATCTTCAAGTCAATCTACGAGTCCTTCGCTCCTCCCCATCTTCTTGCAGTCAAGTACAGTATGCAGGGTCAGTATATGCCCTCAATATGAATGAAAGGGTGTCAGTTGTGCAGGGAAGCCCTTGGTGTCTCTGCACGCTCCCCGAGGGATTCCCAATAACCAGAAAGTGAAGGGAATCGCACAGGTTTGACTCCCTCTCTTCCCTCTTCTCTCTCTTCTCTTCCAGGTCTCGGAGGGTCCCGAGGGAGTTTTCCTCTCCTTCTTCAAGGGAAATCACATCGCGAAGATCAACAAGAGATACGTGGATGTTCTCCAGGAAGGAATCGCCAATTCAGCGAGGAGAAGGGGATGAATACATTCATTTTCTTCTTTGACGAATTAGAAGACATTTAATGACCCATTTTTCCATGTTTGTCAACTCATGCATAGACTAAAAGGTATTGCAATTGTTGCATAACTTCTCCATTTGGATATTCCATTGACACGAAAATACAGAGAAGGGACTCACATCGATGGGTTTTTGTGTTGAGGGCGAGAAAGGAAGGAACAGACATGGCTAAGTCTGTCTTTCTCATCCTGATTGTAATGTTTCACTTATCTATTTTGTACACTCCAAAGAATAGTACTAGATACATTTATCCTCGTATTAGCGGATTTACACTTTCTAAAATTGTATGCGAACTGTATAGGGCGTGTGAGTGGGTTGGATGGAGAATGATCACGAGAGGTTCTGCTGAGCAGTCCGCATTAAGGAGAGGAAAGAATTGGAATGAAAGGAAGAACTATAAATTGACTGACAGAGAACTACAAGGCAGAGGTAATGCAACAATCAAGTACTATCAGCATAGGGTAACAAGTTAGAATGGGGACACCGAAACAGAGATGGAGGTCGGATGTGAAATGTGAAGTGAACAAACAATGGAAGGATGGGCTGGAAGGAATCCCGTTTAGTATAGTATTGAACATTTGAAAGGATTCAGCAGGACAAATATTACTCAAAGTCTGTAAAATATAGAATATTATACGAATGATTACGGTACGATCATTCAGACTACGAGATTGACTAGGAAACTACCAACAAGGAGAAACTGTAGAATAACAGTGGAGGGGGAGGGGATGGGGGATGAAGTGAGTAAAGAGAGGGGAGAGGTAGGCATACTCGTCACTTGAGCAAATCAATAAATGAGATGATAGAAATAGAAGGAAGGAGCGGGGGTGAGAAACCGGAAATGAGGAGATACTCTGATGTAATACAAAGGAAATCGGGAAAAGGGCGAATTTCGATTGGGGAAAGTAGTGAAGGGACTGCTACTTCCTATTGAAACAATGAGAATAATATCAAATAATGGAGTTGCACCGGAGGAAAAGATACAGATGGAAACCGAGCTTGTTAGTGAGATTATGAGAGATCGGCTAAAGAAGGTACTATTTAAGAGGAATACCCGAGTAGAGGAAGGATCACTATTGTACTAATCTCTCTTTGTAGACTCTAGATAAGGACCTCGATCATGCCGCGCAGTGAAGAGAATCCTACGATTGAACTGGAAGGGAGGACAACAATTACACGGGATCAATTGGAAAGAAGTAAGGGAATGAGAAAGGGATATGGGGTCAACGAGGGTTACTGTATCACAAGATGAGGTTGAGTACGGTATCGTGCAGTCTGGTGAGTGCCTGAATGTGAATGGGGAGACAACTCCGCCTCTCTTGAGTGATCGAATCGAGTGCAAGCCAAGAGAGGTCATTGTACTGCTCGAGGACGTGACTGAAAGGAAAGAGATAAGGGGGAGAACCAGCGAGGAATCAACCAATAGAGGACACTCGAGACACGAAGTATTTCCCGAAGCGTGATACTCTTCGACATCCCTTCCCCCACGGTATCCTTCCCCACTCACCGAAGTACTTCATCAGTCTTCTGACTGTCGAGTGCATGGCTGATCTCCTGCTCCTTCGCGTCTTTCTTCATTAGTTCGTCCGATCTGAAATCACAACCATTTTCATATTTTTTTCTGAGCCAAGCACACTAAAAACACACACAATATGTTCTAGTAGACGCATTAATGCATTATTTCCACCTTATGCCACATACTCAGTTGTAGGAATCAGGAATGTATCTAACCTCATGAGCTGTGCTTCGTTGATGTGGAGAGAGGTTCTTAGATGTACGGGTAATCTTCTCTTGAGAGAGGGACACGAGGACCAGAACCACTCGGGGAGATCTCCCCCTGGGGCAGTCGAGATCATCCATCCCGCTGCCAGAGGCTGATTCTGCACTCCCGACTCTGCAATGCATTAATAGAAAGGAGAAACTCGTTCTCATATCTGATGTCTACTCGACCTCCCTCCTCCCTTCTCTCCTACCGTATCCCTCTCCTCACCGAGTGCTCCATCGAAGAAGCTGTTCAAGTGTTGATTCCTGGCCGCAGCTCTCTCTCCTCCTTCTCCTCCATCTCCCGTCATGATGTCATTCATGATATCGTTCATGTTCATGTCATCTCCTCCGAATCCCTGCATCACATCCTCTCCGAAATCTCCGAATTCGTCTCCGTCATCGTCTGCTCCTCCCATGTCTGTCGATGCAGTCAACTGAAACGAGAGACGTCATCCATTGAGACGACGAGGAAGTGAGAGGATGAGTACCTGAATGGCGGGAGAGACGGGGAACACCATGATGTGAGTGATGGTGTTGTCTCCTGGAGTGTGCAGGGGACGGATCTTCTTCTGCGCCCCCCCTGAAGGATCTGAGGGAATCGAGTAGGACGGAAGCACCTGCAGAAACACCCTTATTTGCATTATTAGGATTTCTGACGTGCGCCAAGTGCCAGAGTCTAGAACAGACTCGCAAAATCCTTTGAAGTTCTTAGTGCTATTGGATGATCACGATAATGATTAATATAGTGAAAAGAATTGTATCAGCCATAGGTCCCACCTGTAGATGTGCCTCTGGTTCGGTGGATACGAGACAGGCGGAGAGGAGAGTGGGGGCGCCAGCGTTGGCATTGCAAGGAGTGCATCCATCCCTCACTCGAGAGCAGTACTTCTTCAGATTCGATCGAGAGAGCACATGGCACCATGCTGCAACCACACCATCGCATCGTCTACTTTAATTTTCAATATGCCGATTCGCTGTTCATGGTGAAAGGAAGCAGATAATGCTCCCTTCAGAAAGGTCTAAGTATGACCGTTGACTAGCATACCCTTGAACTCTCCATGTCCCATCTTTCCCAGTTTCCCGATGACCAATCGTAGTGGTTTGGACTCGTTGAGCATGGCTCCTTCGATGAACTTCCACAGCTTATCCAGTCCATCTCTCACTGACGATTTGTTGAGAGAACGGAAACTGCAAATAATGAACATTATCGCATGAAGTCATAACCTGAATCACTTATACAAAAGTTAAAAAAAGATAAATCATTTTTTCACTTGTAAATACTTCTACATGGCTCACAAAAAAGGATATTCCATTCATAAAATACAAGTTCATATATACTCTTCAATTCTATAAGCTCATCCGTCCCTTCCACTCACTTGGCTGCACTCTCTCCATTCTTCGGTTTGAGATTGAGTACTGCGCTCTCGTTCCTCGCTCCGAGATTGTCAGTGAGAGTGACGACGATGAAGTCAGTGGCCACCAGACAGTAAGAGATGTACAGAGACACCTCGTCACCCATCAATTGAGAGTACTGCAAGAGATAGAGAGTTGAGTAGGAAACGATACCTATCAAGTCAGGTGAGAAAAGGCTGTCCCATCTCAAATTGGGTGCATTAATTGTAACGACACAAACCTTGGCGTCGTTCTTGGCAATGATCGCAGGGGTTGCTGCCAGTTGGAATGGGACCGATTGACACTACAAATAATTGGGGATTCTCATCCATCTCACTGATCCCTTCCTCTCCTCTCTCTCTCACCCGATATATGGTCTTCCTCTTCCCGTCCTTCTTCTCAATCCAATCCAGAGTGGCGGAGGCTGGCCCGAACTTCGTCATGCTCTTAGGCAGACTGTTCTTCAGCCAGTCACAACTGCAAGTAACACTCTTCATATTTCGTATTACCTATTCTGTGGGTTGTGTTTTGTACCTGGGCATTGAAATTTTTTAACAATTTTCAAATTCTCTGTACAAACATATTTATGGAATGTCAGATTTGGAAACTTACTGCAGGAATCTGGGTTTTCTGTAGATCCCGAGTGAAACTTCCTTCAGGATATCCTCGATCTTCGGACGATCCGTAGGATAGACCTCGCCGTTGCCTGAACGTCCATCGGTTATGTTACCGTATGTGAATCGATAACTGACTGTTCATGTTGCCGATCTGCCAAGTGTTGAGGTTACTGGATCGATCGAGTCTGTCCATGTCAGCACCGCAGCCAACTGCCTCTTCCAGACGCTGAATAAGAAGATTGAGGAATGATTCAGCAATTTTCACAAAATTTGCAGATGTAGTGATCCAAATGACCATATTTATGGATGAATGGCCTACTCACTTGCATGGGCAGTAGTTCCAACTGGCAGATTCCCCTCTGCTTGGGTTTCAACTTGGCCATGACTGCATTGAATGCCTTGACGAGTGCGATGGTGGTCACTCTCGCTGCCTCTCCATCTCGTCCCTCCGATCCCCAACACGGCCACAGAGTCTGAAATCAGAGATGACATGTCAGCATACTCCAATCACTAATGTGCCAAATTATCGAAATACACCAAAAGTAATTAAGTCTCGTGATGCATTAGTGCCGGGTTTCCACTCACCAGATAGATGACGATAGTGTGAGGGAGAGCGGCTGGTTCTTCATCTGGCGGCTTCAGAAGTTTCATCTCTCCATCGATGCCATAAGGGGGATTCTGACCGAAGGGACGCTCAAAGGAACTCATTCCATATCGATCACTTATTTAATTCCAAGTTGAATGATTTTTTATTGAAAATAATTCAGAAAGTAGAAAAGGTTGGGAGGAAAACGAATAACGCGAAAAATAGGAAAATAATAATGTGAGCGAAAAGCAGAACCTACCTTGGCCTTCTTATTTCCCTTGGAAGAACTCCCCGACGGAATGCCTACAATTAACAATTTACGGAGTATTATCCACGGTCCCATTTCTATCACAGAGACGATTCTTGCAATTATTCGTTGACAAGTATATCTCTCTCTCACCCAATGCATCAGCGAGTGCCCCATGGGGAATTAGTTCGTGATGGCTCTCCTTCCTCCTCTCTTCCTCTTGTCTCCTCATCTCCTCTTCTCCTGCTGGTGGAGATCCTTCCTCCGAGTCTCTCTCGTGTCTGCAACAACAATCTCTTTCTGATAATTGTGAAACTCAACTTCTCAATTTATTAACGAATGAGCATTGAGAGGACTTTGTTTTGAATGAAGCTGGCTCACCTGGCGATCACAGAGGGGTTGTTGTTCTTCTGTCTCTGATTGGCCTTCCGATGCATCAATGCGTATCCCACGCACTCCCTCAACCCATCTCATATAGCAACCTCATTCTCGCACTAAATTCGATTGAAACCTCTCTCACCTGAATGTCTCTCTATCGTAGATTCGACTATTGATGAGATTCTCGCAGATGACGTCTTCCAGACACTGCACGTACGACTGCAATGGAAGGAATTATCAAATGAATGGGAAGACGACTGACGGTGAGTTTCTGGATGAATTCCTTGCCGCATCCCATCTCTTCTCCCAATTTCTCCACTTGACGAATAAACGAAGTGGAGGGAGATTGAGAAGACGAATCGACACCGTAGGGAGCATAGTGAGAACGAGTTGTACCTGCAAGGAGATGATCTATTTCCACTCAAAGAGAAATTATTGCCAGTTAAAAGAGAAACTAAAAGTTTCTCCTCACTGATGTAAATGGTTTCTACCAATTGGCGGGAGGGGGTTGCGGTAGTAGAAGGAGAGGGAGGTTGTGATATGGCACTGACCGGCTCTGACGATTCCTTCCCTCACGGGAGATCTCATCTTCGATTCATCCTTCGCTAGATATCCCACGTGTCGACCCAGTCGCAGATTCAACTCGTACATCCTAAGACACTCATTATTCATTTGGTCATCGTCATCATATCCCCTCTCTCTCACTCTAAACAAATGGTGCTCTATCGGATGCGAACTATCTAGTTCCATTCTATCATGAAATTCGTAATATCCCCCTGTACGACTCTTCTTTCTATCTTGCTCACTCACTTGCCCAGTCTCCTCATGTAGACGAGTGTCATATCGTGCACTCGATCATCATCAGGAACGACGGCCAGGTAGAGCACGTCCTGCAAAATAATATTTCCATTTTCTGCTAAATTTTTTAAAAGAAATTGGAACTTCGGAAAATAATTGTTTAAAGACTGAATGTGCCCATGCTAGACCAGGTTGTCGTCTCTGACCTTGGGTACATCGATGGGTCCGAGATTGAAGTGCTCCCAGTTCTTTATGACAGTGGGTGCTACTCTGATTGCCTCTTTCTCAGTCGACAATTCGATCAGAGGAATTGGCTCGGCCATGTGGGAATCCTCTTCCTGCAACAACAAAGCTAATGCATTACAAATGCACTTAGGATTCCATTTTTTCAACCTCTTTTAACGATTTGAACTTCCGTTATTAAAAGAGCATAATCAGCTGACCCCATTCCCGCTGCTTTTGACGTTCTTGGCAGCGAGTGATTTCCACGTGAGAGGCCCTTCGATCACCGAGGAAGAGGCAGACGAAGGCAGTTTACGAGCCTCCCTGAACGACCAATGTGATTGGATGAGGAGAGGGGTGGAAGGGCCTACCTGACTGCTCCCTCGATGAGTGGCTTCACGTCCTCAAGTAGGTTCTTGATCTCCATCTCAGTAGGATCGGCCACGTCACTCGCGATCTGAGAAGAAAGCAGTTAACGAGATCGTGAATCTTCTTCTTATTGATGGCATACATTTACTATTCTATACTTTCTCTAACATGTATAGATACTGTACCCACCTGCAGTCCCCATGGATGGAAATAGGGGGAATCTCCCACACTCGGAGAGGGATCTTTCCCACTGAGACGAGCAGTCTGCAGGGCGGAATTCCCCATGAGCAGCAGTTCCATTCTGTCCATCTGAGAGATCACGTACTCCACTCGAGGAGAACCGATCGACCCGATGGAGGGGATCTTCTGAAACAGAGATTCATTGTGAACACTCGTTGCATTCTCCGCATATTTCTCGCTCATAAAATGCATAACATTTGACGAGAAAGTATGTGTGTACTGACATCGCTCTTCTTCCTCCTTCCCTTCCTTCTCTCCTTCTCCACTCCGACACTCGAGATATTCTTGATGGCAGCTACGAATCTTCCCAGATCAGTAGTGAGAGCGATGCCCCTCAATGTCTCCACCAGGGCTCGATCCACTTTAGACGACGGATCGAACCTGCAACATAATCAATATACCAGAGGGAGACTGAAGGCAATAGAATGACAGGGTAGACATCAATTGGACTACTGACCAGATGTGTCCATAGTCGGAGGCTCCTTCATTGGGATTGGTTCCACTGTTCTCATCTCCAGTTGCCTCACTCGAATCTTCGAGGAAGAGACCGGCTCGCATCGATAAGAGACGATGACGAATCACACTGAAGGGAAGGGATTACTATCGGATGAAGAGGCTGATGAACGAAGATACTTATGAATAGGCATTCGATTCACTCTTCACCTGAATCCACAACTGCAGGTGGTATTGGAAGAGTCGGAGTGGAATCCAGTCCACATCCCTCCCCACATGTTCTGCATCTCCACTGATTCCTCCAGAACCTGCATTGGGGGATGAATGGAAGTATGAATGGAAGTTGTTGAACGGAAGCTGTGTGTCGTGCATTATTGCTAATCTCATGTTCCTCCACTTACATCGGGTGGTCTGATGTACACTCCCAATTCTCTGCTTCGTATGCTGGTAGTGCATGCACAGATGGGACAAGAGTCGAATACCCAGTCGAAATGAAGATTCAGAATCGTGTCCTCAACACAAAGATCTCATCAATTTGTAAAATCGGAATCAACAATATCCATTCACCGAAGTTCTTTCGTATTTCCTCACTACTCTCCCAGTCGCAATCATATTCATACCTGTAGCATAACAGCGACGACAATGGAGAGTCCCTCCGAGCCTCCCATCGGAGATCCGAATGAATCTACAATCCAACGGGTAACTTATTCCTTTGAAACGTTCGCACATGTCTCCCATAGGATGGTTCCAATTCGCTCACCTCCTTTCCTTCTCTCCCTCTCCAACATTCTCTCCGTCGTGTACAGATCCAATTCGTTCTTCAGCTGTAATTAATTCCATTCAATGACTACTCAACCTAATTCCTAATCCAAGGGATAGCCCCCATCATCATCCTCCTCCTCTTCTTCTTCTCTCACCTGCATATTCCCCTTGTAGAACAATCTCTTGGGGGCGATGGGGAGTGAGTTGACATAGGGGTCTCCCCCTCCTCTCCTCGTCGCAAGCATCGTTCTTTCCTCGTCGATCAGATAGGAACGGGCTGGAAGGAATACCATCAACCATTATGAAGAAAAAAATACGTTGTCTATGGATTACTTGGAACAGTTTTGAAATCACTGAGGAAGTTGTAAAAGCTTTTTCAATTAAAGCAAGTAGAAAGGATAATTGATTAATGAAAAAATACTTACTGTTCTTCTTGGAAGGAATGATTCCGACTGCTGTTCTCTGCTGGTTTCCACTCACTGAAGAGGTAGCAGGAGGGAAGGAAGAAGCAGAAGGAGCCACGGGGAAGGGAGGTTGACTGGCCATTCCCATTGGATGGGGAGCGCCTGCAAGAAGAATTGATTAATCTATGTCACTCCACGCAGAATTATTTTTTTAATAATAAAAATACAGTTCCTGTTTAAATAATGGAATTAAATTTTTGAAAAAGCGTGAAATAGATGTATTCTTCTCTCCACCCACTCACCAGCAATCATTGGCTGTCCATGCTGCATCTGCTGCATCCCCACTCCTCCCGGCTGCATCTGCCATTTCTCCATTTATTCACAATCTCTTCCTCCCTATCCCTTCCTCTCCCCATCCCATCCCTCTCCTCACCTGTCCTCCTCCTCCATACTGCCCCATCTGCACTCCTCCCATTCCACTCGCTGCATTCATCATCCCCATTGGACTTCCGTACTGTGGTGGGTACGACCCTTGAGGCATTCCCCCTCGCATCATCATCTGAAAATGTCTCTCCTTCCCCATCATCCAACTCCCCACATCTCCTCGCCCCTCCTCTTCAATCTCGCTACCTGATTCTGCATGGTTGCATATCCCATCTGCTGGTTCATTCCCTGTGTCTGCATAGGATGAACTCCTGTCATGGTGGTCGCAGCCCCCTGAGGGTATGGATATCCGGGAGGTCTCATCGGCACTGCTCCAGGGTGGTATCCAGGTTGGCCGGGTTGTCCACCGATGGCCATCTGCCCTCCCATCGGATATTGCTGTTGACCAGAGAAACCTGGCTGCTGCAATTACGTAATCCTCATTTTATACGATAAATTCAGCATACAACAACATTCTATCGAGTTACCAAGCATATTGAATGTATCACAGGAAGAACAAACCTGCATCATCTGTTGCTGCATGGGAGTTCCGTATTGAGAAGGGTAGATGGGTCTCATTCCTGGCTGACCGGGGAATCCTCCCATCTGCCCTCCCATGTATGCAGGATGTCCCTGCATCTGTGCGAGATGGGATTGGGGAGGGACCATCGAGGGGCCGGGCTGAGATTGGTGATACTGCATCTGATGACCACCCATAGAGGGATGAGACAGTGAAGGGGGCTGCTGCCACGGCTGCAAATATTTGGGTTGTAGACAATAATAATGATAATTCATTATTTGCTTAGCTAATTGAGGGTGCATCTTTCATTGGTAAATTCTGGGCACTAAAAGGTGTACTATAAAGTATCGTACCATTCCGTTGTTTGCATTGGATGCAGCGATGGAGGAGGAGAGATTCTTCCTGCTCGTGAAATTGTCGATCCCCGCCAGTGCATCCATGTGATGAGGGGGAATCTGAAGTCAATGATTCACTTCAAAGGTAAACAAGCTAAAACAGGTGATCGAGATTATTATATGAGAGGAATCGCGAGAGAATCGAGCACTCAGTGGCGGTGAATTCAAATTTGTCCTATCTGGCTGAAATTTTCGTGAGAAGTATTTTGGATGATGCTCTTTCAATCTGCGTCGTCAGAATTTTGATATCTGTCGTCATCTTCGAGATTCAGAAGTTCAAGCTTGGCACTATCACTTTTCGACATTCAAATTGCGCTCACTTAAATGATTATAAATCCGTTTAAAAATTATATAGAAGGTCGTTCTTTGTTTCGTAAGAAAGCTACCATCATGCTCTATAACTTTTATGTTGACGATGTCATTCGTTGTGCTCGTCCTGGTTCGGGGTGGTTGGGTTCACTAAAAATGGCTGTTCTCAAAAAATCGGAAAAACGTCTTGAGATCGGGTGCTTTTTTGATAGAACCTATGGTGAGCTATCTTGTGCCTAAAAAGCAGGCAAATCGAGATGGGAAAAAAAGTGGGCTCACTTTTTGTACGGTGACCCAGAAATCGGTCCCTGACAGCAATACTTCCAAAGCTCTAATTGGCCGCTATTGGGTGCAAATACATTCAAAAACATCAAAAACAACATTCTAAGTTGTTTCCCCAATAGCTGTACCACTTTCATCAGTCAAAATTACGGTAGGACCTCAAATTCAAAAATCGAGATTTTGATCCTCAACAACCTATAGGATGGGTGCTACTGCTCTAAATAGGTTCTAAGCCATGTAGGAACATCCCTTGAAACGTATCAAACAAAGTGGGCACGTATCAAGACGCTATTTCATCGGCTGGATTCAAGGAAATGCACAAAAGTGTAAATCGGCTCAAAATTGACATTCGGACCTGTCCCTAGGCTAGAATTTTAGAGAACAACGATCTAAACATTTTATCTGTTGAATGTGAGCTTCTATCTTTTCGTTTACGTGAGCTACAGAGCCTAGAAGTTGGCAGAAATGGGCGGTCGAGGCGCGAAAGGGAGTGCTAAATGGAGGGGGAGAGAGGGAGGTCAGGCGGCGAGAGCGCCAGACGGTTAGAGCACGCGCTCTCGGGGGATTCTAGCCCATTTCTTCCCAACTTCTAGGCTCTATATGCTTTCTTCAACGAACAGATATAAGCTCACTTTCAACAGATAAAATGTTTGGCTCGTTGTTCTCTACATTTCTAGCCCAGGTGCAGGTCCGAATCTCAATTTTTAACCGATTTACACTTTTGTGCATTTCCTTGAATCCAGCCGATGAAATAGCGTCTTTATACGTGCCCACTTTGCTTGATACGTTTCAAGGGATGTTCCTACATGGCTTTGAACCTATTTAGAGCAGTAGCACCCATCCCATAGGTTGTTGAGGATCAAAATCTCGGTTTTTGAATTTGAGGTCCTACCGTAATTTTGACTGATGAAAGTGGTACAGCTATTGGGGGAACAACTTAGAATGTTGTTTTTGATGTTTTTGAATGTATTTGCACCCAATAGCGGCCAATTAGAGCTTTGGAAGTATTGCTGTCAGGGACCGATTTCTGGGTCACCGTACAAAAAGTGAGCCCACTTTTTTTTCCCATCTCGATTTGCCTGCTTTTGGGCACAAGATAGCTCACCATAGGGTCAATCAAAAAAGCACCCGATCTCAAGACGTTTTTCCGATTTTTTGAGAACAGCCATTTTTAGTGAACCCAACCACCCCGAACCAGGACGAGCACAACGAATGACATCGTCAACATAAAAGTTATAGAGCATGATGGTAGCTTTCTTACGAAACAAAGAACGACCTTCTATCTAATTTTTAAACGGATTTATAATCATTTAAGTGAGCGCGATTTGAATGTCGAAAAGTGATAGTGCCAAGTTTGAACTTCTGAATCTCGAAGATGACGACAGATATCAAAATTCTGACGACGCAGTTTGAAAGAGCATCATCCAAAATACTTCTCACGAAAATTTCAGCCAGATTGGACAAATTTGAAATTCTCCGCCGCTAGCCGCCCTAAAATGCTCGATTCTCTCGCGATTCCTCTCATATTCAGTTTGGTTCTTCTCTCCTCCTCACCTGCTCTTTCCTCTCTCCATTCTTTTTGTTGTACACGGGCAATTCTCTCTTCTCAGGCACTCTTCTTCTTTCCAATAGTGAGCCAAATCGATGGGAGACTGGCTGAAAAGAAAGAGTTTACTATCACAAGCACATGTCATTACGGTTCCTCAATATGCTTAAATCTCTCACCACATCACTCTTGGGCGCATTATCGAAGAATCGTCTGCAGGAGAGATCGGACTGCAGACGAGACTGCAAATTCTCCCCTTCATTCATTGTCCCCATTCCAAATCCCAAATAGAATTATCTATTCGATAACTGTCTCAGGTTCATCATGGTAAGAGAGTGACTGGCATACAATTCGATGGTCTCCTCTGGCCTCCTCGTCCTTCAAATGGATCTCATCCATTATTCGCTCGTCGTCCGATGCGTGAGATGAACAACCCTGAGAATATTGAGAGATAGACCTCATGACTAATCCATACACATAATGTGTCACTGTGATGTATGTAATCGAAATGAATGAATAAATGAATGGCAACTCACATCGTCCATGTCGTCTCTCCTCGCTTGTGAGTGGGGGCCGCCCATCATCGCAGGAGAACACTCAAAGATATCATTCATCTATACTGCGAAAGGCCAAATAGAAGATGAGGAAGACTCACGATGTCTACTTGTAATAAACTGGGAGGGGTGGGGTAGATCTTGTTGAGTGCGTTATCTCCCACTGAATGAGGACCGCCCGGCAATCGATGGTACATCGAATTCTAAAAGTGGCCATAGCTTTACATATATTATTGTGAGTGTCTGTTGAATGACTACATTGATGTATAAGGTAAGACTAACAATGGAGTCTGCCCTCTCATTGCTGGCTGGAGGGGAGAGGACTGAGTCAGAATGGAGAGGCGCGAACGTATCCATCAACTCGCCCGATGAATCCTGACGATGAATAAGTAAGCACAAGTAGGAGGATAGATTGGGAAGAGGAACTGGCCTGTACTCAGCCCTCTCACTCCCTCCATCTCTCACCATGGCAGACTGCATCAACTCCTCGCTCATCTCCACATCCTCGACAGGCCAATTCTCAGCCCCTGAACTCGTCCCCTCTCCTGCATCTTCAACTGCCACTCCCTCTGCTGAGAGAGGCAGCAACACGTCGCTTGATCCCGTTGAGTTCTCAAATTAATTATTTAAGAATTACCATAGCATACTTGATCCTTGGAGACAGTCAGTTAGTGCCTACTGCAGTCTCGAATTCTCGTCGTGTTCTCACCAAATCCTCGCCCTTCTCCTTCTCATCGTCGGATTCATACTTGAATCCATCGGGATAACAGAGTTCCTTGATCTCCTGCAATTCAATTCACTCTTATTCCTTCTCTTCGTCAAATCAATGTCTGTCAATCTCCTCACCTCCATGATTCCCCACTCCTCATCGCATTCTCCCAGATTGGGAAACTCGAGACGATTGCTCGATGCATGATTGAAGAGAGATGGCTTAGAACGAACCACCTTCAACATTTCAAATTATTCCCATGTCCTAATTCTATTCTCACTCTATAACAATGGGAGTGATTACAAACCTTATCAGGTTTGAAGTGGAAGATGGGAGGTGCATTGACTCCTCCCACTTGCTCCATCTCGAAATCGGGGATGGAGTGGATTCGGAGTGGTTTGACTGGGATGGGAGTGATCTCCCGACGACGACTGCATTCATGGCCCTGCAATGCCATTAATGAGAATTCTTCTTACACTACAAACAAGGGACAGACTCCCCTACATCGTGAGTGTTCCTTACCTCTCCCAGGAACTCTTCGTCACTCGAGCACATCCTCACTTCGTCCAGCATCGAAACACCCAGGGACTGAAAATATTGGCATTCTAGGTAGAAGGAAAGGGCATGACAGGTCTCTCTGTCCCTCAGTTACCTTGTTCTTGGCCACGAGTTCTTCAGGTGCCCGATTGGGAAGTCGTTGATTTCGACGACGAGAGTGATACGGCCTGCAAGCGTTGCATCACCCAGAACATTTTTTTGGGTAGACTAATGTTTTCAGACCATTTAACTAGGGAAATGCTGTATGATCGAGTGAAATGATTCGAATTATGGGTCATTTAATGACGGGCTTTGAGGTGAGGGGGGGTCAAATCAAGGATAGCCTTACTTGAAGTGTATGTCGGCACTGGTGGCTGCAGAATTGACATCATAGTGAGTGCCGTACTCCCGCAGGATATCCGAGAAATTATGCCTACATTGAAAAGTGATTTAAGTCACTCTAGCCTACTTCGGCATGAAATCCGTGTAAAAGCAACAGATAAATGTTGAGGAGAGAAGGGAGTAACTCAGTATAACTCACGTGATTCCGAGGTCTTCCTTGATTGTTTCCACCATCTGCTCTATCTCCATTTTCTTGTCGATCGGAGAAAGAACTACAATGACCAATTGAGGATTCGCGAAAATTATTTAATAATAGAATTTCAGTTGAATATTTGCATTCTCGTAAACTGACCTCTGACTGGTGTGAAGGGAGATCTGGCCAATCTCTCCTCATCTCCACTCTCATCCTCTTTTCGTCGAAGTACTTCCGAGTTCTTTTGGAAGTGATACCTGCAGCGAATCCATCCCTTCTCCATACTTTTAACTATCCTACACTCCGTATTCGTATACCAATGAGAGATGGATGGAATGATAGTAAGGAATAAATAGTATGGATGGATAACTGACGATGATTGCTCTGCCTGCATGTTGATCTCTCTGGCGATCTTCTCTGCTTCCTCCTTATTTCCATTCCTCCATTCTCTCTCTTCCATCTCCTCTCCTCTTCCTCCCTTCTCCGTCTCCTCTTCTTCCGATGACGACGAACCCAAGCATCTGATAATTCTTCATTCACCAATCAAATCAAACGATCATACAAGATGGGGTCCATAAAACATTCTGAGTCTCTCACTTCAATTCCGTCTCCATCTTATTCAATGCTCTTCCATTCTTCCCTCTCCAGTTGTATCGACGAGACTTCCTGCAAATCTTTACTTTGATCATGCCCACTACTACGAAACCTTCCTGCCAACAATTATATGCCTTCTCCTAGTTTCAGATACTTTATCGAATAGACTCACATCATCTTCTTGAGTTCTCTGTTCAATTCTTCCTCGTCCTTCTTCTCCTCTTCCTCGTAATCACTATTCACTGAAGAGACTCTCACTCGACGACCCGTTCCTTCTGAGAGATAGAGAGATTAATTGAAATGATTGAATAAAAAATTACTTCCTCCTTTTTCGAACTTTTCAGACATCAAACTATTATGCCGTATAAATTAGATTACATTCTATACGTGAATTTTACGCAAAAAATTTAATGAGGATACTCACCTTCGCTATTCAGTTTCTTTTTCGTCCTTTCCTCGAAACTCAACTTCTCTTTCATATTCTTACTCCGGTCGCCAGGAAATCTCAAAATTCAAGTTTAGAAAAGTTTCACGTTAAAAATAATGTTTTCGAATAGTGATGGAAGTGAGAGTCAATTGAGGAAGGGATAGGGGATGCTCACCTTCTCTTGCACTGAATCACTGCCAAATCTGTCTCTGGAGGAGCATTCATCGAGAGCATCGAACTCTTCTTGAAGTTACCGTTATCGATCACCTGAAAATTATTTCCAATTATTCGAGCATTAATGACGTTTTCCACGATCTATCGAAAATGAAAGTCGAACTGACAGCTTGTGATATCCTCAGACTGGCTTCACTGCTCGTCAGATGAATGAACCGATTCATCGAACATTTTGCAACTGCAAATAACACTTCCACTTTGCTGTTTAGCAACCGGAACCTCTTCTTTCAACATCAATTAATGTTTTCATCAGTCCTATGGTGTTAAAGAAGGAGTGTCAGCAAAGTTGAAATTTTGACGTTGTCACAACCATGACCGACCTTTGTACAACCAGAAGAGATTCTGAAAATTTCAAATGCGTATCTCTATTTTGAACCGAGTTATCATTAGTTGGCAGAATGCCAAGGAGGGCTTGAAGGGAAGGGACGTGCGGGTATTCAAATATCTAGAAGATTTTTCAAAAACTGGTGGGATTCGAACCGGCAACATTCCGATTACACGGCTACTGCTTTACCACTGAGCTATGCGATTGACTTTTGCCTATCCTCTTAGCTCGCGCTATGATCGTTGGATGATTGTCTAGGTCATGGTTATGGCAGCGTCAAAAATTTAACTTTGCTGACACTCCTTCTTTAATCGTTCAGCAGTTTCCACTGTTCGAAAATCAAATTATTGACTAGAATTAACTTTCGTATCATTGCGTACCTTTCTCGGGGACAGATTTGATTGAGTCTGCAACGGGGAATCGATCCCTGACGAGTCTTCTCGTCTCTTCGAGAGTCACAAGCACGTACTGGGTCGGCCACCACATCCGAATTCCACCATCCACCTGGGCAGAGAACATCCTTCTCACTTTCACTGTCCTTCAGAATCTAATTCCGCTATCTTCTCTACTCTATCGAAACGAGAAAGTAGTTCTACCTCTATTCTGATCATCTTGGGCATTTTTGCTGTTCCCCATGCCTCGTCTTCACTCTCTTCTCCCTCAGTTTCTCCTCCATCTTCTCTCCTTCGTTTCCTCCTCTTCTTCACATCAATGTACATGTTCGCTTCCTTCCACTCTGTCAGTTGTTTCTCCACCTGAGAAAAAAACTTCCTCTTCCTCTTCATCTATAGCGAACCTTATTAAAATTGATTATAAGATTGATTTTGCAACACATTCGTCAAACGGATAAGTATTCTCTCGTAATTTTCCACATACCTCTTCCTCCTCCTTCGGAGTGACAGGGGTCACAGAGTATCGAAGCGAGATGTGACCCTGCACGATACATTTATGATCACACAACTGGTCTCGTCCAGAAAAGAGATATCGTTATTCTAATCAGGAAAATTTGATGATGGATAGATCAGTGTTATTCGTAAGATCCAACTATAGAAGAGTGAGCGCACATTGAGACTCCATGGGGCGAGTAGAACTTCAATCTTGTCTCCCTTGAATTTCCTGTTCCTCTCAATGTGGAATGGGGCGAGTTGCACGAGATTCGGTTGCAGTTGAGTCCTGCCAAGATCGATGAGTAGCATGATTACTTAGAAGTAGAATTATGGCTCGTGAACGTATTCTTAATTAACCAAGCTTGTTTCCGAATGAACAATTACCAGGGTAATAGTAAGAATAAAAAGTGTTTCACTCTAACTAACTTCATGGCCATGCACATGCTGTTGCCTCCAACGATGTTGAACGAGTGACTGTGAGCCAGAGCAAAACTGCAAACATACGGGGACATCTTTCCTTCACTGATAACAACCGAGTCATATGGATCTCTGTGAAAAACCTGCACCAATCTGATTGAATCTTCACGATTTCAGCAACAATTGTACATTAGAAAGTGTGAATAAGAGTGAAAGATACTCGTCAATGACGAAGGCAGCATTTGGGTCGAGGAACTTCTGTGGTCGGAAGAACCATCTTCCTATCTGGAGGTATCTCTTGCTCCGATAGTGCTTCTCCATCTGAGTGTTCCATGCCTTGTACAGCAGACACCGAACCTGCAAGGAAGAGAATATATCTGAATTGAGAAAACAATTGGGAGAGATAGAGATTGGGTATGGTTAAACATAAAGGGAGGTAATCAAAGAAAGGTACATCGTATGGGATGGCATTCGCAGTTCCTTCCTCTGCCTCGTCCTCGTCTGCAAGAATCGACCAGTAATAATTGAAATTCACTTGTATTTATATCTATCATAATTGTAAAATTGGAAATCTCACAAAGCCATATCCCATGTCTTGTAAGCAATGTGGGAAAAAAGTTAAAATAAGTGGGAGTAACAAACTTTTCTTGTTGTCGAGACCATTGCAGTGCCTCTCGATCTCCTCTGGCTCCGTTGATCCATACCTTAAGTGATGAAGATATTATACATTCTTGTTGTAAGTAAATCTTCTTGTTATCTCAAGAAATGCTCATAAAATGAAAAGAGGAATTGCTCACCAGAATACCCATAATTCCTTGGTGGCGACCCCATCAACTGCGGGGAGATTGGAGATCACTTGAGGGAGAACTTTCTTCGGTGATCGACGCCACACCGAAAGGATGCCGTCCTTCAACATTTACAGTTAAAAGTATCGAAGCATATTTTCGGGTCTACTAAGAAAACTGATTTACGAGATTTTTTTGGAAAAAAAGGAGTACAAGAAGACCTACGACAATGAAACTGTATTGAGAGAAAAAAAAACTGACGGTCTGCAGTTTGGAGTATGCGACGAGGATGGGTTCGGACTGGAGAAGAGTCCGGGGATTGGGATCGAGACTCCATTGAGGACACTCGTAACGACGCCATTGAAGACCATTCAACTCCGTCTGAAATGAATCAGCTGACACTATCTATGAAAAAACTACATTCGTCAATAGATACCAGGGAGGAGCAATAAGAGATCTTCTAGTCAAAGTTCTTCCGGATAATGTTGAAAATGCTTACGAGAGCGAATAAATTAGTGATGCAGTCATCGAGACTGCCACCGTTAGCCGTGCTCATTCCACGCACTCGATCTAAATTAATGTTGCTATGAAAAATTCCTTCAAAGTTGAAAGTAAAAGTGGGCCTGATGATACAATTATATATCATTCTTGCTTTTGATACTTCTCTTATTTTTAACTATCAGATAGGGAAAACTTATGTTTGGGAGATGGTCAACCATGTGAAAAGGGAACTGGTTTGGAGTACTATCTGATAACTCCTCATGCAAATTGGAAAGCAAATTACCTTAGGGAATCGGACGACGAGCATTAATGATTGATAACTGTTCCGAATCAATAGAGGTCGTCCCTGCGAAGAGATAAGAGCTAATTCGTAGAAGAACTTCGAAAGGTGAGACACAAAGGAGAGATGTCTACACTGATCATCAATTTGATCTGACACGCGATCGAGGAATTAGAGAGCGATTAGCGCATACAATCGATTCAATCCACTGACTGAGACAGACAATTCATGATCGTTTCACTTGTTCATTGACACCTTTTCATTGAGGAAATGCACAATATATGAATGGAGAGCCTGGGAAGTGTTAGAGAAGAGGGAAAGAGCATACTCCGTTGAGAGAGACTGAGAGAAAGCCAGAGACGCATACGCGTGCGGTTGCGGCTCCCCTACAGTAAACCTCGATCAATCACACAGTGGGGACGAGTTTCCAAGGGGTGCGAAGTTGGAGCGCACTTTGTATCTCGAAACATGTATATTTTTAAAATTGATATTTAAAAGGTCGGATTCGGCAAAAATTTCCATCGGAGCCATCATTCCGGACACTGAGCCAGGTTTTTGATTCAGGCTCAGACACTCCAAATACCTGGAGTCCCTAGGGCGTTATTTACGAAACTGATTTGAATGCCATGTCTAGTGCGCAGTGGCGAGTCAGGTGCAGGCACAGTGAAAAATTATAAAAAATCTTATTATCTCAGACTCAAAATTCCTCGTAAATTATGGAAGGATGTTCCAAAGTGCTCTGGACGCTATTCGCATTGAATTCCGAGCGATTTAAAAAAAATTTGAATATGTAGTACCTGCGCCTCATTGTTAAAGGTTTCACGACTAGATCTGAACAACAATAGGTCTGAGCGCTAACATTGATGAAGAAACCTTTCAGAACTGAAATTTCAATATGAACTTTTTGAAAATTGGAAAATTGGATTTCAGTAGCTGAATTATTTCATACTTAACTGTACTTTTTATTCTCATAACTTTGCTTGGCTCCCGGCCGCAAAAAAGATTTATATACCACAATGTAGGCCAACCCTAGATATTTCCATTTCACCAATCCGAAATAAAATGTCAATAGGACCTTTTTGAAAAATGTTTTCTAGTTGCAGATTTCCTTGACAATCATCGACATTTAAATTCCACAAATCGCAACTGAAATTTCAATCGGGTCTGGCAAGTAAACGAATTTCAGCAATAGAAATATAATTGTCGAATAGGGACAATCATCTGCAAATTAAAAAGCTTTAAACCGGGAAAAGGTTGCGCACGGAGCGATGTTTCCCAAGCACCGCGAATTTAAATCTATGAAGAAATCTTTTTAAAAAATCAGTTACCGAATTCTAGGGGATGCCGTTCTCCAATTTTTACAGCGAATAAAGAGTTATTCATGAGAAAAATATATTTAAAAAATAGGAAAAAAATATGTCAGCGAAAAAATTCTGTAGGCACTTGTATTTCGCCACATTCAGTTTAAATTAGCTAGAAATCGTTTCAGGGGGTGCCGCCCTCCAAATCTGAGTTGGAATACTCTACGTACAAGATTAGTTTATTCAACAAAAAATTAGCAAAATTTATGTCAGCGAAACATTGCAATACAAGCTTGAACTTTTAGAAGATGATGGACGCCGCAGCTAATATTTAAGCGATATTTATGTTTTCTTTCATTTTATACGATTGAATATCACCCGATTGAACATACTATGTATTCAAAAGGTATATTAATAATTTACTTAAATTTAGCACACAGAGATGCACGAAGCTACAGTATACCATTATCAATCGAGCTCAATGATTAGAAGCACATACGTCCCAGAATATAAAACATGATCAATTATTTACCAAATTTAACAGTTCTATGTAATGCAATAAAAGAAAACATGATATATTCAATGTGAAATTTCGAAATATTGTCCCGCTGAACTGACATGACCCAGCAAACCTCTGGAGAGCTTGCACTACACCACGATGGGCGGAGCTTAGAGAAATAGGCGCATACTCATTGAAAATGAAATATATTATAATTCTAGTGACGCTATTCTCTTTCCGCACCATCGATAACCCCGTCCCATATAATAAAAGAATTTTAGAAAAATTTTGAAATTTTGAGTGGATGACCCTAATTGTCGAAAAAGGCCCTAATAATCTTTCAGTTCTGATTGGTGACATGGTAATAGTTAGGATTGGACTGCAATGTGCAAGAGAAACATAGGGGTGAAGTTCCATATAAAGCTATTAGTACACGAAAAAATGATGATTTGAACCAAAACCGATTTTTAAAAATCGCTCGGAAATGGATGCCTAAAGTGCTCCACACTTCTCATCATCTTAACGTAATGCACATTGAATTTTGAGCCTAGCTTGTTCGGATGAGAAAAATGAATTTTAAAAAATTTCAATGTTCACTTAGAGATTTCATATTTGTCACAACTCTAAAAGCATCTGAAGTCAACAACTTTTGTAAAAATTAACAGAAAATATACTATATATAGCGCAAACAATTTCATATACGTGAATTAAGAAACATTGCTGACACCGGCCAGTGAGATTGAATGAATGGGATATTATAAGAACCACCACAGGGCATACTGTTATAGAATCCAATCTAATTCCATAAATTCTAAGAGGCGTATCGGTGATAACAGATCAGCGCACCCAGGGGGTATTTTCGACAATTGGTCAACACGCCACCACGCTAATTATCGTACATGTCAGCGAAATCAGAACGGCCACCGAGAGGCACCGAGAAATTTTCGATTTCTGGCCCTCTGCGAATACGCAATTTAAAAAGTCGTGGTTGTGCTCATATTTTTTATCATGGTCGATTTGCCGGAATCGACCCGGGCATGCTCGGTCAATTGTGGCTAGAAATCGATAAATCAAATACACAACATTTTGGTGCGATTACGGTATTTAGGAAAGCTCACCGAACTTGATGAGCTTTCCAAAATACCGTAATCGTACTATAATTGTTTGCTTTCGATTAATCGATTTCTAGCCATAATTGACCGGACATATCCGGGTCGATTCCTGGAAATCGACCATGATAAAAAATATGAACGCAACCACGACTTTTAAAATTGCGTATTCGCAGAGAGTCAGAAATCGAAAATTTCTCGGTTCCTCTCGGTGGCCGTTCTGATTTCGCTGACATGTACGATAGAAACAACCGTCGTCTGAAATATTACGAAGTCATTTTTTTAACTTGAAAATGTATTTTTTTTTGTTTTCCACTGCGTTGAAAAATTCAAAGTCATTAGAGATCGACATTTTAAATGACAATCGAGTATCTCTGATGAAATGGTTCTTTCTGTAAATACGATAATTTGAACACATTATACACAAAACCAATTACAAAATTGCCTTCTAAATTCAGGGAATTTCAGCGATCGTCTCGTGTCGTGATGATATAAAAAATAAAATATTGGTGCATTTTGTAAGGACGGTACTCTTTGTAAGATACATCCATCTATTCCATCTCGATCTTCACATCTCTCTCTTTTGAGATTTTCGTGGAAACTGTGAACAAAGGCGTGCATTTGGTTGATCGACTTACTCAGTCTCGATAGATTAGATTACTGAGGGAGGAAAGGGGAAGAAAGGGAAGAAGGGGAGGGTCTAGAAGTGCTCAAGTAGTTGAGTGACTCCCTTCTCCCAGATACTCAAAGACACTGGAGAAACGAGACTCTTGTTTCAAACACTTCCTTATATATTTAATCTTTTCTGGTTCTATGAATCTGATCAAATGGATAAAAAGTAAATAATACTCCGCTAATTATAATGTACTGATTGCTTTTTTCGAATATTGTACTGGCTGTTTAATTTTTTTGATGGGTTGACCTCCAATGGTCTCTATCCCCATGTCCTTTACTCTCCACCCCCCCCCCCCATCTCCTTTCTCTTCTAGGGGAACATCTCCATCAACCTTCGTCACTTTGCTCTTTCTCTGAAGACTCGACAACATCCTGTCGCACTTCTTCCCAACTAGGGGAGGAACGGGAAAACACTCTTGGCCTTTTCTCACCCTCCACTCTGTCTCCGAAGTGACTCTTTTTTTTTGTTTTTTGTCGTTCATTCAATCATTAATACCTTTCACTAAGTTAAATATTTCCTTCATCTTAATCGTGTATTTTAATCCTTAGATGAAGAAAGCATTCAACGTTAAAAACAAAACTGTAATCAATCAATCGCAGAATGATAAGTGAAGAGGAGCTTATTCACTCTTTCTCGTCCTTCCGTTCCATTCACTCATATTGATAACAACCTATTCGATTAGAACAACTTCTCCACATCTGAGCTTCGGCTTTCTCTATCGTAAACTTCATTATCAGATATTATTGCACTTATTTTTCCTCTCGGCACCTCGATGTTGTGACACTCACTGATGTTCGCCGATCTGCATACTCTTTTTCCCCTCCCTCCTGATTCTCTCTTCTAGTCAGTTGCTTTCCACCTGTCAGTTATGAGCTGAGCCTCTCTCTCTCTCCTCCCCCTCCCTCCCAAATCCCCTTCTCAGTCTTCTTCCTTCGAGAGAGTGTGTGACTGACGGAGATTTCCGTCTGATCCATCCTAATTTCTCTCTCCATTCATGTCTCTCATTGTGTGGACGTTTCTCCTTCTCTCTTCCATCAGACTACTCCATTCAAGTACTTCCTCATCCTCGTCTTCTCACTCCAATAATCAAGTCTGTTGCCAGGGGATTGATTATACTTGCTAATCTCCTTGTCTCCCTTCATTCAGTCCATATTCTCCACTGTTTCTTCTCCTTCCCTCGTTCCATTTCTCATTTTCTGTCATGTCCATTCGTCACTCCTCTTCTTCCTCTGCATTCATTCATTCTCGATATCTTTCCCTGTTCCATCCTCCTTCTTTCAGATGCATCGGTACTTCACTTGTCGATAGGATGAGAATTGTCTCTCTTCTTCTCTTCTTATCCATTCTCTCCACTATCATCTGCACTCAGGATCCTCCTAAGAAACGGAAGAACGAGAAGAAGAAGCCAAGTTGGTGAGTGATCTTTGGTCTCTGATACTCTTCCCTCTAATCCTTCGACCGTATTCCTTCTGTTTTCGTCCTTGGCCCGTCTTCTCTTCTCTCCTCACAATCATATTAGCCCGTCCACTGACTCTCTTTGTGTGAAGAAAACGACGTCGTCCGTCCCAGGAAGAAGACTGTGACAATGGGGAGAGAGAGAGAGAGAGAGAGACCCCAGTCTACCGGAAGATACAGGAAGAAGAGTAGAACTGACACGGGGTTACAGAGAAGGATATTGGCTGGGCGGCTATGCCTCCTCCCATTGTTCTTCCAAGATCCTTGATTGGTCTTCTTCATTCTCTTGGTTGGATTGCCTTCATTCATTCTCCTCTCTCCAAATTCTCCTTCGTGCTCGTTGCTCATTGACTAACTTCCCTTCTCTCATCAATTCAGAGAGTAGAAGTTAGAGGGGGAGGGGAGAAACACCTTCCCCCCTCAGGCAATTTGACTAAACGACGTGCATAACATGGAGAAAGGATAGAAGGGAAGGAAAATAGAGGGGACTGCTGAGTGGATTGGCAATTCACGCTAGAACGAAATGGGCACCGTCTGAGAACCCCTTCCCCTTCCCTCTCCTTGACTGCAGAGAAGTTCAATGGGCTGACTCGAAAGAGAAAGAAATCACGTAGAGGGAGAGGAACTATATTAGATTGAGGTTTACCAAGAAAGAGAAGGAAGGAGAAGAGAGGGTGCAATTGAATGGGAAGTCGGCAACGGGAAGAAATGACGTTAGAGAGGAAATCTTCCAAACTTCTACAACATTATTTTTTTGCAGTAAGCGCACAAAATTCGACCGAAAGACGACTAATTACCAAGCATGGAGAGAACAGGTCAGACCAGGCAACGAATAGGAGATACTTCTATAGAATAACAGTTAGAGAAGGATAGGACGCTAACAACTATGCTTATTCGTTTTATTTTCAGTGAAGAGTGTGAAGATCAGTGATTCTCAGAGCTCGAATCTCAAATTGAGTGTACATTCAGATGACAGTGTGCGATTTGCTGCAAGACTACGATTCATCAGTGCGACCCAGTGGGAAAACACCCATGAACGACCAGAGTAAGGAGTCATTCGATCCATTAGGACACTCTTCCATTTTCATTGACCAGATAATTGATAGATCCGATCCCTGCAGTCCAAGTGTTCTACTTTGCAGAAGGGCCCGTGGCGGTGACTGTCTCACTCAACATCCGATCGATCTCTGCCGTTTCCGAGAAGAACATGGTTTGTTGTGACACTAGTCGTCGTTCATAAATCTCCTTCTCTAGGAATTCGTGGCTCAGTTCCAATTGCGACAGGAGTGGTACGATGATCGATTGAGATACATGGACTACGTGAGAATGATGAGATAACCATTCCCTCATCTTCTTCTCGTTCAGAACAACGGGATTCTCTCCGCGGCTTCTCGCAATTTCGAGTTCATTACAGTAGCAAGAGATCAGGTTTCCCTTTTCGATCTTCCAATCCTATTCTTCCCTTTAGCGTCTCTGGATTCCTGATACATTCTTCCAGAATGAGAAGAATGGATGGTATCACATGCTGGATCAGGTTCACTTTATTCTCCCCATTACGCTAATCGTTCGAGTGCAGGAGAACAAGTTCATCAAGATTCGATCGGATGGATTGATAGTGTACGATCGTCGATTGACTCTTCATCTCTCTTGCCCCATGATCCTCTTGACCTACCCCATGGACGTGCAGAGATGCTTCATCGATTTCGCCTCCTGTCAGTCATCTTTCCCATGTTTGCCATCAGTAATTTGATGATTCACACGTTGATCTGTTTTGTGAAAGACACTATTTCTAATGTTCCCCTCCATTCTTCTCATCGTTCTTATTCAGATGCATACACTACGAACGACATCAAGTACGAGTGGCGTAACACAGATCCGATCATTCTGGATGAGAAGGCCAACGGAGCTCTCCCCAACTTCGATATCACTAAGATATCGAATGCAACCTGTCACTCTGTCACTGCTACTGGTGAGCAAAGCAACTGCAACATTTCTTCATCTTTGACAGATTTTTTTGCATAATAGGTTTCACAAAATCAAACAATCGATGTGAGACGAAAAGGTAGCTCTACGTTTCTTGTGTAGGTGAGTACGCGTGTCTGCGGGTGGAACTTCGTCTCACTCGTGTTTTCTCCTTCTTCCTCCTTCAGTTGTACATCCCCTCTTCCATGCTGGTGAGTATTATACCATTCCATATATCAATTGTCTAGTTTTCAAATCTATTTTAAATATACACATCATATTTCTGAATGCGTAATCCCTCTTCATTTAGGTGGGCGTAGCCTGGGTATCGTACTGGATCGATTGGAAGAGTACTGCCGCGAGAGTTCCCTTGGCCATCGTCACTCTCCTCACCATGATCACTACCAGCCATGGTCTGCCATTCCTTCCTTCCATGAATCCGAATCAGTTCATATCATTCCACATGCTCATTCAGCCATAAACTCCAATCTCCCTCCTGTTTCCTACGCCAAATCCATCGATATCTGGGTGGGAGCTTGCGTCGGTCAGTTCACTAAATCGATTGCAAACCTGAATTAAAATGTTGGCAGTGTTCATCTTTTTCTCACTCATCGAATACGCAGTTGTCAACTACTTGGGAATCATGGACGAACATCGGTTAGTGAAGATACGGTGGCTACAGTATTCTTCCTCTCGGGACCATTGATCCATCGATTGCTTTTCCTTGCAGTGAAATGAGAAAGGCAGCGTGCAATCGATCCCGTCTCTCGAATGTGATCGAGAGTGACATCTACATGCAGAGAGCAGGCCAGGCAATGACCTCCCCTGCCTCCCTCTCTGCATTCTCTTCCGTGGAGAAGAAGGTGACTACTCGACCATTATGGACAACTCATTTCTCGTATTCCTCGACCCATCCCTCGGTTGAAAGAAAGGGTTGGAAATGGGAGAAAAAAAAGAAGATCAGACTATCCGACAATGAATAACTCGAATAATAAATGAGAAGAAGACGACGCATAATGTGTATTTAGCGTCTTCTTCGTCGTAAGCGAAAGAAGTCCTTCGAATTGCGGGAGGAGGAGGAGGGAGGAGGAATGCAACTGATGAATGTATTCACGAACAACAATGGATCGTCTCCTCCCCTTGGAGTGCAGACTGAATGGACATTCGAGGTGCCTTCCTTCCCCTTCTCAGTCGAATGAATCCCCAGGACACGACTGATCTGGTGTACGTGGGACAGAGGAAGAGAGTGGAACTCGTCCGATGGTGCAGTGTTCTCTCCTCCAGAGGAAGGGCTGAGAGGATTGACATCATCGCACGGTAAGGATTTACGAGCAGATAAATCAACTGAGACTCACAAACAGTTGTACTCATTCTTCTCGAAGAGAGTCAAACAAGTGAGGTTTGCAGTATAATCTTCCCGATCGCCTTCATTCTCTTCAACATCGCCTACTGGTCGGTGTATTTGGATGAGAAGGCGAAGAGAGAAGCAGGAATATTCGAAGACTCGTGAGAAGGACACTGTTCATTCGGTTTTTATATTGCTAACACTTGTTTTGTAAGATATCACGGGTTTAATTTGTGCCTTGTTCAATATTTCCGGGTATTCCTTCGAGAATTGATCAATAAATAATGTTCCTTAATGCTGGTTTGTTCTATTCACAATTTTCTTTGATTTCATCCCCTCTGAGTTTTCTTTCTACTTCTCGTGTTGGATGCATCTCAGCTCAATAATCGACATTCTTCTCAATCCGAAATAAGGATACCGTACGCAATTACGCAAGGAGCAAATCAAAGTATATTCAATTTAATTTATTTCTTCACTCGTTCTAATCGAAAACAAGATCTCATTATCACATACTATCGCGTTCTCAATTTGCATAATCTTCTCTTATTCAATCGATCCCCTCCTCCCCTCCTCTTCCTCCTCCTCTTCTCCATTCACTCGCTTCCTTTTCTCCCACAGCGAGCGGCCCTTTTCTCTTCCCTCTACTGACTCCTACTCGACTGACTATGGTGAGTGGCCTATCGTACCCGTCATATCGTACATGTTAGCAAAATCGGAACGGCCACCGAGCCGCACCGGGTAAATTTCACTTTTCGGAGTAATTGCGAATAAGTAAATTTGGAAGCTGTGATTGTGCTCATAATTTTTATCATGATCGATTTGCCGGAATCGGCCCGGACATGTTCGGTTAAATATGGAAAGCATGAATATCTTCCTCGAGTGGACTCGTATCTCTTCATTTTCTTCCTCGGGTACGGGGAATGGATAAGTGATGGAGGGAAGAATTCATTGCAGACTATTCCTTCGATCTCTCGTTCGATGATATGGAGGGAGAATGGAGGAGAGAGGGAGACTATGAAGGGGAAGAAGGAGGCTTCAGCCCTTGCAATTGTAAAGGATGCCAACCCTACATCTACAGTAGTGAGGAAGAAGACAGTGGAGTCGAGGAGGAGGAGGCAGAGGGTAGGAGGAGTACGATAGACACTATGTACAGTAATATCCCAGGCTGCTTCGGATCTGAGACGAGTCTGCCGACAACTTGGAGAACGGAGGACGGGATTGTGACGGGTACAGTACCCCTCCCTACCGTACCACTTATTGTACCGTATGTTTGTAGTGACTCCTCTGTCCTCTGAGTGTCCTGGTCCCTTCGCTGCAATTCTCTCTCGTCTCCTTTCTCCGAGTCATTCTCCTCTCCACAGCAACAGACGTCTCATCCCTGCTACAGTACCCCCTGTGATGGTGAGTGACCTACCGTACTCCCCTCTCTTCTCCCTGATTGCAGGGTCCTCCCACTCTATCATCTGAGTCTTGCTGCACTTCTTCCTCCTCCATCGAATCTCTCCCCGTCTTTCCTCCTTCCTCCCTCTCTCACTTCAACTCTACTGCATACGTGCTTCTCAACAGCAGATTGGAAAGTACGGTAGATAAGGAATACGGTACATCCTATCGATCCTATCGATTGTAGATTCAGACGAGAAGGAGAGACTACTCGACGAGTCGACTACCGCATCCTCGACTACCGTATCCTCGATTACTTCTGACTGGGAGGGACAATCTGAGTGTGAGGCAAGCAAGGTACAGTGTCCAATCAATACTCTAACAGTACCTTCGCTCTTCAGGCAATGGTAATTCGACTGCTGAAGGAGTGCGATGAAATGGAGAAGAAAATCGAAGAGATGAAGAAGAAACTGATGAAGATGATGGGAGAAGAATGAGAAGGGGAAATTGTTGATGCGATAAACCGATACTAACGAATCAATGTTGAGAAGCTTATTGATCTTGATTACTGCTGAGTGGATGTTGTTGAGAATTTAGTGGAATTCGATCGTTTCTGCATAGCTACAGATGGAAGGGGCGACATAATGAAATAGTTGGATTTATACATATTTTCTGTTTGGAAATTGGGAAATGAGATAGGGGCATCTTTCCAAAAGTAATATTTTAATAAAACAACTAAATTATAAAATTGGAAGATAGACTTGAGCAGAATTGAATCTGCTGTGAATGTTCGCTGATGCGAGTGTTGCTGATTTTGCAAGTCTTCCTTAATTGTAATTATGAAAGTGGAGATGTGATCAGTTGTATAGGTTTTTCCTCATCCTTCCTGCTCCTCAACTCAGATGGCTGACCATTCCATGCAATAATTCCTTCCTCCTTTCATCCGAGTACGATTGTTGTGGTCACTTCTCCCTTATTCAGTCTCCCTTTGGAGTCTGAGAGGGTGTGGAATGGCCCGATCTCCCTCTGGGGGTCACTCAGCCGTGCCCATTCCTTCCTCCCCCTCAATGAGCACTTTCCTTCCTACTTACCCCCATTACTTCAGCCCATTTTTGTTCGAATTATATATACAAGATAGGAATGAGTCGACTTCTTTAGAATCATTCCTCGTCTTCCGTGTCTCATCATAATTTCTCCTCTCTCCCAATCCATTCCTCTCTTCTCATTTCCTGTCCACCTTCCTCTACTCTCTTCTCCTCACTCCTTCCTTCATCCCTCACTTCCCTCATAATCTGCATGGCTTCATTATCTCCTCTTCATCTCTTCCTCTCTCCATTCCTCTTCTCTCTCTCCTTCTTCTCTTCCCTTCTCCTCTTCCTTTCAGATGATCTCTCGAGTTCCTCGTGAGTGTCGTCAGCACAATCAGATTCCCCATCGGAAGCCTATCGATGTGAGTCCTTCTCCCCTTCCTTCCCTTGCATGCAACCATCCCATGATGAGGTTATTTTTTTAAGTTTCCAAATGAAAAAATAGAAAGTAAATTCTTTCTTACACGGGGGGATCGATATGCGAATGGAGATGCCTTCAGAAGGATCTCTTCCTCTCTTAGATTCTCTTCCCATCTGGTGACTTCCCCCGAGTGTCCACTCTCATTCCTCGAGATATCGTGAAGCAGAACATCAGAGAGAGCAGATTACTCCAGCCAAAGAGAGACGTCGTCAGGGAGGTGAGTATTCCCCCGTCTGAAAGGCAGTCATCCACATTCTCATGCATATTAACCCCCGCTCTCTATCAACTGGATTGATGTGAGAATGTCCCTCCCTTGTAGGTTCCTCCCTTCTCTACTCAGACCCTTCAGAGGAACACTCGCGCAGTCTCCCTCCCCTCAATGAGACAATCGAAGACTGCTGAACACAAGGTCCGTCCCTCTGAGCATCCCTTCTTGCCTCACCCCTCCTCCTTCCCTTCACTATTCGTGTCCCTTGCAATAAATCGTCGTCTCTCTCATCATGCGCCAACAAACTCAGAGACACGAGGAGTCACGGGAATTCAAGGAGAATCGACTGATTTATGCTCCTTTTGTCTCTCTCTCTTCACTCGAGATCATGGCAACTGATAGAGGATCTTTTCTCATTGCAGCAAGGGGAGGAATGGGGGCGATTCCGAGTATTGTACGAGAGGAATGAACTGCCTGTTAGAATCGTCCACGGAGTCCCTGGGGAAAAGGCAAAAGCACTACGGTCAGTCTAACCAAGAACTATCTCAATTTATCATCAAATATATTCATAATTTTCAAAATGATTTTCCCATATAATTTATTTTGGTATCTTGATGCATAAATGAGTGGTTGAAATGGTGGTATTCAGATGGTTGGTCGACAGTCGATCCCTCAAGCCAGAACACATCGCTGCTCTCATTCCGATGTTCGCCTCTGGAATTCCACTCGTTGACCAAGTGAGCATCCATTCATTCAGAACGAACTATTGAAAATTCACATAGATTATCATAGAAAAATCCAGATGCGCAAGAAAATGAATTGTTGTAGATACTTTAACTATGTAATTTGTGCATTCTCTTTCTCATCTTGTCGTGGGGACAATAAAGAAGCGATCTCGAACTCCCGCGAGAAAAAAGTAGCTGTAAATGCGTAAGATGCTCGATCACGAGCGATCGGCGACCTGAAACGATGAAACGGTGATTTGGCAACACTTTCTTTTCGTCCCGAAATAGGGCGCAGTAAAGGGATGATCACGCATGATCAACCAGGGAGATTGCCAGAGTTGCACTTCCCTCTTCCAGATTAGAGAAGGTTCAGCGATGGCATTGAAAGCATATTGAAACTAGCAAAAAATCCACGCCGAGAACTCCTTGCAAAAACATTCATCCTAATCGGGTTACGGTAGCAGTACGATACGATATCGATTGCAGCCGTATCGATTCATCGCCGAGAGAGGTCTCAACGACCTTCTCGATCTCGATTTCCATCCTGCTATTCTCATTCACTGCATGCCACAATTGGTGAGTTCATCCATGTTGAATTATAGAGTCCTATTGTGTCCCACCGTGAACATGCGTCACCCCGAGTAACCCCGAGTTACTCGGGGTGACACTTGTTCAGGGTGGGACACAACAGGACTCTATAACACTTCAATTTCTCTTTACTTGTCGATCAAATAACGTTACAATAACGAATTTAGATTTCAAAATAAGGCTGAAAGTGGTGTGTTGAGGTGCGAGGATGTCGTGCTGCCCTCTACTCCTTCGATATCGATAAGAAGAAGGAAGTGCTCTCTCTGATCACTCGAATCACTCGGAGAGACCTCTGCGGACCCGCCCTCGTGCCATTCTATCGACAACTACTCCCTCCACTGAGTAAGAGGAGGAAGAACAGATTGTGAACGACCAAAGAGAAAGAATCAATTCCTTTTATCCTCACAATTCTCAAAACATTCGTAATGTGTTCATAATATTCATTCGTATCCCTTCCTGGATAGTTTTACTTCTTGAGGGTCAACATCACACGGAGGTCTCCGGATGGACGTGAGATACGCACCAGGTCGACCATTGGATGAGATGATCGAGTTGACTCTGAATGAATTGGAGAGGACGGGAGGACCAAATGCATTCATCAACATCAAATATATCATCCCTACCTACACTTCGGTCACCGATTCAATATGAAGGAATCTTCTCGTGCTTTCAGCAGTTCGCAGTTCAACTGATAAAGATTTCATTGCGAGGCCTTTTCGATGTTCTTGCACATTTCAATCAGTGAACCCCTTTTCTCCTCTGTGCATCGAAGTGTGAGATGGAGAGACTTCTTTTCACTCGGGTCAATTCGCAACTTGAGCAATCGAAATGCTAGAGATGAAATCGATGCCATTTCGAGAAACAACGAGAATAGAAAACAAAAAGAGAACAAGAAGCGATAGGTGATGGGCAGAGAGATAGGGAAAGAGAAGAGGACTGGTTACTCAAATGAGCAGTCTACTTGATCAATATTGCGTTGAATAGGAGTCTCTTCCGATGCAAGGAGGTTCTCTTCTTCTCTCCTCTTCTACACGGTTCATAACCTCTAGCGGGATAAAAAGCGGTTTCACCCATCGAGTGACAAGTGTTCATTGTGAGTCCAGTAAGCTCTCTCCTCTCTTCCCCCACTCTCTGATCCTCTCTGCCTTCGAATGAGGGTGGAGGAGGGATTGTGTCTCCCTCTGATCCCTCTGCCCAGTCAACCGATGGGAAAGGTCGGGGCTTGATAATGAAGGAATCTCAGCAAACAGCGGGCTGATTCGAGGGTGTGAAAGGGAACGAAAGAAGACACGAACAAAGGTCAGAGGCCGGTCCTCATTACCGTATCCCATCGTCCCTCATATCTTCCCATCATTACCGTATCCCCTCATCCGAGAAAGCCTTCGTCCTTCTTCTCTCCCCTTTGGAGGAGTCTTTTTACGGTCGACGATACGATTCGAGAATGAAGGAATAGCAACAATTTGAGTGACAGCCAGGAGTTGTCCGGTAATTTAGTTATTTTCGTCATTTCGTTGACTCTTCGTCATAGTGTGGCTGCCCCTTTACTCCTTTCCACTCATTCACTCTCGAAATTCCGAATAGAAGATGCTGTAAATGAGCCGAGAATAATACACATTCTTGAGAAAAGATACGGATTTACGACCGTTGTTCGCATGCTATTTACAGCTGCCACTACGGAATTTGAGAAACATGAATAAAAGTGTCGTCAATAAGGTGGGCATGGAAGGAGGGAGGAGGGTTGGTAATGAGGAGAGACTCATCTCTCACTGGCAACCATCACTTTCCCACGAGGGGAAAAACAGTGGTGATTGGCACTTCTTGGTCTTCCTTGCTTTGATCTCCCTTTCACCTTGTATGGCAGAAGGTAGTTCACACTTTTTCTCGAATCTGGCTGTTTCAATTCGCTTGTTTGCATCTTCTTCTTCTTCTTTCCTTCTGACCTTGATGATCCGCCTCTTCCTTCCTCCTATCAGATAAGGCGTAACGAACCCTGAATAAAAGCCCGCTTCACCTTCCAACTTTCCCTTACTCCTCCTCACAATCTTCAGATCGAGCAGACACCGAGTCCTCCTCTACTTAGTTTCTCCTTCCGCCCAAATGTCATCATGAGTACGTAAAAACTGGCAGCCCCCAGTAGTCACTTTTGTCTGCTCCCTGATCGGTACTCTTGTAATCTTTCCACCACTTTCTCTCTTCTCCAACCACCTCCTCCCCTCCTTCTCCACCTCCCCTCTTCCCTCCTCCCCTCCTCCTTCCTCCCCTCATCTCACCTCCTCATCGGTTGATCCTCTGCCCTTGAGGAGGTCTCTTCGCTCTCTTCCTTCTTGAGGCTTTTCATTCATTCGAACATCCTTAATCCTCTTCCGAGGACGTTCTTCTTCTCTCTTTGCTTCCATACTCACTTTTTCATGACTCACACTGATCTTCCTCTTGTAATCTTCTCTTCTTTTCCATTCGTCACTTCCAATTTAGTTTCTCGGCCCTCGTTTCAGTCTCCAAAAAGTAGCCACTCGATTGAATCATCTTCACAGTAAAAGTGGAAGAGGCGAATTCGTCGCCCGATTTTTAGTATCTCTGAGTGAGTCACTCGTGCAAAACAGCCAATCCACCTTCGCATTCCTTCCTTAGACACTCGAAATGAAGAGAGGGCAGAGGGTGTCCGTCCCTCGTAGTACTCCTCGTGCACGATATGCATATGATCCGTTCCCTTCCTCTTCCTTATCCCATTCGTCTTTGTATATGCCCCACTAAACTCTGACTTTCCTCCTCATCACCTTTTCCTTCATCCTCCTTCTTCTTCTTACCTCAAGTACTCAACAGGAAGAGATGGATGAGTAGAGGAGTATGGTGGTGATAGATACCCAATCCACTGGATAAACATCCTCCCATACCACAAACCGCTTCTCCATCTCAATACTATGGTTTCATGGTCTGTCCAAGTGCTTCCTAATTGCACTACTTCTGCCTAGTGACGGTCCCATCTCATTCCCCCCACCGGAAGCCCCCTTCGACCCCTTCGTTCCCATTCTTCTCCCTCGGTACCAAACTGTCACGCTCTGGATACCTTGTCCACCCGTTCCCTCCCTCTCTAATCAGAATCACTCTTCTTTTTGGGTGGTTCTTCTTCTCGGGTCGTGGGGGGGGGGGGGGGGGGGCGGAGTCTGGCTAGGGTAGCTCGCTCATCTCAGGTGTGCTTGTGAGGTGGGAGGAGGGACCATTCCCCCCTCCCCTCCCCTTTTGCCCCTTCACCTCCGACCTCTCTCTTCTGTCGTTGTCGTGATTCAGTCGTCGATCGCTTCTTCTCGTGTTACCGTATTCTCGTTTACCCTACAGTATCCTTGCAGTCCACACGACTCGTGAGTCTTCTCCTCTCATGAGAGGGATGATTCTGAGGTTCCTTCTCTTCGTGGGGGCTTCCGTCCCTTCTCTCGCCTTCCCCACAATCGAACCTCATCTCCCTCAGACAATCAGTGAGTTCCTTCCACTCCTTTCGCGCGGGTTCTCATCGCCTTGAACGCTGTTTTATCAAGCGAAGTGACTTTACTCGAGTAGTCTCTGTCTATCTCTCTTCCTTCTCTTCCTTCTCTTCTCTCTCTTTCCATTTCCTCTCCTCATTCTCGACCAGTACAGATCTGGTTACCATCTATATCAACTCCTTATCATTTCATGCCCTCAGGGGTTTTCCCTCACTCTTGAACAATAGATCCAAGCAAGAATGATATTCTTTGATTAGAGGGGTTACCATCCATCGGATCTCCTTCCCACTCGCTTTTATGAGTGACCTTCCCAAGAAATGCGGAGCTTGTAGTAGGTATCTCTCTTTCTCTCTGCATGGCTACTATCGTGTGAATTGGGCACAACACTTGAAGCAACAGTGAATAGAGAGATAGGAGGAAGGAGTAGACTGGAGTAGATCATCAGTCCTCCCCTCCAATCAACGAAAGTTCGATTGATCAATAGAAGACAACTTTCTCTTCTCTTTCTCATATGGGGGCACTGCTCGTTTATTGTTCCACACTCAAAGTGAATGGCAAGGAAACAAATGATTGCGCAAAGGAGAGATCATGGATTTTATGATCGACCTGTCGGGAATTGAACAATCATTGGGTTCATGGCTTTCCTTGTAACTTCCTCTCTGAACTTGGCTGAAACATGCCCCGAGAAGGGCGAATTACGCAAGTGAGAAGTGTCTCCCTCTCCACAATAGACTCCGTTGCACTCTCTCTATAATAACCCTTCGGTAGTGTCATCCATCCACCCTTCTAAGGTCAAGATTCTCTTCCGTCCACACTTGTACAACACTGACCACCACGAGGATAATAGTGATGCCCTTTGGTCTCGTCCTTCCTTTGTAAACGATCAGATGTCCAATTCCGTTCTACTCTACACTTTCTTCCCCTCGAATTACCTCCTAATCGACATGCTGAATGAATCAAAAAAGGGGACGAACGCCGCTAGATTTTGATTTTGCTAACGCCGTCCAAGCCTTGAACTATCTCCGTTCGAACGAATTCCGAGCTGATTCACCAGCTTTGACCTACTTTGGATGCAAATAGAGTAAAGTAAGAGGAGTGGAAGAAGAATGAGAGTGATAGGAACACACCATTCTAAGATCTCTGAGAGAAAACATCTCAGGTATTCGCTCGTTTATCCGGATTTTATTGGAACACTCCCGATGTCTCGTGGGGGGGGGAGGAGGGAGGGGGAGGGGGTCATGCAGTCTCAGTTCCGTCGTCCATTTCACAGTTGATCAGCTACACGATGTGTTCCAAAAGAGGAAGGGATGGATACAAGGGGGAGATCTAGTTCTTACGCAACCCGCGGGAGGAATTGGAGTGACCTTCCAGTATGGCCAAAAGGGGAAACCGACTGTTTCACGCCCGAGATTTCACCTCTTTTTTGTCCGTTCTTGAGATGGGAAAGACAATGAAGGCATGGATGAGACCTTGATCGAGAAATGGTCAAATACTGGAGGGAGGAGAGAGTGATTGGATGGAAGGAAGGGATGGAAGTGATTGCAGATTGCCCCAACAGCGACATCCACGTCTTCGTCAACCACACGGCAGTCGATAGGAAGGAATACACTTTCGTCGATTGGAATGCTGCCAATCTACAGGTGAACTGAAGCATTCTCATCCAAAGACAGACACTCCTCCTAGTCTACTCCCTCTCTCTATTTCCTTGTGTTCGTTTCTCCATCTGTCGATTCAAAGAGAGTTCTAGCATGACGCGACTGGTCAAGGAGTGTGAGAGTGAAAGGACAGGAGATTCTTATCGCCCCTTCTCGGTTTCGCTATTCTATCGATTGAATGCAGCTGTAACTCAGAAATAGCAGAAGGAATTCGAAGTGTAGCGAACGGCGAGAGAGAATAGCGAGAGATTGGAGCCAATCATCGAATACTACGAGCGAGAACAATTCATCGAACAAAATAACCTATGCCGTTCACCTTTATGAACTTCTCACTGAAGTGTGATCTCGTTGAGAGAAATGGAGATTGATAAGTGACTTCTTCTTCTCAGGACTGCATAGAGAAATGCTTCGGGAATCACTTCTGCTACTCCATTCGATTCGATTCCTCCCTCTATCACAATTGTGCCCTCTACTACTTCGCTGCATACAACTGCAGCAATCAGGCACTCACCAAGGTACCGTAGTCAACTCTACTCTCTATATAGTATCCACCCCTTCCCCTCGAGACCTTCTCGCTCTCAGGCATCGACCATCGACTACAAGGGAGGCAGCATCACACTTGACTGCATTCGATGCCCAGGCAGAGGAGAATTCGGTGAGATTACGGTGGATGGAGGGAGCGCATCTTGGGTCGGATTCACGATCGACCTTGGTTGATCTGCTTGTCTGTTTGTCTGTATGGCCCATAAACCCTTGCCCTTTAGCCCCGATTCGAAAGCCGAGGTAGTAAATGAGTGAGAAACTGCGTAGGGAAAGGGACGAAGGGTGAAACAATAACTATTTACTCTCTTGTCAAGTGACAGCCTTGAGGAGATTTAGTGCAGATGGAAGAAGAGAATGACCACGCAGTCATTAGCCATCAATTATCACTGATTCAACAGTCTCTCTTCTTTCGAAGAAAGGCTGTTGCATACGATAGCACTTCTTTCGTCGAATTCGTTATAGTAATTGGTCGAATGAGCTGAGTCAATTGCAGTGACTGCTCCTCCCTTCTCTTCAGTCGGAGAACAGACCATCGTCTCTGAGACTGCAGGTAGGGATTCAGAAGGGGAAGGAGGGAAGAGTGCATTGCAGTGCTCGCCCGAGGGAAGAATATCAAGGGAACTGCCACTGAGATCACTCATAACAGTGAACACGACGGGAAACCTCATCAAGGTACCATCCCCACTCCTTCATCCACTCTCTGGCGCATCCTCCTTTTTTGGGTCTTGCGCAGCCATTTCATTTCCCTCTCGATAGTCCCATTACTTGCCCGTATCAATCTCATCCATCTACACATCGAAACGACGTTGATTGAGACGCGCTATTTAGACCAATGGCCACTACATTCTTCGTCTATTGAACCCCACTGAGGAATAGCCATCGGTACTAGGTTGAGAACCAAAGAATACACAATGGGTATCATGAAGTGAGTGCCACCACTCGAGAGGGTTCAACACTCGCAACCCTAAAACAAAAAGAAGGGCTGATGTCCACTTGAAACCTCCACTGTAGACATTCTTTACATACCACTGGTACTCTTTCAGTGCAATTTAAGTTACAATTTGTTGTAGAAGTCGAGGGAGATACGAGCAAGAAGGGAGGGATAGAAGGAAGTGGAGCAGAAGCTACAGGTGATCAACCACTCCTCCCCTCACTAGCCAATGCCTCCTTCAGAATCTCCCTCTGGCACGACGGGCGAGGAACCGAGAGCTTCCGATGAATCCACCCTCACTGGCCCTTCCTCTGAATCGGAAACCTCAGTCCCTTCTGCCGAATCATCCGATGCCACGACTGAGAATCCAGAAGAGGAAGAGGAGGAGGCGGCTGGTGCTTCCCCTGCGCCTACTGAGGGAGCTGCCAATGGAGGAAAAGGAGGAGGAGAAGGAACTTCCCCTACTGAAGGAACGGAGGAGGGACATGGAACAGAGACTGCATCGACTCCTTCTGGGGAAGAGTCGGGTAGAGTGGAGGGAAGTGGAGAAGGAGAAGAGGAAACATCCACACTCACGGGAGAATCGAAGGGAGAAGAAGAACATATCAACGGAGCTCCATCAGCATCGGAATCGGCATCGAGAGCGCCTGGAATCGCTCCTTCAGAAGTGGAAGGCAGTGGAGTGGAGGGATCAGGAGGTCTGTTTGTGAACTCAATGGAAATAGCCAAGTTGATGGTCAATTCTGGAGCCAATGCACTGCAGACATTCCTTCCTTCCTTTCCTCTGTGTAGATTGGAATGTCAAAGCGAGGAACGGAACTAATGAGGGACAGTACTTGAGTTTATTGAAGTATTACGCGATTCGGCCGCCTATTAACTGGGATTCGCCCCTTCGCTCTTTGGTTGGTTCGCTAGCTTGGAGTATCCACCAATTGAGAGAAGTACACGGAAGTTGATCCGTCTCTCTCTTTCTCTCACTACCTTGATCATCCTCTGAAATCCACTCTCACGGTGTGATTTATAATGAAATATACGGGCGAGAACGAAGGGGATAATTAGAAGTGGAAAAGGAATGAGAGAGAAGAAATCCGTGGCCTTGGCATCTCCTTATGGTCATTCTAGAGACAAAGAGGAAGGAGGGTGAAAATGAGAGGAAGGAATGGAATGAGTCATAGGAGAGTTCGAACTGAGAACTGTAGTGCAGAGTGAGATGGAATAATAAACACTTACTCCGTGAATCATCTCATCGTAGATAAGAAGATGAAGGGAACGAGTGGGAAAGATATCTTAAAGGAGGAGTAAACTCAAAATTCAATTTTTTAAGCTACCACATGCACGGTCTAGAGCTCCACAACGATAAGAAGCTCCGAAATTTTCACATAGATATCTCCATTCCGAACAGAGTTATAGCTAGTTGGCTGGGATCCTGATCAGGGAAAGCTCAGGGAAGGGGCTAGATAGCACGCGACTTGAAGAGAGTGTGTCCCTAGGTGAAACATATTCCAACCGGGCGCGTTTGCATTTACTCCTCCTTTAACTGACCATCTGATATTCAGCTGAGACCCCCGAGATAGGCCTGCAAGAGGAGGAAGAGCCAGAGAAAGTCGATGTGGAGACCACCACTGTGTGGAATGGACACACCGAACAGCCTAGAGGTTATTGCACTATTACAATATATCTCTTTATCACAAATCGAGAATTATGCCAAACGGATCAGCAAAGTTCGGGAGAAATTAGTCCTCGTCTTCGATATCCAACTCCTCTCTTCCAGCATGCTCTGGTGCTCTCCGATTCGTTCCTTCTTCTATCGTTGACTTGGACACAGTCCAATTGCTCATCAACTCGACTAAAGCCAATTCTCCCGCTGAATGCGCCAAGATCTGTTACGAGCACAACTGTGGAGTCAGTCATTTCATTATCCTTAATAAACTCTTTGTAAAATGGTAATTTGTGTTTTCAGTTTGCGTACTACGAGCCATCGACATTCGTCTGCCAGTTCATGGCAAACACTGAGCAACTCGTGGATTCCGTTCGTCCCTTCCTCTTTCTCTTCCTCTTCTTCCTCTTCCCTCATCATCCCTCCATCCATTCAGACCACTTGCTCCTCCGATATGAAGGATGCGAAGTACCAGGCTGAATTCCGCACGGACGTCGCCAGTACACTCACTTGCGTCGTATGTGTAAAAGGTCAGTTGATGGGATTGTTGAAGATGCATATTGGACAGTCATGTGGAAGTACTGTGGCTGATCTTTGATTTCTTGAGAATCAGAAGTGGAATCGTCTAAGCCAGCCCTCCGTCCCGTTCCATCTCCGAGACGAGGTAGCTATCCAGGTAGAGCACCCTCTAACCAGTCTCAGTTACATTTCAGTTCTTCTATAGCATGGAGAGGGGAAGAGACTCACACCCGCATGAGTTCATTCATTTACCATTGGCAGATTTGTTCGTTCAGTTCGAGGAATTCTAATCCGATTTCAGAAGAGACTTCATCCAGATCCTCCTTCGTCATTTTCCGTTTCTCTAGATACTTACAATCTGTGCACTCGCCCGATTAGTTCCTTGGGTTCTCTGGGGGCATAGTAGAGGAATGAGTTTTGGACTGGATCTACTAACTTCACTCCCTAACTTCTAAACCCCTTCCAATCCTCTCCTTTGAGCGTGCATCATCTCCTTCCAAGCATCCGATGGAGATCACTCCTCCTTCCCCTTCTACAAGAGTGTCCAAGTGAAAGGGTGAGTCTCCCTTCCTCTCTCCATCTACTCCTCCTCCTCTTGAGACTGAATGAGTGTGCTCGTCACTGCTTCATCGGAGAGTGTTCTCAATCCGTCTTCAATCCCTCCACGAAGGAATGCAGACTGGGATCCAATCCCAGAGATGTCAGTCCTCCCTCTCTCTCCCTCCTCATTCTCTCTTTCCAGACCTGCACCAATCTCCCTCTCATCCAGAAGTTCTCCTCCTCTTCAGAGGAAGTCCTTCTTCAGTGCTTCAGATGCAGTCAGTCCTGATATTCACTATTCTTCAGCTGATTTCATTAATGCCTCACTCCATTCCTTCAATTCCACCCTCATCAACCCATTCTTGATTATCAATTGATCCATTGCAGTTCCCGAGGATTTGATCGGCGTGAAGGGAACTGTCTCGGAGACGACTGGATACAGAGAGGTATACATGCCAGCCTTTCCCCCTCTCCCCTCTCCATCCTCTCCTCTTCAGCCTCCGACTGCAGCTGAGTCCATCGACGAGGCTGCCTCCACTGCCAACAAGGAGAAGGAGCAATCTGCAGCAGCTGCAGCCCCTGCCACTCCCGAACCCCCCACTGAGGCTGCCACGGAAGTTACCACTGAGAGTGCAACCACCGAATCTCCCGAAGAGACGGTACGATCACCTCAACCTGAATGGAGTGTTGTGTCGTGGAATTACGAATTGTGTAGCGTCGGAGTTTGGCTGCTGCAGGCATTTAGTGCGTGTTGTAGACGACGATAGCTGGTTCTGGAGCCGAGGTGGAGGTAGCGGAGCCCCTCCCTGAAGGAGTCACCGAGACTGCCGAGACAACGACGACGTCTACTGAAAGGACGACGACGGAGGAAGAGACGACACCCATTGGAGGAGAGGAGGTACGAGAGGAAGATGGAGTGAAGTGGATGCAGAGGAGAGTAGGCGAGTATAGACTGTAACGAGTTGAAATGTGTGTGTTCATTCATTCATTTGTCTCCGTTGCGATACAACTGGACCGGAGAACTACGGAGAATTGTCGAGAAACAGAATCCGTCGAATTCGTTTATTGGGAGTAATCATGGGAACAGAGTTAGATTCACCGTTGTATCTCATTAATTGTGAGGTGGAACTGGAAGAGGCATCTGGAGAAGAGGAATCGAGCACTTCTCCTGGAGTGATTATGAACACTCCATCTGGTTACGATTCCACTCATGCGACTGGTGAGGGAGAAGTAGAGAAAACTACCAGTGGAGCCATCGAGGGATCGGGAGAAGAGGAAGGAGGTATGCAGATAGATATTGCAATGAACGAGTTATATAAAAGACGAACCTCTCTTTCTAAAAAAATGTACTGAACACTGAAGAAGATTCGAGATTGCAGCTTCCACGGGATCTCCAGAGATCAATGAGGATTACGAGGGAAGAACTGCTGCTGGAACTGAGAAGGAGGAAGGAACGACGACTGCTCCCAGTGAAGAGACGACAGTGGGAGGAGAAGGAGAGACCACCACCGAGGGAGTGGAGGAAGGAGAGGAAGGAGCAACTACCGAAGCTACTGAAGAGGTATGATCTTCGTTTGAATTGAACTAAGACAAAATGCATACTGAAATGCATATTTGAGGGAGCTTCAACTCTTTCTCCAGAAGAGGCTTCCACTGCTGAAGTCGGTGCCGAAGTGAGTATTCAATGACTGAATGGCACTCCAATTACTGACCCTCAGGAAACGACTCTTTCTGAGGAAGAAGCAGCTACATCCGAAGCACCGGGAGAGATGAGCAAGGCCATAGAAGAGAACGACAAACCTCTCATTCTCGCATCCGAAGATCTCAACTTCGGAAAGAGTTAGTGAAGATACCATTCTTTTGAACTATCGATTTGAAAATTTGAAGCGATTAGTTTAAATGAGTTTTCTTCAGGTTGCGTCATTAAGTTCCAATCTGGTCCCTTCTCCGATCGTCCCTCCACTCTCACTGCTCCCTTCGAGAAGTCTTTCCACGTCGATTCGATCGAATTGTGTGCCACCAGATGCTTCCAGGTACTCCTTCCCTGATAGACAACCAAACCTTCCGAAGTCTACAGCAAGTACATTTCTAAACAATACTACTGCAGGACGGTTGTTCGAGTGCCAAATACGAACCGGAAACCTCATCTTGTCTTCTCGCCTACGAGGATAAACCAGTGTGTGATAGGAGTGAACTGCGACTCAGAGTGAAGGAAGTCACTGGAGACATGTGGATTCACTGCGTCAATTGCTGTACGTCTCTCTTCCCCTCCGATCCTTGAATGGAGAAAGATGCAACAATGGAATGATTTGCAGACCCCGAGAAGATGGTGGTGGCGGATGTCCTCTCTGGCAATAAGACGAGTGAAGAGGAGAAAGAAGAGGAGAAGAATAAGAGCATGCTGGATAAGGTGAGGGGAGGAAGGGGGGGGGAGTACTCGGTCTCTTCCAGGTGGTGGGGGCAGTCTCTGGTGTGGCCCACACCGTGGCAGAGAAAGTCAGTGGAGAAAAGGCAGATACGGTACTCAAGCACGGTGAGTCTCTCTTCCTCTGTCGCCTGTCAAGAGTTCACGAAGATGCGATCACTCTTCTCCTCATTATAATATTCCCCATTCAGGCTGCATCGTCAACTTCCAAACTTCTCCATTCTCCGAGATGGCCGAGAAGATCGAATTCCTGCCTCCCTTCAAGACGAGATACGCCCATCGATGTGCCACTAAGTGCTTCCAGGTATCAAATACTCAGTCTGACCAAAGATTCTCATTCTCACTTAAATTTTCCATTGTGACCACGGCGAAAGAGTATCTGACTCTCTCATCCAGTCCTCACTTCAATTCGTTGTTCTTCTTCAGGAAGGTTGTGCTGCTGCCACCTTCAATCCCTCTACGAACGACTGCTCCCTTGGCTACGGCAAATTCGTGAAGTGCATCAATTCTCCCCTCGTTACGACTGCTCTCGAACTGAAGGAGACCGTGACCATCCACTGCATCAGCTGCAGTCAGTTTATTTCGTCTATAGTTTACTGCTTTTAGTATTGAAGGGGGAGGAATTGTCTACAACGCATCTAGATGAATACTAGGATGAAAACCCGGGATACCTCATGCAATTCCTCCATTTCAGTCCATCACAAGCCTGGAGAGGGTGGAATCGACCTTGTGGTTCTCTCTCCCGATGATGCCCGTATTCACGTCTCCGAGTCACAAGATGTCCCTGCTGAAGAAGCAGAAGGATCGGGCACCGAGGAGGCTACCGTATCCTCCGCTGGCGAATCGAAAACTGAGGAAGCAGAGGAGACCACTCCATCGACTGAAGAAGAATCCACCGTATCTGGAACCGAGGAAGGAACTACCGTACCCGGAGCTGAGGAAGGAACTACCGTATCCGGAGCTGAAGAAGAAACTACCGTATCCGGAGCTGAAGAAGGAACTACCGTATCCGGAGCTGAAGAAGGAACTACCGAATCAGGAACTGAGGAGGGATCTACCGTATCCGGAGCTAAAGAAGAAACTACCGTATCCGGAGCTGAAGAAGGAACTACCGTATCAGGAACTGAAGAAGTAACTACCGAATCAGGAACTGAGGAGGGATCTACCGTATCCGGAGCTGAAGAAGAAACTACCGTATCCGGAGCTGAAGAAGGAACTACCGTATCAGGAACTGAAGAAGTAACTACCGAATCAGGAACTGAGGAGGGATCTACCGTATCCGGAGCTGAAGTAGAAACTACCATATCCGGAGCTGAAGAAGGAACTACCGTATCAGGAACTGAGGAGGGATCTACCGCAGCTGGAGAGACCAGCAGTACGGAGAGTGCTGTAGGAGAGGGATCAACATCTTCCCCCTCCACCGTAACCGCCGTGAGTACTGTAGAGGAACCGTCAACAGTCTCATCTGAGAAGGTATCGGGAGAAGTGAATGGAGGAACACTGGGAGAGGAGGGGAGTGGATCATTCGAAGGACCGGGGACGGGCAAAATCTCGGAGGTTCCCCTGGAGACAGGAGCAGATGGAGTGAAGATACCTGCTGGAGTGAGTGAAGAAGTAGGAGAAGAAGAAGGAAGAGTAGAAGTGAATGGAGAGAAGGGAGAAGGAAAGTTCAAACCGAGTCTCCCTTCTGGATTCAGCATCGATTCGGGATTGGGAAGAGCGCAAGTGGATGGGAAGATCGATGAGAATGAAGGAGAGAAGACGACGGGAACTGGGGAGAAGGAAGTGACTGGAGAAGGAGAGACACCACCAGAGAAAACTGCAGCTGCAGCCACTGAAGGGACCGGAGTCGGATCAGAGCCTGGAGCCGGGGAATCAACGACGGCGACCCCTCCTGAGAGCTCTACAGCAGCAGAAGAATCTGAATTCTCCACTGGTGCGACTAAGGGAGAGGAGGAAGGAGAGGCCACGACTGCATCCACTGAGGAGTCAGCATCCACAGAGACTCCTTCCGAATCGACCACTGCTGCGAGTGAGACTTCAACCACTGGAGAAGAGGTCTCTTCCACTGAAGGACGTTCCACTGAAGGAACGATTCATCCAGCGAAGGAATTTGAGCACACTCCTCTCCATCCAGAGGGAGAGGAGGTAGAGGTTGAATCTGCAGAAGCGACTACTGGGAAGCAAGAGGAGGAAGTGACGCCGTCTTCGAAGGAGGATTATGAAGTCACGACCGCTGGAGAAGAGGGAGTGACAGCACCTTCGAAGGAAGCTGAAGCCACAACCGCTGGAGAAGAGGGAATGACGTCACCTTCCAAGGAAGCCGAAGCCACGACCGCTGGAGAAGAGGGAGTGACGTCACCTTCCAAGGAAGCTGAAGCCACGACCGCTGGAGAAGAGGGAGTGACGTCACCTTCGAAGGAAGCTGAAGCCACGACCGCTGGAGAAGAGGGAGTGACGTCACCTTCGAAGGAAGCCGAAGCCACGACCGCTGGAGAAGAGGGAGTGACGTCACCTTCGAAGGAAGCTGAAGCCACGACCGCTGGAGAAGAGGGAGTGACGTCGCCTTCGAAGGAAGCTGAAGCCACGACCGCTGGAGAAGAGGGAGTGACGTCACCTTCGAAGGAAGCTGAAGCCACGACAGCCGGCGAAAAGGCGACAACTGAAGAAGAGGGTCCAGCATTCGTGCAAGAATCGCCATCAGAGGACGAGGAGAAGGAGGAGGGATTGGCTATTTCAGATGATCTCAAACATAGGGAGGGAATACTCGAGAAGACTCTCGCTAATGCTTCTCCCAAGAAGCCCATCGAATCTGGCGAATCGACGACTGGAGCTACCGTATCAGCAGAGAAGCCATCAGCAGCCGAATCGATCGATAGTCCCCCGACGACAGGATCTCCGATCGAGGAGGAAGAGGCTGGGAAGGGTACCGTCACTCCTGTCGAATCCACGACGGGAACGACCCCTGCAGTCACTGAGTCAGAAGGAGAATCGAAGGTGGAAGGAACGACAGCAGCAGAAGAGACTGGAGTTGGAGAGATCGATGCCATGGCTGCTATGGATGCAGAGGCAGCACTGACCACGACGACGAGTCCTTCTGGAGAGGGAGAGACCTCGACGACGACGACATCTGAAGGAACGACGAGTGAAGAGAGTACGACCAGTGCAGGAGAACTGCAGCATAGAGAGGGAATACTGGAGAAGGCATTGGCTGCTGCCCATCCAAGTGCGACGACGAAGGAAGGAGAGAAGAGTGAGTGGAGAGAGTCAGGCACGAATGAATGAGATACTTTACAGGCGAGACGACAACAGTTGCTGCAGAGACCGGGGAGGAATCCTCTACGTCCACCTCCGAACCAACACTCGAGAGTACTGTAGCCGCCTCCACAGAGGCAGCCGCTACTGAAGGAGCAGAGACTACTGTAGCATCGTCGACTGAGGGAGCAGATACTACGGTAGCATCATCGACCGAAGGTGGAGAGACTACGGTAGCTAGCGAGGGATCGAGTACTGTAGCTCCAATCGGTGGAATGGCAGCGAGCGTCGATGAGAAGACAAAGGAGGAACCGAAGGTGACATTATTGATTTCATGATGGTACTGATTAATATTTTGTAGGCAGTTGAAGAGGAGATGACAGAGAAGGGAGAAGTAAAGGAAATTGGAGAGAAAGCAGGTCAGAATTGATACGATATTCACATTAGAGACAATTTAATACTCCATTGAAATCGATTATGCAGGATCGGAAGCCTCTCTGGAAGGTACATCTACATCGACTCCCTCCGAATCCTCCTCGACTTCCTCTCCTCTCTCCACTACGACTGTCCCCTCTCCTGCTGATCTGGCAGCGATTGTCCACCACGAGAAGGGAGGAGCGGAATTCGGACAGGCAGAACACAAGGGGGCTGAGAAGGTATTAGAGTAGTACATAGTTCGACTGAATATCACCCCTCTGTAGGAGGTGGAGGAGGAAGTGGCAGAGAAGGGTTCATCATCATCCCTGGATGCATCCTCCACTGCCACTCCTTCCACTCACGGAGCAGTCGAATCTGATGCAGCGACGGGCGAATTGACGACGTCTTCTTCTGTTGAAGGAGGAGTGGGAGGAATCGCCAGAGGAGAATCCGTCAGTGAACTCACTTCGAACCATTCAATCAAGCATCGAATTAAGGCTGAATCAACGACTTCTTCAGCTGAAGAGTCGACTGTTGAGTCATCCACTGGAACAGTCGAAGGTAGAATGCACAATTATCATTAGATCCTATGTGTAATTTCCAGGATCATCGACAGCTGCTGTATCGGAAGAAGCAGGGGAATCGTCCACTCCGTCCTCCGAATCCTCGACGACGACGTCATCTGAAGAAGGGAAATCATCGACAGCATCCATCGACAACGAGAGACTCATCCAGGAAGCACTCACGACACAGTATCCGAAGACCACTGAAAAGAACGGAGAAGGTTGCTTATTCATTCAATCGATTGAAGATTATAGCCATCAGGATCAATCAGGTTGATGTGTAGTATGTTTGTGATTTGCAGAGGGAATCACTTCAACAGCCGTTCCTTCCCCTGCTGATCTGGCAGCGACTGTCCATCACGAGAAGGGAGGAGCGGAATTCGGACAGGCAGAACACAAGGGAACGGAGGGCAAGGAGATTGGAGCTCAGGAGGATGAGGTATGCAACGGCTGCATTATATCGATTATGTCTGTAGATATAGATAGGCAGTAGTGGGATCATACGATTCGAAAAATAGAATGCTATTCGAACAAAACAATGTAATTTCAACAAAAACAATGCAATTTCAGATTAAATCCACTTCGATTTCTCCCGTCGAGTCGTCAACTTCAGCTGGTGGTACGTCGACTAATAATTTTCGTATGTTATCATCATCATCTTCTTCATTTTACAGAATCAATAGACGGAGGCATCGATCGAGCTCTATCTGCCATTGGAGAAAAGACCACGACGGAACCTCCAGTGCAAGCAGTCAAGGTAAATTGAGTAATGATGACGAAACTTCACCGAGATGGTGTGGTGACGATGTATGTGCAGGATCTTCTGGAAGCTCTCGCTTCTGGTGACTTCGATCGAGCATTGCTGGCAAAGAAGAATGGAACAGATGCTGAGCAACTGCTCAAGGGAAAAACCCGTCAGTCCATTCTCTACTCCTCTACTTTTAATTACTAACCGTCTTGTTGGCGATCTTTCATTGTTCTCGTGTCTTTCATGGTGAAGGGAAGTAATTCAGAGATCACAGAAGTCGCGACTCCCATCAATCAGAAGCACGGTACTTCCTCTTTCCCTTTCTATTCCTCTTCTTTCTAACATCTTCGAATGGTTCTCATCGTGATAACGAGTGATCGTACCGTAACCCCTGTACCGTAACCCTCAGAATGTACCACTGGGAAGCTCTCCTTCGCTACATTCGAACTCGTCGACCTCACCACTAAATTCGAGGCGGATGCAGTTGCCTTCTCCCTTCCTCATTGTGCACGCCTCTGCTACGAGGTGTGTGTCGTGGTGTAGTGCGTGGTGCAGTCGGTGGTGCAGCGGGTGCATTGTGTGATCTCCCACAGATTGGCTGCACGATGGCAGCGTACTCTCGATTCCCTGGTCCTCTGTGTCTGATGCACTTCGAGAAGGACGAGAAAGAGAGTCATCGATGCAATGGAGAGACGAATAGGACGAGTCACTGGGAGTACTCCAGTCTACAACAAGTTGTTGCCATCGACTGCATTCTCTGCGGTAGGTCAAGTGTCCCTTTCATGTTCCACTCACGGGTGTTCTTGTTGTGGTGGAGGTGCATGGTTGCTATTGTTGTGAACCTACAGTAGCTAGGGTGACCTCTACATCTGATCTTTTATCTCTCGATGTCTCCAGAAGGTCAAACGTTCTTCGCACACGACCACAATGTGGACATCACGACACTCCACGCCATCGATGACTCGATTGTGACTGTTCCATCTCCTCAAGGTAGAGATTTCACATATGTTTCTTCTCCACTATTCGCACCTATCTCTCGTATGGTCCCCTTCACCCTCCTCTCTTCAGGAATCTCTAAGAATTGTGAGGGTGGCCGCCTGGAGTTCCAATACGTCCCAGCTGGTTCTCTGCCTCGTCTGAACGTGACTAATGATGTCCCTGCAAGGACTCCCGCGGACTGCGCCAGAAAGTGCCATGAGACTGTGAGAAAAACTCTTATCTCAATGAGATCACTTACTTTGTAGAATCTTTTTTGCTACAAACAATGGTGCAATGTGAAAATGGAATAAATTCACTAGGATTGTTTGCAGAAGGGTTGCACCACCGCTGGTTTCATCCCCACTCCCTCAGTTGAGATCGCTAATGGAGTCTGTCTCCTCACTAGTGATGATGAGGTGATCTCATTCCTCATCTCGATTGATCTTTGATCTCTCTTCAGGTGTGTATCTCTCGCGAGGATGCAGTCCCCCAACACGCCTCAGTCACTGCATTCGTCATCTCGTGTATTCGATGCACTCGTGCGTTTGCCCTTCCCTCTTCTCATCTAGTTGCTTTCATAGTGAAATGGTGCAATGATTGGAGGTTGTTCGTACACTCTCTCTCACATGACTCTCTCCTCGTCGACGGCCAAGTTCCAGCACATCTCCACTGTCAACACCATCGGAGAATGCGCTGAGGTGGAGATACATCCTCATCCATCGATACAATATCATTGTTCAGGCTTGCAACGACAAGAAGTGCGTCTTCGCCCAGTACGATGCAACTACGAATACCGTATGAACTTCAATGACCATTTCCTACAATTAGACGAATATGCGAGTATTGTGGAATGGTGACTCTTTGCCTTGCAGTGTGCACTCTCGATGGATGCTTCTCTCGAAAGTGGCTGCAACAAAGTGGAGGCTCCCATCGCAGTCAAGGGCGCCTATCCCGTTCGACTCGAGTGTGTACAGTGCAGAGAGTAGTCCCCTACCCTCTTCCCCCTTCCCCTCTTGTATCATCTTGTCCATTCCTCTACGGGTTCCCACTGCTTATCATATCCACTCCATCAATCGGCTCAATTTCCCTCTAGCTTCAATATTTCCTTCACGAGTTAATCTGCTCACTGTTAGATATCACCCCTTCCCTCTGCCATTTCACTCATTCTCATAATTCGCAGTCTTGACTCCTTTCTGATTCATGGATCAAATTGGTCTCTGACGGTCTCTCTCCATCCCATGATCTACTCCTCACTTTATCGATCCATCCTTGCCTTTCCCACTCTTCATTTCATCATCACTAGTCATCCTCTGCCTACTCCCTTCTATACTGCCCCCCTCCCCTAATTAATAGCATTATGTTCGTGAACACATTTTGTTCGATTGAGAGACGTGTAATGAAGAATTGAAAATAGTCCACGAAGAGTTCAAAGTGAGATTCGCATCGTTCCCTTTCTTCTTCTCGAGAGATGGGAGGGACTCTTCTCTCTTCTCTCTTCATCTCCACTTGGGATCTCCGATCTGGGTCGTATCTTCCCTCATTCGTTCTCCTCTCCTCATTCTTCGATGCTTCGTCTCTCTTTCCTCTTCTTTCTCATCGTCTCAATCGATTCTCTCGACGAGACTCACATTCGATCCCTCTGTCCTTCCGATAAGTCTCTCTGTGCGAAGAAAGCTGCAAGGGTATGTTTTCATTAGAAGGTCCTTCCAAGTTAGTAGAACAGGCAGATGAGAGAATGGTAACTAATCGATAGACTCTCTCCTTCCAGGGCGACTGCTTCGGTTCTTCCCTCAAGGCGACAGTTCTCCAGAAGCAGTGTGCATGCTCGTGCGATGCAGTTCATCATGACAGGTTGGAATCGCCCGCCTCCCTGCAGCATCAATTCACTCTCTTGAACATCTTATCGTGCTACCCTACTTTCTGAATGCATTTGCTTGTGAATTCCTCATTACCGTAACACCCCTTTGATCTATTGAGGATCCAGACGTGCTGCAAGACAGTGGGAGAGGAGGAGATGCTCTTCTGTCTGCCCCTCTGCTCATACAACACTTCCGCCGAAGCTGTGAGTCACTCTATCCGATATCATAAGTATTATGAGATTGTCCATCCGGTCTTATCTGTTCCTCCCATGATTCCATTCTTCAGCTTGGCTCGACTACGGGAATCAAGTGTGTCTCTCAACTGACGACGTGGGCGTACTGCGCATCCGATAACTACGACACCACTGGATGCTGCAAAGCCTTAGGTGAGCAGGAGTTGAGAAGAAGAGAGGCTAATGGATGAGACTCAATGTCTGACACTCAAAGTAGTTTTACGACCTCTCTTATCTTTAGCAGATGTACCAGTGATTTCTCGCTCTCTCAGGTGTTCCTCCCGAGTGTCAATCCTTCTGCCAGGGGAAGGTTCCCACGTGTGACATGCAGTCCATCTTCCAGTATCAGGTACTTTATTCTACCAAATACAATAGAAAGACGAGGGTCTCTCTCTCTATGGAAAGGCAGTAATCTCCATCTCTTCAGGGTTGTCTCAGTCATATGCGGGCAATAATGAGTTGCCAGAAGGAGTCATTGGGACAGAAGCCTCGTTACGACCCCGATTGGACGAGTTCGTGCGACTGGGAGGGGAAATAGATTCGAGAATTGAACTATATTTACAATAATATTAATACATAATTTTGAGATCTACTCGTTATCTTGTCTGTCAATACTCTGTACAAGACTATTATGAACAATTCGGAAATAAACTATCTCTATGACTGCATATGATAAATTGGGTAGTGTATCTCAAATGAGAATGTGTGAAGTGAGTTTCTCCTGTGCTCTCTGATGACGAATCTCGAGGTTGCGAAGGGAAGTCTTCAGTCTCTTCAGCAGATCTCGATAGTGCTCACGAGTCTGCAAGCATCCCAAGTATTCCACTGCTTCTGTGATCATCGAATATCCTCCTGGATGGATGACCTACCCCCTGCAATTCAGCCTCTGCCTCCCTCACTTTCTTCTTCAGTCTCGTCACTTCCTCCACTGTCTCGGGATCACTCTCCAGTCGTTTCCTGCAGAAAGAAGAATTCATCAAAGCAACAAGAACTAAAGATGCTAGAAGAATTGGTAGCATCGTCCTAGATGTAATCTCTGGATGAAATGTCCCTCACTTCAGTTCCACACACTTCTTCTCAGCAGCATCTCTCTCCACTCTCGCTCTCTCCACTTCATTCTCCATTCGAACTCGCCCACGACGAGACTCTTCCGATTCCTGAGAAGAAGAACACTCAATTACCGTAGTCTTATACAGTACAGAAATTTACATGACACTTCACAAAAATGCGTTCAAATTTTAAATGAGTATATGGTACCTCTCTCCTCTTCCTTTCTCTCTTCTCCTTCTCCTTCTCCAATTCCTTGGTCTTCTCTTCACTGAGGGCGAGAGATCGACGAAGATCCTCCAGTTCACTCAGAGATTCACTCAATTCTGGAAAGGGAAGAAGATGAGAGTGGAAGAGTACTCGAGTCTTTCCCTTCCTCCTCCCCTTCATCCACCTCATTTCACACCTTGCGGGGATCAAACGAAGGAAACGCGTCTCTCTCTCTCTTCTCACCATTGTACTCCTCGTTTCGTCGATGGAAATTGGCCTCGAGAGAAGCGAGACGAGACTCGAAATGCACCTTCTGAAGGAGAAATTCATCGTATCTTCAGGTCAATCAGATTCTGCGTTGAGAACACAGCAGAAAGGAAGAGAGAGAGTACCTGGTGATCCTTTTCCTCCAATTCTTTCCTTTCTCTATCGAGGATCTCCATTTCCAAGGCAGATTTGGCGACGATCAACTCGTTTATCTTCCTTCAACATCAATAATTTCCATGATTCCTCATTCATTCCCTCAAACCTTTCGAGTGATTCGATCTTCTCTTCTTTCCTCGCCAGTTTCTCCTTTATCTGCGAGTATTCCGTTGAAATCCTGCAAGAAATTACTAAGAATGAGATTCCCGATCATTCATGAGAAGGGCGTCTCTCTGACCTCGCAGCTACGGCTTCAGCCTTCACTTTCTCCTCCCTCTCTTCTCTGATTCGATACTCCTTCTCCCTTATCTCCTCCCTGTATTCGTTCTCGGAGCTGGAAGATTCTTGAGTGAGCTGGAATAGAAAGAGAAAGGGTGAGAAACACCTTCTATAGTCACACCAATCCTAGTCTTTTCTTCCAGTAACAACGAAATATACGAAAGGTCTCTGAATGGGTTGAGCATGAATGCTTGTTCATGCCTATTCTCTCCTTTTTTTTACCTCGTGAACGAAATTGAGGGAGGAAAAAAGAGAAATTTTAATGGGAGCAGTGAGGGTGGAGCTGTTTTTTCCTTCCTCGAAGGATTGAAAAAAGTGAACAAATAGATACAACTCTTCTACATGACCCGAGGGATTGAATAAGATGACAGATCGATGATTTCATTCACAGCATAAATGTACAGAAGTATGTCAATTGTATCACTAGTGTATCCTAGCATGGCCGTGGACTAAGAGCATCCAAAAATATCTATTATGCATTTTAAAATGAAATTTGAAAGCTGCCTTACCTTCATCACCTTGTCTTCCAACTCGAGTATCAATGTTCGATGGTGCTCCAACAACGATTCGTAGTGTTTGATCTGTTCTCTCCTGCAATCCAATCGATAATCTACCATATCCTCCCATTCTCCTCACCCACTGGCAGCCGGATTCTCCTGCTCCCTCAACACATTCTCGATCTGTCGTTCCAATCTGCTCCTCTCCTCTCTTCGTTCCTGAAGGGAGGGATGAAGGGGGGAAGAGAGGGATAACCTACCTTGTCTCTCCTTCGTTCATCTTCTCTCATTCTCTTCATCTCCTCTTCCATTCGTTCTCCTTCTTCTTCTGCTTCTTCTCTCCATCTTCTTTCCTTCTCCAACTCCTCCTCCCGTTCAGTTAATTCCTGCGATTGACTCGACTCTCACAAAAGATCTCTCCCTTTTCACTCTTCCTCCCTTTCCCTTCTCTCTTTTTCGATAGAAGCCCTCCAACCCACGTCTATCCTGGAAGAGTCCACAATACAGGGATAGAAGCCACAATACTATATTTACAGTTGGAGATGCATGCATTAAAGGATCAGAATATACTTCTATTTTTTGATTGACTTCTGAATCTGACCTTTCGGAATACACGTTGTATCTCGGCTACAGTATCCACTTCCTGTCTTGCTAATCGTTCCTCTCTCGAATGGAAGTCCTCATCGAACTGGCGAATGACCTGAAAGAGTTCAAAGATCAAATAACTAAGATAAAATATTTGAAATCTCACAACTGAATCAAAGTGGTTTCAAATATCGCTACTTGTTCAATTGTTCACAAAGTCCGTACTGAGAATGAGTAAATGGGGGGATGGGGGTAACTAGCAGTGCCAATCTGCCTGAGTGCACCTCTCTGCTCTTCTTCTCGATCTCTTCCTCTTCTCTTCTTCTCCCTCGCAGGTCATCGCATTCTCTTGATAACTGCAAATGAATTAATACGATTCGAATATCTTCTTTTCTCTTCTTTCTCCAGTCTTCCCTGACGTACCCTCTCGACTCTCTTCCTCAACTCCTTGTTCTCTCCATTCAACTGCACACTTCTCTCCTTCAGCATCCGATAGTTCTCTTGAGTTCTCAGCACCAACTGCCGTTCCACCTGCACACTACAGATATAAATCATGCATACTACCGAATACCCCTCTATTCAGTCTCGGAAACTTGTGAGAGGAAGGGAATCAAACCTCTAGAATGCGATTTAATTCCTCAACTTCAGAAGGAGTGCGAGGAGAATCCATGGGATGGATGGAGTGGAGGGAAAGGAAGAACCTCGAGGAGTGCGCGAATGGAGAGTGAGAGAGAGGGTTGTTAAGGGAGACGAGTGACCATCTGGATAGAGGGGAAGAGAAGGGCAGATGGAGAGAGAAAGGGAGAAGCAGTCACGAGAAGTAATTGGAGACCATTGCATGGCCACTTCCTCCTTATTACCCATTCATTCAGTCCATATTCAACCCCCCCCCCCCTCCTCCTCTTCTGTTCACCTTCAGGCATTCCCTTATTCATACTTTCAATCTTGTTCTTTCTCCCATATCGAGAAGAAACTGTAATACACCGGATTTGGAAAATTTTGAAATCATAAGCAAACTTCTAGGATCTTACATTCAGAAGCTACAAAAAAAGAACATATAACCTTCCTTCCGAAGATAACTCCTCAAATGGGTTTCCATCCGATTGCTTCATTTCTTCATCTCGAAGGATGATCTTGGAATTCTAGTTTGATTGGTTCATATTTCAATACCATCCACCCCAATTTTGTGATTACAATACGGTTAGTATGCGATTGAAGAATAACTCGTTAGTATTTATTCCTTCACACATTAAAACGTAATCAAGTTGAACACCAGGAATGGTACAGATAACTTAGTTCGGAAGTGAATAAATTACACTGGTTGAGATCGACGAAAATTATACAAGTTCAAAGTGTTAGAATAAACAATCATGATACCACTCCACCAAGGAAGGATAAAGGGTAAATTTACCATCCTTGAAAGGAAGGGAAGGGAGGGGATAGTCTTGAGAAGGGGCACATCAATCTAAACAGCAACGTTCTCATCGCGCATCTCCTCTTCTCCCTCACTCTTTGCCTTCTTCACTTCCTTCTCCGCCTCAGAGTCGTCGTGAGCACGCTTCTTTCTGAACAATCAAAGGCTATTCATCCTACTATCATTATTATTAAACATCCCATAGACCAACCACAGCTTGTAAATCCAATTAATAACTGTACCTGACGAGAGAGGAGATATCGTTAGCAGTGGGATCAGAGTTCGCATTGGACGAAGTGAGAATAGAGGGATTCTCTTCTTTCTCCTTCTCTACCATTGTCGCCATCTGCAAGATGCCACTTCCCATCCTATATTCTACGGGGGATCAATTCACTCCAGTAGCACTCTCATCCTCACTCCATCTACTCACCATCTTCTTCTGTACTTCCGATGCCTTGCAGTCCTCTGCTCTTTCTTTGAAATCGTTGATGACCGCCTCCAGATCCTTCATATCCTCCTTCTGCTCATCAGTCGGATTCTCACCTCCCTCCGATTTCTTTTGAGCTGAAATCATAAAATATCTTAATCTGGACTCAATTCAAATCCGATTAGCAATATTCCGGAGAAATAAATTAATGATAACATGCCCCGGAATTATATTTCCAAACATTCGTGTGCCCTAGGCCCACTCACCCAGGAGGATTTCAAAAGCTCCAACAGCTTTATTGAAGGACTCTTCTGCGAGAGTGAACTCGTTGCGCAGTCGGTTGATGCGACCCGTGTGGAAGTAGATCTGCAAGTAAGCATTCACCATTCCGTACTCCTATCAACGGTCTTACTCACCTCGGCAGTCAATCTGTCCTCCTTGAATGTCTCCATCTCAGTCATCAGATCGAGAGCTCGTCCGAGGTCCTCCAACGCCTGCAATTCGCTATCAATTTTTGCATAACTCCCATCAATGTGTACTGACAGTCTTCGAGTCAGTAAGTGACTATTTTCGAAATTCAAAGAGGAGATTGAATCTATCTTAGAAGATGACCAACGACAAGGGAAGGCCGTACCATTTCGTACTTCTCGTCGTTGGCAGCGCACTGAGCGAGTTGGACGAATACATCGGCTCTTCTCCTCTTCCACGTCACATCCGAAGTCTCCGCGATCATCTTATCTGCGATCCTCGATGCAACCTGTAAACCAACATTCAATCAGGCAAAGAAATTACGAGGGTAGGTGTGCATGAAAAACAATCCGGACCTCAAGTGCTTCCCATGCGAGCTGATTATTATCCAGGTCCTCCTCCTCGTCCTCCTCATCGCCATCTTAATGGAATATGCCATCGCCACCGTTCCAGCAATTATCTACGATACCTTCAATGTCCTCTTTCTCAGCATCTTCTTCGTTCATAGCCTCCTCATTTTCAGCTCCCTCTTCCATCTTATCATTCTCCTCCTCCTTATCTCCGGCAGCAGTCTCCTCTGAATAAAAAAAGATAACTGTTACAATATTTTCATACACTTCTTGACAACTGCCTCGATAAAAATATTGTGAATCCAAACTAAACGTACCGGCAGATTCCTTCTCCGCTTCAGTCTTCTCTTCCTTGGAATCAGATTTGGATTCCTCTTCAGTCTTCTCTTCCTTGGATTCCTCCTCTGCCTCATCTCCCTTCGCCTGCTCCTCAGTTCCCTCAGCAGCCTTCTTCTCCAGTTCCTCTGCATTTTCACATAGAGCCTCGGCGACCATTTCACGCACATCCTCCTTCTCTTCCTCTGAACAACATAACTATTCCAATGAGATCAGCTAATTTTTAAAAAAAACTGATCAGTTACTATAATAATAGAATATATTTTAGACAACAGAAATGGCAAGCGGTATTGCTTCAATTATTATAACCCAACAAACATAACTATGCCAAATTATGTAAACGAATAAAATGATTCGATAGGGAATATAGGAGCACTGACCAGTCATGCTCTCATCTCCGTCCTTCTCTTCCGTCTCGTCTTCACCCTTTTTCACCATGTCTACGAGCGCATTCTTGAACAGGTCGCTCTCCACAATGCTCAACTCGACGAGTGCCTTTCCGTACTGTAATGACGCTCATTGTATACCACAACCTAGTGTATTTATTCCGACTAATCGGCACTAGATCGGATGAGCACTATTTTGAAATGACGCCTTTGAAGCACCAGAGGGGACATTGCGAAATAGTTTTCATCCGACCTTGTGTCGACTAATTTAAATGAATCTCTATTCACCTGGAAGTTGGGCTCAAAGGACTCCTCAGCGAGATCGCCATAGTGCTTGGCACTGTAAAATGAGTGATCAACAGTGAAGAGAAGACCGAAAAATAGCATAGGACGAGACTTACGCGAATTCGGCGGCCTCTCCAAACTTCTGGCTGGAGCCCTCGAAGTTTCCAGCTTTCAGCTCGCGCTTTCCCTCAGCCATGAGCTTGGCAAGTTCTGCAGTCTTCCTGCAATGCAATACGGTTAATTACTCCATTTGAATGATAGAGGATGAATAACAACATACTGTTCGGGGGTGAGTTGCACCTCCCGTCCCTCATCGGCGACCTCCTGGACGGATTCCTCGTTGAGGGGAGCCATTCTACTTCTAGAACAACGTAATTATAATTAAACATAACAGAGATAAAGGAATTACGAATAAAAAGCTTGAAATTAGGGAAAATTTGAATAAAGACGAGAGCTCCTCCGTTAAGAGACTGACTCACTTTCTTCAACTTTCCCGCACATTTTTTTTGCGGGAAATTTCGAAAAAGAAATGTACCATGCCGCAATGATGCGCTGCGGGAGTCCGGCTTAGTTTCAATTTTCTTAATCGTTATTTTTACCTACGGTAGCTACCGTAATCTTCTTATCTATTACTCACAATGAGCTTCATCTATGCATCTATTGCTGGAATATCGGCTTCTCTCAGCTCAATCAGCGGGAAATTCGTTTTTTCTGATGAGTTCCGACCCGAAAACCAATTTGTAAGGTTTATCGATCTTTTTTCGATGCTAATTTCATCTCAGGCTGTTGCTGGCTGTCTAATTATGTTCGTTCTCGCATATATCAGCATGTGGTATTGTCATACCAAGGCACTCTCACTCTCCTCCTCTACGGTTACTGTAAGTTATCTTCTCGAGTTCGGCGTGTCACACTCGCTATTCAGGCCCTTCTGATCAACACTTCGTGCAATTTCATCGTCACAGGCTTAGCTGGGACTCTTCTCTTCAACGAATTTCACTCCCTTCTTTGGTGGTCTGGCCTGCCCCTTATTCTTATCGGTTGTGCACTCATTATGAGTGACGAAGAGAAGAACAAGTCAGAATAGGTTTATCTCTTATCTCTTCGGGTATTGTATCATACGAGTGTTGTGTCTAGTTCGTCATTGGTGTCTGATATTCCAATGTGTTCTTTTGTAGTGAGAATGATGCCAGAATGGCAGCGAGTGCAAGTGTGAGAATCTCAATGGATTACTGTAGATTGTCACACCATTGTCGATTACCTCTGTCAGAATGATAAATACGTATCTAAGTCTTCTGAATTGTTTCTCCCATTCGTCACGGAGATCATTCAATCCCTCTTCCATCAATCTATTATCCTCCATGCTCCGAACTCTCTCCAGATGGATGTTCATCAGAACCGCAGTCTTCCTCCAGAACTCAGGTCCTCTGGGAGGAGTACGGTATCTCACTCGAGTCTATCTACTCACAAGTCTTCCTTCATCTTCTCAAGACTGTACATTGTATTAGCTCGGAAGAGTTCCTCGTTTTTCTCCCCCTTGCATTGAAATCGACTGAGTATCGGATTGGGGACAGAAGAGAATCTGTTGAAGATCAGGGACATCTTGATGAGAATCATGGCAGCGAACACGGAGATCATCGAGAGGATCATGTTTCCGATTAAGAAGTATACTGTAATAATTCATTTCCTTTATCTCTCAATCTGAATGGCCTACCAATCAATGAGATATTTCCGCTCTTCGGGAGTACGGTAGAGAGGATATTGAGCATATACGACTGTGCGAGTAATGTAGTGAATCCGAAGCTGATCTGAATGCCTACAGTAGTCTCTACCGTACCCTTCTTCTCTCACGATGGGAGTGTTGCTATCTGAGAGGAAGACTCCTGCTACTGCAACTAGAGAAGTCAGAGTAGTGGGGACTACCACGAATACAAGGTAGTGCAGAGGAACTCGTCTGATGCTCATCGTGTATCGAACCTCCAAATGAGCTACGGTAATCTTCCAAATGGGACTCCCACCTCAGGTCTCATCTCACTGTCCATATCCATGTACGTAGTGAATCCAGTGGTGACTGATTCGATCTCGAACTCTTCCATTCCCTTTGAGACTCCATTGGTAACAAGTTCAAGGAGTGCTCGATGAGAAGTGTCTACAGTACCTCCCATCTGTTAACTTCCCCTCCGTGAATCGTCAACTCTCCGATGTTATGGGAAGCCGTAGTCATTCTCAGTGCGCATTGCTGACTGTCGAAAGGGAAGAAGTCCAACCTATTGACAATAGGTTGGACTTCGGCTATTGTATCTAATTATTGATAGGAGTATTCATCAGTTGACCTACCGCAATTCGCAGTTAACGGTCGCGGCCTTGTTGCGACACCACATTACGTTTCCATTGTAGCTGATCTATTCGGCAAGCAGATCGATCATTCTTCTTCTTTACGTACCTGTGCGTAATAAGTTTTCTCGTATGTCAATTGCTCGATCTTGATACTGAAAAGAATAGGAATACTATGATGAATAACTCAAACGGTTACGCATTGTAGATGTAGAAGGGGGGAAGCCAGATGTCTTCTATCGGAATGGTCAGTGCCTCCACTCCTTCTGCCTGCACAGGAGTCATGCATCTGACCCATTCAATGCCTACCGTACCCAGCTGATATTCCACTCCAGTCGACTATCTGTCCAGTAGATACACTCGTGCACTAGAAACTGAGCCAATTGCTCCCCTTCTTTCTAGAAGGGGAATTTGATGACTTCGAATGAAGAGACTGAATGGAATTCAGCGCGGTGAAACTGACAACATTGATGAGATCAAGTTTGCGTGGATTGAGAATCACTTCAGTCTGTCCGTTCTCATTCGGCTTCACTCTCTTATCGTAATCAGAGAACATTCGTCCCATTACTCTCTTGATGTTGGCGTCTCAAGGAATATTGCGTAATGTCAAAATGGATTGTTTCACTCGTCCAACTTTTTTCCAATGTAATTGAATTGGACCTACCCTGTAGCATGTTTTCCATGTCGACGTCAGACATTGAGGAGTTGTGACTGACATGACAACGGATGGATGCTGAATATTCGAGTATTTGATTTGAATAGGGGTTGATATGCCTACCACTGGATAAGAGAACGATTAGTAGTAGAACTGTCTCCATCGGGTCTTCTCCCCCTCTGTTTCACTTTTTCTCCTCTCCTTCCTCTCTTCTTCCTACTCCTTCAGCTCCTTCTCATCTTTCATCTGATGCATCATCAATGTAAACTTTCGAAAATTCTGAAGTCATGGCCGGCGTAAATGTACATTTTCTATGTCAATTTTATAGAGAAACACTGTGGACGTTTAATCTCTTTCCGTCTATTCCGGGTGTTCATCACCACACATCTTGAACTTTTGCATACCAATTTCTCCTTCTTTCCTTCTACGTCTAATGAATTTAGACTAATCTATTTCTGGAGACATACGAATGGAACAAAGGAGGCATGCAGATAAAGAAATTTGGGTTCAACTATTTTGAATGAGCTGTTTGCTCCCGTTCGATCAATTGATGAAGGTAGATCAGAAAGAAATAAGATAGAAGTTTCATTCCCCCAAGATGTATTTCACCGAATAATCGAAGACTGTTTGATTAGCTTGGTAGTGTGAAAGGTCGATGTTGAGTTAGTTTCGGACGGAGACCGATGTATAAAGCATACATCGGTCTCCAATCTAAACTATATTCGTATAATTGCAAAGGGTAATTCAATTTTCTGAGTAGTCAATAATTTATCAGTTCTAATCGACAATCTTCGTGGTAAGTGGTAATAGTAATCAGTAGAGGGCGACCTGTATTGTCTATCTAGAGGGATGAGAGGGAAAGAGTAGAGCAGATTCAAAGGGATATCAATTGCCTCGTAATGGAGTGGAGACTAGAGAGACACGCGAGACTGGGAGTGGACAACATGTGGGAGTGAATACGCACTGAGATCACAACATGATAACAACCTAGGGGGTACGGTAGTGATCAATCGATCGATGGATCAGTTGACGGTCTCTAAAGTCTCCTTCGTGACCGTTGATGAAGTGGGCGACTGGACATTGCGACAGGAGGGATGCTTATCGAAGAAGGAAGAACGAGAGGGCTGAAAACATTCTCGTTCTCATTCACTCCTTCTACTTATCGAAGGAATGACGTCATAACCGCCAATTATCGCTTCTTCTCGGTTGTCGATGATTGACCACTCTCTCACTATTCTCTTTTCCTTCCCTCTTCCTCACCTGAAGGAGGATGGTGGAGAGGAGGACCACCAGGAAGGATTCGATTGTTACGAGAACGTTCTTCCAGACTGAAAAGAAGGGAATCAACCATTGAAAGAGCAACTCGAGCAATGGAATAATCCAACCAATTGTCTACAACAAGGAGTAAAAACTGACAGAAAGCAGTTTCGAGGGGCGGTAGATGGGCCATTCCGCATCCGAATGCCCCAGCACGAGCAAAGAAGTCGAAGACTCCGTGCTGGATACCTACAATCAAATGATCAATGATTTGATTGGAAGAGTAATGCTAGTCCCTTCCCCATCACTCCCTTCTTTCCATTCTCAACTGACCGAAGAATGCGAGGAAGAAGTCGAGTAATCTGAAGACGACCACGTATCGATACGATGACAGCTCCTCCTAAATACAATACTGTAGGAGTCGGATACAGTAGGAAATAGTCGATTCACTACCGTGATCGATCGACAATTTCTCAAATACTGTAACGTACCAGTTTGCTCACAGTCGTCACCAGTATGTGAGTGCCGTAGATGCCGATGAGAAGAGAAGGAAGGGCGAGGAAATCGATCACCTTCAGGGCACTGCAATGGATACTGTAAGAGATGCATGGAGGGTCGTGGGTCTGATCTTTGATCGACAACAAGTGCGGTGGATCAGGTAGTGGACTCACTTGAATCCGTCAGTATTGAACTCGAAGTAGATGAAAAGGGAGACGATGGTGGCGAGTAGTCGGATAAGAGGAGCCTGCAGCACCATCCACTCCACCATTCCCAGGGTGCGACTGGAAGGAGGAGAGGGTACGGTAGGTCGATGGAGCAGATTCGTGATCGAGGAACTCACTTGTCGGCCGGCAACTTGGGCATGCAAGGGAAGAAGCAGCAGAAGGGAGGAGTGGACGTCTCGATGGACACTCTGAGAGGGAGAGAGATAGAGATAGTGTGAGATGGAAGAGGGATGATATGGGAAGGAAGAGAGATGGCTCACTTCTGCTCGGCGAGTCTCGTTTGAATTCCTCTCCTTCCCTCGAATAGATTGAGTAGTAGACAGATGATGACGTAGAGGGCGAGAGTGAAGTACCTGAGAGATCAAATCATTCATCAACACACAATCAATCAGAGATCATATTCTTCTTCACACAATATGTTCTTAGTGCTTAGTAAGTTTTGCCTTTCGACCAACAATGTCTATCCCACCCTCTTACGGTACATCTGCTTTCTCCTTTCCTTCACTGTTTATCACAGCGGAAGGACGATAATCGAATTTCCCCAATAGATCTCAGGACAGAGAACTTGTGACTACGATTGGAAGAGAGAGGCTACCGTACTCTCTTGACTACAATACTCACATGAATCCAGAGAGATGGGAGAAGAACCAAGCCCTTGGCATGAAGAGAGAAACGAGAGCAGTCATCGAGACGAACGGAGCAGTCGAGGCCAGGAAGATGATCAACGATCGTCTGCAGTCATCTCATCGTCTACCGTACTCCCTTCAGACTACCGTACCTCGAGTTGTGAGTGACGTAGGCATTGATGTAGATGATCTGGAGGGCTGCCAATCCTACCGTAGCCAGACAAGTTGTCGTGGCGAGAGCCAGAGCAAGAATCGAAGGAAGGGGAAGCGCTGCAAAGGAATGAACTCTCTTCTTTAACAGAGTTTCAGTTAATAATCTCTATGGATACAATAGTATGGCTTTTTCCTTTCCCACTTTCACCCTCTACTGGTCACTCAAAAGTTTGTTTCTACAGTTTTCGCTCTCATTTGTAATTCCTCTTTGAGGCGATGGCAAAAAGAGCGAAGAGGGAGAAGAGACAAAACAAGAGAAGGAGAAGGAGAAGGAAAGGGTGAGAGAAGGCCATCGATGGAAGGAAACTACTCCCTTGACCAAGAGAGAGATCCCTTGACCAAGAGAGAGATCACATACGGGTCAAAGAACAACCATCCAACGAGATTTCAACCACCATATGTTAATTGTCAGGGCACGTGCAAATGGCGGCATTGATATGCAAAACTAACCACGTAGTAATGGTAGTGACCTTTAATAAGGATGAATAATGAACTGGGGTACCTTGTAGGAATTGAGTGGAGTGGGGGATGGGATTGCCGTCAGTGGAGTTGTAGGTGGGAGTACATTGCACCAGAGAGTCAGTCAACAGTTTGATGATCGTGTCCACCATCTCAACAGAAGAAGAGAGTGACACCAATGGAAAGGAGGACTCACCTTATCCATCCTCAAGTATTCGTGCCAATCCCCTGTCTTACAGTCCACGCATCCACTCGGGGGTACTGTAAAGGAGAATACGGTAGAGGGAGGAGGACAATCGATAAGTAGGAATGGTAGAAAGAAAGTACGCACGGTCGGTCGACATGGAGGAGAAAGAGAGGGCTGATTCAGGTGTGGGGAATTCGAGGAGGGGGAGGGAGAGACCGCTCAGTGGAGGAGGGAAGGGGAGGAATGAGAGGGAATGGAGGATGATAGGGTAATGAGGACGATCACTGCAACAGTCAGCAGATGCAAGTGCAGAAGCAGGCAGCTGGAGGAGGGAAGGGAGGGAAGGGGAAGGGTACTACTGTATGGAAGCAGGAGGGAAGAAGAGAAAGTACACAGAGGTGAGCTTGTACAATGGAAGAACGTGAGGAGACATCGGAAGAGAGAAGAAACTCCCCGAGGGGATGTTCCTGTCGAAGAGAGAGAGAGAGGAGAGAGAGAGGGGGAGAGGAGAGACTGTCAAGTACCACGAATCACGGGTTCCCGGAGCCACCAACGGATAGAGGAAGATATGGGAATGACTGAATGACGAGTCTCTTGGACAGCCTCTTTTTCTATAACCATTCATACCATATGGAAAGAGAAGGAATTCCATCTGAATTGAGTATTGGGAATGAGATGTTCTCTACAGGGAATGCTCTGCGGGTCGCCAACTTGGGCGAGAATTGTCTCCTATGTTTTCCATTTTTCCTTCAAGGGCGAGAAGAGAACTTGATCGAACAGGGGGACGACGGAGTTGCCCCCTCCCCCCATAACAACTTCCATCGGAGTTCTTTGAAGAGAGAGAGAGAGAGGTCATTAGATTACGATAGTAGAATAAGAAGAGGGAAGAGAAGAGAAGATGCCCCCGAGCAGAATTGACTCACTCCGTTGATCAACATTGCAAGGACGAAGCAACAAAGTGAATTTAGGGTGTTGAATCAGATGGAGACATCACTCAGTCACTACCAGTTCCCGCTTCCATTCAGTATCAAGATGCAGAGGCGGAAATTATGAGAAGGAACCGGAGTATGAGTAAGATGAGGGGAGGTGAGAAGGCCACGGGGAATCTAGACAGAACACTCATTGGAGACAGAGGAGATCGTGAGAAATTAGGGAGTGGACGGTGAGTGATTGAAGGGAAAGAAACGACTGTCGATTAGTGTGTCCATCCGATTGGAGAAACGAACGAGAACAGAAAAGGAGTGGAAAGAAGGGGTTCGAACCCACTAAGCGGTTCTAGAGGAATATGATGGAGAAGTGGAAAGGGAGAATGATCAGATGAGGGGAGTCGATTACATTGAAATGGAAAAGAAGAGAATGCAAGGCGAGGTTCTGAAAGAAGGCGTAAATAATACTGGACAGTCACTGTGGGAAATTCTCTCCCATTCGTTCTAGTTCCCCCTAACAACCAACGAGAACTGTAAGGGAGACGAAGAGATAGGCGAGTTATCTCTGAGAAGAATTAAAAGAGACGCAGCTTGCGAGTTTCGAGTTTTCGAGAGACATTGGCAGGGAGATTCAGTTATACAACTGTGAAAGGGCTGAAGAAAAGGCAGGGATCGGTCCATGTGCGAATTGTGCAATTGAGGGGGAGAAGAAAGAAAGAAGGACTGGTCTGTTACGGGATGGAATAGAGGCAAGTTACGCAATCCTCACTAGGGAGAAGAAGTGTGAACACCTGGAGGGAAGAGGAGAAGAGAAGAGATAAGATATGACTAGAAGAAGGGAACATCACTCATCTCATCAGATAATGATCTTTACGTACGGTTGCTTCTAGGCTGTGATTCCATTCTGTCTTTCCAGTTCACAATGGACTGTTTGAACTGGATGAGGCACGGGGGGATTCTCCCCTGGGGGAAGAACTGATGAAGAGGAGAGAGAAGGAGTAGACTAAGATTAGCAGGAGAAGAACGATGGTCAAACAAAGGAGACTCTTGAGTACCCTCTGATCTACCCTTCGGCCACTCTCATCCAAGGAATCCAAGGGAGAATACGAAATGGAGGATGGAGTGATGGGAACTGTAGAAATATTCTGATGAGGGAAGAAGCCCCGTTTAATAACCATGATGGGACGAGAAGAGAAGAGAGGAAAATACAGAGTAAGAAGAAGAAAGAGGTGTAGATTGAATCTAGTTTGGGATCCGTGGGATTTCGGATGGTTGGCGACTTGAGAGGATGAGTGAGATTAGTGATGAATGGGGTGTGACTGGTTGAGGGAAGGATGGGAATCAAGTGGATCTTCGCCCTTTCCTCCATTCCTTTCTCATGCCCATCGATGCACAGTTATTGCAACTGCAACTGGTTGAGAGCACGAGTTTGTTCTCACGGAGGGAAGGGAGGAGAGGGAGAACCAGGAGGGGGTTTCTCTCCCCGAGAGGACGAGAGTGGACAACAATTACCCCCTCGCATGGCAGAGCTCATCGTTGAAAGGGAAGTAAGAGAGGGATACAATGGTCAAGAGTTACATGAATGCAAGAATGAGTGAGTAGGAGTATGATGCCACTGTACACTCCATTGGAAGACGTCGATGGAGGAGGGGATCTCTATTCATCTGCCATCCCTACTGGTCAGTCAGTGAATGAATGGGTGCTCTATTTGGAGATGGGAGGAGAAAGGGGAAGAATGGAAGTGGTCAACGAGAGGTCGAAGGAGGAGGCCAAGGATCCATACAATCGAAGGGCAGAAGGCACAAATTGAATGAGTAGGAACTTGTCTCTTTTGTTTGAGATGGCCACAGGTGTTCGGGAGAGAGAGAGAAACTGGCGGCGATATCCTTGGGAGAACTACTGCATATACGTTAACGTAGCCTGCTTATAAATTCTGGCAGCCCGGTGGATGGAGGAAAGGGGTAATGAGTGCTTTGAGGGGGAATAATGGGCACGCGAGAGAAGAGACCTCTGCCATCTAGATACATGTCACTATCTACTACATACCCTCTCTCGTCCGGATGGGATCATTCCAATGGAGAGACAACAACTATTCGCCCAATTTGGCATCATTATATAGGATGACAGGAGTACAATGATTAGCAAATGGCTGTGTGATTACGATAATTTATGAACTAGATACTATGGAATTGAGGAAAGAATTGTTCTCTGCACCCTTGCTCCTGGACAGAATGGAGAAAAACTATCAGAAAACAACTGAGCGATCTATTTGAGGATGCAGGAGTTCCCTCACGAGAGAACACTAGAGAGTTGGGATTCGCAAGTTCATATTTCAATTTTCTTAGTGACTGAAGGGATAGCTATGGAACTTGCACTTTGCTTCTCTCTTCCAACTCTGGTATCTTTGTGATCCATAGGCTATTTTGTTTGCCAAAGTATGCTCAACTGCGGCACTCATTTGTCTCAACATAGACGATTTTATTCCTAACTGCAGTGTCTTCAATTCATTCTTCAGTTCTTCTTAGACACTTTGCTCTCCGTCTTCAGTTAGATATCAGTCTGTTCTATCGTCTGCTTCGATCTGCCAATGATATCTCTCACCCCTCCCCCCTCCCTCGCTCACTTACTCGACTTCCTTGACTCCAGCAGTGGTTGGATCAAGGGGTGGAATCTCTTCATTCTTGTTCTCTCCCCTCGAGACTGAATCGTGGGTGGGCACTTGATTGTACTTCGCCTCTCGACCGATGCAGTAGATCATCAATGACTGAGATTATCGATTGGATTGATAGAGGGGAGAGGGACGAACGAGGATAAGAGCGACGATGGTTGAGAAGACAGCGTACGCTATGAGGATGATCAGGAACGCCGGTTCTGAGGTAGATTACAATAATTAAATATCTAGTTGTGCAATCTTCTCACTGGTGTCACTCTTTCTTTGCGTGCAGCTCAGAGGACCTGAATTCGATAGTTTTGATGGGTGAAGAGAGAGGAGTGAAGTGAGTACTTCTCTCTTCCACGAGTTTCCATAACTCCTTATCCGCATAAGTGACAGCCTTGTTGTTGATCGTGGCAGAGATTCGAGCATCGGCGAACAATTCGAGGAGGGACTGCAGACCCAGTCAGTCTCCCCTCTATCGAGGAATCCCACCGAATTGTATGTGATAATCGCTGATACTCCAACTTTTATGTTTTTATCGTTGACCCACAAACCTGACGTGGACTCTGCAACATAAAATTGTCTGAATGATCGTCAAAATGTGTAGAGTGAAAATATATCTAATAAGTTCAGTTAATGTGACAGTTTTAGATAGTTATTGTATGCTGATGGATCCTTTGAATATAGATACCTCTTTTCTTGCCATCAATCGTGAGATTCCACTTTGTGTCTTTTTCATCAGTTGAATGTTCCGGATTCTCAGTGAGACGAAGCTCGAGTCGTGGTGATTTGATGGAAAAAGTGTGAGAGAGTTTCACAGTCGAGAATAAAGCTATCATCCAACGAGTGGTGTTTACAGTTCTGTAGTTAACTTATTTGAGGATTCAATGCAATCGAAGCTCTTACTCAATCTGCACGTGAAAATAATCGTCTGGATATTCGACTTTATTTGTATTATTCATTAGTTCGGTCAGATTGCATATGGCATCGTCCATCTTCTCATGCTTCTGCAAAGAATCGATCGAAGGACCACGAAGGGGGGAATTCTCACTATCTTCGCAGTCCATACTCCAGTACCATTATCACACGATCCAGAGTATCGAAGACACGCCTGAAAGAAGAGAGAGAAAACAGATAGAGAAGAGGAGTAGGGAAGAACTGACATCCTTATCGCAGTTTAGGACGGCTGCTCCTCCATCGAGGGAGATGGGAAGAAGGATGAGGAAAAGGAGGCAGATCATAGACGACCGTCCGAGATGAAGAATAGAGGAAAGAGTGAAGAGAAGAATTTATAACAACAAAGTCACCCTTTGTTCACTATTCAAATATTTTATCTGATTACAAATTCACAGATCAATCTTCCTTGTTTTTAGCATAAACTTTGTGTGTGCACTTCGATATGAGGATAACGACCAATTTGAGTGCAATGATGGAGATTAGTGCAACCACGAGGAGAGATGCTCCGATTATATCCTGGAAGGGGAGAAGATGGGGGGAGGGGAAGAGGGACTCACCAGATTATGGTACTGCACTGTGTTCATGTCGTGAGACTGCGGTCGAAGGGCAGGAGAAGCTACGAATTCAGCTGCGAATTCGACAGTCCTCAATGGGGATTCGTCCCTCTGCCAAGGGAGGGAGAGATATTACTTGATCAGTTGATCCCTCGAAGAGAACGGCTTCCTTGCCAACATTGAACTCACCCTCTCTGCATTCTTACGGTAACTGAAGGGATGGCCATCAGAGGGGAAGGACGGGGGACTCACGAATCATTCGAGAGAACGTCCCTTATCGCCCTCTCGAAGATATCGGGCTTCACTAGGTCGAATTTGTCCAGCACCTTCATTCATTGGTAGGAGTTGATGACAGTTAATTTCCTCACCTTCCCAAATCCATTGTATTCCATCATTCCCGCGTTTCGAGGCTGATCCGCGAAGATTGGAATGAAAATGCCTGCAATTGTATTATGAACCTTGACTGATTAGAGTGGAAGTACCGGGTTTCCCTCTGATGGCAGTCTCTTGAGTGCTTCCCATTCCTCCATGAGTGATGAATGCAGTGATTCTCTCATCAGCCAGTAGGTCATTCTGGGGCATCCACTTGGACAGATGCAGATTGGGGAGGATTCTCGTCGCTTCCTGAATCAGGGTCGAGATACGGTAATCAGTTTTCGATACTCGATTACCTTCGCGAATCCATCGTCTGGATTCTCATACTTCCATATGAAAGTAACATCTGGGAATCGAGCGAAGGTCTGCGATTGAATGTTCAAACAGTTCCATTCAAGTGAGATCTCGCCTTCACAATTGATTCCTTCACATCTTCAGGCAGATAAACGGACTTGGCGACTGATCCGAACGAGAGAAGGACATTTGTGGAGCGACGGGAGAGAACTTCATCCCATTCCTGATTAGTCATCCAAGTTATACACTTCATAACCCTTGCTCACTTTGCCAACAGGGACTGGTTGCTTAGCTCCGATTCCTCCGATGTTGATGATTCGATTGAGAGTCGGAATGGCGAAGTCAATGAGAGGCTCAGTGTTGAGGAGAGTGTAGGCAGCACGAGAGCAGATCTCCTCGAGGGATGGGAAGGAAGGACCGAATCGATTACGAAAGACTTCTTCCATCTAGAATAGAGTGAAGGGGAGAGGGAGATGGAGGGAGAGACCATCCATCGTCCAGGGGAGAAGTAGAGATGCATCAACCACTCTGCGTAGATGTTACTAAAGTTCGCAAGTTGTGAACGTTGTCGGATAAAGTTATGAAAGTTACGTGAATCGACTCCAGAATGATCCATTCATTGAGGAGATATACGAACCTGAAGAAAGATTGTGAACCTCTCCTCTATCTCGTTTTCAAGCTCGACTAATAAACTGCTTTCTGGTTATATTATACTAATCACAGGGACATTTTTTTTTGAAAAAGTATGACTGACTGGGATTGAAAGAGAGTGAGAGGGGCATTCCGTACTCATGATACATCCATGAGAATGGAATGGAGGCACTCGTTGTGATCAAGGATTTCGGCTGGATGAGATGAGAGTACCCTGCATCGAATTGTGCCTCTCATTAGTAGTCATTCGGGAGTCTCCAATAGAGTGACCAATGTTGGCATGTTATCAGTGCGAGGAAGGGCACTCACCCACTCCACACATATCAAAGTTCTCCAGGATGAGAACATCGTACTTCTCTGCCTTGAGTCTCTCGATGAGTTGAGTATCATCGAGGACTACCTTACACTGGGATGAAAACTGCTGAGCGAAGAGAGTTCGCATCTGAGAGAAGAGAAGGAGGTGATGGGAGGAAGTGAATGACCTACTCTCAGAGTAAGCAGAGGATTGAAGGTGTCCAATTTGAAGAAATTGTCCTTTGCGGAATTGAGTGAGTGCATTATCTACAATTGTTCTTCCCTTCTCCTTCCCTTCGACTTCCTTCACTTTCTTCGTTTCTTCACTCGCTTCAATGAAGATCTTCGTTGATTTCTCCTTCGCATCATGGACTTCCTCGTCGATGATCGGAATGAGAGATGTCTGAGATGAGAGAGACTACCAATTTGATATACCAGTCAAAACAGAAATCTTAAAGATATCGATGGTTGATCTCACCACATTGTGTCCTGCATCCACGAGTACATCGGCAATATTCCCGAGGAAATTACTATGGGAATGAGCGTATTTAGAGTTATATACTAGAATTTTGAATGCATGGGAAGAAGCGAAGATAAGGAGGGAGAAGACGGACAGTCTCATGGTCAGTACTGGTCTGAGATTCTAATGGAAAGTATTAAATACGTCGAGGGCGCGCACTAGTTGTGCATTGATAAGAGGGAGAAGAAGAGAGACACACAAGTTACCCTCTCTTCTTTCTGTTGAGTGAACTGCTGTGCTGTAGACCATCGAGGTTAAAAGAGGAGTAAAGGCAACGCGCCCGGTTGGAATATGTTTCAACTAGCGACGCACTCTCTTCAAGTCGTGTGATCTCTCGCTCGTTGCCTGAGCTTTCCCTGATTTGGCTCCCAGCCAACTTCCGATAGCTCAGTTCGGAATGGAGATACCAGTGTTAAAATTTCGGAGCTTCTTATCGTTATGGAGATCTAGGTCGTGTACATGAAAGCTTCAAAAATTGAATTTTGCCTTTACTCCTCCTTTAACGAGTTAATTTTTGTCAAATGGTGGTCAATATCACTTAAGAGACATTCCACGAGAAAACGTACCTTTTGTGAGGGGTCGACGGATGGCTTTTTTGCAACCCCCCTCAATATTTCACTGGTGAAGTTCCCACACCGAGTGCTGATATTTGGCCCAATATGAAGGGCTGTGGTGCACTTTCCGAAAAATGCCAGACCAGGCCCAAAAAAAATCGAAAATTTCAAATTGTTGAAAAGTAGGATATAATACGTTTTCCAGGACTGCTTTTCAATGAAAATAACGAAAAACATACTTTGAAAGCGATCAGATGCCGAGAAAGTGGCCAAAACGTTTCAATTAGTTTGCAAAAACTAACTATATTTTCGGATTCCTCATGCGAAACTACGTATATAGTTCAAATTTCACGAAATTCCAGCGATGCGCTCGGAAGAAAAGGTATCCAGAAGAAGGCAAACTCAGCGATAGTGCTTTTTGAAAAATATTTACAACGTGTACATATTATGCCCAATGTGCTGTTTTTAACTTTGAAACATGTTTTTATAACAATACAAACAATTTGAGATCATGAACAAGCAATTTGAAGCCTTTATTTTGAAAATTTCAGTTTTGGAAAATCCGAATTTCACGAGTTTCACAAAAATCGTCATTTTTTCGAAATAATTGGGTTCACAAAGGTCAACAATGTCTCAATTCACAACAACATTCGTTGACATGCCTCTACTGATCCCTTTCATGTGTTTTGCGCATAATTTTAGACCATCCTGATTTGAAAACTCTTCGAAAAATGGAGAAAATGCGATTTTTCCGAAATTTTTGTTCTTTGGGACACTCTGAGATTATTGTTTTAGGATAAACACCGTGATATTTCGATCACAATTACTAAATACAACCCCTATAATGATTTCCGAATGGTTTGGAAGCCATCTGGCGAAATTTTATTCTTCATTTTTTTCGAAGTGGACAAATTTTTTCGAATACACTTTTTTCGCCAGATTGCTTCCAAACCATTCGGAAATCATTATAGGGGTTGTATTTAGTAATTGCGATCGAAATATCACGGTGTTGATCCTAAAACAATAATCTCAGAGTGTCCCAAAGAACCAAAATTTCGGAAAAATCGCATTTTCTCCATTTTTCGAAGAGTTTTCAAATCAGAATGGTCTGAAATTATGCGCAAAACACATGAAAGGGATCAGTAGAGGCATGTCAACGAATGTTGTTGTGAATTGAGACATTGTTGACTCTTGTTTACCCATTTTGTTCGAAAAAATGACGATTTTTGTGAAACTCGTGAAATTCGGATTTTCCAAAACTGAAATTTTCAAAATAAAGGCTTCAAATTACTTGTTCATGATCTCAAATTGTTTGTATTGTTATAAAAACATGTTTCAAAGTTAAAAACAGCTCATTGGGCATAATATGTACACGTTGTACATATTTTTCAAAAAGCACTATCGCTTAATTTACCTTATTCTGGATACCTTTTCTTCCGAGCGCATCGCTGGAATTTCGTGAAATTTGGATTATATACGTAGTTTTGCATGACGAATCCGAAAATATAGTTAGTTTTTGCAAACTAATTGAAAAAATTTTCAGGACGGCCAAAATTCTTGGAAAATCGACGTTTTGGCCACTTTATCGGCATCTGATCGCTTTCAAGGTATGTTTTTCGTTATTTTCATTGAAAAAGAGTCCTGGAAAACCTATAATATCCTACTTTTCAAAAATTTGAAATTTTCGATTTTTTTCACCACAGCCCTTCATATTGGGCCAAATATCAGCACTCGGTATGGGAACTTCACCAGCGAAATATTGAGGGGGGTTGCAAAAAAGCCATCCGACGGTTGGTACGATTTCTCGTGGAATGTCTCTTAAATAAATATCGTTCAGTCTCGCTTGGTTTTCTTTGCACTGAAACAGAAAGACAGGACGAAACAACAGAATTTCTTCACGATGTATAATGAGAAAACTGAGACCAGGATGACAACAGCCACAATGTCCTAAAATGCTCATTTTTTGTATTGAACAGAAGATTGAGCCAACCAAATTGTGGTACTCGATCTTATTCATATCGTGAGACTGTGGACGAAGGGCACGAGAGGGACCGTACTCAGCAGCGAATTCAACAGTTCTCAATATATCGATTAGACTACCGTACCCTTTCATTCTCACTTGATCATCAGTTCCCTCGACGCGAATGGTTTCTTAGCGAGCATAGAACTGATTCGAGCTGCATTCTTGCGGTACCTCAAATGATTCAATACAAAAGGATCACACTCCAATTAGTAGAAACATACGAATCATTCCCGATTACTTCTTTGATTGCTGCCTCGAAGATAGAAGGATTTATCATGTCGAATTTGTCGAGCACCTGACGAATGAGGAATTATTCTTCCCCATCACTCTCTTTCTCCTGCTCCTCTACTCATCCCCTACCACCTCCTCCTTCCTCTTTTCCACCTTCCACCCACCACTCCGAATCCATTGTACTCCATCATTCCCGCATTACGAGGTTGATCACCAAAGAGAGGAATGAAAATACCTACAAATCGGTGCAATGCATTCGAATATCAATCTAACCGGGTTTTCCCCTGATGGCAGTCTCTTGAGTGCTTCCCATTCCTCCATGAGTGATGAATGCATTGATTCTCTCATCAGCGAGTAGGTCATTCTGGGGCATCCACTTGGACAGATGCAGATTCGGGAGGGAGCGAAGGGCTGCCTGATATCCTCCTCGTTTGACAATGAAAATACTGGTACGAACCTTGGTGAATTCGTCCTCCGGTTCTTCATACTTCCAGATGAAAGTTATGTGAGGGAATAGGGCGATTGTCTGAAGGAACTTTTGAGTGTATTTCTATTGACATTGATAACCTTGAGGATGGAATCTTTGATTTCACTGGGCATGTACACTGCTTTCGCGACTGATCCGAATGAGAGAAGAATAGTCTTAGATCGAAGATTCAGAATCTTGTCCCACTCTTGAAAGAGTCCTTCGTTGCAGTGTTCCTCACTCTCTCCCTCACTTCTCCGACAGGCTTAGGTTTCTTCGCTCCAATTCCTCCAATGTTGACTACTCGATTGAGAGTGGGAACGGCGAAGTCGATGAGTGGTTCGGTGTTGAGGAGAGTGTATGCAGAATGGGAGGAGATCTCCTCGAGGGACGGGAACGAAGGGCCGAATCTCTCCCGGAAGAGCTCCTCGATCTGCCAATCCTCTCTTCCCATTATTCCCTGCCCTCTCTCACAGTCCATTTGCAGGGATGGAAGAATGAGTGGAGCAGCCATTCAGCATACAGATTAGTCAGTCTGTCCCATATCGAATTGACGTTGAGATGAGAGAGATACGCACCTAAACTTTCATTTCAGACACACTCAGAACAGTACGGTTTCGATGAATCTAGTTGGAAAGTGCTCTTACTGGGATTGTAACTTAGGGAGATGGGGATTCCGAATTCAGCGTACATCTGGGAGAATGGGAAGGAGGCACTCGTTGTGATGAGAGATTTTGGCTTCACAAGATGGGAATACGCTGCAATCTCGTCTCTTCCTGGATCTAACAAAGGAATGGACTCACCCGACCCGCACATGTCGAAGTTCTCCACTATCATCACATCGAACTTCTCATCCTGCAATTTCTTGAGGAGAGCGACGTCATCGAGGACTGCTCGACATTGGGAGAGAAATTGATTGGCGAAGGAATCACGCATCTGAGAAGAGAAATGGAATAGCAGTGGATAGAAGAGAGACAGACCCTCCACGTGAGAATCGGATTATAATTGTCCAGTTTGAAGAAATCAGATCGCTGTGAGTGAATCTCGGTAAGGAGCTGAAAATGCACTTCGCTTTAAAAAAACAAAATCATTGTCGATTGTTGTGAAGAAAGTTAGAACGAAAATCTTGAATAAACGAGAAGAGTTCTCACCTTCTTGGTTTCATCTGATGTTTCAACATAGATCTTATTTGACTTTACAGTTCCATCTTTGATTGATTCCTCTAGGATTGGAATAAGAGAGGTCTGAAAAGTAGCCAAGGAGGAAGGAAGATGATAACTGACGACATTATGGCCAGCGTCCACGAGGAGATCAGCGATGTTCCCGAGGAAATTACTGTGAGAATGACCATACTTAGAGTTATACACGAGGATCTTGTAGGAAGCGATAGTTGATAGAATAATCAGGAATAGGAAAATGAGACGCATCTTCAAAGAGCGCGAGGGAGAAATTGAGAGAAGGACAGGGAATGGCGACTCTCACTGATTAGATACCATGGGCGATATATAGGCCTTATCTGTGACGATTGGTCATTTGACCCCCTGATGGATTACAAAGAGTGGTCTTCCATCGACCATCATATGAGAATCATCCCTCCAGTCATGGAATACTGCCCCCTTGACTGAGTCACTCGGTGTGCTGCTTGTCTCCTTTCCCATCGCAGGGAAGAGTGAGTACAACTGCACAGAAGATCGTATCTCCCTACAAGTCTCGATCCTTCTCTTTCCCATCCCCACTCTCAAATCCAATGAGAGGTATGCAATCGTGCAGAAATGTGATGGGCACGGGCCATCGAGCTGCCATCCCATTCGTCAATTCTACCCATGCCTATATGAACCTTGATGATGCAGTTTTTACACATCATCTAGATATTCTGGAAAATAATCAATCTATGATACAAATTGAACTCTCACAGATCATAGAGAATGGAAAGAGCGTAACTCTCCCTTTCTTCTCCTCTTCCAAGGGAGAATTGGCGGAACGATGAATAGCATCAAGTCACGTTGTTGATCACTCCATTGCACTCAGGACAATTCGGAGGAGGAAGTTATCTAAGACGGGAAATCGGTGACAAATGAAATTGAGCGAAGTAACGACTCCTTACAAGTGGCATTGGAATACTTCTGGTGTGCTCATTTGTGCTCTTTTGTAGTCCCACGCGAAATTACAGTGGCCTTATTCTCATTGAAAAAAAAGAGTTACGACAAATCAGCGGTAAAATATGTAACATATTGATGCTTCCAATTATATTTTATGAGTATGTTGTCCACTCACTTATTGTATATAAATTCTTTGTGGTTGATGGAGTATTTTGTTCAACGACTCGGGCTTACAACAGTATTATTTTCAGTTTATAGCAATGTTACGCAAAGAGTTGCGATTGTGATCTTCGAAAAGTTACATTGAACGTGTTTTATGTACTTCATTCATTCTACGTCACTATTCGTGTCAACCCTAATTAGGGTAGTTTTACTTCCACCTTCTCATTCCTTGTGATCTATGTGACCTGTGGGAGGAGAGGGATGGAGGAGGAAGGGGAAGGAGGAGGAGGAGGAGGGAGGAGGAAGGGGAGGGACAGGAGGAAGAGGATGAAGGAGAAGGGGAGGAAGGAGAGGGGGGGGGGTGGTGGTGGTGAGCAGGCAATACGTGGTTGTGTCAAAAGAAACACGCGTACTTGGGTTACTTTCTCTTTCTCCTCAACCCATCTTCTCTTCTTCTCTTTCCGTGATGCTCCTTCCTTCCTTCATTCAAACCCCTTCTTTCTCTATCTCCTCAATCGATCGACTCTCGTTGTGAATCTATTAATTTCCTCATCTATCAAAGTTGTTATCTATCTGGAAATGCTCCTTCATTCCATTCATAACCGGGTTAGAACCCCTCTAATCTGAGATTCTTGATCTCCCTCCCTCTCTGCCTACTTGGGAGTATTTAGAGTAGTTAGTCGAGCCTCCTTGTCCCCATTCTCTAATCGTCTTACTCCTTTCTCCATTACTATCCATTACCACCCTTCAAGAAGAGAAGATGGTCCTTGAAATCGTGCCTTCGGTATGTGTATTCATTACCTTTCCTCCCTGTTGAAACTCCGCGCATCCAATGTTTCTCGATTTCGAGAAGTTCGACATTGTAAAGAGAACACGAGAAATACGGCATAGACTTGATCCCCCTCTCGTACTCTTCGAGATAACCATCTCATTCCGGAACTCATTGACACTTAGTTGTTCGCAATCTCTTTCGGGAGTATTATCCTCTCGCTCTCATTCCTTCACATCGTCTTCCTTCTCAGATGAGTGACTGTTCCTCTTCACTGGAAGCATCAGCTGCTCCAGTTCCTCTGGAGACAGGCCACATGCTCATCAATGATATCAACATTGGCTACTGCAGGTGAGGAAATGAATCACCTCCATTTCGTCATTTCTCCATATTAGAAATGCATCGAGAGGGGGCAAAACAACCTCATCTTTGCAATCCCAAATTGCCGAGTGAACATTGATTGCGCAGATATGGATCTGGTCCGAACTACTTGCTGTGCATCTGCGGAGCTGTCGGTCAGTTCTATCCCTCAATAACAATCGAAAGTTTAGAATGAGGGATTAAGATCCACTGAAAGTAGGACAAGAGTTGAGTGATATCAATGCTGAAAGCAACCCGTTTGTAGTCCCTTCTCTCATCCCTCCCGTGCTATTCCCATACTGCACAACATCGCACTTCGTCCCTTTGTTGTCTGACTCGTGATTGGGAACTAGTTATCCATGATGAACACACTGATCATTAGGACCAGGAACTTATTCAATGAGTGGGAAGAACAAAATTACAAGATCAAAAACAAAGTAAAATAAAATGAACCGCAGAGGGGAATGTTCTTATTCTTCGCGTATAGGGAAATCTCTGATTAGTCCATTCCTTGAGTTGAATTAGACATTGCAGGATGTTACTCGAAGGATTTCCCCGAGTCGGTCATTCGTCAGTTCGATCCCACTCTCGTCACCATCATATGCATCGATCCACCCGGGTATGCAGTTTAGAATATCGATATGATGATATATCAAATTTTCTTATCCAGTAGGCATTGATTAGCCTTGAAACCGCGGTGTGAATGGGGGAAGGGATATCTCCTTTTCAGGTACGGTACTTCTCGTCCTCCCGACAGGAAGCAAGAGATCATGAGATGCACCAAGGACAGCGAATTCTGCGTCAAACTCATGGAGGTAGGCAATATGCATGTATATTCAGAAAGATGAGTCGTTTTATCAACTAAAGTGCTCGTCAACCACTAGCTATTCCCCCTGACAGTCCAATGCTTGGCAGGGTCTTTCTCTGGTTCCCTTCACTGTGTGTGGATGGTCGGAAGGAGCGAGGACTGCTGTAGATGTCGCCGGTGAGGAAGGGAGAAGAATGACCCCGTCACTTCATCTCTCCCTAGTCATCCTATCTCTCTGCAGCTCGTGGTCCATCGATCGTCAACAAGATGATTCTGATGGCAGCAGGGACGAGGGTCACTTCGATGGGAGCAAATGCATTCAGAGGTACCAACATCATCCTCACGCTAAACAGATAATCCCACCTCTATTTTTCTCATCTTGTGAAATTTAATAGAACAATATTGACAGAAAAAAATCGCAAGAATTTTCCATTGCTTCAATGAAAATTCCGTTGTTTCATTTTTCGCTCGAGTTGATTTATAAATAGATAAAAATAACGTTTCAGGGTTATAGGGTTTTTTTGGGAAAGGTCGATGTGGTTGATGTATATCTTCTGTCTTGAACTTGAAAATGTCCGATTTTTGAGAGGTATCGTTAGTTCAAATTAATCTAATTTTTCTGTGTATTAGAGTAAGCGAAGGGAGATGCGTTGAGGTATGCGGAATACTGACCAGTGGCTGCCCACTGCCCGTCAGCCCTATCTCAAGCACTACGACGAGGCATTCCTGAGGAAGCAATGGGCTGATCTGTGTGATGTCGTCGTCGAGTTAGTCACTCCCCATTCATCCCCAATTCCTTCCCCTTCAGAGTCTACGAAATGATGGGCGGTCGTTTCCCCTGTGATCACAAACTGAATCAGATCAACCAACCATCGCTTATTATCAATGGGGGACAAGTGAGTCGACGGAATCACTTTATTGCATTCATTTCATTCGAATGTGTATTTAACATAGTAAGAGAGGTCTTACAACTCAACATATAACAATATTTTTATATTCAGGACCGATTCTGCTCTGATCCGAAGAAAGATTTCCTCCCTGTACTCAAGAATGCCAGGTTTGAAACTTCTCTGATTCATTCTCACTGCGACACCGCATTTATTGTAAATTACGTCACTGTTAAGATTAAATTTTTTCCACTAGAATGGCCAAATAAACGGTAATCTCAGACTGGAGACTCAACTACACGGAGGACATGACTTCCATCTCAAGTATCCCAAGTGGTTCGCTGACAAAGTACAGGCATTCATCAAGGAGAAATAATCTGTTAATAATTCTCACTGCGTAGCTCCTCTAACGAAGTCTGAACGGAATTCCGTGGCCTGTTGCATCTACTCTTAGACCCTTCAAAGAGCATATTGTTTGGAAATTTTTGTCTGGATGATTCTCTTATGAGTGTCCATTAATCTTTTTGTTTTTTTTCCCTTTTTTTCCAAAAATATCCCTTTTGAGATATGTTATGCCCTAAGGGGGCATGAATCGAGTCCCCTCCACTCCCTATTTAAAGATGACTCGTAAAATTGGTTTAAATAAATATAAAGAAAAATATATTTATGCTAGAACTAAAGAGAGCAAAAATTATAAATTGTGAAAAATGGGCTCTTTGAAGGGATCTAAAAGTAGATGTAACATGATGTGACACATCGCGAAATTCCGCACGGTTTGGTTAGGGGAGCAACTCTGCTCTCAATTGTAAACTATCCCCTCTGCAAGCTGCGAATCACCATGAACTCGTTCTGGTCCCTTCTCCTTCAGGTCTCACCATTGCTTTTCCTTGTCAACTTTGCCTTTCTCAGCAAGAAGTGCGTTGATCTTTGATCATGTCTACTCCCATTCTTCCCCCGACCTTCCTAGGCGATTATCCATTGAAGATGTATCAGATAAAGATTAGATTATCCCAGACTGAAATAATAAAACGAGGAACTTTCAAATGAAAACATATTAGCGAAAAAAATGCGGGATAGATCTAATTTTTTATCTCAATTGCATGGGTACGTTTACGGTAGTTTATCTTCCCCGATAGGAATCTTCCCTGACTGAACTTCTGTCAATTAGGGGCGGAGACTGTGTTTCTTCCCCGTGGACCTTCACTCTCATTCACTCGAACGAAGCTCCTCTCGACAATCACAGGTTGGCAGGTATTTATAGAGGGAGAGAAGAGAGGATCGTCACAACAGACTGACGTAGAAGGGAGAGAATCTCCTATCATTTATAATCCACTATCATTTCTCCTGCGAGAAATCAGCTATGTAACAACACTTGAGATTTCTCTCTCTCCTTCTCGCTTGTTGGGGGCACTTGTTCATGTTTTTTCCAGTGACTGCTCATCTGTATTCCAGTGACTGTATTTCATAACTAGTGTCTTAATTTTAATAGATGCAATTGTCTACTTATATTTTTGTCCATAGTACGAAGACGTGGTCAATGAGATCTCCTGCCTTCAGTTTGCACCATTCGACTCCTTTCCTTTTCTGATTCCTCCTGCATACGTGGAATTCAGCGTCTTCATTTCGCGTCTTTTCAACTTCGTCGTTCGTTAGATTTGTTGTATTAGGTTGGTGAGAAAGTAATGTTAGATTTGGATAATGGTTTTTGAACCCCGATAAAATCCTTTTAGTTATAGATTTTAAGCTAGCTCGATGGCATATATTAGGGGTCGACTTGGCCAATGTACGCATATGTTCGAATCGCATAATGATTTTTGGGTATCCAGGAAAATGAAGTTTTGTCAAATGTGAAATTTTCGCACTTATCTAAAAAAAATTGTTGGCTCTCGAATTTTGAGGGAAAAAATAGCCGTTCATTCTTACATAGTGAACCATGAAGCCCATAGGCAGTTGTTTCGAAAAATAGGTGGATGGCCGTTCAAGCTTCAATATAGCACGATTTACACACCATTGAATCCAACCATGGCCAAGGAAAAACTTCACAAATGATAATAATTCCTGTTTTGAGGATTATTCAGACTGGCTTCTAAATACGTGCGCTTGTATTGTACACTATGGTGCTACATCATGCGATACAATATTTGAACTCATGCCTTTTCTACTTCTAGAAAAAATAGATTTTCATTATCTTTGAATTAAGGTCAACATAGCCAAAATTTTGATTTTTTTGGTGGACAGTTAATTAATACATTTTCTCAAAATGGAGTTAACCCCTGACCTAGCCCAGGCGAATACTGATATATAAAGAGTAGCTTTAACAGTTAACCACAAAAGTTAGGACTTTCTACCAAAGCTGGAAACATAGAGTTTTGAAATATTCGAATTTCGATGATCAAATTTCATTATCAGGAGGATGAATTGTACATTTTTTGGTAGAATCATTGTATGCCCTCATTAATATATTTTTAAGTTAACAGTGGAAGGTGCTTTTCATTTTACTATATTTGAATTCGATACATCAATTTTTACGGATACACGGTAAAAACAAGCATTTCTAGTGATGTTCAGTAATTGTCAAGTTCATAAATGTGTGTATTTTCTAACAGACCTTTCGAAGCAGACCTGATTCAAATGTTGTATTGTGATATACTTAGGTCGCACTTTGTGACTGTAACATAATATTTGCCCTATTCTAGCGCTTCATGGATTGCTGGGCAAAAACGTAATCAGGTCCAATCTCTGTTGATGGACCTTTGTCATCATTCTGTGACCTCAATACCAATTAGATAGGCTTGGACCAATGTGCGATTGAAAGAGTTTCCTTGCACTCAACGAGCATGAATAACAATATGAAAATCAGGCGTACGCAAAAGACGGGGGAATCGGATAATCAAAATTTGAAAATCTAACATTACTTTCTCACCAACCTGATAGTTAGCCTATTCGCTATCTTGCTCCCTCAAGAAAGATCATTTTATTCTCAAAATATATTTTGCTTCAGAATTTCCAAGATAGGGATTGTGGCCCCTTATATGTATATCAGCACGTATTAAATTTCGAGAATATTAGAGAAGTAGTTTGATGCAATCTATGAATGGAAGTGCTCGTGATGAGTATGGTGTGGTTAATTCTCTTTGTAATACAAAGATGTGTGGGGAACTCTGGTAAGTTTACCAGTAAGATGGCAGTGAGGATGGATCAGCAAAGTGGAAAAAAAACATTTTGATCTCACTGTGATACTTTTAGAAATTAATATGGATATTAATATAAAAAATATTAATATGAAATTAATATTAATATGGAGTAGAAATTAAGTCTATCGATTGATCAACTACAGACAAGATATTAACCCTCAACTTTGATATACTTACGGGCCACAAGCTCCGCCTATTTAGCTCGTACAATGTTTCTCTTTAAAGCGAGATTTAGGGAGCACAGGCTTCATTGTCAACGAAAATACCTTATACTTCTGTTAATTTGCGTTTAGGAAAGTTCTTTCTAAAGATCTCAAAGTGGTGTGAATGATTGCAATCATTTTATAATATATATATCATTTGAACTTTTAAAACCTCGATACTCCATGTTCCTTATCAACTGTTTTTGAATTTTCCTAAATTGTTTTTTTGCTCCCTATTGGGAAACTCGTTTGGTCATTCTTCTTAGCCACAGGGATTTCGAGACGACGTCCAGAATAAACTAGCAAACAACACCCCGCGAACCACGTAGCGACCTTCGGTCGCTACGTGGTTCGCGGGGTTGTGTTTTAAGGATAACAATTGGACGCGACTGGTGAGAGCCTGCTTAAAACGTTGTAAAAGGCTCGTGAGGCCTCGGGCAATTCGAAAAAGTTGGGATGGGGCTTCGCCCCATCCCAACTTTTTCGAATCACCCTCGGCCTCACGAGCCTTTCACAACGCTTACGCTGCGGGGAGTGAGAGCAGGTTGGGAAGTTATGGTGAGGCGGGTGGTGCGTGATGTGGGTGATGCGCACGGTGCATTCGAGTTTTCTGCGATTTATTAAAATGCACCATAGTATGCGGTGTGCTGAAAGTGCTCGCCAAGGCAATGCCAACGGTCGCTGTCCGACGTCACACGGACGTGTTTGAGCAAAGATAGAGCGATTTGAAGGAAAGTGATCAAACTACAAACTACAAAGTTCAAAGATCAAAGTTCAAATTTTGAAAGTGCTCGTCAAGATATTTCATATGGTCAAGGTTCTAACCTTCTACGATGATTTTGAAGCGAATTAGAGCGATTTAAAGAATGTGATCAAACTACAAACTACAAAGTTCAAAGATCAAAGTTCAAATTTCGAAAGTGCTCGTCAAGGGGTTTCATATGGTCAAGGTGCTAGGCACATAGGATGATTTTGAGCCGAGTTACAGCGATTTGAAGAAAAAGTGTGACAGACAAAGGGACAGACGGACAGACAGACAGACGTTACGATATTTCTTTATGTAGTAATTCATTAGTCCATATTCTAAGTACCTGATGGGTGACCGTCAGCATTTGAAAGTACATCAAATGCCTCTTTCCCTTACAGTAGCTCTAACCCTTGAATGGATGTTCGATCTCGTAATGAGCAGTAATGATGTACAGATGCAGTGATGTTGTTTCATCTCCCTCGATCTCTTCTTGTCTCTCCCTTCCCTTCTCCATTCTCTTCTTCTCCATCTCCTTCTTCTGCGCAGTGACGTCGTCTTCTATCGGGGAATCGACCAGACTGAGAGGGGAATCTCGTCTATGACGACGTCTCTTCTAGTCGATCGGAGAGCATCTCCCTCTGAATGGGAATGTGATTGAGAAGGGAATCTTCCCTCTTCCCCTCTCCTCTCACCTCACACTCATCCCACGTAGCGAGTAGTAGTAGCTAGGAAACGAGTGGAGATAGAAGATAGGTAGGAGGAGTGAGGGTGGGAGACACCATTCCATATCCCTCTCTGCCTATCTCCTTTCCCCTTTCCCCTCCCCCTATTCTTGACGTCTCCACCAGTCAGATATCCTCTGTCGTCTTATCATCTTCCTTACAGGGTCAAATGAGTTATTTCGCTTAAATTCCAATCTATCAATTGTATGTGAAGGAATCACTGACTGACATCCTCCACCGTACGATTCTTCTCTTCAATCAATCAATTTATCATGTCAGGCAATAGGTGCTCAGATGAGGATGGGGCGGTACTCTTCATAAGTTGCATTCCACCAGTGTTTGCCAATAGCTCGGGTCAAATCATCTCTCCATCGTACATGAGGCTTCCCAGGGGGGCGCTTCCTATTGTATGGCGTCCACACCGTAGTGGCACGGCTCCACTGCTCTAGTCCCATTCTCCTGACCTTGAGGGCCCAGCGCGCTTTCCTTTTCAGTCCCTCCTCGATCCAATCCCTCAGCTTCGTGATCCCGCGCACGCGTTCATTCCTCCAGCGATCTTTCAGCGTGACTCCCAACATCTTCCTCTCCATCTTTCTTTGGGTAACACTCAGTCGTTCTTTCTCACTCGCCCTCAGTGCCCAAACTTCTTCTCTTACGTGAAATGAAATGTATTCTCCGGGGTATCGGAAGCGCATCTTCTCTATCCACCCTTGCGTAAGAGTACTTAGAGTGCACCAGGAGTACCTAATTAACTGGAATCCATCTAGGAATCACAATTGATTACAAATTAAGGGCGTCAAAAAGTACGGTAAGTAGCTACGACGATTTCTTAAAGAATTTCTATGTTTCCTCATTCATTCTCAGCTTTTAATCGAATGATTTCAACCTAAGGACGACTTGTAAATAGACATTGACTCCCTTCGTAGGCGTGGAATCTTCATTGATTCCGTTCAATCGATTCTGTCTCCCCTTCAATAGAATAACGCGCTCTTTGTAAATAACATGACGTATTCACTCGAGTTCATGATGAGCATTTGAAAATATGTATGTACGCATTCGACTCCGCCTGTCTTCCATCTTTTTAACCAACAGCTCCTGAATCTATCTAAATTAATTTCATGGAATCTTCAGTACCCCCCTCATGATATTTGTATCTATCTAAATAGGTGAACACAGTCTTATTTACCTTGTGTTCGGTATAGTAGACGTAAGCTTTCACGTGAGCTTCAGAAGTTCATGTTGATGTTATTGAGTCGATTTGAATATTTCGATGCTCGAAGATATCATCATTCCCCCTCCTCCTCAGTTCACAACAACCTCTTGTATTCGAAATAGCTCTTAGATACTTCCAGTATTCACTTGATCGAATATATATACTATTTTTACCGCGATTGTGATTCTTATATGAAGACGCACAAAATACACCATCACTATTAATATTTCGAACAATATTGAATAACTACTAAATATATCGATTATTGCAACATTCCCTCACTCGCTCCATTTTTCAATGTCTCTTCGTTGATTATTCCTGCCCGTGTCAATCGATGGAATCTAACGACGTCATTGAGGATGAAGAAATCGTGCGGATCGATGGTGCAGACTACTATCTCTGCTGTCAATTGCTGCAGGTCCTCCAATTATCTCCCCAATCACTAATATGGGCTCTCCATCCAATCTCTGACGCAAATTCCTCGATAGTGACTCGAATGAGAGTAAATTGGAGGTTGTTCCTATTTGTGGAAGCTGCGCGATTCTCTCCTTCCCCTGACAACTTCCTCTTGCAATAGACCATCAACCATCTCCTTCTCTCCTTCTCAAGGGACTCTCTCTCTCTCCTTCTATAATCCCTTCTATGTCATCATCGGTGCATTCTAACAAGAGATTCGATCGATTGGCTGTTAGTCGACTGAGTCGATCTTCCCCTCCACTACTCCATTCTTCCTTCCTTTCCTCCCTAAGAATGCGCTCCAATTTCCGATCCCGTGCCTATCAGATAGTCGACTGTTTGTGAGTTTGAATACGAAGTCAATTGGATAGACGAATGGCCTGTGGTTCATTATGAAGAGATGCTCATGTCGCATAGAACTATCTACTGAGTGAAGGGGTCCTTAGCCGGATGAGTAGATGAGGGGCATTGGCTCCCCCCTCCCCTTCCCCCTCTCTATCTTTCTCTTCAGACCTCCATCGACGGATCTTCCTTCTGATACTCTCGATCTGATGGACGACGATGAGATGAGTCCCCCTCCCTACAATGCAAGAGTCAGCACTTTCCCATTCCTCACAAGAAATATCGTGACGTGAATAACAGTCTTCTGACTCTACCATAAGAATCCATGTCATCATTCTCTTACAACTCACCGCTTCTAGATATGAACGTCAATGAACATCTTACTGTAGTTTGCCTTCATTCGGCATTGAGGAAATCGCACTCCTTCCAATACTAAGAATCCCCAATTCCTTGCAGAGGCCCTCTCTTCCCCGGTCGAATTATCTGCAGACGCCGAGTCGATACATGAGAGGAAGGAGGTAAGAAGACGTCGAGAGATGAGGAAGATCACGTCGTCTCACTACTTTCTCATTCTGCTTATCCTATACATGACCTTCCTTCAGTGTTTCATCTCACTCGACGACCTCCACTGAATCAGGTCCCGTTGCTTCTCCGGGATGGTTCGCTGCCACCAATTTCAGCACGATGTTCCCTGGTGAGATTACTGTATCCCCCGATCAACAACTGACTCTCACGATGACGAAAGAGGGGAAGACACTTGAGTATAGCTCGTTAGTGGATTGAAAATAGGGAGGAACGGGAGAAGAGCACTAAGAATAGACTGATGATGTAGTGAGAGGAGAAAGAGGAGAAAGAGGAGCATCTCGTGCACTTCGGGGAAGGAAATTGAGGGGTGAGAAGAGTGAGGAGAAGGGAAGGAGTGAATGGAGAGGGATGACACTACCATCACTTCCACCATGGAATACACACTACCAAGGAGTTGGTTGGAAAGTGAGTTGAGAGGACTTCCTCCATGTTTCTTACCAAGTCGCGCCTTTTCCTTACAGAGAAAAGGCAGAGAGAGAGAGAGAGAGAGTTTTCAGAGAGAGAGAGAGGTGTTGGGGGGGGGAGAATGGAAGGAAGTGTGCGTATTCTCTTCCTCCTGCAGGGGAATACGATCGAACGACGTCGAAGTCACTGGTGAACATCAACAAGAGAGCAGTCGACAATCCGGAGGACGACGAGATTTCTCCGAGATCGGGGAGATCCACCACTCGATCACCACCGAGATCACTCAGACACACTCACAGTCTAAAGGCGTACGTCCATCTTTATTATCCAACATTATATCAGAAGTTTACTTGAAAAATGCACGAAAGAGTACGGGGTTATTCGGCATTGGATATCGCTAGAGTAAGGGGTCTCAATCATCGTTTCCATCATCAATCGACATTCCCCGCAATTTGGTCGATCTCTGAGTCCTAATGGAATTGTGTCCGTCTCTTCGTCTGCTTTGCTCCTTCTCAGATCTTGCAAGACACGCAAAAGTGTGTCTTATCGTGTAGGAAGTGGAGTCTCGTGGAGAGAAGAACGGAGACAGGTGCATCCCCCCGAGAGAGAGAGAGAGAGAGATGATACAGTACCACAAAGAGATACTCCTCCTCTCCCCACTCTCCTTCCTTCCCCAATATTGTGTGTAGTGCACTATCCATTGACTCTACTTAATGGGAGTAAGTTGCTCTCTCCCTTGTCTCTCTCTGCCTCCCCTCTCTCCCTCTCCTCCTCTCTCCCTCTCTCCCTCTTCATCCAATCTCGCCCGTATCACCTGTCTCTTTCCCTTGCGAGATAGTCGACTTGAGTCTCTCCGTCGGATTCTGAATCCTCTTCATTCTTCCCCTCAAGGAATCCATCCATGCAGAATTCAGTCTTCCTCTGCTCTACTAAAGATTCGGCACTCATCGATGATTTCTCCGAGGACGAGGAATTCTCAGACTTGCTCAGTGGGGAGACTGGTCGACCTGGTCTTCCCTCTTCCATCGGAGGGACCACGAGGAGAATCGGGCCAGTGAATAGACAGATGAGTGATGTGAGTGCAATCAGTCCACGGAGGATGGTCAAGGGAAGGAGTCCAAGTGCTCCCTCCCTCGGAGGAAGAAAACTCAAGAGGATGGATAGCACTGCGACCACTCTCAGTCAGACCAGCAATAAGTGAGTGAGGGAGAGATCGAAGGGAAATCAAGGGAATCCCACTTATTCATCTCGGTTATTATATCTCTTTCGTGCTCGGAAGATACTTCATCTTCCTAGACAGACTTCAATATATTGTTACTATTCGAATACTAGATCTGCTCTAATTCTATGTGACAAGATATAGTTAAAATCTCAAAGTGTAGCCAGTCAATGGGATGTAAGTTTTGCACTGAATGTTTCAATAAGTGTTCTGTGGAAGTCTGCATTCAGTTGTTTCAACCTTGGTCTTCCACTTCCGGAAGTGCTCCTATTTGTTTCATATTCTTTATTCAAATTCTAAATCTGCGATCTCTTCAGAGATATTTAATGAGAAAACAGACCAGTTGTGAAAATCATATGTAGAAAAGACTTATGTTTTGATGTATTCTCTGAGTGAGTCTCTCAATTACTTGTTCCGTTTCCCCTTCTCTCTAACTGCATTCTGATATTGAATTGCCGCCAGCACCTTCTACCTTCTATCGGCCACTTCTTTCCTTCGTCTTTCTCACAATCGACAGAAAGGGAGAAGTGCTGAGAGAAAGAAAGAAGGAGTTCCCCTAGGGTCCAATCGACACAACAATGCATCGAGGAGAGAAGAGAGAGTGCAAGGGAGATCGATCCAGATGGAGAATACCTTTGTAGTGATTAGACAGAGAGAGGGAACAGTTGTATTCGGATATTGTACCCCTCGAGGCAAGGAGAGACTCGAATATCTGAATCACCTGCCATCCAAATGTCAATGTATTCATAAATGGAGTGAGAAGAGTGGAGTGACTCAGTCCATTTCAGCACTTCTTCCACCTCTTCCATTCGAGGATCAATCAATGCCCATGGACTGGGTAGGTCACTCTCCCTCCCCTCCCCTCATTCTTCTCTTCAGAGGAGAAAGCGCCGCCTCGATTGCCCAAGTCACTCAATCAATCACAGATGCAGAGATATCTGAATAAGGGCAAGGAAGTGAGTGGATTACAAGATTTAAGATCTTCTTTCGGAGACAATCAATCGACGGTGTAAATCGATTGCAGGATTCGTCTTACAACTCTTCATCTCAAGCTGATGGATACTCCATTCGATCTGCTGAGAGTAGAGCTAGTTTCAATGGTGAGAAGTGAAAAGCAGTAGCAGTTCTTCACCCTTCTTCTTCTTGCAGCTTCTCAATCCTCTGATTCCCCGTCGTCATCTTCGATGGGAATCCGCCCTGAATCCGTCGTCTCCCGCCAATCGAGAGTAGTGACTGTCAAGTCGAAGAGCAGTGTTTCATCGGTAGGAGAAGGGAAAGAGAGGAGGAAGAGAGGATGAAGAGGAGAGGAAGAGAGAAGATTGCAGATCGGGACGGATAGAAGATCAGTCTCTTCCCTTCCTCCTGTTATTCGACCTGAGAGCGAGACGAGTATCCAGCAGGAAGAGGTCAGCTGCCCGTTCAATCCAATCACTTCTCCGATGATGAATGAAGTGTGATCTCTCTCTCTCTCTCAGTCCTCCGAACTGCCCTCCTTCGTGCATTCCCTGGTGTGGAAGGTCACTGACTTCGTCTTCATCGGCAACGAGAGTGTATCCACCAATGCACACGTCCTCTGTCGGTGAGTGGAGAGAAAGATTGCATCATACTGAATGATGAATTAGTGACCGTCCCCTTCTTTATTTCTATTCGAAGATGAGCAACCGTTGCAGTCTGAATATCTCGGCGACAGTTGAATTGTTCGATGGTGCTGATCTGGAAGACAAGCGAACCTTCGACAACACTTGCTTCTGCGAGAAGAGAAACCACGCAAGGAGTGCCTACAAGATCAAGGTGAGACTCCTTCCACTCACTCCATCACCCAATCCATCTCAAGGTGCCCGAGACGGAAATCAGCGCGAATGCAATGGCTAAAGAGGCCGCCAAGGGAAATGCAGAGGTGAGAGAAGGGAAGAGACGATGGATAAGTGTTGCTCCTTCAGCCATACAACCTCAGTGATATGATCCGTGTCTTCTGTGATATCGTAGAGAAGGAAGTGGCGAGTCAGAGGAGAGTCCTCGTCTTCTCAACCAGGGCGAGGAATCGGTGAGAAGAACTTACGAGTTAATGTAGAAGACATTAGGGTACGAGATGTGGTTGGAAATTGGATAAAGAAGGATGGGGGCCGAACTGAAACATAGCAGTGCGCCCGCCTTCTGTGTAGGATACATTATGAAGATGCATGGAATCAATCGAAGAGCTGCTGAGGCCATCGTCCAACAGCAGGTAAGGGAAGGAAGGGGGAGGGAGAGGGGAGGGAGGAAGGGGGGGGGGTGGGGGGGAAGGGGGGGGGTGTAGGACTGATGAAGACTTCGACCTTTTTGCAGTGCGAGACAATGAGACCGAAGGTGCACATCGAGCAATACCTCATTCGCGCCCTTCTGCAGTGGCAGATGAAGTTGAATGTCGGAACAGAGGTGATCCCTTCCATTCCTCTGTCTCCTTATTCACAACAGAACAACAGAAAACTGCCATGTGAGACTGACATGTGATATACGCACATACAGTGCCTACGGTTGTAAAATTCACAAAAAAAATGGAGAAAGAATGCGGGTTGCAGGAGCCAGCGGCCCTCTACCGATCCACTCGGGATCTATTCACTGCTGCACCAACGACGATAAGAAGAGGGTCGACGGATAAAATTCCGCCTAAGCAGGCATGGTAGAGGAGGATGGCCATGGAGAGATACTCCTCCGATGGAAGAAGGGAAGGGAGGAAGAGAAGAAGAATCAGTGGATCTCTCGAGTGATGGTATATCTAGTGACAATTCGGTGCTCGTTCATTCTTTCTCATCAATAGTTCTCGAATAGAGGAAATGTTTTAGTTATCTTCCGAGTGATATGCCCTCATATTGTTTCTTTTGTGCAGCAAATTCTCGTAACCTCTTAACAATAACGTTATCAATTTGCTTGCAATAATTATCTTAATGCCAATCCTATCATATATCGTACTACATTTACATTTGTGACGAACCATTTCCGTTATAAAATGCTCGTTTATTCCTAAGAAGAGTATCGATTAGATGGAGGGGGAATGAGTGCTCAGTGCATCTTCTTGGGCGAAGATCCCGTGCGAGGACTCTTTCTGTCGCAGTCGCACCCATCCTTGCGACACTTATCTGAGAAGTCATTGACATAGTAGTCGGTAGATTCCCTCGTCGTCTCCCCCCTCTCCCTTCCCCTTCTCTCACCTCCTACACAGCAGGAGTCATCAGTCGTCCTTCTGCACTTGTTCGTCTTGCAGCAGTCACACGTCTGCAGACAATCAATTCTCACCATTGCTTATCTACATAAATGGAGAGATTGTTCTCATCCCTTCAATGGAACTAACAGTGCAATTTCCACAGCATCGACATTCTTCTCCGTCTTTTCCACAGCCTGCAAACGAAATGAGAATGACTTAGAAGAATCGACTAAAACGGAGTATGAAAGAAACTCACAGACCATGATGACTAAATTCGAAGGGGTTGTGGGGGAATCTGCTGCAGTTCGCAGCATTTTATGGACACGTTTGTTGTTGACTCTCTCTCTCTCTCTCTCTCTCTCTCTCTCTCTCTCTCTCTCTCTCTCTCTCTCTCTCTCTCTCTCTCTCTCTCTCTCTCTCTCTCTCTCTCTCTCACGCTTAAGAGAGACTATCTGAGTGGGTGAACATTTTTGTGTACACGCTTGGCACTAGCGAAAAATCGAATTCCTCCATAATTGGCATACATGTAGTACTCAGTGAGTATACCTCAGGTGTGGCTTATTTAGTGTTCTAAATAACGTATAGAGAAATGCGCTGCACATTTGTCCGAAAACGTCAATTTTCGAAATTTGTCATTTCGTTATCGATCAGAACGAGTTATATCTCTAAAAATGCGCAATATTCAAGAGATCGAACATACCAAATTTCATTCGATTTCGATAAAAGCAATTGTGAAAAAACAAAAAAATCGAAATATTTTACCTTTGTTCAATTGTATGTCCTTCAGATGGGTGGGGGTGGACCATTTTTATTCTTTGCATTTGTAGCTCTGGATACTAACTAACTATTACAAAATTTTAAATCAAAAAATAAAGTTTGGAGAAATCGGCAAATAACGGCAGGCAACTTGAAATAAAGCCAGTTTGTGATAAGGACCTGGCCTACCGTAACTTAAAACAGAAATGGAGGACAGGTGTTCTAGAGTCACCCTACACGGAGTACTCGATGAGTGAAATTCGCCTGATTAAACAGATGTACGATGCGCATCCGCGCGCGCGAGAGCGCTGATGTTGAATACTATCAATAGATTACGGTAGTTTTTTAACATCAGCGCTCTCGCGCGCGCGGATGCGCATCGTACATCTGTTGAGTCAGGCGAATTTCACTCATCGAGTACTCCGTGTAGGGTGACTCTAGAACACCTGTCCTCCATTTCTGCTTTAAGTTACGGTAGGCCAGGTCCTTATCACAAACTGGCTTTATTTCAAGTTGCCTGCCGTTTAGCGATCGTCACGTGAAATTGGAGAATTTTTTAAATGCTTCAATTTTTGCTGTTATGAGGTTGTCATGAGTGACAAATAACCATATGATAAATAGAATTCACACTTTAGTGGAAAATTTTCTCAAACAAGCATGTCCTTCTAAGCTCCGCCCACTTGGTGTCAGTGACGCACGCAGCGCCCGTCCGCAACGCGTTCCATAGGTCGCTTATTATTTTTTATGTCAATTATTAATTTATGAAACAAAAGTTTAGTGAACTTTAAATAGTGATAGCAACTAATTGGTGTCGAGTAGTATCATGATTGATTAATCTCGAAAATTGTTTTATCTTTCTTACTTTGAACTACAAGGAAGCAAACTTACCGTAATCAGACTGAAGTACTCAAATCTAAATTCCTACTCCAATAGTCTAAATCTGCCCGTAGGAGTATGTGTCCTAAAACCCTTGTATAGCACATGCAGCCGCAATCTGATTAAAAATGAGTTTATGTGTGAAATCGCATACAATATGAAATAGAGTGGAAAATGGGGATTTACAAGTTCCTATTGTGAATACTGATGAAGAAGTTGAGAAAGATGGTCAGACACGGGGGAACAAGAAATAGATAGTTCGAAATACATCAACACTCTTCATTAATTTTGTCGAAACGAGACAAAAATATGCGAAAAAGTGTTCCAGCTTGACCACAATGCCAGATTTGAAAGAACAACGCTATCAATTGCCGATAAACTATTTAATATGCAATGATGAGCTATAGAAAAATATAAAAAAACGCAATAAATGCCTACGAGATGAGCTATAGAGTCTGGAGCAGAAGCTACAGTCACTATCGGCCCTTCAAACGACTATAGAAAAATCCAAGCATACCGTAAGGATATGAAATTTCGGTGATCCATTCGTTTGGCATTGGGAAGCCATCATAAAAAATATGAGAAGGATCGTCGATCTGGATCATAAGTAAGATGAACATAAACTATGGCGGAAAAAATGCGGAGAATAAACGAACTTTGAGCGAACGTAGCAAAATTTCGCTAACAACGATTCGCCTCAAAACAAGATATGATGTGCGTATGGACATTCTAATAGGATTCACAGAAATTCACGAAATAGGGCTAATCAGGAAGAGAATGGCACGAGAAAAACGTCGTTTTCTCCAAAACATTGCTTCAGTTCAGAAGGTGTTGAAAATTTTCGCTAGTACCGATTATCGCGAAACGATTACAATCTACCCAGTGATAGATTCTCCATCAATTCGAAACAAAAACAGAGAGGCGGGCCAATAAACTAATCGATAATCAAGAAAAAATCAATTTTGGCCGTAAAAATTCGATTTGGCGCATTGGGAACACACTCCCGTTTAAAGAGACTCGCTCACCATCTTTTTCCCGGTCTTTAAATAGGACTTCCCGGTTTGGTGGTCGCTACCTGCCGTTATTTGCCGATTTCTCCAAACTTTATTTTTTGATTTTAATTTAATTTTTTTAATAGTTAGTTAGAATCCAGAGCTACAAATGCAAAGAATAAAAATGGTCCACCCCTACCCATCTGAAGGAGCTAAAATTGAACAAAGGTAAAATATTTCGAATTTTTCGTTTTTTCACAAGTACTTTTATCGAAATCGTATGAAATTTGGTAGGTTTGATCTCTTGAATATTGCGCATTTTTAGAAATATAACTCGTTCTGATCGATAGCGAAATGACAAATTTCGAAATTTCACGTTTTCGGACAAATGTGCAGCGCATTTCTCTATACGTGATTTAGAACACTAGAAAAGCCACACCTGAGGTATACTCACTGAGTGCTACATGTATGCCAATTATGGAGGAATTCGATTTTACGCTAGTGCCAAGCATATTTTCATTCACTCAGATAGTCTCTCTTAATCAGTAAGTTGATATCACTACGGAAAAATCGCTAAGACAAATATCCTTATCTAAAAGGGAAAATAGCTCGGAATGTTTTTCCCTGTTCATTTCCAGTGGTTTCTTGAAGTTGTCGTACGTGAGTAATGTGCTGATTCTACTCAACGACTTTGCTCACTGAATGGCATTTGTGCGAGCATTTTTTTCTCCATAGATCTCGCCTCTCACATGGTATCACCCTCTTATCTCTCTCTCTCCCTTCGAGCAGGCGTTGTAAATATTTATCACCACATCAGAGTGTGGATTGTGATGAACACTCGAATGGAAGCGAGAGTTTGGCACAGGGGGGGGGGGGAGGGAGGAACTCGTGGTTGATATGAGAAGGGAAGGGATAGAATCAATCTTCGTAGAAGAGATCAAGCAGATCTTCGTCGATTTCCCCTACGAGGATACCACGGGCCTGAGAAGAGAAGGGATTTGAAGGAATGACTCAAGGACCGTCTATCACTCTCACTAGCACGTATCTCCCCCTTCGTACCTGTATCTCCCTGTATGGTCTGAGTAATCCCCTCAATTCCGTCCGAATATCCATGGCCATGATGACAGGAACAGTGAGATACATGTGGATTGAGAGAAGAACCAACACCTGTAATCTCTCCCTTCCTTTCTCTTCCTCCTACTCCCTCCATTCTCCTCCCTTCTCTTCCCATAATTCCTCGCACTTCTTAATGCTAATCCACCCGTTCTTCTACTCGCATTCATTTTCATCCTTGTTTTCTCTATTTCGACCACCTCATTTCTCCCATTTAATACCCTCTATTTTTCGAGTTCCTTCATCTCCCAATTCTCAATTTATGGTCGATACAATTCATTCTGCTCTACTGGTCTTTCCTACTTCTTCTCCATTTATTTTGCTTTGATTGGGAGACAGAGTGGATGCATTGAATAGCTCACGACAAGGTAGTGCTTGAGAGTGGAAGACCCTCTCTCTCTTCCCCCACGTACTGACAGTGTTCCATGTCTGTGGCAGTCTCTTCCCGCAGATAATCCTCAGAATCCTCCTCAGAAGACGTCGTCGTTCTTCAGAGAGCATGACGTCGAGGGGAGATTCGAGTACTCCCTCACCTCATCATTCGATGCACTCTCAAAGGTCAATGAGACCAAGTTTATAATTGAGGAATGAGAAACAGTGAATAAGAAAGTGAGTGAAGTAAGGATATTGAGGGGGACTGAATAAGAGAGAGAAGAATAAATGAAGAAGAAGGTCGAGATCGTCGAGAGACTCATAAGGAGTCTTTATGGGTTGAAGAGAGAAGGAGAAAGAAAGAAGAGGACGATGAGAAATCCAACCCTAAATATTCCAGATTTCACGTTAAGAAAGAACGGAGGAGGGACTACGCAAATTATGCTAATTCAGAATAAGAGGAGGAAGAGGAGCACTTTACTAAATGGATGGAGAAATCGCAGTTCAAATTTGTAGTGATACCATTTCATGGTCTTGATCTTCTAGAACCTCTGTTCTCAAGGGAGAGATGAGCAAGGAAGAAGAGGTGCAAAGGAGAGAGAGGGAGGATGAAGGTGGAGAAACTCAATTTGGACATCAACGGAAGATGAATGGACAATAGTGGAGAGTCGTGAACGGGGGTTCGAACGACCAACCAAAGGACAGGAAGACCGATTGAACATTCATCGAGGTTGTTTATATACAGTTGTGAAAAACTATTTAGAACGAATACTGGCAACACATTAATTTTTAGGTTTCCGTATGAGATCTTTTTTGAAGACCATCAACCGTTCGAAAGATTCGTCAGACTGATAGATGGGATAAACGGAAGGAGGAAGGAAAGGAAATAGTGAAAGAAGACAGGAGGAAGAGGGAATAATGATGTAAACCCGTGTCCGTTGAGTGAAGAGATGGAGGACCGGGTAGGGAGGAGGAGAAAGAGTCCATGGAGGGAGGGAAGGAGAGACCATCCAGAGAGAGAAGAGGAACGAAGAAGAATGGAAGAGTTGCTAGTAGAATTCACTTCCAGAGGAGATCCCCATAAGATTACTGTGAGACAACGGGAACGAACATCATTTTATTCGTCTATGAATGAAAGGACTAGTCGTAAATACTTTGGCTTTTCAACTTGGGTCGATGATTCATCTTGAGAGATGCGCAAGCTGCGAAGAAAGAGAGGATGAACCATGAAGAGAGAAGAATCGCCCCTGAAGGAGAAGAAGGGATCGGAATGAAAGAGAAGGGAAGCTCACCTATCTTCAGGTAGATGGTTGGTTGTGGAGGGGAAGTGAGAGTAGGAGGGGAAAGGAGGAAGGAAGGATCGATTCCATGAGTGAACAGCAATGAAGATCCTGGCAATTTGGCGCATTCACTCAGGATGAAGATCGGAACCTGAAAAGGGATGAATTGAATGAGTGAATGGAAAGGAAGAAGGAGAACCTCAGTGACGATCTTCTTAGCCAGTAATCGACGACGTTCACAACCAAAGAGAGACTCAGTGATATTGGAATGAAGGGATGAGAAGGGGAGGAGGGTCTAGAGAAAGAATTAGATCGAAGATGAAGGAAGTGAACTGACGGTGACTGATTGACCAGGCATGAATTCCTGCTGAAGAAGAAGTCGGGATATCCATTGAGAAGGAGAGAGGAGAGAGAGAAGGACGATGGAATCAGATTGGTCGAGGGAAGTGATGGGCACTCCAGAGAGAGAAGTGCAGAGGAGGAGGAAGAGACCTGAACATGATATTCTACCACCGGATAGATGATATTCTCGTCGGTGATAGGAAGATTTGGAATCTGCCATTTGGGAATAATAGGTGGGGAAATATCGTAGCGCGAGAACAGAAATCGTAGTAATAGTACTGATGCGGGTACGAAGGAAATCGAGAACAAACGAGTTGAACAGAAATAATTTGAACAAGAATGGGCTAATGTTAAAAATCCGTCCCTCAAGAAGATTTAATGGTCCGCGCTATTATAATGTTCCAAAAAATATATTGGTCCTCGAAAACGGACCGGTATATTTTGATGGTCCGTTTTTAACAAATATGATGGTCCACATTTGCTTCAGAATTATAATGGTCCGATTACGGACCGGTATAATTTCTCAATTTTTATCAGCACAGTTGATGATAATGACGATCTGCTGTGTAGGTTAGATTTTCTTTGCACAGGCCAGCATAGAGTATCAATTGATTACCGGATGATGCGAGCCAAATATCCATGGTTGAAACCTAAGCCTGAGCAATTGCTTGATGTGAAAAATATTAAACCCAATTGGTGAGCAACGCCCCGAGGAGACCGTATCATTGACTTCAGGAATCGTGGCGGTACCTAGAGTCCAAAAAGAATAATATGTCCATGATACTCGGGGGGAAAGAATGGCAGTTATCAGGTTGGCCGGAAAGTCTTTATCACTGGTTTTGCTTTTTCAGTGCTCCTCGCAAATGCACTTCGACGTCCCCTCGTTCATTGTGAATACCAATCAGTGAAGGGCCTTCATAGTAAACTACTCCCCTTCTCCTTCCCTTCAGCCAGGCTCTAGTAGAGCAACAATGTATGTCACTAGTACCATCAACTTCCGTCATTCTACAGTTTCACCTCTTCATATCTTATACAACGATGAAGGATTCGGAGACCCCACTGAAGTATGTTTATGGCACACATGCTCCTCACTACACCACAGTCAGGATTTGGTTTCATCGCTTCGAATAAGGCGACTTTTCTAAATTTCTTAATTTTTTAGTTTTTTTTCTTCTTTTTCGCCCTCAGATGGGTTCTACAGGGAGGGGATAAATATATTCAAAGAATATTGGGCATATGTTGTCAGTAATGATGACTAGTATACTTGAACTCGTGCTATTGTTTCGTCAAAGAAATAAAGTTTTAAAAAAGTGATAAAGACTTTCCGGCCAACCTAATACATCCTAACTAGTTGATCCGGAATCAATTTACCCTTGTAATCAGTTCTTTAATTGAAATCATGGTGTGTTGGCAGCCAAATCACTATAGATTTGGAAAATTGTATAACTAAATGAGGGACCATCAAATATGCCGGTCCAAAATTTGAGCCAATGGACCAATAAATTTGATGAGAATAATATACTGGTCCATTTTTCGGGACCATTATATTTTACGGACCACTATAATTTTTCATGGACCATTATAATAGCGCGGACCATTATATCTTCTTGAGGGACGGATTTTTAACATTAGCCCAAGAATGAACCCTTTGCAGTAGTGCAGATTCTATCGGTATTAAAAAAGCTTTCCAACCAACACTGAGTTACACTATTTCCCCTCCTATTGTTTCAAAATGGCAGGTTCGAAGGGGTCACGAATATTCTCACCAATGAAGGATAGGGCAGAGATGGACTTGCGAAGTGAATGAGAAGCAGCGATTGAGATGAGACGCCAGATCTAGAGAAGAGAAGGGGATTGATTAGGAAGTGGAAATTACGAATGTAAACTCACACTAAGGTGCACAAACATAATCATAATGAGGGTAATGGTAGCTCCGGCAGTGGATAGAGAATGAGAGAAGAGCGAGGAGAGAAGAGAGAGGGGAATGGAGAAGCAGAGGGTTGAGAGGATGAGAAGAGGAAGGTCGAAGAGTTCCTGAAGATGAAGATGACATCGAGGGATTCGAGCATCTCCCTCACTCTGGTGATGAAGTAGAGACAGACACCGTAGTTACCCGATTTCAGATCAGAATGGAGAAATCGTCGTTCGAAATGACCTCAACAACATGAATTGATTGGTTCATTCTGAAGTAGCTTCGCACATCTCGAAATGATGGGAATCATGAGAAGGAAAGTGGCGAGGAACAAGAGACACTCCACCAATCCGAATCGATCGTTTATCGCACCCCTGAGAATAGGAAGAAATATGGAGTTGATCTTCAGTGGGAACTTGCCTTGAGTCGATGGGCAACTGATAGAAAGCAAGGCCCAAGACAAGAGAAATCGAGAGGGCGACGAATGGTTCGAGAAGAAGGAATGAAGGATGATTGAGAGAGACGAAGAAGAGTTGTCTGGATCAGAATTAGACTGAGAATGAATGTGATCCATACTTGAGTATAGCAGCCACAGTTCCAGGGATGGTTGCATCTCTGATCATGGGGGATACTGTAGCCACGGGGAGAGGACGGGGCTGGAAGGCTTCTGCTCTGAAGGAGCTGCCATTGGATGAGTGAGAAGGAGGCTGCACCTTCTCGCCCATGCATCCGCCACTCTTTTGATCCTCTTGAGAGATTCAGAGGAAGCTTCAGGAGTCAAATGATCGCATGTCACGAGATCAACTGAAAAATATGTATTCAAATGGTAAAAAATAAGAAATAGTTGACCGTAGTAGTCGCAGGGGTTCTTGAAGGGTGGGCATGGATATCCAATGGACTCAAAGTAGTCGACCATCTCATTCGAAGCTCCGCAGTACACCAGACGACCAGATGCCAAGATTGCAGCTGCAGAGCCATTGATTCTCTTTCTGAAGGGTAGATCACCTTTGTGGAACATCGTGAGGATCTCGACTGTAGTGGGAGCAATGGCTACGATGACGATTCGTCTGAAGGGAGAGGGGGGATTGCACTCTTCACCCTCTCATCTCACCCCAATCTAAGTGCCCAATCACGGAGGAAATCGACGAGGAAGGCGACGTCGTAGATGTCCATGTCGCGAGTGATGTTGTCGACGATGAGGACATCTGAGAGAGGGAGGGAGGGATTCTCTACGTCCACCTCATTTACCAGTGTCTTTCAGAAGGGCCATCGCTATCTTCAATCGCTGCTTCTCAGTCTTCCCCAGGTTTTTTACTAGTCGATTTTTGAATGGAGCGAGAGCGAGAGAACGAATCAGCTGACCGATCTACAGAGACAATTTGGCATATTCGGAAGATGGACTGAGCTCTACCATATCGCCAATTTTCGATTGAGTGGCGGGTCGTTTGAAGTAGGCGGAGCATCTAAGATGTTGTTCCACAGTGAGAACATCAGAAGGATCCTCGATTGGAACATGAGCTGCAATTGGAAAGGAGCAATGTAGTTGTGAATCTTACCCGGGAATTTAGTGTTCCGGCTGTCACTGGATACTCCTTCGCTCTTGTTCTCTTTACCAGCAGCGCGCTGTCTCTCTTTCCGTGTACTCTCTCTTCTCTTCACGATTGCACGCCCTCAGACTTGGATGCTAACGACTGACCATTTGCATCCCTTCATTCCACTGTTGATTTCCGCGATGTGATAGCCCAACTATTGATTGACCATAGGTGCGTCCTTGACCTCGTGCCCCATTGGAACTACATCAACATGGTGAGAAGAGACTTGAACAACAGTTAAAGTAATGAATATTTTCAATTATCTCCTTCTCCTTCTTTCTATAGAAACTGAGGGTTATTTTGACTGCATGACAATTCCTGTGCAAAGTATATTCTCAGTCTCAGAGAACATAGGAAGGAGCCCACTTTGAAGTAAACAATTGAGGGAGAACTCTTCATCGAGGTGCTATGGGGTCACAGACACATCTTCCTAGAGATAAAGGAGAGCGAATCAGCTAGAGAACTTCGATTGATGCTGGCAGTAATCTATGGAGAGGTCCGCTTCCCATTCATTCTCATGTCGAGATACCACTTATACGGCATTTGCAACATAATAACTTCGATATTTATGAATCGTTGCGCGTAATTGAGAATCAACAACCCATAACATTCAGAATGAGATCAAGGGGGCCACATTCATGAAAACTGCTACTGGAAAGTTCTCCCCTGATGAGCGTACGTTCTCCTTGTTTTTTCCGACGTAAAGACCTTTCTCATCTCATTCATTCAGAGTCTTCAACCAAATGGGAGCCCATCAATGAGACACTATCTCTGGCTGAGAATGGAGTCACTTCTATCAAGGCCCGTCCCAATGATCCATTCGTAATCTCCATTTTATTCCCCGTGAGTTACCAGAAATTCGCATTTACTCATAGTGTTCTACTGTCTGGAGGGAGTATTGATCTCTTCTTGAAGGGTGATCAAATGCCATCAATCTCTTCTCTCTCAATTCCTCCTCCTCTCCCCGATTCGATGAGAGCTCAGGAACAACAGGATATGAACTGAATCCACACGGAGTCCCACTCTATTCTTCTCACAATCATTACGCATCAATCAATTCATCTCTCAAAGGGGCCTTCTTTATCGCTTTATCATCTCTCTCAGTATCAATTCTCTCCTTTCACTATCCCAGTCCTGAGCTATGCTACCCCTTTTATGCAGTTTGTCCATACCATTTCTCCCTATTGCCTGTCCAACTACGGCTTGTCATCCAAACCCGCGTCCCTACTGAACAAAGTATCCCGAATGAGTCTCCAAATAGTCTCTCTCCTTCTTCTCTCGCTATGATCCTTCCTTCTAGCGATGATAATTCAGAACGTGGTTCGTGATAAAGAGGAATCCTCTCACCTATTCGTGCTCCCAATTGGGGAAGTCTCAATCGATGGCCATTGATCGATAATCGACCGGATACAGTACCCGGAGGGGGAGAATGCTGAGTGAACACTCGGAGCAGAGTACGCATCTCCAACTCTGAAAGTGAACTATTTAGTAGACATGAATAAGTTTGAGTCCAAACCCGAAGTGTACATGAGTGCAAGAGTGTCTCCTCCGAATAACTCAAGGGAAAAGTCTCGAATGGTGTGCAGATATTTAGGAAGACGAAGCATTATGCCTGAATTGACAGTTGTGTGTATTCAGAGGGAAAAGGAAAGATACAATCGATGGTGGAGCGAAGATCGTGGGAGAAGGAGAGATTTTGAATGAGCAGATGAGGATGACTGCAATCACATTTAATTATTACAAATCATTTCGGCAAGAGTAAAGAAATAATGAAGAACGTTCACTCGAATAAGTTGTGCACTCACGTCGTTTGCATCAATTGCAACTCAGTGGCCTTCGCGTATCGGAGGTAGTTGAAACCCCCCGATCCGAATAGATCCTGAAAATATGATCATTGAATCAATGAAGTAAATGACTAACTGTGTTGGAGAAGTAGTGGGAGTGATGACGAGAAGAAGTGAAGAATCCTCCCTCGTTCTCATGAACACTGAGAAACGTCAGTTTTATACAAATGCGAAAATGAATCGAGGGCAAAAGGAGTCGAACCGATGGGGCACGAGATCCGATTCAGCATAGTGGCCGCCATTGCCAAGAGGAGGACGAGTGACTGGAGAGGACCTCGAATGAATACTTGGTCCAGTAGATGAAGAAGAGACTCACGAGAGATCCCATGCACTGCTCGCTTTCCTCGGCATACTTCGATACTCGAATGAACTGTTCTTCACTGATTTCTTCTCTGGTCGAAGAGCAGTTGAATAGTGGAAATCTAAAGGAACGAAAAGAGTCACTTGAGTAGCTACTCGAAGAAGAAGAGAGAGAGAGATGAGTGTAAGCAATAGGATGGATTCCTGTCATTAGATTCACCATATTCTCGACCTTGGGTCTTCCTTTTCAATTGCGTCTGTACTTGATCTACTTTCCGATGGCTAACAATAATTTTCTTCGTTCGTTTCTCTCACCAATTGGATCGACTCTCGGAAGTCCGTAACGGAGCAAATCACTTCGACTGCGATGAGGAGATACTGAATCAGATCTGATTTGGATCACAAATGAGTAACGGTCGCACCTCTTCCGTTCTTTCTTCTTTCCTTCACAACTTCATCTCGAATTCGATTTTCGAAGGGAGTGGAGGAAGAGCTCTGAACAATAAAAGACAACTACAAGGGAGAGTACAAGAGGCGGTGTCTATCGGGGGAAACATTCCATCTCTTTGTCCTCTCTCCCCGAGGGGTGCGGTGACTCTCTTTTTAGACACCAAATCTTCCCGAGTCTTTCGCATGTTCTAATGGATCCGGTACTCACTCTCACATTTGTATCTCGATTCGAGAAAGAGAAAGGAGGAATACCAGAGGACTGGAGAAGATCAAATCAGCCATCGAGGAAGAGAAATTGTGTCGAGAGAGACGATAGATACTCCAGTCGTCCAGATGCTCCTTACTCGAACTACGGTTCTTCTCACTCATCTGAATGGATCATGCCGAAAAGAGAATAGAGCAGTTCTTACCTCGATGGGAGATATCCTTAGCAGTAGCCCCTTCTGACTGGAATCGCTTGGAGGAGACTGAGACATTTTGAATGGAAAGTGCATAAAGGAAAGGCAGCTTGGGACGAACTCTCAGGGGGGGGGGGGGGGGGGGCTCATAAGGGAGAAGAGGGTCGAATACCGGACAGAAGGGAGATCGATCTGTGAATGATTGAGGCAGGGCAGATCCTATTATCCCCCTCACTCTCACTGCTGAGGACCTTCCCCTAATTGGGTCTGTTCGAGGTCGTGGCAAAGAGGAGAATTCATAGTAAAATAAATGACAGTTGTGTGAAACAGAGATTCGTCAGCTTCGTTCCACTAACTCAACTCGTCTTTCTCCCTCTTTCCTCCCATTATCTCATCAACTCCCATCTCATGTCTCTTCTTGTCTTCTCTACAAGCTGATAATTGTTTATCGTAATACGCGTATGTTCGGAAGAATTGCAGCAAAACATTACAGATGTCATCTTTCAGACAGATATTATTCCGTGGAAGAGCATACCACGGCAGGCATTTGCACTGCAATTAAATAGAACGAGTCGAATAGCCATCCCTCAACAGAGAACGGGAATTTTCGTTCTTGCGATGTATCTTCCGAATGATCCTTCGAATTTGAAGGTGATCATTCCATTGCTCACTCCGACTATCGAATGGGCATCACAATCCTTGGGGCTTCTGAAGAACGGCCATTATGAGTAGAGGAAGAGGGGAAGCTTACTCGTAGGGAAAGTTGAAGAGCTGTAGATTGACGGTGTCGAGGATGAGAAGAACTTTCTCCTCTCCATTGAGAATGAAGAGGAAATCGGAGTGTTGGAGGACGAGGAAAGACTGAATGAGAGGGGAAGAGAGAAGAGGAAGGGGAACTGACTGCAGAATCGAGAAGGGGAGACTCCACTGAGATCACTTTATCATTCACTTTCTTGATTGTCTCTTGATTACTCTCTCGGAAGAGATACAAATGATCCCTGAGGATATCGATTCAAAGGACGATTGGTAGATCAGCCAACCTATGATATCTCCCCTCGTACTTCCTAAGATAATCCAACTGAGAGATGTCGAATGATTCTCCTTCTGAAGTGGAAGGACTCTCATCGAATCTGTAGATGATCCATTCTCTCGCTTTTTCGAGACAATAGAAAGGCTGAGAAAGAAGAAGAGAAATGTCCGATGTTTTGACCTGCCATTCATATTCTTAGATTCTGATGAACACTGACAAGTCACCTCGTTGAGCTCATGGAAATCCATTTGTCCATTCACTAATGACGCGCTGTGGAATTTGAGTTTCTGAAACGAAAAGAATGTGCAATTGAATAAAAGGCAAACGAACCTTTCCAATGAGCGATGTGAAGTATGCTCGATTTCCAATGGTTCCCTTGAAAGAACAGTCGATGACTCCGCTGAGGGATGATACATCTGCCTCCACTCGTTTGCCACTAAATAATGAAGTAGATAGTTACGAATATATCACGCCATTCATGAGAGACTCGAGCTAAAATTGCCATTCCTGGGAATGGAGCTGAAATCGTGAAATGAGTTCTACCCGGTTTCGGGCACCCTGAGGCATGTCTGAGTGATCCCCGAAATCTTTTTGTGCACACTTCATTTTGGAGCTCCCTACGTAGGGTCGGATATCGGCATCACCCACTTTGAGAGCGATTTTCTTGGATACGGTGTAAGATAGAGCAAAATTGACCTCTGAGTGACCCCAATTCATTTTTGAGATCTAACGATCTATTCAAACCAATTTCTCTAAAACCCATTTTTAAGAGTGGTACATTGTAGGTCAATTTTTTCAAAAATGTAGGTAAAGCAGCAGCTCAAATTTTCACAGTAGATGCTTTCAAATGGGCTTTCATCGAGGGCTTTCAAATGAGTGGTTTGCCAAAAACACGGGCACGCTGGTGAGAGTTTCGGCTTTTTAAGTTCGCCTGGATCGTTTGAACTTTATTTTCAACCTGCGACTTCATTTCACAACACACTTTTCGAAGAGCGCGGCCAAAAATGAGTGATTTCCAGTCGCAATCCCTGTAGAAAATATAGTTCAAACGATCCAGACGAAGTTAAAATCTCACCAGCGTGCCCGTATTTTTTTGGAAAACTATTATACTTATTGGAAAGCTCTCGCTGAGCTGCATCTACTGTGAAAATTTGAGCTGCTGCTTTACCTACATTTTTGAGAAAATTGACCTACAGTGTACCACTCTTAAAAATGGGTTTTAAAGAATATAGTTTGTATAGATCGATAGAGCTCAAAAAATGTGTTGGGGTCACTCAGAGGTCAATTTTGTCTTACACCGTATCCAAGAAAACCGCTCTCAAAGTGGGTGATGCCGATATCCGACCCTACGTAGGGAGCTCCAAAATGAAGTGTGCACAAAAAGATTTCGGGGATCATTCAGACATACCTCAAGGTGCCCGAAACCGGGTAGAACTCATTTCACCATTCCCATGATCTCTTATGAGAGGCGTGATATTGCACAATTCTAACCCAATCATCGTAAAAATCTCTCGCGGTTTGTAGTTCTTGAAGTAGAAGAGAGTTCCTGCATTTTCCAACTTGGATTCGACTCGTAGGGAGTTAGGAAACCGTTCTCTACTTGGAAGCAGACGAGATGATCTTCTAGGTCTTACACTTTCGTGAAAATCAATTTATCAATCGGTCGAGTCGATGTCGACAATGAACCACCCTCTTTCTGAAAAGTTTAAGAATGTAGAAACAACTTGGACATAAAAAATTCAATCGAATGTTTTCGAATACCTGTGCAAGTTTTCTTTCCAATTCCTGAATTTTCAGCTTCGATGAACGATCGACGTCATTGAGCTTATTCGATAGCTAAAGAATGGTTCCCTCTCCCTCTACTTCGCCCTCTCCCTCTGACCCTCTCGATTGTTGCTTGCATCTCCTTCATCTTGTCTTCTTCCTTCGATTGATTCGCAGTCATGGTCACTTCTTTAAGTGCATTCGTTATCTTGCCAACTTCCTCCATATTCACCTCACGACCAGTGAGAAGGCTCATCAACTGAAGGGAGAACGTCAATTAGGAAGAATGGAGACGAAGGAACCTTGAGTATCGTATCATCCTTATCTACTGAAGCTTTGTTCTCAGGTGCAACGGTAGAAGTTCCCATTATATCAGCAGGGAGGGGAGCGGTATACACGCAGTAGGCACTAGAAATAAAGGTTATAAAATTAATTTTGTATTTCACTGCACCATCCCTTCTGGAGTGTTCTCCCTTCGACTGTGATCGATCCATCATGAATTCCTACAATATTCGTCCATCGGAACACAGTGTTCTTGATCGTGTCCCCAGGTTGAGGTCTGGAGGGGAGGAGGAGGAGTTACTGATGGAGGGAGACTACTCACTTCCTCTTCAGAGCAGTCACAGTCAGTTTATCCGTGTCAGCTATCAGAATCTTCCCGTCGATATTGATGAAGAAGATGAGAGGGGAGGAATCCTCAGCCAGAAATGCAGTAGAATGAGCCCCCTCCGATCGAGCATTCGCCAGATTCTACAATTATTCCACGTTGATTGGCCATTTCCATGTGAATAGATTCACTTGAAACGGGGTAGTAACATACCTCATCATGTTCAAATAGGATGCAATTGGGACTGGCGTGTCGAATGGAAGGAACGGGGAGTCCACGAACTTGCTTAGTGTATACTATCTTCTTTCTGAGAGCATTCACCTAACGCGGAAAGATCTCTCCATGTACCTATGGATGCCAATGGGATAGCAGTCTTCCAATTCCTTCTCCGACAGGTCGATCAGGATGGATCCCTTGTCGGGTTCATCGGAGATTCGATAGTAGAAGTGATTGTCTCCTTCTGTCCTTCCAAGGAAACTTTCCAGGCCGTAGTGCTCGTTCTGCAATGGAATTGATACTTCGACATTGACAATATTTCAGGATTTTTTTTAGAAAAATAGTCGATTCCGAAGTAACCTCTGCAATATCGCGGAAGAAGACGATTTGAGGAGGGAAATCCTTGACAAATTGCACCTTGTACAGCTGAAAAGCGAGAAAATGTAATGTGATGTATTAAAAGTAATTTGTCGATACGAATAATAGAAGAAATTTGTACCTTGTTCTCCCGTGTGTGCAGGTAGATGGAATCAGCAACTCTACCGATTCTAAACAACTTTCCCGGAATCTTTGTGTATGTTTCGAAGGATCTACAGGAGGTTGATAGCAACGTGCCAAATAAGACCTGTTCTCACTGGAATTTGAGATGGAGAATTCCTTCTATCAGTTCATAGTAGAATCGAGTACCTGCAATTCCACCCAGTCATTCAATCTGCCCCTCATTTCTCACCATCTGTGATCTGTCCACAAAGAATCCTATCGGCCAGCCAAACATTTTCCTTGAACTCGAGAATTTCACGAACAACAGCCATCTCTTCGAAGTGGTGATATGAGGGAAGAAGTTGTGAAAATTGATAGAGACGAGGGAAGAGAGAGAAGAAAGCAAAGGAAAGGAAAGGAAAGAAAGATGGATGGACTCGATTGAGTGATAGGGAGAAGCATGGAAGAGATCAGTGCGAGAAATCGAGGTGAGACACGAATACTACCAGAGAATAAGAAAGGAAAGCAGGATTATAAGAGGGAGAGGAGGGGAGATGGTGAGGTCCTCGCACGGGGGAGAAGGCCCTCCATTCCTCTTTTCCGGAGATGCTGTTGAGTGGTGCTGATCACCGATAAAGGAAGAGAAGCAAACGATTGAGTCACTCAGAGTTCAAAGTCGATACGGAGAGAAAGGCGCATTCATCCTATCACTCAATACGAATTGTATATTTTAAAAAGATCAATAGAAGCAATCTCGTTTAACTTTAACTTTACTTGTGACCCGTATTTTCATCATTTATTAGCTTATTATGCAAGGAATGAAAATGATTCTTAAGATCTCCTTCTCTTCTTCTTCTCGGTTCATCTCATTTGACTCTTTGCATATGCCATGAGATTCATCTGAAGGAAGATCCGATTCACTCGATTCTTCATCCCTGTCCACTCACTGCTTCATCGAACTCTTCCTTGGCCAATTTCCTCCTTTCTACGAATTCATCCCATAGAGTGCAATACTCTGAAGGAGTCGAAGACTTTGCAAATAACTGGAAGATCCATTATTCGAATCTTCGATATTGTTATGAAATACCTCGAACTTCTTAACTTTAAATCGATCGTTCAGCTTATTCATTATTTCTTCGTACGACTTCTCCATTCCTTTCTTTTTCTTCTCAAAATTTGTATTTTGGTGATTTCTCCGATCTACGCTTTGTGATGTGAAGAGACACTCGCGCTCCTGAAACAAATTTACTGTTGTCATTTAAATAATCGAATCTCACTTGACATTCCGAGCACTGGTCGAGATATTGGACGTATCTGACCAACTGAACGGGATCGGGATCTGTCGAACTACTCTCCACTCCCACGTCAATCTTCTTACTGATATCCTAAACACGCACGTCTTGTCCTTTCTTCTCAGCCTCCTCACTCGATACTTGGGTGGTAATCTAGCCTTGAACACTTTGAAGGATGAGGAATGGGCTGAGGTCCCTGCGATGACATCTGCCTCGACTACTATCGAATCTCCGAATACACCGACGACCCTTCTGAAGCTGTTGACTCCTTTGAAGATGGCTCTGATCCCCGCAGATTCATATCTGAATCTCCCCATTCAGTTGATCTCCTTTATCTTCTCTACGACGAACTTCTTCTTGATGACTTCAGCAGTGAGAGTATCTACATCAACGAAGATCACGTTTCCAGCTATAGTGAGAATAGCGAGGATGGGTGAATGGTCAAGGGCGAAAACTGGAGACTGGAACATCCACTCAGACTCCGAACGGGCGACTTCCTCAATTTCCACTTTCGGAGTAATTTCTAATTGTATGCAAGTAACCTCATTGTGCTCCAAAAGTATTATGTTTGGACTGATTCTTTCCATCTTGGGGTGATTGCATTTGCTCTTTTTGTAGTAGATTAGGCAGAATCTGTAGTTGGTGATTCTCTAGGGGATCTAGGGGGATGCTCACCTGTGAATGGCTATAGGATGGGCTTCTCCGAGGTTGATTCTGCCCTCTGTGTCAATGAGTACTCCTTCCCTCTCTTCGCTGAGTCGATTGGCATACGATGTCTTCCCACACTTCCTCATCCACAGTCCATTCACTCCGAAGTGGTCATCCTGGGAGGGAATTCTGTGAAGGGAAAAGGAAGTCGATGCTCACCTCTCGGAATGATCTCACAAATGAGACTCTCATCTCTTCACCAGTTGATGGAACTTTGATTTTGTACAACTGAAGAACAAACAATAATAATTTTATAGTTTAGAGAAGATACCGCAGACTCATTGCTTTCGAGAGTCACAACCAGGTAGACAGTCCCTCCCTCGACTCCCAATCTTTTGATCGGCCCCGGAAGTATAGGGAATTTGTGAATTACTCCACCACTGAGAAATATGATTTGAAACTTTAGAAGAGACGGCTGACTTGATCTGACATCGAAGTACTCCTTCATCCATCCACGAGGTCACCTTTGTTTCTGCAAACATTTGGATGACGAAGAAAAGGGATCAAATTAGAACCTTCGTCATCTTGCCCGTGCACGATGGTATTCGGATGAATTGCCTGCTCCTTGAAATCGAGGGAATCATGATGGATGAAAGAATGATGATGATGATGATGGGGCATTCACTGAATGGCCTTTGCAAATAAACCATTAACATTTTTTTAAATGATGGATTTTTTCTCAACTAAAAGAGCAAGAAATTAAAAGGTGACCGTGGTGTAATTCGTGCGTAAAGAAGGCGTGAAAGCTCCTCTCCTCTTATCGGACGATGCGAGAGAAAGAAAGAGTTTCCAGGTCACAGGGAATCCCGAAGGATGATAATATCGAAGACAAACAAGGGAAAGCTGAGATGATGTCATCCATGAACTCGGTCGATCTATGAAGAAGTTCTGAACGAACTCTTATCAACTGAAATCTCTACTTCTTTATCTCACCCCCAATTGCTCATTAGATGGGTGAATCCACTTGAGATCAAGTCACTCAACTATCCGAGTAATCAAGTAAGAATTGGCTCGAAAGGGAGAGTCCTTCACATTCAATGAACAGACCCGAATTCATCTCAGTTTCCCGACCTTGGATGAGTCTCTTCCCTATTCTCATCTTCTCACTTGATCCACATTCGAATACTACCCATGCTAAATTTTCTTTTGTTCGCATCTGTTGGTTAAGATAGTGAAATTGTGTAGTTGTTCAGTCAGATGGATCCTTCTCTTCTTCCCGTTTTCCCGAATTCCTCTTTGTTCTCAGAGGGGCGCCGTTTTCTCTTCTTTTCGTCCCCCGCAGATTCGAGACTCGCTCCTCTTTTCTAATAGATCCGGTATACTCCCGTTGTTACTCGTCGCTATTGTGTATAGGGGCATTTCCCCCCCCCCTCGGAACTCAGCTGTTGAGAGGGGGGAAAGACCACCTTTATACGATTCACATTTCAATTCAGAAATTTCATTGTGATTAGATTGTGATCTGCAATTCCATCATAATTTCTCCTCCTCTTAGAATAGAATCGGTGTGAAAGCTGCCTTTTTCCTCCGAAAACCTCAGGGGTTATTGAAAATCAAATGTCTTAGTTGCCGGGATGCTAAATTATTGCAGTGAACGCTTGCACAGATCGAATTCAAGGTCGAAAGAGGGGAAGGGGAGGGGGGCTCCTATTCAATAGAGGGAATGCGAGTCTAATGGATCCATGGCTGAAATCTGCACTAGGGGATTAGCTCTCTCTTTCTCCATCATCTCAATTTGCAGAAGGTGGTTATCCAGAGAGAGAGAAGGTCTCAGTCCGGTTCTATCTTCTTTCCTTCCTTATTATCTCGTCAGTTATGCCTCCTCTAGCCTTCGTTCTAATCGATTCCAAGATATTCTCAATTTCAGCCCCCGAATAAGATGACGTTGATATGATGAATCTCTTGTCCGAGGTGCACTCTCTCGAATGTCGCTCTCTCTCTTACATGAGCACTCTCGCTGGAACTGCTTCCTGGTCTGTTTACATTATTTAGCTGATTACTGGAATATCTAATCTCATGAAAATTGAAATGACTACTACAGGTTCTCTCGTATCTATCGTCCTCCCTTGGTTGCTCAATTCCTCAAGGAAGTTTCACTCACTGCTCACTCGGGAGAAGTACACGGAATCATCGGAGTTGCTGGTATTATTATCGTTTCATCTCCCGATTCATAGCCAAAATTATCGAAGTAGCTCTTGAACAGCCTACTTATAATTCCGCATCTATTGGGGTGTCCGGAAAGTTCGTATAATTTTTTGTTTTTATTTTTTATTCAATGCTTTACAATTCTCAGTGACCAATGTATGCCCCCTTCTTTCTCACTACCTCCCTCCAGCGATTGGGCAGGGTCTCGATTCCTCTCTTCCAGAATGCGGGTTTCTTCGAAACAGCCCAGTTCACGAAAGCCCTCACAACTTCATCTCGATTCTTGAACTTCTTTCCTTTGCAGAAGTCAGAGAGAGAGCGGAAGCAGTGGTAGTCGCATGGGGAGAGATCCGGGGAATACGGTGGATGGGGAATCCTCTCGATCTTCAGCTCGTCCATTTTCTTCTGGGTCATCTTCGATCGATGTGGGCGAACATTGTCCATCAGAAGAAGAATTTTGCCCTGGTTCAGGAGTCTGGGAGGGACTCTGATCGCGACATCTTCCTGTTGTTCAGATAAGAGGTCGGCATTGATGCTGGTGCCAGGGGCGAGGATCTCCCAGTAGATGGGACCGAGCACTGAGAAGAAGAAGCAGAGGAGTTCCTTCTTTCCGTGCTCTTCCTTCTTCGGGACGGGCGTGGGCTTCTCATCTGCATCCACCCATTGCAGTCTCCTCACAGGGTTATCGTACGTGATCCACTTCTCATCTATAGCAATGATGGAATTGACCCATCGAAGATTGGATCTACGATGGAGTAATTCCCGACAGACAGACTTGAACACGATTTTTCAGCTGTTCGGGGGAGAGGTCATGGGGAATCACTTGTGGGAGTTTCGGCTTCTTCCCAGATCGATGGAGGATATCGGACACCGTTGATCTGGGAGTACCAGTATCCTTCTTCAACTCACGCACACTGGCCATGGGCTTGCGCTTCAGTGTGCGGAGAACGAGAGGCTGATCAAGGGAGGGAGGGCGTCCAGAGCGGGGTTGATCATCGAGACCAAACTCCCCTTTCTTGACGCGCGAGAACCACTTATAGCAAAAGGGTATGGAGGGGGCGTCAGCTCCTTCCGACTGGGCCAGGGCAGAGTGGGCCTCCTTCACGGATCGGCCAAGACGGTAGTAATGAAGTAAAACTGCTCGGAGGTAGAGATGGGAGTCCATCACAAGAATCAATGTAGCAACTAGGAGACTGATTAAATCCTCTCACTACTCAACGTCAGAATGATGCAATACATTGTTGACAAACAGATTGCGCAATCACTGCATTTGATCGCGAACTGACTTTTTTCCGAAGCATTATACGAACTTTCCGGACACCCCAATAAGAATACTCCATTCAGGAAGTGGAAAGTCGACTCTGCTCGATGTGATTTCTCTCCGAGCACTCGGAGATATCGGGGGAACTGTCCTTCTGGATAAACATCTACTCACTAGTAAGATTAAATAGGTATTTTGATCATTAAAATATTTATCAATTTTTGAGTAAGTCGTTTCTCGAAGTTGTGCGTCTACGTGTCCTTCCGAACTCGTTATCCGGGGAAGATGACAGTTCGATCCCTGTTGTATTACCATGCGAGGTAATGCATCCTCTTCATTCTTAAAATATTGAAATATTTTGTAGATTATCGATCGGGAATGCGACGACAACAGTGGATGACATCGAGAGAATGGTTAGTGGACTAATACTCACAACCAACTTTCGCCATATTTGAGGTGGATCAATCTCTGGAGAACTTCGATCTGGTCGTTTATTCGGAAGAATGGACGGAGACTCTGAGTGAAAGCGCGAGAAGGAGAACGATACTCGCACTGCAACTGATCAGTGATCCATGTAAGTTATTCTCCTTCCTCTCATCCATATTAACCTTCTCAATGTCGATCAATTATTGAATGCAAAGATTCAATCAAACATAGGAAATGATCAATTGATCTGCAGTGTTGGTGATAATCGACGACATTCTGCGTGGTCTGGATCCCCTTCCTTCGTTCCAGTTGATCTCCTGTCTGGCAGTATGGGCTAAGAGGAAGAACAGGTAGGAAGAAATCGAAGTAGTGCAGCTTCCAGCACCAGAAATTGGCACCGGTTATTTGCCTATATAAAAAAAAATTGATGGAATCTTTCTTGTAGGATCGTGGTGGTCTCAATGCGATCTCCTCGATCGGATATCTATCAGTTACTCAATCGACTCACTATTCTCTACTACGGGGAGGTTTTCTATTCAGGTACTCCAGTAGATCAAAACAGCTAGTGTTTTTGCAATGCAAGTTTTCAGGATTCACTAAGCAACTTCCGGCATATTTCAAACAAGCGGGGTTTACTTGCCCAAGCAACGAGAATCCTGCAGTGTACTACTGTGAGTTCGCCTCAATCTATAAGGTTGTTGCAAAAGTCTTGCGGTTTTTTTTTATATTTTGCCTTCCTTCTTCATTTTAGTTTGACTGATGAACTTTCGAATATTTATTACTAATGAGGCCTTGTATACTCTTTCATATGCGCACCCTATCAGCATTGTCCAATCCGAGAGTCGAGAACAGAACAAAGTTAAAATTGCGAGAATTTATCCATCGAAAACGACACATTTCTCAATATTCTGTTTCCTCTGAAGCATGAATGCTCAATTCCTGGTGGTTATATGAAGCTCCCATCTTTACCCTACACATACTTTTTCTCATGGATGATGGAAGTTGCATCCTTTCGAGGAATGCAGTGAACTGTAAATGACTACATTTTGCATTTTTATGTTGATTTCGCATATTTTGAAAAATAAGAAATTCAAATTTTCTGAAACCAGAAAGATGCAGGCGCCAATATTTTTTCCGTGTATGAAGCCTCTTTGGTGGGTGAATATAGCGCACTCATAGTGGAGCCTATATGCTTGGTCATTGATGCAAAAAAATATGAACAAGTTTCATGTAACCAGAATCGACAGCATATTTTCAATAGCATGTAATTCGGTTCAATCTGAATTGAGACACAGCTGAAACATATTTTCTGGAAGGGTATACGTGATACTTCCCAGAGATCAGTATGGGCAGGTTTCGTGAATTTTGCCAGCAAATATCCAGTAAAATAAATTTTATGCAAAATTTTGAGAATTAATTGCAATTGTGTTGATCGTAATTTATCGCGTTGATCGCGAAATCGGATTGATTGAAATGTATGCATGTAAAGTACAAGCATACCTCTAAACACTGCTACGTTTTTTGGTCATTGAGATTTGAGACAAAATAATTATGATAGTTCAAATTGAGGACACAAAAAACTGCAAGACTTTTTCAACAACCTAATATTAAGCTTTAAATAAATAGCATCTATTGTAGTCTTCTAATTAGTAGAATAGGTAGCCTTGCTCTGTGAGTGAGTGATCAATTCTTCAGTATCCCTCGCCACAGTTGATCGGGAAACTTCTGATCGATACAAGGAAACACAAGAACAGGCGGCGAAATTGGTTGAACATTTCAGGGTACGCAGTTTAATTCATGCTCTTCCATTTATCTCGTTTATCTCAATAGATCAAAAGCAAATGAATGTGGATAGTACATCATACCATTAAGTGAATCGTTGTCTCTTCCTTCAGATTCATTCGGTGACTCCTCGCGAGGGAGATCTCTCGAGTGATTGTCTCCTTCCTCTGATGCCTATCGGATCGAGTGTCGCCCTTTGCTATCTAGAGAGACCCGCCACTCTCACTAAGATGAACACTCTAGTGAGGTGAGTGGATGAAGCAGTGACAGTTTACATTAGGAGCAATGGAAATATTTCTGTCTTCTGTAGAATATAGGGGACGCGTATTTTCCCTAATTCAGACGCACTCTCACTCATTCTATCTCCCAATGGCCTCTTCTGGTCGCTCGATTCTTCCTCCTTCCTTTCCTCATCTTCTCTCTCCTCTCCCTCATTGCATTCACTCCTCAAGGTTCGTCGTTCATCTTCTTCCCTCTCTCTCTCTTCCCCAGCTTCCTCTCCCTCTCTTCCCTTCTCTGCCTCTGGATCCATCCATCTTGCCCTCTCCATCACTGCTGCCACCAGTGTACTCCTAGCATTCGCTGCCTGTCAGTAGTTATTGTTGTTATTGTCCAATACCATCTCCGTTCTCATTCCAGTCCATCCCCTTCGTACTCTTCTCTTCATTGAATCGACAGAGGATGTCTACGTGGGGGCACTCCCTGTCACTGCCTATCTCATCGTGCATCTTCCCATTGAAGTGAGTCGTCTATCATTTATTGGCCCTCTACTTACCCAAGCACCAAATATTAACGGAGCTTATGAGTTATACCATACAAGACGACAATGAGTATCATAAGAAACGATATTGCAGATGTTCTCTGTTGCTCTTGCTGCTGTTCTTTGGCTGGCGGGGTGAGAAATTAGAGTGAATGCACTGGTTGAGACAACTCATCGACTTCCTTGCAGTCCCTCATCAGTTCTCTGGTTGCTTCCCTCCCTCGATGTCTTTCGACTCGTCCTTTCTTCCCTTCCTCTCCTCGTCTCCACTGCGGTCTTCTCGCATGCACTCACCATTCTCTTACTCGGATTAGTGAGTCTACTTATCATGCGATGACTGATCGAAAACATAGAAATCTTTGTGAATGCTAACTGAACAGTCTCAATAAGGAATAATAGATATCTATCCATCTTTAGATTCGATCCTCGCTAACTGTCATCTCTCTTTCCTTCTCACTCATCATCCTTGGAATAATTCATGCTGGAGGATTTGTCAGGTTAAAAGAATACAATAACTTCATTTCGAAGTTCCTTAATCCGTAAATGATTTATTCGAAATAAAAATTTACTTTTTTATTGCATAGCGATAAATAAAGATATTTCCTCTATTCAGACACTTCTCCGTCCCTTCCTCTCTGCTCCTCTCGATTCCATCTCGACTCAACATCTTCGTCTACATCTCTCATGGACTCACTTCTCTTCTCGTTCCTCAACTCGCTCCTGGTGAAGAATTGACATTGGATAGATCGGGAAACCGTGGAATGCATTCATGATTACTTGAATATTGACTTCAGTCTCGATTATGCGGAATTGCACTCGGAATGAGCGACAGCCAGTGGATGGAAGTGGAAGGAAGGAATTCTGCAGGTCATTTCACCCTTTCAGGAGAAATGCAATGAGTAGAATGTTTAGATGGCCTAACGCGTCCTCCTATCTCTCTGAGGTGTACCCCGATGAGAGCGCCGAAGTCTTCTCCCTCCCCCCTTCATTCCCTCTCATTGACTCTCTCTTCGCATCATTCATTGTCTTCTGTCTTCTCACCCTTTGCATTATCCTGTACGCAGTGCCAAAACCGAGAAGTGTGAGTGACAAGTTCAAGTATCGGTAGTCTCCACCCTTTCTTTCTATAGCATATCCTTCACCTTAAGCGTAATTGACCAAAGCGAGTTCAGATAAACAACGTTCAGCTAAAAAGAGAGTTGCGACCCTAAAACACAGTAGGGCAAGGGATGGTTACACTTGTGCACACTTCTGAGATGGATCATTCACATGGAACAGAGCAGAGGAGTCACACAATTGAACACGCACAGACTTGCCACTCTTTTCACTTTCGAATCTCGTCTAGAACACCAAAACAGCCGAGGAGAGAAGAGACAAAGTGAAGAGAAACAACGAATGATCTAATGGGGAATCGTAAACAAGATGTAGCTATCCGCCGAACGAGGTCTTCCCTCCCTCCCTTCCCTCTCCCTCTCCCCCTTCCCATCGAGGGTATAAAGGGAGTGGATTGCAGTCATCCTCATCAGCTGCATCTCCATCATGAACTTCTCCCTCGTCCTCTTCTGTGCAGCTGCTGCAGCTGTCGCCCTTGCTGCACCCATTGGAGAGGAGGACCATCTGTGGATCACGAAGATATCTGCAGAGGGGAAGAAGGCCATCAAGGATGTGAGTGGAGAATAGAGGAGGAGATAGATCCCATTCGATCCTTCAGGTTGTTCTCGACGAGAAGGAAGATCCGATCCAGAAGTGGATCTCCATCAATAAGATCGTCCAGAAGGAGGGAGATGATGTAAAAGTGAGTCCTTCTATTCTTTCTCTTCTTCACTTCTGCATTCCAGAAGGCGTATGCAGCAGCAGCAGAGAGACTCAAGGCGAAGTTCGAGGAGAAGAAAGAGGTGAGTGAAGGGATGGAGTACTCAAGCGATCCTCATCCATTCCTTCAGAAGTTCCACCAGCTCGCCTCCAAGTTGTCCCCTGCTGCGAAAGAAGCAATCAATGAAGTCATCGCCGTATTCAAGGTACGTCATCCCTCTCTCTCTTGCTGGTAGTAATCTCCTTTGGCAGAGTGCTGGCAGTCCCTTCACGAAAGCACCCAAGATCAAGGAGATCATCGGAAAGCAGACACCCGAAGTCAAGAAGGTATCATCTTTCTTTCTAAGTACAAGTTGCCTATGGGATAGCAAGGATTTACTCAAGGAATTCCTCTATGAAATCAGTAATTTGCAAATGTTCAGGAGTTGGAGGCAGTTCGAGATGAGCTCTTCCCCAATGCAGAGAAGATCAAGGCACTCCTTCTCTCCAAACTCGGAGGACATTAGATCATTCCACTTCTATCGCTCTCGCTCACTTTCTTTTGCCGTCGGGATTCCTGTAATATATAGCACATTTTGTATAAAGATGCTAAAATAACCTTGTGTCTTGTCCACAATTGAAGTGGGGTGAAGAGCTTGGAAGGCGATTTCTCGGGAGTCAACTGAAGAGTTTCGAAGAATTTGTTGCGGATTGCGGGAACTCCTGATATCTGCAAAGGTTTCCCATTAGAGACTCCTGCTTACTCCTATCGTACCCAATCCCAGTCTTCCTTTCCCTCCCTTTGGTCGAAGAACGAACGAACATTCTTGTCTGCCATTTCAGATGCGTGATCCTGAATGGGAATTCCCTTTATGGAATAGATGAGGGGATGGAACTTTGGCAATCTTCAGGAAGGCGGATTCCTCCTCATTCTTGTATATCTCGACGTATTCCCTCTGCAGGAGAGTGTATTCGTTGCACATTCGATAGAGACACACAACTAAAGGAGTGACATTCACTGTACTTCCATCTTTCTATCACAAGGAATACCAATAACTGCGATGAGACCATAGCCAATGAGGAGAGACCATCCAATGATACTGGACTGGGAATCGAGATAGGACTGGAAGGTCCCGTTCAGTTTACAAATGCACTCTGGGCAAATCTGAAGAGAGAGATTGGAAGGGAATAAATGAGAGAATGAACTCGTCCATCGTCTGAAATTGAGAGGTAGTTCGATGATTTCGTCCAGTTTTCACATTGGAGAGAAGATTCCATGGGGTAGAAATCACCGGCTCGGAAGCATCGATAGTAACTCAGAATTTTTATTTTTTATTTATCGTACACCACGTAGGTGCTTCATCAGTTACAGAAATGTGCGAGAATGAGAGGGGATAGCGAGATAAGAGAAGAGAAGAAAAGAAACGTATGGGGGAGAGGGGTGGGGGGGGGGGGGGGGCAGGAGACGATCACTTCCGATTCCGAGTCGCGCGAGAGAGATATTCGAGGGGAGGGGGCCTCGAGAGCGGGAGAGTGGCCGCTATCCAATATATCACACGTATCACGAGCCAGTGGAGGTGTACGGGAACAATTTTCAATTTTATTTTTTTGTTTTGCTTAATATTGCGGTTGCAGGATACACTAGAACCAATTTCTCGAAAAATCTAGGCCACATGTCCCAGAGCCGGCTTTTAGGAATTTTCCGGTTTTATGTTCGGCCCTACTGTATTTCAGCTCTCAGATTAGCTATAGATGTGGCAAAGATCTCAAAATGTGCGGAAAAATATTATAAGAAATTTTTATGTCTCGACATAAGAGATAGAACCAAAGATAAAAAGTTTACGCGCAAAAAACCGGTTTTTGAACAATATAAAAAATTGCAGCATTTTTGGGAGTATGCGTTTCAAGATTTTTTATAGAAAAAGAAAGCTTGAGTCCACATACGTATAGGAAAAATATAGGAGGAGTGACTTGAGGGTGGATTACGTTCACCGTAACCCGACGAATGTGGGCATGTGGGAGTTCGCCAAGTGAAACTTTACAATATATTCCAGTCTTTAACGAAATCGAATCCATTGAAACGGATTTTTCACATTTCATGACTAGTGGCTTTTTATGGCGTAGAGAACTCCATAGCTTAGCTCATTCTGAAAAATCGACTTTTCCCACCTCTAAATTTAGCAATTTTGCGTCGTGATAAGTCTATTTATTCAAACCTGATCCTGCTGTATTACTATTTACTTTACACTGGGTACTGTCATTAGTAAAATATTCACTCATAGCGATCAGCCTGCCAACATATGCTTGAGATATTTTTCTACGAAAACGTCAGATCAGTGATGTCGAAATTGCACATGTCTCGATTTTGAAAGTTGCATTGTCAGTATATTTTTGAAAGTTGCATTGTCAGTAACAGATTTGTCTTTAAAAAAAGTTATTTGGAGGAAAGTTAGAAAATACTAATACGAATGTATATCTAAGTGAATAAACGAATGTATTTCTAAGTGAATAAAATCGATATTTTCGAATCTGAGATTTTTCGAATTTTCAAAACACAGTATAATTAGTAAATTTTTCGCCTTATTATAACTTAATTCCGCCAAATATTTTTTCAAACACTTATCTGTTCAATACTGACAATGTACCTTTCCAAATCGAGACATGTGCAAGTTCGACATCACTGATCTGACATTTTCGTGGAAAAATATCTCAAGCATATGTTGGCAGGCTGATCGCTAGGAGTGAATATTTTACTAAAGACAGTACCCACTGTATTGTTAACAGTAAATCAGCAAGATCAGGTTTGATTAAATGGACTTATCACGACGCAAAATTGCTAAATTTAGAGGTGGGAAAAGTCGATTTTTCAGAATGAGCTAAGCTATGGAGTTCTCTACGCCATCAAACTCCACTTGTCATGAAATGTGAAAAATCCGTTTCAATGGATTCGATTTCGTTAAAGACTGGAAGATAATGTCCAGTTTCACTTGGCGAACTCTCACATGCCCATATTCGTCGGGTTACTGTGAACGTAATCCACCCTCAAATCACCCTTCCTATATTTTTCTTATACGTATGTGGACTCAAGCTTTCTTTTTCTGCAATAAAAAATCTTGAAACGCATACTACCAAAAATGCTGCATTTTTTTATATTGTTCAAAAACCGGTTTTTTGCGCGTAAACTTTTTATCTTTGGTTCTATCTCTTAAGTCGAGACATAAAAATTTCTTATAATATTTTTTCGCATATTTTGAAATCTTTGCCACATCTGTAGCTCATCTGAGAGCTGAAATACAGTAGGCCCGGACACAAAACCGGAAAATTTCTAAAAGCCGGCTCTGGGACCTGTAGCCTAGATTTTTCGAGAAGTTGGTTCTAGTATATGATACCACCATAATATGAAAGCAAACAAAAAATAAAAGTTGGAAATTGTTCCCATGCGATGGTGTTTTCCCCCACTGACTCATGATACCCGTGATATATCTTATTGGAGTCTTGGTTGACTTGAGATCGGAGTGTCGAACTGGCGGAAGAGAAGATGGAAGGGGTGGAGGGAGGGGAAAGAGAGCTAAAGATTTCTAATTTCAATAGCAAGGGTATGTAGTAGATTAGGGGAATTTAACAAGTGGAGCTTAACAGTGTCGACAGATAAAAGGGGGTCACATATCAGGTGTAATTTATTGAGAAAGCGAGGTGTTCTGTGGGCGAAAGAGGATCTTAAATTTTCCTTTCGGAAGGAGGGAATATGAAGAACATATGCACTATACTACTAATTGATCTATAAGTGTAGAAATTACTAATTGGTAATTCGACAAGATTTGCGAAAATTTTGAGAGCTAAAATAATATCTATGACAATGCGGCGAGAATAAAGAGAATGTAGCGAGTAAAGGGCTAGTCTATCAGAATAGGAAGGAATAGATGTACATGAATCTACTCGAGAACAGCGATAGAACAAAAGTCTACTGAACAGATGCTGTACTTTCTCTAGTTTGCGGATTCTACCGGATGATGAGGGAGACCTAACCGGGGAAGCATATTCTAATACTGGGAGAATAAACGACTTGAAAGCAGTTATGTAAGGGGCAGTAATAGTACAAGCTATGCTACGAAAGAGGAGATAGACCAATGATGAGGCCTTATGACAAACGATTTGAATATGAGAGTCAAAATTCAAAAGAGGATCGATATGGACACCTAGATCGCGGATAGATTGAGAGGCTATAAGGTTGCAGGAAGATAGTGAGTAAGTGGTGCGGGGATTTTTTTGCCTAGATGGAGTATGTTGCATTTCTTTTCTGCAACTTCTAACTGCCATGTTATGCAGTAGTCTATGAAGCTAGTAATACCAGATTGGAGTTGGGAGAGGGAATCAGAAGGGGAGAGGGGGTCGAAAGTAGTGAAGAGTTTGATATCATCAGCAAAGAGCCGACAAGTGATTTTAGGAAAAGGAGAGAAAACCAGTGGGAGATCGAAAGCATAGAGCAAAAAGAGGAGAGGCTGTAGAATATGGGGGGAGAATGAATGGAGAGGGATCAGGAGATTGACTAACACTTACGATCCATCCAAGAAGGCGAAGATTATCCATGCTACTGGAGCTATTGACGCTTGAGAAATTATCTGACACATTTGCCAAATAGATTATGTAAATCGAAATTGTATTACCTCGATCCATCTTGCGAGTAGAGCAGCAAAGGAGTGACGAGTACCATTTGATCTACACGGAATATTGATTGAATGGAAGGGTAATCGAACCGGGCCCAGCATCCATAAAGAATCCTCCATGTCATGGAATTGAGCATGAGGAGGAGGAGGAAGAGAGAGAGGGAAGGACCAATGAGGAAGAGAAGAGATTGGTACTGATTAGAGGGGAAGGCACAGGGACAAGAGAAGGAGAGATCCTTCAGGATCTGAGAGGGGGGGGTAGCAGAGAAGAGAGAGAGAGAGAGAGACTCACTGATTGACCAAAGAGAGTCACTGCGATGAGACCGAGATTGATGATGGTGGGACTGGCACTGGAGAAGAGATCTGATCGAGAGGAAGAATGGAGGGAAGAAGGGAGAGCAATGCAAACCAGTGATGAATTTAGCAGCATCGGTAATGGGAATCTTAACTGCACTCATTGAGAGATGAAGGTGGAATGCTGTAGAATATGGGGACGAAGCGAAATTCCTCGTCGATACGATGAATAGTCAATGAATCATCACAACATTTGTTCTATGTAAGAGGAGGAGAAACTAATCATGCAGTGAGGGGGAGAATCAACAATGTACTATCTATTACTTTTACAATTTCTAATCTTCCAGGGAACATGCATACAGACTTGAGTTCATTAATGATGTCCACAACCAAACGAGCATATCACGCCTCTCACGAGAGAATCGAGCTGAATTTGCCGTTCATGGGAATGGAGGAAAATCGTGAATTGAGTTTTAACCGGTTTTGGCCATCCTAAGGCATGCCTGAGTGACCCCCAAAGTCTTTTTGTGCAGACTTCACTTTGGAGCTTCCTACACCGGGTCGCAATTCGGCATCACTCACTTCAAGGGCCGATTTCTCGAATACGGTGATAGATTAAGCAAAAGTGACCTCTGAATGACCCTGACTCATTTTTCGAGCTCTATCGATCTGTCTAAACCATTTTCTCTAAAACTCATTTTCAACGGTGGCACACTTCAGATCAATTTTCTCAAAAGTGTAGGTAAAGACGCAGCTCAAATTTTCACAGTAGATGCAGCTCAGCGAGAGCTTTCCAATGAATGGTTTACGAAAAATATACGAGGTTGCCGGTGAGAGTTTCACCCTTTTTACTTCGCCTGGATCGTTTGAACTATTTTTTCAACAGACATTTCGATTGAACTTCGTTCATTTTCATCCGCGCACTTCGAAAAGTGAGGTGTGAGATAAAATCGTCTGTTGAAAAAATAGTTCAAACGATCCTGACGAAGTAAAAAGGGCGAAACTCTAACCGGCAACTTAGTATATTTTTCGCAAGCCATTCATTGGAAAGCTCTCGCTGAGCTGCACCTATTGTGAAAATTTGAGCTGCGTCTTTACCTACACTTTTGAGAAAATTGACCTGAAGTGTACCACCGTTGAAAATGGGTTTTAGAGAAAATGGTTTAGATAGATCGATAGAGCTCAAAAAATGAGTCGGGGTCACTCAGAGGTCATTTTTGCTCTATCTTTCACCTTAACCAAGAAAACAGCTCTCAAAGTAGGAGGTGCCGTAATCCGACCCTACGTAGGGAGCTCCAAAACGAAGTATGCAAAATAACATTTCGGGGGTCACTCAGACATGCCTCAGGGTGCCCAAAACCGGTTAGATCTCATTTCACCATTCCTAAGCTCAGCTCGATTCTCTCATGAGAGGCGTGATATGTGTCATTGTCGATTAGATAGATTCATTCTCTACCTGATTTCGCATATACTTCTTCAAATCTACAGTACAAAGAAATCACTGATCATCTGCACATCTTCCAATCCTAGAAACACACTCATTCCAGTCAACTTCCGCTGTAAACAAATTGGAGTTGAAACAATTTATTATGTGACATATGAGCAAGCATACACGTGAAAAGGGGAAGTCCCGTAGGGGAAGAAATGGCTGGCTAAATACGGGATCCCATCCATTTCACGGCTCCATATTCTGTGGATGATCTCCATCCTCTGCTAGAGTCGGCACTTCCACATCAGGTTTCAGAATCTTGTATCCCTCAACGATGATTGTGTCAATATCAATATATTGCTATCGTCCTATATTTGATAATTTGTCAATCAATATTTTTTTGTACAGCAGTGTTAGCCGGATAGTCACGAAGATGGGATGAATTTTTACCTTTTCCTGCTATCATGCCCTTATTTTTCACGAATCGAATAGTCTTAATTATTTTAACGTTCTCATCAGTGTTCATAGCAAGTGAGTTTCTCTTCCTCACCTTGTGACTACTCCACAATTGCAAAGGAGTGTAGAGGGTTGTCTGTGTCTTCTCCTCTGCGATTATTCGAATGCGAGCGAAGAAGGGATTCGAGATCTCAGAGACTCCCGACACCTGACAAAGAGTATTTCTACTCATTCTTCACTCCTTTTTCCTTGTTGCTCACCCAATCCCAATCCTTCTTGGACCAATCCTGATTCGAGAAGAATGCTCGTGCATTGTTGTCTGCTATCTGTGCTGCGTGTTCCTGACGAGGGACAGTTCACACCCGAGTTGTCGCTTATCTCCCTTCATTTTCTTTCGATCCATTTCGTTGTGAATGTATAATAAGTCCACACTCTCATTTTGCACTAGTCCGGCTGCCCCCCCCCCCCCCCACCCGCCTTCGGCGGGGGCCCCGTCCTAGCGGAGTAGGTTTCGCAATCACTTGCTTCGCAATTTGTTGACGCGCGATCTCTCTCCCTCCCCATTTCGTAATCGTTTCGCAACTGTTTCGCAATCCGGACATACGGACAGACACACACTGCGCTTTATATATAGGTATAGATATTGTGCGTCCATGTGAATCGTGTGACCCTCTCCTTTAACAATCAAATGTTACCCTTGCGATGTTCTCGAAGTGCTTCGACTCTTCGCTCTTGTAAGTCTCCACGTATTTCCTCTGTATCATCGTGTATCGATCGCACATTCGGACGCAGCAAATACCTGAGGGAAATATAGATAGTTGCAAAGGAATATAGTTGCAAATATAGATAGTTGCAAAGGCAACAGAGAAGGCAGAAGAGTCATAGAATCAATTTCACCAGTTTGTTGAAAAATAACAAATAATCAGGAATGAATGGCAAACTTACACAAGAATGCGAATGTCCCGTAGCAAATGAGAAGTGCCCATGCGATTATATTGGAAGTTGATTCGAGATAGATCTTGTCTCGATCGATGAGATTGCAGATACACTGAGGGCAGTACTGAAAGAACAGTTACCACATCCTACTCTCATACCATTCATCATTGAACACATGGGATCTCTTATCCTGATGGTTGTCTACAATGGAAATGTCTAACCACTCCGTCTCCACTCATTGACTTCCATGACTGAGTGTCTCCCTTCCACGTGCTGTTCACACACTGAGGAGAAGATTCCAGATGACAGAATTGCGAAGCGAGCAGACAAGTATAGTAACTGAAGTGAGGGAAGAGTGGATCCTCTGATTCGAACTCACGATCCATCGAGGAAGGCAACGAATAGCCATGCTGCAGGAGCTACTGAAGACTGGACGAGCACCTCCATTCACTTATTAGATGATAGGAGAAAGGAAGACGAACCTCGACCCAGTAGACAAAGGAAGTCTTGAGGGAATGACGAGTGTCGTGGTGCCTCAAACACTCAGATTATACCAACACTAAGAATAGGAGTGCTAACCTGTAGAAGCATCCATGGACGAGTCTCCACGTTGTGGAGTTCACCATGAAACCTGCGAATTCATTCTTTCCGAGTGAGGGGAAGAAATGTCTTACCGATAACAAGAAGAGCGAGACTTGGACCGAGAAGGAACATCAGGGACTGATAGACGTTGAGGGGATACGCACACGGACAGTTGAAGCTCAGCTTCTTCAGAATCTACAACGGAGACCATGAATGATTGAAGGAAGACGACTCCCCCCCTCCCTTTCTCACCGATTGTCCCCCGATGGTGGCGACAATGAGGGCGACATTGATGAGAGTGACTCCATTGTTGGCGAAGAGATTAGTGAAGACTGAATTCAATGGATTGGAGGTATAAAGTAGGAAGTGCACCTGTGATAGTTGGAACAATGGCGGCGGCCATTACTCTTCCCTCCCTCTCTCACTCAATTCCACCCAGGGAAGAGATTCGGATTGTATTTGAACAGCCAATTCACAAGAATCGACAGAGTGAATCACGCAATCGTTTTGACAATGAATGAAATCTGCAGAACGACAATCGAAGGAGAACCTCACATGGGAGTAGATCTAACCCCGGTGAATGATCTACCTTTTTTGCTTTTCAATGACTATGAAATAGTATCTTGGGCGAGGGATGAAGAAGTAAAGGAGTGAGATACCTGATGCAGCAGAAGAGATGGTCGCTGTGGTGATTGCGACTGGATTGACGAGTACTGGATTAGCTGTGGCCATACTGAAACTTTCGAAATGCATACATAAAGTCAGTAAAGACCACCGTTGAAGTTGCAGTAACTAAGGAGACACTCAACGTGGATTCAAAGCGATGCAATTATTACGAAAGAGAGAGAACTGACAAAGGATGTGAACGATGGGATGGATGGGAATGCGGGGATTGGAAAAGAGAACGGCTTCGTGTCTCTAGCAACTGTCCAAACTTCGATGACTATGAAGAGAAGTAGAGGAGACTTCACTTTGAATTACCGATGCACTATCGAAGTGGAGAGGAGAGTAGAGAGAAGTGAGAGAAATATCAGAGATTACAGCATTGCGCGAAGTGAAAGATAGAGAAGGAGAAATAGCCATGAGTTAGGCGGAAGAAGAGTGGGGGGGAAGGATGGAGAAGTTGCCACGGGAGATGAGCGATGACCAAAGGACACTATTTTGAGATGCTCAGCTGACTGGATGAAATGTTGTTCGTCTAAGAGAATTTTGTTTTACCAATATTAGCTTGCAATAGTGTAGAAAAAGATTAATTTAATTCACTACTGCGAATACTTCGAAGTAGAAGGCTAGTTGAAGGAAAGCATTGACCAACAACAGCTGACTGATGAAGCAGAGAGAGAGATGCTTCTTGTTTATCTCCCATTCTCTCGAATAATGATGGATGAAATCTGCTGGAAACATAAACATTCAGTCTATCAAGTGGTAATTCCAACTCGTTTCTACCAACGGGAGGAATCCGAACTAGTGACTCACGAGGATTATTCAAATGAGAATTGTACATCCATGTGTAATCAAGGATGAAGGACACTGCTCAACGTACTTCAACTACTTTATCACACTCATGTACACATTCTACTCTACGGACAATATTTATTTACAGGCAATTAGATCTCGGTAAGAAAGAGAAGGGTAGTGTTCATCCCCATTGGCGTCTGAACTCTGAGAAGTAAGCATCTCGATGATTCTCAGTAGGGACGACCAATTCCACTCCAGAGAGAGATTGGATCTGAGAGAGGATTGGAGGGGAAGAGGAAGGGAGTCTACCCCCACCTGCACTGTCGACGGATCACTCGAGCACTCCTTCCCTGTCGATGAATTCTGACAAAAAAAGTTAATCAAAGGGCTAAAAATAAGAAAAGGAGGAAGGAAGGATTACTTCTTGTGCGTATACTCGTGATCTCATGAAGTGGAGGAGGAATGGACGGAGAGAAGGATGGGAGGAGAGAACCAGCAGACAACCTATCGAAGGCTGCAAGCCACCATTTCAAAAGTTCATTCACATAGAATGTCTATAATGCACCATCTCATTTCTAGATAACCATGAAACTAAAAGTGCTTACAGTGATCGCGATACTGATGTGGAAAATCTGGCTGAGCGGAGGATTGATTTCTGCAGGGATGAGATAGCTAGAAGCATGCAAATTATTTGAATAAGGAATATTATTAACAATTGGACTGAGTAATAAGATAGCTGAATGACGAGTGAAATGGCGAGGAAGAGAACCAATTTGTTGAGGACCTGCACAATTGGAAATGTTAGGAGGGGCAGCAGTGCCAAGTTCCAATTCTGTTGACAGAATTTGAATATCTAATTTCTCACCAGCGCTGTTCTAACATTCTCCACTGATTGGTATCGATTTTTGTAGTTCGTGGCACGGTTCTTCATCTTTTTCTCGTAGGCACGACGACTGATTCCAGGAAGAGCGATGAACAACTGAAGAGATGAAGATGAGATAGGAAGGAAGGAAGGGCACGACTCACTACTACACTCACTACCCATTGAATGGCTGAGAGGGCCAACAAGCGCCAGACTTCGATCTGATCTGCAAAGGAATATCCTCAATTCAAACTCAATCAGACTCTGATCAAAGGCTCAATCAGAGAGGGGCGAGACAGGGAATGCTCACGAAGGTAGAGGAGAGTGACAACTGCAGCAGCGAGAGACCATTGGAAGAGCAGGAGGAGAAGGGCCATGTACGGAATCTGAGGAAGGAAAATCAATCGAGAATATACTTCAGGCTATTCAACCATAACGATCGACTTTTTGTTGGGGTAATGTGAAAAAATAGCGTTTTATGAAGCAGCATTATCATTTAGTAGGACTAGTCTACCTTTCTCTCTATATTTATCCAATCCCATTCCCATAACTGACTCTGGATGAAATGTGTTCGTAGTCATCCACTTTCCACGTCGCAATCAATCTCTCGATTGTGAAACTGAAGAGGTTGAAAGAGGAACCGAATATTCCTGAAAGGGATTTAACTGTTTTACTCCTTCCTAATTACAGAGTGATCTCCAGATGTGATACTTAGGGGAAGAAATATTAGTGAATCTCTCATGATTATCGATTACATTCTACTTTATTTCCTCACCAAAATCAGTGAGAGCGTGCAAGAGAGTGGAGAGAAGATCGGAATCTTGGAGAGAAAAGAACTTGACTATGAGAGTAAATGCAGATGGAATGATGAAGATGAGATAAGTGAAGGGCATCGAGAAGAGAAGCAATTGAAGATTGGGATGGAACACCTGAAGGAAGATGAAGAGGAAGAGTGGAGGGGGAGACTGACCTTCCTTCTCTTCAGAGCATCGTTATAGAGGATTGTAACGAAGAAGAGGACGAACCAGCAGATTACACGAAGAAGAGTGAAGATGAGAGTGATAGTACTCACGAGGTCAGCCATTCCTGAAGAGGAAAACGTGATTCGAGAGAGATTGGAAATGTAGCCAGATGGGAGAGAAGAGACACATTCATGACAGAATGGAATATTCACAGTTGGGCACAGCCAAATCCAAGGAAATCCAACTATTCAGAGCAGCAGAAATCGGTGTGAAGAAAGTAGGATTTTGAGACACGAATAGGAAGTAAATTGGAAGTCTGAATGAATTCTGATTTAGAGACACAGAAAAACCAGAGATTGGAAAGAATTGTAGCTGCTTATTTGCGGGGTTGAATTGAGGAGAGAACTGACACTCAGAGGATGGTGCCATCCCCTCTTTTCTAGTTTACAAAATGAAAGATCACGATGGATGTAGAAGTTAATTCGGAATGGAGATAAAAAGAAGGAGAAGGAAGGATAGAAGTGACGACAACGGAGAAATAAAAGATACAGAGGTTCGCATAGGAGAGAATAGATGACATTACGTAGGACTTTTTTTCGACCTGGGAACGACATTTCAGTAGGAAATTCGATTGAACCGGTGATTGAAGACGAAATAATTATTGAAAAAATGCTAGAAGCAGTAAAAAATTGTAACTCTGTTCCCAGATGGTCTGCGATCCTTCGTTTGTAGACTAGGTTTCCCAATGGGGATTCGTCAATGCACTCTCTTCAAGGTCAAGAGAATTCAGACACATCACTGCTTATATTTTTCTTCTAGTGATAACAATGGATTCAGCAAACAATTTGACGAAATTCTCGTTCTTTTATTAGTCTAGACAGTGGTCAGGCCTCTATTTAAAAGTCTGTTTTGCAAGGAACGAAAGCTGAGCTGCAAAAGATGTCTGTCCTCTTCCTATCGAACAGGCATTAACTCTCCCGGATTCTCGGATGACTCGGCGTTGCAATGCAATCCATCGGAGAAATTCATAGAGAGAAGTGGAAAAAACATCTCGGCCTCGCCCGTTGCAACGAACAAAATGGCGTAAAAGAGGATTTGAACCTCGAAGAGTGATAATGGGAGGGGAGCAAGAATTACACATCCAGAAGATATTTTATAAAAAGATATGAACGAACTTTTATCTGATCTTTGCAGTATTCTTATCGTCTATGATAATTCAACGATACACGTGATCGTGAATTAATGTAGATGTTCATTGCGCGCTTCCCATTTTTAGCTTCCTCTTTACCCCTCAATCATGGACTTGTCACATGATATAAGTTCAGAAGGAACGGTCGAAATGAAAATATGTTTTGAAAGTTCGTTGAAGTAATAAATCCGAGAAAACGATTTGTTCTTCAACTTTGAGTTCATTCTCGTACCGGATCTCTGTACTTTCCATCTAAGTAATAGGTTCTCGTCTGGATCTCTTATCAATTGCATCTTCTCGTGCTCATCTCACTCTTCTCTTATCAACTAGATAAGTCCCATTGATCAAATGGATTCGTGGAAGGAATGACCCCTTTCCCATCTCATTCTTCCCTTACCACAAACAATTCACGTCGCTCAACTCGTTCTAATGTATTTCTCTTTTCCTTTATTTCCTCCCTGCTTCATCAATTGCCTCCTTTCCTCAGAATGAAGAGTGCCATTCCCGATGAGTTCCTCTCCACATGGACATATGACAAGCAGGAGGGATTCGATGCTTATCTCGCCAGCAAAGGAGTCCCATGGATCATCAGAAAGGTCTGCGCTTTCTATTCCCGCCATTTTTGAAAATCTTTTCATTTGTTCATGACGAATCAGTTCACTATGTGAAGTCAGTGTATCTAAACAACAAGTTGATTCTTCCAGCTCATTCTTGTCTCTGGCCACGTGATCACATTCGAGAAGATAGGAGGAAACAAATGGAGTGCTGACCACCAGGTAGATAAATTTCTTCACTCTTCGTCCCCAAATATTTGTTTGCAGATGGGAAAACGGAGTTCTCACTACGAATTCTTCCTTGGAGAGGAATTCCAAGGAAAGGGATTCGATCAGGCTGAACACAAAGTGAGCATTCTCAACCTTGCTTCTGCCAAAAAATTGTTTCTGCTGTTCAAAAATAAATTTCCTAATGTTCTCCCATTGACTGAATCTTGGTAGATCTTGATTGCGATGGACGGGGATTCGTTGGTGGAGAGCCATCAGAGAATCGACAAGCCAGACGATCCTGCTGAGATCTACACTTACACTGTAGAGGAAGGGAGATTGGTGCAGGCATGTTCATTCGAGAGTGCTACTTTACCTTTTCTGCATTTTGAATCATCTATGTATTTGAATCTGCAACATTTTTGAACAATTCAAACCCGTTTATCTTCTCTGTTTTACTGTAATTCATCCTTGCAGGTAATGCGTAGTGGGGCAGTCTCTTGCAAGAGGTTCTACAAGAAGAAGAATTGAGGGACGGAGACCGCAATGAAGATAAATTATAAACATATTAATTTGGAAAAGACAAAAAAATACATAAATCAGAAAAGAAAACACTGGACACGTTGTTATCAATCGCTATCTTTGTCACGTCTCGATTGTCGTTGGCTACGGTTGTCTTGATATCTCTGTTCTTCTTTGAATATCAACCTGAGTAATCAGCGTTTATGATTTACTTTTTTATTAATTCAAATTCACGCCGATAAGATAACAATGACCAAAACCTTTAAAGCGGAAAAAAACATTTTAAATACTGTTATTATATTAATTTTATTTTGAAATACTGTTATTATATTAATTTTCACTGACTGTTGCTTTGAAGCAGGTTACAATTAGTCTACAAAGGAGGCGTAAATCTCAACTGAGCACAACACAAAATCTCTAAAGAAAGAGAGTTCGAAGTTGAGTGATTCGGTGTCTTCCAGTCCATGAGATTCAGAAGTCGCCATCTGAATGAGGATTTGCACTGGGAATAGAAGGGGGAACACACCATAATCTCCACGTCTTGTCCCCATCCTTCGATCGATTCGAATTCCCTTCTGCTGACCAAATGGAGAGGCAGATGCTCTCCATACGGAGAGCCAAGATATCCACTTACACGAAGATCCGCATTATCAACTGATGAAGGATACAGGTTGATCACTTCATATTTCTCTTTTTCCTATTCGATAACAACGTGAATTCTTATCGACTCTATGACGTATGAGTGCACGCTATCGAACCTGCCTTAACTCCTCGGATGATGATAGAGAGACGGACCTTCGGATCAGTCAGCATCCATGGCGATATTCCCACGTGCTAAATGTTCGAGAATGGCCGCATTTGCAAGATAGAAAGACTGGCCTCGAGCATCAATTCTATCTTGGCGGATGCACATCCCCCCGATCGTACGTATCCTCCTGCAGAGGCTGCAACTATTCAATCCCCCCTTTTGCCTGTGACTCTAACCACGGACGGGTCGGACGACGCACGTGTTTGAAAACGCGCTAGAGTCGCGACGCACCAAAATTGGTTACGGTAGTTTTGGGCAAAGCTTGAGTGGCGTGGCTAGCCACGGTTTCGAAGTTCCTGTGCATTGTTTTAGAACGTTTTCGTGAATGAATTGAATGAATTTGTATACCATCATCAATGCATTTGTACATTTATGCAGGGCATGAATACGGTGAACAGTAACAGGTGCAGAATTGTAAAGACTGTAGTGAGAGGTATTGAGGAATCGAATGGGTAGCTCGATTGGGTAGCTCGTAAGTTGGAAAGTACATACGTATTTACAAAGGTACAAAGCACGGAAATGACTAGAAAGTTAAGCTGGCTGGGAAGTATACACGAGATAGAGGAAACTATCGCCTTGCTCTGATTGTGAAGCGGAGAAAGCCATTAACTTGGCGGCGATTGCCTTCTCGTTCACGAGGAGGAAGAACGTCTGCTCTGGATGCAATTGCAGTCTCAATTACCCAGTTGAATTAACGATAGCGAACGTGACACTCACCGTCTTTTGATGATGAGAATCTGCTCCACTCCAATTTCGAAAAACCGACGATAGATCCTTTCTTCTTTCGTTGACCGTCATCCTTGTCAATTCCCTGGAATGCACAGATAAAAACGCAAGCGAATTAATCAATTAACACGAGCACAACAACGTTGAAATGCACACATGAAAGTGGCGAGCGGCGCGAGAAATACGACCCGGCTCGTTTATCGAAGAAGTAGGCAACCATTCACCATGGTCGGAACGGAAAAAAACCCAAAAAAGATTCCGGGATAGTTTGCGTGAATATTTGAGATAAAATTATTATTTTTATCGCAAAAGATCAGAAGTTCATATAGAATTTCTAGTATGTATCCACCAGTAGTATCAGATTTCAATAAACTGCTTGAAATTGAGGTAACATGTGAAACTTGCCCAAAACTACCGTAATTCTGGCTCTCGACGACCGTATTAAAGTTCTTTGTGTGGTAATTCTCGACTCAATACACAAGTCATGAACATCTTTCGAGCGCGCGTCTTTTTTCTTCATCCGTCCCGTCCGTGTATCATACCTTCAACTTTCAACGGTCGCATGATAGATATGAAAGAGTCTGAAACTTTCAAAATCTTTCAAACCTGTTTCTGAGTATTCAAGCCAATTTTCGGTATCCAGTGATAGCTCATTCGAAAGAGCATACAAAATTATGTAAGAAAACGGAAAAAAAACCCGGAATCCATCAACGCAGACGTCAGTTAGACTATTTTCATTCGGTCGAGAATTTTCAAGCGGAAAATGGAATTTCAACATTTACTTGAAAAGTGAACGAATTGTGCATGTTCTTACGTATTTTCACGCGCAGAATACGAATTTAAATATAAAATATACCAAAATGCAATATGAAAATGATATAATAGTCGAAATACTTCGCTTTCGCTGAAACAATTTAAAATTATTTTGTCTAACTGACGTCTGCGTTGATGGATTCCTGATTTCTTCCACTTTCTTGCATAATTGTGCATGCGCTTTCGAATGAACTATCACTGGGAACCGAAAATTGGCTTGAATACTCAGAAACAAGTTTGAAAGATTTTGAAAGTTTCAGACTCTTTCATCTCTATCATGCGACCGTTGAAAGTTGAAGGTATGATACTCTGACTCGGCCTCAATCCAGTCTTCTGTGGTCGTAGGATCTCCCCCTCTCCATCTCTCACTTCCCTCAGTGTAGTGGACGTCAATCTTCGTGGACCTGGAGGGACAACGAGACATCTCTCCATCTCAATCATTCGAATACCTTGCCATGCATACTTGTAGAGATCTGATCCGAAAGGGTCGAAATGGGAGATCTTCTCGTAATCTATTCCAAATCCTCTCGAATTCGCGTGCTCTCTGTGTATTTTGGGAGGAAGAGATGCTCCAACTTGAAGACATTTTGCGATGAGTCGATTCTCAATTTCCGAGACAACGAAATCGAAACGAGGATGGACCTGACGAGTAACAATATGCTGATCATATTATTCCCAGATTGATCTTTCTTATCTCAATGAATTCTTTCATGTTTTCTTTGTACTTTCGTACCTTTCGCATGCTAGCTCTCGAATCGATATCGAGTTGATCACAAATCGATTCGATCACATCATCAGGTAAATCGGTGAGTATCATTCGATTCTGAGTTTGATTATACTCTCTCTCTTATGAGTTAACGAAGATAATCACTGTGGATTGAACCTCGCCTTTCAATATCAGTTCAATTGTTTCCCATCTTGATAACATTATAATATGCTTTATTTATCGCACGCGTATCACTAGGTGCACCAAAGTGAGGAATAACGGAATAAATTATCATACATCGATGTCGACTATGGTGGTAAAAAAATTTCTTGAATCATTGCCCTAATGTTAATTGCATACAAGATAAAATTATTCATGAGTGTAATTTGAAGAGTCAATTCATTGAATATCCCGTCGCTCGTGTAAATCAGAGGAGTCTCCAGCTGAAATTCTCGACTGTCGCATTTTCACTCAGTGCATCTCACGTTATTTGTAAATCATATTTAATATAATACTGTACACTTCTTCACCTTGAGTGTGACTCCCTTCCCCCACGTGGGAATTTCCTCTTCTTCTCGTTCTTGTGTCATCAATGCATACTTATTATACTTTCCATTTTTATGCAGCAGACCAGCGGCTACACTCAAATCAGCATCCTCAGCTGAGAGTGATCAGAGGATGAGAGGGAGTTGTGAGGGGGACTCACATCTTTGGATCCCTGAAATCGTCGCAGTGAATTGTACGAGATTCGTCCGAAGGAGCTCCACGCTGAATCCATATTTCTGAAGAAGGAATTCATTGGCAAAGATGGGCAAGGTTTTGTGTTGATTTCGCTGTCCTGCAGTAAGAACTGGAAACTTGCCTGCAAATCGAGACCTAGTGAGATCTTTCCCGTCACATTGAAGTTCATATTTCTTTCCACTGCAATATTCGATTCAGACTTGAAAGAGCCTCTCTGGACACTTATTACGAATCATATCTCACTGTTGAGCAATTGGGGAGCGATGCGAAAGCAGTTGTGACCCGAGTGGATGAGATTGCCTTCCTCGTCCTTCAGAGGAGGCAGGAAGGGTCCACGAACTACATCCATTAAAGGAACTGTAATACCAAACTGCATTCTCATTCCTCAGTAGATGTTGTGTTGTTCATATTAGCTGAATATGATTTACATCTATCGCATCGCCCAGCCAGATTCGATCCGAATACGTTGAAGTCTCTAATGACTCGATAGTTGATTCCGATGCCCAACTTGGCAGTTCTTCTGAAGAATGCCTTGGGGGGAAGAGTGACTCCTCTGCTGATGCACTCCATCGCCCGTCTATTCTCCACCTCCCACACTCCACGAGAGAGATGAGGATGTGTCTAGAGAGGGTCTGTTCATTCTTCATACCAGTCGATGCTCACCATTCTCGCATTCGCTCTCGTTTGGTCATCGACCATATCGAAGATGAGTCCAAGTATCTCGACAGGAAGATCTGTAATTGTGGTGGACTGTGTCCTGTGAGGGGAGACCATCAGAGAGGCGACTGGCATTTCAGTCGGATGAGTCATTAGGAGTGGATCCATCATCTTCAAAAGAACCATCAATAAATTCGAAATCTAATTTTGCTGAGATATCGTACAGGAAGATCACCTGTCAAAATTACATTCATTACACGGGAATGGAATAAACTCGCTTTATCTTGGATGGAACTACGCGTCATTCTGAGTGACCTGTGAACATCTATGGGACAGCACGGCAAACAAGAAACAACTAGCACTGGACGGAAAACAACACATTATTTACAGAACATTCAAGATCGTTACGATCTATTTCACGAGGATCGATCTGCGGGACAAATCCTCCAGTCTCGTCTTCAATTCCTCCACTGTTGTGATGGGCAGACCACACGAGTAATCCTCAAGAGATCAAAGATCAACTATTTTGAGTGTGGATGCCATACCTCGCAGATGAAGACGGATGGTTTCCCGGTGGTTCTAATCGTCTCGAGAGTCTGGAGACGCTTACTGAGCCAGGAAGAATCTGAATCGAGGCAATTCGAATTGATCGGAAACTGATTGATGAAATACCTGAGGGTTTGAGTCTGATGAGGGCGAGATTGGGGATGAGATAGAGACGAATGAGAGAGAGGAAGGGCATCGAATCACGAGCCTCCTCGGCCACAATCACCATCTGGGGAGAAGATTAGTGAGGAGAGAGGAGAAAGGGGGGGGGGGTACCTTGATTCCCCCGTGTTCCATCCTCTCGTATCCCTCGAGTAGTTTAGGCAGAATGTAGGGGAATCTCGCCAGTCGAGGAGCAGCATGAGATACGATCTTCTGCCCCTGAGACGAGACTCTCACCCCTCCTCCCAGGTGCCAATTCAATCTACTCACCTGATCGACCATCTCATCTGTCTCCACTAACTCCGCAAATCTCACAACGTTGTTCATCGCAACTGAGGAGGCACACGGCTCCGCCCCATCTTGATCTACAATTATTGATCGATTCCTCTCAGTTATCGATGAACTTCCGTACCTTCGATCATTCGGACTCCTCCATCAGCAACAACATCCCCTTCGGATACATAGTATCCACTGGAATCAGTCCCCTTCTATTCCTCCTTCCATCTAAAGTATCCCACCTGTCTCCCTCCCAGAACTTCTCATCCATTTTCTTCTGCAGTTCCTCTGCCCATTCAATCAATTTCTCATCGAGAGTCGTCTCGTACAGATCCAAGAGACCTGGAATTCATTCGATCAATCTACAGCATTCTTATCGAAACCTCACCTTGAATCAGGAATGCATAGTCGTCGGAGAAGGCCACGATCGGCTCTCTGCAATTCCACACTAGTACAGTAATCAATCGATATTCTTCGATACCCCTTGTCGATTTCTCCCTCCTCATTCGTGTAGACTGCCCGAATGAGATCTCCATTTTCCGATCGTAGATTCTCCTTCACGAAATCGACGGCGACTTGAGCACGATGAGCCAGCATCCTGAGAGAAGAAGAATACATCTGATAAAAGGGCAGAAAGATAGGAATAGGGTGAGTGAAGAGGTAGTGACCTTCATTCACCTTCATGAATGGAAAGAGGAGGGAAGGATAGGTAGGTAAACTCACGGATCTCCGAGTGCAATGGCTGCCTTCGCGAGACCAGAGATGATGAGTCCCTGAATGATCCCCTTCTCTCCCCCCCTCCAGATTCCCCATTCTCACCTGCCATGCAGTGACCATCTTCGAATCGAGATGAGGCTTCGGACGAAGAGATCGATGAGCGAAGAGGAGAGACTAAAGATCAAAGATCGATTACGAAGTTGGGAGATCAAATTTCACCTTAGCTTTCTGAATGGCCTCCCTCAGTTTCCCGCTCTCCACTCCCAGTATCTCAGCCATCTCTTCGTGAGTGTTGTGCATAATGAGCACATTCTGCTCCTTCAATTCGTCGTGGGGATCCTGCAACGATGGCACGATTACGGTAGTTTTGATTACTTCTCAATATTGATCTTCGCACGGTTTGATCTATACGTCACATACCGTGAAGGGTGGAACATTTCCTTCCTTCTTCACTCCGTAGTAGGCGACGACGATGTCAGAGAGAGCAACCGAATCCACCTGTACATTAAACAGATTTTGATTCCAAATGGTCTAAGTATGCTCCTTGAACTGGCACTAATGGTGCGGAGGATGCTGAGGTGAAGTGATAAGATATTAGACTCACCTTTTCTCCCTCCAGAACTTGTCGTATTTCCTCTTCCTTCCACACGCAGAACGCCCCTCAACAGGGTTTCAGTAACATACAGAAAGAGCTACTTCTATCTACTGTAATAATTTCATATTCGTACCTTCTTTCTTGTGCTGTGCTCCCCTGATTGGGTAGGAATCAGCATCTTCTGCGGACCAGAAGCCACCTTGCTGCAGTCATGCATTCTATGGTGAATAATTAACCATGGATGAAGGATGTCAGATGAGAGGAGGGAAGATCAAAGATCACAAGGGGCTCACCTTCTGGCTGAGGTTCTCCTCCAGATACTCGACGATGTCTCTCGCTGCCCTCTTGCAGATCTCATCTCCAGTGAGAAGAGAAACGGAAGAGAAAATGGAGAGAAGCTGACCCTGAATCGATTCCATCATCAGACTGATCTACCATTCAATTGGTAGGAAGAAGGTACCTGATCGTATGCCATCTTCTCGAAGTGAGGCACGTGCCATCCCCCATCCACTGAGTATCGATGGAATCCCTGAGATGAAGGGAGTACTACTGTATCCAGGGGAGACTCACCTTGCCCACGTGATCGTGTATTCCTCCATGGAATACAGCATGGAGAGTCTTCGTGAGCATCCTCAGTGCTTCCTTCGCATCTTCCGGTCTCTTCTTCGCCTGAGACTGAGCGAAGTGAAGAAGGAACGAGAGATCAACTGAAAGGGGGAATACTCTCCGTGCAATACAGACTGCAGTGAAGCATTGCAGTCGAGACTGATGTGAGACCTCGTATGTGGGCATACTAGCTATCTAATCAGCTCCGATCTAATCATTCCCCTCTCATGTCCTACCTGGTTTGGGGAACTTGGGGGCGTCTCCGAATCCTCCGTTCTCCTCATCGAAGGAAGCCTTCAACTTCTGATAAGTCGCCATGAAGGAAACATCGACCTGCAAGAGGGAAGAATCACCAAATCATTGCGGGTCCAAGGACATTATTCTATGAATATTTGTGATATGATGACTGACAAGTGTAGATCTCTCACCGTGGGAGGTTCTCCTGGCTGAACAGAGGAAGTCTTGGCTGAAATTGCCTTGAGGACTTCACCTGCCGATGAAGTTATGTGGGCGGGATCTTCGTTCCACTCAAAGACTACCATTTTGCAACTCCCGCTTTTCGATTTTCTATTACTCATTTTGGGCACTCGAATACATATGAACATCACAAACCTTGCTCGAGATGAATCGAAGAATCGACTTGAATCCCATCTGATTCCATCGATCCTGAAGAAAAACTTAACTAGTCCAAGACTCAATGTTTTTTATATCCAATACTACACTGGTACAGTAATCTACTACAGAAAAGCCTACGTCTAAACTATACATAGGAGTATGGCCTACCGTACCTCTGGGGTAGTATGACCTACCGTACCCCAGGGGGAGTATGGCCTACCGTACCTCAGGAGTATGATCTACCGTACCCCTGAGGGAAGTAAGACCTACCGTACCTCAGAGAGACTAGGACCTACTGTGATTCTGGGGGAAGTATGACCTATCGTATCCCTGGGGGGAGTATGGCCTACCGTACCTCTGGGGGGAAGTAGGTTCCTCCAGTGATGGGTGCCAGATTGGGAGTGAGGAATACACTCATCGGCCATCCTCCACCACCTCCATTCAGTGCCTGAACTGGTCTACCGTAATCCACTGACTACAATATCATAGGACTGAAGATGAGTATGACTGATCCCTACAGTAACCTTGTCTAGAGGAGAGAAGGGGGTACCTGAATGAAGCTCATGTACAGCTTGTCAACATCTGGTCGTTCCTCTCTATCGACCTGAAGAAGGAAGAAGTACTAGAGAGGAGTGGAATGAGATGTCCTATCATGCACCCTCTCCCCATTGGGAGATAAAGAACTACAGAACAATCAAATGGCGAACTGGAAATGCGATCAAAGTAAAACTTTAAAGCACAGTGAGATAGTGAACTCGAATGAAATGAAGAATGGGTACCTTGATAGAGACGAAGTGCTCATTGAGAATATCGGCGACCTCTTGATTCTCGAATGATTCCCTCTCCATCACATGACACCAGTGACAAGTGGAGTAACCAACTGAATACAGCTATCTATCAGAGGAGAGGGGAATGATCCCTACCCGAGAGGAAGATGGGCCGATTGAGTGATTTGGCCCGTTCGAAGGCCTCCTCTCCCCAAGGATACCTGCAAGGGATAGATAAGGAAGAAGGAAGGGGAGGGGGAAGAGAGGGAGGGGTGGGGGGACTAACCACTCGACGGGGTTGTTCTTGTGCTGCAGAATGTAGGGAGACTTCGCGTTTGCCAGTCGATCCATTGAAGAAAACCGAGAGGAAGTACTGGAAAGGAAGCATTGCCACTGAACTCGCACTAGAGAATAAGAAGGGGAGATTATCTAACCTCGGAACGCGAGAAGAGAAGAGAAAACGGACTAAATTGGAGCGAAAATGCATACAAAGTGACCGTGTTTACAGGAAAAACAGAAAAACGATCGTGTGACCTTGAGAGATTCCGCGGGAGAGATTCCGCGGCCGCCATTCGGAATGAATGCAAATATTTCCGGATCGAGTATTTGGGGGTGTATCCGTGGGTCAAGACAATGATTTCTCTGCCTGATAAATGAAGGGAAGGGAAATTGTGAGGCGAGCAGTGGGAGGGAGTGAAGGAGGATCCTCCACTGCCAGAGGGAATGGCCGTCCGGTCGGCGTTTTACAAGGGGTGGGCGAGAGATGAGAGAGCGCAGAGAAAGAGAGCAATCTCTCGCGAATTTACATGCTCTCTCGTAATTGGCCTCAAAGCGAATGTTTTTCAGGAAATTTGCTATAGAATGCCGTGCGTCCTATCGGAAGCGAGATAGGCAATCTCATTTATCATTATATCGTTTTCCTACCTAGAAACAGTTACATTTAGAATCTTCGTGATTCATTAGTGAGCTAGCTATGAGTGGAAATCATCCATAACGGTGGTTTTCGCAATATCTGTCTTTGTAACAAAACATGCTTTATTTGTACCACATCATAGGGAGTGATATTATCGAGAACACTTCACAGTATAAGGAATCACGGTATTTTTCAAGATCTGAATAACTACCGGAAAATGCTAAAAACAGCAGTTCGGATGTTCTTCGAGAAAACGAAATAAGACGTTCCCTGAAAAAAGGGCGTAATTATAATCGAATTAGCATGTTTGAGAATACTTTAGCATTGGAGACAATGGACGTGAGAAGAGTGACCAACCAGCTGTATTCAAATTCGAAACTGGAAGAGGAAAATTAGTTGTCGAGATCCCTATGGATCTCACTAGAACAATACGTTGAAGGCGATGAATTCCCATACGAAAACGATGAAGATCGTGAGAAAATTGACTGCTAATCGGATTTCAGATGCATAGGAGGCTGAGAAGAAATTTGTCTTGCTCGAAGACGAGTCTGTGAGCTTCTGAGAAGAATCGATTGATTACCATGGTGAGATCACGGGAATACTCACCACCGTTGTTCGATCTGATCGAGATCCCTGAAAGAGTTTGTGTGTTGAGGACAAAAAGAAGATGAGTGACCTGTAAGTCGGAAGCACTCGGAAGACAGAGGACAGTCGAGAGCTTCGAACGACTTCTCCTTTGCTGCCATCGAATCATCAGAAGAATTATGAGAATATCGATTGCGATAGTGAGAGAAATCGCAGTGATCTCAAGAGGAATTTTTCGAATCTTCGGGAGTTGCAGTACTCACTGTAAGGATGAAATTGTACTTCTCCATGTAGAATACTTGAGGTCGAGTGAAATTGAAAGACCAATAGAGAATTTCCTGAATTATATATATTCTCTAGTTTGTTCTTTTCGTCAAGTTGCAATAGCTTGAGAATTGGCTGCACTTAGGATCCAAAGCTTCTCTGATTCTCACGTGACTATAGTAGATTCCGCACGAAGGAATTATATAGGCAAGAGCCATGAGAGAAGAGAGGGAGAAGACTGTGAGGATGACCAAGTAAGCACTCCTCTTCCTCAATCACCAGAAGGTGCATGACGTCAAGATTTACTTCCAAGAATCACACTTTCACTTCGGAGAATAACAATAATACCTCTGACACATGTCAGATCAACATGTCAGATCAATCTAGGGAGAACAAGCAGTGTGTTCACAAAATATGAGTAGCAGAAGACAAAGAATGGACGATCTCTCACTTGAGCATCTTGAAGTACATCGGACGATGGATTGCCAATAGATGAAAAATGGCCAGAATAGGATAGAGGTAGATGGAAGAGAACCTGGAAAAGTGTAAGTCATTCGAAGAGGGGACGAATTCACCATGGCACCAACGACCACACTGCCCAGACATCCGACAGTGGACAATCTGAAGAAGATCTATTCGAAGGATTAGTACGAGTGAATATACCAATGATGACTCTGCCTACAATCTCCACTGGATATTCATTCGTCACTTGTGCTCCGATCTTGAGAATCTGCAAGGAATGAATGAACTATGGCCATTCTCCCTTTGTTTGTCTTCCTGCAAATCCTTCCCTTCTCCCTACTCACCTCCGTAGTGAAGAGTGCAGCATTGAGAATGATGATGGGATGGGAGGAGAGGACGGATTGCCTTCTGATTCCCACCACGACGAGGACGTCGACTACCAGGAAGACCAGAGAGAGGAAGAGTTTGATATAGGCAGTGACCACTGTCATCTGAAGGAGAACTCAATGTATATCATGAGGACATCGATATTTCTACGTACTCCGAATGAATATGTAGATAATTCACAGATAGAAAATCGAAGATTAAGATTAAGCATTAAAAATCTCAGAAATGACAAAAAAACAAACGGATACTTCAAAGATATGTTTGCAGAGGAGTAAGGTGAAGAGCAGGGATGCATTTCAGACGAAGTACTCGTCAAAGGATAGCACACGCTTCACTGGAGAATGCGAAAACAAGATCGGTGATGTTCAAATGGAAGAGTTTCAAGAGGATTTTGTCATAGTAGATGAGAGACGTACGTGGACCCCAATGAACCATTCTCGTGAGATTTGATGAGGAATGAAGCGAAAGAAAAGACCGATTGGAGGACTGCAACATCCGGAAGAAAGAACTCAATCTATTTGCACACCCAGGTTACTCATTCTGCAGTCTGTGAATATCTATAGCGAGGACAAGGAAATGCAGGGCGAGTGAGAGATACACGAGATTCAGGAGATTAAAATTACAGAGAAAAAATGCAACTATTTTCTCTAGGATGAAAATGTAAGATAGCAAACATTGGAAAATATTCCACTTGTACGCATACAAAAAAACATTCTTATTCGTTCAACACAATTTGTTCGACGCAGTAGTTTCTTCGATGAATGCACGTAAGCCAGTATTTCTAGTCCCCGCGGAATCACAATACCCACGTTCTATGAGACACACCATTCTAGTCCTTCCAATAGTCTAGTTTCTAACTTTAGAGATAATAAGAAAATTGAAATCGAAGTCATGAAGATGTAGCTTAGGATTCTGCCATCTATCTACATTTGCGTGTTATCAAAAGGAAGCCTCAGATATCCGTTCTTTCTACAACATGGATAGCATCGAACGATTGACGCCTTCATGATTAGCATGAATATCATCCTAGGCTATTTCATTTTTGCAGTTTAGAGTAGGGATTGAGCCTAGGTGGGGATGACTCTCCCGCTGGCTGTTTACCATTTGACCATGAGATGAGATGGGGGAGGGGCCAGAGTGGGACCTATTGTATTGCATCTCTCTAAATGAGTATGAAGGGGTTTAAGAAGTGGTGATTCTGGTTTTAGAGAGAGAACGGAAAATCGGATTTAAATCCTCCATTCAAGCCTTGATTGACGAACCATTCGGATTGATTCCCAATGTGTTGCATCGTGAGAGGGTGAAGCTAATGTATATTCCTTCTAGGAGAGTGTAGGGAGGAGAACAGAGGGGAAGGGGAGGAGGACTACACTGCAGAGAAGACACGTGCGCGTTGAAGAGAAGGCGAATTAGAGAATAGGAAAGAAGGGGAGATTGAGACAATTAAACAGACTTGTCAGGAGAGATGTGATATGTTTACAGACAGAAATTATCGGATCGACGCCATTGAACTCTTGAATTTATGCATAATTAGTGGGAATATGAAAGAACGTGATTGGACGGGTGATGGCTTCATTGGTTCACTTGTCGTAGTAAGTGAGATTGTCCTCCTTCTTCCTGTATCGTTGATCCCTCATATGGGCACAGAAGGGACCTTCATCCGATCCATCTCTGAATGAGCCTCTCCCCTTCCTTCCCCTATCCTCCTCTCACTTGCAGTCTTTCACTCCATCACAAGTCCTCGCTGGTTCGACGCAAGCGCTCGCATCAGTGCAGTAGAAAGAGAAACGAGGACAGCCATGACGAGGATTCGACCAGCCACCACGAACATCCTGCAGAGCGAATCGGAAGATCAGGACAATACCATTCTAACTATAATTTAACGACATCTGATGCTTGCAACAAGTGATAAGTTTGTGGTTCATCACTCACAGGTCTTCCTCCTTGACTCTCTTTGTTGTACTTGCATAATCGATAATCTTCGTCTGATTCATCGGAGCAGTCCACTCGACCATCACACATCCATCTGAGGAAGAGGGGGAAGTCAAAGCAGGAGCTAAAAGAATGGCCCATTCACCTTTTGTCGATGCATTGCATTCCATCCTTGCATCGCATATGCCAATCTGAGGTGCACCTCAATCAAACTAGATATTGTTCCTTCTCGATACAAATGACTTCGAATTGATAGAGATGGTAGATCTTGTAGTACTCCTGGAGTAAAAAAGGAATCAGTTTACCTCACAATGGGTCTGTCTCCCTCGCCAGCCTTCAGCCCCTCATCCTCCTCCTTCCTCTCGTCTTCTTCTTCTGGGGGAGATTCTGACGTCGATTGGGAGTGAATTCTGACGATGAGCAAAAGGAAGATCACAAGGGTCACTCTCATGGTTGAAATGAAGTCGACTCTCGTTGTTTAGAGTGTTCACTCTTGGATTGGATAAACTGTCGAATCATTGCCCTCCAGTGAATATCATTGGAATTCGGAATTGATCTGGGTCGATCTATTTTAGGTATGCGTAGAACATCAGTGTGCCTCATATGTATCCCCTATCACATTATCACATATCCTATCACATAACTATCACATTCAACAGAAAGAACTATCAAATAGAAAGAAGGATCACAGATTCGGTATCAGGAATGCCATCGAAGGTTCATTCATTCAGTTTCTTATCTCCTTTCCACGTATTTTAGCAGGGGGGATCAACTCTGTTTCTTTGTGATGACCTTTTATCAGCTGTGAGCAACTGCTTTTTAAATTCGTGAATTTACCACCGAATGGAAGGACAATTCCCAAACACAGAAGGGGATTCAACTATCTCCGAGTGAAGAGTTGGCATGGAGGGAATGGGGAGAAACTTGTCTATTCACTGTTTCCCTTCTCTTTTCCTTCTACTCTTCGCACTTTATCATGACTCTTATCAACACGTTGTCTGGCTTTGATTCGTGCACACCATTCATACACTTTGTGCCCCATTTCTACGTCCTTTGGTCTCCTTTTCCATCACCATTTTCATTTGCACGCTAGCTTCAAAAAAATCGCAGTCCAGTTCTGTGACTGAATAGTAAAAATTGGAATTACTCCGATAGTGTAGAAGATGCTCAATTCCAGAATGGTTTCGATTCTTCACTCGATTCGATTGATAGCCATTCTCTTCTGTCTGGCGATGGCAGTCAATTGGCAGTACGGATTCTCCTCCACTTACCTCAATACTCCCGTTGATCAGTTCAAGGTGCTATTGGACTGATTAGTCACTGTGCAATGAATGGGCATTCGTGCAGGCGTATCTCAATGAGTCTCTGGGAGAGGAAATGAGTGAGGGGACGTACAATCTGTGGTGGGATCTCATCCAGAACATATGGTCAGTTCAGCCTCGTGCATGTGGATGCTCCACTAAGATTTTTCCTTTTATGCAATTCAAATTTTGTGTGCAGGTTCGTAGGCTTCTTCATAGGAATATTCCTGAATCCGGCTCTGAACAATCGACTGGGAAGGAGATGTCAGTCCTCTTCCCAATCCATTCTCCAATTCTTCCCTTCAGATGGAATGATGATCGCCAACAGTTTTATTCTGGTAGCTGCAGTTCTTCAATGGCTGGCAATCATCCTCCATCAACCCATCCTCATCATCATCGGTCAGAATCCCCCTCCTCTCCCCCCTCCTCCTCCTTCTCTCCACTTCTCCTCTCAGGTCGTGCCATTGCCTCTACATTCACAGCGATCGCATTCGAATCATTAGTTCTCTACTTGCAAGTTTGTTCTCCAGACGTGTCTTCTAGTGATTTCCTCGTTTGATCTCTTCCCATGACCCTCTGATCCACTTTGCATTCCTCGTCTATCATCATGACGTCTCTTTATTGGAGAGGGACTTTGTACCTCCAAAGGGTGCTGCTTCTTCATTGTTCAGAGATAACACTCCTCCCTTACGGGCAAAGGAAAATTAGAAAAAAACAAAAATGAATATTTAATTTTAAAGAGTAAATAAATCAGTTGTTATTCAGGAGTCTCCTCCCACTCACATCCGAGGAACGGCCTCTTTCATGTCTGAGATCACTTTCGCCCTCTTCTGTGTTGAGGGTTAGTCAATACTGGCTGCTTAGTCCCTTGGGCATTCATTCCTTTCTCATCTGGAATGCCTTGTTTCTCTTGAGGGACGATGCTGGGTACGGATGAGCTACTGGGGAAGAATCTCCCTTGGTTGACTGCCTCAGTGATTCCCATCTGTATCTTCAGTGTCGTCATTCTCTTCTTCGTCCCAGAGACCTCAAAGTACCTCCTTTCCTCTGGTGCAGATCGGTCAGTATCCATCCTCTCCCTTCTTCCATTCAATGATTGCAGTGAATCCATCGAGTATTCCGTTCGTTTCTTCCATGGTCCCGATGTGAATATTCCCGCCATCCTCAAGGAGACTGAGATTGTCAGCAATTGGGTTTCCAATTGATAGAGTTGTGATCTTTGCAGGAGCTAACGGCGGAGTCTCACTCCTCCACTTGGTCTTCCATCCTCGATCTCGTTCGCATTCCCCATCTGAGGAAAGCCCTCCTCCTCTCTGTCTGCTGTCTACAGGTCAATCAACAGAACCACATTAGAAAATAAATTGAAAAGTTTCTAAAACTTCGACCAAAAATGTATACCCTGAAGTATCCAGCAATGAGTAATAACCATTCCACTTTTGAGAATTGCGTTGCTCTCTGGACGTTCATATACAACTCTACGCTGTTCCTCGAAGACATGAACATAGACAGGTACTCTGTCTCAGTCTGAGTGAGAGTGAATCCTTCCAGTGGTATCTCTAAATGGGCTGCGACTGCCTTGTGTCTCTCCTACTTCGTGTGCACTCTCATCGGAGGATCCGTCGTTGATCGGTTAGACGAATTGTCGAATTGACATGAATCAGAGTTTCCCACAGAAGTTAGATACAAAGGTCCCGTTATAGTTGGTCGTCTCAAGATTCTTCTCCCTTTCTCCTACATGAATGTCCTCTGCATCGTTGTCTTCACTCTCTTCAGTCAACTTCAGAAAGTGGTACGGGATTCGACGAAGAATCATTCCCAATCTCTCTCTGCAGCAAGATTTCTGGAAGTACTTCGAAGTGGCCACTCTCATTCTCTTCTCTGGCTCCTATGGATTAGGAGTGAGGGCTATCTCGTGGTTCATCTCATCTGAACTTACTCCCATCAAGTACCGTTCCCTCATGCAGTCTGCCTGCTACAGTATCAACACGGTAGGTCACGAGAGAAGTGAGAGAGGGAGTACGGTACTCGCAGGTCTCTGTGGTTATTTCGACCTTCGTTGTCCTCCCTTTGTACTTCTGGATCGGCTCTTACTGTTTCCCCATTCTCTACTGTATTCCTTCGACATTCGCTCTCATCTACGTCACTCGGTCATTCGAATCTCATCGAATTCCCTTTCATTCCTTCATTGCAGGAATCTCCCAGAAACGAAGGGAAGGGAAATTCACGATATCGTGAATGAACTGAAGGGAGGTCCTCTTCTTCCTTAGAAGAACCCTTGCTTACTCTTTGTCGACTCTTGTAATTATTTTGTACATAATCCGATAGGATATCTCGATCTCAATTCTTAACTAATATCGAAGTTAACTGTTGCTGTTACGGATATGCAAATGTGATAAACCAATTCACCCAATTCTTCCTTGTTATTGTTTGTTCGATGGATCGTTCATTCGTGTGTAATTCCTTCGATGGGATCGGTGTCTCTCCTCCCTCTTCTTCTTCTCCTCCTCTTCTTTCTTCATTCGGAGCAACACGACAGTCACAAGCAAGAGAGTACGCTCCTCCTACTTTCCTTTGCTAAACACCTCTCCCAGCCGAGACAACTAAATGTGGAGATCAATCAGTTACATTGAGTCTGAACGCCAAAGAACTGTGAGGGAAGATCAAAGATCACTCTTCATTCATATCCCAGATACGGGATTGTAGCAGTTGGATGCTGGGTTCACATCTGGAGGAACAGCGAAGAAGGCAAGGGACTCGATGATCCCTCCTCCCCATCCTCTCTCTTTCTTTAGATGACTACAGTATGAATACTCCTCGAGTCCGTGCCATCACTTCATCCATGCATTCCAAGATGGACGAAGGGAATCTATGCGAGATCAGCGTTAGTTTAACCCTCCCATCCCTTCTCGTCCACTCATACTTCAGCGTGATTTCAACCACATCTACTTCACTTCCACCCACAAAGTGAGTTCCCCCCCTCCCCCCCCCTCCCCCCCCCCTCCCTCCCCTCCCTCCCCTCCCCCCCTCTCTCTCTCTCTTCAGGAATATCAGACAATCGCAGTGATTCTCAAGAAATGCCAGCAAAGATTCATAAGAGATTTCGTCCGTTTCTTCATCAGGTGTATATATCCCTCGATGTTCTTTTCTCCAGTGGATGACAATCCTCTTCTCATTCGGAGTCTGTTCTATCTCCTTTCTATTTCTCGCTGGCTATTTCTTCTATCGCTTCCTCAAGTATGCATCCATATCCAATCTGAATAACCATTGTCCCATTCAGGATGAGAAGAGATCGAAAGGCTCGCTTGTCTCCTCCCAAATATGCGAAGAAGATCGATTCCACTGGCACCTTCGTTTCTTCTGGTTAATCCTCTCTCATGTCACATAATCTAAACTACTTGCAGAGGCAGTTCCAGGGGAGACTTCTACCAAGTGATGGAAGAACATCCATTCTCACCCCTTCCATCTACTTTCTTCTTTCCAAATGCTGCTCAATTTTGATAAACGATAGTACTTGTAACAAATTACATAAGCATTTCCATCCACGGAAAGATCCATTCAATTGATGGCGTAAAGTGTGATGAATTTCCAGATTATGTACAGTATGAAAAAATAGGGAAGTTGAGCACATCGACTTTTCTTCGTTTGCGCTTTTGTTGGATCAATGAATCTCGTATTCGGAAATCTGGGCGAGAGAGAAGGGGGGCAATCGTTCAATCGATAATCTTCTAGAATCATTCTCTCTTTGCCACAATTTCATCGTCTATCGTGAATGGATGTTGGGGGAGAATCTAGACGCTTTGCTTATCCTTATTAATCACTCGTTAATAGAATATTTAAAAATTCAATAATATTGTTATTATCGAATTTTGCATATTTTCTCTTCCCCCCTTCTCTCTCTCCCTCTTTTCTCGCGCTCTCCTCCTCCTCCTCCCTTCATTTCTACATCAATCCCTCGTGGGGAGTGGCCAATGGTCCTCCCTCTCCTTCTACTCGTCTATTTACTCCCACTCTCACCCTTGTGAGTTCCCTCCTTCCTCCTCTTCATCTTCCTTCATTCCTTCCAGACTCTTCCTCTGCATGAGACCTCGTCCTCCTCGAGTGAAGACTCCCTCTAAGAAGAAGAAAGGACCACCATCCGTCCCCTCACGACCAGCGGTACTCTATCCAATCTATCTCACCATAACAAGAATACCGTACTCCATCTCCCTAGTCATCCTACCGTAACCACAGTATTCTCTAGCAGTCTTCTGGTGCTCCTTCTCTGACTGGGAAGCAACCACTGAAGAAGGGAGAGAAAAGTGGAGGGAATACGATTGGAGTGACTGGAACCGATGGGAAATCCACGATGACTGCTCCCATCCCCGTCTCTGGATATCTCCCCTCTCCAGGTGCCAGACTACGGTAGTCTACTGTAACCCCCTGTTTCTAGAAGAGAAGGGTGCTAGTGCCCCTCAAGAGGAACGAGCACCATTCATCCGGTCCACTTCCTTACCTGAGACGAAGCCAGGTACGGTAGAAAGATGAGAGTATCGCCAACTGATTATTTAAGTGGCGATTCCTCCTCCTGTGGCTACTCCTGCTCGTGCGAGACCAGCTCGATCACGAACATCTCGAGATAAGAAGAGATCGAAGTCGATAGCAGATAAGGGAGGAGGAGGGGGAGGAATGGCAGAGAGGACTTGTGAAGAACAATCACTCGAAGAGATGACTGTGAGGAGAGGGAAGGAAGGGAAGAGAAGGAGAAGGATTACAGTGCGATGGAAAGACGAGAGGATCGATTAGATCTATTCGATCAAGAGTCGAACGGGTCGAGTACCAGAATTATACTGCCATCACCAGAGAGTCGGTTACGGTAGTTTGGGTACGGTAATATTTCGGTACTCAACAGAGATCGATCGATAATGACTTGCCGATCGGAGTACGACTTCGATGAGAGGAAGGATCACGTAGTGGGAAATGTGGATGAAGAGATGGACAGTGATTGGGAGGAATATCTGGGAGAGAGACTGGAGACAGATCCTGAGGTAGATCAAGGGAGGGATGGGGAATCAATCGATACTCTCAGCTATCGTGTCTCCAACCGACGGACGAAGGAGTCTCCGCTGTCATCTGTGGCAACTACCGGATATGGCTGGCGAACAAAGTGGGATCTCAGCTAGAGCAGGTACTGTATCGATCTTCGATCGAGAAATGATCTTTCTCTCTTTAGCCTCAGGAAGCTTCGACTCAGCAGTGAAGAACAAATGAGTACGAGGAAACGACAGAAAATCATGTGCTAATCATTCATGCAGATAAAATCTGTTAAGATCTATCCATGATTCTCTTTTTGTATTATCACTCATAATTCGATCACAGCTACATTTCTTCTGAACTGAACCACTTCGTTTTTCACTCTTCTGCTCGTTTCCATTACATTTATTGCCATAATAATAATGTTGTCATTGCTCATGAGACTCAAAAAATGAAGGATGATTGAGACACTCTTTATTTTGAAATGACATCCATCTACGAAGTCTTCTTTGTCTTTGTTGTCCTCTCGGTGAAATACGAGCGAATTATTAGGGCATAGATCTGAGAAAGGGAAATGATACGAGAAAGAGAGGGAAAGGGACATTGGCGAATGGTTTCTCCACTATGAGATGGGCAATGGCAGCAGTAGAGAAACTGAGGACGATCGAAGGAATTCCCAGAGTGATCGACTGAAGAAAAGGGAGAATTCCCGTTATCCATTGACGATTTACCTCATAAAGAAATCCAGCAAATCTCGGAGTTAATGGATTGAGATGGAATAGCCATTGGATGGTGATGACATGGAGGAGATAAGTGGAGTAAGTGAGACGAGAAGGAACTGCCCAACCAGAGCAAGAGAGAAGAGAACGGATTGGACCTGATGAGAAGATGGAGAGGGGAAGGGAGGAGAAACTACCTCCCCCTCCATTGTGAGTGGAGAAGATGATCCAGAAGAGAGAAAGACCCCAGAAGAGACGAGAGAGAGAAGAGAAGAGAGCACTGAAGAGACTGTAGATGGAAGGAAGGATCGGAAGTGTTACTTTATGTGTAGAGGAATGACATCAGTGTGAGAATAGAAGGAGAAGTTGAGATATACGAGGGAGAGAGTGGAGAGAGAGAGAAACCACATGGAGACATCCACTATCTGGAGAGGAAGTGACTGATTTCTTCTGCTCACTCACGGGATTTATTCGATCTCTGCGGAAATTGCGTAGGATGAAGCCAGAAAGCAACCCCAGCAGGTAGATCTGTGAGTGATCTCAGTGTTAACTGAGTGATGAATTGTCAAACTTGTGCTCGGATGAGGGGAGAATTGTACATCGTCGTCGCCATCTCACTCAATCGAATCGATGAAGGAGAGGAAGGGAGATCAACTCACGAATTGCCTATGCTCTGCTGCTGGAGCATCGCCAGCTTAGCCTAAGAGTTGCAATTGATTGTAGAATGGTCTTTGGTGTCACTACCGGCAGATTGTAAGTGTAGACTAGATAGAAGTTGTATGCAGTGGATGCTGCGATGGCAGAGATGCAAGCGAGTACTCCTGAAGGATTCCTTCCCTTCTAGAGATCAATCAACTCACCTCTTCCCCCTTTCCCCGTCAGAGGAATGAGGAAGAAGGGAGAGACTGCGAAGAGTTGGAAATCGACAGAGATATACCAAGTGAAGGAGAGATACTGCATAGATTATCAATTTGAGAGAAATGAAGTTTGGAAAGATGGAGAGTTAATCAACCTGCTCATCGGTATGCAGCAGATTAGTGAGATACGCAAAGGAATACCATAAATTAACTCTGAAATTGTTTATTTTAATATATTTTGATTTATTAACTCGTGCCTGCATGGGTCCTCTTTGATCTGATTCGTCATGATGTAGGGAACATCCACTCTGCTGGGGATGAAAATGAAGGTGTAGAAGAGAAGGTCGAAGTAGTAGAGGGGACTCAGTCTGAGAGGAAGAGATAAGAGGGAAGGAGGAGGGGAAACCTCATGAATCGATGGAAGTAGAAGAGAATCCAGGAGGAGGGGAAACCTCATGAATCGATGGAAGTAGAAGAGAATCCAGCCTCTGCGGGTAGTGGTGAAGGAATGAGTGCGGTAGAAATTCATCCTAGGAGAATGTTAGAAAAAAAATAAATGGAATTCTACCAGATGTAACTGAGAAGAAGACCAGAGATGAAGAAGAAAGTGTCGACTGCGAAGAAAGAAGAAAGAATTATCTACAATCTCCTTCAATATCTAGCTCATTTCTCGCATTCTAACCTGTCCAGAGATGCTTGTCTGTAGAAACTCGTGAAGCTCTCTGATGTTTCCTTCATATTTGCTCAATATTTTCTTTTGTCTTCAAGTATTCGATCTAACCATTTCGATAGAAATAACTGCTTCCGTGGCCGAATAAAATCCAAGTGATGGAGATCACTTTGATCGCTCCAAGCACTCGGATCGAATCCTCCTCAAGAACAACTTTTGATCACCAATCTCCACTCAACTCACATGGGGCTCTTCTGAAGGAATGTGAAACAACGATTGAATATTTCGATGGAGAGAAAAGCAGTTAGATACGGAACGAAGAGAAACTAGAAAGAAAGCAATTTCAGAGAAGTTGAATTGGCACTTGCTTCTATTTTCTGTCGAAAAATTTTCCTCAGAAATAAAGTAATCCAAAACTCCCGAAATGAAGCAAATGGCAATGAGAATCTTGAAAATCGCCCTGTAATTAATCGTTTCACGAGTGTCTCTTCTTCCCACCCACGTACACAACTACAAAATAGGCGAAATGCTTCTGAGGAACTCCGTCGTTGATTTTAACGAGTGAGCAGATTGGATTGGGAATTATTGAAGGAATTCCTCCTGCTGCAAAGATATTCACTATAGAAATGAGTATTCAGAAAAAATACTCGTACGTGGTCGGAGAACATCCAGAAGATGGAGACTCGAACAACTGGCAGGGAGACAGACTCCGAGGATGAGAGAGTGCAGACCCACTGGAGATCAAAGATCAACCAAGACCTCCTCCCTCTCCTCACTCAACTCGGGCAGACAGGCCATCCTGTCTCGATTAGTAGCTATCATTGGATTGACATAATACCTGAAGGAGTTACAAATTATCTGCTCCTTTCTCAAATTCTGAAATTCAGTGAATACCTATTCCAATTGGAATGGTCGATCTCTGGAGGGCAACTGGTAGTTTATCGCCTCAAGAAGTCAGTTGAAATGTAGAATCAAGTCACTGTAGCCATTACCCGACACGCCTTGAAATCGCCTCCAAACATGAACTGTCCTCCTGCTATTCCGTTCCCCAGCTTTCCCGATGCATCCAAAGCTAAGGATACTATATTCTTTAACTGTATTGAGTACAATCTGCACCTCTGAGGTAGACTGAAGCATCGAAATCTGTTACTCCTTCACTTTCCCTATTGATATTGCGAGAATTCGCAACGTGCAGAAGTTGGAGATCCTATGAACGTGATCATTTCCTTTTCATATCCGATGCACACCTCATAGCACTCCTCGGTCAGAAATTGTTGAGTGATTCTTCCCAGATCTTCATATAATCTGGTTGCATCGTATCCTCTTCGACCAGTGATCAGATCGAGATAAAGAGAGTAATGAGGCTGCATAAGGAATATTGACGAGAATGCGTTCTCACTCAACCCACCTCAGCAGCAGAAGAAGGCAATTCCTTGGGTGGATGATCGATTTGATGAGCATGGAAGACATTCAAGAGGAAAGGGAGGAGCAGATGTAATGGCCTCATCGATAGTGAAATAAGAGGAAGGAGCAGATTCGTTTTGTCCACCAAAGTGTGACACTCGTGGGAATTTATAGTTCATGCTGTCATAAATGCCCATACGACGAATATTGTGGAAATCTTTATCGATTGATCGGAATATACAGTCTATCTACGAGATGAAGGTACTGGAATGGAGTGGCTTGATATCGTCGATGTATTGACTGTCTCACTTATCCCTCAGATACGAGCCTGACCCTGCAATAAATTAGGATTAGTCCTTCAGCATCAATCGGATCTTCTGCATCCGAAATAGAGTAGGATGTCTAATTTAGTACATTGTGGATGGCGACTGTTTTACCTGGGCGTTGCGATGCTTCTCGATCATTTTCTTCGCCTTCTCGCACATATCAGGATGGACCTTCAACCATCTCTCTCCTCCATCCATTCATCCTCTCATCTCACCTGCTTGAAGTTGCTGAGTGCTCGATCGATGATGAATGGCTTGCAGTCCTTCAGAGTTGACACGATGTTCTCCACCAGACGAGTGCGATGGCCCTCGTCCAGAGTCTGAATCATTACTGTATTTATCTCATTTGGATACTGTAGAGTTCGGCAGGTCACATCTCTTACCTTGAGCCAGAAGTCTCTAGGCTGGTCGAAGTTGTTGTCGTCGTGAGTGTTGAATCGATCGACGTCTCCAGTCACCTTCCATGCCGAATCCTGCAACGAAAGGGGTAGAATACGGTAGAAGGGATACTGTAGGAGTACGGTACCTTGACAGAGGCGACATCGACGGGTCCATTGAATGAGTTGGGATGGTAGTTGGGGGCTCCTCCCTGGGAATAGAGACACGCAGCTCCGTCTCGTTGAGTGTTGTGCGGTCTGAATGAATGTTATGGTGCTGATGCTATGTGATCAGTTAATGGGATCCATCCTATTCCCAACCTCGATCTGAATGGACAATTGATTGGCAGTTGGATGTAGTTGGGACCCAGACGATGGAAGTGCGTGTCGGTGTACGAGAAGAGACGACCCTCAAGACTCCCGATTAGTCTCCGCCCCCTTGTGGCCCCGTCCCCTTCCTGGCTCCTCCCCTCACCTGGAGCATCTTATCGGGGGAGAATTCGATGCCGGGCACGACGTGAGCAGGGCAGAAGGCGGACTGCTCCACCTAGAGAGAAGGAAATCAATCTCTCTTCGTTCTCAAGAGTTAAACCTCAGCGAAGTAGTTCTGGGGATTCCTGTTGAGGACGAACTTCCCCACGGGAATCAGCGGGAATTCACCATGAGGCCACACCTCAACTCATCAGCATCAACTATTGCAACTCATTTTTCAGTTCTCTACCTACCTTGGTGACGTCGAAGGGGTTGAACTTCCACTTCTCGGCCTGGTCGAAAGACATCACCTTAGAATTGTCGATTAGCACCGACTACAGTATTGGTGATCTCCGAAGAATACCTGGATGAAGAGATTCCACTGCGGGTAGTCTCCACGCTCGATCGAGTCGAAGAGATCACTGCAATTATCGATTTCTTCCTTGATCTTTGATCTCTTTGTCCTCACCGAATGGCGAAATCGGGATCTTCCCCAGTGAGTCTTCCTGCTTCGGATGCAGAGAGACACTTGATGCCCTGGTTCGTCTCAAAGGGGACACTTTGGATAGAGTTGTCTCCTTTCGAATATATCTGTGATATGAATGCATACCTTGAAGTGGAACTTGCAGTACACTGGCTCGCCCTTGGCATTCACCATCTTGAAGGTGTGAGAACCATAGCCATTCATGAATCTGAATAAATATCGATCTTAACTTGCCAGTAATGGTAGGTCACTCACCGGTACCCGTAGGGCGTTCCTCTATCCGAGAATAGGAACATCATCTGATGGGTGGACTCGGGACGGAGGGAGAAGAAGTCCCACATCATGTTCATGTCCTGAAGAAGGATGACTACTCTAGTTGCATCTAAGAATGACTTAATCCTTCATTCGTCCTTCTCATCCCTTCTCTTCATCCTTTTCCTCACCTTCAGATGTGTCTGGGGGTTTCTCTTCTGCGTATGAATGAAGTTGGGGAAGAGGATGGGATCTCGGATGAAGAAGATGGGAGTGTTGTTGCCCACCTCAATTCACTCCCTCATTCTCTCCCTTCTCTCTTGTCTTCCTACCAGATCCCAGTTGCCCTCATCCGTGTAGAACTTCATTGCGAATCCTCGTGGATCTCTCGCCGTGTCAGCCGATCCAGATTCGCCTCCTGAAAAGAAGAATTCTATCATCATCTTTCCTTCTTTTTCTTTTGTGCGATGTTTCATTTGTGTACAATTTCATTTCGGAAAGTGAGTGTACATTCTCGGAGAAAGGAACCCTTCCCTTCATGTTTTGCAAACAATAACGAATGAGATCATTCCCTTTCAGAGTCACCACTGTTTCCTCCAAAGTACGCAACGAGTGGCGGTAAAGACTCGAGTGTGCACTCTCTGTGCCTCTCCATCTCTCCGATGACAGGCACACTTTCTTCCAGCCCCTTCCAGTCTCTCACAATTATGTGCGGGAAGCGATAGAGACAGTCTACTCACCGACTGTCGAGAATCGGATGAACATGGGAGTCTGCTTTCCGACCTACAATATCGATTGACCTCCCCCTCTCTTCCCTCTATTCTTACCTTGCTGAACATATCTGCCTTGCAGTATTTGGTGATGTCGTGAGTGACCTCGAAGTATCCATGAGCTCCTGAGAGCAAATAACCATCACGATTCCAGATTGGTCGATCAAAGATCAAATGGGACTGTCTCTCCCTCACCAGCTCCCTTTGCATGGACGACTCTCTCGGGGATTCTCTCTCTATCGAAGTGAGCCATCTCATCCATGTAGACCACATCCTGCATCAGCATCGGCCCTCGACGACCTGAGAGAGGGGAGGAATCAGCCCTTCCCTTCCAGATTGCAGACTCACCCGCAGTGAGGACTGCATTCTTATTGGGGACGGGCGCCCCATTAGACGTCGTCATGCGATGAGGAGTCTAAAGGGGAGATCAGAGGGGGGAGGAGGACATCGACTGACTGGCATCGCGTCCTTCTGCTTCTGCAGTTGCTCGTCGTGCGGATTAGACTTCGTCATCTTAGATCCTGCAAGGGAATGATATGAAGGGGGAATCATAATGGAAGGGAGACGAAGGGGGACGAACTGCGCCATGGAAAGGGTCTGAAACGAGAAGTGAAGAAGGAAACCGCCCGAGGAGGGGAAATCATTTCGAAGTGATCAATGGGAATCACGATAAGAATTTAGCAGGAAATTATTAATGAAATGAGAAACAAGAAAACAATGGAGTGATATGGGAATTACTACTCTCCAAAAATAGACAGGCAAGTCTGAGTGAGTCTGAGTGAGGGTGATGGAAGTAAAGAGAATGAATCTCCACCAGAGGGAACCCCGTAGTTTGTAAGAATGAACCCGTAGAGGGATCACTCATGATAAGGGAAGACTAGAGAAGGTGATTAGAGAGAGAGAAGAGGGAGAGGAGAGAGACCAGACGAGGAGGGAAGTAGGGGAGTAGTGTAGGCTGGACAAAACAAGGTACATATCGAAGGATGGCTACGATTGTCTACCCGAGAGCCTGATCTCCTGCGATGATTACTCTGCACTTGCAATGAGCAAGCTGCTAGTTCTTGGGAATGGACCAGCGATGTGGAAATAAACTAGTGTGCGTATGCTTTTATGTGATGACAACGTGAGAATATTTTGTAAATATTCACGCAAATATTAGCGACTTATTTAGCACACAAAGCGATGCTTGTGAGCATACCGAAGTAGTGAGCAAAGGGGAAAGAAGTAGCCCCTCCTCCCTCTCATGTATTGTGTCGATGTTTGAAGAAGATGCGCAACAAATAATGGAGAAGGAGCAGGAAGAGGAGAGAATGGGGAAATGAAGAGAATGAGAGGAGTGGAGGGGAATTGTCACTTACTTTCTGTTCCGCCAGAGTAGCCGATGAAGAGTGAAGAAACTCTTCTCTTATATACGAACTGGATGTCATCAAGGAACTGTTAGTCTCTGCCATTTCAACACCGTCACTCGATTTACATTCTGGAGTTATGCATTCTAGAATGCACACCTGATTGTAGATTCTGCTCCTCTACCTATGTACATGCAGTTGCTCTGTTACATTTCGTACTTTTCTTCATATGAATGTACGTCCGATCATTTTTTAAAAATTTCTACAGTACCCTACCCTACTCCTGTTCTGCGTGTCATATCGTGACAACACGTGTCGTCCACTAGCCTACACAACTGTTGATAAGAGATGGTCGGTGATCGTGCAAAGGCGAGGAGAGAAGAAGAATGATAAGAGGAAGGAGAGGATCACGTAGGGGGGGGGAGAGGGAGACTCGCTGATTACGTGACTGAGAGACACTCAAATACCCCCTGAATACTTTGATTCTCGAGCGATCCCTCCATCCCATCATGTACTATAAATGAATTCTGGGTGACTCAAAGCAAGAGATGATGAATGCAATTGTGAATCGCTTCAAGAATGAAAACATCATCACATTTTTTCAAATTAAATTTGCATAATCTAAAAAAATTCGTTCATCTTCCCCTCTCCTCTCATTTTCATTCTTTTCTACACTCGCACTCGGTTGGTTCCTCTCTCCCCATGGAAAGAAAATATGCAACTTCCAGTTATAAAATGGTTTCTGGTGGTGGATTCTGGGGAATATTCAAGATTCGACGTAGCACTCAAAACGCAGACATCAAGAAGGTAGACCACGCCCTCTTCACTCGAAGCTCCGCCCACTTACTCCTGACCCTTCCAGACGTCATTGCCTCCGAAGGTAAAGATCGCGATCAACACGATGACCAAGTACGCGGTAAGGCATCGGCCACTCAGGCCACGCCCCTTCCCCCAAGCCCCGCCCCTTCCAGGACACAATCACTGCGGTTAACGAAGCCTTCCTCATGTACATGCAGCCATCCTTCAACGATTGTCCCAAGGCCAATTCGGAGCAGATTGTGAGAATAGAGAGTAGATGAATGAATGGAGGGGAATGGCGAGGGATGAATTTGGTAAAAGAGAGATATCTCATTCAGTGCGAAGACAACGCCCTCAACTCCACTTCTCTCTACGTCATGCGCACTTTCACGGCAGTCAATGGATACTGGAACAGAGAAGATGTAAGGGAACACGACTGAATAGAATATCATTTACCTAGGTCTGTTCTCCATCGTCTTCTTTTTAGTTGAAGGCGCACGCTGACTACGCCCTCTTCCACACGTGGAAGGCCACCTTCGACTTCCAGGTTCCCTCTCCCCTCCATCACTCGATTGATCTTTGATCTCTCCAGGTGGACGGGCGAAAAGCGCTCCACTTCACTCGCAGCTTTCTCGCCGTCGATTACGCCAATGTAGACAGAGAGAATATTCCGAAATAAATAAGTATACTTCAGTTCAAAGAGACAGTGGATCAAGTGGACAAGGCGATTATGGCCATGGATCAGGCAAAGGCACAGGTGAGGAGAGGGGAGGGGAGGGAGGGATGAGCAGGAGTTGCATTGAGATGGTAGATCAAAAGACTGGCGAGAAGATTCCCGAGAAGAAAGAGGAATACGAAGAGCACAAGAAGGAGTTCGAACGACTCTGTGCAGAGGTGAACGGCGACCAGAGAATCGAAAACTGATTGTTGTGTAGATTCTGGCTGTCTCTGCCAAATTGCCCGAACGACAGGAGGAACACTTCAAGGTTGCTCATTTCTCTCACGAGAGAGATTACTGATAATCACAGGAAATCGTCAACTTCGTGCCCGTAATGGAAACTTATCACCTGCGAGTCGTGAGGGCTCTCGGTAGGTCAAACTCTTGACTCACTCAACCAACTGTTGCATGCAGGCTGGGTGTCGAAGCTGAAGAACAAGTCGATTCCCCCAGCAGCAGGCAACAAATAGAAGAGAAGAGCCCGAGAGAGACTCCCTCCCTATTGAATACGATAAGAATCTCGAGTGGCACTTAATCATAAAACATTTATATTTGTATTTCTATCAACAAAATCATGCAACAAGAATGTCAACAATCTAAAAAGAAGGAAGGAATGTTAGTGACAAAAGACAATGACGCTTGTTTGACATTATTCAGGAAATATCAATAGCATACTTTCCTTATGACCATACATCCTCGATGTACCTATCGGCCTTCTTCAGTTCCATCATGTACTTCCTCGCTTCATCGATCGAACATCCTGCGAATGACATTAATATTGTCATAATTTTATCATTCTTATGGTACAGTACTCAAGTGACGTCTACGCAACGATGAAAAACTGTGCTCTCTGCATACAATCTTTTAAGACTCGTGACATATAGTAATGCATAACTCAGTCGCTGCACGGTACCTCCTGTCTCAGCTGCACACTGGACGAAGCACTCCCACAGATCCTTGCTCATTCCCTTCGCATCTCCGCAGACGTACACTCTGGCTGGATAGGCAGAAGAGGAAGAGTCACGAAGCAGAGAGAACAACTCAAGAGTAATCCATCAGTCGTTCAAAGGGCCATTTAATAGGCGTACAATAAGTGTTTACATTTTTTGACAAATGATGTCTCTTCGTTTCAAATAAATGCGTAATTCTAGCACAAGAAAATGTGTCTCAAACCCATCGGATTGGCATATATGCATACTCTCGTTCTCCCATTCGAAAGCTCCCAATCATATTCTCACCCTCTCTCTTATCATTCCATTGTTCGCCCCTGTCTCGTGCACTTTCCGGCCATTGTTCCTAATAATCCGCACACCCTATAAAATAGGCCCAGGCCCTAACAAGTGATTAGTTATCAATCAGTCTCCTCCTCACTGCTTCATTCCCCTTCAGGCGATGTTCCTTTCTTTCATCCTCGTATCTTCCCTTTCTCTACTCGTCAATGCACAACTCAACCCTTGCGACGGCCAGCCCAATCCATGCTATGACCAAGTAACAGTACGTGTATTCTTTGCTTTCTCCCAGCACCACAACTCGTGATACATACTATCTCTCTAGGGCTGCGAGACGATCTTCGCCCCAGTCAACGATGCTCCCTCTCCCCTCTGCTTCGACAATGCCTACGCAAGCTTCGTCGACCTCTGCCAGTAATATCCATGCTTGGAATGCCTCTCACGAGATATTTCAGCAAGACGTGTCAAATCTGCTGCGTCGAACCGTGCGTCGACGTCAACGATCGGTAAATATCCCCTACTATTTTCAAAAAAAAAATCAATTTCTAAGTTGAATTATTTTTTGCTAACCCCTAACAATTCCATATCTGTCACAATTATGCAAGATACCCAGTAGTTTTCAAAGCACCCCCCCCCCGTACTTTGCCTCAAAGTATGCTAATGAGCGGCCATTCTAGAATCACATGGATTTGATTTTAAAGTAATCTTCGAAAACTATTCAGAAGACGGTGTCCACAACTTCTTTCAGTTGCTCGGTCTGGACGGATGGATTCTGCACGAATCCCTTCTACACCGACGAGGAGAGATGGAAGGAGTGCAGGAAGAAGTGCAAGCTATGCTAGACAAAAATATCCCTCCAGTACGAAAAATATCAGCCTTTGTTGCCCTGCTTTTAATACCTCGATTCCCTGTACAAAGAGTGTGCTATGTCGTTTAAATTGTCGATTTGAAAACATATTAATCAATGCAAAATAAAAAAATATTGATAAGAATGAATTATAATTCCAGATAAATATTATATTTGAACAACTGTAGGTTAAAAGGAGATGGGGATATTACGCATTCCCTCTTTACTACGTGTACGTCAGAAATAATGTATCATCTACTCTTGATCCCTTTTAGAATAGCGATAGCGTCAGCCGGAAATTACGAGATACAAATCTGATACTTTATCGATAAATCATAGGCCTGAGTATACTTCTATAACATGATTTATTGATCGCCACATGTTTTCTTATCAAAATGACACCTTGTAAGCGCCCATTGTTTGCGTTTCTTTGGCAAATGTGGCACTACAAAAGGAAGGGTGGGGTCCTCCGGAGTGCGATTTTCATTGCTATCGACGCAGAAGTCGGGTGACTCCATAATTTACGATGCTCGTACGACTTCTGTTTCTCGTCGCATTCCCATTGGCTGCGATTGCAAAGAAATTGCCGGGCAAGTGAATATTGATAATGAACTTGAGTTATATTGCTTGCTTGCACAGTCTGTTTATGGCATAATTTATCCCCGTTTAGCAAGTGAATGCACAAACCACTACAACAAGTGTCCCTTCGAACAATCGGTTAGTCGTACAAATTTAATTCAAGTAACTATCCACAGATTCGTTGAGGGTTGTGATACCCTGTTCCCATCCCAGCAAGATAGTTCCCCCAATGGGATGTGCACTGACAAGACATACGACTGGGCCACTTCGCAGTGCAGGTAACCCCCTCTGCAGATCCCTTCCACTCCATCCATCTTACAGACAGAGCTGTCAGACATGCTGCACACTCGATTGTGCAGATAACAACAACAAGTGAGTACTTAGTCCATCCAATGGACAGAACGGATATTAGTCTTCCCTCCTTCTCTCAAGGGCATCTTTTTTAGCTGTGCCAAGTGGAAGAAGGAGGACAACTTCTTCACGCCTACGGCCTCCAATCCAAGCACTAAAATATGGCAATATTGTGCGAAAACGTGCGATTTGTGCAATTGGTGTGAATGCGCTCACTCCATTCATCCCATTTCCTCCTTCCCTCCTGGCTACCACACTACCCAGTGCCCCTCAGTATCTCCCATCACAATAAATTTATTCACTTTGGAATTGAAAAAAGTAAATCGATATTTTACTTGAGAGAAAACTGAATGGTACCTCGACTGCATTTGTCCTGATCGCGTCCTGTACGTACTTCGGTTCCCCCTCTACAGTACTCTGCGCGAGGTGTACGGTAGAAAGGACGCCCATTTCTTGTAGAGTTTCAATCTCGTCCCTGCAATCCGAAATAGGACGATGAACTGAGAGAGACGCACCGGGACGAAGAATTGAAATGAATGAATCAAAGAGCGAACTTATAGATGAAGTCTTTGTTCTTGTCTCTGCATCCGAAGTAGAGGATCCTCTTGGTCTCTCTGCACTCTTTGTCCTCTGGCTGCTTCTTCAGATGCATTCGAATGTGTTGAGTGAAGGAGAGGAAGGTGGACACTCCCGTGCCCGGTCCGATGAGCACAAGGGGCGTGTACAATCCAACCTAGGCAAGCATTTATTTCAACTGGGAAAGGACCATGCTCACCTCTGGTGCACAGTTGAGGGGCGGCAATCGGAAGCGAGCAGACTCCTTTTCAAGAAGCTGCAATTCGCCCATAACCACTCCTTCCATCTCATTCGGCGTCTAGCTGGAGGACAGGACACACCTTCACTCGTTGTCCAATCCTCAGATCAGTGAGAACTCCAGTCTGCACTCCTACTCGTGAGTATCGTCTCCCTTCCCTCGCTGCATCTTCACTGCAAGAAAAGCATCGATGGATGGATGATACCTTCCCATCCCCTAAGCCCACTTTCTCATACCGTATCGAGTATGCGAATCGGAGTCGCCTTCCATGGGCAGCTACACAGGAAGACATCGAGTAGGGACGAGGCATCAGACGGGGAAGATTTTCTGCAAACCAATTGACGTTTTTACAAACCATCCTAGGTGAAATCCTAATTTAGAATTTCTATGCAGAATACTTCATATTTTTCAATGCAGTGGCATCCCCATTTCACTGTGAAGTAATGTTCAAGGTAATACTCTTCTGAGCGTTTATCGTCTGATAAAAATTGACTGATTGAATATTCAATGATTGACTGATTGAATATTCAATAAATTGACTGATTGAATATTCAATGAGTACTTGCTCACCGATGAGTCTCTCCACTTTGGGGAGAGTAGAGGGGAAAGCTAGCAGGACATCAGCCAACGAGAGAGCTGCCTGCAGAGGAGATTGAACACCCAATGGAATTATGCTATTCACTTCTCAATTTGAATGTTTAGTAGTCTATTGTTCATTGTTCATCCTTCCATTCCATTCCTCGTTTCACTTCTTGCCCTCTCTCCTCTAATGTGTGGTGGTCGGAAGAAGAAGGGCGACCCCGATCCCTTTCCCTCTCCTACTGTCGTCCCCTCACCCAATCCCTCCCAACCACCCACTCATCTTTCCCAGTATGAACTATGGACCGGAGATTTGGCCGATCAGGCAAGTCTCAATGTAAGATACTCTTCATCTTCCTCTTTTCAATGGCCTTTTCAGTCCTCCGGTGGAACGGAACAATTGGATAATATCGATTCCCCAGTGTTGCCCAAGCAGAAAAAGGTATACGGTAACGAATGATCCAATTCTCGGAATTGCGATGAAGAGAATAAGGTCGAGAACCCGCAGCTTTTTTCCCCTATCATTGAATCCTTCGTTGCTCATTGAGGACTCGAGTGGGAGATCTGTGGCTTCGCAGAAAGGACCAAGGGTAGATAAATACTGCTGAACAATACCATAAAATGCATCAATTCAGAAAATCGATGAAGTTGATGAAGATAGTGAGAAGAATGAAAGTGAGAAGACTGAAAGTGAGAAGACTCAGAGTGAGAAGAAGCAAGGTCAAAACTGGGAGGAGTTCAAATCGGCAAATTACACAGGAGGCGCACGATATGGATCGGTGAGTTACGTGATGCCCTCTTGGTGAATTGTTCTTTCTGAATAATGAACTCGAATGAGGAGATTAATTGAGGTGAGCGGGGGAAGTCATCGTGAATACGCCTCGATGAATGAGATCAAGGAGATGGTGGAAGAGAAGAAAGTGGAGGGGAAGAATGAGAGTGCGAAGGAGAAGGAAAAAATGGGAAGCAGGACGGTCGATATTAGAAATCAATCTGGCGCTCGCTATGGATCCGTACGTTTCATGCCTCTCTTTCCTTAATCTCCCTATTTGAAACTAGTGCTATGTTTGGTTGCAAGCAAACCAATTTTTGAAGATGACAAAAAATTATTGGCATAATTAATTAAACTTTTTTATGATATTTGGAGAAGACTGGGTGATTTTGAGATGAGTGGTGCCCCCCCCCCTCCCCCCCCCCCCCCCCCCCCCCGTGAATACTCTTCCCATACATATCAATTGTTCATTCTCACTAAAACTCCTGAATCAACAATAATCTTAAGATGGGCGGTGGTGCACACAGGGAGTGCGAAGAGATCGGGAAAGTGGAATAGAAGAACACACCACACAAAGACTCACCCGAGTATTGCACACTCGTGGATGGATAAAGATGTCACGATAGAAGAGGTACCTGTCTGACGAAGGCTGTGAACTCAGCCACTCCCTGGGCACTACACAACTCGAGCAGCCTCCTCTTCTCACTCGAGTCACTCGCTGAATCAGCCAGGAATCGAAGGAGAGGACGACCTGCCAATGAGAGCAGTTATAAAGGGAGGATGATGACAACAATGACAATCGATTGTAGTATGACTAGATGATGAATCTGACCGGGTGCTCGTCGAATGTCCAGACAGTAAGTGAAGAGATGCCTCAGGGAACTCTTGACTGGCAGATAGTTGGGAAGGGCAGCACCTGCCATCTACCACTCATCCACTGCTAGCACACTCATTTCCATTCTACCATACTCCTCTTCAATGGAAAATGAATAATCAGACTACCGTACAAGCCTTGGAAGAGGCAGGGTCGATGGACAACTCGTACTCGTTGTCTGCTGTTGAGAGATGGCCCAGTCTGAGAGTGATCACTGGATGAGGGGGGGGGGGGAGGGGAGGGGGGGAGGGGAGATCAGCTCACCGATCGAGGAGGAAGTTAACTTCAGCCTCCGAGTTCTGCGGAGTGATGTAGAAGGCATCTCCTGGTTCGTACGCGAGATCCACGTCGGCCAATTCGAAGATCAGCTCACTTAATGTATAGTTTATTGATAGAAATGAGGAAAAAACGGATTAAAGATATGGCAAGATTGTGCATCTCTTCGTAAAAGTCTATTGGACCATATATAATCGCAAAAAAAAGCTGAGGGGTAGCTCTCGATTAGTCGACTGGCGAGAGAGTACGGAAAATGAAGGGAATGACTATTCACGTGTTTTACTCTGGTCATCGTCTCCGAGTGTTACCCAAGTTTGATCCCATTCCAAGTCGGTTTCTCCATTTTAACATGCTCTCGTATCCCTGACCGACACTTAAATTGGGAACAAGCAAATTTCAGAGTTGGTCCCAACTTTATTTAACTTGAGAGTCGGTTGGAATTACGAGAGTGCATGTGAAAAATAGAGACTGGCTCCCAAGTGGCGATCACACTTGGACACCACCTGGAGACGCGCATCGAGTTTCGTCCGCAAATTATCCATGTGAACGACTCACCGCTTGGGCTTCGTGACAGACTGATGGAGAGATGTGAGGATGGAGTGAGAGACTACCACTGCACTCAGAGGCTTAGTTGAGATCACTCCTGGAGATCAAAGATCTATTATTTTGCAATACTAAAAAAACGATGACTGAAATACACTGCTTTCTAGATCTACGCAATAGTAAAAATAGTTTTCAAAGTAAATAATCGATAAAAAATCTACCTGGCATTGGAGCATCATTCTGCCAGGGTAGATCATCACCGCCTCGAAATATCGATCGTCCGAGTGTCCCCTTGATATATGATTGAGGCGCGATGGGCACTCGCAAATTGGGATCGCCTGATAGATTAAGATTTTTAAAAAATGTTGAGCAGCACACATAAACAGTGAAATGGTCGGTAGATTGAATGCCCACTCTTCAACATTTGGAATGTATACTCACTGCTAATCTTATCTGCTCCACTCCTCACTGATGCTCCTGCAGGGTAGTCGAAGTCAACGAGGGAGAGAGCCACTCGCTCGGAGGAACTAAGGAATACGGTAGTCTCCCCCTCTACTGATTCCTCCGATTTAGCTCGAGCCTTAAGACTGGCAATATGTTGGTGACTGATCGATCATGCAGTAGAGTAAGGAGGGAATAAGCGAGTATCTCTGTCTCACCTTCCATTCCTCCATGATCTTCTCCTTCTCTTCGGCAGTCTTCGTTTCCCCCAGAGTGATCTTAGAAGAAAAGGCAGCTACCAATCGAGATTTCTCCAGAGAGAATCTATACAAACCATACTGTTGAATGATTTATTGCAAGTTGTATAACTAAATAAATAAGCTAAATAAAACAAGCTGAAACTGAAGGAATGTACCTAGACTTCAGCTCTTCATTGAACAACTTGTCAATCCATGGTTCCACGATGAGTTCCAATCTGAAAATAAACCATTGCTGACAATAGAATAGTTCCGTCCATGAGATAGTTATTGACGGAAAAAAACGACGAAGTAGTAAAAATCGGAGGGGGACATAATCATACCCCACTTGGTCATCTGCCTCTCCCCTCTCCAGTACTCTCGTTGCACCGAGGAATGAGAGTTGGTGATCCATCTTAATGGGCACTCCCTGGTACGTTGAGTAGTTCGAATCGCCGAGACCTCAACTTATAATTCAGCTATCTTGATCAAATATCCCAAATAGTTATCATAATTTGCATGGCAAAGGATCTTACCTAGCAGAGCATAGGTAAGTCCCTTCAAGTGGTCCTCCTTCAAAGTCTTCCTCGATATCCTCCTAAGGAATCGGGCGGAATTCTCGGGGGCATCACCATCTCCCGTTGAAGAAACGACGATTACGATGAAAGACTCATTTGTCAGGTCGAGCTGCAATTTAATCATCTATCGTTGCCACTTATACAAAATGAGTAAGTTTACAAATGAGGATAAAAGCCTGACCTCTTTCTCAATGTCATTGAGAGTGCGGACCTCTGGTTCCAGTCCAACTGTTCTGGCTCTCTCTGCGAGTGCCTTCGATATGGATTCAGCCTGACCCGTGTGAGAACCGAACCCGATCAACAAACGATTAGTCATCTAGAACATGAATAAAGGTAAATAATCGAAGCGAAACGGTCATATTCAGCTAAGTACAGTAACCCACTACGAGAAACAACGACAAAACAATTGAGTATACGAATGAAATCAGTGAGGAAGAAATAATGATCTCCTATTGGGGTTGTTAGAATGAGAGGGTGATCAACTGGTGCGATCTAGAGATGATCAGACCATGGGAGAGTGCATAAAAGAGATGATGCAACGAAGGCATCGCAATCTTTCTCGTTAATACAGGTATAAGGCATTATATTAAGACATCGAGCGCAAATGAAGAAGTTCATTATCGTAGTTCCAAATTAGCAGTAAAGTATTAATAAGAAGAAAGGTGCTCAATGAGAACTAAACAATGAGAACAGAACAAGGGCCTTGCGAAAGGAAAAAAAAAGTGAAAATACTGTAATTTTATTTGTGATCGGGAAGTGATCTTTTTGAGTTTTTTTAAATCGATTTTTTAAATATTGTTTTCTATTATATTGAACTACGAACTACAAAAGTAACAAGTAAATATTGAAAATTTATTGTTTATTATTAAATGTATGAACATCATCGTTTCCTTTTTAATTCTCCATCGAATATTCAATTGTAATCAATTAAGTACATGTGTTTTTTTCTCCTAATAATCAGCTAGAAATGCATTATCTGCTGGTTGACCAGAGAGTATTCCCTTAATAGTATGTGATAAAGCTATTCTCTCGTAAATCTCACGTGTCCCGTATGGCTCAGGTGGTTGGGGAACAAACTACCACACAAGCCCCGCAGGTTCGGACCCGGAATGTTGTTCCAACATGGTCGGTGATTTTACCAATTCTACTGTTCACGTACCAATTGTCAGTGTCGGATAACTCCCATTATGAGACCTTTTGCTTTGTTTATCACTACGGCATGCAGTAAAACTTACAAAAGCGATTGCAAATACGAGCGAACAACTGACCATTTTTATTGAATTTATTGTATGTTTAGAATTGTCTCTCACTTCTAGTGTTTTTCATTCTCTTTCTATTGGAAACAGTGCTAACATGTTCGAGTGATGCTATTGGTAAAGCAGATATAAATGGAGATAGGCATGTGAATAGTCTACAGAGTCGTCTAAATAAGTTTGCTCGGCCATGGGAGATATATCTCAGGAGTGTGCTGCCACGTATCGAAGTTGAGCACCTAGAAAGGGAGATGAGTGGATGGAGGAAGAGTGGAGCTCACCTTCTCCTCTCTCTCGTCATACAATCCATCTGGACGAATCAGCCTGCAGTGAAGTAAATTTAGAAGTGCCAGATTAAGCATCGCACATAATTAATTGTTTTGCCTGTGCTTCGCATGCTCATTTCGAAGATGGAAGGAGATACAGGCAGAATCATCCCACTCATTCATTCTACTCCCACTCCGTTCTCTGATAGAGAGGGAGGAGGAGGAAGGAGAGAGAGAGTCATTTCATCTCCTAACTTTGATGTCTCATCGTTAAGGTCTGCTGATTGGATAGAACACCGCCCACAACTCATTAGCAATTCCCTCTAATCCGAGTCGTTCTTCTTACCTTGATTATATCACTCGCTTCTCTCTCTCCCTTGGAACAATTCATCGCCTGCATTCTACATTTTGGATATCGCAATCTCGATAGACTAAGTGCCATTCTTCCCCTTGGATGACGTCATCGAAAGTGAACTACCAAGGAATCAGTGCAGCTATTCAGTTGCCACCCCCGTAATCAAATCTCCCCTCACACCCTCGGATGACTGAGATTCCCTTCCCTGTTCACTCCTGTTCACTAGATGAGATACAGGAACATTCCACCCCTCCCTCAGAGATTCTGTTTCCCTCGGGTTCTTATTTTACCTATCCTCGATACATCATTTCCTTAGAAGGAAGTTCATTCTATTCTCATGCAATCTCCCTTCTGCACACATTTCTCAGCATTTAGATGGGGCCAAATTGTTTCCTATATCCATTCATCTCTCCCATTCTCCGTGAGTAGGTCATTCGACTGCAGTTTCTCCATTCTCCTTCTGACTTCCCTTTCTCTTCTTCCGATCGGTCTACATAATAGTCCACGGCGTTCCATCTGATGAGCAGGGGCTTCGGATATGTCTCTCTCCCTTCCTTCTCTGTCATTTCCCCCACCTCTGCCATTGTTTTCCCCTATGGAAACTCTCGTTCTCTATACAATTCCTACCCAGTACGTAACCATCACCCTCTCATATCCGAACGAGGAAATGGGATCCTCCCTTCTGAGAATACACTCGAACTGCCTCTTCCCAACTGAATTTAGCTCCCGTTTCGCAGTCCATTTCGCATTTTGTGTGTGTTATCCAAATTGGAATCTCTCGTGGATAGAAGAGTGAGTTCTCCTCCTCTCGCACTTCCCTCCCGATTCATTCTTCTTCTCACTGTGCAATACTAGATGGGAATAGTCTCCTGATGAGTACTTGGGATGACGTCATCTCACGCCATGCCTATCCTTCTTCCCCATTACCAAGTGCTTCTCTTTCCTCCAAAAACGCTCCTCTCCCTTCTAATCTCACTGTACAGAAATTGAAAAATGAACATGACAGCAACGCTTTTGTCAACAGGAACAACGATTTTGCTGCAACCATTGACCCATTTTATGATGACCGAAACATGAGATCTAGTCTTTTCTGATTATCATCTCTGATTTCATCCCCCCCCCCCCCTCCTTTCTCATAACTGAGAACTGACCAAGTGAGGTTTCCCTTCTCTCCTCTTCCTCCTCCATAGATATCAAAGGTCTCATCGAATTGATTCAGCGCATAAACGTCGCACCAAAAATGGCGATTTCCTGAAATTCGCTCAGATTATTCTGAAATTGCTCCGAAAAGTCGAACTCTGAGAAAAAGTGCGTGAGTTATGAAGAGACACGCGGTTTCCACTCCTTCCCTCGACTAATTGCGAATTCGATACCGTCTCTCCCTCGTTCCTCCGAGTTTCCTGCCTCTTACTTCCTCGGTCTACATAATCATTGTGAGTCCGAGTGCCCGATTCCCTCCCCCGCCCTTTCCCGATTAGCATAGACTGCTAGGCAACCCTTTGACCATCCACCCCTATGGAGTGACGTCATTATAGTCGACTTCTAATTAGAAGAGTGTGATTGTGAGTAGGGGCAGTAGTCTAATCCCTCCTTCCCTTTCTCTCTCCTTACCACTCACTTAATTCATCAATCAACCGTGCGATTTCACACGTTTGTGTGGAAATTTCGCTCATTTATTCAGAATATCTTTAGAATTTCTTTGTTGTCTTACCGAGAAGGAAATCGTGGAAGACTAGTTGAGATGCCTGGCCTGAAGCAGTTCATTCAGAATATGATTGAATGGATAGAATCACCTGGCCCGACGAATCGATCTTTCCCGTCAGTAAGCACTGATTGACAACGGAGTTTGATGTTGAGAGGACACTCGTTCACTACTCGCACCTCAATTGCCACGATTTCACTCTTCTTATACGTATTCTACATCCTCTTCCATCCTCTAACATCTTTACGATATCAAGTTCATTATTTCCAGTGCCTTCTCTGGCTTCTTCGACTAGGGAGGGATTCATCCACTTACGAGATCAAATCCTGTCACTCCGTTGTCATGTCCATTATCCCACTAGCAACATGATTTCCAATTAGTGCTTCTCCCCCTTCTTCTTCTTCCCGTCGTCAGACTCTGATTCTTCTGTCATCTAATCACACAAACGAGGCCAATTTCTTCTGGTCGAATTTCTTTCTTTCTTCAAGTTCAAATCCATTTTCGCACGTAATCGTGCAATCCAAATTGAGGCTACGAGGGGGCGATTCCTAATATCATTCACTGGTTATCTAAGAAGTCATCCCACCACTTTTGACGTCATTCTCTTGCTAGTTGGAGAACCAAAAATGCCTTCGAAAAAGCAGACGAAATGTAGGCGATTTTATGGAGTATCTCGAGGTGTTTTGTATTCGAATACTGTCTTTTTGTCTGCGTAGGATGAAGGGAGGGGAGGAATGATTCGCATCTTGCTCACTCCTACTGGCTCATCCACTTCCAAAATCGGTCTCTCTCTCTCTTCTCGCGTCACTCACCTTACCCCCTATGAATGCGTGAAACTCCTCTCAGTTTGCAACTCTTCCACTTTCATAGCCTACCTTGTCATTCCCTCCTCCCCCCCCTCATTGGATCCCCTCTGACCTCCGTGAGTCGTGCATTTCTCTTCGTGAGTACTTCGTCACAAAGGAGAAAGAGAGTGAGGAAGAGTAGTAGTCGAATCATTCCTCTTCCCCTTTGTGAGACTGCAATGAGATCAATCTCATTCACGAGAACTGGACGAGTATGTATTAACATTCATTATTACGCATTTCCAGCAACAATACGTACGAAGCAAAATTTAATGTGAAAATTAAAATTCAGAAAAATAAGCATCTCAAAAAATTGCGTCGATCGGACGTAGTAGGAGTAACGGGGCATTCTGTTATTCGATAAGTTGGAAACTGCGCAGTCTTTCCCTCGCGCAATCCAAATTTGATTTGACCCGCCTCATAACTAGACTTCGTCCCTCTTTTCTTTCACGAAACAATCGTCCCCAGTTGTCGAAGGATAGAAGTCTATCGAATGGACTATAAAATTATAAAAATAGATAGGTACGTGCGTGAGCGAAAAGGAGGCATCCCATAAGAAAGACTCTTCCAATTCAGTTTATTTCGTAGACTCTTCTCCGGATAGTTTACAGAACGTTTCCTCCTCTAAGTGGTTGAGGTTTCAGAGAGAGTGAGACCCTTAAAGTGAGAGAAATTAAGGGGAATAAACGTCAAGGGGGAAAATGGAGGGAAAATAATCTCGAATTTCAATGAAAACACCCTCACGAGGTAGATGATTCAGTCACTGTCACTAACTTCAGATTCCAGACCATGCTCATCCTTCATTGTCCAACTAATCTTTCACTAATGTACATGTCTTTTTTTTCCGATGACGACTTCTCACTTCTTGTCATTTCCCTTGCAAGTGTATGTGCAGAACTTTTTTCATTAGTACCAACCGAGTGGAGTGAAGGGATGTCTTCATTTAGGCGAGGAGAGAACAACTATAGGACTGGAAGGGTTATTCATATCCACTCTCTACGTCCAACTTCCTGCCTGAGTCCCCATTCTGCATTCCCCTGCGTGTTTCTGTCCACCTTTGTGTTGCTGAGACTTCCGGTTCTCTTCTCTGGCACTTTCTCTGCGAGATCATTCCCTCCTTCTCCATCTACTCCCTCTCGTTCAGGCAGAGAATGGCTGCAAACTGGGTGTTGTGTGCAGCAGCTATGGTCGCAGCTTCACTTGCTGTCCCTCTCGAGAGTCCGGAGAATGGAGAAGAGATTGCAGCACTGCAGGTGAGATAGAAGGAGTGATGGAGAGAAGGGAATGCGATGGATTGAGATGGGCAAGCCATGCGAGGCAGCATTCGACTGTTGGAGGAGCGAGCCAGTGGATACAATCAGTGGACTGCCTCTTAGAATGAGTACGCTCCTTGTCAATACTCCCATCCTCTCACTCATCCTCATTCGATTTTCATTCCAGGCGATCCCTCATCCTTCCGACAAAAACGACTAGAAGTGGGAGGAGGACGATCGAAAGGAGGTATACCTTCCTTTTCTTTTTTGTAACTCTGTTACATCATTTTCGACTAAATTTGGCATAATCCCGCGTGTTAAAATGGGTGAAATGAATGCGAGAAAAGAAGTGGGCAAGGATTGAATACATCCTAATTAGTTAGCAATGCACGGTTGCCACGAGTTCGATACGAGAACGACTCCATTCTTCTCACGGATGTTTTTATGCGAATTCCTTTTTCTAAGTCTTCCTAAATTTGCAATAAGGGGAAGGGTGAAATAGATTAGTAAGGAGTGGATTATTCCCCCTCCTCATCCCCTCTCTCTTCTCTTCTCTTCTCAGGTCGTTGTCGATGTGCACTGGGGACATGCCAACTCTACCACTTCTCTACTAAATCCTTCTTGCCATGCGAAGAGTTCTAGTCCTCCCTCATCAAATCACCAACCAACTGATCTCTCATCAATCCATCCTTCGGTCTTCTTCATCTGTAGTCCCTCTCCCTTCTAGAATGTGGTTCCCCTCTTCTAACTGCCTTATCATTATCGTCCACAATATTTCTCCTGTCAACTCTCCCCTTTCATTCCAAACGAGAATCAAAATGAAGGGAAACGATAAAGGTCGTTCGTTTGGCGCGCAAGTCGTAGATGAAAGAGCATACTGGGAGAGAATCAAGAATGAGAAACAAGAAATGATATCGATAAAGTTTATTCAATCTTTCAATCGATTATGTCGACGTTATCGTTGAGTGAGTTGTTCATCAGTCAGTCATCGACAGCACCAGTCGTCATCTGCAGCACTGCTCCTCCTGACCCCTTCCCTCTTCCCCTCCCCTCCCCCCTCCTCTTCCCCTCCCCCTCTCTCCTCACCTCCTCTCCCCTTCCATTATCGTCTCCATCCTCTCCGTATACATGAATATGGTCGATTCGTGATCAGTGACGATGGAAGGATGGCCAATCAGAGTGTCGTCCGATCGAGACTAAAGAGGCAACCACCTCATCAATCGATAACCACTCCATACCGTAAGATTCCTTGATCGTGGTGTGCACTTCTTCGGTACAGGCGACACATTCACACGGGGCGTCGTTTCCGTCTCTTGGCTCACTTCCAATCACAGATTACGGTAGTCAACGATGAAGCGACAACTGACGGGCTTGGTAGCCATCTTTGCTGGCCTTGAACGGTGCACGGTTGGGGGTGTAGTGCACTACGGTAGGTTCGGAGGACGAAGAGGGCTGCTCGGTTACTGTAAGACACAGATTCAGACGATGGATAAGTGATTCTCTTTCTGTTCACCAGTTCGATCTCCTCTCCGTAAATCTTCCGTTGCCATTGAACTCCACGTGGTGCAGCACGATTCTGATTGGGCTGTTACTGCAACGAAGAGGATTGAGTAGTGATGATGCAATGGGAGAGGGAAGGAAGATACCGTAGGATTGAGAAGAGGTGGAGGGGGCAATGGTGGGATGATCACCCTGCGGTTCCCTCGGTCGGAAACAGCAGAACATTACGGTAGTAAGTAGGGAGAGGAAGGGAAGGAGTGAGTAGAGGGAGAGGAGGAGGAAGACGGGAGAGGAGAAGAGACCACCGATGTCCATTCACTGGAAGAGCCAGAATGAGGGGAGGAGAGGGAGATATGATTGGAGATTCGTCCAGAAGGGAGGAGAGATTCCATTCAAACGAGGCACGAATGACGTAATGAGACAGCTGAATAGTGCGTAGTTCGGAAGATTGGAGGGGGCGATTAGCTTGTGCCACTTTCACCACTCTCTTTCTCTCCCGATGAGAGAGTGTGTGAATGGGAGAGAGTTCTCTCTCTCTCAGGTGCCATTATTCAATAGATGGTCATTCATCTCTCTTTTTGTGCTCTGTCCTCCCTCCGATCCGCTCATTACAGGCACATCCTAAATGGTGGTCCTGATTGAATCAGTGCACCGATTAGAGCACTCATGTTCCTTCTTCACAACTCATCTCTGCCTTTCTTCCTTTGAGTCTCATCCCTTCTCTCGAGTAGTTCGAGTATCAATTCTCTCGTTGACCCACAAGTTCATGCAAACATCTCTTGAACAGTTGAATCGCCAGCTGAGATGAGAATGGGAGGAGATCATTCGAAAGAGTGAGCAAAAAACTGGGAGAGCAAGGAGGTGAGCATAACCCATTTCTCCCTTCCAATCCCATCACTGTTTTCTCGCGACGAAACATCTTGGCGCCTCTCTGATTAGGGAAAGTGCACCTCCCCCCCCCCCCCTCCCCTCCCCCCCCCCTCTCGTGCTAGTGGATGGATTCCCTCTTGCAGGAGTTCGTCCATCCTATTTAGAAGGGAATGAAGCACTCATAGTCTAACTATTCCCTCCTCCTTTGAATGCTCGACCACTTTACTCATCAAGTTCATTCTGACAACTCTGAGGAGGGAACTCGGTCCATTACTGGAGTAGGAGGAGGACTTGATTCAGTCTCGTTCAATCATTGTCCATCGAATGAGCAAGATGGCACTCTCCACTCCATCCCCCCCTCCCCCCTCTTCACTACCCTCCGTACTCTAACCTTCGAACGCATCCCTTTCGGCAGCTTCTCACTGTCTGGTTTCACTCCTTCCCTCACTCTCTCCAGTCCAGGTGCTCTCTCACTTCCGTGCCCGATTGGCATTCTGCCAAACCCTCCTATCCAGTTACGAGGTATGGCAGACCAACCATGTGATAATCGAATCGGATCAGACTGGAGATGGCACCTTTTTGTTGTTTGTTGCGTTGTGTCTACCCCCTCCCTCGCATTGTCATGATAAACCATACATTAGTCGAACGATACCGTACAGAATGCCCGTCTAAGCTCATGTGGTAGATAGGAATAGATAGTTCTTCCCATACCATGCCAATCGCATCGAAAGAGTACTCTCATGAGATTCGTCTCTCCCCCCCCCCTCTCGAGGGAGGGCCCTCGTGTTTACGTCGTTCTCTGATCTACCTCCTCCCTCCGATTGAGTAGAATGGGAGTCCCTTCCCTTGTTCTTCCTTCACCCTCTCATCTCTCTGATTTCCTTCCTCCTCCTGGTCCTTCGCCCTACCTTTTTCCTTCATTCTCGTGCCATTGAATCCACAATTAGCCATAATTTCACTGCATTCTCTCTTTACAAGGAGTCTTTCCTTGCTTTCACCTTTGACCTCTCTTTTCTTCATGGTATTCTCCATCTATCTTTATTTGATTCCTTCTGTTTTGAATATCAATGTCCGTATCATTCGCTTTCCGCACTCGTTCATCGCTGAGAGACGAAAGAACTCTTCTTAGATGGGTCTCCTTCTCCCTCTCATCCCTCTACTCCTCGTTTCATCATCCCTAGCCAATCCGATTCCCCTCGATAAGGCTGTCTCCTTCTCTCCCGATGATATCGGCATCCTCGAGCAGAGTGCACCAAGTAAGCTAGTAAAATGCACTCGGTGACGACGATTATCAAACGACGATTTTCTATCAAACATCGACAAACATCGACATGGCACACCACCTTACAGAGACGACGCCGCTCGAGCCCTCTGACAGAATGACCTGCGACAACAGTGGAGGTACGATATGATCGGTTTCAGTTGGTACCAGTTGTAGTGTCTACTGTAAAATAGGAAGTGTATCTGTTCTTTCTCAGCGGATCGTTGTCTTCTCTTCCCCATTGGATGCATTCCTAGTGAGAGCTGCACCGATCGACTCGAGATGAGGAGAGTACAATCAGGTGAATGGGGAGAGGGGAGGGGGGGGGGTAGAGGGGAAATCGAGGACTCACATTCTCTCTCAGGCTCCAACATCGGGGACATCATTGTCTCTCTGAATCTGCACGTCTCTCGTTCTGATCACATGTTGGTTGCCGTGCCAATGCCTGATTTATCCGTAAGTTATTTAGAGATACTGTCACAATGAGGGAATCGATCGAATACCGTACTCTCTTTCTCTTCAGAACCCCAACTCGACGTTCCTCATCGGGTGTTCGATCGAGGACGCCGTCGCTGTCGTAGCCACGCCAGATGTCGATGGAGTCACTGAACAACTCCAGGTACCGTATCCCTCTACCGTATCTAGCCTGGGTGGTCCTACCGTATGCTTAGATGCCGTGGCTCCGTCTGGTGGCTGTTCGCGCTTCATCATCAGAGTTGGAATGCATCGTGAGTGCTTCTCCCGGCCACGTCGATCTCCCAGAAGGAGATGTCGCCGTATTCGCAGGAGAATTAGAACCAGGTATCGAAGGGATCAATGAGGGGTACTGTAGGCTTGTAATGGTAATCTAGAAGAAACATTCTCTGAAATAGTACGTGACAATAATGAATGATGGACATTAATTGTAGATAGTTCCATGATCATGCATTGTTATAGAGGAGGAAGTGCGCCAATCAGCTCGAATCGCCGGCTCATTGGAAGAGGAGAGGAGAGAGGAGGATGAGAGGAAGAGTGAAGAGAGGAGAGAAGAGGAGGAGAGGGGAGGAGTGGAAGTACACTCAACTATTCACAAGGTATCTAAATGAAAACATTGGGATACAAAGCATAAGCAGATGAATCGTGTATACATCGTGTCAATTGGGATTTAGGAGGATGGATTGAGCACTCCTTGATTCATTCAGGTTTCTCCCCCTCACTCTTCCGAGAGGATTCCTTCCCACGAGCACTCCGAGGTATTCATTACCCCCTCGATATCTGATCTCTGATTTTTGTAGAGTGACGAGCCGATTCTTCGTGAGATTGAAGACCAGCGACACTCTACTACTGAGGTGAGTTGATTCCTTCGCCATCTCTCGATACTTCCTCTATCAGATTCCTCAGAAGACAACTGTCGCCGTCTCCAACAAGGCTAACAGACTGCGATTCAAGGTTTTATTCGTGCGACGAGTGCATTTCCTCATTCTCCCTTTTCCAGACGCTCCATTCATCGGAAAGCTCTTCGGTTGAACGCCCGCATCGTCATTCGTCGGCGGAGAGGACGCACTCGACGCACGCATCAGTACACCACGAGTCAACCTCAACAACAACGACGACTCAGAAGACGACAACTAGTGAGGTTCCTCAGGTCGAGGAGACTACTCCCACCACAGAGGTACAGTAGATAAGGTTTGTGCAATGGTGACTTGTACCAATTGACAGACTCCATCTACGACGGAGGGAGTGGAGGAATCAGAGGAGCCGACTACAGTACTCACTCACCACCACTCGACTACCGTATCCCCTCCTCATCACCACCACTCGACTACCGTATCCCCTCCTCATCACCACCAATCGACTACCGTATCCCCTCCTCATCACCACATCGACTCGCACGAACACCACAAGCAGAAACCACACCACAGTCACGAGAGAGCATCAGTGAGCTTTGACCTTTGTAGTCGGTCTTGTAGTTGTAGTCTTTGTAGTTTGTAGTCGGTCTTCCTTTAGTCTGTTATGTAGTGTAATCTTTGATCTCTTTGGGTGGATAAGGAGCACCACAGCGTGAAAATGGAAGCAGTGAGTACGACGACTGAGAAGACGAAGTCATTCGAGGACGAGGATGTGGTGAGGGAGAGGGGAGAGATCAAAGATCAGGGAGGTCTTTCCAGTCAGAAGAAGACAAGCAACTACTGGCGGCGGTCGAGGAAGGTCGTGTGAAGGAGGAGACAAAGGATGAAGAGGAGGAGGAAAAGGACGATGAGGTAAACTTTGATCTTTGATCTCAGAGTCGAAATGCTTATTTCTAGACTGATCATTCTCGTGATTCCGATGGTACGGCGCACCATCGAGATGCGACGTGAGGATCAATCATTGATATTGACCACTGTATCCTTCGTTTTAGGACTTACGATTTATCTCGAGAGGCGGCACAGGATCCGATTGGGAAGAGACCGAGTGAAGGCAGGTGAGGAAGGGGAATAGGAGGGAGGGGAGAGATGGTGGAGTGATCTAATGTCATCTCAGTCACTTTCATCGCTCCTCGTCACAAGTCCATTCACACGAACTTCGATCTGCTGATGATGATGAGGAGGAGGAAGAGAAGGAGGAAGAGGATGAGGATGACTCGTCGTCCTTTCTCTCACTCCTCATCCCCATCCTTGTCTGCCTCATTCCCCTGATACTCGAATGATCTTTGATCTCTGATCATTCCTCCATTCTGCCAATCTAGTTCATATCATTCCCCCAGTGCGAGGTCCATCTCAACTACCTCAATCCCCCGTCCACTAAGCATTCCCCTCAGATTGTCATATGACTTCCCTAATTATCTTGTCATCTGTTTCATTCCTTTCCCTTGTACACAATTCAGCTACGGGTTACTTCTAAATTTCGCGCATTTCATTGTAGATTCACTCAGAGTACTACAGAGAGATTGATAAATGAACACTTCTATGTGCAATCAATTCAATTAATTCAATTATTTATCACGTCAGGCAATAGTGCTCAGGTGAGGATGGGTCTGTACTCTTCATAAGCTGTACTCCACCAGAGGGGTCCAATCGCTCTCTTGAGATCATCGCGCCATCGGACCTTGGGGTGGCCTTGATGGCGCGCACGGTTGTAGGGCGTCCACACGGTAGTCGCACGCGTCCAGTGGTTGACTTGCAATCAAATCTACCTTTTTCGTCATCTCAACAATGAATCGGGGGATGGGGGAGGGAGTTCTTCTTTGCTCGTCTACCCAAATTCCTTCAAATTCGGATCTATCTCTCACTCTCTGGTGCACTAGAATGCAACTTTCCTTCATCGCCTTGAATGCTGATAAAAACGGATGAGAGTGCTTTCACACGTCTCGAGGCTTACGCAATGGGTGATACTCAGTCCGTGACTGCATAATCTTCACTCTCTACTCGATTGCCAACGTGGACAGGGATCTGGATTATCTCTTGCACCTCAGACTCTCTCTTCTACGTTCCTTTATCCTCCGATAGTCAACACCTGGATCCTTTCCCGTGCCGATAAGAGTACAAGACACGCCCATTCTGACGTGTGAGGGAGTCATTTTGATCTACTCTATGAGTCAGACGATGATAACGTATGATAAGAAAACCTTGCACGCAAAAGATTCGCCGATGCCATCAGAAATCGTGAAAATGATGTGTATTTGTTGTTGCTACATTTACGTTGTTGCTACATTTTCTTTCATCTCAGACTTATTTTTAGTCAATTTATAAGCATGTTTCGAAATATTGAGTGGCCGGATTGTGTCTCTTTTCCCTGTGAAACTGGAATCATCTCATTCGATGATTCTCTTCTCTTCTAACCTGGGTCTTCATCCGTCCCCAGTGGTTGATCAGTGATAAGAAGGGAGAGGAGGGAGAAGTCATCACTAGTCTCTCATCTCGTCTTCGAACTTCCACTCAGATAAGAGAGACTGAGACGTGCGGAGAAGGATTCTCCGCTCCCAATGATGATAAGGGGAAGGGATGAAGAGGAGAGAGAAGGCGATCGAGAGAGGAAGAGAGAAGGAGAGTGATGATGACTGCGAAGGAATGTATTTGAAGGGGATCGAGGAGTCAAAGGGCTCGCATCTGGCAGAGAGTTACAATTAGTCAGTCACCCATTGTCATCCAGTCGTCACTTGTTCCCTTTTCTATCTCACTCTTCGTTTTATACTGAGAATGAATTGATAAGAGAGGAAGTTTCCTCCTCGCGAGTTGTCTGATTCCTCCTTCCTTCCCTAGCAGTGAAAGGATCTCTTGCAGTATCTGTGGCCATTGAAGTGAACACCTCTGTCTCGCCCCCTCCTTCTTCCCTCTCTTACTCACCATGTTTGTACTCAAACTGTTAGCCGGACTGATATACGCAGCAAGCGTGAGCATTTCACTTCTTATCATCCTCATTTGTTTAAAGTATCTTAGATAGTGAATATTCCATTTGAGGGGGCGACTTCGACTGAACTCGACTGTGCCAATGGGAGGATATGCGTGTACATGGATGAGTGCAAGGGACAAGTGAGAACACCAAAGATTAACTAAACAGTTATTATATTTTTCAGTTGAAAAATGGCTGTCCACTCGCCTATTCGTATAAGCTCGATGGTTAGTTTCCGTCTTCTCCTAATTACAATATGGAGAGTATTTGAGGAGATACCCTGAGTATGGAATTGGCCGGTTATCAGTCTTCTGGCATGGGAAAATACCTCGCCATCGGATTCAACGAGAACTCGGGAATGGTGCGTGGATCAAGGAACTACATATGAAGACCAATCCCTGTTGATTATTTCAGTCTAATGCCCGAGTGACTGAATGTTCTGCCATTGGCACTGAAGAGAAGCCGACTGTGAAGGTGAGGAATTGAATGGATTGAGGATGATGATTGGAAATTGCAGCTCTCATGGAACAAAAGCCCCGGAACAGCGAATGTCCGCATTGAGAATGAGAAGGTGAAGAATATTAGAAATTCAATGAGAAGGATCGGAATTGCAGGATTTCCGGAATGAAATAATCTCCGAGGCAACTTCCAAATACGAAGAAGGAATGATCTACTGCAGTTGGAAGCAGAAGGTCGCCCCTTACAACAACGAGAAGGTGAGAGAATCGAAGATACACATCGTCCATCCACTCTGCTCAGGTCTTCCAACTGAAGGCAGGAGTGAACTACCACCACATAGTTGCCTACGGAAACACCAATGGTCTCTTTGTCCACACCAAATGCCAAATGAAACCTCAATTTCAGCTGATTCGTTGTCTAAGCACGCTGGAGCTCAGAGTACTTTCTTCGGCACATTCGATGTGAATAATTTTCTATTGGGGTGTCCGGAAAGTTCGTATAATGCTTCGGAAAAAGTCAGTTCGCGATCAAATGCAGTGATTGCGCAATCTGTTTGTCAACAATGTATTGCATCATTCTGACGTTGAGTAGAGAGAGGATTTAATCAGTCTCCTAGTTGCTACATTGATTCTTGTGATGGACTCCCATCTCTACCTCCGAGCAGTTTTACTTCATTACTACCGTCTTGGCCGATCCGTGAAGGAGGCCCACTCTGCCCTGGCCCAGTCGGAAGGAGCTGACGCCCCCTCCATACCCTTCTGCTATGAGTGGTTCTCCCGCTTCAAGAAAGGGGAGTTTGGTCTCGATGATCAACCCCGCTCTGGACGCCCTCCCTCCCTCGATCAGCCTCTCGTTCTCCGCACACTGAAGCGCAACCCCATGGCCAGTGTGCGTGAGTTCAAGAAGGATACTGGTACTCCCAGATCAACGGTGTCCGATATCCTCCATCGATCTGGGAAGAAGCCGAAACTCCCACAAGTGATTCCCCATGACCTCTCCCCCGAACAGCTGAAAAATCGTGTTCAAGTCTGTCGGGAATTACTCCATCGTAGATCCAATCTTCGATGGGTCAATTCCATCATCGCTACAGATGAGAAGTGGATCACGTACGATAACCCTGTGAGGAGACTGCAATGGGTGGATGCAGATGAGAAGCCCACGCCCGTCCCGAAGAAGGAAGAGCACGGAAAGAAGGAACTCCTCTGCTTCTTCTTCTCAGTGCTCGGACCCATCTACTGGGAGATCCTCGCCCCTGGCACCAGCATCAATGCCGACCTCTTCTCTGAACAACTGCAAGATGTCGCGATCAGAGTCCCTCCCAGACTCCTGAACCAGGGCAAAATTCTTCTTCTGATGGACAATGCTCGCCCACATCGAGCGAAGATGACCCAGAAGAAAATGGACGAGCTGAAGATCGAGAGGATTCCCCATCCACCGTATTCCCCGGATCTCTCCCCATGCGACTACCACTGCTTCCGCTCTCTCTCTGACTTCTGCAAAGGAAAGAAGTTCAAGAATCGAGATGAAGTTGTGAGGGCTTTCGTGAACTGGGCTGTTTCGAAGAAACCCGCATTCTGGAAGAGAGGAATCGAGACCCTGCCCAATCGCTGGAGGGAGGTAGTGAGAAAGAAGGGGGCATACATTGGTCACTGAGAATTGTAAAGCATTGAATAAAAAATAAAAACAAAAAATTATACGAACTTTCCGGACACCCCAATATTTAATTAATTCGTGCATGACTGATCACTTCCATTTCTGCATGAAATCATGGATTCAGGGATCGATTGGAATGAACTGTGGCGATGGAAGTCGATGTGTATACAAGGATGAGTGTGAGGGAGAGGTAAGATCATCTCTGCTCGCTCGTCTATCCAACATTTGCAGTTGAAAAAGGAATGCACAATCGCATATTCTTACAAGCTCGACGGTTGGTGTGTCAAGTGTTCTTGAGAAAATATCGGTTCTAGGTGATTATCTAATCATGGAAATTGCTGGTTATCATGATTCTAGTAAGAGCAAATATCTCGCCATTGGATTCAACGAGAACTCTGGAATGGTAAGCAGAATGACGGGGATGAATGGGGAAATGGAATGAATTGGTTAAGAGAAATGCCCGAGTGACTGAATGTTCTTCCATCGGTGAGGAGAAGATCCCCAGTGTCAAAGTGAGGAATAGATGGGAATCGAGTGAATGGGGACTAATTGCAGCTCTCGTGGAATAAGGACGACGAGACGAAGAATGTACGGATTGATAATGAGGAGGTAGAGAGTAGTCTGAGAGTACGAATAAAGGGAAACCACTGTTGCAGAACTTCAGAGGGCAAATAATCTCAGAGCCATTTGCGAAGTACGAGAATGGATTGATCTACTGCAGTTGGAAGCAGAATGTAGGGGCAGGAGCAATGGCATTGAACAATGATAAAGTGAGTGACCAGAGTGACGTCATTACCACACAGTGTGGCAGGTCTTCCAAGTGAAATCTGGAGTGAAATACCATCACATTATCGCCCACGGAGCAACGAATCGTTAGTCCCCCTCCCCTCTCTTGCCTCACTGATCCCTTCCAGCTACGGGATTGGAGAAGCATCCTAATGGAGGAGCGCAGTCGACAGTCTACGCCACTTTTGATGTGAGATCCATCTAACCCCCATTCATCATTCATTCAATCCATATCATATCATTTTTCAAGCTGAGAAAACAGTTTCAATATAATTGATACTGGTCGCAGGGATCGATTCTCGATTGTGCTGGGGGAAGAACTTGCGTCTACATCGGATCTTGCAATGGAGTCGTACGTTTTTTCCTTATTGAGTCTTTTTTCTATCATTGTATACAGTATACTCTCATTTTCAGTTCGACGAGAATTGTCCCCTTGCTTACTCCTTCAAGCTAGATGGTAACGCCACTCCCTATCATAAGTGATGCATGCGCGACTTTCCAGGCGATATTCTCTCGATGGAATTGGCTGGATATCAGACATCAGGAAATAATCGATATCTCGCTGTTGGATTTGGGCTAAAAGAGGGAATGGTACGGAATTGTTTTGTCACTGCAATAATATACACATTAATGCACATACAGTATCGACCATAAGTCACCGTCTAAAACTTCCGAGCTCTGTAATTTTTGAACCAGATGTAAATTGCGGCTGAAATTTTAAATTTAGATGTGAAATTCATCGAGGAATAAGGTGAGCTTATTGAGACCTCTTCAAAATTTCTAGCTCTTGCATAGTGATGACGCAATCACAATACACTTTTTTGAAATGGATTATTGGAGATCATTTTCCTGCTTTGCACGAGTCTCTAGCTTGTCTAGAAGCTGAGTTATAAATTTGCAGCCTCCAACTTGCAGCGTCTGCTGAAAAAAGGCGCGAAGTCGCAGCAACTTGAAAAGTGTTTTCTGAGTAGTCCTATGGCACATCCAAATCCTCAGAAAGTTCGGCAAGCGCGAAAAATTTATCGAGGAAATAATCCATTTCAAAAAAGTGCATTGTGATTGCGTCATCACTATGCAAGAGCTAGAAATTTTGAAGAGGTCTCAATAAGCTCACCTTATTCCTCGATGAATTTCACATCTAAATTTAAAATTTCAGCCGGAATTTACATCTGGTTCAAAAATTACAGAGCTCGGAAGTTTTGGACGCTGACTTATGGTCGATACTGTATGTGTAGATGTAATTGTTTACAGGCCGGTTCGACGGTCACTGAGTGTTCAGCCATTGGAGATGAAAAGATTCCCTCTGTGAAGGTATTCGAGTGGAGTCTCTCTCATAGATCTTTCCTTTCTAGCTCTCCTACAACATCTTTGATGAGGAGGGAGGACTGAGGAACATTCGAATCGACAATGAACCTGTAAATATTTGAAGTTAAATTAGTTCGATGTTTGATGTTCCCTTTGTTAATCAATCTGAATGCAGACGTTCCGTGATTCGATCATCTCTTCTGCCCTCTCGAAGTACGAGGACGGAATGATCTACTGTAGTTGGCAGCAGAATGTATCTGCAAGTGACAACGAGATGGTCAGGAACAATCGAATAAACTAAACATCAAATCATTCACAGGTTTTCCAACACATCCCAGGGGAGAAGTATCATCATATTTGCGCCTATGGTCCGTCAACTACCTCTGGATTAGACTATCATGATGAGTATGACAAGCCACTCTACGTTGATTTCGAGGTACACTTTCACTACGATTATCATTTAATTAAATGCTTAATTTGATCCGGTATCTAATGATTATCCGTGGTTGTTCCAGACTCCTAATGATCCGGGGGATACTTCTGGAGTGCAACTGAAATGCGATGGGGGACGAACTTGCCATTACATGAATGGATGCAAGGGAGTCGTACGTTTATTCCCCCTTGTTTACTGAACTGTCTTTCAATAATCGAATGGATCTTCTTGCAGTTGGGGACGAAGTGTCCACTCGCGTATTCCTACAAACTTGAAGGTGTGCTCCAATTTTTAAGAATTCCCAATTATTTAAATTTTTAGTAGAATGTGTTCAATTTGATCGATTTCTGCTGCAAATTCAGCATTAATCCTTTCTTTGAGGCGATATTCTCTCGATGGAATTGGCTGGATATCAGAAATCCGGAATGAATCGATACCTGGCTGTTGGATTCGGAGACAAGGACGGAATGGTAAGTAATTCCATTCAATTATTATACACTATAATTCATTCAGGGTGAAGCTAAAGTAACCGAATGTTCTGCGATTGGAAATGAGGAACATCCCACTGTAAAGGTTCGAATTCGTTCAAATCGTTTCGATTAAATTCCTCCTAGCTGTCCTACAACACTCCTGGAGATGAATCGGTCAACGTTCGCATCGACAATGAACCTGTACTTTTTCAATATAATATTCTTAGATGTGACGCGATTACCGATGCTTAAAGGAGGAGTAAATGCAAACGCGCGCCCGGTTGGAATATGTTTCACCTAGGGACGCACTCTCTTCAAGTCGCGTGCTATCTCGCCACCTTCCCTGAGCTTTCCCTGATCTGTCTCCCAGCCAACTAGCTATAACTCTGTTCGGAATGGAGATATCAATGTGAAAATTTCGGAGCTTCTTATCGTTGTGGAGCTCTAGGCAGTGCATATGATAGCTTCAAAATTGAATTTTGAGTTTACTCCACCTTTAATTTCAGTCTTTCCGTTCTTCGATAATTTCTGATGAAGTATCGAAATACGAAGACGGAATGATTTACTGTAGCTGGAAACAGAATGTCTCCTCTGCCAATGCCAACGACAAAGTGAGAGAGATTGCATCATCACTATGCAAACTCCTGCTATCAGGTCTTCCAACACACCCCAGGCCAGAAATATTATCACATCTGTGCGTATGGGCCAACAGCTGAAGATGGTGAGTGGATTGGACTCATCCTCAGTAGTATCAACTCCATTCAGATTCTGGACTGGATGAGCACGATGACTATCAGAAAGTGAAATATGCACAATTCGAGGTGCCCATTCCCCATTGACATGAGAATGCCCCCTTTGCTTGCAGTCACCCGCTGATCCAGGAGACATCTCGAAGGGACCGAACTGCGAGGATGGAAGGACTTGCGTATTCATGAAGACCTGCAAGGGACAAGTAAGTAGTGACCTCCCGATTCTTTCAATGAAATATCGATTGCATTTCAGTTCGGTCCAAATTGCCCTCTCGCATTTTCGTTCAAACTTCTTGAGGGTAAGCAATTCATTCTTTAGATATTATGTTCCGTCAAAAACATTTTCAGGGCAATGGAATCATACTTTGTGACGGGTTGAGGATGGTAGAAACTTATCAATTCCAATTTCAGGAGATGTTCTCTCGATGGAGTTGGTTGGATATCAAAAGTCAGAAATGAATCGATACCTCGCTGTTGGATTTGGAGATCAGGCAGGAATGGTATGAAATCACAGATTGATCGATAGGATATTGGTGAAACATAGAATGATTTGAGGAGGGAGCCAAAGTGACTGAGTGTTCTGCCATCGGGGATGAGAAGTCTCCCTCTGTTAAGGTTTGCCAATATTTTGTATAAATTGTGAAACCAACTCATTTCAGCTCTCGTACAACGTTCAGGGCGAATACAATAATGTGAGGATCGAGGATGAAGCAGTGAGTCCATCCATTCATTCCTCTTTTCAGTCACCGCCTGCTCTTCCATTCTCAGACACTCCGCAATTCGATCATAAGTGACGCTTTTGTGAAATACGAGGACGGGATAATGTACTGCAGTTGGAAACAGAATGTATCAGTCACCAATGACCATCACATGGATAATGTGAGTCTTTCCGTGATTTATCTCTCTCTGATCTCGTTCAGTGCTTCCAACATACTCCTGGTCTCTCCTACTATCATATTGCTGCATACGGATCATCTAACGCTGATGGTTAGTCAATTGGTGTCCGTTGAGATCCTTTTTCACGCTTCTTTTTTTTCTTTTTCTGCATCAGCTCGTTTACTTGCCATTGTTTGAGGACTGAAGCAACACGATAGGGCTGAAGACACCGGAAAGACAGACTTCGAGGTACAATTATGAATCACTTTATTCATTACATTGGCGATGCAAAATATTTGATGGTGATCGATTCCCTCTTGTTCTCAGGGTTCATCCTCCTCTGGTGGTGATTCGACCGGGACCAAGTTGAAGAAGGCTCACGGTGAGTCCCCCCCCTCTCCCCCTCCTCTGATCCTCCTCTCCCTGCAGGTTCATTGATGATGCTCGCCTGGTTGATCTTCGTGCCCATCGCTGCGATCTTCGCCCGATTCCTCCGTGCTCATTGGCCCACGAAGAAACCATTCGGACTCGCCATCTGGTTCCATGTACGATCTAGTCTTCAAGAAGATCTCATATGCATCAATTGCGCTATTTCAATAGTGTATTTATCTACCCGAGTGAGTAGTGGTGGTTGAGGTGCATCGAACGTGCAATTTCCTCGCTTGTCTCGTCATCATCGCAGGGTTCGTCCCCTCCCCACCCCCCCCCCCTTCCCCCTCCCCCTTAACCCCCTCCCTCCTCCTTCCCCCCTCCCTCACCCCCTCCCTCAATATCCATTCGCAGATTCGTGTGCATCTTCATCGAGGCAGATTGGAAGTGGAGAGGAGTCTGGAGTGGATCAGGCAACTACTGGCTGGCCACTCATTCCACTGGTTCTCCATTCATTCTTCCCTCTCCATTCATTATGTCATACGTTATTATCCAGAGGGACTATTTCGAAAAAAATCCATTTTCAGTCGGAATCATAGCATGCGTACTCGCATGGCTTCAGCCCTTCATTTCACTCCTTCGGTAGGTCATTCCATTCTCTTCCCCTCTCGATACCATAACAGTGTATGTCTTCCAGTTGCGACCCTCAGAATCCTCGTCGACCGGTATTCAACTGGATTCATCGACTAATCGGAGTCACCGCCTTCCTTCTCGCTGGTAATCAAACCAAAACCATCGAATCGATCAATACCGTATCTTCATGATTACAGTAACTGCGGTCGCAATAGCAGCCAACAACTTCCCTCTTTGGACGGATAATGTGACCTACTTGGTGCGTCGATCTCTACTGTATTCATAATCGATCGATTCTCTGCAGATACTCTCTTTCGTTCCTCTTGGCGCCGTCATCATTTTGTTCGTCATCATGACGATTCTCGACGCGAAAGTGCGAGTGCACGATGCGAATATAGTGAAGGTGAGGAGGGATACTGTACATGGAGAGTACGGTAGATTGATGGATGGTCTCAGATCCATGCAATTCGATTCACTCTCGTGTGCATTGCAATCGCAGTGGCAGCAGGAGCAGCGATAGCCCTTGTGATCATGCTCTGTCTGTCGTAGAGAAGGGGAGAGGGGGAGGAGAGAGAGAGAGAGAGAGGGAGTACTCTTGGCAACCACGAGTCTTACTGTGCTTTCACCTATGTGTATCTATTGTACATACGAACGATCGTAATAATGAAGATTATTGTCAATGTTGTGCATCGTATAATAGCATGTTCGATGGATGTAGGCTCTCTATACTCGATAGTGGTCCGAGAAGAGAAAGAAGGACTACTGCAGTCTTTCGTGATCAGCAAGTGATAGATGAGTGCTGTGCGAAGTGAAACCAATCTCTGCACTCTCCTCATTTCCATACTCTCTAGATTTCATAGGAAAGAAAGAGGAAAAGACTCTCTAGCCCTAGAACAAAGATCGACGGTGATGGAATCATTTCGATGGGTAGAGCTGCCAAATTTATACAGACGAGAAAGGAAGGTGAGGGGAAGCGAGCAATGGACAAAGGGACGGGGACGACAGTACCAGAATGTATCTACACTGAGAATCACCTCTAAACAACATACACGTTCAGTGACTGCTTCCAAGGATACGGTAGGATATAATGCACAATTATTGATTGAGGAGAGAATGGTCACGCCCACTTTTGCAGACGAGAACACAGAATAGAGAGTAGCCTACAATGAGGATAACCAACAAGCAGCACTAACAGTTCACAGTTGAGATACAATGAGAGGATGTGATGCCGAGTGATGAGGAGAGAAAGATATGAGAAAGAGAGAGAGAGAGAGAACTACCCGTGATGAGTCCTTCGAGTGAGACAGAGATAATGCGATAGTGAGAGAGGGCAGAGAAGAGTGACCTACCCAGGAGAATAAGACATCGGGATGGTCAAGAGAAATGATTGGCCCGTTGTGGTGTCCATGTTCAGCGAGTGCGCCAAGGAGGAGCACTGTGTCTCTTTCCTTGTGGTGTGCATACTGTAGTGTGCGTGTGATGGACCGACTAGTTGGGATAATTAAGAATATCTCATACATTATGAATACAAGATATCGCAAGAGAAGACAACGGGGAAAGAGACGAGAAATACTTCGACTATAGCATACATGTCTCATATTATTCAACTTTAAAAAGGGAAGGGATGTGGTAGATTTGAATACCCGCCTATTTAAGAGAGCTTAGGAGACGATAAATCAAAGACCAAAATGGGAAGACAATTAACAGGAACACGGCTCAGAAACCATACCAGGCTGGGGAGAGCGCAAGTGAGCATCCCACCACGAAAACCATCGAGAAACTAATCAATACTCGAGAGCACACAATAGTTTTCGCGTTGAGACCCTCGCCAGCATGAAGATCATTCAGGCGTTTGACTTCGTATCTCATATCAATAAATGGTGAGGGGGGGGGGGGGGTGAATACTACAACAAAAGAGGAGAAGGAGGACTACAGTACATTCCAAGGGGATCTCACTATCAACATTATCGCTGGAAGAATCTCAGAAGGAAAGATGGGATGGGATGACGTCATCACTCGATATATCTACTCACGATCTTCATTCATCTCTTCTCTTCTCACACGGGAATTGATGGAGGAGGCACGGGGCCATTTCCATTCGAATTTGGTGTTGATCCCGATGAACTCCCACCTCAAATCAAGGATAACCATTTTGCACGAGTGTAGAAGGGGAAGAAAGATGATCTTATCCTCTCCTTCCCATTCCCCTCACCGGGCATTCCTCCACTCAATGCAGCAGCAGCAGCTGCAGCTGCAGCAGGTCCGTTTCCTCCCGAGGCGTTAGTGACTGCAGTGGGCAACTTGGGTCGCTCCTCCAACTCGCGGTACTCCAGTCGCATGTCCTTCGGAATCTGGAAGGAACTCTCTCCCCCTACTACTCGAGAGAAAGGGCATCTTCCTCTGGTACACTTCTACTTTCATTCTCTTTTCCCTTCCCCTCCAGTTCACTCATCCCCATCACTCCTTCTCTTCTCTTCTCTCTCTGTCTCGTACCTTTCGCCACTGCAGCGGATCGAAGACCATGTAGCTGCCGCGCTCAAACGTAGATGTTTGCTCCTAAAGACCAGAGTAGCTAACCGGTACCCTCATCCCGATTACATTCCAAACCATGGACGGACCATTCACAACACCTATCTACACTACTCACATAACATGCCATTCAATCCATCACTACCTACCTTGACTCCTCCATACTGGGACCGCGTGAGCCAAACTCCCTCCTGCTTGTGGAACCGCCAGTCCCGCCCATACCTACAAATACACGATAAAATGCATCATGCGAAAATTGGAATAGCGAGTTGATCTTAATCCTGATGACTGACAATTCGCTGGCAGCGGCCATTTGGTACACTTCTCCGGGACAGTTGTAGAAGAGGAAGAAGAGAACGTCCTCAAATTAAAATCCCATCACTCTAATTACTTCATTTCATGATATCACTTTGCATTGGCCCAACAAAATTCGAAATGATTGGTAGAACATTTAAAATTATAGGCAACCACCAATTTTGAAAGAAATATTTCAAATATTTCATAAAAGATGCAAATTATTATGGTAAGTATTTTCGTACATAATAAGAGCACTAACTTCACTGAGCTTATTCAGTTTGATGTTGGGAAGCTTCTCCCGAATAGTCGAGTTGGTGAGGTATTCATCCGGCACCTGTCATTCACTACTTATTCAAGTACCGTATAAATAATAAATTATAATAATAACATCGATTTTCAGTGCTTAGTTACAAATGGATGGAACTAGTGTAGGGAGTCTCATCTCGACTGACCTTAGCATCGAGATCCTGTGTTCTGCAGGGAACATCGGCCCACGGGCCTCCGAAGGTCGAGTACAGATTCCGCCTGCTATGACATGCATTAGTGCGTGTTCCCCCTGGAGGGACTCTCTCCCCTCTCAGCAGCCCCTTCCTCGCACTGTGAGAGATACTCACTCATTGAGATTCAGATTCAATCCCAGAGTCGTCAGATCAGTGCCCAATGCCAGACTGACGATACTCGGGTTCTCCGCCTGTCTCAGATACGTCAGTAGACCAGCCATACCGAATTGATCAGCCAGCATCGAGGGAGGAATGTTGGCACACACTCCTCAAGAGGAGAGTTTAGTTATAGGGAGAGAGAGACAAGGGATTCATTATATTCCATGTCTACAAGGCACAAATCGTGTCGGATTATTTCCACAACTAATAATGACTTTGAACGACATCCACTTCACTCCTCTCGTCTCATCCCCCCCCCCCCCCCCCTAAGAAAAATAAATGCTTCTAGATAAATGAGATAGAAAATGGTAACACAACTATGGCACTTGTAAAAGCTAACTCTTTGTTATGTATATATAAATAGGTAAACAATTTAAAGAAGGAAGTTGTTCCGCAGTCGCTGACACTCCCGTTCATCTCTATTTAGGATTAGCGAAACATCAAACGGGCCATTCATGCTTACTCATCGAGGGAACTATGTGACCCGTATGGCGCGTATGATTCGCCTTGCACTCATACTCTTTGTAAAGGTATGTCGATATATTTCCCTCACCCGATATGTGCGTGATGATTCCATTCGGGTCTCCTCCATGCGTCAATCCTCCGCCTCCCGCGACAGCTGCAGCTGCTGCAGCATGAAGGTCCGTCGGCCGGTCTGGCAAATCGCCCTCAAAAATAGATATTGATCGCGTCGAGGATAGGTACGATAGCAATAGCTGATACGAATAGCTAAATAAACAGTCAATATTTTTAAATACATTTTAATCTAATTTTATGAATGAGTAAGTTTTTGACATCAATGTAATGAAAATTCATTACCCAGAAAGCAATCAACAAACGTACTAAATAAGCCATGAAAATTTTTGACAAAGCTACTATCCTCCGAAAAAAATTTTCCGTAATCAACGTATCTGTGCGATTGATAACCCTTATCTAAATGTGAACTTCGTACGACTCTTCTAATTGTATTAAAAGGGGAAAAACCTGTGCTGCCTATGGTATGTGGTCCAATAATTGAATCAATATCATCAATAAGAGATATAACAATGACTACGAAAGTTGATAAGCTTACAGCGTGCCGTACCGACATGGCTCCAGCCACTCCTTCTCCAGGTAGAATACCTCCTCCGCCCACGACACCCGAATTCTGCAAATTGACCATTCCATGATGGGCAATGCCTCAAACTTCGTACTTGTAGGAAATAGGACTTGTAGTTATAAAAAATTCTCGAAAACGATGTCGAATTTCAATGAATCTAGTGAAATGTGATCATCATTGCGAGATAGATAAATTATTATTAGATATCTGATTTTTGCAACATTAAATGCAAATCAAATAAATCTTCGAAACTGAGACATTTTTATTTTTAGAGGATTTTTTTAAATATCATAACATCAGTTATATAAAGCTACATGAACAAAGATCGTGTTAATGGTAACTACAGAGAAATTTACTTAATGTATAGGCGAATTGATTTAACTGATATTGATTTCTACAGGGCAACTTGAAGACATCAATGTCTAACTAAATTTCAGCTACTAGGGAATAGACAGAAGAAAAGAGAAACTAGGGGAGAAGTGAAGAGAAGGATGAAGAGAAAGAGGGACGGGAGTCGGGAGACGCTTATAGATATGTTCAGCGACTTCAGAATAATAAACGATAAAAGAAATGAGAACATGGACGAAAGAATGAGATATTAGGTGAGTGAAACAATTAAAGAGGGAAGAAAGATAACGCCTGGAAAAATGTTTTGGGAAAAGGATACATACCCACAAACTTTCAGACTACATTCCTCTCAGCATCATAATTCTTATCAGCAGGTGAAATGCCGACAATTTAAATCAATAACTAGCCATAGAAACTGTCAAATTGAAATATTCCTTCACGATGACAAATCAAGAAAAGTTGCAAGTGGTGTGGTGAATTGGTGAAGAACAGAAACACTTCGCATCGTCCGCTAAATAAAGTCAGTCCGCAGGTTAGGCACAGAAAAGAAAGGGTGTGTGAATCATACGAACGGTCCATCACGCTTTGCTGCTTATCTCTATGACAAATCGATAAGTATGCATACAATGAGCGGGGGGAGAGAGGCGAGATAGTTGAGAGGAGTGAGAGAGACAATAGAGACAGAGAGAATAGATGGAAAGCGAACAGAGTGCACAGGTAGTAGTTTGCACGACGATTTCTCCTCCCTCTACTTTCTTCACTCGGTCTAACAATCCGAATTAGAGCAATGAGAGCCAAGATTTTAAATGAGATATATACTTGTGGTCACAGGCATGGATAACAAACACTGATTGATATTTCTGGACTGTCAGTGAGGAAAATGCAAAGAAAGAGGATCGAGTGAAAGAAAGAGACAAAGAGGGGGTGGGTGGGGGCTAATTATGGAGGGGGGAATGTCTATTACATGACGTTTTTTAAGGAAGCTTAAAAAATAAAGCTGAAAATGAAAAAAACTTTGATCTCAAGTTGTCGAATAACAAGGGGAATCAGGGGAAATGAGAATGGTAATCAGCGATATAACTCACAATAGTCGATCATTGTCAAACGTTTGGTATAAAGTCGATAGCAAATATAGTTTGGAAGAACGATCGTGGAAAATAAGGAGGGATAAAATATCCAACCATTACTGCGAAAAGAGAGCAATAGAGGTGTAGTTACAAGGCAAGAACAGAAAAGCACACGAACGGTTTAAGAATGATCTAGTAAACTGTCTATTCCGAACAAAGGAAGAAATTTACATAAACCAAGGCCGAACGATCGAGGCAAAGTAAGAAACTGAACGTACCAAGATGGACACATCTTGCGAGCTCTCAGTCCCTGGTAACGCAGGGAAGTCCTCGTTTTGAATGTGAAATTCGGCATTGTTGGTCATACCGACATCCACACCGCGCATAAGATTCGCTGAAAAGCCAATCTGTTTCATCCTGAAGCCGAATCCAAAAGCACTTCGCCTTAAACAACGCCACTTATGAGATACAAACTTACCACACTTGTGCCTCGTTTGTTGCGACTTTACCGACGATTCAAATGCAAAGAATTGCCAAAAATGGGGAACAAGCAAAATCTCCACCGTTAAGTAACCTTAGCAGATTTTAAATTTAAGTTTTTGCGCGAATCACTAAAAATTACTGTGTTTGTTATTATCGACTTTATTTAGTTTCTCTCGAGATCTCTCTTTTTTACAGAATTTTTCAAATGAGCATTTGTTTTATGATATGTTTATTCCTGCTCACCATAGTTGGCTCGATGATGCGGTAGACCGAAGGGAACGGGGGAGTGCGCGCTCGACGTAGGTAGTGGCGAGAAGCCAACCGGCGGCGTAGCTGCATCATTTCACTCTTGGTTAGTATATGTTTTTGTTTTTAAGACTTTCCTTTATGGCATTTTAATTGGCCATTGAAAGTCTGTCGTTACGCACGTCCTTATGAAAGAGCTCACCGCGTACGCCTAACGACGGAAATTCAGTCTCGTTAATAATTGTTGCGGCGGAGGCGGCACGAGAACCGAGCCGGGGTAGAATGATGGCGATCTAGCGAATATTATGTTCTGAAAAGGACTATTGTTTAGATGCAGATCGGCTCTGTCATTATATCTACAAGGTGATTTCAATTTCATTAGTTGATCTTGTCAAATAGAAGTTAGGGTGCGCTGCTCACCGTGTAAAGTTTAGCGAGTAGTAGAGAAGCGATGATCTTTCTTCACTCCTCGAGTCGTTCGTGAGGGAACTTTTTACAATAGCATTATCTGCAAGAGAAAACAAGTTTGTTTGACCAGCTCAGCGTGAATGTTATCGAAAAAAAAGAACACGAGGCACGGAAGTGCGGTAGGTATTAAGAGAAACTAGCAGAAAGTGAAGCTAGTTATGTTCTAATCGATGTTGCCGATATGAAACAAGATAACGGCTGAACTAATGACGAGAACAGATTAGACTGGACATTTCTATAAGCGAGGAGACAAGTTGGGATATGGGCAAGATAATTGATGTCCCGATATAAGACTCATGACTGTGTGACCCTAGATGTATGTTTGAATGAGAAATTAGAGGAATGTGGATGAGCTGTCTAAAGAGATCTTCTGGGAAGATCTTGGATAATTCAAATCATCATTGTCTTCCTGATTGCTACTCGAGCCCCCTTATTCACGCTTTCACAAGGACTCTTACTATTACTCGCTCTCTCTTCACTGTCTGATTCTCCTCACTCTCTTCGCCTGACACTCTCTATGTGGACCGCAACGCACGAGCTCAGTCACGCGACGCCCCCTCATACTCGCCAATCTTCAACAGCGCGGGCGCATTTAACGCGGCATGCACATCAATTGGCGGTGTATGAATCTCAAAATATTGGTTCACAGGGTCAGATTATTTCGATTAGTCGAGTAAGAATTGAACTTGTCACTAATCTCGTTCCGATTGTGCATTATTAGGCGTAATAATTCTCTAAATATATGTTTAAATTCTTTATCACTGCCAATATATTTGGCGGCGTCTTCCTCCTTATGAGTAGATATAGAATAGGAAGTGTTAATAACTGATCACATATTATTAAAATAAAACGTCCTAAACTCGACACACGCGAATTAACCTCATAGGTATTGTCAAATTTCAGATATTCGTTTGTTCATCATCGAATGATATTCAAAGGGAAAAGGCAGAACGAAATAATAGAATGCCAGCTGTTGTCGTTAACTGTCATCTTCTTCGCCTTCTCCGATTTCTTTCCAGCCTTTGACATTAGGTACACTCTACGCTTAAGAAATGTTGTTTATGCAGATCATCATGGTAGGACTTCCACTTAGTATTTCATTCAACTTGCGATTGAGGGATGGAAAATGCTATTCGCGAAATTTTTCGTGAGTGTTGCATATTATCTAGAAGAGTCCTCATGTGAACTTGCTGATCGAGCAGTCTAATTGTTGTTTGTAGAGTGGAGTAACCATTCTTTGCTTAGCCCGCTCCCTTCGCCATCTATACTACTGTTCGGGTATTGAACAAGCGCCCTTTCCTCTTCAAACGAACCACTCCTTCTCGAAAGTGCTTTTGCCCAATCCTAGCCTCTCTCTGCCCATTTCGCTCTATTTCCTCCTCTCGAGCCCTCGTTGATTCAATTTCTTGTAGCTCCTTGGGTGTATACTCATGCATGGGATGGCGATAGCCTGCACGTGGTTGATAAATGAATAGGCCATTGATTCATTTCTGCGAGATTGCTGCCCTCTCTGGAGTTGTTTGCATTCTATTGATGCATTTCCTTCCCTCTCTTTCTTCGTCGGTCTCACTTTCCCATAATTCATAATTTAGATGTTGAGGTGATGCTCGATTCTCTAAATCTCTTGTCTCTCATAATTCGCGCGATCTCTCACTTAATCTTCCCTTCTCGCTTGTCTTCTCTCTCTCTATTTCATGCACTCTCTCGCTCTTCGTTCGTTTACTGACTTAGTGGAAATGTATGCAGACGCCTTCCATTTCTGGAAAGGAGGGATTCCTAAGTGCCCCCAAAAGGAATTGATCTACTCAATAGGCCATATATGCTCGTATTATTCATTGTTGCGAATACTTCTCCGTTTGATCAGTTGCTTCATTCCAATAGATAAGTAAGCTATGGTGGTAGTGATGTATAAAATGTTTCATATTCTGGCGATTGCTCGGAAAACTGGTTTCGTTTTCTATCTATCATCTTACAATGCCTCTTAACCATAAAATAGCAACCCCACTCATGCGATCTATTCCTTTCAACGTTCTTCATCAGACTGGTATCTAGAACTAATTATAATGAACACGTGCAATGGCCGGATTATCTCATCCCTCCATTCCCCCTCTTCCCTCTCCCTTCCCCTTCTCCTTCTCCATTATTCCACAGGGAATCTTTCTTCAACCTTCTCCCCCTCTCCATTTCCTGTAAGTGGAGACCGTCTCTCTCTCTTCCTCCTCACTATACTACTTGCGCTACACGCTATCATCCTTGAAGTTATTCGTATTGTAGTGCTTTTTCATTCTTGAAAAGCCGTCACTTTCTCCATTTCATTTTATGATTTTCTTGCCTCTCTTGTCCATTGTGGCATCACTTTTCCCCTCAGGGAAAACATGAATATATTTATCATTCCCTAATTCTCATTCCCTTTCCGAACGGATAAAAACAGTAGAGATATAATATACTCTTACTTGATATTCGGAGAGAAACAGACTACTACTAATCACTTCATATTTTCTTGTTTTCAGATGGTCGACAGCAGTCGACGTTCGATAGTCTGAAGAGTACGGTAGATCGATGAGGTCAACTGCCAATCTGCGATGGAGAGCCGCAGCTGCAGGTACTGTACAAAGGAGTAGGATGGGGGAAGAAATGAAATCTGTTGTGCAGTGAATATTGTTCTGATTAGTACATAGGAAAGTAATGTGGACTTGCCATTTCGGGGTTTTGATACGAGACTAGTGATTTGGGTAAATATAATAGATGCGAGTAAAGTGAGGATGACTGGTAGAGGGGAGAGAAGGGGGATGGTTGCAGTCTCTCTACTGTTGCTCGTCCTCCTCTATTCCCATCAGAATGCAACGACGAGGAAGGGAATGGAGTACCTCCAGAGGAGATTGAGTGCATGCGAGCAGAATGGAGAGAGTGTAGTCGCCAAGTTGAAAGGTGAGCAGAGAAGGGGGTGAGAAGAGGACGATGACATGCCATTTGTGGATTAAAAATATGGTTGTAGTTGTTCATGAACACAAGATGAAGATCGACGACTTGTATCGAAAGACACTCAACGACAGCAAGAAGAACACTGAAGGTAGGGGTAGGGAGTGGAATAGTACGGAGTGATGTCATCCCTTGGCAGGTGTGAGGGAGAATCTCCGTCGATGCGAGCTGAACCATCTCTCTGTGAAGGTGAGAGAGACACTGAATGAGATGGAGGAAGAAGGGATTGAGGAGAGACTGACTGCCTGCGAGCAAGCAGCCACGAAGGTAGTCGATGAGGGGGAGGAGAGAGGAGGAAGAGAGGGCAGACAAGTACCCCCTCCTCGAGGAGGAGAACTACGTGAGTGAGCATGCATTCAGTATCTCTTGGTGACACACTATCCACATGCATTGTTTACCCTATTATTTTTTGGTATCATAACTTTGACACTTGAAATGAGCATTATCAGAGCAAGTGGACGAGCTTCAACGACGTGCGGCTGAACTCGAAGTGAGTTGTAGCGTGTTCCCATCAAGCTATTAATTGTTATGTAGAAATTGCTGAACGAGACTCGAAATGAGTTGGAGGCAGAGAGGAAGGAGAAGGATCTATTCAAGGCGAGTCCATGTCACCTCTATCCACTTGTTCAAAAGACAAATAGCTCGTATACTATTGATTGATCTTTGATCTTTACAGAAGCGTGTGGAGGAATGCGAGCAGCAATTGGTCGCCCATGTAGGGGTAAGCTGATATTTCCCTTGCTAACAAGAAGAGAGAACATAAAATACTGTTATTGATTATCAATTATGAATAAGATGGAAATAGGTACGAAATATGAACAATAGTGATGTATAGTACTCGTCATAGGGGGAGGTTTATAGTCTACTTTAGTAAGGAAGCATGTGCTGTTGTTGCTGCTGAGTCTGCTGAAGGTGATCGTTCTGGCTGAGAGCTGGCGAACCTGATCGAAAGACTATTTCCATTGATTGGTTTTAAGGTAGTTGTCCAACCCTCTTCGGGTCGATCGTAGTTATGATGGGAAGGTGTAGCTGAGACGGAGCAAGATTGATGAGTAGAGGGCGTAGAGCAGGGAGGGGGATACAAATCTGTGTTGAATCATTTGATACCAGTGATTGTTGCAATTAATATCTTATTCCATCTATAATAAAAATCAAGAAATACTTGTGTTGTTGAGATGAGTAGGATAGGTAGCAGGAACGGCAAGAGGAGGAGTGAAGACAGGGAAGGAATAGGTGGTGGGAGACCAGTGATCGGATGAGGAGGAGGAGTAGAGGGATGAGGAATCGAGAAGGGTCGACTAGAATAAGGAGAGATGGTTCGTGTTATCATACTCCCTTGGTTAGTTCTTCCGAATCCTAACTGGAGTAATGAATTTAGTTTAGTGATAGTTGTTAGTCAGGCAGTCTCACGACAATAGATGTTTGAACGAGCACTGAATGACTTGGAAGCAGTGCGACCTTGATTTCTCACTTGTATCAGATTGGAATCAATTTGTGATCCGTTAGAAGCATTGCTGCCCATGGAGAGGAGAGAGTGCGATGAGGAGGAAGACTTCGTGTCTGGTGGCATGAAGACGAAGGCTGCAAGAGAAGAGAATGAGAGAGAGGGTGAACTGATGCAGACCAGGCATTGCTTGAGTGGGCATGAAGGTGGTGCCATCGAAAGCAGTGGAGGAGATGGATGGGAAGGGACCCGTCTACAACATACACTATCTCCCTATCATGGGTATGTGGAAGGGCACGTACGGGGTTGTTGACCCAGTGTTGATAAAGAGCGTGCGAAAGGAGAGAGAAGTCTTCGATCGAAGTGACCATCGAAGAAGGAGCGTGCACCGGACGACGATTGCGTCTGCCAATATCGTATGATGAGAGGCTACGGTAGCAGTATTGATTGACCGTCTCTTATAATTGCCATGCTCGAACATGTTCTCACTGCCTGGGGCGAGAGTCCAGTAGTTTCCCTTCCTGTCGTGGGCACAAGTCATCCCGTCACGGGCCTGAGTACGAATACACTATGGAGATTGCCATGGTGTGTATGATGTGATCTCACTATCCGAACAGCCCTATCCATTTATATCGTGCTGGATTAAACCTTTTTGACGAAGCAGTCATTTAGGGAGAGGTTGTGTCTTATAGAATTCTGCCATCCTTGTCTTCTTTTGGGATCGGCCTCTCGATAATATGGATAATGAGCATCGATGTACTGTAATGATTTGATTTTAAGGTATTCACCAAAACTTGTATAGTTACGGTATTCCTCACGGAAAGGTGCATAGGAAAAAAAAGAGAAGGGGTGAAAGATACATGAATCATTGCGAGTGCGTAGATAGAGAAGATACAGCGAGAAAAGAAGAATTAGAGTAGGTCAAATAGGGAAAATCAAATATTCATTGGCTGACCTGGTAAATTTGAGACAAGGTAAGCTTCTTATCTGGGGCATCCTGAAGATATTTTTTAGAATAAGGAATTCATTTCATGTGTTTTGATTAACATATGTACCTTCTAGCAGAAATTAATCAAAAATTATTTTCGTACCATAATAGCTTGTGCGATTAACGCAACATATGAATACGGTGGTTTCTCATGTTGAGATCCGTTCAGCGTTACATGACCGAGGGATGAATTGGATACTGTAGATGAAAGCCTGATATTGATTGGCAAATCAATTGATATCAACCATTGTGCTAGACACAATGGCTTTCTTCGAAATGTCGACCGATTCCAACCTTTTCGTCCCGCTCTCTATCAACATTTTCTATTTTGCCTCCTGTAGCTCCCGATCGGACGCCGAATTATTTTGCAACAAACCCAAGTTTACAAACGATGTAAAGGTCGCGAAAACACGACCGAATGAGATATCCAATAACAGAGAAACGAGGAAGATACATAATGACAAACTCACATTGCATTAAAGGTCATGGTCGATAGATCATTGTGAGAGTTAGTAGAAGACATTGAAAGCTTGAGTAGAATCAGTGTACGGTAGTTGACTTGACTCGATCGGCGAACCACAAAAGGAGTACGGTAGTATAGAAGAATAGAGGGGCGACACACGCACTAGGAATGTAGATGGAAGGGAGATGAGACATGTTAGTCATTGTCTTCCTTCCTCCTTCCTCCCCTCCCCTTCCCTTCCCCCCTCCTCCCCTCCTTCTCTTCCCCTTCTCTCCATCCGATCTCTCACTGCTTCACTCCAGCCCTCACCGAGATTGTGAATGTCAACTAGGGGAGGGGAGGGAGTTCTCTCACACTCAAAGTTCGTGCCATTTGTAGGATGGGAGTGAATTTGAACGAGAGGAGGATGTTTTCCATTGTTTCCCTCTGCGATCATTGATGGTCTTTTCTCAATTTGTATAACAATCTAATGAATGTCCCCTATTCAGGCAGTTCCTAAGCCCGGGTACTCAGCCAACGAGACTGCTCACTTCGAGAGAGTGCACGATAAGGATGCCAAGTAAGTGAGATGGTTGATCTCACTTGTTTGATGAGAATCCCTTCTTTATCCCCATCATGAGATGATTTCAGTCTTGAATTCCATCGGGACGGCGATGCTTTCGCCCCTCCTGCGATGATTCCAGCGAGAGAATTAGTGAGGAGATTGGAGGAGAAGAGGAAGGGAAGGGAAGGAAGAGATGGAAGGGAGAAGGATGAGGAGAAACATCCACAGGATCGAGATGAGAATGGTGAGAGGACTATGCAAGCACTCTATGGGTAACTTCTAAATTATAGAAATCTTGGAGTGTGGCAATTATCCGTGAATTTTAACCTCTCGAATTAATATGTGTTCTTTTGAGATGAGTACGTAGCCGAGAAGCCGAATGCTGCAGATGAAGATTACAAAGAGCAGGAACACAGTTGATCTTTGATCTTTGTATTTTAAAATTGTTTTTTCGATGTTGTTAAATCCTCGCTTAGCACTCTTTCCCGTCACTGAGCTTAACTTAGCCAAGTTTCCATATGAATTCCATCCCGATTTTAAGTATTGCATAATTGTACAATTGTATCACGGGTAATAGTGGATATTCGCTAATGAGTTTGCCTTGATTTTCTCCAGTCGGTCGCTTGTTCATTAGATGAGAAACACATCAACAATCACGAATGGATCTATTCTTTCTCTGGTTCCTCCTTTCACATTGGTTCGTAGAATAACGTGTATGGTTTCTATTGTTTGGGCCATCACATTTTTTGCATCGAATTAACACGAGTTCTTCTCTGCAATTGATGGCACGATGAGCTCAAGTGTTGCCTTTCTTTGATACGTGAACAATTGCGATAAAGTCTATACCTCTGTGAGGTTGAATGAGTGCATAAGCAAATGAAGAAAGAGATAGAAATGTAAGAGCGAGAAGGAGCCGTCCACTCTTTCCTCCATTCATTTCTACTCCCCCTCTCAACTCGGAATGGTCGAGAACAAGACGAAGAGGAAGATGGCCAGCACTGGCACTGGAGGAATGCACCAATCCACCTCTGTGAGGAGAAGAAGGGAAGGGAGGGGAGAGGGAGATGCCTCCATTCCAGCATACTCATACTAGAACGAATGCTACTCAAACGATGCAGAATTCGGGAGATGAAGAGACGGACCTCGCTACTGCACAACAGTCTGGAAACACTGCTAGCTCGAGTGAGACCACGCCCCCTCACTTGACTCCGCCCACTATTGTGAACCCGACCCTTGCAGAGGAAAGTACGAAGCGAAGCAGCAGTGCTAGCAAAGCTAATCGGAAGACTGATAAGGAGGTATCGAATACTGCCAAGGTAGGATAGATGAGACTCCGCCCATGTGATCTTTGATCTTTGAGGCCATCCCTCGCAAGTCTCGCAATAGAAAACCTGCGAAGGAATCGCCCATGGAAGCTGCTGCGATGACAGTGATGAAGCACCTCCGTACGCACTCAACCCCTCCCCCCCTCCCCCCATCCCTTCCCCCTCCCTATCCCTCTCATGATGACAATGAGACCATTTGAGAGAAGATCGGATGGAATGGCGTGGAGCAGGAGTTCACTTCTGTCCGATCGATAATACAGGTGTGATGGATACTCTGCATCCATCATAACTACCTCCATTTAGCGAGAGATATTCACATATACCAACTTCTCGAAGAACCCAATCAAGAATAGATTCATGGTAATTGATTATGCTCTCTACCGTAACCTGCCTTCTCCTTGAGGACGTGGTGTGTCTCGACGCGACTCGGTACTCGCTCTTCACTGGAGTCCCTCCCATGTGTGAGTACTACATATCTCAGTGTATCTGACATTCCATCAGCCGATTACATTCACGCGAACAAAGTTCGAATGGAGAGTTCGGATCGAGACTTCATCGCCACTCAAGCACCCATGGAGTCGACCATCGAAGACTTCTGGAGACTCGTCTACGATGTGAGGAAGCAATGGAAGAGAGTCACCCCCCCCCCCTCTTCAGGTGAATCCTCCACTCGTCATCTGTCTGCAAGAGATGGAGGTCCTCAGTGGAAGAAAGGTATACGGTGGTCGGATTGTCGAATGCAATCCATTACTCAGGGTGAATCATACTTCCCGCTTAAGAATGGAGAGAGTGCCGTTTACGGATGCATGACTGTTACTAACAAGCAAGTGATTACGGTAGGTTACGCATTATCGTTTTTTTTCTTCGAATCTACCGTATCCAGGATGAGGAGGCGTCTAAGTCTACAGGATATATCTGCATGATGATCGAAGTTCTGCCCGATGAGACACCCTCTCCCATCACGATCAAGATCATGCAGGTATACTGTAGCCAAGGAAAGGTACGATATCCAGTCATTAGACGAGTGAGTGGCCGGATAGTGGAACGAGTGCGCGCGAGAGACGAATCGCCGTCGCCATATTCAAAGCGATGGAAGCCGAACAGGTCTGCCATTTATCGATCGATAGATACCGTATAAGCTGCTTCCAGAGAGGAACAATCATTGTCCACTGCTCAGCCGGCATCGGCCGGTAATCGATAATGTGTGGGAGGTACCGTATCCATCACTGTTCTTGTCAGGACCGGCACTTACATCTTGCTGTCGTCCATCGTGGCCAAGCTGCGCAAGGCAAAAGGAATCAATGTGTGTGTACAGTACTCTTCTGCCTACAGTATGGTTTGAGTTGCCTGCGATGCTTCTGGAGCTTCGTCAGCAACGGGCGTCATCAGTGCAGACAGTAGAGCAGTACTCTAACATATATCTGCTGCTGATCGAATTCCTCGTCGTGAGTCCCCTCTCCCCTCCTTCCTCTCCATCCCACCCCTCTTCCAGTGCACTTACGAGTCCCACTTTGCCACCATGGGCAATCAGCTAATCCACGACTACGTTGCACACAGGTCACTCACTCCCTCATCTCTAATCGATCAATTCATTGTATTCAGGAAGATTCGAGATGCACAGTCGTAGATTTCAATGATGATGAGAAGAACTCACGTCTTATTCGATAAAGTTCTCAGTGTACTTCGTGTCTAATTTATCACTTTCCATAATTTATATGGCCCATAAAACGCATGATCTTCATCTGTTCACAAGAAAAATAAGAGGGATAAGTGTAACATATAGCTAAAGTGGCAATAGCTACCAAGTTGATTCGTTGTTAGAAAAGGAGTGGATATCACATAGTCGTGTTTGCAATGGAAACAATTATTAAGAGTGATAGAAATGATGTTGTGATGCTTCAGTCAGGTGGGTGTAAACTCGTCTTCTCACTTATTTCGGCTTTACAATGGCGAGCAGCTCAATCCCCTGTGGATAAGATTGATCACCCAAGGCATTCAATGGTTAATCTATCCCACTCACCAAATCATCCACTTCGTGGACCGTTCTCCTGTCAATGACGGGTGCCAATCGAACCTCCTCTTCGTATGTACTGCTTCAATATCAGCATTGATTATAGAACAACGAAATAGAGAAATAGGGAGGAGGTATAGGCTCATAGACATCGCGCCTTCGAAATCAGAGGGGTGCATTCCATACACTAATCAGTAGATAGACCCATTCGCCCGAAATATACATAAGATAAGACATCGTTATGCAAACAAATTGGACCTCAAAAGTTCAGAAATTTTTCACGCAGATTTTTGAGAGATTATGCAGGTCGCAAGTCGATTGCCCCTTCATTCCCCATCGAGTGCTCAACCATGGAATGTACCTCGGAACGCCGAACACATTGTTTGACTTCCTCTGTCTGTAGCATTTCGCAGGAGGTTGCATGAAGGGAACCATTGCTCGTCCCTTTTGGATGATATTTTCAATAGCATACTGATCACTGAAAAAAGCAATCACCCATTACAAAATATAACAGATTAATCTCCAATTTACTGTAATGAAAATAATTTAATTACAATCACAGAAAAAAAATTAGATTTCCATGGGTCGCTCCAAAAATCTTCACCGAAAATGCTGTCGAACGGGCTGCCTACATAGCTATTTTACACGCACATGTATAGGCACAGGCGTGGCCGAAGGGATATTTATGATTAAAACACTTACGTATTTCTACTTTTCTCGAATGTGCCTTTTACGATATCATCTCCCAATTTCAGCATATCTCTCGTGTAACTGCAAAAAATATACAATTGAAGATAACATTGAATTGAAATCCACGGTTTCTGAATCTCGGCCGCATTTCACATCACGCTATTATAAGAAATAGATTTACTTAATTATGTTATCCGCAGTGACTGACTCTAAACCACCGAATCAGAATTAGGCAAGCCTGGTCATTCCACCGAGTTTAAACATATAATCTCACAAGAAGCCGTGATTATCCATCTGCTTATTGGCTATTTTCATGGCTTCTTTATCCTGGTTCTCTTCCAATCTGCAATGGAGACTCTCTATCATCCCCCCTCTCTCCCTCACTTGCTCAGATAACTTCTCGTATCGATTCCCCACGACTTGGCAAGGAACTGCATGAGTAGTTGGGACATGAGACGGACTCCCGGAGGCAACCAGTGCATCCCGTCCAATCTCAACCACACCAACCATCACCAACCAATCCTACTCAGGACACAGAATCAGCCAACACAAATTGTGGCTCAGCAATTCCTCGACTATAATCAAATTGCAATCACTTCTGGTAGTGGTAAAATGCATGATTACGCATGTAAAATCCAAAATCGAGAACGTCGTAACCTGAAAGAAGAGATAACTCAAAAGTAGGCCCAGTCCTTACCAGCATTCCGAACAACTTGGGAAACACGGAAGCTTCCATCGATCATCACACTCCTCAATGTCAGACTATGCATTATGCTAATTAAATAAGAATCAAATGAATTTGCAAAAGTAAACAATTTAAAAAATGAAATTGTTTTTTTTGGATCTGACCTGATAAAGTGATTTCTCTCTAGAGTGAGAGGTTCCATCTGAAATTGAGTGTGCAGAATAGAGATATGAGATTAAGCGGAGTAGAGAGAGGAAGAGGAGGGATGGTAGTACCTGCATTCCCCTTCCCTTGGCCATCGAGGGTCGACAGTGGGGGAAGCACACCCAGATCACCATCGTGTGAGGGGGCAGAACTGCACGCAGACGACGGAGAAGCATCGACGTACTGCAACCAACCAGATACCCAGGGGGAGGGGGAGGGGGGGGGGGTGCAGTGCTGTTGTGCAAGAACAAGAACTAACCGATCTAGATATTTCTGAAGACATTCAATCTCTATTTTCTTCTGATAACGACTATCAGAATATGCAGTATCCATACTGACCTTGAAGTACCTGGAACGGACGACCCATTCATATCCTCTTTTCATTCGCGTACCTTGTAAGATCCCAGATCATGGAGTTGATGAGAATGACATCGGGGTATCCGTCCTTCCCCAACATCTGCTGAATCAGAGTTTCCATGTCGTCTTTCATCACTCTGGAATGACATATTTCCCACCGTTCGCACCACACGAGCACTTCTTTACATAGCGGTACTAATCCACAAGTATGGTGTTTTTAAGACAATGATTAGATAACTAGAATTGATTTTTTCCACATTAACATGGACTGGTCCCTCCAAGTGAAGTCCTTTCTAAACCCTTGATGCGAACCTCGTGGTGAAAAGGAATTGTATCAATAGACTCTCAGTCTGGTACTCCCTCGCCTGGCGGAACACTTTGTCGTCCGTGAGCAGAGATATGTCGATCTCAACGAAATGTCTCATCCTCATCATTATCAGAGTAACATAAAAAAAGGAGTTTGTATTAGCGGAGTGTTCACCTGTCTATCTCCCTTGTAATTTGACTCTGCTTTCCCCTTCAAATCTCCATCCGTAGACAAATTATTCGTCTGAGTCCATGTGATGAGGTCCTTGTAGAGACCGCGCATCACTGCAACGTCGACCGTAGAGAAGGGAATGATGGTGACTCACGAGAATCCCCAATCAGGAGCATCTTCACATTCCCCAGCATCGCCTTCACAAATCGACTATCGAATGCGATGAACTCGTCTGAAGAAAAGGAAACTGTCGTCCAATATCATAAATATATTCTCACGTGGTCTATTTTTAAAATCAGTGTCGAGAAAGGGCTTTCGCTTTTCAGTATTGAGAGGTTCCTGCAATTCATGTCCACCTTAAAGTTACCCAACACCCTTAAAAATGCCTTTCTATCTTATTTAACAATGTAGTAGAACGGGTTCTAATCAGTTAAACTGGAATAATGAAAATAATAGAAAATAAATATTTGCAACAATGTGGAGCCGTAAAGTTTCAGTGTGAGTTGCCTGATCACGCCCGCTCTCTCTCTTTTACACACTCTCTCGCTCGTTTTGTCGTGATCAGGGTACTCCCGCCAGTTCAAATTATTTACATGGGTGTTGGGAAACTTTAAACATAGAAAGTACTGGGTGACCACTGGGTGGCTCAAGAGATAAAATACGAAGAATAGTTAATGAAAAGGCAGGGCTGACTCTGTCTTCTCCATCATCGGCTTCCCATTCGCACTCACTTCGCTTCCTCCCACGAGGTTCTGGAAGGGGCACTCCATTAGTACATAATATCGTCATATGGATGCATCATCGGAAATACATATCTCGCAGAAGTCACAATATTGTGTCTGCAAAGCTTCTAGAGAAGGGAGAAAACCCCGCTTCCAACAGGAAACCCGATCAACGATGCCACTCTCGTTCCCACTCGTGCTATGCCTTATCGCAGCAAATTTCGTTTGCTCTATTTCATTTGAACAACTGCGGATTCTCATAATTCGGCCGGATGACAAACTGTTCTTCCCCGATAAACTCGAGGTACTGGGATTTTAGACTAATCTTAGTTCATATTTCAGAGGGCGCTGCAAACGGGAGTGGAACGTATCCAGGAAGCCATCAATGTAGCGCCGCTGACTGAGCATACCGTGAAAACGGTAGGGAAGCACTCATTTTTTAGAAATTAAAACGAAATAAAATAATTCAGGAGGATGTGCTAAAATGTCTGCAACTTGAGCCAAGTGGTCGCTACTCTGGGAAAGCAAGAATGGTAAAAGAATAAGTAAAATGTTTCACACTATCTCTAGTAGATTCTATCCAACAATTCGGGATCAGTCAGAGAAGTTAATCTAAATAAGGATATTGTGCTGAACTACGCAAACTTTGCTATTCTACTTGACGTGAGCTTGCAATTATAAGCACATCGATCAGTTCGAAGTAGATTAACCAAGAACGATGCAACAAGGAGATCGATTTGATGGCCAGTGCCAACCCTTGCTATGTACGAAATGGAAATCGGTGGGCACATACATAAGACTTATAAAATAATAAATCAGACCTGCCATCGCTCGGATCCGAGTTTGTCCTCAGCTTGATCGCTGGGAGGTGTTTCTCAAATCGAATACTGCTTCAGACGTGTTTCGTCACGAGTTACTTCACGCACTGGTATGAAAATATAAGCGTAACAAAAAACGCGAATAGCGGAAATCCAAAAAATTACAAAATCAATATTCGAGAACCTCTTGCGTAATTACGGTAGTAGAGCTTGCTAACTAATAACTGATTTTTTAGGGTTGGGGTACTGTAGTTGCACCTTCAAATTCAATTATTACTCCAATGGACGTTTCTTTGAATTGGAATGTCGGTACAACATCGCAAACCGTTATCAGGAAATTTGTCGACTTCGGGAATTCAGCCACAGTGAAGAGATTTCTTCTTGTCAATTCCGCTTTATACTTGTTGAGGAATTCGCTCGCCTCCACTTCAATTGTTCTCAACTCGAGGGGATCGAGACTGAACGGGCAGACAAGATGCATCTCTCCGAGTACATATTCGGGGTAGACCATCCATCCCTCCCATTAGTTCACTCCAATCTCAGAATGAGCTTATGACTCCTATTATTTCCACTTCTGCCAATTTTTTCACTGAAATATCGGCTAGAATTCTTGAAGAAACTCATTTCGGACCAGAGTAAGTTTCTAAAAGAGGTCCTTAGTTTCTCATCTATGCTGTAGGCGTTGGTATCTTGTCAATCGATCGATAATTGCTCTCGAGGGGCGAGAATGGTCGTATGGGAGAGGATGGGGATGCGAATTCGTGAAGAGATCCTGCTATGATTACATCAATCTGAGATTGTGGTAGGCATTTCTCATACAGACAATGAGTCAATCGATCTGACAGGCAGCATCGCTCCACCTTTCCCTTCTGTTCCACTGCGGATTACAGTAAGCCCGACGCATCTCTCCACGTACAATACTTATCCGATTCAATCGATATCCTCTCACTCAGATCTGCACTCCTTCCTACCATCGTGCCCTCAAGTGTGGCCATTTTACAATGGATTATGAGGAGAGAAGCTCGAATGGACTCTCTGTAATCAGAGATATCTCCCCTCACACACTCAACTCTCAATTCAGCCCCATTCGATGGTGAACATCTTCCCTGGTATTCCATTCCAATTCTCTACCCGAATGCCCTCTGGCTCCGAGACTCGCTTCTGTCCATTCATCCAGGTGATCTACCGTACTATCGATCCATTCAATCGATCGAGCAGGCAATCTCATCGGACACTCTCTTCGTTTCTCCACGGATGGATGATATTCATCCCTGCTGATCCTTCTCTCCCTCTCCATTTATCTCTGCACTCTCTCACTTTCTCACATTATATAGCTCTTTCTGACCATCGAGATAATGAGTATTAAGATGAAGGCAAGAGATAAAGCATAACTATCATTTATCAGATCTCTACACCATCTGGGAATTATCTTGATGTCTGCGTCCTCTCTGTCCAATACTCTGCGAGATAAATAGAAAGCGTGTCACACCCACTCTTTCCAGAACTGCCTTGACCACAGAAGAAGTTCAGTCGTCTGGGTGATTAATGACTCTCTTTCCGTGAGTCTGGCGCCAGTCTGTTCCACCCTCCCTCCCTCTCTTATCCTATCAGTCTCTTTCTCTTCTCCTTCCTCATCTCATCCTCCCTCTCCTTCATTCAGTCACTCAGTTATTGGCACTTTAGGCGAAGTTGTTCCCTATTTATTCACTCATTCCTCTAACCAATTCCCTTCTCAGCAATGCTCAATCTCCTTCCTCTCTTTCTCCTTCCATATTTGGCATTGTGCCAAGAGCCAGTGGAGGAAATTCCCACTCCTTATCCTGCTTTCCGCGATCCACTCCCTGGAGATGAACTATTGATGGTGCAAGTGGTCAGTTCCACACTCTACAGTATCTCTATCATCTACCGTAACCTGTGACCTTGTATTTCGAGGTGTGGCGACATGGAGACAGGGCACCAACGATGACTTTCCCGACTGATCCCCATCAGGAATCAGCATGGAACTACGGATGGGGAGAGTTGACAGAGGTATAAGGAAGGCCCTCCTCTCATCCTTCCTACTCTTCCCAGTTGGGGATGAGACAGCAGTACGCACTTGGACGACTCATCCACAATCGATACATCAATGGGACTCATCACTTCATCTCGCCACGATATACGCCCAAGGAGGTATACGGTAGACTAGAGTGGAATAACAATTATCGACTTCCGATCTACATTCGATCGACGGATGTGAATCGAACATTGATCTCTGCCTACTCGAATATTGCTGGAATGTTCTCCGAGGGACAAAAGGGAATGGATTATCCCAGCCACGAGAAGTATGATATCAACTCATTTTCTTCTTCCGTATAAGTTTGTACAGTACTCTCTCAGATGGCCAACTTCCTGGACTCCCGTCCCTGTTCACACTATCGACGTGAATGATGACTTTGTAAGTATTCTGGAGATATATTGATTGAAAGATAGGGTAGTCGATCGACAACCGACACTATTCCTTAGGAAGGGAACGTGTTCGCCAAGTGCCCAAGAGCAGATGAGATCACCGATCAGCTGAAGGCCAGTGCTGAGTATAAGTTACTGTTGAATGATTACTGTAGACATCAATCGATATTCCTCAGGAAATTGTATACCGACAACGAGGACTTCATAGATTTCCTGTCCGAGAAAACAGGGATGAGTGTAGACTTGGGGAATGCGTACTTGATCAACGATGCCCTGTACATCGAAGTGAGTGGACAGCCACTCCATCCTTCCAATCCCTCTTATAGCACATCTACAACATGTCCATTCCCGTGTGGTTCACTCCCGAGGTGAGTACTAACCCATCCTAGAGAGAACCGAATCCCTCAGGTGGCTGGGAAACTTCTCAATCTTACTCGAGAAGCTAATCAGTTCCTGTATGGAATTGGCAAGCCTTACTCTCCTGAACTCATCAAGTTGAGAGGAGGTACGGTACTCTTTAGATTACTGTATGTGTATCTCCATTCCCTGTAGGAAGCATGCTCAAGTCGATCAATCAGATCTTCAGACATAAACTGAGCTGTCACATGAGAAGAAACGAGGTGAGCAGATGGGGGGAGCGGGGGGGAGGGGTGATAATCTACCACTCACTCAGGGAGAGAACTGCGACTGGATTGGCCCTCTGAAATACTACGCATACTCTGCTGTGAGATACCGTATCTCATCTGACCTACAGTACTCTTCAGCACGACACTACGGTAGCTGCTCTTCTTTCGACGTTCGGAGACGAACGACGTGTCATTCGAGGAGGGTTGCCTCACTATACTGCTTCCGTCGCTCTTGAACTATGGAATCTGGCTGATATCGGACCTGCAGTCAAGGTGTACTGTACTTCAAATTACCCATCGGAAACTGATTTCATTTGAGATTCTCTTCCACGGCGCCTTTCACCATAACTACCACACCATAACGCATCTGACCAAGGGATGCCCTCAAAACGATGAATACTGCCCATTCAAGGTATACTGTAGACAGGACATTTCAATTCGAATTCGCAACTCTCAGACATTCACAGCGAGATCTGCTAAATTCGAACCAAATGACATCAGACGAGAATGTAAACCTCGGATTCCCCTTGAGAGCAATCGAGTGCATACTTTGTAACTATTCCATGAAAACACTGCTGATTGATAAATGCTTTTATCATGGGGTACCTAGTAATACTAAAGAAGAACATGATATTGCAAGAATTCCGGGGGTCATTTTTAAATATGTGTAATTTTATATTACTGTTCAAAGCCAAAAGTGAAGCTGGACAAAAGGTAAAAAGGCGTTTGGGTCGGCCCGTTATAACTATAAAAAAACAGCAAAATTTTCGTATAAATATCTCTGAAGGCTTTTTAAGTACAAATCAAGATCTTCACATAAAATGTTGAATGTTTCAACGAAGGAAAAGATAAATGAGTATAAAAAAATTGGCTGGTCGTTGACTCCTACACGAAGAGGGGGAGGGGCCAATGGATGGAAGGGAGTGGGATGGACTTCTCCTTCTCACAGCTCCTTCTTCTTCTCCGAGGGAGTGGTAGTCTCTCCCTCGACCTTCGTCTTCTTCTCTCGGGGAAGCACTCGGATGAGCACCTACAATCACCCTCTCATTCAATTTCTTCCATCTTCACTCATTAGTCATTGTATGCATATCGTGAGCAAGAAGATTCACAGTGGCCTATCGTCTCTCTCTCTCTCTCTCAATACCTGGAAGAGGATGGGCCACACGATGAAGTAGAAGATGTAACCAACGAAGAAGAGAGACTTCACTGGCTGAGATGAACAACGGTTACGCTACTGTTAGTCAATTCATTCCCCCCCCAGTCCCCTCATCGTCCAAAGTGAATGGATACTTACCGCCCACCAGATCTCCTTCTTGATCAATCCAAAGGTGAGGAAAGCGAATCCCATCGAGTACGTCATCACGATGCGACCGAAGAGAATCTCAAGATGAGAGATGACACTGACAAGTTGTCAGTGATAACACAATCACATATACAACTACATCAATAATCTAACTAGCTCATTGCGTTTTGTAAGTGACGGCACCCCTCTCTTCACCCTCCCCATCACAATCACTCCTTACCTTGAAGGGATGGGTCCATGGCTGATCGAGGATGGATCGAACAGCGGGCATTCGCCTGAGGATCGTGTAGAACTGCAAGCAAATAGAGTTCTCAAGGTCCTCCCCCACTCAATCCTCGAATGGACGACTTCTCACTTGTTCCTGGGCGACCATGCATGCCATCTCGTAGATGAAGAGGAGGAAGTATCCGAGATGGTATCCGTGCCAGATGGCCAGATACATCAGAGTCGCGAATTGAGCTCCCATCTTACTTCCCATCCAACGCATACGACGGAAGAGATGACTAAGAGAATAATCTATCAGAGTGATCTTACACTGAGTAACCAAATAAAAAGAAAAGAATTATTAAAATGATGGCGAACAGAACGTAAAACATACTTCTTGGCGAAAGTGTTCGTTCCGACGTTGAATGATCCGACGACGGAGGTGTAATCCATTCCCAGTTCCCACTCTGTGATGTGCAGGTCACGAGTGCCGTCCCATCTACAGTGGATGCATTCACTCTGGATATCGGAATGCATAATTGATAATTGGGCGGGAGAAGATGGCATACTTGTCCTCTCCCTTCTCGTCCTTTCCATTGTAGGAGAGTCCGGCCAGAATGGCGGCTCCCTCAGTGATGAGCCAGGCTGCGCAGTATCTGTACATCGTGAGACGGAACCAGATCGCCACCCACGTCCAACGCCAGAAGAACGAAAGGCTCTCAAAGACATTCCCTTTCACCATAATGTTGTCACTAATTTTTGTAAGAATTGAAGTATGCTTTAAGTGAAAGTTTGTGTTGATATAATGGATGGAATGAGCATGGCCAGCTCCCCTCAACGTACCAGATACTCCTCAGAGTGGAAGTAATCGGGGGCGGGGATCCAGACTGCTCCCCACTGATGGATCACCATGTATGTCACACCAGCAACGAAGCGACCAAGAGAGGGCATGATACTGCACACGAGAGGAATTGAATCGATGGAACGAGAATATCAACTAAGAATCAATAACAGAGATAAAGGAAGCAGTAACTAACCCGCTAGCTCTGACTTCTTTCTTCTCATCCAGATACTCTCCGTTCACGAAGGATCTACAATTCGAAGATGATGGTCATTTAATTGCACTCAAGTCCTCCACTCCTCACTGCATCCTCTCTCCTTCTCACCTGAATCGGGAGAGAGTGAACTGGGGTCCGACGAAGCTCCCAGCGAAGAAGTACCCGAAGGCGGCGATCTCGAGAAGGGAAGGCTTGTCCCTGATACCAGTCAGCTTCTGGTCCGGCTTAGCCGTCTCCTGAAAAGATATTTCACAGTTTTAAAAAGTATTAAGCAAGCGAAGTTTCGTGTTTATTTCGTTATATAGTAAAAAGCACAACAAAATCATTAGTGAATTTGTAGAATAGCACAAAAAGGAAAGGTTTGATTTGAATGCAATGTTGTTGCGCCCGTCACTCACAAAGTTGTGTCCGTCGTATACATCCATCACCAGTCCGATGTATCTGATGACCATGATGCAGAAGGGAGTCGTCCACGTGATGTCGTACTGAGCTGACTCAGCGAACCAGTATCCGACCAGCATGTGCCCCTGCAACGCACAAATCATATCATTCGCTACTTCCCAGTTTGAAATCACAAATTCATAATTATGCATGGAAACATATTATTAAGAAGCTTTCTTCAGTAAATAAAATAATAATGTCCTCGAATAAGAATCTAGCATACCAAGAAGGCGACATGGGCAGCGATGATGGACTCGGTCTTGCCAGCAATGAAATTAGTGATGAGAAAGGCGAAGAGAGTGGAGAGCAGCGAGTGGTAGATGGCCACACCTCAAAAGGCACCAGTCAACAGGGGATAATTACAACCCTCTCCCTTAAATAATATTAATCATACAGAATTAAATCAAATTAAATAGTAGAAATAAAATATGAAACGGCAAGTAAGACGTGGAAAGAGGAATTTCTAGGCGTAAATTTTTTTTGGAATTTCTAGGCCTCTACTCACCGCAGTTGAAGAGATAGAGGGAGACTCCAGCAGTGACGAAGAAGATGTGCTGCACAGTGGGAGACTGCTTCACGAAGAAGGCACGATGGGCCAGGGCGAGGGGATACCCTGCAGCACTTTATTAGGAGGGGAATTACAATTTTGTTAGTATTTATTTACATTTTCGCATGACACTTGGACGATTACTATACCAACATTAAAAAAAGCATCCACCACTAAATACACAACGTAGATGTAACACAATATTATCATTGAGGAGGGAGAGGGCGGGGACGAACCGGCGAGGATGGTGAGCAGCAGTCGGAGTGCATCTTCCCGCGTGTTGATCGCGTCGGCCAAGGCCCCGACTACGCCCATCACCTAAAGAGAGGACAGATAAAGATATCATATTTTCTCGCTCACGAAGACAACAACGAGATATCGCATAAGTGAATAAAGTACGTAAATTATGATAAATATATACATGATTTTTCTTTCTTTTATACATACAAAGCGCTGCTTAAAGTTACCCAACAAGGACGAAATTGACCCATTATTTTTTGTCCTCCATCGAATAGCCGATGGTTGAATTAGTATAGAATGAATATTCAAAAATGCTAAAAATCAATAATAGCCTCAAGGGAAAGCCGGAAATGATCAGCGTAATCCCGCGCTCTCTCACTTTTGCATACTCTCTCGTACACGCGACGGGATCAGGGTGAGATCAGGGTTTCGTCCTTGTTGGGTAACTTTAAGCAACAGTATCAGCGTATAAAAGAGGCGTTGAGAGAGAAAGCAAGGAGTAGAAAAAATGAGTCAGCATCGAAAGAAGAATTCTAGATAAAAGAGGTACATAAATGGAATAGATATAAGCCTTATGGATGAATGACCGAGGGGGAAAAATACTAAGATTTCATTAGAAATATAGTAAAAATAGAATTTCAGAATATAAATACAATGAATAGCTACATTTAATTAAGAAATGAACGAGGAACTCTCCAACTATCGCGACAGAAAGAAGAAGAGAAGGAGAAATATGTCCTTGAGAATGAGTGAGAGACCCGGGACGCAGTGAAAGGTCAGGAGGCGAGATAGGGATGGTCGAGAGAAATCGAAGATCGACGGATAGAAACGAGCCAATTGAATAAGTAGAACAAAGTAAGTGAGAGTGAAGAGTAATAATAGATAGCAGCTATTGCGCACGAGTAAGAGATACTTGTGAAAACTAAGCTATTGGGTACATATAGACGCCATTGATGTATAAGAGGAAAGAATCATTTAAATGAGCATAATCAGCCAAAAAGCAGAAAAATGACCAGATAAAGGCAGTGGAGAATAGGGTGGAAAATGGCGTGATTCTTCATCCCTTGTTTCCACTGTGTCCCATAGAGAAGGGTAAAGTGCAATGATATAATCGGAGTGTTGAATGGAAAAATGGCCGGGGAAAACTAATTCATTATAGTGAAATAACAGCGCAGGTAACAACTGTCGAGGTTTAAATGAGAGAGACATCTCTTACGCAACTGGGAATCAGGAATGTACTAGAGGCCAATGATACGAAAGTGCACGGCAGTCGATCAAACGATCGCACGGTTAACCCTACACGTTTTGAAGTAAACTCAGACACGGCATGATTTTTCCCGACACTCTGTTAAGAGGGGATGTTCCCGCGGGGAACATTTTGGGGCGGAGTCTTCCATTGGTCCCTCGATAAAACCAGTAAAAACACATTTCCTTTTTATCATTTTTCATTCTTTTAAAGATCTTAAATTTAGCGATCACTTGTGTTTACAATAGCAAAACAATTAAAGACTCACTCCTTCATCTTCAATAGGCTATTTTTTAATAGTTTCACATATCACACGTTCCTCACGATTAAAATTAAATGTATCAATTAAAAACGCAAAATAATAATCGTTTAGTGAAAATAGTATAAGAATATCATATAAAAGAATTTAACAAATAAAAAAATAATATTAATGAAACAAATCAATGAATAGAGAAAAATCAATAACTATCGTAATCAGTGATCGAAAACCGTATAGCTAACTAATCATTTTGAACGACATACCGAAATCAGGAACTTACAAGCGAAATCGTACAGAAATCAGGCAATTTCAAGCAGAAAACTACAGTACTCAGGGAATGACTTGTACGGCGTATCCGGAAAATAGTCGTGTGAATTTTCCGGCCCCGGGGACATGTTTTTAAAAAGTCGTCGGGAAAAATCATGCCGTGCTCAGACAATTTAAATTTAGAACTGCAACTGAATTGTTGTGCTGATAAACGTCATTTACTGTTATTTCCATTAACCGGCTCTGGACGAACCAGTATACCGCAACTACCGAAATTTGTACAGCCTATGGCCTATAGGCAATACATATTTAATTCATCGGAATAAATGAATCTATCAAAATACATAGCAGTGATTGTATCACATGTACATAGCTGTGCTACAGCCTCCGGTGAGATTATGAAACCTCTCACTCGTTTAATTCAAGTCCATCATTAGTGCTCCTTCTAATTCCTTCTCATCGAGGGAGTCTCTAGAAGGAACGGAACGGGAAACCCCTTGAAGGAAGGGGAAGGGGGGAGGAAGAGGAGGGGAGGGGTGGGGGGTGGCATAACCCCATCTCTGGTGGGTCTCCATGGATACTCGCCCTCGTTTCCGTTGACCATTCCGCGTGCTGCGGTGCACTCTCCAACTCCCCCAGAGGAAAATACTGCTCTTTTTAGAACTCTATTTCCTTCCTTTTCATTTAATATAAAACTATCTTATATTGACTTTATTTTTATTTCCTGTCAATACACTGCAAATGGCGTTACCTACCATGAACTTTTCAGAAATGGTAGCTCGGCCACCACTGGAGAAGTGGTCAAGGCCTGAGTTGGAGGATCGATTCCATCAACTTATGGAGAAGTTGAATACCTTGCAGAAGACAAATCAGGAAAAAGAAAAGCAAATCGAGCAGTAAGTCGAACTTATATATTACGATACTCGAGCTAAAGGATAGACTAAAAAAGACGATTGAAGAATGAGCAGTAAGTTTCGTCGATCGATTGAGAACCGAAGAGCGAAGGAAAACACGGAGAAGATCGACCCGTTGATATACTTTGAGACAGTGAAGAAGAACGAACTACTCACTATGAAGGTATGACCAACACACTTGCATAATACAGTATCCCTCGCAGGTCCGATCTCTGAAACACCAACTACTCACTTACACCCATCCCACAGTGAGATCAGCAACTGCATCGGCCATGACAGTGAGAACCTAGGCTAAATAGAGGTGGTTCTACCGTACTCAGGGTCGATCAACTCATCGATCGACGACCTTTCGTCCTCCGACTCGACGTCCAATTCCTGCTCCTTCTCAACAGAGTGACCACCAAACTACCGTAATCTCTCCTACTCCTACTCTTCCCCACGGAGTCTCCAAGTATCACAATGATCAGAGGTATGATTACATTTGTTTGGGTAACAATCAGCCATCACTGTCCGTGGTATCACTTCAAATAATATTTATCAACGAAATATCAAAGAGCGATCTGAACAATCAGAAAGAGAAACTCAATGGTGAATGAGTTGCCTATAAGGGATTGACAGAAGGAACGAGACGACTAAAGTAGCTATGAAAATGACAAACACCAGAGGACAGGGGTTAGATAGGTAATTGAAACAGGGTAGAAAATGACTGTTATTGATTGGTTAACTCAAGCGGGTAAGCAAAGGAAACAATATTGGAGAATGTTAAAAAATCGAAAGTTCGAAAACAGGACTGGAACGTGTGAGGATAGGGAAACGGAAACCTAGCGAGAAATAAGAAACAAACATACGATTAGAGTATGATAACACGACGGGAGAGATCTCGTTAGAGTAAGGGTGAATATGAATGGGGACTATGCTGGGGAGAGGGAGGGAAGAGGATCTAGTGACGACGAGAAGGAGGGGACTCAATCACGTGGATGATGTCGTTGTCTACCATTCCCAGTGACTTGACCGTATCCGAATCACGCAGGTTCTTACCCCTAGGAGACACTTAATACCCTCGTAATGAAAATGGAAGACTGACTTGTATCTGTAGACTAGACTCTTGGGATTCCTTCCCAGTCTCTGCGAGTGCTTCTCCTTCAGTTTGATCATTCTGGTAGACCATTTGAGAGAGACGATCGTCGTGAGACCATCGGGAGAGAACAACTGCATGGAGAGAATATTTACCATTCCACTAGGACTCTCCACGATAAATAGAACACTTAGATGGCCTACATTGACTCGTATGTATTCATCCATGTTCCTCGGTCGGGTCGCGGGGGGAAGGGGAGGCAGGTTGGTCGGGGCGGGGGCCGGACCTTCAATCGCTTTTTTAAAAATATTCAATCGCACATTTTTTTTAATGACAGACTGGCAAAAAATGGACCCCGCCATGAAATAATATTGTCCACTGGGTTACTGTAGATTTGCAATTATTGTTGCCTGAGAAAATAGGCTTTTCAAACTATCAGGAAACTTTTTATATAGTTTTTGGTTAATTGTGTTGAATAGCTTATTGCTTAATTGCCAGTTAATTAGAAATTTGTGTACTAACATTCGGAACATCATAAAAATAATATACTATCCAGGGCGCGTTTCATTGTCTGCCTCAAGGATTAGTTCTCACCGGGTGCTTGCTGTACTTGCTGCAGTTGTCGTCGTTGTGTCATTCCCTTCTTCTCTGCAGAGTCTCCCTTCCCGCATCTACAATTGAGGTGATCCCATTGAGAAGCCTCTCCATCTGGCTAGTACCCCCCCCCCCCCCCCCCCACTCACAGTGACTCCTTCATCTTCATGTTGTACTTGTGGGTGTACCTCTGAGCCTCGAGCAACGACTCAAAATAGCCAATATTATACGGTTTGACGGTCCTTTTGCTATTACTCGCAAACATAGAAATGACATTTAAACGTGTAAAACGTACACCCCATCGTCCCACGTTAAGGTTGTTGAATTTGCCGGAAGGAAGATAGGATTGTTGCGTGAGGCTCCACTTCATTATCACGTCTTTCAACTCCTCATCAGAGTACTAAAATCGTCAATGTCTTCAGAATGCATAATGTATGCGTTAATATCTGAAATTAGTAAGGAACACCTTCTCACCGTTGATTCCTTGGGATCGGGGTAGTTTATAGACCGCCGTGGTCGGTCATCTCGGCAGGGAAGGGCTGGAAAAGGACTCTTTCCCAGAATAGAGCATCAATCACAATTGAAATGGAACAAATTCGTACGTTGGACCCCAAATGCTCTTGCAGTTTCTGCCATGTTGTCCTTCATCGCTTGATATGCTTGATCCTCTTCCCCCTATAAAACTCTGATCCCGTATATTCTAAGAGGGAAGCTCATATCTTGCTTACCTGTAGTATCTCATACGCTGTCATCACTCCTTCACTTCCTGCTCGATTCATATCGTAGATTAGATCCTGCATAAATCTCATTGTCTCCATAGTCACGTCAAATTATCACGTAATCGCCAAAAGCTTATCAATATGAAATTCACATGTGTCACGAATATTTTCGCGTCTATCACGATCAGAGAATGTATATAACTGACGTTCAATATTCTCACGAAGGGTGCACACTCTCCATCCCACCACTGTCGCACATCTGCCCACGCAACGCGCTTCCTCAACCATATCCATTCAACATTTTTCCAATTTACTTCAACGTGATGAAATGGTTTGATGGAAGAATGAATGGGTGAGACCTCTTGTGGAATCGAAGATCGCCGTCGCCTTCGTTTAAATGCATCCCTTCTATGGATATATCGCAATCGTTGCCTACAACATTTTGAATATTACACATCTTCAAAACTACCATAGAAATAATTAAATATTTTTATATATACTATATATAAAGAGCAGTGTCCCGCCGTCTGTCCAGGTGCGGAAAAAAATCCGACGGTGGGGGAGGGACTAGTTTTAAATATAATTATGGTTCCGAATAAGTTATTGTCATACAGGTCTTCATGAAGGCGTACCTGCAGTAGCGATTGCTATGGTATCGTCAGAGGAGGGAAGAGTGGCAGCGTCCGAGCGGATCGAGCCATCGCTGCATTACGCATTTATAAGTCATATAACAAAAAAAATCTCGAAAAAGACAATGAGAGTAAGCATAAAAATGCCAATTCATAGTATCAAAGTCCTGACCAGTCATCCTCTTCCTCTTCATCAGCTAAGCTAGGGTCGAGTCGCTTCTGTCAGAAGGAAAATACCGATTGAACAGATTCGGATACCAGATGAATACCCCGATAAAACAAATAACTCACTTCTTTGGGATCTTTCTTTTTATTATTATTGTTCTTCTTTTTATTTTGCTTGTTTTTTCCCATCTCTGCTAAAATGAACTGATTGATCTATAGGCACCGATTTGACAAGTAATGCGGTTAATTATCGCAAAAAATAACATCTAAGTGAAGAGTGAGAAGAAAATGAGAAAAAGAGGAACTACCATGGTAACCAGAAAGGGCGAATAGATAATTGAATGATATGCGATGCAACTTGACGTCACAAGTCACGGGGCAGCTCCAGTACACAGAGGGAAAAGAGCATGGTCAGCTCACTCTCTCACTATTCCTTCATCTTTTCACTCTCAATCCTAGCTCTATCTTTACTCGTTCGCTATGCTGCTGAGCAGAATGAGCAAAGAAAGGAAGGAGGGACGAGGCTAAAATAATACCTGACAATGCAAACTCTGAAACGTGCGTAACGAGCGTTTAATTCTTAATGCGAATGAAAAAGGAAAATGAATTAGATAAATTCACATAAATACATAGATTGAAAAGAAGTTGAAAAGTGCATATATGTAAAGAAAAACTCCCCCGCTGAACCTATAAGCGTATATATTGAAAGTGATAGTAAAGGCTTATGATAAAGCATTATAAAAGTATGAAATCGACAACGGTCTACAGCGAACATGCAAAAATCAGAAGGACGAAAGCCGGAATGAGATCCGGGAATCAGCACCCATTAACCCGAGTGAAATAACAGGACGAAATTTTATGAAACTAACGTAGTCGTAAATTTACCCTTTAAATTATATAATATAAATTTTATATTTAAATTGCTCATGGAATGAGCAGGAAAAATTGAAATAAAGGGGGGGAATTAAACAAAGGAAAAAATTTCAGAGCAACGTCCATTCGGATATCAGAAGGAACTGTTCACGAGAAGGCCACAATCATCAAGCTGAATAGAATTATACGGGGACATCTCGAAACAATCGACGAACAACGAATTGACATTCAGAAACTGAATGAGGTGAGAGAAGGTACAACGTAAGAGCAACCATATCTCCCAGTATCTAATTGCCTTGCTGAGCGAATAACGTGTTCAGTGTGTGTCTATTCTGTAGAATAGCATTCTAATGAAATATCAAATCGAATCAAATCAGCCATTTCTGAAATGTAATTCGCAGCAATTGACTGCCCTCCGTGCTCAATTGGACTCAGCTCGAGTTTCGCTCGAGGAGAGATCGAAGAATAGAGAGAATCAATCAGATGTAGAGGAGGAACAGAAAAGAATTGAACGAACTCGGTGAGTACGATTATGAACAGAAGCTACAAATTTACAATATTTTCCAACCAATCGATTTGAGCATTGAATTGCTCAACGAGGAACTGCAGCAGATCAGAGGAGAGAACAACGTACTAAAGAGTGCAAATGAACGACTCGTGAGACAGTAAGTGCGCTCTACCGTACTCTACAGTACATCTCCTCTGAGGTCTCTCGAGGCAGAGATGGACACTGAAGCAGCGACTGAAGTACTCGATCTGAAGCAGTCCTTGGCGAAGATGGAAGAGCAGTTGAGAGAGGCAGAAGTGAGCACCAATCAATGGCATGAATGATCTTTGATCTCGCAGCGTTCCTCTCGAGACAAAGAAAAGAAACTGAAGGAGAAACTGAAGAAATTGAAATCGGAAAGGAATTCATTGGAAAAGGAGCTGAAAGGCGCGAGGGATATGAAGTGAGTAGTTGAAGAAGGACAGGAGTGAAGGGCGTTTAGATCCTCGGATGTCTCCTCTGCAGTCGTTGTTCATTCTTCAGTGGATAGAAAGAGAAGGGAGAAGGAGAGTGAAGATGAAGAGGAAGAAGAGGAGAGAAGAGAGAGAAAACGAAGGAAGTCAAAGGTAGATATGAAGGTTGCTAACGATGATACAAGCGATCTTTCAGAAGGACGACAAACACACAGATGAACTCTTCAAGAAACTATTCGCCGATGTTTCGGGTTGATCTTTGCTCTTTGAAGATTTTCAATTTTCATGTTGAGGTCTCATCAAGACCTCTCAACTCTCTTCTCCTTCACGAGAGGGTCAATTCAGTGCAGCACAACTTTCCCAATCGTACGATACTCACTGCCCATGGAAAATTTTTAATTAAAATAATCGGATGAACTTTTGTAGGAAGTGGCAACAGCTCTACTCTGAATTATACGATGAAGTAGAGAAACTGAGGAACATGCTCCTCATTCAACATGACATCACCCAGAAACAGAGTGCAGAGGTCAGACATCAAAGATCAATCGATGAGACATCAAGGCTGATTCAGATATCCCTTCTGAAAGAAGAGCGAGATCGAATCATTGTTGACTGTGAGAAGAAGATAGAGGAGTGGAAGGAGAAAGCAGCTGAGAGACAGAAGAAGGTACTATCGATCCCTCTCAATTACCGTACTCCTACCGTACCCTCAGGTGATCTTGCTCGAGCAGCAAATCAGAGACATTGCTTACTCTGGCCAGAAGGAGATTCCTATCGAGGTTTCTAAGGATAAGGTGATCGATAATCTTCTCTTCATTGATCTACACATCACCATCTGCAGATTGGCTCCGCCCCCTCGTCCTCAGAACTCTCTGTGAAGATCAAGACGATCCGCCTTCTTCCCGATGACCATGGACGGGTAATCAATCGATACCGTACTCTTATCGTAATGTTCCCTTCAGGAGCCAGCTCAGCAATTCTTCCTCTCTTTGGAGTTCTTCGACTTCGAGTTGCAGACAACTCCGATGGCTTCATCCTCTCCTTCTCATCTCGATTTCACTTCCATCTATGACGTCATCGTCTCTCAACTCTTCGTCCATTACTTACAGACTGTGAGGAATCCATTCGATTGAGTGATTGACTCCCCTCCTTTCCTTCTCTTCAGAGTGGAATCACAATCGAGTTGTATCGTCCTTCTGGTTCTGGCTACTCTCTAATCGGAGCGGGTGCTCTCTCCCTCTCTCGACTTTTCACTCGAACCTCCAACAGGAGACTCGCCGGAGAATTACGGTATCCTCGCTTGTATGTACTGTATCTCCATCCTACCGTAGTCTCCTCGACATCGCATCTGGTCGTCCCATTGCCACAATTGAGTACGAAGCGAGTGTTACTCGAGAGTTGGGAGAAGCCATGGCTGCCTACAAGGTATACTGAGGACCCCTGGTCTATTCCCAGAGAGTATTTGCAGCGACAGGAAAGTGCCCAGATGAGACTTCCCATCGAGATTCCTCCCAGTGCAGAAGAATTCAATGGATTGAACATCTCAGTTCAGAGATGTCATGGCATAGATCGACTGTCTAGAGGTGGAAGGGTGAATGGAATAAGTGACCATCCCCTCCCTTCAGTTCCCTCTTCTCCCCTCTGCATCGTCTACGAATTCGCAGGATTCTCTCCCTTCTTCACTCAATTCGTCGCAGCTCGTGGAGGATCAGTGAGATTCACTCACTTGAACTACTCATCATATTGAGACTAATTAGACGTTAAAATCAACATTATCATGAAAGAGACTCCCCTTGTAGACGAACTTCTCTAGTTCTCGCACGTGGCATCTCCCATCCACCCCTCAGTTCAACTCGTTCCTCGCTGAAACGGTCTGTCTCACTATCGAAGGATGCATTTGACCTGATTCATTTGCAGGAGATTGTATTCTATCTAATGGAGACTACTCATGAATCGAGGAAAGGAAAGAAGAGGAAAGAGAGTGAGGAAGAAGGTGAGACAGTCATGAACTAAGAGATCACAAATGAGATCTGAGGAGTGCTGGCCATGCTTTCCCTCCCTCTTCGACCACTCGCTGAAGGAAAGAAGATAGTCGGAACATTTAGAATGACTACGGTAACTGAATGAGATGGTTGAGAGAGGAGAAGTAAAGATCAAAGATCAATTCTTCATTGCAGCCAGAGGGGGCGGAGTTGCCACATACGACTCTCGATGTTTCCCTCTCGTGGGAGAAGGAGAGGGCAGAGAAGAGACTGGAGGAGGTGAGTGAGGAAGTTACTCTTTACGACCAATCTAAAGTAGATAATGTCTACTTTTTTTATTGTGCCTTCTTTGTGATGAAGTACGCTGCAGATTCGACCAGCTAGGCCGATCTCGCCGATTCAGCCTCTCCCTACCCTCCCCCCTTCCGTTCCCATCAAGGTTGATCAGATTGGAGGAAGGGAGTTCTCAACTGATCTTCGTTGCAGCCTCCTCCCATTCTTCCTCCTTCTCCCTCCTCTTCTTCAGATACTTCCTCTGCCCCCATCCACTCTCCCATCACCCATCAGCAGGTAGTTCATTCATTGTCTAATAATGACATCATCTCTTCTCTAGTCCACTCTTCCCTCCGCTCCTCTCGAATCTCCCAATGGGGAAGTCCCCATTCCTGTCCTTGCCAGAGAAAACAGGTTGATAAATAATACATGAAGAGAGATCGAATCAGGATCAAATTACAGTATTCCATCGCTCCATTCTCTGTCTTCTTCATCACAGGATACTGTAGTTATCGATCGTCCTCCTCCACCAGTTCCCCCTCGATTCACCGTAGACGAGGTCCATGAAGAGACAGGACCAACAAGAAGAGAAAAACCGCCGAGTCCTGATAAGATCCCAAGTCCAGGAAGAATGGATGATGGTGAGAAGAGAGAGAGAGAGAGAACTCTATCATCGAAGAATGCATCTCATCCAATAACATTGAGATGCGAAGAGTGGAGAGGAGAAGTCACTCAGCCCCCCTCTCTCTCCCTCCCCTCACAAGGAGGAAAGACCCGAGGTGAGAAGACTTCTACGAGACACCAGAGAATCCTCTCTCCCTCAGACTCCCATGCCTGATTCTGGCCCATCGACACCGCGAATGGATGAAGAAATGGAGAAGAGAGATGAAGAGGAGAACCCAATGTGAGCTCCATTCAGACTCTCATATAACAACAAGTACAAGATAATATCATACTTAAGTGTCCCCACTGCTCCCCTTCCCCCAGTGCGTACTACTCTCCCTGATCTTCCTTCTCCCTCATCCTCTCTCCCTCCCATTGCCAAACCTCGACTTTCACTAACTGGAAGGGAATCTATAAATTTGGTGGGATCCATTTCATTTCTACTCACGCATCATGTCAATCATCATCTCTCTCAGGATGAATACTCCTTTGACGATTCGACGGAGGGAACTTCTTTCCACAAGGCGACATCCATTCGATTCGGAGTGCCTGTGCACACTTCTGTTCCACGTGAGCATTCAATTTGCATGAATGAAGGGAGGAAGAGATGACTTGGCAGCATCTGAAGACTCCTCAGTGGCTTCTTCTCCTCCTGGATATCATCGTCCTCGTCCCCCCAAGAGTGTTCCCAGACTGGAAGCAGTCGCAGCCAAGGGACTACTCAGGGAAAGGAGACTCCCAGAGGTACTCTCCATACCATCCACCAATCATTCCCATGGTTGAGGATGTTGTGGTGGAGGGAACGGAGGAGGTCTCCATATCCATCTCCATCGGGGCTTTCTACCCTGCTGCTGGATCGAGACTCCTTTCCAGGGAGATACAGGTATCAAGGAATGAGAACTCCCCAATTCACTCTCTTTCTCTCACAGGAATGTGGAGTGTGCATTGACTGGGTCTTCCTCGATTTCCCTCACTCCGAATGCCTTTCGAATCCCTTCAAACCTCCCTCAATGGCCAATCTCCCGATCAATGTTGGCTTCAGAAAGGGTAAGATCAAAGATCACGAGAAGATTACGATAGGCAATTGCAGATTATGTTCTGAGTGGGAAGCGACTCGCTCTCCTCCATCAATGGATGAAACTGGGAGTTCGCATCGAATTCACAATCATCAGCAATGCAGTGAGTGAATGCATCATTCACTGCATTGCTCTGCATTGGCCAAGGGACTGCTCCGGAGAGATTCAGTCTCTTTGACTGTAGAATGATGAAGATAAGGATGGAAGACTATCGCAGGGTGACGATTCTGAGGAGATCGGCGCCGCTCAGTTCGAATTGGCTCCCTATAAACACAGGAGCGAGGCTCTGCTCAGATGTATGCTCCTTATTTCATCTCAGCTGAAGCAATGCAGATAGTTTGTTTGTCTCCTAGCCATGAGCATCGCATGTGCAGTCAATAAAATATTTGTCTTCAGTTGCGTTCAAAGACGAGCAGAATGAGGTGGCAGATGTGGAAGTGATGATTGAACACAATCTGGAATTGAGTGAAGACGAGGAAGAGGAGGACGAAGATGAGGTACTCACTCACACCAAGGGAAAGACTCTCACTCTGTCTGGTCTCTGAGAGACTAACTGGGGATTCGTTTGCAGGAGGAAGATATCGACGTGGACATTGGGAAGATACTCGGGTGAACAATCTCCCCATCTACCCAACCATCTTCATATCTATACGAGCTTATCGCAATTCGCTCAATCGAAGCTGCCATTACTTTACTGAGTAGATTCATTTTTTTCATTTCATTCAAGGATAAATATTATTTTGAATACGACGTCAACAGAATCCTTTGCACACATTAAGACTGAAATAACGCGTATTAAAAAGTTGGGTTTATCACTTCTTTTATGGGAAGATAGATAAAAAAGCTGAACAGTTTTTATTATGATAAAGATTTTCAGCAATAACGTCCACGTGTTCTTCAAAAATATACCCATATAAAACAATGAAATGGGGAATGATATGGATCAGAAAGGATCTTCGAAGAGTTGCTCTGGTCCTTTCTCAACTGAATTCGCAGTGTGCTCGATCTCGCTCTGACGCTCCTCAAACAATCACATTCACTAAACGAGGAGTGATTGAGATTCTCACTGAGATTCGCTTCTTCTTCTTCACTTCATTTTCGATGTGTTGATGAGGTGCCAATGTTTTCTGAACGAGACCCTCCCCCCTTCTCTCCCTCTCTCTTCCCTACTTGATTCTGACTGTTCCTCATCTTCGACCTCTCCAATTCGAATGCATCCGTCATCTGAGCAACCAGAATGGAGAAGAATCTGTGATTGTATTCCTCTTCCTCCCTCCATTCCTCTCCTCACTTCTTCCACACAGTGGCAATGACATCGGGAGTGTATGCTTGGGCGAATCGAACTTTGCGAGGGGCTTGTCCTTCTGGAAGGGGCTCTTCCTGCAAGGAATGCACCATCCAATCCTTCCCCATCACAGTCATTGCACAGGCATTACATTGTGACGACGACGATATTACACACAGCAAAAATAACCAAGGGAGCGTCGTATCGCTAGGGGAAGATAATGTCATTATCTCGTATTTTCTATATATCTCCGTTGTTTTTTGATGCGGAAAAGTGCATCTTCGTTATCGGTTACCTTTTCCCCAGTGAGATACGGTATGAATCGATGGTCGAATACATTGAGGACGATCTCGAAGTAGTTCTTCTCCAGTTGATTGAAGTTCTGTTCAAGAAACGATTGCTTCGCATGGACCTGAAGGCATTCTTCCGAATCTTTCCCACTTCCCCTTCACATTCTTCATTTATATTCGATTCGTGCTGTTCATTCACCTGCTTTCCCCTCTTCCATCGAGAAAGTAATTATCACCCACTCCATTCACTCTAGTTGGAAAAGTAGAAAGAGAAGCAATAAACAACACCATGTTTTGATCGTTGCGTGTGATCTATTTATTTCTCATAATCAGAATGAAATGACTCGAACCCGTCCAGTTTTACGAATGAGTTGCCATGCTCCAGTGAGATTCTCCGAGACCCCCAGCATACTCGTGATCTGCCATCGAATACTATCTCCATTGATGACATCACACATTCATTATCTATTTGTAGGCAACGAGATACACGAAGAGTTCATTTGGTGATAGCTCTCCTTGGCAACTACCGTACCTGCTCGAGTAGGTCGGTGAATCTGGCAACGTGCCCGCCCAGTTTGGGCATAGAGAGCATCGCTGCCTTCGGAGCACGATTCACACCGAATACCTGCAGAGGAGAAGAGGGAGGGGGAGGGGAGGGAGGGGAGAGGGGGGATGCTACTGGATACCACTCTCAATCAACTGTAATTCATGCCGTATTCTTTGTTGACTGCTCTTCGTCTGCTAGGACGAAGCAAATTTCTAGCTGATTCATTGCGGGTGTGAATGGGAGGTAGCTCACCGCCCGTAGATCGGGTTCGATGTCGTTGACGATATCGACGAAGATGATGCCCACGATTTCCTTCGGCTCTTGAAGACGCTGCAGAGAGAAGTTGAGATTCCCCTTTGAGATTCGCACGACACATCATTGTCCCCATTCCATCTATAGCTTCTCGCATTCTTCTTCCTTCCTCGAGGAAGGAAACAACTTCACGACAATAGTGCATACAAGCCCATTCTAACCTGGAATGATTCTCTCAGACACGTGCGATCCTTCTTGTTGAGCAGAATCTCGAAGGGATTCTCTGATTCATTCCCGACCCACGAACTGCCCACTTGCTGCAATGGAAGTAGTCCCCTTCCATCCACTCCGAGAGCACACCTTTCTAGATTGTAGTTTGCAGTTGGAAAGGCCCATGAAGTCATCTGGAGACCATGAGATGAAGAAACGAACGAAAGTGCTGGAAGGAATGATGTAGAGACAAGATGCGGATGGGAAGCAAAGGGTGAATGAAGAGGGACAGAGATGTCTACCGTCACGGCACACGCTGTCCGATACGTGAGGGGGATCGAAGATCGGGACTAAGAATGGGAAAGAAATCAATTGGGTGGCGACTACAAACTTCCATTTTTCCCGTGGGGTGACGCCATTTCGTACGAAGAAAGAGGAAATGGGGAAAAAGGAAATGAAGAAGTAGAGAGAAAGAAAGTGGAAATGAAAGAAATGGAGGGAAATTCATGTATGAGTGTGTGTGATGAAAAGACAAATATAGTATACACGCGAGACTATCAACACTGTTCTTCCTGTTCGATTTGCCCCCAAGTGTGAGAGGACAAGCGAGATGGAGAAAGAAATTCCGAAGTTGGAATTGAGGGGGAACTTGCAAGCGAACAAGAGGAAGAAGATATCTCTCTGAAGCTAAAACGAGACTAATACGTCATATGGTTGGAAGGAGATACAGTGAGAGTCGAATGATAGACGACTCTCATTATTAGGGGGAGGGGTGTAGGTAGGTTATTATAGGAGAGATGTTATGATTACAACTCTTCTCTTCTCATTCGATACGACGCCCTTTTGAGCTTTCCCCCATGGAGAAGATGGAAAAAAAGAATGATGGTGATCATCATGTACGAACTATCAGGGCAAAGGAATGACGATGAGATATTGATTGAGAAGATGAAGATAGTGAAACACTGAATGCACATTGAATTCAATCAACGAGGCATGATCAGATCTGAAGAAGGAGAGAAGGGGGGAGATGACGTATTTCCAAACGTATTTCCCCTAAATTACCCGTTTCATACTCGTTTTAACTATCTCTATTTCTTCTTATTTTCTCGAATTTTCCCTACTACATTCGGGTCGTCGAAACGCGGCGACTACTACACTTCACTTCAACTACCACACCGTCATTTTAAATTGTTCCTGCCAGTTCCTAGCTACTGGTTTTATGTATTCGCGCTTTAACTTGCTGCGATAAAGATATATATGATTCATTCAATTTCACTTAACAGATTGAGCATTACGTTAATGAAGAATATAGGATTGAAAGAGCTAAGAAATAAAGAAATAAAGAAAAAGAACGACCGGTACAAGGAAGGAATGAGACGAAGAGAGTAGAAGGTAGTACTCGATTTGATCTCCCCCTACTAAAATCCGCGTAGAGAGGACAGATCGAATCACTTCGATGAAGGGAAATAGTGAGAAGGAGCACGCGAGATTGTGAATGGGATCACTTCACTGGGGGGAACAAGAGAGGGGAATACCGATAGTTGCTATGGTAGACAGGGGAGCGATACCTCCACCTCTCCCTTCCTTTATCTCCTTCCCTTCTAGCGTAACTATGACGATAATTGAAGATAAGAGAGTGAAAACCCAATGAGAACGACGACATTCGAAGGGGGAGAAGAGGTACAAATGGAGTGACACTGCCTGTTTTGGCCTCTTCCCAAAGTGGTGATTGCCAACCTACAATTTGAAAGCTCAGCGAGAACTCAGAAGAAATTGATCGAATTGGCACTGAAACTAGAGAAGAGAAGAGATTTACAGAGAATCGCTCAAGAAATCCATAAAAATATAGGTGTAGAAACTGGTTCACGGTACAGTGGAGCCTGCGGGTATGGGGATTGGAGGTTCGGCTGAAGCACTGATTCCAGCCATGGTCTGTAAGACTGACACCCAAGAGGAAGAAGGAAATGCACAAGCAATAAAAAGCGAGAAGATAAAAAAAACCAAATTTAAATCCTCTCCTATGAGACGTGATCAATCCCCCCTTGTGTATTTCTCAGATTGGAGTATCTGGAACAGAGTTATAATATGATTGGAGAGAATTGTAGATAAAGATACTATCATTTCGATTCAACAAGAAGTATATCACGCCATTCACGAGATAATCGAGCTAGAATCGCGATTCTTGGGAATGGAGAGGAAATCGTGAAAATATATTTGGTATTCGGAGTTGTTCTCTGGGAGGGAGATATGTGGAATGGATTGAAATAAGAGGAGAATTGGTAGCAGATCATCCGCAACGGAATCAATCCATAAGAGAGAAGGGAGGAGAGTGTTGCATGAGAGTATCTTTCAGATCTGCGAGAAGCATCGGGCGAAGGCAGCAGATGAACCACACGTTACCGAGCATATTCTGGGAGATATGGAGGTATTCCCCCGTCAAAGAGCACTGCAGTTCACGACATGTTTCAGAACGAGCAGCGTACATCATCAGGACTACTCGAACTTATATCTACCACTGTTTTCGCCTACTCATGGAATATCATCGATACGTATCATCTAAGCACCCATATCCTCAATCGTTTCCATTGCAGACAAATTTAAATCATATTAAAGTTACCGGACGAGGACAAAATTGACCCCCTATTTTTTCTCCTCCATCGAATAGCCGATGGCTGAATTAGTTGAGCATGAATATACAAAAATGCTAAAAAATCAATAATAGCCTCAAGGGAAAGCCGGAAATGATCAGCGTAATCCCGCGCTCTCTCATTTTTGCATACTCTCTCGTACACGCGACCAGATCAGGGTCAGATCAGGGTTTCGTCCTCGTCCGGTAACTTTAAATATTGCGACATTTGAAAAAAAATTAATAAATCAATACTATCATGTATTAGAAACAGCGCAACTTCAGGAGCACTGTATTATACTGTACAGCAGTACTGTAAGTATTTTCACATTTTTTAAATATTTTTTAAACTTGATCTTTTTTGCTTTTAAAAGCAGCTTTTTTGTATTTTTTTTGCATAATGTGTAGTTTTTTTTATACATCCAAGTTATAAAATTAGTACTAGACTGTTGTCAAATTAATGTACTTACAAGAGTTGATTTATCCTTGTCTTGTCCTTACCACTATCACGGACTCGTCATCGTGTTTATTATCATTAGGAATTACAACACCAATTCACTTTTTATGTTAGTCTCAATTACGAACTTGATTCATTTTCGAAAATTTCGTTTCGGTGCGAATCAAATTACGATAATGATAATTTTGTACCGTGATCTCTTCGCGCGAGATTTCGCCTGTTGGAATATATTCTAGCTGAAATAGTATCGAGTTTTATCGATGTCTAGTCCGACAGTATGCTACAACGAGATAAATAGAAATTCACACTGATTCAATTGATCAATGTTCGCCAAAATAACTATTCATCTTTTCGATTGTTTCGTTCAATTGTTACTCAAAAAATAAAAATGGTTAAAAATCAACAAAAATAGTAAAGCAGCCATTGCCACTGCTACTGATTGCTAGCATCCAATAGGTACTAATTACTCAATAATTGTTAATTACTTTTGTATTTTTTGAGTAACAATTGAACCTAACTTTATTCATTATATAAATGAACAAACTAGTTTGTGAATTCTCGAATGCTCTAGGGTTGGCTATTCGGAGCACAATTGCGATAGCGCAGTTCCTCTCCTTGCAAATTGTGAAATTTGAGGAAGGGGGGATTGCGATATCGCAATTCTGCTCCGAATAGCCAACCCCAGTCTTGTCTCCCATATCACGCTGACAGATGCTAACTTTGTTTCTATATCTGGGCTGTTCAAAAATTTCTCGATCTCTTATTTCGCAATGCTCTCTCATCCGCCAGGGAAAACGAGAGAGCATTGCGAAACGAGAGAGACAATTTTTTTGCGCAGCCCATGCCTATAAGCAACCCATACCCAATAGTGGCACACATTTATCCTATCAGAAGTTTCTCTCGTATTTAAAAAAAATCATCTTTTCCAGAAAGAAATGGTTGGAACTCGAAGTAGTCCTGGGCTAGAAACGGAGGAGATTCCATCCACGTCGACACACGTCCAACAGGTCCTCTTTTTCGTTTTCTGCCATGTTTATATTCCGAAAATATAGATATTGTGAGAGCGCGGATCATTTCCGGCTTTCCTTTGAGGCTATTATTGATTTTTAGCATTTTTGAATATTCATTCTATACTAATTCAACCATCGGCTATTCGATGGATGACAAAAAAGAATGGGTCAATTTCGTCCTTGTTGGGTAACTTTAAAGTTACCGGACGAGGACGAAACCCTGATCTGACCCTGATCTGGTCGCGTGCACGAGAGAGTATGCAAAAGTGAGAGAGCGCGGATCATTTCCTGCTTTCCCTTGAGGCTATTATTGATTTTTAGCATTTTTGTTTATTCATGCTCAACTAAGTCAGCCATCGGCTATTCGATGGAGGACAAAAAATAGGGGTCAATTTTGTCCTCGTCCGGTAACTTTAAAGCTGTAGGTATTGTGTCTCCATCGGTGATTACGACATATTTAGATGTACCGTTTACGGTAATATTTTTTTGAGGTCGAAACGTAATTTAATTTTCAGTTGTACTTATGACCTTGAAACGATACTTTACATATAAACTTCTGCGTTTTCTGTCCCACTCCTTCTTGCACTCATCTTTTCGACAATTTTATGAAAATGAATGAGCTATCATACCTTCAACTTTCAACAGTCGCATGATAGAAATGAAAGAGTCTGAAACTTTCAAAACATTTCAAGCCTGTTTCTGAGCTGTAAAGCCAATTTTCGGTATCCAATGATAGGTCATTCGAAAGAGCACGCAAAATTATGCAAGAAACCGGAAGAAATCCAGAATCCATCAGCGCTGACGTCAGTTAGACCAAATAATTTGAAATTGTTTCGGCGAAATGGCTAAGTATTTCGACGTTTATATCATTTTCATTTTACATTTTTGGATATTTAAATCTTATTCTACGGATATTTAAATTCTTATTCTACGCGTGAAAATACGTAAGAAAATACGCAATTCGTTCACTCAAATAAATGTTGACATTTCATTTTCCGCTCGAAATTTCTCGACCGAAAGAAAATGGTCTAACTGATGTCTGCGTCGATGAATTCCGGATTTCTTCCAGGTTCTTGCATAATTTTTCATGCTCTTTCTAATGAGCTATCACTGGATACCGAAAATTGGCTCTACAGCTCAGAAACAGGTTTGAAAGATTTTGAAAGTTTCAGACTCTTTCATCTCTGTCATGCGACCGTTGAAAGTTGAAGGTATGATACTGTGGGGGGGGGGGGCACATAAGAGTGACTATCTGAGAGAACTGAGCAATTCTGCCTATGAGCCGTACAGTGAAAAATATAGTGTTGATTTTAAGATGTCCATAGAAGTAACTTTTCCCGTAGAGTTCGAAAATCAACCTTAGGAAGTCTCTGACCCCTCATTTCGTGTGATGCGCTGAATTTTGGCGGTCATTTTTTGAAAGTTGAGAACGATGCTTCCAAACCCCACAAACATATATTAATTCTGAAATATCTTGACGAAAGAAGTGTTGGAGGTGAAAATCTGACTATATTTCGAAAAAAAATTTACCCATTTGATATCTCAAAACTGTCGTCCTGAAAATTTTTTCGGGGGATGTAGTTTTTTAACTAAGCGCATTAGAATCTACGCTAAAAGTTACCCCACTTTTTCGTCAAAAAATCAGTCGTGCAATGAGGTCTGCTGAATCGCGGAAAAGTTCAGATTTTCATTTTTACCCAAATATCTGCGTTTTTCAGCCGATCCATTGTGAATTCTATTTAACTATAATCAGTTTATAACAACACTAGGATAGGGCAAAAATAAAATACATAAACTATTGACATTAGCTCGATTAAAAAAAATATCGAATCTCTTCACCTCGATTAGTCCCATGTTTAGGCACATTCAACTTTCCATTTTCGGTGCATATCCCCAATTTTCTAGGAGATTTTAGTAGTAGGCGAAATTGTGTGCAAGAAAATATTGCATACTGGGTCGCTAATGTCAATAGTTTATGTATTTTATTTTTGGCCTATCCTAGTGTTGTTATAAACTGATTATAGTTAAATAGAATTCACAATGGATCGGCTGAAAAACGCAGATATTTGGGTAAAAATGAAAATCTGAACTTTTCCGCGATTCAGCGGACCTCATTGCACGACTGATTTTTTGACGAAAAAGTGGGGTAACTTTTAGCGTAGATTCTAATGCGCTTAGTTAAAAAACTACATCCCCGAAAACTTTTTCAGGACGACAGTTTTGAGATATCCAATGGGTAAAAATTTTTTCGGAAGGTAGTCAGATTTTCACCTCCAAAAGCAAAAACACTTCTTTCGTCAAGATATTTCAGAATTAGTATATGTTTGTGGGGTTTGGAAGCATCGTTCTCAACTTTCAAAAAATGACCGCCCAAGTTCAGTGCATCACACGAAATGAGCTGTCAGAGATACAGCTTCCTAAGGTCGATTTTCGAATTCTACGTGAAAAGTTACCCCTAGGATTAATATCGAGAATTTATTTTTCACTGTACGGCCTCTGCTCAGTTCTCTCAGATAGTCACTCATAAGTAGCATTAAGATCCAGTTTTATGAGAATTCAAATTAATTTATCATGAAGTGAGAATAATCATAATGTTGATTCCCAGTACCCAAAAAATTGGCAATATTATGGTGATGCATATGCTTTCAGAATATTCGAAAGCGGAAAACGGACGTATCACCTGCTCAGCCATTGAATAAACTCGCTAAGGTACTGTTTCTAGAATATGCTCGCAATCATATTTATAAAAAAACGATTGCTGCAATATTATGAATGTTCCAATTGACGATTACTGTGTTATTGAGAAATGTGTCTGTCCAATTTTAGAAGGATTAAGTATGATATCTAGCAAACATGCATTCCCTGGACAATGAAAGATCTGACTCAACTATCACACTGAGTTTGATAGTGATTGCTCGTGATTTGCCCAATAGACACATAGTTTTAACTTTTCAAGTGACTCGTTGTACGAAATAGTGTGGTCGGTTGATCTGACCATTAGTTTTGGCTTGTTGGCGAGTTTGACAAGCATAATAAGACCTCTGAATATTTCGTGATTCTATAAATTCCAAATATTCCGGAAAGGATGCACTCCATGGTTGCACGTGAAGTTTTGTTGCTCGTGAGCAATCCTGAATGCATACATTCGGTCCTCGATAATCATCTAAAATTTACGTCACTACAACGACCAGAAATTGGGATGGCGAAATCTTTCATTCATTCATTCATTCCGTTGGGGTGAGATTTCAAGAATGGCGAGAGTGTATACAAGAAACGGATGTCCGTCGATTGGATCGAATCGGTTGGATGTTGCTTGGCAGCAAGGGTAGGGAGGGAGAGGGATAATTGATCTATTGATCTAGCCAAATGGCAATAATAGACGGGGGATAAAAAGTATGACGTTGTGAACGGATAAAACTAGAAAAAACATTATGCGAGGAACTAACACATTCTATGGGAAGAGTGTTCCAGATCGATAATGAACGAGATACAAGGGTTGAGCTAGAATTATTAGGGATAAAAGGCAACGAGATACGAAAGGGGTGGGCATTTCTGAGAGAACGGGTCAGAGGTGAACGAATAAGCAGAGATGAAACATCGAGAGTATAGCGATTATGCATAATTGAGTGGAGGAATAATATATCAATGATAAATCTACGGCGTTCTAAAGTCATTAAATTAAGCTCATGAAGCCTACGTTTATAAGATATAGGGGGAACCGAGCAGCGCACGTACATTCTACGGGTAAAGTCACGCTGAAATCTTTCTAATTCCGGAGATAATGTGCATATGTCTCAGCAAGATTAGTGGAAGTTGATCTACAATTTCTAAAACCTGTTTGATGTGGGTCAAACAAATTATTCTGATCAAGAAATGACGTGATTTTACTTATGATAATCTTCTCGAAAACTTTGCAAACAGACGACGTAAGTGAAATAGGACGAAAATCAGAAATAGAATTACTTAATTTTTTAGGGATTGGCTTAACTAGGGCGTGACGCCATTGAGATGGCACCTGGGAAGTAAGCAAAGACTTGTTAAAAATAATAAGTAGGGGAGAAACAATAGACGATTTACATTTCGAGAGAACTATGCTCGGAATATTATCGGGGGTTACATTCACTTTGGGAGAAAGCTTATTAAGAGCACTAATAACATCCACGTGAGAAATGGAGTGTAAATCGAAAAAGAATTGAGGGGAAGGAAGGGGAAGCGGAGAATGCTGGGGTCGGGAAAAAACAGATGAAAAGAAACTATCAAAAGCTCTACATTTCTGGTCGTTAGATAACAAAACAGAACCATCAGAGTCAACAATTCCAGAAGGGGTGACCTTAGGAGAACTTAATTTGTCCTTACAGTAATTATAAAACAGCTTAGGATTAGAAGATTTGACAATACGATTTTCGAGGGAACAGTAAAATCTATTGAGAGCAGAGTTAAAGCGTTGATTCATAATGGCACACGCGCGACTGTTAGGGGCAATTCTGGTCAGGTTCTTAGATTTCCCATAGAGGATTTTCAAAGTTCGAGGATATCTAGACAATGGTGATTGATTAGAAAGAGGAACGAAAGTATTAAGGACATTATTAATAAAAGAAATGAAATAATCAAACGATTGGTGAGCATCAAGGTTACTTAAAGCATGGGTCCAGTTGTGATAGAAAATGTGATCATTGATGGATGACCAATCAGCTAATCGATAATTACGGGAGGGAGCACTAACATTCTGGGGAGGACAGGGAGTAACTAAATCAAATGTCACACTTAGATGATCACTTAATGCAGTAGCAGGAGATGTATTACAAATAATGTCCTTATTGCAAAATACGAGGTCTAAATAGTTATGTAGCCGGGTAGGGAACGAGACATGTTGGGTAAAGTGGTGGTCGCAAACAAAATCAAGTAGGTCATTTTGAGTTGGAGAAGAGAGAGATGGAAAATCAATATTGGGGAAATTGAAATCACCAATTAAAATACATGGAAAATTGGTTGAGATGAGAGTCCCTAGATTCTGAAGAAGTTGTGTAAAAGAGAGAATCGGGGCGGAGGGGGATCTGTAGACAGTGAAAATCCTAATTTTTTTATATGGTAGAGTAGGAGAATAATCTACATGAATATCAACTACGCAACATTCTATAAGAGGAAAAGAGAGGGAAGAAACCAGGATGGGATTCAAGGAGTGGTGAACTAAGCAGGCTACGCCACCGCCTCTACCGTAATCATTAGAAATCGCGCGATTGCATCGGAATGGTATGTAATAAGGAAATCCACCTACAAGGAAAGAATCGCTCTCACTACAATCTAGCCAGGTCTCTGATATGTAAATGATAAGATGCTCTAATGAGGAGAGCAGGAACGAGAGTTGGGGCAATTTGCATCTTATAGAACGGGCATTCGAATAGAATATCGAGACAGGTCTCTATGCTTACGTGTACTAAGTGGTGATCGATTTCTCAAAGAGGATGCAGTGAATGAATGAGGACTAGATTGAATCAAGAGGGGAGACAAAGAGGGAAACAATGTACCCTTGCTGCCATTGTCCTATCCTCGGCGAGACGTCACGTGATTAGCACGGGAAGGAGGAACGGGCATGGGATCGGGCGTCGAGGGAGCAGTGGCAGTAGAGAGTGCAGCAGTAGAGGTGCGAGAGTCGCCTGAATGAGGAACATCGGCAGAAGAGTTCTGTACGGTGCGGGGGGGGGGGGGGCGCTGTAGTTAGGAGGGAGCGGGCGAGGGGTACGGTAGTTGATCAGGGTGTAATCACGCACTCCGCATACGAGACTTTTGGCATCGAAATTGCGCTTTCTCGCTTCAGCACGGGCCTCCTTCTCCATTATGAGCTGCGTGGGAGTCAGATATTTCCTTATGAAGGCGCGCGATTCCTTGAACGGAGTGGGGCGACCAGGTTTGCTTCGAATGCCTGAGAGGAGAAGGTCACGGGTCGTATTGTCGGGGCATGAGATCTTGAGGGGGCGAGAGGCAGGAGAGCGGTCGGCAGGATGGCGGTGGTATGAGATGCGATTCTCATTCCACGCCTTCTGCACCACGTCATTGCCTGCATATTGGACGAGATCGGCAACGAGCTTTCAGCTGTCTTTCCCGCGGTCGGGTCATCTAACTCCTTGTGTCCGATGATGACGGCTCTCGTCTCTTTATCTTCATACTCAGCCTTGTCTGCGATGACGCGAGAGCACGACTCGTAAACCACTCGCGCCACATCGAGTACAGGGGGGAGGAGAGAGGGATGGAGGGAGAGTGGGATTTCAAGAGGGAGAGCACCTCAGCCAACATGGCGTTAGTGGCGTCCAACTTGGCCGAGAGAGCATCAACACTCTTTTGGGTCGCGAATACAGTGGGAGTGGGACCACGAGCAGCGGGAGGGAGCGCCGCCTTGTTAATCGTTCTAGAGGGCGTTTCTCCTGACATCGCACTAGGGGGAGGAAGCGTCGAAATGGCTCACCTCGTCCGGTGGGTTAGACCACACCACCTCAGCACCCACTTGCTGACTAGCACGCGACGAGGTAGGTCAGCGGTAGTCGAAGAAGGGAGAGACGAGAGACGAGGGGGGAGGGCAATTTGACTAGAGAGAGACGGAGCTCGGGACAAAGCGACCGCTCGCTACGGCGACAGAGACCTCGAACTGATTACAGAGACCTCGATCTTATTACTTTAATTTTAAGTGTCACGCTCAGACTAGTAATAATTTCTGTCTGATTGCTTGTTTGGAATTTTCAGCACTTTAAATGTGGTCCTGATTTTTGATGGATAATGTACAGTAGCGCTAAAAAGTATTGAAACGATTTGAATTTTTCATATAACTTTTTCAACAGTTGACTTAGCAAGTTAGATGTTGCGGCGCTATATAGCAAATGCATCGAAGATTGCGATGCGAGTATTGCGTCATCACGTGCGTCATAACCGATTGCGTAGTAATGACGCAATCGAAAAACACTTTCAAACATCCATTATTCTTACATAGATTTTTTCCTACTCGTCAAACTTTCTGATGTTAGAGACATGCCCGGGGCCTACCCAGAAAAAAATTTGAAGTTGTCACGCTTTTGCAGCATTTGCAGCAGCATTGCTGCAAAAACAATATTTGAAATTCAGAACTCAGCTCCTAGACAAGCTAGAGACCAGTTCAGAGCATCAAAATGATTGCCATCATGAATAGAGATGATCCTGAGAATATGAAAACAAAATCTCGAATTTTGCCTTCAGGGCATGAAAAAATCACTTTTTTTGCATGACCATTTTTAGGACATAACTTTGAGGGAAATGTAGGAAAAAATAGGATTTTTGCGAAGAAGTGTTCAAAATGTATTGAAGTACTGATTCCCAACTTTTTAGAGCGATTTGACATCATTCCTGCCCACGGCGAACACCTTGTTTACCCCTGTGTGCGAGAGAGTGCAGACGACGAGAGTGCGTGAACAGGGTGTTTCCTGACCCTAGTGTCCCTCCGAAAAACTGTCGCCGCGGGCAGGAAAGTTATACAAACACTCTAAAATGCTGAGATTCAGTTTAATACATTTCGAACGTTCCTATGCAAAACTCAGATTGTTACCTACACTTCCCACAAAGTTATGGATGTCCAAAAATGGTCACACAAAAAATGTTTTTTTCATGTCCTGAGGGCAAATTATGAGATATCGTTTTCATATTCTCAGGATCATCTCTATTCATGATGGCGATCATTTTTATGTTTTTTTAGTCTCTAGCTTGTCTAGAAGCCGAGTTCTGAATTTGCGACCTCGATTTTGAAGCAAGGCTGCAGCCAAGATACAACGTAGCAGCAACTTCATTTTTTTATCTGGGTAGTCCTCGAGCATATCCCCAACCTTAGAAAGTTTCGCAAACAGAAAAAAATCTACGTAAGAATAATGGATGTTTGAAAGTCTTTCGATTGCGTCATTACTACGCAATCAGTTATGATGCACGTGATGACGCAATACCTGCATCTTATTCTTCGATGAATTTGCTATTTAGCGCCACAACATCACACTTGCTAAGTCAATTGTTGAAAAAGTTATGAAAAATTCAAATCGTTTCAATACTTTTTGGCGCTACTATATATATGAGACGAATCGCGAGAGAATTACCTATTTTAGGGGGTTCTGCGGCGGTAGCATCAAAATCACCCTATCTGGAAGAAAATATGACTCAAAGTATTTCAAATGATGCTCTTTCAAACTGCGTAGCCAGAATTTTGATAACTGTCGTCATCTTCGAGATTCAGAAGGTCAAATTTCGGACACTCACTTTTAGGGGTCAAATCGAGCCCACTTAAATGATCATAAATCCGTTTAAAATGACGACAGAAACTCGTTCTTTGCTCAGAAAGAAAGCTGAGAACATTCTCTACAACTTTTATGTTAAAGACGTCATTCCCTGTGTACGTCCCAGTGCGGGGTTGTCGGGTGATCCAAAAATTACCGAATTCTGGAAATCGGAAAAAGTACACCGAGTCACTATGCGCGATCGATGGTGCCTATGGGTAGAGACCACAGGCCACGCCCACTTTCGGGAATACCGAGTTCGCTCAAAATCCACAAGAGCTCCGACAGTTCGCGTTCTTGGCCAAATCGAATGAGTAAAACAGATTTCGGTAGCTCTTAGGATCCTTCACAAATGACCACTGGAGCAGCCTGATCGGGCTACTCTACTTAGGTCAGCATACGCTAATTAAGATCAGGAATAGGGGAAAAATGGGTCATTTTGATCGTGTATAGCTGCTCCACTCGTATTTTGTAGTTCCCATCAGTAAGATAAATCGTACAAAATTGGAAAACAGGAGGATGTTTTTCTGAACTGTCGGAACGTTTAGAAAATTTCGGAAAAAAATTGCAAAAAATGCAAACCACATACAACGGAAGGGACTCGAACCAGGGAGTTACTGGCACAAGACCTAGATCTCTACCACCACACCAAGCGAGTTGCGATAAGGAGTTGTGTATTTTCTTACCGCCTTGTGCGTTTTTCCCACGATCCCGATTTCGAGCATTCTCCCGTTGAGAGTGAGATTGAGGTTTTTGGATTATAATTCGGATCAAAGTTAAGATATCGCCCTAAATCAAAAAGCGTTGCCTTATTCAGACCATTAGGGTTACATTAGGCACACAAATTGCCTCGTGTGAAGATTTTCACAGAACGCCTTGTGGTCTCTACCTATGGGTGACTAACTTCGCGCAAAAAATCTAAGAAATCGGAGGTGGTAAAAAAAAGGGCGCGGTTTTTTTCCGAGCGCCTCAAAACTGGGTATACAGCCAACATGATTTCATCACTTCCAGTACCTCTATTAACAGCTAATGAAGTCAAATAACTCGCAAATCAATCAAAACAATATTTGAAACTATTTCCCGACTAGTTGTACCACTTTCATTGGTCAAAAACTACAGTAAGACCTAAAATTCAAAAATCGACATTTTGACTCTTCTCAACCGTTGACGTGGGTTCAATTGCATTAACAAGGTTCCAAATAGTGTAGATATATCCCTCGGAACCACTCAAAGAAAGGGCGCATCGATAAATACGCAATTTCGTCAGAGGAAACCCAGGAAAAGCGCTAAACTATACTGCAGGTCAACGTAGACCTAGGGACCCGTATCACGGCTGGAAATGTAGAGCTCGATGTGCTAAACATTTTATATGTTGAAAGTGAGACTCTATCTTTTCATTGAAGCACGCTACAGAGTCTAGAAGTTTGGCAGAAAGAGGCGAGAATACCCCCAGAGCGCGTGCTCTAACCGTCTGGCGCCCTCGCCGCCTGACCTCCCTCTCTCTCCCCTCCCTTTATCGCTCTCTCGCACGCCTCCTAAGCCCATTTCTACCAAATTCTAGGCTCTGTAGCGTGCTTCAATGAAAAGATAGAGTCTCACTTTCAACATATAAAATGTTTAGCACATCGAGCTCTACATTTCCAGCCGTGATACGGGTCCCTAGGTCTACGTTGACCTGCAGTATAGTTTAGCGCTTTCCCTGGTTTTCCTCTGAAGAAATTGCGTATTTATCGATGCGCCCTTTCTTTGAGTGGTTCCGAGGGATATATCTACACTATTTGGAACCTTGTTAATGCAATTGCACCCACGTCAACGGTTGAGAATGGTCAAAATGTCGATTTTTGAATTTTAGGTCTTACTGTAGTTTTTGACCAATGAAAGTGGTACAACTAGTCGGGAAATAGTTTCAAATATTGTTTTAATTGATTTTCGAGTTACTTGACTTCATCAGCTGTTAATAGAGGTATTGGAAGTGATGAAATCACGTTGGCGGTATACCCTGTTTTGAGGCGCTCGGACAAAAAACCGCGCCCTTTTTTTTCCCCCTCCGATTTCTTAGATTTTTTGCGCAAAGTTAGTCACCCATAGGCACCATCGATCGCGCATAGTGATTCGGTGTACTTTTTCCGATTTCCATAATTCGGTAATTTTTGGTTCACCCGACCACCCCGGACTGGGACGTACACAGGGAATGACATCTTTAACATAAAACTTGTTGTGAAAGTTCTCAGCTTTCTTTCTAAAAAAAGCGCGACTTTCTATCGTTATTTTAAACCGACTTATGGTCATTTAAGTGAGCTCAATTTGACCCTCAAAAAGTGAGTGTCTCAACTTTGGCCTTCTGAATCTCGAAGATGTCGACAGTTATCAAAATTCTGGCAACGCAGTTTGAAAGTGCATCATTCAAAATACTTTGAGTCAAATTTTTGTCCAGATATTATAATTTTGATTCCTACTGCCGCGGCGTAGGCAATTCTCTCGCGATTCGTCTCATATATATGTTTGAGACAGCCGAGGAGACTCCAGTTGGGAATGTAGCGAAGGGGAAAACAGTGAGGAAGAAGAAACGACTCGTTGGTATAGAGAGAAAGCCTTCCATGAAGATGATGAAAGTGGCTGGTGGAAAGAAGAATGAGACGGAACAAGTGGAACAGCAGAAGTACTTTTATTTATCATCTTCATTTTGAATTGCGTTACTGATATCATATCGATGGAGTTCGTGCGAAGGAAAGAAATTCCGATGAAAAGAATATCCATTTGTTCAACATTCTGAATTTATACGGGTACAACGTGCAATGCATTCAACTCTTACTATTTAGGCCAATTCGAGAAGAGCTTCTGGAGAAGATGTCCACTATGGTCGGTAGGAAAAGATTGAAGTATCTGAAGGTAACCACATGTATCGAATAGAATGACAATTATAATTTCTCAGCGACAATTTGCCAGCTTGAAAAGAGATAGCCGTTTACTCCAGAAAGAATATGATTCTATTGGAATGAAAATTCAAGAACGCAAGGTATGAAATATGTAGATTTTTGTGAATTATTGTGAAGTATGGGAGTTAACTATTTCAAATATACATGTATACGTTGATATTTACTTTATTTTTTAACAATAAGCGAATATCATGTGTTCAGGAATCGAATAAGGTGATGAGAGAGACTATAGAACAGCAACGTTCTCTTGTGCCTCCCATAGAGAAAACGACTGAGGTGATTAAGCCATAAATGTACATTTTGGTGTCCTTCAATTCTCCTTCAATGTGTTTATAAACCACAGGAGAAGCGGATTCGACATCAGAATAATACTACCCAGCTTGAGCGGTTAAGAATAGCCGATAAGGTGATTTAAGTAGTTTATATAGTTAGATAGTTTATATTTATTGTTAATTTTTAAAAATATAATTGAAGTGGAATAATTGAGGCCCGATCTAAGAAGATCAAAGAACTCCAGAAGAGAGATGGAAAGATGAAGTCATATATCGAGGGGAAAAGATCGAATAATCGTGCTCTCCTTACTGAGTCTGATATACTGAAGGAAGATAACAAACGACTCAACGGGAACATTGTCGCTCTCTTCGCGATCACTAATCTAGCCAATTTTAATCTAACAATGTAGACTTCCACTTGTCTTATTCTGTAGCCTGCTCGATATTTGCTGTCTGTGCTATATATTACTTTTATTACTGGTAATATTCTGTTGAAGATAGTTTCCTATTCAAATAAAGTTCAGTTTAATGGAACTTTTATATTTATCAATTATTCGTAAACAAATTTGTTGAAGGAGAAATGGGTCGATCAAGTTTTAGTTACGGTATTTGACTGAGACCGGAAAATATACGGCTAATAATTTGAGCGGGACTTGATGTTCCGGTCTCTTCTTTAATTTTATAATTTATTTATTCAGCTAATTTATTCTTCACTTTGTTATAATTATTAGATAAATATATGAAGGTTGAGGCAACAATTGAATTGCCCCTCGCGTATCACCCGCCCTAATCACGGCATGATTCATGCCGTGCCTAATGTTGTTTACATTTCTAAATTCCGGTGATTGTAGGGTGAATGATTGGTGGGGAGGATTACGACTCATTCGAAGATAACGATTTCCCCATCGAGAATGTCCTACCGTCTACTTCAAAGGATCAGGTATTTTCTCATACTTCGTACTCGTGTTCCTGGGTATCCCTGGTTATTCAGGTTGCCGATAGAATATCCTCGCGGAAGCGAGGAACTGCTGTGCTCAACGAATCACAGTGCACGGTCAAGTCGGACAAGGAGGAAGACAGCTTTGACAAGTGAGATTCCTTCCATTCCCAGGGCATTAATTCCTCCCCAGTTCCATCACATTCGATGAAACTCCCAAGCGAGTGAGACTGACTGAATCTTCTGCCATTTCACCAGTCAAAAAGCGATCACCCAAGAAGAAGATCGAGGATGGTATACCCTTATATGGTGCGCCTCTTCGATAATTGCATTAGATTCGACACGGCGTTGATTGCAGATCAAAATGTGGCTGGATTTCCATCGTTAGCCGATTTGCCTCTTTCGTCGTCTTCCACTCGGCATCAACATCTCTTCGTGACTTCAGTCGAATTATCCGGTACGCGTTTTATAATTGTGAGGCGCCATTGTTTGGTTCAGACGGCACAACGACTCTCCATTGCAAGAGTGAACGAGAGGAGGCAGAGAACGCATGCGTAGTCTACCTCCAGGTATGAAGGCCCTATCTATGGACTGAGTAAAACCTATGCCATAGGGAATGTGGCATTCATGTGACGTGCGAGAGGGAACCACAGTACGTCTCATCGGAGCAAAGAAGTGGTCAGATACGGTAAGTGTCCACTATGATCTCGCACATTCCCTGAATCAGGAATGGTTGGTGAACGATGAAGAGGGGATACTGATCACTCACACAGACACGCTCATTCCCTGCACTACCGTAGTCAATTCGTTCTTCTGTGCACGAAAGGTAGATGGATTCCTTGGAAAGAGTGAGGACAATGCACATCAGGCTGTATTGGGCGAGAGATTGAAAGGAGGAGGCAATGCAGTCTCCAAGGCTATGCTCATGGGGATTATCATACACGAACTATTCCAAGTGAGTGCTCAGCTGAAGATTGGCATTCCTCTCTCTTACTCGAGTGTCATCATAATGGTTGAAGGCAGCTCTGCTGACTCCTCCCTCCTTGCATCTCACGAAGGAATGGCTGCTTCGTCGATGGAGAGAAGTGATCATGGACGAGGTACGAGAGAGGAGAGAATCCATCTCCCATTTCCTACTTCAACGAGTCATTCTCGAGTGAAGGGAGTCATTCATCATTTTCTCCCTGGTTGGTCCATTCTGATCTCTCAGGTGATCATCTCAATGACTGCATGCAATCTCACGACAGACTCCTTCGAGGGCGAACTAGAGCCTTATGTAGAGGTATGCTTATCTAAAACAGAAGTTCCAACTGAATGGGAGATTAAAGTAATGCTTACAATTAGGTGATTATCAATTGGGTGAACTCGTACATGCCGAAGAAGAGTGAAGGGCAGCAGAAGAGAATGGAAGGAGGAGCGATGATCAGAGAGGTGAGAGAAGAAGAGAGAGGGAAGAGTCATCACCACCCTCTTGTCTACCGTACTCTTCTAATCGCACTCTTTCATAGATTCATGACATCGAGGAGAATATCTGGATGCCTGCCATTGGTCTCAAGGGGAAGATAGACGTGAGCCTTGAGGTACGGTAATTAAACGTGTTATTCGAGAAATCAAGTAGCGAAGGCAACATTTTGAATTAGATAACTGGAAATAGATATGTATGTATCCTCTCAGTTCAAAGAGACATCTTCCGGTGCTGATTTAGTCAGAGTGTATATTGAGGTGGATGCGACAACTCACGATTCCCCATTCTCGCACTCGACTCAACACTGGCTGCTCCCTCTCGAACTGAAGACTGGCAAGAGCTCAGCCAGTGCAGACCACGCCGGACAGGTAGAGGGAGAGGGCAAGACACTTCGCACTATTTCATTTCTCAATCTGGGTTCAATTTCTAAGAGCATATGTATCGACCATCAGATAAACCAAAAGCTGCGACAGAGATGGAAGGTTGTATCAGGTGCTGATGTACACGATGATGCTCGCCCATCGATATTCCCTTCCCATCCATGAAGGGAGACTGCTCTATCTCAAGGATGGAATCACCAGAAGAGTCATGCCAAGGGTACGGGGGAGTCATAGGAGGGGAAGTAGTCACATGAATATAATAATCATATTGAGAGCAATTGTATAATTCTTAACCCTTCGTGGTCTTTCTAGAGAAATGCTCCAAATTGCAGTCAGCTGAACTAAAGGGGATAATCTCGAGACGAAACGACGTCGCCTCATTCATCGGAGTCGGATCCAGCTATAAGAAATTACCTGGTATGATGGTATCCTCTCTTGATTACGGTACATGATCATACTACGACGAAAGTTGAAATAGAGAGATTGTTCAGCCCCTCGATCGGAGACACGGTTCTGCACGAAGTGCGACTATGCATCAGCCTGCACTCTGTATGGGAAGGCATTCGAGAGGGAAGGAAAGGAGGAGGAGAGGTGAGGGGGAAGGAGGAAGGAGGGCATGACATGACGGAGAGTTGCAGTGACTCCTCCCCTCCATCAGACGAGGCTCTCGCATTCCAACTGCAGATGACTGAGCATCTAACTCAGAAACATCTCGACTACTTCAGGAGGTATGGAGAAAGGAGATTTGATGGAGCACACTGTAGTATTTGCCTCAACATGGTCGAGGAACATATAACACACTATCTGAGAAAATCAACATATTTCTTCAGCGACTTGGCACAGGCCGAAAATTCGAATTCCTTCTGACTTTACCAATAGGTCGGCCTCGTCGAGGGAAACCGACGAGCATCGCCAGAATTTCGATCCGCATCCGCGCGCGCGGTGGCGCGGATCTTGAAAAAACTACAGTAATCCTCGAAAATTTGTATATCGATCCCAATGACTGCGGCGGTAGGGGCGCTGAGTTCCTTGACAAATTATAAGACTTTTTTACTCTTGGGAATTTTTCGATCAGATTCCATCTAACGCCAGAAATCGATAATTCCACTTTTACTTCATACATTTTTGCAATTCCCCGAAAATTTTTCAAGAAACCTACAATTTTTTATTTGAGTTTATGCATCTACTTGTATCGATACGCACTTGATTATAAAGGCGCAATTTAAATCCGGCCTTAAGTTAGGTAACGGTAACAAAATATGTATCAAAGCCGAGTTATGGTAAACAATACTGTAGACGCTTTATCCGAATAAGCTTAATTTCCTCTAAATGAAGAAAAATACGCCTCGACATGGGTGCATGGGCTCCATGGACCACATTGGTGAACGAAAATACGTATCTGATTCGAAACAACGGAATTTTGAAAAAAGCGGTAACAGTATATTTTACACCATAATTCGGTTTCAATACATATTTTGTTATCGTTACCTAACTTAAGGCCGGATTTAAATTGCGCCTTTATAATCACGTGCGTATCGATACAAGTAAATGCAGAAACTCAAATAAAAAATTGTAGGTTTCTTGAAAAATTTTCGGGGAATTGCAAAAATGTATGAAGAAAAAGTGGAATTATCGATTTCTGGCTTTTGATGGAATCTGATCGAAAAATTCCCGGGAGTAAAAAAGTCTTAGAATTTGTCAAGGAACTCAGCGCCCTTACCGTCGCAGTCATTGGGATCGATATACAACTTTTCGAGGATTACTGTAGTTTTTTCAAGATGGGCGCCGCGCCGCGGCGCGCGCGGATGCGGATCGAATTTCTGGCGATGCTCGTCGGTTTCCGTCGTCGAGGCCGACCTATTGGTAAAGTCAGAAGGAATTCGAATTTCCGGCCTGTGCCAAATCTATTTCGATTCTCTCAGATAGTCTGTTATATAATTGTGTGCTGCAGGTGGCAGCGATGGCAGAGTCTGGAGTGGAGTGCATCGAGAAGAGAGAAACGACCTCTGAGTGACATATGGGAACTCCCTGCCAGTAGAAGGTGAGTGAAGAAGAGAGGAAGAGCAATGCTCGGAATGGTATCTGATGTAGAATGGATGAATGGTGTGTGATTGAGGGAGTCCTTGTCTCCATTGACGACGATGGCCAATCTGCGAGTGACCAAGTGTGAGGAGACTGGAATACTATCCGGAAAGTGGAATGTCACTCTGGAGAGGTTCATTATCAGACATGCACTCATTCCAATCTGCGGAGAAATCAATAATGACAGTTCTAACAGGACTCGCCCTCAATCGCAAGGGTCTCCCTCCCATTGCATCTTCTCGAAAGGAGACTTCGTCATCGTGTCCTCCGATGACGCCCCTGCTGTCGTCATGGGACCAGTTATCGGTGTGGACGAATACGGTAGGAGGAAGACTGTAGCCAGACGAAGACTCAATCGATTGAAGGAGATAGTGTGACGATAGTGTCCGATCGGAAATTACCTCTGGAGGATGGAGGATTGAAGAAGAGAAGAATAGAAAAGTGTGTTTGCAACGAGTTGTTTCCTCTAGAGATTTAGAATGCGAATAAGAGAAGGGCGATTCTCAGGGCGGATCAACTCTTCCATCTCGATCGACACGAGAGTGCTACAGTACACGCCATTCAACTGAACAATCTCGTCGCTCTCATGAGTGCAGATGAACGAAGGTGCAGAGTATTGTAGGGTCATCAATAGTTGATTAATTACAGTAGTCGTCTTCGATCTCTTCTCATTGATCTGGAGTCGCCTTCAACGATTAAATTGAAGAGTGGAGATGTGAGCACAGTGAAGGGAGTGGTGAAGGGGTTGATCAATGGACAGGTGAGGAGTGAGGGGGAGGGATTATGCTCTACCCTCTCCCTTCCCAGGTGGCTGCAGTGGTTAAGTCACTGTGTGCATCGGACTACGCCCTCATTGAAGGACTGCCGGGATCGGGTGAGCACTGCTGTATGAGAGATTATATGTGGAGTGATCCTCTGTGCAGGGAAGACGTCTACTCTGGTGGCGCTCGTTCGATCGATAGTCGCACTCGGACAGACGGTAGGATATTGATTGAAGGAAATGGAAACATGATGATTTTTATTGTGAATAGTAGTAGTATTTGAACTGAAATGCTGTTTTAATATCTGGTGTATCTTTCTGAGTCGTTGAATGGCTAATGGGTTGATTGTAGGTGTTGGTGACAGCGTACACTCACTCTGCAGTAGACAACCTACTCGCCAAGATTGCACAGGTTCGCACTTCTAGTTACACTTCCATTCTATTTCATGCACTTTATTCAAATTTAATGTTTCATTATTATTTACTAGTCCGGCTGTCCCCCGCCTTCGGCGGGGGCCCCGTCCTAGCGGAGTAGGTTTCGCAATCACTCGTTTCGCAACTTGTTGACGCGCGATCTCTCTCCCTCCCCATTTCGTAATCGTTTCGCAACTGTTTCGCAATCCGGACACACGGAATCACACAGCGCTTTATATATAGGTATAGATTGCGTAGTTATTTATTTCGTAAAGTGAGTTCTGTGCAGTCATAGAAGGATTCGAGGTAGATTAATGGTGCCATTGATTTGGAAATAGGACGAGTTGCTCAGAAGTCGATTCCCGCTGCTCCGCCCGCAGTTCCATTGAAGCTCTTCTTGACTTGAGCTCCTGCCCCGACTGAGCCTGATAGGGATACTGTAGTAAGTGTATAGTGGAGGGGAATACCGAGAGGGCCGAGTGAGATGGAAGTGGATCCACTGAGTGCATCAGAGAGGGCAGCAGAGACTGCCCCTTGGATGGCAGCACGAATAGTCTGATGAATGGATTGGATGGGGAAGAGATGGAATGGACCAACGGGGGAGAGAGTCGCTGCCTCTCCACCAGATGCAGCCCCTCCAGCACTCGCAGCTGCAGCCAAGTACCTACAAGCGGAATGTGATCTTCGATAACAATGGATACATCTCCATCCACTTGTCGCCGGTTCCTCACTGTGCCAGTGCAGCCTCCAGTTGGGCGTTTCCATTGCCTTTCAGTCCGAATTCGAGGCTGCTTCCGAGAGATCCTCCCAGACTGGCTGCCCCCTTCCCTGCTGCAGATGCTGCTCCTGCTGCAGCTCCACCCACTGCACTGCCCAATCCAGCTGCTGCAGAAGGGAGAAACAGTCAAAGGAGAACTCGTTTCGTCAAATGCTGATGTATGCCACTTTTGATCATCTTTAGATCACATCAATAAGTCAGCATTGGTTAGTAGTAAGTGACCTCCATTGAGTCCTGCTTTGCCCATTCCCGCTGCTCCCTCGATTATCGATCCCCCGATGCCCAGCAGACCGTTGACGAATGCTTGAGTGGCAGCATCGATGGCTCCTGAGAGGGAAGGGAGATACACTCTTGAGGGACTCCTCCTCGTCACTTCCATTGTGGGGATGGATTGAAGAGGGTCTGCTCACCTGCTGCACCTGTTCCTACATCTGCAGCCAATTGGAAGTTGGGACGAGCCTGCAGTCCCAGTGCGTACGAAAGATCACCTGGAATACGGTATGATCGGGTACGGTAAATGGAGAAGTACGTGGATTGGCAACTAACTGCAACTAACTAACTGTTTTCACCGCCGAAGAGACCTCCAGCGAAGCCAGCAGGGAAGGCAGAGGAGAGGAGAGGCGAAGTGAGGACGAGAAGGAAGAGAGGAGTCATTGGGAAGAGTGGATGAGGATGTGATTCAACCCTCATCCACTCATTCATTTATACTTGCATCGTGTCAACTGAATCTGTAGTAAGACGATTATTCCACCATTATTATCATAGATGCACTGTGGTATTCTGGAGTGGACGAGTGAGTGAGTGGGAGAATGGGAGGGGAAGTCGATTCACACGGTCGAAGGGAAGATCGAAGGATGAAGAGACGAGGATTCATGCGTTGTACATTTGCATATCTGCACTACTGAGGATGAATCATGGAGTGAGTCACTAGGGAAAGAAGCAGAAATGGGAGGATACTCCTTGTGCTTGCAATTAGTAGACTGGAGAGCATATGGATATGAATGCTGTGAGAGAGGGGAGGGGGCCTTCCTGATTTCTTTCTCTTCTTCAGGTGGTTCCTCACTCTCAATTGCTTCGACTGGGCAAGCAGTCCTCAGTCCATCCCGCAGTACAGGTTCGTCATTATGAATCGCTAATCAACTACTAATTTCCTTCACGATACCCCTTTTGCAGAGTCTGACATTGGAATCGAAGCTAGCTGATTGCACTTCCCCTCAAGATAAATACGATAGAGCGAAGAGAATTCTCGCACAGACGGTGAGCGGAGGGCATCCACAGTAGTTTAGATTAGTCTGATAGGAATGGAGTGGGTGATTCGTGTACTGCAGATGGTGGTGGCTGCCTCTTCTCTCGCAGTCTCCACTCACTCTCTCTTCTCGTGGAGGAGATTCGGAATATGCATTGTGAGTGGAGGGAAGGGAAGGGCAGGGAAGGGGAATGAGAAGAGTGGATCTAAGGTGGACGAGTCCTCTCTGGTTCTCGAGTCTTCGCTCATCGGCGCCCTTCTCTCATCCGATCGATTCGTTCTCGTGGGAGATGCCAAACAGCTGAAGCCACTCGTGCAGAGCAAGGAAGCGAGGTGAGGGGGGAGGGGGGGGGGACGCCGTATTAGATGCAAATCACGCCTCTCACGAGAGAATCGGGACGAAGAGTTGACATTGGAAATAAAAATATTTTAGTTCTTTAGGTTTTTAGTTTGGGATTGGGTCGTAGAACGTTCTCCTAATTTGTTTAGAGGATATCGGATGTCGCAGCTGCAGCATGCTGCTGCAAAGTTGAGGCGGCGACCTTTGTTTTCGGGTGTTTTGACCTTCATATGTGGATGTTTCAGATGTCCAAAGTGTTTCTATGATCAAAGTAATGATTTTGACACGAATTTTATATTTTTCACTTTTGCGACCGCTGCAGCAGAGACACTTCGGATGAGTTTTTAATTTGCTATTCAAATGTAGATTTTTGCCCCCACTCCAAACTTTACCATCGTGTAGAGCTTAAAATTATGCACAATATATATTTTTTGCAGAAAAATTGCCGGGGGTCCTGGTAGGTTCCCAGAGCGCCGAAAGTCTCGCAATGGGCTGCACGACCGATGGCTCGATCACAAGATCGCGGGTTCGAATTCCGGCCGTGGAAACAAAATTTTTTGCCAACGCGAATTGATGCGGAAACTTCTTTAAATACGATAATACGATTAAATAACCAAGTAAAACTATTTTTGTCGCCGCCGGAGTCGAACCTGCGACCACAGCCCCCCGATATCCCTTCTGCAGCCCATTGCGAGATTTTCGGCGCTCTGGGAACCTACCAGGACCCCCGCCAAATTTTCTGCAAAAAATATATATTGTGCAGAATTTTAAGCTCTACAAGATGGTAAAGTTTGGAATGGGGGCAAAAATCAAAATTCGAATAGAAAATTAAAAACTGGTACGAAGTGTCTCTGCTGCAGCGGTCGCAAAAGTGAAAAATACATAGTGCGTTTCAAAAACAATACTTTGATCATAGAAACACTTTGTACATCTGAAACATCCACATATGAAGGTCAAAACATCCGAATACAAGGGTCGCCTCCTCTACTTTGCAGCAGCGTGCTGCAGCTGCAGCATATCGAAAAATTCCGAAACTTCGAATTTTGTTTACTAAAGTCAAGTACTACGTAGAAATAAAAGAAACAAGAAATCTTGAAATTCAAATGTCAATTCGATCTGCTGATTTGTCCCGAATCTCTCGTGAGAGGCGTGATATATCACTAATTTCCAGTGAAGAGGGAATGTCTACCTCACTCTTCGAAAGACTGATCACTGCTCATTCATCGAAACACGCCGTCACTCTTGACAAACAATTCAGGATGAACAGGTGGGCAGATGGGGTTAATAGGGGTGATATCCAGTAAATGGGGAGTGATGTGAATAATCTTGTTGTGCAGAGTGGTGTCATCAGTAGCCTCCTCTCTCTTCTACGATGGTCGACTCGTTTGTGCGAATAAGAAAGTGGCCGAGGCGTGTCTCAATAGTGTGCACGAGGGATATGAAGGAAGGAGTGGAGAGAGACAAGAAGGTCAGAGGAGGAGTGATGCAATGAGGGAGAGTACTGGGGAAGGATTGCAGAACTTCCGGCAGCCTTCAAAGTGGCACTCGATGGATCTATCGAGAATTCGGCTGTCTTCATCGATGTCTCCAGTGGGAATGAAAATGGGATGGAAGGGGTGAGCTATCGATAATTGAAGATTGAAGATTGTGAACTGATGAATTGCCTCATTTATGATATTATCACCTGGTTATTCCCTTTAGGATAAGGAGTCTCCTCTATCGACTACGGTCTCCATCTCAACGAATGGAATTGTGAACGAGCGAGAAGTGGAAGTAGTGAAGAGACTAATCGAGGAGTTCACTGCGGTTCGTTTGCACCTTGAACAGTGAAATACTTCGAGAAGGAATGTATAATTGTCTTGTAATGTAATTTTCCCCTCAGCGTGGTCTACCCACTTCATCCATTGGTGTGGCTGCTGTCTACCGTAAGCAATTGGAACTTCTCCGTCGATCGATACCTACCGGAATTGAAGTGTTTACGGTAGATCAATGGCAAGGGAGAGATGCAGAGGTGATCTCAGTTCCCATTTTTACGCTGGAACCAAATGAATAATTGAGGTTGTGATCTGCTCTCTGGCCTGGACAACTTCGCATGGAAGGAAGGTGAGTGAGGAGTTGTTTATGATTGGTTATTGAGTTCATTCAGAGAAGTGATCTGCTCTCTGACGAGAAACGAATCAACGTCGCTCTCACAAGGGCAAAGTACAAGGTAGGAAGTGCACGGTGATGAACAACCATTTACACCCTCAGATGATATTCATCGGATGCGCTCGATCGATGAGGGAAAGATGTCCCATCGTATCGTCGCTTATCGATCGATTCAAGGTCGAGGGGTTACTGTAGTATGAATTACGTTCTGATTACAAGTATTGCTTGTCTTTTACCGGTATATTTTGCAACTAATCCATTCGCTAACTCGAATTATGATGATCTCGATCTCTCAGGTTAAATTCTATGTTTTATTCATTATAGTTGTAGATAAACTTCATGAAATTCATTGCATAATCGGTATATACAGAAATATGAGAATGCAAAAGTACACTACCCATTCACGGGTACAATGGAGGATCCTGTTTTGTTAACGAAGTTGAATGCGCTTCCATTAGCAGGAAGGACCTGAATTGGAAATATACTCTTTCGTTATGATTGAGTGACTAACCAGAAGCGTGGTTCCTACTTGCACTCTGCCTGAATTGGAAGGAATTATTCGAGGAACTCCAGGGGATGAAATCGAACCATTCGCACCCTGAACCATAGGAGAAGTGAGAAGAAAGGGAAGAGAAGAAGAGACGAAGGATGAATGAGAGAACATCGAGGAATGAATTGATGAGAGAATGAAGGAAGAAATGAGTGAGATACCTGAGATGGAGTGGATTGGATAGGGATGATGGGAGAAGTTCCGTTGAGGAGACTCTCGAGGAAGATTTGACGAGGCTGAGAGAAGGAATCATTCTCATGAAGGAAGGAAGTGATGGAACCTGGTCAGAGACAGCGAAAGAGAAGGGAAGAAGGAGAAGGAAAAAGAAAGATATCATCTCACTCGGAGACACACTGAACTCCCTTCAATTTATAGCCAGGAAGGACAAGTGAAGAGAAGGGATTCCCAAAGTGCAGAAGGATTCAATGTGGATTTGTAGACTCGCTCTCTTTATCTTCAGATCGATGCATGTCAACACGTGGAAGTACTCGTATTTCAAGATGAAATCTACATCTTCGGGAGGAATGCCCAGACGTCCTTGGCGATGGGAGTCGCCGTGAGATTCTGAACGACCGTCGGATCCTCGAGAAGGGGAAGATCTTCAGTCTGAAAGGAAGACGTAAGCCTAGTGATCGTTGTACTGTAGATAGACGATTAGATGATAGTATGGAGAATGGAGTCATTATCTAATTATGATTATCGATCCCACCTCTCTCTTCATAACAGTCAACAACAATTCTGTCTCATCCTCGTATTTAGAAGAGAATGCCTGAAGAGAGACATTCATTAACCATTTCCTTGTGCCAGGTGGTTGAGTACAACGAACCTCTCTCTTCTTCTGATAGTGATCCTCGATTCCCGATCCTTCCATTTCCTGAAGAGAGTACTTCGTCTCCTTTATTGACTCCTTCTCACCTCTAGGGGGATCATTCTCACTCCATTCACTATCGAAGGACGAATCGGCTCCATTTTCTGGATTCGAATCTGAAATGAATGAGACATGAGAAGAGATATGTCATATTTACCCTCTAAGGATAGATATTTCAAGAATGGTAACCTCTCTCTTGAGGTGGTCTCCCTCAGGAAATGCTCCCGATCCTTCGACCTCCTGGAATTCACTCTTCTCTTCCCTCTTCATTCCCTTCTCTCACCTCGGAGGATGAAGGGGAAGGATCAGTCTGCACCTCTTGCCTCATCACATCCATATTCTGGAGGAGACTCTGGAAGGAGAGAGGGAGAGATGGAGGGAGGGTCGAGGGGGGACTCACATCGATGAATCTGCAGTTGACAGTGAGAAGGGAGAGGAGAGAGAGGAGAAGGAGACTCGTCGACTGCATGATTCGAGTGAAGAGAAGGGAGGAGGGGACTCAGCTGACTTCCGCTCTTCCATATCCCTTTTATTCTCCCTCCCATTGCAATAACTGGCGTACTTATTGTGAAGTACACCCGATCTTCATAGAAGAATCCGATTCCATTTTTAGCCCATCAGGAGATATTCATAAAATCATGAATCGAAAATGGGTGGTAAATGGGAGAGAAGAGATATCCACTCGGCTTATCCGATTCCACTATTGCTCGACCTTCCTACGTAATAGTGCACTTTCATTGCAAAGAGGACAACGACGGTGCATTGGCCAGCATCACGGCTTTCTTTACAAAGTACGACCTATTCAAATCGATATTTGAATGATAACATTAAATTTGTCATCCCTAACTCATAGAAAGGATGCTCATTTCTCTCTCGACATCTCATACGACATTATCTTCTCTCCTTTACTTCATTTTCTGTCTCAAATAAGGAATCAGTTTCGAAGACACGATAATGGCAGAATGGAGTCACAATTCCGATCTCATGAAGAGGCAAACATTGAATCGATTAATGTATAGGGGTCACTCTCAGTGTGCCTCCTACACAATTGTTGTACATTTGAGTGTTCCTGTAGAGGGTTAAACGATTGATGGCAATACATACTCTTTTTCAATTTCCGAACAACAAATAGAAGGGAGGCCCTCGTGGTTCTCAGGCAGTAAATTGAGTGGGAGCAGAACACAATAATGGCTGAGGCCGTATAATGTAATCACCATCTTCCCCATCTTTCTCTTGCTCTCATTACAGACAAGGTAAGATAAATTCACTGAGAATGGAAATCCACTGCTGTATCCTGATTCCGTTCGCTCCACGCGCGAAAGAGAAAATCAAGAGAATGAGGTTTGTGATGACCTCCAATAGAAGGAGATGAGCAATAATACACTTTATACCAAGTTTTCACACAACAGCATTTGTGTTGAGATACTGAGTACGATAGTTGGTATTTCCAGGGTTCGGATCGGAGATTGAACCAGATGAAGAAGATCCAGAGGAGGCATTCGAACAACTGAAGAGAAGAAGGAAGAGGAGAGGGAGAAGAGAGAAGGGAGGGAAGACTTACATTCCACACGTCAATCGACAGATTTCTCTCACGAGTTGAGCATACGAAGGATGGGAACAGATGATATTCTGAACGATGGATGACTCACTCGAATGATTGAAGATGAGGGAGTGATCAGTCTAACCCACTCTATTCATGGCACAATCAATTGGGTAGACATCGGAACAGATCTGAGAAGAGACCAGAAGAAGAGAAGAGAGAAGAAGGAGTAGAGGATGCATCTAGGAGTGGAGAGAGGGAGGGAGTCACTCTTATCAAGGGGGAATTGAGTGGGTGTTGAGTTGCCATCGGAAGTATTTGGACAGCTTCACCATTTCATGATTCAATTTAGCGAAGATCTCGGGACTACGCATTTATTGTCGACAGAAATGTACAGGGAATTAATGGGTGAGTTATACATTCTGCTCTTCCTCCTCACTCTCCTTCTCTTCATTCTTCTTCTCTCCCTTCTTCTCCTCCTTCTTCTCTTCTTCCTCTACCTTCTTCTTTTCTTCCTTCTCCTCTTCTTCCTCTCCCTTCTTCGCTCCCTTCTTATCTTCCTTCTTCTCTTCTTCCCCTCCCTTCTTTCCTCCCTTCTTCTCTCCTCTCCATCCTCCTCGTTGGGGTTTCAAAGCATTCACGAGTGCCTTCAACTGTGGTGAGTAGTCCTTGGTCAATTGGTGGATCTTCTCCCAACTTTCTTTGTGAGTCAGTGATTGATCCTTCAGAATGGCGAGTATCTGAGACTGAACAGCAGCCAGTTTGGAGATCGCCTCCGTCACATTCTTATTGTGCTCGGAGAAGAATAATTCACGCTTCTCGTTGTGCTCTGCCACTTCCTTCTGAAAAGGATGAGTGAGGGGAGGAAGCAATACTAGTTTCCCAGCCATTACATCGAGGGGGTAGGACTAATCTCAAAGTTCAGCCTCATCAAGATCATTGATAAAAAAGAATTGTCAAAAGTGGGGGAGTGAATGTGAGTGGTCACCTCAACTCCGTTCTTCTTCGCCCATTCCTCGATGTTCTTCTTGATCTCTGCCCTGGTGGAATTGCGACGGAAGAGAATCCTGTAGTATTCCTTCTTCGCTCCTTTGCTCACTTCCTCCAGGAATGCAGGAAGATGACGATGGAAGTGACCGTGTCTTCCTCGATGATGATGATGATTCCTCCAGTGAGAAGTTCCGTTCTTCACTCCTTCTTCCTTCTCCTCGGAAGATGAACAGAAGACAACAACAGAAAGAAGAAGAAAGAGAGAAAGAGAACGGAGAAACATCGAATCGATCTGAGAAGGAATGACCAGAGCTGCTTATATAGAGAAAGTTGTGATGATATGATAGAGAGGAAGAGAGGGGGGGGGAGTTTGGCGGAGAGACGAAATAGATCAACAGCATAGCCTTTCTAAGTATAACGGTAGTGATCTCTAAGGGTGCTCTAGTAGAGCAGATCTACTAGTGACTTCTCTTCTTTCTCACTTCCGCTAAATGTTTTAGTGATCTTTTACATTCGATTTCTGTCTCTTTTCCTATGGATGATTCACTTTCCACAGGATTCTGTTCAGACCACAATGAGGGGATATCTTTATCTACAGTGTATCTTCGATGAGATCTCATTCCTCCATCTCTCCTATAACTTCGACTTCGTTTCCTTGGCTGCTTCTTCTCTCAATTGCCTTCTCAGAATTTTTCCCGCAGCCGATCTGAAATTTCAGATTCCCTCAGATTCCTCCCTCTTCTTCTCACTTGGGGATTTCGGCTACGAATTTGACTCCTCCCGTAATATGTTTATACTCGGATACTTTGTCTGCAATCATCGATCACTTCTTCTCTCCTTCTCATTCTCACTCACGGGCAACGAATTTGATGACGTCTTCCTCAGTGAGAGACTCATTCGCACGGACGACGTACGCTCGGACCAACTCCCCCCTCTGAATATCGATTGAGTACTGATCTACAGGGATGACCCACTCTCTTATCAGGCAGTCCAATCACAGCTGCATCTCTGACCAGAGGATGAGAGAGGAGCAGATCTTCCAATTCAGCAGGAGGCACCTAAGAGAGACTCGTCTACTCAATCTCCTCATTGCCATACCTGAAGTCCCTTCACTTTGATGAGTTCCTTCAGTCGATCGACGATGTATGTCCTTCCGTCTTCTTCCATGTATCCAATGTCGCCTGATTATCGATTGTATCTTCACCGTAATTTCCCTATACCATACCCGTGTGCAACCATCCCTCCTTATCTATCGTCTCTGCAGTTGCTTCAGGTCGATTCAGATATCCCATCATTACGGTAGCTGCTCGCACGCAAACCTTCAATCGATATCTCCCTTCTCTGCTAACAGTATCCTACCGTACCTCTCCTCTCTCTCCCGCAGCGACTTCCTTCCCCGTACTGACATCGATAATCTGAGATATTCAGTAGCGGCGTCCATCATTTATCGATTACCTTCTGCTCGAAGTTAGCGGCGACTTTACCCACTCCTACATGGGTATCCTTCACTGAGAGATCAGGCAGATGAGAGGCCATCCCACACTCAGTCATACCGTATCCTGCGTGCAACATTGGACTACGGTAGGAATGATATCATCGATTACCTTGAGAGAGTCTGACGATATTCTTGTGTCTGGATAGGAATTCATCGCAGATGTCCTTCCCTGCTGGAGCAGCACCAGAAAGCACGAACTGGAGAGGAGAATTGATTACTTTGCTGCATTGGTATGGAAATGGACCTCAAGGGATGAGCAGTCGAATTCCTTGACCATCGGATGTTTGGCGAGGAAGATTAGAATGGGAGGAACGGTGAAGAGAAGACGAGGCTGCAATTCTTCACTCAGAGACAACCGATGGAATAGAAGAAGGAGAAGAGAAGACGTCAATCGCATTCAAAACATTCTGAACTGATTTCTGAACTGACTCGATACTTCTCGATGGTGGAAAGGAAGATTTTGGGTTCGAATTTGTCCATGACCACTCCAGTCGCGCCGATGAGCAGAGAAGTGTTCATCATCCCGAATCCGAAGATGTGATAGAAAGGAAGATTGAGAACGAAAGATTCCTGAAGAAGGAAAGAGACTGAGGGAGGAGAGCGAGAAGAGGGGGACTGACATTGTACCAGCAGTGGTTCTTCGGCCCAATCACACTCACAATCTCGCGATCGAAGTGACTGAACACAAAAGATTATGTAAATTTATATTCTAAATTATTGATGTCTGAAAGTTAATCTAAAAATATAACTTACTCTTTGACTATTTCAATCATAGTTCCGAAATTGCGATGGGAGAGCATGACTCCCTTGGGGGAACCAGTCGTCCCCGAGGAGTAGGGAAGCACCGCCATACTCTCAGGATCAACTGGAAGGTTAATTATTCATTTCAGCATTGTTCAACTTATATTGATATCCTAGATGTGTAATGAAGTGACCTTTGGCGACATCATATTCGGGTCTGAATGATATGACTTCGGCCCATTCGACGACGTGACCAGGAAGATGAGAAGAGTGAGGGGCATTACGGAGACAGATTACTGTCTAAAAGACATCAATATTATCTAATTCCAGATTCAATTTCGACGAACAATCACAACAATTGCGTATCAATGCTAGGGGTTTCTAGACATTACATCAACCACACATAATATCTAGTGGGCATAAGTGGGAAACTATTGATATACCTTGACTCTGTCGCAGTTCTTCACAGCGTGCATCACTTTCTCAACGTGGGCGTCATCTGTGAAGACGACGGAGCAACGGGAATCCAGGAACTGACGCTCCAATTCATCTGCAATCCAATGCTCAGTCTATACAGTTGAATACATAATTAAAACACCATATCTAATGAATAACACCATTTATGAAGGATTAGCAAAGTATTCGAAGAAAAAAAGTTAATAAAATAAAGTTACAATCAGTGAATAGGGCGCTGGCTCCTGAGATGGCCCCTCCTGCTGCTTGAACTCCCAATTGGAAGACAACCCATCTGCAGAGCACTCTTCCCATCCATCCCACTAGTTCATATTTCACTACTGATTAGACTGACTCGATGGAATTGGAGAGAACGAGACAGGCGACTTCTCCCTGCTTGAATCCCCTCACACGGAGGAAAGCACGCACTGAATGGACCTGAGAGATCAAAGGTCAACCCTGTCTACTCAAGAGTCAGTTTATAGAGTGACTCTCTTGTGCCGCACACTTTCTTATCTCTCAATGATCGGGTGATCGAATGGAGAAAGTGCTCACTTGAGTGTACAATTCATGGAAGGTCAGATACTTGGTTGAATCTGTTGCTGCCACCTAAAAGAACCAAGAATGCACTCATGTCCATCTCCTTCTCTCTCTAAAATGTCGATGCAGAAGATATAAGAAGAGAGTATCCATAAAGGTCCTTTGTACAAAATCAATCCAACATTTGGAAACTCGAATTTGGTAACAACATTTTAATGTCCCGTGCACTCAACTACTCGGCAGAACAAAATGATTCGATTTGTGCATTGATAAGAGGCAAAACAGCAATTGGAGTGAATTCCTCTTGCTTTTCTCTTGCTTTTTTTCGTTCTCACTGGAGATATCAATTGGAGAGAAGATGCTCCCTATCTCGGAACATGTGACTGTCTCACACATATCCGTGAAACTATTTTCTTTAATTAACTGATACTTGAAAGTCCGAACAATGGATGAGTAATCAGTATATAGAGTAACTGACGAGTGCTGGTTTGGTAGGATGGACCGTTCCGTGATGCCAAATTGCACGAAGAAGTTTATCGTGAAGACTCTCCTTCGAAATGGGAACAGGAGTGAAGGGAGAAACGAAGACCATTCTGGAATGGAGGGGGGAAGTTGATAATGAATTGGAGGAAGATACTAAAAATGGAACGGATGAAGACTGAGGAATGTGAGTGAGATGAAGAAATGAGAATGGAAGGGGAGCTTTGCCATAGGGTCCTTCCAAGAGGAGTCATACAAACTACAGAAGTAGACAGGGATTCAGCTGCCAAGAGGGGAGAAGGGGTCGAATGGGAAGAGGTCAGTGAAGAGAAGGAGAATGGACAGACTACAAATGGAGTTGATATGAGAGAGGAAAGAACACGATTTGTGAGAGGCAAAGAACTTTATCGATAAGGTAGCGATTGAAATATTTTACTGTTATGGACTGTGTCCCAACGCAAGAATGAAAGCACAAGTACTATTGTAGTAAAGGATTATTGATTAGTCGTAGATGACTTGGTCATCTCAGCTAGGGCCCGATCACGGAGGACTCGGCGGAGAATCTTCCCCGACGGTGATCTGGGAGGGGAAGAGACATTGGTTGATCTTTGATCTCTGTGATCACTTGGGAATTTCCTCTACGAAGATGACTCCTCCAGTCAGGTGCTTGTAGACGGAAACTCGTTCTACAAGATCAACCATTTCATTTCTGACAATATTCTCCGAGTTTCTCTTGTAACGACACTCAAGTGAACGAACGAGCGACATATTCGATGACGTCATTCTCGTTGAGTTGCTCTTCCTTCTTGACGACGTATGCCCTCACTCGTTCCCCATCCTGCAGAGATCAAAGATCATCCCTCCCTCTCCTCTTCCCTTCACTCGTTCATCGGGAAGACCAATGATGGCCACATCGGCTACTCCTGCATGAGACAACAGCAGATCCTCCAATTCAGCCGGTGGAACCTGAGGGAGGGAGAGTCTCGAAGGGAAGAGAGGGGTACGGTACCTGATACCCCTTGACCTTGATGATCTCTTTCAATCGATCGACGATGAATGTGCGACCGAGTGAGTCTACGTATGCAATATCGCCTGGGATGGAGAAGGATGACAGGTAGATCTATCCGATGGACTCGCCAGTGTGCATCCATCCTTCCTCATCGATGGCCTTCTTCGTCTCTTCTTCCCTTCCCAAATATCCATTCATCACAGTCGCTGATCTCACACACAATTCTCCCTTTTCTCCCACTTCGAGTCCTTCTCCGGTCACAGGACACACAATCTGCATTCCTTCCCTCTCCTCTCTCTTCTCTTCTCTCTCCTCACTTTCTGTTCGAAGTAAGAGGCGATCACTCCTGCAGCTGCGTACGATTCTCTGTTCTCCAGAAGAGGAACGTGCGAAAGCACTCCCAATTCAGTCATACCGTACGCTGCAAATCGATAATCACTATACCCCTTATTATCTACCGTACCCTGAGTGAGGTATTTGACATAAGGATGGCGAGTGAGGAATTCCTCGCAGAGGTCCTTCCCAGCAGGGGCTGCAGCAGTGGCGATGAACTGGAGAGGAGAAGACTCATCGAGGGAAGGGAAGGGGGAGAGACCTCGATGGAGGAGATATCGTACTCGCAGACCATCGTCTGTTTAGTCAGGAACACCAGAATGGGAGGAACCATCAGAAGCATACGGGGCTGCAATTTCTTTCTATCGTTGGCTCCCTTCGATGATTCATTTCAATTGCCTCAGATTCGGTGCTAATTTATAATATTTTTCGTTCTTTCGAAGTGGCCTTTCTTTCACTTTCACACTGTTGCTATTTCAGAGATGACAGCCAATTATGTTCAGGTTATAGTCAATACTCGATACAATGATATACAGTACCCGATATGTCTGAATGGCAGAGAGATACGGTCGGCGAGAGAACTTCTCCATTACGATTCCAGTCGATCCCGTAATCAGACACCAAAGGAGATTTCCGAATCCGAATGCATGGTAGAAGGGAAGATTGAGCATCAGCCGTTCCTCAACCACTCATTCGAGTGAAAAGAAGGAACATTCACTCACTTTCTCCCATTTGAACTCCTCTGCATTGCTCAGCATAGGGTAGATCTCTCGCTCCCAATGACTGCAATTATCGATTGACTGCTTACTTCTCCCTTCCTCCCCACTCAATAATTTGTCTCATCATTGTATTGAATCCTCGATGACTCATCATCACTCCCTTAGGTGCTCCTGTCGTCCCCGAGGAGTACGGTAGAATCGCCGTCGTGCCAGGGTCAACTATAGAATCGACAATCAATGTATTATGAGCTCCACCCTGCCTTTGGCAATTGAATAAATGGGAGGAGTGGTGAGTACGGTAGCCCAGTCGATGATACCCTCGGGCAACACCGAATCATTAGAGGTGCGAAGGGCAATGACAGTCTTAATTATCGATAAGTAAATGAATGACGGGAGTAGGGCACCTTGACTTTCTCGCAGTTCTCAACAGCAATGAGAGTCTTCTGGAGATGGACATCCGTTGTGAAGACGACAGAAGCAGTAGAATCGAGGAGTTGCTTCTCCAATTCATCTGAGAGAGATCAAAGATCAATCTGAAATCAGGGAAGACGGACAGGAAGTGAAGGCAGAACTAGCGAGAGTGACGATGCCTCCCCTCGCCCAGACTCCTATGCAGAAGATCGGCCATCTGAGAAGATGGAAGGACATCAAAGATCAAAGATCACTCACTCATTCGAATTAGGAAGAGAGGCTGCAGCAACGTCACCCTCACAGAATCCGATGGAATCGAGATATCCAGCCACGGAGAGAGACTACGGTAGGATAGATTCCGGTAGTGAACTGAGTGAGTACAGTACCTGGTGATGCAATTGCTCGTAGGTGAGCTTCGAATCCCCGTAGGTAACGTTTATCTCCAATAGATAATTGATTAAATTATGTTCTCAGTATCTCACAGTGAATAAGACTGGGGAAGTGATATCTGACCAGAGCTATTCTTCCCTCCTCTTCCTTTGAATGTCTCTCGATGGAAGAGAGGAGAGTCTCATGCAGAGTCTCTCTCACTACGGGAATGCGAGTGAATGGAGAAGAGATTGGCATCTGAAACATCCATCTGACCTGTCGATCACCCCATTGAACTCACCGTAGTTAGACGAGAACGCCATTGGGAGAGACGGTCGGAGTTTATGGCGATAGGAATGGAGGTGGAAGGAGACATTCGAAGGAGTAGCTATGAAGAGAGGAATCGAAGAGCGACTGAGGATCGAATGAGATCCAGAAGAGGGGAGGAACTTAAAATATGCGAAACGGAAGAAATATGAGAAAGAATGGATAGAGGCCACTTTGACTTCGTGATTCACCCCCAATTGCCTCACTTCTACACTCGAATACACTATGTAGTATAATACATAGAAGACAAAGATGTAACCTCTCCAGTATTCTTTCCTCGAATTGTTTAGAATTAGCCTGACCTGATACTCATTCTGCAGCTCTCAACTTTTAAAGCTCGTCGTTTACATCTTAGTACAGATCACATAACCACCGCTTCTTTCAAAATAAACTTGATGTAGAAATAACATTATTTATCGATACATAACTTTATATTGAAATTATATTATGCAAAATTAGTTTCTTTTGAGAAGGAGTTTCTTCTCGGAGGGATGGAAAAGAGCCTGAATTAGAGAGGAGAAAGAAGAAGAGGAGAGATCCTTGACCTACTTCTAAGTCATACACTCCACTCTCGTGACACGGCATCAACAACTCCTGACCCATTCGACGAACCCAGAGAGTTGCAGCGATCTAAGGTAGAGAATAGAGTGATGGAGAGAAGGAGTGGCGGACCTTCGTTCCCTCCAGAATGGGACAGGCTGCATGGAGTGCTCTACTCTCAACGGAATAACTCGTGTCCATATTCAACCACATGAGGGCATCTCCCTCTTCAGGTTGAACAGTCGAATGGAGAAGAGGGAAAACTGTGCCTGCAAGGGAGAGATCCTTCCCATTATGGAATTCACCCCAATATGAACAGCTCTTCCACTTTGAGGGAAATACTTCTCGTAAGTCTCCTACTTAACTCACTCAACTCTCCTATCGAATTGATTCCAGACTGTGCCCTGGATGTTGTCTCAAACAAGTCCCGGGATACGATCAAACCCCATCGATTCGTATACTTTCTTCATCAGTTATTTATTTGCAAATCTCATGACCTAATAAATTGGAAATGTTTTCACCAGCCGTCTACGTTCAATGAATAACCGGAAGGGAATTATATATTTGTGCATGTGATTGGCAGAATAGTTCAAAGTGTGCTCACCTCCTCCCTTCTTCGCAGTCTCAAGAATAAAGAGGAAAGTGAGGAACCGATTGCCGAATTTCTTGCTCATTTCACACTTTTCTTCCTGTTCATCGTTCTCGAATGGGATGAAATCGTAGTGGGGAGCATAGTGACCACCCGGGGTGTAACTCAGAATCTGAGAAGAAGAAGAATAGACGGATTGAATCTGCAGAATGGGATAGATTGTACCGAATAATTCTCGGCAGCTCGGAAGTCGATTGCAGTAATTCTCTGTTGAGTGAGATTGAATATCTTGGAAGAAGTGGGAGTCTCGTGATGGGTGAGTCTCGTTCCATTCGCATTTCTTCCAAGTGAAGGAACTCTCCTGCCTGTCTCCACTTCCACCACTCCCTGACTCAATCCACTACATCAATTACTATTAGGTTGGTGCATAAGTTTCTTTCTTTTTTATTTTTCAAATTTCTGTTGGCGTGCCTAGACTCTCATGATTTTCTGAATACTATTAGGTTGGTGCATAAGTTTCTTTCTTTTTTATTTTTCAAATTTCTGTTGGCGTGCCTAGACTCTCATGATTTTCTGAATACTATTAGGTTGGTGCATAAGTTTCTTTCTTTTTTATTTTTCAAATTTCTGTTGGCGTGCCTAGACTCTCATGATTTTCTGAATGATAAGTCTCAGAAAATTAACATCGGAAAACGGCAATTTTGAGCATTATGGGATGAATCCAGGTTATCGAATACTTGTGGGATTCTGATTCTACCCAATTGAGGAAGACTTGGACAGGAGTTCTTTGTTCTACTAAGCACAAAAAATCCGGATTCGAACGTGTGTGGGAGACAGGAGAATCGAAAAAGTGTTGATTTCAGCGGATGAATCAGAACACGATTATTTCGAAATCTGCAGTTCTTCAACGGGAAGACCTATCCTTTCCTAAATTTGTTAGCATCCTTATAGGGGAAAGTACTTCACAACCCATCGAAATTGAGCATTCATCAATGCTGCGTAAGGAAGTTGCGCTCAGCAATTTGTGATCTATGATTTTCAAAGGCAGTAGTTCTGTAATTGGACCAACATTTCTAGTAGGTTTTCCAAGGCAGGTTTGGCGGGCTATGTCGTATGACATACCCCGTCAAAGTACTTTGTAATAATGTGCTAAATATAGCCTTTGCGCAATTCCCCTCGGAGCCTAGAGCAATTGAAAAGTCGGATTGCTCGACATGGTCCGATTACTTCCGAACTAAAATCTTATATTCTAATTGATCGAATCAACCCAATATAGTATTCGCTATAGTGTGCACCCATGTCCGTATCAACAGCAAAAACAATTATTTGATTGGCTCATTGCGACCACCTGGGGAGGTCAGAATGTTGTTGCATGAAAAAAGAAAGAAACTTTTGCACCAACCTAATAAATGAGAATACTCACCTGCTCTTCCAACTCTCTCTTTCTTATTTCAGCAAGGAATTCTCTTGTGAGATCGGAAGGAATGAAGTGTTTGAGTACGAGCAGAGGAGGATTCACACTGCGTATCTGTCGTCCATTCAGGAATAGGTCCACTCTATTCCTACTTACTCACCTCCACTTTAACAGGGAACATGTAGATTCGGTAGAGATAACAGCTCATGCCTACAAGCTCGAATGTGATAGAAGGAAAGGAGGATTGAGTTGTGGAGTGGAATGTTCCCACCAGTGACTCCATATCGTTCTCCATCACACAAATTCTTCGCTGCTTCACCCCAGTGAGGATTAGAGAAATCATCGAGTGAGAATTGATGAGAGAATGGGAAGAAAAGAAGGAGGAGCAGAGGAAATGGCATACTCAGTGAACAACCAATTGAATATGAGAGAAGTGGAGGCTGAACAAACTGAAACCCCCGCTGAGAAGATTGATATTCATTCTGCAACAATTCCCCTATTCCCATTGCCTGTTTCATCATGAGATTCATCTCATCTTCTACCTTCCCACGCATTATTTCAGAATAGATATGTATTTATCAGCGGATTACGATGTTGACTCGAATGAGGAGATGGGATTACTACTCAGTGCACTCCATTCTTCAACTTCTCGAAGTGTTCTGTGAGAGTACCGTAGACAATAGTGGAGATGATATTGATTGGGAGAGAGAAGAGAAGGAAGAAGAAGGATTGAAGGGTCGACGACCATAAAAGCACTCGGGAGGAAGAGGATTCGGGCAATCGAGACAGCGTCACCTGCAGAGAAGAATGTTGACTGAGGGATTTAATTATTTTTATAAGGAAAGGAAACGATAACTGACCAGATAGTAGATAGTGAGGGGAGCGATGGAAGCACAGAGGAAAGAGAGGAGAATAGAGCAGAAGGCAGCACCCGCAACATAATTGTCAGAGGAAAAACGGATGGATCTGAGAAAGATCAAAGATCAGGGAAGAGAAAAGGAAAACTCACGTGAATACGAAGACGATTGAAGAGATGACGAGAATGGAATAAGTGAAGGTGAGAAGAAGGGAGAGGAGAGAGAAGGGGAGGGAGGAGAGATCATCCCAGTAGAGGAGACATCTCCAGAGGAGGGAGATCAATTGAAGAGAAGCACAGATACGAGACCAATCGATAATTGAGAGACAACAGAGACGGAGAATCGATCGATTTCGATCCATGAGAGGGAATTGGTCAGAAGGAATCACCATGGAAGACCACTCACGAGGGAGGGAAGAGGAGAAATGATTGATGAGGAGGAGAAATGATAAATCAATTGAGCATTATCCAGTCAATTATCCTTTTAATTGTACCAAATTGTGTTAATTAACATAGACAGTCCCCTGCGTTTACTGTCAAAAACAATTTACAATTGAACATATTGTCACGACCATTCAGTAACCCTATTAGTGACGTCAAAATTGGCTGGTCGGAAATTTGCAAAGATGTTGTCTGTTTCGCGCTGTTGTTCTGGTTTCCTGTAGAGTGTCTACCTTGTTCTCACTATATACGGGGGTACGACATTTGCGCCGTTTGCTTGAGAGTTGGGGCAGAAACTTGAGAGTTGTTGGGTTATTACCAGTATGTGCTCCCATACCTTTGCATATACAATTCTTGTAACCAGGCGATATTGAGTATCAACGTATAGGGGTTCATGGAAATCCAAATTCCATGAACCCCTATACGTTGATTTGGAGTGAAACTCAAGATCACCTGGAAACAAAATTTATATATTCGTATGTATGGGAGCACATACTGGAAACAATGCAACAACTCCGAAGGTGCTACCCTAACTCTCAAGCAAACGGTGCTCCGTTGTGGAAATCTCGTACACCCTATATACCACTCTCAGATATATTGAATCTTCATCATAGTGCTAATTGAGAAAAAATGAATCCGGCAGAATTATCAATCGGGAAAATACAATATTTTAATTGAACTCGATAGGATTGGAAGGCGAGTACCCGGATGGGAAAGAGATGATACTATTGAGAAGATGAACCCGATGATGACGAGATTGAAGAGGGAAGAAGATGGAGATCACACAACGGATCTCGCTCTCGACTCTCGTTGCTGTAGCTTAGGAGGATCTCTCTGGAAGAGAAGACGATGATGGACTAGGAATCGAATTCAGATAGAAATGGAAGAAGAAACAGTGGAGGAACCTTGAGTGTGTTGAGATCTCCGACGATGAGAGTTGAGTAGGGAGAGGAGGGCTGGCCGACTGCATATGCAGAATGGAGAGAACGAAAGCAGACGAGGAGAGTGATCACACACATCATCACTCAACAACCATTATTAATACTGGGATGAGTTCGATGAATAATGAATTGGATCATGACTAATCATGTTGACTCTCATTCTCTCCTTCCCTCAGGCAAAAGTCGGAACAGAGAGGGTGGAGTACTTTCATCCTCGTAGACTCTACTAATTGAATTGTACTCACTCTCAGTGAGGGCGATGGATATGAGAGCAGAGAGCACAGCATGAGTTCCATCGAGGCAGAGAGAGGGAGGAGAGGGAGACGAGAGGGGGAAGACAATCTGCACTTCATACATCAACTCGAACCAGCAAATGAACACTCGTTAATTTTGCAGTATTTCAATCAGACCCACCTCACTCGAATCTCCCATATGCGGAGGTTGAGATTCGTGAATTGAGATGGGCTGAAAAGAGTGGATGCTCTCGTTCCCTCATATTCTCGTACCTCCATTCTCTCTCTTCCACTGGGAGTGCATCTGGCATTCAATTGCACTGAAGACTCGAGGAAGATGGAGATACAGGCAAGAAGAGAAAAGGTGGAGAAGCACATGAGAACCACTTGGGCACATCGATCGACTCGTCTGAAAAATTCCTTCCTCCCTCCACAATTCATTCAATAAATCCATATTCCTCCCACTATCACAATGTTGGATGATTGGTGTTTCCCCCTTCTCTACCCTTTGTTGTTCTTGAGATTTCGTCCACATTGGCATCTCCCTATGCTCGAGGTTCTCTACACTTACAGAATGCAGCTTCTTCTTTTCTTTTATTCTCAGCTTCCTGTCCATTTGTGCACAGGTGGCACATAAACCCCTCTATTTCCCCATTTCTCCCTTCCGTTCACTCAATCACTACTTCTTCATCAAGAGAGAAGAGGGGGGGGGGGGTGATGAAGTACTCTTGACACCTTGCTCTCTCCTTTCCTCGATGTTCCCTTCCTCTCCTCACCTGACAGCAATGAAGCACAAGAGACTGCAGATGATGAATGTGATGGATGCAGTCACTCCAAAGGCAGTCTGAAGGAATCAAGGAATGAAGGACCCCCCTCTTCTAATAACCATCACGAGTGAAGACGAAGAGAGCAACACACTCAATTTACTCAAACTTCGGCACGGAACTTGCACACTTCCATGAATCTTCGTGAGAAGAGGAAAGATGAGAAGGAACATACGTGAGACATCGTGTTAGTGAGGATGTCGAAGAGGAGAAGAGTGAATCCTAGAGTGAAGTGAATCAATCCGAGGAGGATTCCACACGGAGCACATGGCCATCCACGAGCCTCTCCTACAGTAACCATTGAGAATGGCAAAATGAAATTCATGGCTAATTCAAATGGTCGACGGTCTTCGAGAATATTATGTAGCACTGCAGCCATTAATTTGTACCACTCTTTGTATCCAGCAATAACATCTCCGTATGCATTTACTGACGAAAGAAGAGAGTTGTAGTGATGGGTAACGAACCGTCTCCAGAGGGAAGAACGGGGGCGACGTTGATAGTGAGAGAAGGTTTAGGAAGAGAGAGAAGAGGATGATCATCATGGAGGGTTGAAGAGTATTGAGAGGATGAAGACTTGCTACTCATCTGAAGAGAGCAACGAATTGAAGGAAACGAATGGAGTTCCCGAGGGGAGGAAGAAGAGATAGGAAAGAATGAAAGAGGATGAGATGAAGACATAAGGTCCAGGTTTGAGCCGGTCGCGTGCAAGATGAGTGATTAGTCAAAGGGGGATTGAACTCTGCCCTCAGAGGTCAGTCGAAAGATGACGTCATCAGATAATACTCAGGAAATGAGAAGAGAGTACGTGAGCAGTAGACATATGCAATCAACATGTGTCGATCCAATCTTTCATTCAGTCTATAGGGGCTGATCTTTCTCGAAGAATGAGATGAGTGGGTGGAGATCAGTCTCAGTGATCAGAAGAGGAAGAGGAAGAATAAGGGGGGAGAAGAGGAGGAGGGGGGAGTCACTCACAGGAAGGGGAGTTGGATGGAGTGATGGTCGAAGATGTTTCTCCATTCCATTCGAAGTGAGAGGAAAGGCTGAGAGCATAGATGAGAAGTGCTAGAGGGCAAGGGAGAAGTAATAAAGGGAAGGAAGAAGAAGGGAGAGAGGAGAGAGAAGGATGAGGAGGAAGTACTTCACTCTCTTTTAAATAAACGATGGATAAGTAACCAAAATTCGACACAATAATTCAGAAACCGTGTGTTCAGGAGATGATGTCGAAATGTGGGATTAATTACTGCTTGACCCCCCTCCTCCGTCCCTCCCTCTCCTCCGTCACCCTCCCTCCCTCCCTCCTCCCCCTCAGACGGACCCTTTACACTAATGCACTTGGAGAAAGCATGCAGGAGGATTGATGGATGAGTTGTTTATACTCGTTCATGAACAAATTGTACAAGCATCTCACGTAGTTAACTCGTCGTGGGGAGAAAGAGTGAAAGACGGTATGGAAGAGGAGAAAAGAGAAGGAATGGAAGAGCACCTGAGTCTTCCACTTCTTTCATTCAAAATCACGGAACGGAGAAATAAATGAGTAATTGGTAGAAAGAGAGGGAGAGAGGAAGAGTGTGAGGAAGGGGGGAACAATAGATACAGTATTCTATGCCGATATATGTCTCGTCCCCTCCTCTTCTTCTCGTCGCTCCTCGAATTTCGTACCCGCGGGCTGAAAGAATCGACATAGAATTACAACTGTGATACGAGGTGAAAGACGATCTTCATGTTATTCGGACACCTTCTCTTTCTCTTTCTTTCTTCAACGACTCTTCCGTGCCACACAGAGAAACCAGAGGGAGAGGAAACTCCTATTTTATCCTACCGTATTTCTCTACCGTAGATATGTCTTCCGTGTCCCTCTACCGTATCTATACCGCATCTCTCTACCGTTTCCTTCTAGTAACTGACTGGTAGAGGTGGCATCTGCCATGGGAGGATCTTCTTGTTCTTCACAGGGGCGGATGCTCTTTCAGGCACTTTCACTCTCGAGAGAGCGTCGACGAAAGAAGAGTAACTGAAGAAGAGAGTGGAGGAGCAGATTAATCTATATATTTCTCCATTCAAAGCTACGATATGCTTCACATTTCAACACAACTGGCCATTTCTTATTTTCTCCGTCGGTAAAGAATTCTGATGACGATATGCATAATTAATAAGTGGATCTGAATAACAGACTGGAATAGTCCGCCGTCCGTCTTGAAACTCATGAAGAGACGAGGGAAAAGAGGACGAAAGTGAGATTCGATCCCGTGGAGATCAAAGATCGTCTTCAACTCATCCATCTAAGAATCGAATTCATTCGAAGAAACAATGAGAAGCTCTTATTTGTTACAATGGGATGACAATTCAGGGATCATTTTGTTTAGCTACGAATGGAGAGAAAATATATGGAAGAGTTGGTTCCAATGCCCTATTGTCAATATAGGTTCAAATTTAACCTTTGTCACATTTGTATGTAGGCAGAACAAAATGTTTGCATCTTTCCTTTTTATTCGAAAATCGATCCGGAAAGATAGGTGACTTATTATTTTTAAAAAATCACTTTTCGCTTTTATCATCCTTGAATTATCAACGGTATTAGTTACTCACTGCAATTTTCTTCTTCGCAGTGGCAACTTTCAATCTGGAGAGGTCGATTTGGGGGAATCGAGAGAGGAGAGACTCGATGTCTTGCACTATCTGAGAAGAGAGATTGTCGCACGATCTATTACGTAGGACATGCACTCTTTGTACCAGTGTATGCCAATCCTTCTCCTCTCCAATCATCACTCTCTTCTCTCTCTCTTGCCTGTACTCGTCCCTTCTCTCTGATCGACTTCTCCGAAGTGAACGTAGTCGAGAGATGTCCATTGAGCGAAGACTTGGCTGACATCAGCATATCCGCCAGAGATTTCCTCAATTATTCCATTCCTTTTCATTAACTGAGATGCCTATCGACTAGAAACTACTCTTCAATCCAGACACTATCTAGAGGGATGAATCGGAAATAGGATTTAAATTGGCGGATATCCGTCAAAAAGTTCCAGCCCCCCCCCCCTACCGATATAAGAGAATTCGAACTTGCTATCATCGAATCCTCCTCCGAATTTTTCCCTTGCGAGCAGTTTGAAGAATTGATCGTAGTCGATGGATTGATTGGATGAAGAGAAGGGAGAAGTCTGACGAAGGAGAAGAGTCCATGGGGAAGAGTGGAAGGTCGCCTACAAGGAAGAACCACTACCACCAAGTGGAGAACATTCTCTGATTTGTAGATATAAATAATTAGACGACTTGATCACAGACGATCAAACGATTAGTAAAGCATTAACGCACAGAAAATATGAATAATGCAACAAAAAGGAAGAATAATAAAATGAACAAAGCTGACACTGGGGATTATCTGAGCGAAGCACTGAAGAATCTGCTGAGAAGTGAGATGACCTTGATTGTTGATGTCCCTGCATCGATTCAATCAATACTTTATATCTCTCAGCCATTGTTCCATGCCTCCTCCTCCATCTCTACATTCCAACTCATCTCTCCCTCTCTCTCTCTCTTGACCTGTATCTGCAACTATCGTGGATGATCCTCAGTTTCTCCATCGAGAGTGCATTCAATGCAGGCAGAAGACCGTGAATTCCTCAAATCAAACCAATTTATCAACTCGAACTTCTTCATCATTAGTTAATTTTCATCTGCTTCTTCCCACGCCAAAAAAAATATTCTATTGACTTCTTTGAGTGCACTTCGTACTAATAGTGAAAATGCGTAATCAGATTTGGTTCGTTGAATGGGAATCTGCTTCCCTTCATCTTAGTTGTCGTCCTCTCTCTTCGTACCCGGTAATCTATCGGGAAGGACTGCCAATTTGAGGTGTTTGTCATCTCTGCTGGTGGAAGGAAGGGATTCCTCTTCTTCTCTCTTCTCCTCTTCCGAATCATCTCCAGAAATCGAACGACGCTGTCAATTTCAGTTTATACTAATCTCCGGACTGTACTGTAGAAATGGAAAGAGTTCTGGAAAGTTTTCACGTTTCTTTAGAAACGTAGGGATGAGCAGATGGTTATCGTATTTTGCATTGTTCTATAGCTTATCAGAGGCCACAATATTTAACGGAATGGAGTGGGAAGAAAAAAGAGGAACGAACGTGAATGGATCGACTGCTTTCCCCGAGATGATTGGAGGACGATTGAGTAGAGTTCAACCTCAAATTCAATGCATTCTTTCCGATTTCTCCGAACATGCCATTCTTCAACACAATATTCTGCAGTTGCAATCAATTGCAAGAAGTCTAATCTTATCCAAATCTATTTGAAGGTTCAGTTATATCTTCTTTTCAAAGGAATTTTCTAAACAAAGGAATGTAAGAGACTCGTCGTCATCCTCGAAATCTTCTTCGTACTCCTCCTTCTCTTCCTTCTCCTCCTTCTTCTCACCATCTTCCTCATCTCTGAACTCTCTTTCCATCCTTCTCTTGTGGGGGGAGGGGCTTACCTGTTCTTGACGATGTAAGTGAGAGCATCCTGATCCACTCTTCTACTCATCCATACCTCGAAGGAAAATGAATCTACTCGTTGAAAAGACGAGTCGAGAGAGAAAGAGAAGAGGGGGAGGGAGAGATAGGGAGGGAGGAACAGATAGAGGAGGTTGTCAAGGAGATGAGTGGACTGGTGGTGGACAGAGGGAGGAAGTGGAATCATTCCTTTCTATTGGTCCACTCTCTCCACAATGAGTATAGAAAATGTGAGGGACGAATGACGATGAAAGACGTGATCAACACTTTTTGAGATCTTCATTGACATAAAGGAAGACAGCATCAGGAAACATTTTCAACGGAATGAGCAAATGACGAATACTTCCATTTCCATTGCGAGTGAACAACTAGTCATTCACTCATTCTTCACTCTTAATGTCAAATAAACTCTATTTTGAAAACTGTTGTAGCCCTCCTTAACGAAGGGAAATTAGGGGGGAGGAGGATAGGAGACTAGAATCATAACCCCTTAATATTCAGGACATATCTCAAAATAAACTGTTTTTAATTCAGATTTCTCAGATCGATTGTACCCAAAGAGATAAGCCTACATTTAAAAATAGCCGAAAAATACACCTTGAAAGGGGATAAGAGACATCTCAAAGTCGGGGTGATGTAACTCCGCGACTCTCCGCGCCCCTTTCGTTAGGGGGGGGCAACTCTGCAGTAGTGTATAAATATGTGAGATTTAAGGTGCGATGTACAAGTCCTTGGATATTGAGATTGGAGAGTGAAGATAATCCCTCATTTGCCTACTCTCCCCATATAAAGACGAGTTCCACTCCCTCACTTCCATTCCTTTTCACTCGTCTACTCGGTGGGCCAATCACAATGTAATCTCCCTCCACTGCCTGCTTCCCCCCTATCTCTTCCTCCTGTGATCTCTTTTCTGCAGGATTCGTCTTCTCTCTCGTTCTCATCGACAGATTCTTTCCTCAATGGGAGTATCTCCTCCTTTCTCCTCACTTCGATCGAATACTCAATGGCCCCCTCAATATCCACTCTCGCGCAATCCAAAGGCAGTCGAGGAATGGAGAAAGACTCTCGAATGTATGGGGAAGTAACATTTATCACAATTATTGATCTTTGATCTCTGTAGGTTCTCAAGTCTCCCTTCACTCCTATTCCCGATCCTTCCGAGACAGCATTCGATACCTTCTTCTCTGCCATTGAAAAGCATCAGAAGATTCGTGGAGACGATCCAGCAATGGTAAGGGACTACTGTAGACGGAGTAATCTATCCAATCGATATTCAAGATCGATGTCACTCACGGCGACAAAAGGATGACCTACCGAGAACTGTCGGAGAATGTGAGCAAGAGATCTAAGATCAGCCATAAATCGATTATTCAGACTAAATCATTGGCTGGATTCCTCAAATCGATTGGATTTCCCGTAAATGGAAGGGTATCGATCACAATGGCCAATTGTTTCGAGTGAGTGATAACCGTGGATACAGTACTCTACCGTACTCTTCCCTTCAGTTGGTCGATCGCCCAATTCGCAGTGTGGGCTGTAGGAGGAACTGTGGTGGGAACGAATTCCCTCTTCACTCCTTGTGAGTCCGATAACGACAGAAACAGTATACCAATCGATGGAAATTCCAGATGAGTTGGAGAAGCAATTCCGAGATTCTGGCTGCACAATAGTGTTCACTAGTGAGAATCTGCTGCAGAAAGTGATGGAGGCTACTAAGAAGTGCTCGGATATGAAAGTACTGCCCCTTCCCCCATTTCTCCTTATATTTATGTAGATAATCTGCGTTCGCTCCTCCGATAGTCCTCTCCCCGATGGAATCATCGACTTCAATCTGGCCATTTCCCACCCTCCCCTCCTCCAATTCGAGAAAGGTAAGAATAACTTCGTCTATCTTCTCCTCGACTTCTCCATTGTAGTGTCGCTTGACGATCCTTCTCTCATCTTATATTCGTCTGGAACAACAGGAGAACCGAAGGGAACTGTGATCAGTCATCGATCACTCAATGCCAATGTCGCCCAGATGCCGAGGTACTATAGTAAGCAAGTTACGGTAGTCAATATTGAATGTTAAGTCATTGGGAGAACGAGATATTTCCGACTATGGACATCCCCAAAATCGAATGGGGGAAGGTTGTTTTAGTACGAACTGGTTAATACTCAGCCTTGTGTGCAGGAGTACCAAATCGCGAATCTTCCCTTCTATCACGTTTACGGTAATGGACTCATGAATTGGTTCTTCTCTTCTGGCGCTCCGATGCTCATAATGGAGAAATTCGATCCTGTCGTGTATCTCACAGCCATTCAGAAATACAAGGTATACTGTAGATAGTCGGCTCTCCCTAATCAATGCATTTCGCAGCCCCGGATGATCTTCGTGGTTCCTCCCATTCTCGTATTCCTCACCAAGCACCCTGTTGTATCCAATTTCGATATGACTTCCATTGAGGTGAGTACCTCTCTCTCGCGCTCTCTCTCTCTCTCTCAACTCCTCTTTCTCTTTCCCAGTTCGTTCTCTGTGGTGCAGCTCCCGCCGGAAAAGACCTCTGTGAAGAGTTTGTATCTCGCTTCCCGAATGTTAAATTCATGTGCCAGGGTAGGTTAACGGAGTACGGTAGTCTCATCCATTCTAGTCTCCAGGCTTCGGTATGACTGAAATTGGCTTCTCCCATCTTCCCCTCCTCTCTCGTCCCATTGATGCATCCTGTGGAATCATCGCCGCCGCTTGTGAACAGAAAGTAGACATTGATCTCTCGTCTTTGATCTATGATCACTCATTTAGTTGGTGGACATCTCAACTGGAAAGCCTGTTCCTCTCGGAGAGCGAGGAGAAGTGAGATAGGATGTATAGGAAGATGATCTTTGATCTTTGAGATTTGCGTGCGAGGGAAGACTCTGATGACTGAGTATTTGAACAAACCAGAGGACACAGCTGAGACAATTGATGAGGAAGGATGGTTACACACTGGTATGAAGAGAAGAAAAGAGTAATGAGAGAGAAAGAGCAGTTGAGGTGACATCGGGTATATGAACGAGGAGGGAAAAGTATTCATCGTAGATCGATTGAAGGAATTGATCAAAGTAAAGGGAATGCAGGTACAAGAAGAGGAGAGATAAATGACTCAGTTGTATTGTAGGTGGCTCCAGCTGAAGTGGAGGATCTCCTCCTCTCCCATCCCAAAATATCGGATGTTGCCATCGTGGGAGTGGCCGATGAGAGGGTTTGATCTTTGATCTCTCCATTTCTCATTCCCTTCTCTGAGTGGGGAGAGAGAGTCCGTGCTTTCGTCGTGAGGAACGACAAGAATCTGAGTGGAGAGGAAGTTCGATCATTCGTCGCTGGTTTGATATTCCTTCCATCTCTTTCCAAATTTACCATTCAGATAAACTTTCAACTTTCAAACACATTTCTGGCGGAGTCAAATTCGTCACTGAGTTTCCCAGGTTGGTGATCTTTGATCTCTCGTGATGAAGAGAATGTTGGAGATCTCCATCTGGAAAGATCCTCCGTCGATTGCTGCGAGAGAAGACAAGCAAAGCGACGAATGAAGATGAGGACGAAGAATGAGGGTGATCTACCAACAATCGATGCATGTCCATTCAATGGCGTATACATATTGATGATAATATAATTCGAATAAAGGACATGGTAATGAAATATCAATCCCGTTCCTTCTCACAATGTTATCAATAAGTTTTTCATTCGCAAAATCCTTCTTTCCATTCTTTTCCGTGCTCTTACAAACTCTGCTATGAGCACTTCCATTCAACATGCATATATTTCTCTGCTTCCGAAATTGCGACATATCTTGCATATCTACAGTTTTGGTTGATCATGCATTAGTTGTTTTCGCTAATCTATCAATCAATTCTTAATTTTTGGAGAGAGATTCTTTCTTGCTCATCTTTTTTATCTATCTTTCTTTTCATTGCAACTTCTAATTTATCCAAATCAGTCTGTAAGATGATGATACTTACAACATTGGATGCTCTATCGAGAGCTGAATGAACGATTTGATCGGGGAAGGGAACAAATTTTATCAATCCTCTGAATCATAAATTTTCAGTGAAATTTTTTCACGTATCTCATGGAAAACGCAATCAGTGAAACTGGCGGAAGTGGTGGGGGGGATTCACAAAAGGGGATTTAAACACATTTCACCGCATCCGCACTCATAGCGCAATAATTAATTTGCCACAACAACATTCTGGAAGTAAATATTTCATTTAGTGTTAATTTGTATCTCACATCATTCCTTATGAACGGGCATTGCCCCAGATTTGTACCCACTTCAACCATAATAGTGAAAACCAACTATCTCGTCGAATGTACCTGTAGACATTGATCATAATTGAGTTCACTTTATTCATCACAATTGAACATTAATTTGATAACATCGAATAGCACAGAGTGGAAATGATTGCACAAGAGATGTCTATCGTGCTGCAGTCATTCTCGAGGAGAGGACCATTCTCCTTCGATGAGGAGAGAACACCAGAGAAGCATAGTGGGAATGGAGGGAAGAGAAAGTGGAAGTACAGAGGAGATAGAGGAGAGAAGTGGAACCATAGAAGAGAAGATCCTCAAGCAAGGAATTGAATGAGGAAGTGAATCAATCGAATACCTTGATCAATAGACTGAGAAGAGGTCGTTCCCTTTCCCTCTGAGCACTGAAATCTTGATGGATGAAGAGGAGGAGAGAAGAGAGAAGGAAGGCGAATGAGAGGAGAGAGAGAAGGAGAGAAGAGTCACGGGAACGAGAAGAGAGAAGACTTCCCGATGAATACTCGCATCTGCAGAGAGGAGATTGGAGTGATCTTTGATCTCCCACTCACTTCATTATCATCCATACAATTGCCAGACTAGGGAGAGGAAAGAGAATGTTGAAGCAGAGGTAGAGATAGTCACTATTCTCATCCGAGAACTGCAATCGATAATGAAGTTAAGGTAGGTCAAGAACACTTACGAATTGATGAGTGAAGAGAGTAACGGAGCATCCAATGAGAAGGAGTTGGATGACAGAGAGGAGTCTCGATCGGAGGGAGAGACAAGAGTAGGAGGGAGAGGAGGGGAGGGGTCTGAGGGAAGGAGATGCCTACTGTAGGGGGGAGTGAGACTTACTTGGGAGGGAGGGAATAGGTAGGAAGAGTGGTGGGGAGAGGATCGTGTTCGAAAGAATAGAATCCACGAGAACGATTGAGGGAGAAACGACCCATCGTCGAGAGAAGAAGAAAGGAGAATGGAGGAAGAGACACAGGGGGTTCGTGACATTCACCCACAATTCAATCATTCAAATTTTTGTCTTGCGATGAGAGACTAGAATCAACTATCCAGAAGATGGAAAGAATGGAGAGGTAATAAATGCTTCATCAACCATGTTCAGTATGGCACAACTTGAGAAAGTGGGAAATGCATGGCACAGGGAAGTTACATAATAAAAACCGATAGTTACAGTACAGTTCAACTGTCGAAAATAAATAATTCAATAACTCTCCCGGAGTAGTTAGGGGAATAAGTTGGCAAAGATGGGATTAGATCAAAGTTGCCTCTCGGGGGTTTCTAGTGTGTTCTCTAGCGGATTGGGAATATTCATTTGAAGAGGAGGAAAGAACTCGGGGATAAGAATATCTAGAAGGATTAAGGAGAGATGTTTGTTTAGACATGGGAATTGGAATACATGGAGTGATTTGGAGAGGAGGCTAAATAACTGACGCAGAGGAGCGAAACGAACGATCTGCAAGAGAAAGAGGAATAAATATCAATAGACCAAAGATCAATAAATGCACTCACATAGGATGGAATGACCTCCTCGATGAACTGCTTCGTCCTTCTATCCGCCAGTTCCATTCGCAGTGCTTTCTCCTGCAATCACAAGTGTGACCAACGTCACTCTCCTACCGTACACCTGTTCAGTCACGATGACATCCTCTCTGCAGAAAAGAGTCTGCTGAGTCAACTGAATCAACGCCACCAAGTTCTGATGGCACAGACCCTGAAATGGCACACTCGCATTCAGACTACAGTAGGTGAGAGTACTGTACTCACCTTCCTGAGAGTTCCCCTGAAGAGAATGAGAATGGCCTCGTCAAATGTCTTGTACGAGCAAAGAGTGAGCAAGTAGATGACGATTCTCGTGATGAAGGGACGGAATCCCGAGGGGAAAACATCCATCGATGACGAGAGATACGGTAGACATAATAGGATTATCGAGTCAAGAGTACTTCTAAATGGTAATCGATGTATAGGTTGAAAAGGGAAGTAATGGACAGACCTAGTCCACTTCTCTGCACCATTCTTCTTCAATGGGACGTCCTTCTCTCTCTTCTTCACGTCGCACAGATTGTTACCGTAGACTGTTGAGTAGAGAGAGAAGGGGGCAGAATCGACAGAAGATAGGGAGCTGGAAGGGGAGAGGGGGGTGGGGTGAATGTAATGGAGGAGAGGACTCACTCGATCTCACCCATATCCTCTCCATTCCTCTCCTCTTCTCCATTGCAACTCCCACTTCCATCCACGAGTACATTGGCCATGAGAGTGAGTAGGAAAGGTCTCAGATGCTGTCCCTTCTCTCGAGACAACTTGGAGGGCATCTTGCGAACCATCGAGAAGAGAGAAGGGTTACAATCATGAGAGACCATGGGAGGGAGTACCTTCACAGGATTGAGAGTCGACAAGTTTAGTGAGTCTCTGAATTCTTCCCGTGAAGTGAGGAAAGAGAAGAGGAGATCGGATCGAGCCAGCAAAGTCTGCAATGTCCATTTATACAGTACTCTCCCCTCGCAATCGAGCGACGCCAACCTGTTTACACAATCCAGAAAGAAAAGCTGCGAAGTTGTAACGGAATTGGTCGATGAACTCGCGAGTCTGGGCAGAGAAGAGCTGCAATGAAGGAGTGAAGGGGGAGGGGAGGGGAGGGGTGGAGAGGAGGAGGAAGGTATGGAGGAGGAAGGAGAGGAGGAGGAAGGAGAGGAGGAGGAAGGGATGGAGGAGGAAGGAGAGGAGGAGGAAGGGATGGAGGAGGAAGGAGAGGAGGAGGAAGGGATGGAGGAGGAAGGAGAGGAGGAGGAAGGGATGGAGGAGGAAGGAGAGGAGGAGGAAGGGATGGAGGAGGAAGGAGAGGAGGAGGAAGGAGAGGAGGGAGGAAGAGGAATACCAGATTCTTCTTGGGAGGAAGGGCTGAGAAGGTGAGGTTATCACTGTGGAACTCTTGCAATTTGCTCTCCAACACGTAGAATTCGCTGTACCTTCTGAATCGATCTATTTGATTCTACTGCATTTCAAAGTTTGATTAGTAGAGTGGATAACTCTTGTGACATGTTGAACTTCCTTCCATCTCACCTCACAATACTCCAAGTTTTCGTTTCAGTCTCGTCTCCATCCAATCTCAGAACATCGATATTGTATGCATAATAGTACCGACCTGCTCAGAGGCGAACACTAACGGATCGATACCAGGCTATCATACCGTTAACTTGATCCTTCACTGGGACTACGGCGGGGATAGTGATTCTCCATCGATTAATGTCTCTCTTTTCGGGGTCGATGAAGAGATCGGGAAGAGTAGATGATCTACCAGAGGAGGGAGAAGAAAGGTCAGAAGACTGCAGAGAGACGATCTATGAAGTGGAGATTAGAGGAGACTCACTGATAAACTGGGAGAGAGGGCGGAGAGGGAATCATCCACCAGAGAAATGTCGATTGAGGGGCATGATTGGATAGAAGAGAGGGATCGTTCACTCTCCTCTCCTTCCATCTCCCTCTCCTCTTCTCTCTCTCCTTCCTCTTCATCTACTGATACTGCCTTGATCGCCGAGAAGAGTTGGTTCCTGAGTGGAAGATGAGTTACTGTACCCGGTCGAGGAATGAGTACCTGAATTGAGTGAAAGAGAAGGCCTTCTCGGGGGTTTCTCTTGAATCTTGGATGGGTTGATTCGCATTGAATACATCTTCTAACTCATCCATCGCCGAAGGAGGAGAACCACACAACATTCCTGAGAGATCACCCTCAGACGACACTTTTGTCTCATTGGATCATGAGCTCCTTTCTGTTCCTCATTCCCTCCACCACTCTCACTCTCTTCCTTCACTTAATGCTTATCATCCCCAGTTGATGCACTACTCACCCATGAAATTCTCCGACTGGCAGAAGGGGACAACGTACTCCCACTGCATTCGAGAATAAACAACTTGGTACGTCTGTAATGACAGTCTCTTCCTACAGTATTACTCTGTGTCTACAGTATACCTTTTCGATGACTTTAAATAGTCGCTCCAAGTCATTTCCCTCTACTGCAGCATGAAATGCAGCTACCTGGGATGAATTTGGCCATTCTCATCAACCATAATCAGTGCCCTTACCGTATTCGAGTCGAAGGGAATCTTCTCGCTAGCAGATTCGTGTACGAAATTACTGTAGAGTTGCCATACTTCGTAATTCGTCTCAGAGGAGGACTCAGTCTGAACGTAGAGAACGAGCATTTCAGAGAACGGAGAAAGAAATATTCTTCAGTAATTTGTCCAGGATGGTCGAATCGAATTATCGGTCATAGATCGATGAAGGAGAAAGTGGAATAGACATACCACTCCAACAGAATAATTCGTGGGTGAGGTAGAAGACTAGATCACCTCCCTCTCTCCTCTCTCCTCTCTCTCACCTTCTTCTGCATCTTCTCGTGTATTCTCTTGGCATCTGCGAGGAATTTGAGTTCATTGACGGGTCCTCCCGTGTCTGAGAGATAGAGACGAAGCATGGAGAAGAGACGAGCATCCGACAGAAGCTCAACCCATCCAATGCACCCTCACTCCATCACATCTCTACACTCACATCACTCAGTTTCAGCTGCAGTAGACTATCGGGTAGATCATCCTGATTGGATTCAGTGAGTCCGTTGAGGAAGACTACTGTAGTCACTGCTCCCTGTCATCGATTGATTCCTCAGGATATATCTCTGTCTACTCACTTCCTCCTCTGTCTGTTGTGAGTAAGGAGTGGGATCGAATAAAAGACAGAGTAGATGGTTGATTGTATCTGGATCAGCGATTAGATCGAGAAGAGGGAGGAGCACCGAGTGAGTGAGCAACTCGCGGATCAAGTGACGAGCCGGATGGGAAGGCCAGCGATTACTCTGCATGGAATAATCTAATTGGTCCCTTATTGATTATCCTTATAGAATAGCTTCAATTGTTGTATCCATCTATGACTTCCATCATTACTCATCATTGCATATACATCTCTTCTCTCATCCTCTCCCAATCTTCGTCCCCTTTATGACTTCTGATTCACACACATTAACAATCCATTCTTCATTCATCTCCTTCTTTCCACTATACGACTGAGGATGGATCTCCATCCTTCCCTCTTCCCCTCTCCTTGCCTTTCCTTCTCACCTTATGCAGCACCCTCTTCCTCTGGTGGGCGGGGCTTCCCTCATCACTCGCTCGACCCGAGATTCGTTTATCGTCCAGTAGATAAGGAATGAGATACTCCACCATCTGTAATGATTACCTCACACCAAATATGCCTTCACAGGGCCTTGTTAAAGATGAATAAAAAAATTGCGAATAACATACTTGATAAACTTCATCAATCGTGTTCATAAGAGCTCGTTAGCTCCACTTCCCTAACTTTCGGTCAAAAATATGACTATAATACGAATATCTTTCAATAACTGAAAAGAGGAATGGTGACCTGTCTGAGGTACTCCACTTCATTCTCTCTACTGCTCATTCCATAGTGGAGATCTCCCATCTCACTCGCTATCTTCGATTCCACCGTAGAAGGAGTCGAGTCTTTCTGCAACTCATCATTACATTATCCTCACTACTTTTATTAGTCATTTGGGTGATTGTAAAGGTGAAAAACCCCAACGCCGATTCTTCAATACGTCGGACATCTGCCAAACTCTAACGAAGGTTTCTCCCTACTACTCGGTGCTTGCTACTGGTGGATAAATAAATTGAAATTGAAATACGAGGGAACAATCTATTTTTCATACACATACACTACCACACATTCGTGATAACTTTAGGGAAAATAGAAATGACGTCATTGTCTCCTTCCTCATTTATTCGTCGCCAGTCTTTGTCGGTCTTTTTTTCAGTCCATCTTTAAATCACTCCAGACTACAGCCGTCTATTTCCATCTCGTCTCGTTTAAATCTCAGTCTTTCGCCTCATTTGCATACACTTTTACCACTGACAATAACAAAAAACGAGGGTGGATGTTTGTCAAGGAGAAGTTGAATTGCCTACCGAAATGGTCTCACAATCAGAGGTAAATTAGCGATAGAGGGAGGAGAGAGGGAAGGGCTCTCACCTCGCACTTCTTCTCTGCATCGATCACTCTTCTCACGTGGATTGCAATGGGAGGAAGAAGTTTCTCGAGGATCAATTGGGCCAGATCGATCGATTGAATGGCCATGAGAAGTTTGGAGGAGAGGAAGCGGACTTGGTACCTGCAACAGACGGAGATACCCAATCTCTCCCTTCCAAGTGGAAGAGAGAAGAAATAGGAAATAGTGCATACCGTATCTCATTGAGGAATGCCCTGTCATGGCTAATCCCCGCTCCATACCACTCATTGACATACTGCTCGATCATCTCTTCGATCAATGTCTCCAGTGATCCATTCACTCTCTCTTCCACCATCAAATCTGAAGGAACTAATACATCGACAGCTACCCTAATCCATGTGGAAATACATCATTCTAAATATCATATACATCCGGTCCAAATGCCCTCAATGGGATATTCGACACTTCTTGGAAAATTCTTCTTAGAAACCGACCCCCCACCATTACTGAAGGATGTGTGATCACTACATTTTCCTTCTCAATCTATTCTCCATCATTCGATTCCTTCCTTTCTTCACCATTATTCATCTCTTCCCATAATGTATCACTCACTCTTCCATATCTTCAATCTGACTCCGCCCTCTCCTTTGCACCCCATTCGTCTATTTTATCCTCAGCCCCTTTATTCACCAGCTTCTATAAAAGGGGAAATGCTTCGTTCAGAAGTCATTTCATCCATTCTTCTCTTTTCCCTCCAGTCCACCTATCTGAATTCATCACCAGCTCTTAGTGGAAGTCCATCTGAGAACTGGGCTGAATTCAGATGAGTGGCAAGGGATCATCTCTCTCCTCCACACTACAGTATCTTTCCCTGACTACAGTACCCATCTGTCTCGTCATACTCCGCTAACCGGATGACCATCTAGTTCTTCGGTCTACAGAATAACTGGTTGTCCATTCGGTTAGCGGCAACGAGGCAGCCCTTCCCCTTTCTCTCCCACCATCGACAGTACTTCAACCCTCCTTCCTCTAATATCTCCCACAGAAGAATCTGTGTGATTGTGAGTTTCTCAAATTGCAAACGCAAGAGTAATTTGAGTCTCTCACTATCACACAGCCCTCGGGTAGCTCATCTCCTTCCCTTGACCAAAGGAGGACATCCAACTCGACCCATTGATCTCTTCACTTTGCATGCCCTCACTGACCACTGTAAAGTGAGTGTTCAATGAGTCGATGGAGACTCCTCTCATCCCATCACCAACTCCCTCCCCTCTTTCCTCTCTCCTCTCCAGTTCTTCACCAATACATTTACTACTCTCAATCCTTTTTGAAGGAAGTAGTTCCACCAGTCGCCGATCCCATATCCTCCCCTCCTTCAACAATCTTATCTTCACGAATCAGTGATCTCTTCAGTCTTCATCCCGATAACCATCTCTCCGAGTGAATTCCTCAATCCCGTGTGTTGAAGACTGCATGTCGAACATTGCTTCGACTTTCGAAATGTATCTCTTCAGCACATGGGATGGATCCTCCTTCCCTCCTTCCTTCCCTGATTGACATACCATTCCAAAGATCCTTCTCCCAGTCTAGACGAGCAATAAATATACTGGATAATATACTAGTATATGGCAGTATTTCTCTCTCCTCCTCTTCCTACAATATCCTATCCCTATCCATAACCAACTCCTCGAATGGTGCATGCTGTGTACTGGTTCTCAAGGCATTTCAACAGAGTCTAAAGAAGAGTGAAAAGCCGGAGCAAGCAGTACCCAGCTATCCATCCCCTCCCTCCCCTCACCCCCTCCCCCCTCCAGAAGAGAGTCCTCTCTTCGCATGGAACGTGTCGTTTCACCGTGTCTTTCTCGTACGGTGAAAGACACCTTCCATGGGCAGAGTAGAGTATCACCAGTCCCCTCCCCTCCTCTTCCTCTCACCAGTCCATGGTTTGTTCTCTCTCCTTGGTGAGTCGATGGCTGCTTCCTTCTCTTCCTTCTTCTCCTTCTCATCCACTATTTTGTGTATGAGTGGAGAGAGGAACTCACCTTAAGATGGACTGCAATTGATTCAAAGAATAAAAAACTAACCATTTGAGTTGATAGACCATTGAGAAGCGAAATATCCGAGAATCACTGCTGCTATGCAGAGAACGATAGATATAGGGCTGAGCAAAGAAAGTTATGCCAATTACCCCTGCCTTTACTATACCCGAATCCAATCGAGAGTAAAAATATGAAGAATACAGTAGGCACCCCGAATAGTATCGATCGATCGTCCTCACGGAGTCGAGAGACGAGTTCCCTCAACTCCATCTGAGAGCATTATTGTAAGTTGAAAATAGCGATAGAAGAATAAATAATCGATATTGAATTAGGAGCTAAACCTCTGTAAGTATTCTTTGGATTTTATATGCTTGCAATACCATTTACCAACACGAAATAACAAGGAGTGATAACAAACTGTACAGAACAATGGTGATGACTGATGTAAGAATGCTTACTCTATCACACGATCCTAAATAATCGATTAGGCAGGTAGATCATTGATCTCTGTTCTTCTCCTTTCGTGAAATGTTAAACTTTCTTCTGTTCCTGTCTGCTTCCAATCTCTTGAAATTGATTGGGAACTTGGGAGGATTCACCTGCCAATCAATCACTATATATCCACCTTATCCTTCTCAATATACCTTGTAGAAGTCGCTGCCAGGGATTCTCGGTCCTCTTAGAAGGGCAGAGTACGGTAGGATGGGTGGATCACGAACAGAAAGACCACGACCTCCCGGTAGAGAAGCAGAGAAGTACACCTGGGAGGGTTACTGTAGAGGCGAGGAGCCTTTTTTGATCTACCTCGCGAGCATGGGTAGATACCATAGCCCATCCAATGGAAGAGAATACAATGTCAGCCAATCCGACGAGAGATTCATCTGAATCGAGTTGAGGGGGGGGGGATAGTGGAGTGTATGGAGTGACCTACCTTTCTCCTTCCTCTCTCTCCTCATCTCTTCACTCTGCTTCACTTTGATCATTCTTCCATCCATCGGAGGAAGACTTGCCAGACGGGAGGAGTCGCCTTCAGAGGTCATTCCCCCCGTCTCCCCTTCCTCCTCTCTCCTCTCTCCTCTCTCCTTTTCACTCACCAATGGGTGCCCCCATCACTGCTCTTCCTCTCATCTTCTCCATGAATTCCTCAGTCCTCTCAGTCTCCATCACATTCAGAGGAAGGGCTTCATTCGCAAACACAGTCACCTTAATCAACACACACACTCTCTCTCTCTCTCTCCTTATTCTGATTCTCACTCACCCATACAGGTCTCTCCTTCTTCATCTCGAGTAGATCCAATCTGGCCAATCCTCCGATCAGAAGACTCTTCCCCGCACTGAGGATGAGAGTGCGAGGACGGAGCAGACGATTCGGAACCACGTTTACCAACTCACGCAGCGACAGAATGTCCAGGATCTGAGAGATAGAGAGATAATCAAGAACAATTGGTTGCTATGATAACTGTGCTAGCAGATTGTCACACTTTTGATTTGAAATACCTTGCATTTAAAGAAAATCAAAATTCGGTTTCTTTAACTATTCACATATGTAATTCATTCCTACAGATTTATTTTTATCGAAGAATGAGCAAAATGAAAATGGAAATCCTCCTTCTACAGTTGAGCAGAGATAAACTGTTGTAGGAGGGATGGAATCTCAACTGCTCACCTGTTCCTCATTCACCGTTCCCGGTGTGTCATAGCACCAGACTCCCTTTGTGAACACGGGGTCGGAGAGTGACCAAGGTCTGCAAGTGTCCATCCCCTCCCCCTCACCTCCCCTTCCCTCCCCCTACCTTCCCCTCCTCTCCTCTCCCTCATCTCTGGTTGCATCGAGAAGACTGGCCACTGCCACTGGTTGCAGTCCTTCTTCTCGATCCTCAATCAATTCCCTCTTCTCTCTCCCCCTCTCTCCTCTACCTTGTAAGTGTTCATCACTGGTTCCACTAGAACTGCCATCTCTGCATTCCCCGTGCGTTGCAATGTCTTCTTCCTTCAATTCTCCTCCTTCCCTTCTCCCCATCCCTCTCCTTTCACCTTGCATAAGCCTCCTTCTGCACCCATGCCCGATGGGAGATCAATCGTCTCTTTCTCAGTTCCAACTTGAAGGCAGACGGACGCATCACAGGGAACTTGAGCAGTGAGAGCTGCAACCATCCACAATCCTTCTCCCCCTCCCTCTCCCTCTCCCTCCTCTCTCACCGTGGTTCCAGGCCATACGGAGGTGGTAGCTCTCTCCACCAGATCTACAGCCCGCACCTTGCACAGATCGGACTGTAGGAGTGTGTTGAAGATACTCCTGTATGGGGAGGGAGTGGAAGGGGAGTGATGGATCACTCACGATTTGCCTGCATTCGTGCATCCCACAAGGAATATGTCGTCTCTCATCGAACTACGCACGTTCGTCCACTTCATATGAATTTCCTGAAGTATACGCAGGCATCGAATAAGCCATATATATCTACTATTCACCGTGATCAGATCCTCGATACCGTATCCCGTCTTGGCAGATACGAGGGCGGTGTGGAGAATATTGAAGGAGTCCAAGAATCCAGCAGCAGCGATTTCCCTCTCGACCGTCTCCTTGAATCTGTGATAAATGGATGAATAGGTGATTCATTCTTCGCCATTCACCTCCTCAAGTATCCCACTTTGGCATCGGAAGGAAGAAGATCCACTTTATTCGCTGCAATTCTCACACTTCATTATCCATCACTGCTCATGTGGCAGTTTCACTCATTCCGCCTCCTCCTCTTCCTCTTCCCCTCCTCCTTCCCCTTCTTCCTCCTCACCGATCACAATCATTGGTTTTCCCTTCCCGATGATTTGAGGGAGTGCTCGATGGATACTTCCAGGGAGATCGAGAATATCCACCACGAGAAGAATCAACACCTGACAACCATTCCACCAATTATATTATAGATTCAGTACGAAATCATTTACGTGCTCGCGAGATCAAAGATCAATCTGACCTCCTGTCTTCCTTTCAATTTGCTGAGCATCGTCGCGTAGTCCACGGGACACACGTTGACGTTCGGCTGTAATGGAAGACTCCCTTAGTCTCGAGGATGGAGAGAGTACCAGGAAGTGATGGTTCTTGATGAGATGACATCGTTTGCATAGACTTGCTTCGATCACTCCTCTCTCAGCCTTCTTCTCTTCTCTCGCGAGGAGGGTGGGGGGCAGATATCCAGGAAGGGCGTCGTCCTGATGGAGAGGGGGTCTCTCTTCCCATCCCATCCACTCACCATGCAATGGTAGTTGGCTCCGCAGCCTGCACACTTCCTCTCCGATCTCACTTCCATTCCCTCGTCTTCCCCCAGGGAGATCTCATCTTCCATGCCACCTCCCGAGCTATGCACCTTCAATCTTTTAATGACTATTAGAAAAAAAAACATTCGACGAGTCAGTTCTGAACATTCTAGGCAGCACTTCGCGTTCGATCAACTTATTATATTAAAAGTAAAGGAGAGTAGGGAGTAAAAAACATGGTCTATAAATTAATTCGAAATGCGATACCATTGGGATAGACACAATAAAAAACAACAAAGATACGAAAAAAGTAATGAATATACACTGAGGTCTTGGCCGGGCAACTGGAAGTCGATTGTCTCTACTGCATCATCTGCTCCAAAGACTTCTCGAGAAGCACTGAAGGGGTGGAATGAGGAAGGGAGGCGAACGGGGGGGGGGGGGGGGTGAGGGGGGAGTCTCGTACACAGTCATCTCATCCTCTGGCAGATCAGTGATCGTGGCTGCAGAGTATTCGTCGACGTAGAGATTACCCGAGATGAAGAATCCTTGATCGGAGAGAGGAATGGAGGACGAGGATGGAGGGAGAGACTGAAAGAGGAACAGACATCCACTAGCATACATCGGCAGGAATTGCTGCTGAGTTTCAAAATCCGGGAGGGTGCCTAATTACTGGCCCAGCCTCAAAACCAGCAGGATTTACACAAACTGGTAATCTACAATTGTAGGATGTATGATGGGCCCTATTCAAAAACCGGGATAGTCTTGCTGCTAGCGGCAACGATGCCCATGTTTTCCCACTAGCCCCTTCCCTTCCTCCTCTCGTCCTTCAGTTCTCAATAGGGTACATACCACTACTTCGATAAATGAATGGTGATAATGTTCTTTAACTCACCTCTTCCTCTTCTCTTCTCTCGATTCCTTCATCAGCTTTGAATGGGAATGCTTCCTCTTGCTTCTTCTCATTTTCCTCTTTCTTCTCTTTTATTTCATTCCTCTTTGCTTCTTCTTCTTTTCTTCTTTCCCAGATAGACGAAAACTTACTCGGATTCGCTCTGAAAATAATTAGAGTAACAACTATATTCCACCTGTCGTGCATGGGGTTCAATAAAGAGATCATTCATGAGTATCACCTTAAGAATCTCTCTGCAGCTTCACTCTCCACTGTCCACTGAGACTCGACGAATCCATCTGAATACCTGCCCCTCTCTCTCCCCTCTTCTCTCCTCTCCTTTCACCTCTCACTCACTCAGTTTCTTCTCCTCTTCGTTCCTCTCGTATTCTGCGAGTCTTCGATGGAGTTCGCTCACTTTCGCACTTCTCGACGTTGTTGGATACTGAGAGTAGTTCAATCACTCGGAGGCTCACACAGAAAGTATCCTATGAATGCAATCATATTTAGGATAGAAAAGCAAGGAATGCCTGATACTTCAAAAATGAGCGGATATGGCTGCCTTCTGCCTTCTACTCACCATGGGATCCTGGTCGTACTTGCCCCTCCTTCCCCTCTCTCCACTCTTCCTTCCCATCTCTCTTCCTCCCATCATCCTCACTCCTCCCCTCATCCAATTCATCAATCGCAGCATCTTTCAATCGTCTTTGAAATCGTGAGTCACTTCCTGCAATCGATTGACTCTTTCTCCCTTTCTCTCTAAATGAGAAGTTGAATTAAACCTGAATATCCTCGAATACTCCTCTGAATACGATGTAGTTGCGGAGTGAGGTGAGGAGTACGAAGAGGACGATGAGAGTAGGCACGAGGAAAGGGAGAGAAATCGCCCAGAGTTTGGCAGGCACGTAAGTCACACCTACATAGTCACTCTTCAGAAGGCAGCACAGCATTGCCCATCTCCGAGAGAACATTTCAGTTACACAGGTGAATATCTATCATTCACATTGATCACGCACCTTCTTTCTAAAATGCGCGACTACACCATGCATCTTTTTTAAAAATACTCACTAAATTGTATAAATAAAATAAAGGCTGACCGAATGAGTTGAGTACGGGAGTGGGTACCCACAACCAGACGAGATAAGAGAGAGTGAAGATGATACCGAAGAGATGGAGGACGAACCCGAAGATGGCACGAGCTGCAGTGGAAGGAGAATGGAGGGAGGGATCGAACGGAATGGGTTCATTTGAAGGCGCTCCCTCCAGGGACACATATAGCACTATTAAAACGTTCGGACAATGCTAGTTGGCCTCCTAAGCCGCTAAATCTCTGAGCCGGCTTTTAGTACTTTAATTATTATACTCTTGAAATAGGGACCCCCAAGTAAATTTTTCAACTCGTGGTGTTTACGAAAGTGTGTGATCGGGGGAGACTTTCTACGCACCCGCGAATTCAAATAGCCGTTATAATTCCGTTATAAATTTATATATCGAATCTTTTGAGGTGCCGCTTTTCAGTTTTCAGTCATTAGCAAGAGCATCTCGGGAGGCAACTACTGCGAAAATTTGAGCAAAATCTATATTCGCGAACATACCGCATTGTGCTCTCATTTTTATGGAATTTCAGATATAATTATCAAACGGACGTCTTACGAAGTGCCGCTCTTCAGTTCTTTGCTGATATATTCTTTGAGATCGAACACAGCGTTTGAGAGAAAATTGGAAAAATCGATATTCGCGAACCTTGTTTTTAAAAATACAGCAGAATATTAGTGATTACGGTAAGTTTCGTCGTAGGATAACTGAAATTTGAATTTATTGACGTTTATTGATCGAAATCAATTTATCGCCAGCTTAATATAATATCGCTTTTTGATATCTTTTGTGTATATATCAGTCAGTTTTGTCTATATTATCATATCGAATGACATCAGCCTTCGTTGATTGCGGTGAAAGAGAGATGTTGCTCTTCTATTCGAAATTCTCCTTTCTTTCAACCAAACTTATTAGTCACTGTATTGCTGTTAATTTTGTCAGTAAATGAAAGGCATAATCGAAATATTATTGAGACTGTGAACGCGAAAAAAATGACCCATGGAGAACGAGTTGACACACCGTTCCGCACGCAACGCACGAAAATCATGCGGGCGGCTTGCACTACACCACGAGGGGCGGGGCTTAGAGTAACCACTTCATACTTACTCAAATTGAAATTTAATTAATTTCTAACAACGGCATTCAGATTCAGCATCGCCGATAACCTAATGGCCATGCAAAAATAATTTTTTGGAAGAATTTGACATTTTACTTGGGGGACCCTACTCTTGAAAGTGTTTTTAATTTCAATTCTTGCGTTCAATCATCACCATATGTCAGGCTATAGGGTTTGAAGAAAATATGCGGCTGAAAAGATTATAGGAAATAACTTTCTAATTTTTCGTTCCGCTTGTTTAGTCGCGTACTCGGCATGGTGTAGGACATACATTTCTAATCCAATATTATCTGCCCCCTCACATAAAACATGAGTTGGCACTGTGCAAAATATCGTTTCTTTTCAATTAATTGCATTGTGATTCTCGAGGGTACTGTTGCATATGTATTTTCTCAGTTACAAGGATATTTTTTCTCGTCATATATACTACTTTTTTTACACCACTAATAACTCAAATTACTAAATATAATGCATCTCTTATAAACTTATTTGAAAAAAATATCAAGAACGACATCGAAAGGCGTGATCCCCATCAAATTCTGCACAGGGAATATATTTTTATTAATTTTAGTAACGTGGAGAAGCGAGATGTTCTAGAAAAAAAACAGCGCAACGTCATCTGACGACAATAAGGGTTGGATCTGCAAGATGAGGCCATCGTGATCCCCTCGAGAACACCAATGCTGGTAATTTCAGACGTTTCCGCTGTGCCAACCGGATCTCGGTTAGCCCCATTCTGACGCAAACAGGTTGATATTGTACTGACCAGGACTGGGATAAGGAGTAGGGATCTCCTCAGCAGGAGTAGTTGTGAATGAGACGGGCGAGGAAGGACTATCGATTGACGAAGATGTGGGATTCAGATGAGACTGGAAAAAATATGAAATGGACTATTGGAATAGTGCCTACTCCTAGGTCCCCTCGTCAAATGATCCGACGATCCCAGCTAACTACATCTTCGTTTGTTATTCTCATTTGCATCCTTCTCCCATCTCAATGATCACTCACTTTTTATCCTCACTGTGAGAAGAGGCAAACGTTTCTGTATCATAAAACACTACTTAAAGTTTCCCAACACCTATGAAAATAATTTCAACTGGCGGAAGTGCCCTGATCACGACAAAACGAGCGAGAGAGTGTGTAAAAGAGAGAGAGCGGGCGTGATCAGGCAACTAAGACTGAAACTTTTCGGCTCTACGTTGTTGCAAATATTGATTTCCTATTATTTTCATTATTCCAGTTCAACTGATTAGAACCCGCTCTACTACATTGTTAAATAATATAGAAAGGCATTTTCAAGGGTGTTGGGTAACTTTAATATTCGTATATCGTTGCGCCTTCGAGCGTAGATAAAAAATACATAATATAAGACATACAATGTTCCTCTGTCGCATTGAATGCGGTAGAGATATCCCGTCAGTCGATTGTTCACTCGATTCTCACCTGACAGTGGGCTCAATTGCTTGTTATTGTATGTACGGTATTCATCAGAGAAAAATACTCTCCTCGGCATGAGAACGATATTAAATAAATTCTTTTATCACAGTCTCCTACTAAATATACAAGTGTGTCTTTGCGTACTCTCGTAATGTATCTCAAGATAATCTGAACTTATCAACCTCGTGAATACTTATTATAAATGGGCAGGGGACATAAGGACTCTACAGTTCTATACTTGATATTTGGTCAGATCAGAAGGCAAATACGGGGGTCTTTAGCACAACTGTAAATTCACCTAGCACAGAAACGAAATCACAAAACGGCAAATACTGAAAAGGCAAAATCGAATCTAGAATCTAAAACATATAGTAGATATAGCGTACACACTGAATTTACAATCATAAACCGAAGAGATAAGGGACGTATGATGAAGTATATATAAAAGGAAGTATTTTCTTCCTAGGATATCATTACCATTCCTCAGCACTTTCCTCATCTTGTTCTCCCTCATCGGGAGGGGGAGGAATCAAGTCAGATATCCTTCCCATCACTCCACTCATCGAGGATTTCTTCCTTCCCATAGATGCACCCGAATCATTCTTCCCAGTCATCACTCAATTAACTTCTGATTATCATCTCAACAGGAATACCCCTCCCCTCTCCTTCCCTCCTCACCTTTCCTTCGTGCTTCCAATGCCTTCGCCAGACTGCTCATCAAATCTCCTCCTCCATTCGACTTCTTCCCTATCGCCGATGTCTTGTCTTCCATCTGTCATGCATATCCTCTTCATCATCCTTCATCCCCTCACTCCTCGATAGTCCCTCTCCCTACCGTACCCTCCCTTTACCTCCTCCAGCTGCTTCCCTCCACTCTTCCTCTCCATGGCTGCTGATTTCAACTTCGCATTCTTCGTCCCTCCAGCCTTCCTGAATCAATATTTCTCCAATAACGACAGCAACTTAAGGAACTAACACTACATATATTTTAGGCATTTTCGATTTAAGCTTTTCCATTTCCATTTGTTGTGCATACCTGATAGCATCCATCAATGAACTTCTCGCATCTCCTCCATTGGGAGAGACGATGGGAGTTGAAGGAGACATCAAGGGAGGGGGAGGAGGGGCAGAAGGGGAGAATAGAGTCGAAGGCGGAGGTGGGGGTGGAGGGGGTGGTACTGTAGGTTGAAGAAGAAGTGGAGGGGGAGGAGGCGGGGCTGAAAGAGGCATATATCACAGGTATCACGAGTCAGTGGATGTGTGTGAGAACAATTTCCAAATTTTATTTTCTGTTTTCGTTCATATTATGGTGGTAGGATATACTAGAGTCAACTTCTCGAATAATCTAGGTCACAGGTCCCAGAACCGGCTTTTAGGAATTTTCCGGTTTTGAAACCGGCCCTACCGTATATTAGCTCCCAGATGTGCTACGAAGGTGGAACTTGGCTCAAAATGTGCGGAAAAATCTGACAAACAACTTTTATGTTGAAAGTGAAACCGTAGGACTGCAACCTCGGGAAATATGAACGAAAAACTGAAATTTCATGTACAAATAAAATCATACCGTCTCGTTAAGGGACAAACCCAGTGAATTTTATTGCAGATTATGGAAGTTCAACTTCATAGGCATACATTAAAAAATATAAATCGGCACTTTCAGGGTGGCCTTTTTGAGCAACACAGCTCCGAAGGTCAGACAAATGAGAAGTCAAGTTTTGAAAAATTTTCATCTCGCAGATTTAACATTACAATCGATTAATTCAATCAATTTATAACATTTGTCGATCAAAGAAGTTAGATGACGTTGAAAGAGCACGAAATTTCAGAACTTCAGAAAATTCAATTTCCAACCCTTCTGAGATGCCATGTTCGTGAGCATCGAACTCAGTATTTACCCTTACCTGGAAACGCACTTGATTCGTGATTAATAGTTGACGCAATCGTGAGTACTTTAAGCCATTTCTGGCTCTTCATCACTTTCCATTCTCTTGTTCTATATGCTCGAACTTGCAAGATCGCGAGGGTCGAAATTCAAGAAAAATATATTTTGGCTAAATTTTAAACTATCTCCACTATTTTCGATCACTAAAAATCATTTTGAGAGTGGAATATATGGAATATGCTAAAAACTCGGAAGTTTTCAAGATTGTTCAAAATGTTTCAAATTTCGAATTTTAAAAAAATCCATATTTTTAAACGAGCACTATGCTGACATTATCGATGTTTTCTATTTCATCTGTTCTTAAAATGATTTTTGGTAATCGAAAATAGCGGAGATAGATTAAAATTTAGCCAAAATATAATTTTCTTGAATTTCGACCCTCGCGATCTTGCAAGTTCGAGCATATAGAACAAGAGAATGGAAAGTGAGGAATAGCCAGAAATGGCTTAAAGTACTCAAGATTGCGCCAACTATTAATCACGGATCAAGTGCTTTTCCAGGTAAGGGTAAATCCTGAGTTGGATGCTCACGAACATGGCATCTCAGAAGGGTTGGAAATCGAATTTTCTGAAGTTCTGAAATTTCGTGCTCTTTCAACGTCATCTAACTTCTCTGATCGAGAAATGTTATAAATTGATAGAATTAATCGATTGTAATGTTAAATCTGCGAGATGAAAATTTTTCAAAACTTGACTTCTCATTTGTCTGACCTTCGGAGCTGTATTGCTCAAAAAGGCCATCCTGAAAGTGCCGATTTATATTTTTTAATGTATGCCTATGAAGTTGAACTTCCATAATCTGCAATAAAATTCACTGGGTTTGTCCCTTAACGAGACGGTATGATTTTATTTGTACATGAAATTTCAGTTTTTCGTTCATATTTCCCGAGGTTGCAGTCCTACGGTTTCACTTTCAACATAAAAGTTGTTTGTCAGATTTTTCCGCACATTTTGAGCCAAGTTTCACCTTCGTAGCACATCTGGGAGCTAATATACGGTAGGGCCGGTTGCAAAACCGGAAAATTCCTAAAAGCCGGTTCTGGGACCTGTGACCTAGATTATTCGAGAAGTTGACTCTAGTATATCCTACCACCATAATATGAACGAAAACAGAAAATAAAATTTGGAAATTGTTCCCAGGGGCTGGATTTTTCATCCACTGACTCATGATACATGTGATATAACACACTATCTGAGAGAACCGAAATAGACTTGGCACTGGCCGAAAACTCGGATTCCTTCTAACTTCGCCAATATGCAGTACTCGACAAGGGAAACATACGAGCGTCGGTAGAATTTCGATCCGCGTCCGCGCGCGCGGCAACGCGGATCTTGAAACAAACTACCGTAATCAAAAAAAAATTTTCTATCGATTCCAATCACTGCGGCGGCAGGGGGGATGGGTCGGCGGGAAAATTATAAGACTTTTTTATTCTGGGGAATTTTTCGATCAGATTCCATCTAACGCCGTAAATCGATAATTCCATTTTTCCTTCCGACATTTTTGTACTTCCCCGAAAAATTTTCAAGAAACCTACAATTTTTTATTTGTGTTTCCGCATCTATTTATATCGATGCACACTTGATTACAACGGCGCAATTGAAATCCGCCCCGAAGTTAGTTAACCAGGTCAAAAGATCCCTCGAAACCGGATTATGGTGTAAATAATACTGTAACCGCTTTTTCATAATTTCGTTATTTTAATATGTGACGATTATTTTCTTTCACTTGCTTCGTCATCGAAGTCCATACATCGCTAAGAAGGCGTTTATAATTCGTTATGATGGAATTAAGCATATTTGGAAAAAGCGGTTACAGTATTATTTACACCATAATCCGGTTTCGAGGGATCTTTTGACCTGGTTAACTAACTTCGGGGCGGATTTCAATTGCGCCGTTGTAATCAAGTGTGCATCGATATAAATAGATGCGGAAACACAAATAAAAAATTGTAGGTTTCTTGAAAATTTTTCGGGGTAGTACAAAAATGTCGGAAGATAAAGTGGAATTATCGATTTCCGGCGTTAGATGGAATCTGATTGAAAAACTCCCCGGAGTAAAAAAGTCTTATAATTTTCCCGCCGACCCATCCCCCCTACCGCCGCAGAGATTGGAATCGATAGAAAAAATTTTGATGATTACGGTAGTTTGTTTCAAGATCCGCGCTGCCGCGCGCGCGGACGCGGATCGCAATTCTATCGACGCTCGTATGTTTCCCTGGTCGAGTACTACATATTGGCGAAGTTAGAAGGAATCCGAATTTTCGGCCAGTGCCAAGTCGCTGAAGAAATGTTGATTTTCTCAGATAGTGTGTAATATCATGTTATTGGGAGACAATTGATCAATCGACATACGAGGAGCGATTCCGCAAGTTTGTATAAGGGATGCTGGAGGGGCGGGAGCCGAAGCTGGAGGTGGAGCCACTGAGAAAGTTTTGTTTCCATCCAATGTCACTCGTCGGACACACATTGGGTTTATTGCACGCCTTGGCTCTGTCTATTACTTCGGATTTGTTTTTCGGATTATTAATATTAAAAAAAACAGTTTTTTTTAAATTTCCCACACTCCCTCGTCGATCGACCAGTCGAGAGACAGTGTGAAATGAAAAGAAGATGACCTGAAATACGAAGTCTCTTGCTCACCCGTTGCCTTCTCCCCTCCATCGATCGTCGATGGGAGAGAATGGAAAACGTCGAAGGGAGAGAGAGAAGAAGAATGAAGGAGGGAGAGAGAATCGAATGAGAGATCTGATGCCACTCCTCAATTATCATCCTTCACTTATCATATCCACATTCGTGTTGCCATTCCTTTTCACCCCCCCCCCCCCGGGTTTCATTCCTTCCTCTCCTCCTCTACTGACCGGGTAGATCTGGCAGGATATTTGGCAGGTCGAGGTCCTCCACATTCTGCAGCAGTCCTCCCACGTGATACGCGAGACCAGAGGTCTCTCCATTTGTTGATTGGAATAGTCGAGAATGGCCAGAGAGAAGACCCGTCTCGTTCTCCAGTTGGGAGGAGGATGCCTCTTCCTCGAACGCATCAAATCATCCCTTTTTCCAACATTCATGCTCGTTCACGTGGGCCAGGTTTGAGAGCCAAATCGGAGTGACCAAGTTTGACCCCCCGATTCGACCACGACGACAGATAACCGGATTCTGACAGCACAGTTGGAACGTACATCATTCAAAATACTTCCAATAAAAATTGAGCGGGATAGGGTAAATAGGATTGGACCGCCGCTGAGTAGGCTTCTCTCTCCTCATATTTCACTAGGAGTACAACTGTGGAAGGTGGGATATCAAACCTTAGCTCTCCTCTCCCTATCTCTTCTCCTCTTCCTTGCTTCCTCTTCATCTCTCCTCGTCACTTCATCTCCATATGCTAGTTTCCCGCAGTCGAATGAACCGAGGAGATCTAGTCGATCCTCCTCCCGATCACGCACTCAAATGACCATTATATTACCACAACGATAGATAGATGGACGATAAGATGGCCCCTTCCCCTCCCTCCTTCCGTTGAATAGATCTCACCTGGAAGAGGATACTCTTTTTTCTTGGGGAGGAGAGCGGAAGGAACGAAGAAGTGTTTTTTCACTTCCATTTCACGACGAAGATCAAGAGGGGTCGAGAGACGGGAGGAGGGAAGGAGAGCTGATCTCCCACTTAAACCAATCCATCAATGAGATGAAGAATAACTATCACATTCGCATGAACTCCACTCGGCTATCAATTGAAGCAATGTACCTTTCATCCTCGGCAGTCGATGGGAGAGTACCGTAGCTATCAAACACTGTACTCCTCTCTAGCTTTTCCTGCCCGGGAAATCGAGAGGACGACCAGATAGTCACTGATGTTTTCATCTGTAATTCGATTCATTGTTCTTCCTTCACTGCATCTTCTGCTGACCGTTGGTATCCTCTCCACTTTCTTCTTCATAATCTCCGTCCTCTTACTCATTTCTTCTATCCTTGTTTGTACTTCTCGAGAACGAGCTTCCAATCGAGAGAATACATTGTCCGAGACCTAGAAAGCTTCAGATAGACATCAATCACCAATTTAAATATAACTGAAAGAATAGAAAGAGTTGCTCATTACCTTGCTGAGGGCGATAACAGCATCGACGATCTGGCCTACACTCTCCTCTTGGGAGAGATCACTCGAAGAGAGAGGGAGACGGAACATCTTCCTCCCCTCTCTCGCGTCCCCTTCTAGATCCGTGTGATGAAGTGAAGCAATCCAATCAGATCACGCATCCAAACGGAATCTATCATTTCACCGTTTACTCCCTAAAATATATCATGTCAGATACTCGAGATATAGATACTTGATCCCGCTTTAACAGATTTTAAATATATATATCGCAAAAATATCGCAACTTAAACATTTATCTCCAAAGTACAAACACCATCTAACAGTCATTATGAGAGATGGGTGATACACACAAATTGGAGCTCCGTCCAATAAAATAAAGGGAAGCAGCGAATTGTACATACAAGTGGGATAATAAAGGAGATTTACACCGTCGAGATGAAGAATTAACGGGATATAGCAATGTTGAGATTAAATAGATGGAATAGGAGGCTAGCTCTGTTGGCACAGTAGACGATCGATCCAAGGATACGGTAGATAGAGTAAAAGTAGATCAGACTGAGGGGAAACGAGCAAGTTGGATGCGACGACGAGCTACGGATTCGTGCACTCTTCTGAGAGGGAAAGAATTGAAAAGGTGAAATGAGAAATGGAATAGACGAGAGATAGTGTACCTGGTGACATTGAGGGGGGCGTACATAGACTGGAAGTAGGGTTCCTTGAGGATGGAAAGAGCAGCCAGTGAGAAGTACGTGTGCAGCAGATCTACACAATCGAACAATTAGTGTCCATTTTTTAGAATTATTTATATTATTATATTCTTTAGCTAGTGGTGAGCAGCAACAATAACTGCGAAGTGGCAATACGTGTAGTTGTAAACTAGGGCGGCAAGAACGGGTCACGGGTGACCCGCGCTATTCACCATTCCGGAGGGTCACCCGATTTTATGACCCTGACCCGTTTCTGACCCGTAATTTCGGGTTAGAAGCGGCTCTCACTCCCTCTCGAAAGGAAGAGGAACAGAGAGAGAGTGCGATAAAGGAAGAGAGCGCCGAGAGACGAGTCTCTGGGCGCTCTTTCCATTTACCGCACTCTCTCGGTTCCTTTCTCGCTCTCACCTTTGACCCGTGTCTGACCCGTATCCGACGGGTCTGACCGACTCGTATCTGACCCGTTTTAGAGGGTCAAAAGGTCAACCCGTGATCCGTTCTTGCCGCCCTATTGTAAACCATTTTTTAAACAAAAAGAGGACCGTTTTTTAGGATTCACAGTTTTAGCAAAAAAATCGCGAATAACCCATCATGTAACTATCTTTCTTCTCTAGATTATCAAGGTATATTATTTTTTGTTCAGAACGATTTCACCTGTTAAATTGAAAGAATTCGAAAAAATTTTTATTTGTTTTATTTCGATTTACAGTTAAGGGGGTTAACTGTTGAATAAAATTTATAAGTTCCTACTAAGAAAATTCTGCGCTCTCACAATTTACCGCACGGACCTAATTTTGGGAACACATGTCGAGAAACCATTCACATAAGTCCTAGGAAGATACCTTTAAATTTATGTGTGATAAAAAATTTTGTAAAAACATTTAAAAATGTGCACACGCTAATAACATAGAGGAGGGGCGTACCGGGATGTCCTCCGATCTCATGCAACTTGCAGAATCCGCCAAGGGGAGGGAACTGGACTGAGTAGAGGAAAGAACGCAACTCGTGCTGATCCACCAGATGGAACGAGTTAAGCATCTGAAGGGAGAACTCACGAATTGAAGAGAAGGGCAAGATCATTCCCTCTCATTATTGGAATACCAAGATACCCGGCAGATCCAATCGATCTCTCCACCATACCTCGAGTGTCGCTCCAATCCAGAATGCATAGCAGCTGTCATCTGTTTTGTTGGCTCGTCCATGGAAGCCACGGTCCTGAGCAAGCACACATTCACACCTCATTTGCTCACAATGAATGATAAGTAGGCCCTCTAATGAGTGCCCATTATCACACTTACTCCGTTCCCACTGGGGTAGAGGAAGTTCGTCCATCTCTCACCTGTTTGTACACTGCCCATCTCGTGAGTCTCTGCAGCTGCTTCTTAGTGAGTACACTCTCATCCCACAGTCGATTAGCCAGAGAGAGAGCAGCGATGGCACAGTATGTAGAACCACCTGAGTATCCCATGCAATACACTTGTCACCGAGGCTCATCTCTGTCCGACACGCCCCCCTCGACTGACCGTGACTCTCCTCCCCTGGCATCTGGCCGATTCCTCCATCATAGCAGACGCACTTCCGGATGAACTCTCCCAATCTCTTCCAGTCCAGACACGAGTCATCTCCCAGCATCTGCAGATAGAGTTGATAGGGGAGAGAGGGAGGGACGACTCTTCCAGTCTCCCCTCCACTCACATAAGCGATAGCCACTGCACAGTACACGTATCGCATGTCGCACTCTGACTCGCTCCCTTGGCTGTTCATGCTGCAAATCCCTTCATGTGTATCGTACCAACTGGAGAAGAGTAGAATAGCTCTATTCAAATACTACTCATCATCCCCCCTCCCTCCATTTCCCTCTCAATAAACTCACCATCCCAACTCAGTTTGTGATTGCTTCAATGTCTTCAGAATCACCGATCGCTTCACCTATTAAGAGAATATTGCTCAGTCCATCTTGTCTAATCCACAATGATCCCCTCCATTCTTCTCACCTTGCTCAGATCATCCCCCAGAATAGATAGACTGAGGAGTGCAGAGTAAGTCTGTGCGAGATTACCCGCATCGTGAACCTTCCCTCCTCCTACCGTACCCTGTAATCAACGATTTCTCTCTCCCTCCCTCTCTCTCTCTCACCTTCGGATCGATGGCAGTAGTGAACGACCCACGGAACCCACACGCATCCTCTGCAGCTCCTGAAAACGTATCCCTTATTAATGTAACTCATTTCCATCTCCCCTCCCCCTCCCTCCCTCTCTACCTTCCCAGTCCTTCCTCACCACTTAGAAGTTGAGCCAGTCGATGCCTGCCGTGATCTCGTCTTCCACTCTTTCTTTCTTCTTCTCAATGGATACACTTCCCACTGCCTCGTCCAATGAGGGAACGATCCCTTCTCTCTCCCCCTCCATAGACACCATTCCATCCTCATCCATCGTCATCTCCTCTCCCATCTCTTGTTCTACCGTCTCCATTCTCTTCCGTCTCTGTTCCCCTTCCCTCTCCTTCATCAGTTCCTCCTTCCTCCTCTTCCTCCATTCCAGGGTCTCTTCTAGCTTCTCATCAGGAGGAATGGCCCACTCCACATACTCGTCTTCCTCCTCTTCTCCTTCCACTCCATTCCCCATCTCTTCCTTATGGTACTCAAACACCTTCTTCAATCCTCTTCCAATCATCCACTTCTCGCTCATCTCCTCCTTCCATTCCTCCAATAGTTCTTTCACATCTTCTCTTCCCTTTTCTTCTTCATCTTCAGATTTTTCTTCCTTCTCAATCCACTCTCTCAGTTCTTTTATCCTCATCTTCGTCCTCTTCTCTTCGATTTCTCCTCTCACTCTTGCATCCACAATCATTCCTTCTCTTCTTCCTCCTTTCCATTCTTCTCTGATCTCCTCTTCCCATTCTCCTCCTCCTTCCATCACTTCTTCTTCCTCCTCCTCCTTCCATCCTTCTTCTCCAATCACTTCATAGTGAATACTCCCATCATCCACTTGTCTCACTCTTGCACTTCTTCCTTCTCTCGTCTCCACATAGCACACTCCCCTCGTCTTCTTCCCTTCTACATCTCTCATTTTCTTCCATGGACTCACTCCCGACAGCCCCCCTCCTCCACCCTCGTATATCTACAAAGAACGAGTCTAATTTGAAAGCTCAGTACAGTCTGACCTGCCACTCCATCCACTCCTCCCTTCTATGATCTACCATAGTGAGAGTATGAGTTCTTCCTCCATCTTCTCTCCTTCTCCCTCCATACCACAGTCCATCCCCTCCTCCATGCATGGGATGACTCGTGGATAGGAGGGCTCTCTCATTGCATCTCTCATCCACTACATACACTCCTACATCCGTCACTACAATCGTATTCCTGGGAGATTCTCTCATTGTCTTGAGATGCCGTATTCGTGGTATCGTTTCTTCCTCCTTGTGACGGGGGATTAAGTAGTGATCCTTCTCCCCTCCCGATGTCAGTGGGGGTACTCTGAAGTGGTTGAATACTCTTGTCTTCATCTTCTCTCGTAGATCGAGTAAGGAGCACTCGTGTGCACTTCCAATCACGAGTACTCGAGGATGATCAGTGTGTGTCACTGTCTGCAAACACTCTCATTCCATTCCACTCACTACTCACTACGGTATCCTACCTCGATGGCAATATTGCCCGTCTTCACTTCCTTCATAATCTCAATAGTTCCATGCTTGAGTGTTCCATCATCCATGAGAATGGCCATTTCTCCATCCATCCACACACTCTCACTCCATTCCTTCACTGCTCCATTCTCCATCTAAGTGTCACACCCCCAATGGGAATCTTCTCTCTTATATCGTACCTCCAACTGACTCAGCTCCCCTCCTCCCTCATCTCTGCTCACAATAGAAAGTGCTCCTCCTTTCCTCCTCACCCACACAGCTCCTTCACTCCATTCTACTCTTCTCAATTCGATAATGACTCCATCTACGGTCATGTCTTCCTCTATCTTCACTCTTCTCAACCCTCCATCCTTCTTTGTCTTCATAGTCAATCTCTCCAACTTCTTCCTTCTACTCCTCTCATTCACAGTCCATATCTCGACTCTTTTCTCCCCTGCAATCATCTCCCTTCTCCTCTCTCCTCTTCTCTTCACTCACCTTCTCTTCTCTTCGATGCCGCCATCAGATTCCTTCCCCGTCTGTCTCCATCTTCTCTATCCTCTTTCATGTACTTGCAGTAGTTGGGGAATCCGGGAAGATGCTTGAGTGCCCCATGATCCTTCCTTACTCCCAACAGGGGTCGAATCCTCCCCTCCACTCCTCCCACTCCAGGCCTTCTCCAGAACGACGCCAAGTTGTACTGTGACACGAGAGTGGCCTTGGGGCCGTACGAGTCGTACTGTAGTCCTCCATAGGTAGAAGGAGTTGCGACGCTGTAGATACCGTAGTCAGGCAGAGTGATCGAGTAGTAGGGAATGGAGACGGGACCCTCCTCGATCCTGTGAGTCTCGAGTACTGGCAGTCTCACGGGGGAAGGTCCGAGATTGAGGTATGGTCGACGAGGAACGACGGGTCGAATGGGATGAGGGAGATGAGGAGTAGTGAAGGGGAAGGGAGAAGAGAAGGAGGGAGTAGTAGTGGAGGGAACATCCTCATCCTCGACCACTACAGTTACTCGTTTCTTTTGTGAACGGGGAGCGGGAAGAGGGGGTGGTTGGATGGGAGGAGGGGAAGGAGACTTCCGTCGAGTAGTCACTCCAGTCAACCAATCCATCGTTCCTCTTACTGCGCTGAAAGGAGTCCAATCGATTATCAGTCCAAGTAGTTCAAGTCCAACACTGATACTGAAACGGAATCCAGTGAACCCCTTCCACAGTACACTCTCACATCCAGCACCACAGCCACCCAACTACATTCATCCATTGACTACTCACCTTCGATGGTGGAGATCTGCAGGGAGTAGATCCAATTCACGAGTTTCTGTCGCTCCTCAACACCTCGATTGGGCAAGGGCAGTAGCATCTTACTACCTCTGATATTTGATCGATCTCGTTAAGGATGTCGAGGGTTCCGAGATTGAAGAACAGCACCGTTAGTCTGCAAATAACCATTCACCATTCAATCTTGCCATATTCCCATTCATGCCCTCTTCACCTATTCTGGTCGAGTGCAGTGTATGCTCCGGGGACGGCAGTGAAGTGACGGAGAGAGTATTTGACGTGGGAAGCAGCCAGCATAGAGCAGGCCACTCGTGGCTGCAATACACATACTAAACCACACTGCCATTCACCCCATTCCGTACCTTGATAATCTGGATCTCGGCTTCGTCGTCAATTCTCTTCTCGTTGGGGGACACGCTAGTATCCACTTGTGACATACGAGCAGATCTGTCAATGAAGACCGTATTAATCAACACGTCACATACCAAAAATCAAATCAGTAGCTCATCCGGAGGATAACCGTGCTTGAGATATGTGCGAAAAGAAATTGAAGACACTATTTATACGGACGAGACCATCGTAGAACAATAGAACAAATCAACAGAAAAGTGTATCTTAGTAACAAATCATTGGATAATCTATCAAGAAAACAAAACTATTTGCCTATTCTCCTACTTTAACATTGCTCCGATCTAATTATTCGTTTACTACCGCAAACAAGTCTCTACAGTAGTCTAGGAAAGGATGAGAGCCGAAAGTTTATTGACTGTGTCCATGTTTAGTTCCTCCACATCACTCAACTGCTCGAAGTAAGGTTTCGGCTTGTACAAACGAAGACCTGAGATACATGATACCGTTTGATTCAGTGGAGTGGGAAAGGAGTCCTTGAGGATGATGGACTAACCTTTTTGCAGCCAGACGATATTCTTCTTCTCCTCCTTATCCGATAGATCAAGAGTATTCACTTGAACTGCCACCAGATCCACTCGACCATTCACCAATTGGATTCCTCTCGAGACTGCAGGGAATTCGGCAAGTGACCTGCAAGACAATATTCTAATCTTTGCTCACAATCATTCAATCAGTCATTCTCAGATTAGAAGCAATGCAATTAATTGGTGTCTCTCATCTAATCCTAGTCATATTCAACGTACTTCTCTCCTCTCTTCACCGCTTCACTCATCGCTGCTCCCAAGGTGTACAGGATGGCATTCGCTGCATTCTGCTCCCTGATAACATACTATGTCTTCCATCTTACAGTAGTACATCAGAAGGTAGTCATTGTATGAGATTCAATAAAGAATGGATACTAACGTAGTCCATGGGTACTTCTGACTCTGTTCCCTCGTCCATGCGAGAGAGTGGAGGGAGAGATCCTCATCAGGACGAGCAACTACTGATTCCTCAAACACATTCTCTAACATATGAGAGACGATCTTGTGAGAGAACTAAGCAATAGTACCCATATGCCGTACAACGAAAAATAAAGTTCTGATTTTAAGATTTCCATAGGGGTAACTTTTCACGTAGAGTTCGAAAATCGACCTTAGAAAGCCGTACCTATGACCCCTCATTTCCTGAGGCACGCCTCAACGTCGAGGTCAATTTTTGTAAATCGTGAACGGCTACTCGAAACCTCATACATGTATAGTAATTCTGGCAGATCTCGATGAGATAAGCATTTTTACTGTTGGAAATGAAAAGCTAGCTCATCTGCGAAAAAAATTATGGCAAATATTATGAAAAAAATATGACCAAATTGACGCCCTGAAAAATTTTCCGGTAAAAGGTACAAAATAAACTTTTTCATTCGATTCCTCGTTCAAAATTACCCCTAGGTGCAAAATTTCGTTTTGATCGGCGTGAATATGAGACCGTTTGCCTAAGAATCGATCAAGGCCCGGCATAGAACAAAAATCGTGATTTTCTGTAAAGATGCTTTTTGGGGTAGTTCAAGGTGCTGAAGACAGTGGGAACACTCATTTTGCTTGCAGAGCCTCCGTTGGCTCCAGACGGCGTCACGTCGAAAACACATTTTTACGCATATCTCAGAATCGGAAAGTGCTAAATTTACGCGAGTAAGGTTTCCCTGGTAGAATTCGATGCTGATTACGCCTGGCTACTTCATTTTTCATGAATTATTAAAAAAATTTTAATAATTCAACTTTTCGTATTCACGACGCCGAGCTTAGCAAGTTACATCGATAGAACCGTCGTGACGAGAGGATTCAGAATCTCAAATTTCATCGATTTTCTCCATAGGCTTTTCAAGATTGGAGTAAAATGTGATGCGAAAATGGGGAGTAACTAAGGCGATCGCAGTCTCTCCCCCTCTCCCTCCCTTATCTCCCCCTGGCAGTTTACGAGCGACTCGCCGCTCTCTCGTTCCTCCACACTCTCTCGCCCCGTCCTCTCCCCTGTCTCGGAGAGAGACTGCGATCGCCTTAGTTACTCCCCATTTTCGCATCACATTTTACTCCAATCTTGAAAAGCCTATGGAGAAAATCGATGAAATTTGAGATTCTGAATCCTTTCGTCACGACGGTTCTATCGATGTAACTTGCTAAGCTCGGCGTCGTGAATACGAAAAGTTGAATTTTTAAAAATTATTTTAATAATTCATGAAAAATGAAGTAGCCAGGCGTAATCAGCATCGAATTCTACCTGGGAAACCTTACTCGCGTAAATTTACCACTTTCCGATTATGAGATATGCTTAAAAACGCGTTATCGACGTGACGCCGTCTGGAGCCAACGGAGGCTCTGGAAGCAAAATGAGTGTGCTCACCGTTTTCAGCACCTTCAATAACCCCAAAGAACTTAGTTTCAAAAAATCGTGATTTTTGGGCTCTGCCAGAACTCTCCGAATCTGCTCGATTCTTAGGCAAACGGCCTCATATACACTCGCGAGCATAAGTCATGGGACACTTTTGGAATGGGTTTGAACTTTTCGCTCAGGAAATATATCATTCTGAGGCTAGGACGATATGTACCGAATTAATCGGAGATTATTCTTTTTGATATTATGATATGACGCAATCGCACATTTGTTGCGTAGTGATGACGCAATCAAAATGTACTTTTTCAAAACGGCATTATTCTTACAAGGATTTTTTCCAGCTCGCCAAACTTTCTGAGGCTGGAGTCATGCCCGAGGCCTACTCAGAATAAAAATTTGAGGTTGCTGCACGACCGCACATTTGCTGCAGCCTTGCTGCAAAAATCGAGGTCGGAAATTCAGATCTCGGCTCCTAGTCATGCTAGAGACTGGTTCAAGGCATCAAAATGATCGCCATCATGAGTCCTGATGATCCTGAGAATATGAAAACAATATATCGAAATTTGCCCTCAGGGCACGAAAAAATCACTTTTTTTGAATTACCATTATTTGGACATTCCTAACTACATGGGAAATGTAGACAAAAATCTGATTTTTGCGTAAAAATGTTCAAAATGTATTGAATAACGAATTACCTACTTTTTAGAGCGTTTGGTTATCTTTCCTGCCCGCGGCGTTCGTTTTTCGGAGGGATACTCGGGTCGGGAAACAAACTGTTTACGCTCTCTCGCTCATAGTGTATACTAGGGTCGGGAAACAGGGTGTTTCCCGACCCTAGTATACCTCCGAAAAACGCACGCCGCGGGCAGGAAAGATAACCAAACGCTCTAAAAAGTTGGGAATCAGGAATCAGATCTAGAAATTCCGATATATTGTTTTCATATTCTCAGGATCATCAGGATTCATGATGGCGATCATTTTGATGCCTTGAACCAGTCTCTAACTTGACTAGGAGCCGAGATCTGAATTTCCGACCTCGATTTTGCAGCAAGGCTGCAGCAAAGGTGCGGTCGCGCAGCAACCTCAAATTTTTATTCTGGGTAGGCCTCGGGCATGACTCTAGCCACAGAAAGTTTGGCGAGCTGGAAAAAATCCATGCCACAGCCCGTTAAAACCTCCAGGGTCAGAGCCGCAACGCGTAACAGATGCGCGTGGAGTTCGCTGGAGCGAAATATTAATAATCCTAGGATTAATATTAGACGAGTGTTAAATTTTGGTTTAAAAAATATTATTTGTTTATATAATCTATTCCGCAGAAGCACAACGAATATTAATATTTCAAAAAAAGGTATTCATGTACGTCATTTAGGCGAAAAAAATGAACAAAACTATCTTAGCCTTCGCACTCGCTGTCTGGAAATCGACAGAAGTCACTTCATTAAACATGTCTGGTCGTAAATTGACCATGTATACATTCCTACATACATGCCTCATAAAAGTTAGGTTCGAAAAAATATATATAATTTTATATACGCTAGTAAAACAATTTAAACTGTCGTTTTGGATAGTTTTAAAAGAAATTTAAAATGCGACAGAACTTGTTTGATTGCCACATTTACGCTAAATCGAGTATATATATGGATGCACAACGCAAGCGCCTATAAAAGTTAGGTTTGCATTAATTTAAAATAAATTTATTTTTTAAATTAAAAATCGAAAACTTCCAAAACAAGCGAAGTCCAGGTGCAGAGCCGGCACATGTTTTGTTAAAATTCATACAAATTATACCGTATTTTCTGCACTCCTAACAAAATATTTTATTCGTGAACTGGTCCGCGTCACGGCCGCAACGCGGTTGTCTGACCGGACTCTTTTTCCACTGTTTAACGGGCCGTGCATGTAAGAATAATGAATAAAGAAAAATCTCCGATGAATTCGGTGCATAATGTCCTAGCCTCAGAATGATATTTTTCCTGAGCGAAAAGTTCAAACCCATTCCAAAAGTGTCCCATGACTTATGCTCGCGACTGTATGCATTGCTTTTAACCTCCGAACAATGCAGAATCATTGATTTTAGCATCTTCAGCCGTAATTGGCCCTCAGAATGATTTATAATTTCCAAATAACTTCTGTTGTGAATATTAAAATGCCTTTGAGCGCATCAAAACTTATAATTTTGTCACTACGATCATGCAAAATGACCAACTGGTCAAAATTTTCAAATTGGAAAAACTGCTTCAATTTATGCTTGTATCACCTCGCAACGTTGTAAAACACTCGCAAACAATGAAATACATTTGTGAGGAACCAGGTTAATGGTATTTATGAGTGACTATCTGAGAGAACCGAGCAATATCACCAACAGGCCGTACAACGAAAAATCAAGTGCTGATTTTAAGATCTCCCTGGGGGTAACTTTTCACGTAGAGTTCGAAAATCGACCTTAGAAAGCCGTATCTCTAACCCCTCATTTCCAGTGTCGCGCTGATGCCAGGTGGTCAGTTTTTGTAACTTTTGAACGGCTTATCCAAAACCCGTAAATGCATAGTAATGCTGAAAGATCTCGATGAGATAAGCATTTTCACTGCTTTAAGTGAAAGGCTAGCTCATCTGTGAAAAAAGTTATGGTCATTTAAATTTTCAAATTCGCCGGCCTGAAAAAGGTTCAATAGCTGTGTACTTTTAACCATGATCATTCGATTCTACGTTAAAAGTTGCCCCTAGGTACATAATTTCAGGAAAAAAGAGAGATGGTAAAGCAGGTTTACGAATCGCGAAATATGAAAATGCGTGTATTCTGTGAAGGTTTGCTATAGTTTTCAGTCGATTCACTGTGATTTCAAATCAGTTTTGAGCATTTTATGACTATTTTATCCCAGTGGAAATAAATGAAGCTCAAAAACACCGAATTTGGCGCTTTTTCGAAAATCCGATTTTCTTCACATCGAAATTTCCCAAGTTTATGCCCAGCCAACTTTCCATTTTAAACCGGAATCCTGCATTTGCTCTGCATATCTTACAGTATGCCTCGACATTAGCAAGAAAAATAACTAGTGAGGCTGGCAACGTATCAGTAAGTCATGATTATTATTGCTTGAAAACTTGTTTTTGAGAAGGAATGAAAATAAAAATTTAATAATTTGCGAAAAGATTTGTTTGAAAGATTGATATTTTAACAATTTATCACTTTCTCATACGAATTAAGTCGATTAGTGGCGTTTAAAATACACTTTGCATTATTTTATAAATTTTTGTATTCCAATGACTAAAATTTTACCAATTTTTCAATTGATTGGACGTGTTATATTTCATCCGTTTTTAAGTTGGCCTGTATTGGGAGAGTTTAAAATTACATGAGTTTGTTCCTCAGTCTTCGCGAACTTTGTAAATACCCACTTAATCAAAATTGTTCGATCTCGTCAACCATTTTCAAGCAATAATAATCATGACTTACTGATACGTTGCCAGCCTCACTAGTTATTTTTCTTGCTAATGTCGAGGCATACTGGAAGATGTGCAGAGCAAATGCAGGATTCCGGTTTAAAATGGAAAGTTGGCTGGGCATAAACTTGGGCAATTTCGATGTGAAGAAAATCTGATTTTCGAAAAAGCGCCAAATTCGGTGTTTTTGAGCTTCATTAATTTCCACTGGGATAAAATAGTCATAAAATGCTCAAAACTGATTTGAAGTCACAGTGGATCGACTGAAAAATATAGCAAACCTTCACAGAATACACGCATTTTCATATTTCGCGATTCATAAACCTGCTTTACCACCTCTCTTTTTTCCTGAAATTATGTACCTAGGGGTAACGTTTAACGTAGAATGGAATGATCATGGTTAAAAGTACACAGCTATTGAACCTTTTTCAGGCCGGCGAATTTGAAAATTTAAATGACCATAACTTTTTTCACAGATGAGCTAGCCTTTCACTTTCAGCAGTGAAAATGCTTATCTCATCGAGATCTTTCAGAATTACTATGCATTTACGGGGTTTGGATAAGCCGTTCAAAAGTTACAAAAACTGACCACCTGGCAACAGCGCGACACTGGAAATGAGGGGTCAGAGATACGGCTTTCTAAGGTCGATTTTCGAACTCTACGTGAAAAGTTACCCCTAGGGAGATCTTAAAATCAGCAGTTGATTTTGCGTTGTACGGCCTATAGTCAGTTCTCTCAGATAGTCACTCTTATGGCCAAATTTAAAAATCGTTTTTTTCATGTTGCGTTGAGGATGTTGACTTTTCGAAACATCCGAATGGTCACCCGGATGCTTATTTCTACTTGTTAAGATATTGATAGTATTTTCTTAAACCAATGTTGTGTACTATACTGACCTTTGAGAGTCGCTCTCAATAGTGGCCTGCGTAAAAATGGTCAGTTAGGTCTTCGAACCAGATCTCTAATGCGTAGTTTTCGGATGCGCGCTTACATGCAACATCCATGAATGATCTTAAATTATATTTTTAAAAGGACAACATAAAGCTAGCAAAAAATGAATAAATATCAGAGTAACATTTGGGATGTTTCGAAAAGTCAACATCCTCAATTCAACATGAAAAAACCGATTTTTTACTTTGACCATAAATACCATTAACATGGTACCTCACAACTGATCTGTCAGAATTACTATACATGTAGGAGGTTTGAAGTAGCCGTTCACGATTTACAAAAACTGACCTCGCCGTTGAGGCGTGCATCAGGAAATGAAGGGTCAGAGATACGCCTTTCTAAGGTCGATTTTCGAACTCTACGTGAACAGTTACCCCTAGGGAGAACTTAAAATCAGAACTTTATTTTTCGTTGTACGGCCTATGGTGAATCCTCTCAGAGGGGCTCTCATATATATTTTTCTCAATCGCCTGAAACATCATATTTGCAGAAAAAAAATGGCTTGCAGACCTTATTATATATGTGGTCGGAGCCGAAATCGATGAGTGGAGAGAGAGGAGCGATGGAAGGAATTGATTCACTCCTCCAATCATATTTATGCGCCTTTTACTAACAGAGATGAACGCGGAGGAAAAAAAAGAAATAAGTTCAACTGATAAAAATTTGCCAAAAAATGACTAACATTGTTTTCTTAACCTCCTCCTCGTTCGCCCATCGTTTGGAGAGTGATGTGGAGAGAGTAGTAAGATGAGGCTGACCACGAATCACCAGAGGTGACTCAAATATACAATTATCAACAATATCAGGCAGGTTTGTGCATAGCTCATGCTGCATCAATCCGACACTAGATAGAAGCTTCATATACCTGAGTGAAGTAAGGGGCGGAATGCAATGTTGCTGAGAACGGCTCATCGCGATTCAACCTGGAAATGAAACGTGGAAAAGGGAAGAATGGATAAATGAAACACTTGATTTGGGTAGCCTTGAGATTCTCCTTCCTTATTGCAGTGAGAATGATGTGACGGAAAAGATTGTCGAGGATGATGTTACTGAAATGACATTTATATTGCACTCAAACCTTTTCTGCATTCAAACCTTTTCTTTATAATATTATTACAAGACATTAAAAACTTAATTTCAAATAAGATGAAAAATACAAAAAAAGAAATGCCGATACCCTCTCTTGATTACGGGGGTTCCATGAACTCTTGGATGCTTTACCCAGAATAGAACAGGGTCAAATCTACGAGGCAACTTCTCCAGAGTCGGATCGAAACGTTCTCCATGTAGAATCGCATCTCGGACCTACACCACAATGTGACCATAGGGAATATACAAAATGTTATATACAACAGGCACCCAACCTTATCATAACCGATTTCATCCAGAGCATACTGCATAATTTCTTCGGGAAACTCTGTTCGGAGTACGGCTTTTGAGATGACACATGCCTACGACAATTTCGAAAATGATTACTAAATGCAGCAGTTTCAATGCTTACTTGATCAACACCATCACTCATGGGCTCGGCCCCTTCGAAAAGACGGCACGGAGTGTCACTGTATAGAGGGTGCGACTGAAACCTTGCCATCAAATTTAATTTTTTCTTAACCAGAATTGGTATTATAGCTATTTAAACATTAGCGAACTTGTCGAATAATTAACACGTATAAACAGACCGTGACATCTGTATGATTGAAGCTTGTGTGCTCTCTCTCAATGCGTTGCATCGATTCAGAATCGAAAAATCCTTGTTCCGTAGGATCGTGAATCTTCACTCCAAGAGCCTGAAGCAGAAAGATCACATAAGTGATCAAGGAATTGACCGCAACAAACCTTCACTGCATCCGGGACCGTGAGAACAGCCATTTTACGGGCATTCCTTGCGTTGAGAATTGCTTTGAAGATGCGAGTATCCTGTTTGCCCCATTGGGTCACGGGCTTGTATTTTCGGAACACCATCCCGCCCTGTAAAATGAGATGGACAAATCAATAATTTGAAAATGTCTGCAGAGATCTTTGTCAAAAATGATAAACTGAAGAAGGTGAACTGTAGAATGTGGTTGAATTTTATCATCATAAAGTAACTTTTATTTTTTATTGTTTCAATAAATCAAATTTGAAGACTTTTCAAATTTATAACATTGGTCATACTACCGCCCAATGTTTTTGCAAATAACTATTTTAATAATTCCTCAACTGAAATAGAAATAGATGACAGATGATATGCTACAACGAAAAACACAGTACTCAGTGACTAGTGTGCACTCTTCTCAACGGTAGTTTACGGTAGACGATTTTCCCCCAAAATTTCTTCCCGAAGCTCGGGGGTTCTCGCTTCACACCGTTTAGTTCAACTGGTTAGATATTTAGTTTAGTTTTTAAGTTGCATATTGTATATATATCGAGGTTTCTTTCTTTTGACCATATTATATCCGCAGAAGACATGGCACCAGCAGCGGCTGCTCCATCTGCTGCCAAGAGCGGTAAGGACACCAACTTCAAGGACAAGGAGAAGTCCGGGTCCGTCCGCAGCAGTAACATTGTCGCTGCTAAGGTGAGTAGTGTTGGGGTTACATGATATCCATGGGTCACAGTACAATGTATCCGCATTACTGGTTCATGTTGAAGGCAGTTGCCGATGCCGTCCGCACTTCTCTGGGTCCCCGTGGTATGGACAAGATGATTCAGTCCGGAAACGGAGATGTCACCATTACAAATGACGGAGCCACCATTCTCAATCAGATGTCTGTCATCCATCCTACTGCAAAAATGGTGAGATATGTTTCAAATTTGTTGCATTCTTTCTTTTGTTTGATGTGAATAGCATTGTTGCAGCTCGTGGAGCTATCGAAGGCTCAAGATATCGAGGCGGGAGATGGAACCACTACCGTAGTCGTTATCGCTGGAGCTCTTCTCGATGCTGCCCAGAAGCTGCTTGTTAAGGGTAATTCCCGGCATCTTTTTCCGGCTTAGTTGTGACGGCCAATCCTCACAGGTATCCATCCCACTGCTATCTCCGAGTCGTTCCAGAGAGCTGCTGCACAAGCTGAGATCATCCTCCAGGTCGCGTATTTTCTATTCCATTTGTAGGGAACATTACATGATATTCCATTTTCAGAATATGGCAACTCCTATTGATCTAGCCAATGATGAGCAGCTTGTCAAGCTCGCCACGACCTCCCTCAACTCGAAGGTTAATTTTTTTAATCGAAATAATAGTTAACAATTATGTTTTAGGTGGTCTCTCAGCACTCGTGGCTCCTTGCCCCAATGGCTGTCAATGCCGTGAAAAAGGCCTGTTTATTATTATGTTAAATATTCATATAAGTAAGTTAAATGAGTTATTGGTGCAGGTGCTCGATGAATCTCGTCCCGATAATGTCGATCTCAAGGCAATCAAGATTATCAAGAAAATGGGAGATACAGTTGAGGAATCGGAGATGATCGATGGTTTGTCTTAACTGCATTCAGATTAACATTTCGTCTATAAGATATTCGTAATGCGTAGTTGATTTTAATTTTTTAATCATATAGGGAACGCATTCGTTTTAATACGCACGAACACAATTTCTTGAAATGGCAAGACGCAATTTTGTTGCAGGAGCTCTCATTGACCAGAAGACAATGGGACGAGGGGGGCCGACGAGAGTGGAGAAGGCCAAGATTGCTCTTATCCAATTCCAACTTAGTGCTCCTAAGACTGACGTGGGAATTTTTTAATTTGCATTTTGATATGATGTTCATTTAAAAATAAGAAAACAATTAGGGCATTTCAGATGGAGAATCAGGTTATCATCTCCGATTATGCACAGATGGATAGAGCACTCAAGGTAAGAAATTTAGTTTATTTTACGAGGAATGTGAGTATTCCATGTTGTTAATCGTAGGAGGAGAGACAATATCTGCTCGATCTCTGCAAGCAGATCAAGAAGAGTGGATGCAACGTCCTCCTCATCCAGAAGAGCATCCTCAGGTCAGATATCTGTGCACTCGTTTTTGACTTTGATGTGATTGTAAATTATGCAATATCTGACTTTTTTCAGAGATGCTGTTTCCGAGCTGTCCCTCCACTTCCTTGCTAAGATGAAGATTATGGTTGTGAAGGATATTGAGGTACGACATATATTTTAATGATCACGTAAAATACAATAGAACGAGTTCCGTTAATAATGACTCTGAAGTTGGTTCCACGTCTCAATTTGATTCCATGTCAAAATCTCAAGTTGATTTTTTACATTACTATTTACTACAAATGAGTTGAATATCCTCTTTGCAGAGAGACGATATTGAGTTCTACTCGAACATCCTCGGTTGCCGTCCCATCGCATCTGTAGATCACATGGTGGCGGAGTCACTCGGATCGGCCGATCTCGTCGAGGAAATTAGCACTGGAGGAGACGGGAAGGTGATCAAGGTGAGTTCATTTATTTGTTTTTGTTTTAATATTTGGATAACTCGCAAGTTATTCTTACAAGATTTCATGTCATTCTTTGTCTACTCGTGATTCTACCTGAACCGGGTGAAAAGATATTTCGGAAATTTCAACACGGAAAAAGACTTTTCGGAAACTATACACGTAAAATCCACTTTCTCGCAATTTTTTGTTCATATCGGATAATTCTGCTTTATTGACTTTACAATTGATAAAATGAAAAAAACAAATATATACTCTTAATTGGGAGAAAATAATTCCAAAAGTCATGTGCGCGCTCTTGGACTTAAACATTGTCCGATTCGTCTTATCACCCCTGAACCGCATAGATATTATATTATTATTATTTGACGAAGTGGTGTAGTGTTCTAGGGCGCGCCCTCCATTCTATCCAGACGGGTTAAATTCCCGGTCGTGACACCGTCTCCGCCACACCAAGGCGCCTACCCATTGGCGACGGGAAATTGGTAGTCGTGACTAGATCACACAGGTAAATAGGTCTGGCTAAAGTGTTCACTCCAGTCTGAATCCGCCCATATTGATACTGGCCTCGCAGTGTTCTCCCGCGAGCCCCGTCTCGAAGACGGGATGTACCTCTATCTTTATTTTTTATGCCGATTTAATTACGGTGACACATTGTCTGATATAATGCGATTCTCAAAAAATGCGATTTTTGAGAAAAAAATTACGTTTTTTTCCTCTGTGGGTTTATGAGTAAGACTGATTGACTTCGTTGTCTCTCTCCGTCATTGTTCTAATAGAAGGGGACCTCACTCTATTGGCATCCTTAGAACGAGCTTTTCTCACGTGTTTATTTTTTTTTAAAATTTACCTATGAAGATTACATTGTGTAAAATCTAGTTTGATAACTTCAACTATTTGGTAAAGACATAAGTAACTTTCAGATGCATGGTGCGTAACCTGATCATATGGACAATCAGGAAAAATGGTGGGAAGGGGATACAATATCGTGACGGACGCACATATACGCGATTCTCAAAATATTGCTAGGATATTCATGAATGAAATCAGATATCCTAGATATGTATGCTAGTTCACGAGAAATAACATACAAATTTACTGGAAATAAAATTAATTACTCTCACGAGTTAGACGAGTCATGAGAAGATCTACTCAGAGGGCATGACTTGATTCTCGGAGGGAACTAAACATAAGTAAAAATAAGTGGGTTATTTTGTCAGTCTTGCTAAAACCGCTGGGGAAAATATGCACACTTCATTTCCACTAATCTTGACTATTTTGTCGAGAAGGGCGATCTATTTTGCTATTTTTGCTTTCATCAAACCGTCAGGATTTTCTGAGCGGAGTCTTGCTCCTGACCAATTAAAACTTTCTGACCGCGGCACGTAAACGCGCCTCTCCCCACAGCATAGCGAAGCCCGCGGAACTGGCTCAACGGTCCCCTAACGATAAGGCCCGCCCACGTTGAATTCCGCTGTGACCATTTTTAATAGCGACCGAGTGAATGGCCTTGTTAAATCGCGAATGAACGAATAATGGATATTCTATTCGGAAACGGTCATAAAATGTACATGGAAAGGTGAGGTAATTGGATTGAGAGAATGAAGAATGTGATGGCAGGTGACTGGCATCCAGTCTTCTGGCCCCGCTGTCTCCATTCTCCTCCGTGGATCTAACAAACTGGTGTTGGAAGAGGCCGATCGCTCTCTTCACGACGCTCTTTGTGTCATCAGATGTCTCGTCAAGAAGAGATTCCTCCTTCCCGGTATGTCACCCACCCTCAACACCTATAAATGTTCTTTAAACCGTTATAAAAGTTCGAAAATATGTCGTCATTAATAAGTGGTCTCAACAGACTTTTCTCTTAAAATTAGTTTAGTATCGCTATCCCGATCTCATTTAATTCCCCTGTTCACGGACGGCAAGCATTCGACGCGTACGCGTGAAATCCCTCTTGACTTTAAATGCAATGATGAGATTTTGCACACTTAGTGAGAGATGGGGTGCCGGAAATTGAGCGGAGGTGGATGTTAGTGGAATTTTTCCCCTCCCCCTCAGTACTCGATTGATGTTGTATATGCTGCAGGTGGTGGAGCCCCAGAGATGGAAGTGGCGTGCAAGTTGAGGGAGAAGGCGAACGAGAGAGGAGGGGCTGAGCAGTACTGCTGGAGGGCATTCGCAGATGCTCTCGAACTGGTGTGATATTGTCTCTTCCTTGCATGGATACAACCCCTGAAACTGTGAAGTAGAATAGTGCAATGGCAGGTTCCGTACACTCTGGCCGAGAATGCGGGTCTCTCTCCCATCCACACCGTCACTGAACTGAGAAGTCAACACGCTAACGGACACTCCAACTATGGAGTCAACGTGAGAAAGGTGAGTCAAACGGGAGAGGGACTCTCACAATAGAGGTTGCCCATTTAAATTGGCATGATTAGTACGACTGAAGTGTTGAAGTAATCCCCCACGTCAAGCTAGGGAATTGGAGCAGCGCAACGGGAGAAGGGTACTAAACAGACCACTTGAGCGTTAGATGAGGTCATCTTGGCGTGTTGCTTTCTCCTTTACACGTCTCTCCTTCCTTCCCTTCCATTGTGTAACTTCATTATTCACTCCTTCTTCCCCCCTGATACACATGGCTAACTCACATCGTTTCCTTCCTTCTTTCTGCAGTCTTCTGTTCCTTGACACGGTATCCTGGAGATGATGCTAATGAGCTGTAACGCCCCTTCTCTTGCTCCTTTTCGATCGTCTCTCGACATACTGTAAACGAAGGACCTTTAAGCGATGCATCTTCACGTAGATCTCAATAATGTGTGGATGCGTTCTAGTGCTTCCCTACTCTCTCCCTTTCGCCTTCCCACTCACTCCCCCTCACAGTCTTGATACTCGGTTGACAGACAGGTAGTAGTTCTTCTTCCATTCCCTCCCCTCCCCTTCCTTCTTCCCTCGTATTCTTCACTTCTCCGTACGGAGGCGAGTGCAATTGAAGTGAACAATCCTGTCAAAATACCACCCAACACCTTACTCTACCTTCTGCTACTCTTTTTCCAGGTAGATATGTTTTAAATTTTTGAAATCACCGTTAATGAGGTTACCAAACAAAAAATAAGAAAACCGTACTGTTACTGTCTTATTTTTTAAAGATTTTTTGTAATTATAAAGAAGTGGATGGTGAAGGCAGGAAAAGGAAAGGCGTAGAGAGTATGGTGGCGACAGTTGGGCCATCTCAGTGAGATGCTTGTATTTATAGAAGAGTGTTAGTGGTCGAGTAAGACGTGTTTTGAGAGACATCCCATCCGGATATTAGAAATGAGTGATGATACGAGGGGGTGTGCATCGATGCGGTAGAAGATGAGAGAAAAAAGTGTGCAGTGATTGTGGTGATTGTGAAGAAGAGTAACGAGCTGGTAATGGGAATGAAAAGGAAAGAGAATGGGATGATGATGACGAGAGGGATCTTTGGATGAATAGACGATTGTCTAGCACAAGGTAATAAGGATAATGATGAGGCATTGCCTGCACCCACCCGTCTATTCTATACTAGGACGACCTCTCTCACTCCCCCCTCCCCCCTGTCCTCACTCTACCCCGAAGGGTAGAGTGAGGACTGGAGACTCAATGATTCATTCATACCTCACAATCTCGAACTTGATAGAGAGGAGAAAATATGAGGGAAAGATTTGAAGATGAGGGTAGAACAGACGAGTGAGGAATATGAGATTGAGGGGGAGAGAGCATTCAGACGACCATCAGTGATGCCATCGATAGAGAGAGGGACGAACACTGAATAAGTCACTTATTGCAGGGCTTCGTGACTGATATGAAGGAAGAGAACGTCGTCCAACCTCTCCTCGTATCGCACAATGCAATCAAACAGGCTTCCGAGTGTGTCAGGTCGATCCTCAAGATTGACGATATCGTAAGTTATTCCATGATCCCATCACATGATATTGACACGAAATGATCGAAAATATTGTCTAGGGATGCATGACTGAAAGTGGCTGACTGTACTTTGCATAGTTCTCCCCTAGGGGGTGGAGTACTCATGGAAGGGAATGGGATATTGAATGGAACGACTGGCCATTCCATTTCTATTCCATGGTGGATGGTCTAATCATGGGATGTTGACTATGTGCCCCTCCTTCGGTCCCTCCTGTAGAAAGGAAGAGTCTGAGACTGGGAAATGAGTGGATGCAGCTCGTTCCAAATCCCATTCATAACCAATACTATCTTCTTTTTCCATTCCGCCATCGACAAGGATTCGAGATTAATTCCACCTCATAATTGTTCACTTTCCAGGTGATGGCTGTTCGCTAAGAGATCTCTTCCCTTGCTCATCGATAACTTCTCTTTCTTATCTTGCTACGCTCTCCACTTTAATTTACAATCGAGTGATTCTCACCTCTTCGTAAATCTCAGTTTGCTTCATAGTCTTTTCCTCCAATTTTCAGCTTGTCTCGTATTTTTGTTAATTCTTGCTTGTTGTTCTGTTTGTATGTTTGTCCCAAGTGTGATGTGATAAACAGAATAATACTTCATTCGCTCTATTGCTCCGTAAGGACAGACAGGGATGACGGAGAGGGTATTGGGTTACGGTAGATCAGATGCCCGCCAGTTTGCGATAGGTGGAAGCATCGTGGGTGATCACACAGTTGATGGGAGAGAAGAAACAATTACGGGAATTGGATCCTGCCAATCGACGAAGAGACTTTTTGATGACTGGAGCAGGGACGAAGTATTCGACGTCTGAGTCCCGAGGGATGATATAACTGGAATGGAGGGGGTGGAGGTGGACTGAGAAAGGAAGAATGTTACCTTTGAGATGGAATTACAGAGAGAAGGATTACGAAGAGAGCTACGAGCAGAGATGAAGTCCAGAGTATTCTCATACTGGAAAGATGGACTGGATTGAGGGGAGATGGAGGGGTAGAGGAATCAAGTGAGAGTTATGAATCACACTAATCATAGATCGGTACTCGAGGAGGAAGGATAACAGAACACTTGAGAAATCGAGGACTAATTAGAAAAAAAAGAGAAAAGCCATAGGGCAAGTCTAGATATGGTGATGGAATGTACAAGGGAAAGAGTGAAGAAGTAGGAGTCTCTGAAGGGGAGGAGCTTCTCTCTTTAGTAGGCGGAGTCCTGTAAGGGAATGAAACGACCCTATCTCAGTCCTTGTTTCTTGCCTGTCAATACCTCTGACCATTCATTCTAATGGTAATGAAATGTAGTGCAGATATACAACTAGTACACGCGGGCGCATTCTTTATAACCAGTCCATTTGACATTAGGAATAAATTACGTGAAGTCTTTCCTTCTCAGGGCGATAAAATGAGACAAGGTAACGAGAATGGTGAAGTAATACATGAATATAATATGAGAGGAGAGTTGACTTCCCACTTCCGATTTCCCTTTAATCCATTCTAGCCTTGATCGTGCGAATGTTCACCTGAGAGAAGAGACTCATACATCAAGAATGAAGCAACACCAGACGGATCCTCATCTCACAATGCGCTTTTTCTCGTAGACGTGCATTATTTTCAGCTATATTTCCTGTTAAGACCGCCACTACATATAGCACTAGGAATACAAATGACATACGTCATAAAGCATTCGGGAAGTCTGACCATGTATGTTCATCAAAAGGAGAACAGTCTCAGTGATGACAGAATAAGAAAGAGAAGGCCTGGGATAGAATCTGTTCCCTTCCCTAATAGGGGTATAGACGAGAATGTCTCGATGAAAAGAAAACACCTACGCAACCACTGCTTAAAACAAAGCAATACAATTCGACGTTCCGCTACATTATGCAACCACAAAAAAAGAAGCGCAGTCTCATTTAGCCGTGGGCATGTACAGTGTCCCTTCGTACCTTGTCCTTCGTGATGGTGTACACGACAGCTCCCCATCCCGAGGCGGCGTCTCTCTCGAGGGCAGACAGCATCGACTGGGCCGTCGCCTCGAACAACTCCTCCGAATTCATGCCCTTCCGCCAGAAACCTGCGGATGTCCAGCATTACCCCTCGAAATAAGACACATAGTTATCCCGTGTATTTTTTGTTTTTGAAATAATGTAATATATTCATTCCAAAATTCTATATCGATTCAAAAACACGTAAATATGAACAAAGTAAAGAGAAGTAGCGATTCAATGAGCCGTAATGCCTCTAACACTCCGTCTGCTGTCCCCCACCGGACTCCATTCTTCCTCTCGCCACCCTTCACAGAGCAAACGAGGCTAATATGGGAATGGGTCTACCCTCTCCAACTCCCCTCATTTTCTCTTCATTCCTATCGTAGATACCATCATCACTTCTCTTCCCCCCTATGACCTCTTCTTCTCCCTCTTCCACTGAATTGGCATCAAATTAAGGCCCCTCTCGTCTCCATCTATTTTCTTCATTTCATCCGCACAATTCACTACTGTGGGGGGAGGCTCGCAAGGTTCTGATTACACACCACGCGCTCCATTTCTCAATCTCGCTGCGAAAAGCAATGAGATCAAATAGTCACATAAGCCCATCGAAAGGAGAGTCAAAGAGAATACGAATACTCGAGGATTCATTCTATTCTCCACATCTACTATAATATGCATGTAGCAGAAAGCTAGTCAGCGAGCAACAATCGCTGTCACTTAATCTATTTAGTTATATTTTCTCACGACCTCCTTTTTGTTGTTCTGCATTTAAAGAGCGCACGCCAATGCAGAAATGTCGGTCGAGAATCAAAAATCACCCTTCTCCTGTATTTTCACAATAGATTCAGTATTTTCATAATAACAGAAGACACTGTGAAAATATGGGAAGTGGGTACAAATGGGAGTACCGCCGATACTATGCGTGATTCTCTCACTGCATCTCTTTAGCGAAGCCACCCCCCCCCCCCCTCTTCTGCTCCTTTCTTATCCAGCCAATTAAAAGTGACTGCGTAGGCATCCGATGAATTATCTACTGAACGTGCTATTTCGATAGAAGGAAAGGGAGAGGGCATTGGCAACATGGGAGTATTATGTACAAATGGATACAGGGAATGGTGGGCAGCCGCCCTCCCTTCTGCACCCCCCCCCCCCTCCTCTTCACTCACTCTCGGACACTCCCAGCAGGTACTCTGCTCCAGTGCCGATGGCGACGAAATCCTCGGGAGTGCAGATGTTCCCGATGGTGTCCATTGCACAGATGTACGGCTGAGAATAGACCCTTATTACACACTACTACTCCACACCCTATTTGACACTCTCTAGCTGAGAGCATCATCTTCGCAATTTGCTTATTGTGAAAACATTACGTCATTTGAACACGAGACTATTGGGAACAGCAAATATCTAGCGGGTGAGATGTCAGACTCTCGCAGACAAACTCTAGACCGAATGATCGTTCATCGTTGGCTCTCTTACTTTGTGAGAGACGGGGTCGAGTCCAGCCACAAGAGGCTCAGTGAAGTACGATCCGAATCTGTGCTGATACGCCAAATTGGAGATGATTGTAGCCAGAACCTGCAGACATGGAATGAGAATCAGTAAGAGTGAGAGAGAGTGAGAGAGAGAGAGAGTGAGAGAGAGTGTGAGAGAGAGAGAGTGAGAGAGAGAGAGTGAGAGAGAGAGAGTGAGAGAGAGAGTGAGAGAGAGAGAGTGAGAGTGAGAGAGAGAGTGAGAGAGAGAGAGAGAGAGAGTGAGAGAGTGAGAGAGTGAGAGAGAGAGAGAGAGAGTGAGAGAGAGAGAGAGAGAGAGTGAGAGAGCACTTCTTCGCGCGCGCGCGCGAAGAAGTGCTTGCCATACCTTAGGCTTAATGCTTCTGTTCTCTCTGAGTTCGTAGAGATTCTTTCTGAACATGATCTTATCGAGGACAGTCTTCGCATCAGAGTGGAATCCACACAGTCCCACGTACACCTTCTCCGAGATCTTGTGGACCTGCAATCAGTGGTCGACAGGATAGGTCACAATAATTGTAAAAAATGACACTTTTTTTAAATTTAATAACTTTAAAATTGGTACTTTTGTATTTCTGACAATGCAATGATTCTGAGCAGAGTGGAGAAAACAGCTAATGAATATCTCTCCCGGATTCAAGGCATGCAGGGCATATTCAAGCCAGCTCTCGCATGAAAAAAAAATCATCCGAGTAGACTCACACAATTTAGTAGACAGATCCTATAATAAAGGTGACAAGGCTGATTAGCTACAAATGCTTGGGATACAACTTCGAAAATTACCCACCAGTTGTTAAAAGAAACGAGAAGCTCAAAGTGAACAAGTTAATATATCGTAGAAGAATCAATTACTATAAACTGGCTTATGACATGCTATTCGGAAATGTCACGCTTCAGAAGCGATTTTCTGATTCTAGAAAAGTCTAATCTCAGAGGTGCGGGCTTCAGAGTGTGCAGAGAACACTACAGGACTAAATCCGAAAGCAGAGTTCTGCGAATTAACTTTACCTACTTAATGTAGGTAAAGTGCTGTATGATGTACTTCGAAAGGGAAAGAAATCTACAGACTATTCAGAGAGTTGTTCATTAGCTCATTCTACTCATTTAATCACCCACTACCACCTCCAGTTCTATTGCCCCCCCCCCCACACACACACACAACCATACCATCGGTGCGGATAAATCAATTGAAATACAATTCAATCAGTCACTTCTGCTCAAGAGTACTGTCTCTATCCCTCTTTTCCATCAACACTTTGCGATTACTAGCATTGTTGTGATTGCGAGAAGAAAAAACCCGAGGACAATCGCCTAAGTTTCGGGAAAGGACTGGCATACCACATAAATCGCGATTCTATGCAAGTCTGTGTTTTGGGGTAGTGCTGAAAACGGTATGCACATTTATTCTCTACTCAGAGCGTCCGTGGACTCGCACTATTAATAGGTAAGATTCTCTTCTTCTCACCTTCTTCTGGTCCACAGCGACAGTGTTCATCTGCTCACCCAGTCGCAAATCGGATGCAATGCAGACGCAGCTGAAAGCAGTCCACAATCCACCTCAGTCCGCACACCACAATCAAATGATAATGTATCAAGCAAACACACTCGTCTCCAGCCATGGCGAGGACCGTTCCTCCAGTGTAGCTCATGATGGACATCTTGACTGAATCGGAAAAGCCGCTCGGCTATGCTTCACAATAAACACTGAAATATTGTGAATTTTCTGGCCGAGAAAATTTTGAATTAGATTAGGATGAAGATAGAGTTCGGGGGCTACAAACCACACAACAATTAGATAAAAGAAGCAGTAGCAAGAATTTCTTTATTTAACGAATTTCGAAAAAAATTATTACAAAACTAATCAGAAATCATAATTAGAAATTGAACGTTGAACGTAAGGCTTCTGAATTAATTTAACAGAAAGAAAGAAATAGAGGGTACGGATCAGCGCAGAAATTGTGAAAAATTGCGAGGGGTCTCTATAGTCATCACTCGAGCAATCGCGGAGTGAAAATAGATTCAAATGCGCGCGTGCAGAGTAGGAAGCGAGAAGTTACGCGTGGACTGGGAAAATGAAAAAGATAGGTAAGCGAGGGCATGTGCCAGCATCTCTCTATCTAGTGTGCTGCAGCACTACGTACGATGAATAGTTGTGATTGGGTGAGACCATTTGAAAGGGATAACAATAGCATACATACCGATTCGAATTAACCCGATTCGTTATGTACAAAAAGATGGAGTATGGAAATGAAACAAGAGATAATAAATTACGAAGACAACTGCGGTACCAACTTGATCGAATCCCAGCGAAATTTGAAATCTATATTTTTTAAAGACAGAAAGTGATGAACGCTCGGTACAACAACTGGGAATGTCATCAAATTAGTGCAGAGAGGAAGATATCAGAGTACGATAGAGTGGTTGCGATGGATCTACAGAGACTCTTCTCTCAATGGAAATGGCTGGCCATGGGAGTAGTGAGAGAAGGAGGTTCAGTGTGTCTTCGCACTCTCTTCTCTCCATTCGCTTGACGCTCCTCCGATGGGTATCGACGACATTTAGCCACTGCAACTACTTTTTTACCAGTTTTCGCTAACGTGTTCCCATATGCTGTTACAAAGAGGCATTGATTGTGGGAGGGGGAGGGGGGGGGCTGACCAAAGAGAGACTCCTTCTGCTTCCTGGCTGGATCCCACTCGTCTCGTCGCCATCTCTCGAACATCTTGTATTCCTTCCACACCTCAATTACCCCATTCGAACTACTCCTAATTACTTTATCAATTGTCTCCTCACCGTCCTATCTGTCTTCTTCTGAATGGCACATGCCACCAATTCTCTCATGTATCTCACTGAGATCTCGAAACCGATGTACCACTCCTTCCACATCACTCCCTTTCGCAGCATCTCAAATCCATTATATAACGGATAGCAAAGGAGGGTGCATGTATTGCAGTGCAATTTGAGTATTCCTTCGTGATGGGCCCTCATGGTAAGAATACCTGGTCAGAAGGGGGATCCTTCAGGAAGGTTTCTGCGTATCTCATTAGGAAGAATCCGCAATCGAGAAAGTTCTTCTGCTGAGGGAGTCTCCTCGGACGAATAATTCCGATCCGGGAGCGATCAAACACTTTCCCATCGTTGGCAGACTGAATCACAAATTACAAGACTCCATAAGCGTTGTATCTCCTTATCACGGAATACTTACTCCCTTCTTGTGCGCGTACTCCAATTCGAGGTAGTCACGAATGATGTCAATGGACGTCTGTCTACAATCATCTCCTTCCTCCCTCTCCCTCTCCCTCATTCTCCTCCTCACCTCTTCTGGTCGCCTGCATCGTACAACGAGTCAAGCATGATTGCATATGTCGACTCTTCGCCAGCATCGTATCCCTAATTACGTTTCTCATCCACAGGGGTACTACAGGAAAATACCCAACCTTTCTTCTCGCTCGCACATTATCGATCATGCCTCCATTTGATGGCACAATACACTTGTATGGTTTAACGATAATTATGAGATACCTGCGACGAAATGTTGTAGGATAATGATTATGATGAGAGAGACAAACCAATGAAGATCGTCAACGACAGGGACAACAACATAATCCATATTGAACAGATCGACTCTCCTCGTCCATTTCGAGATTGCTCCGTAGTTCCTCTCGACCTGCAGATACATTTCATTCCTCCGCCTCCCCCTCCCCTCCTCTCTCTTCTCTTTTCTAACCGATGCGAAACGGAATGCGGCTGCCCTGTCTCCATTCTTGTAATTCACGAGTGGTCCCATTCCTTCCGTGAGTCTCTTGTAGAAGAAGCATGAGAATACGTGCGTCTTATCGCGCCTCAACCAAATCCTTTCACCCACTCAATATATCATTCACAATGCTAAATCAATTTTCGAATTTTTCGTCTTTTTTCTAAAAGAGTTAGATCAAGACTGCTGAATATCACAATATTTGATGTAACTATTGTGCATCACTTACACCTCTGGCTTCAATTCGTCATCCTTCATCATGGATAAGTAGAGATCCACGATTGTATCGTTCACCTGAATACTTATTGATATGGTTGTTCACTACAACAAGTATTGCATGTCTTCATACCATCTCGTCGAAGAAGAGTCCTTTCATGTCCTCAAAATGGATGGTGGTCGACTTATAAGCCATGAGTACATCTCTTGGATTAGGCTTCCTCTTCACAGGAGTGGGAGCAGTCTTCGCCGTTGTTTCTTCCTCCTCGTCACTATCCAGATCCACGATCTCAGGAGTCGACGATTTCTGAGTAGCGGGAGGAGATTGAGAGTACTCCTGTCATTACACCCCTACACCCTTAATCAATATCTCCTTACCTCTGCCATCTCCTCATCTTCGTCCTCTTCCTCATCCTCTTCATCTTCATCTACTTCCATAGCCTCATCTTCTTCTTCCTCCTCCTCCTCCATCTCCTCTTCTTCTTCTTTCTCATTGACTACCGGAGGAGCAATCTCGTTCTCCATTCGAGCTCTCTTCCCCAGTCTCGTTGGCCCGTCTTGCTTTTCTTCGTTGTCGATGGATGCGAGGGGGAATTGCATCTGCTGTCGTTGCTGAGGGTGATGATTCTGCAGCAGTTGTCCTTCGTGTCCCTGCTGCAGCTGGCGCGGCGCGGGCTTCGGCATTATCCTCTTTCCAGGCAAGAACTCAAAATCACGATATTCATACTTTTTTGTTTGTATTATGAAAAAAAACAATTACTGCTACCTCATTCAATGTCTCCTTTGCCAAACTCTCCGAACTGTTGCTTGGTGTGCTGTGTTGCACTGAACATAAAAAAATAAATATGAAAAGAAATGGTTCTTGAAACGTTACATTCAAAGCGATTGTTGATCGCTGGATTGGTCCCTTCGTAGTAGATCGTTTGATTAGAATACTTTGTAATCTTGATTCCTACAGTCTTCAGAAACTTGAGAAAGTCCTCACTATTGATAACGTCTGAAGTAAATATAGACGGATATGAAAAAATATTTATACTATTCATAATGTTATAGTAAATCGCTTTAGGAATTGTGATCAAACCAGTTCGGACACTGATTCAAAAAAGAGGGAATATATGTACTGCAAAAGTTACGGACTCGCTTACCATAAAAGCAGCATTCGTTCATCGGATGTCGTTTCCGAATTTTCCAGTACCTTTCGATACCATCCTCGTGGAATTTAGCTTGCATATTCTGGGAAAACATATTAGAAGGTATCAAAATATTTTGAGAAAACTAACTTGTGTAATGTAGTTTTTGAGTTGAGAAGCCGTGTACCCCCTCTGCTGCTCATCCTCGGCAATGATATTGTGGTAGGTGCTCTTAGTTGCCTCGTTCAGAATGATAGTGAGGAAACTGAAACAGCATCATGAGAAAAGGAGCCAGAATGCTCTCACAAAAGAGGGTAGGACTTGTCCGTCAGCGAGTAATTCTTCAGCTGTTCATTGATTTTTGGAGTCAAAAATTTTCTGTATGCCTTCTTCTGACAAGGTTCTCTGAACTTGAGGATAAGCGAATGACGATGAGAGTCGCTCGATACGAAACCCTGCAACTCATATGTGAATATTCGCATACAAAAATGAGTGAAAACACATTTTCTGTAAGAACGGGACAGTCCCCATCAGGATGTGCGGCACTGGGATTCGCAAAGTAGTATGAAGCAGACACTTTTGCTGAGTAATTCATGGGTTCATATAGGAAAGTTAGAGATCAAATCTGGTGCGTCCAATCCAGTGTACCAGATTGTTAATCATATTCATGAGCATAAGCAAAAGATAAAATATGTGATAGCCTAATGTATATACACACACCACCCCCTGGACGCATTAGCTTGTTCCAAACAGTTTAAGACATGCCTCTCAAGCTCTATCTAGCAGAGAACTTGTTTTAAATTAATGTAACAACAAATATGAAAACTTACGAAACATCCCGTAAACATTTCGAATGCGATGCTCATGTCTGTATGGATTTTATCGTGAAGCACTTGAAAAGAAAGCTTTCCGGATCTGGAAAACAAATATCAATGCATATCTCAAGACCCACTGATTCCACACTTCCGGATTGTCGTCCCATTTGAAGCTAGCAGTGGAGGCTGGATTGAGCTCGATAGGGCCAAAGAAGATCTTGTGGACGAACAGCTAAAGGATATTTCAATTCACTGTGAAACTCGTCAGTACAAATCTGCTAGAATTTAAATTTGTCACTTTTTTCAGACAACCGTTAAAGAATGTTCTGCTCCTTATTCAACACTCCTTCATTATCGGACAAATGATGCAATACATATTATTAATATATATCAATACAGCTATATAACACCAGCCTGTAGTTCCTTTGTTTTGAATTCTCCTGCACAAGATGTGCCCGCTTTCGATAGTCGCTCTGTATTCTCTTTGTCGAATTCCACCATCTGTACATCATAAGGAAACGAAAGTCATTGATATGCGACTATGATGAGAAAAACAATGAATTAGAAATTTAATTTAAAATTTAATAATATTTAAAACTACTAGTGCACCTCTACACACCATACTACAGTAGTATACTAAAAAGCGGAAAGCCGGCAAGTCAACGCCCGGCTACGGAGGCAGTATTTCACGGTTTCCGTGTTTACTAGTTTGTCCTTGAAACGCCATGGCCATGGGGCCCTTGCTGCCCTCCCCATGCTTCTCTTTTTGTCGTTAGAAATAGTTTATTGTACATTGCTCAATAGATAATATATATTATATATCGGATGCTACAATGGGGAATACAAAGGGGAAACAAAGGGTAGAAATGAGGTGGAATCGGGGAGAGACGGGTATCACTGTACAACACGCGATTAGAATATTAAAAAAAAACGGCGTTAAAAGGAGATTAGGGGCTTGATTAATCGGCTGTGGATGTGGAGGGCTGAGCACCATCTGGCTCTTCTTCGGCATTCGCATTGGGGACCCACAGACCGGAATCGATGCATCTCTGAAAATACATAACTAATACTGTTTGATAGGGTACAAGTACCTGTAGATGGTAGGAGAACACTTCCTCATCCATAGTGGAGGCAATATCCTGAAGACGAGAGACCTCGCGAGACTCGAACGCCTCTCGCATCTCCACAGGCAGACTCTCGAACACCTTCAATCATGTAAATAATACTCTGACCGCAGAATAGGACAACCTCCTGGGGATCGAGTCCTCCAGGTGCCTCTGCCATTCTCTTCTGCTTCTCCTCTGATTCGAACTCAGCCAGAGCGTCGTCCCTCTTCTGACAATAACCCGTGTTACGGTAGTCTGTAGGATGCATCTATTTGTTGTACCTGCTTAGCTCTGAGACGAAGTCTGTTCTGGAAGGAAAATACTTCATCGTGGAACACTTTCATGTACGAGGGATCGGCCGCTTTGAATCTGCAAAAATACATCATGATGGAGTCACCAAGGCAAAATCTCACTTCTTGAAGAAATTCTTGATCATGTTCGTATTAGTTGGCTCGGCTCTCAGAGATTTTGCCAACTCGAGGAGATACTAATAAAGAGAGGATGAATTTCCAATCAACATAACTACCGTACCTGGAGGACGATGCATTGCTCGGCCACGACACACATCTCCTTGTCCTTCTCTTCGATGGCCAGATTGAGTGCTTCGATCGTCACCCAGTTGACAGCATACTCGGAAGCGAGAAGAGGGTACTCAATTCAGTCAATTCTCGAACCAGCAGCAGATGCACAAATTACCTCGAGCATATACTCCTCAGCCTTCCCGAGACCTTCGATTCTCGAGAAAGTCTTCAATTTAGACTCGTGATCTTCGAAGTACTTGTACATTCTCTTCGTGTCCTCCTCCTCGCTGATCGTCTTAGTCTCGGGCTTTTTCTCTCCCACTTTATTAATTCGAGACTTGTCCATTTTTACCGTCCCGATAGTATCCACATTCCATGGTTGTAGTCTTTCTTTTTCCTGCAATAACTTTGCATACATCTGTCCAAAGAATTTGAATGAAACCTCCAGCTCAGCTTCCTTCTTTCTGAATTCCTCCTCCTGCTTCTTGATCTCAGCTATTTCCGTTTCGGCCTTCTTCCTTTCTTCTTCCGAGATCGAGGAATCTTCCAGCTTCTTGTTCAGCTCCTAGATCGCTCGTTATCAGATAGAAAACATAATGAGAAGTTTGAAAAGGGCACTCACTTCGAACTTGGAGACAGTCTTGTCCTTCTGCTTGTCAAGCTCTTCTTTCTCAAGTTTCTGCTCGGCCATTCTTTCGAGGCGAGCTTGGTGTCTCCATCTGAAGGAATATACTGAATAGGAATATGTGATTGTCAATGGTACGACTGTAATCGATTCTGAAAGCATACCGAAAGAGCGAGGGAGTGTCAATGTTGGGATGAGTGTCATCCTCGTCGTCCGATACTTCAATATTCTTCCACTTGGAATAATCAATCGGCATGGCCTGAAAACAAAATTGTTTGCGATGATAATTTCGAAATTGCTGTAAAACATTCTCAGGCACGTGTGAAACGGGGAAAATTTCGAACGTTTTCAGACCAGTTGTAAGTAAAATTAAGGATTTCCAATAGTGGGACGAAATGAAAGTCAACAGAAACAGCTACGCGCGAAAAATGGAGAGACGACTATCAATAAGTGAAGACGACAACGAAGCCTCTCACGACATTCCCGAAAAGTCTATGCTAAAGTGAAGTGGGCGGAGTTTAAATAAATAGTATGCACCTACAGGTAAAATCGAAAACTGAACTTTTAAAAATAATTTTTGTATAATATTTCCATTATATTTTTTAACATGATCTTCTGAATTGTCGATTAAATATTAAAGTTACCCAACAAGGACGAAACCCTGATCTCACCCTGATCCCGTCGCGTGTACGAGAGAGTATGCAAAAGTGAGAGAGCGCGGGATTACGCTGATCATTTCCGGCTTTCCCTTGAGGCTATTATTGATTTTTAGCATTTTTGAATATTCATTCTATACTAATTCAACCATCGGCTATTCGATGGAGGACAAAAAAAATGGTCAATTTCGTCCTTGTTGGGTAACTTTAAGATATCATATAAATAAATATTCACGGATTATATCAAAAACGCGTAGAAAGCAATCAATGGACCTCCTCTACTGTACCTACCGTATACGTCCGCATGGCAACTGCGCAGTGCACTGTGATGCAGCTGCAGCTCTAAAAGGACTAATGAAGAAATTTTCGCCGTCTTTTCAGCACATAATAGATAGACAACAATAATTACGATCTCTTTGGATCGGCACTAAGTCAGATGAGAACAATTTCGTACGTAATAGTTCTCATCCGACCTTTTTTTGAATATCCGCGGAATATTTTCGCGCGCGCGCGCAATTTTTCAACTTTCACGACTTTCATATTTTGTGTAATTTCGAATCACAATTAATTATTAGTTATGTTTAAAGTGGCGTTCTACTTGTTTATTTTTATGATCGGAATGATTTATAATCGCCAGGAAGTATGTCATCTTCGTATTCGCCTTTGGGCGTGCATCAGAGCGGAATGAGGATGGCTGCACCAACCCCTCGATCGTACAATAGCCCCTATGAAGAATCTTCGATAAAGAACGGCAAACGTTTCAACAACAAATCTCAGTTCACCCCCTCGTGCTCACCTGTGAGTTTCAATTCATTTGAATCTCTACGTCCCATTGATGGAGCTAATACTATTTCCAGCCGAACTCGATCTCGCCTCCTTTCTACTCTCGCAATAGAACTCACCTGTCTGATGAGTCTAAGGACGATTCTAATCGTTCCTTCGATTTCGGGTAGTTTATTTGGCTCAGATATACTTTAAGATACACGTTGCCTGGGTTAAAAGAATGAAGTTGCTATTTGAGGGGACGTCCCACTCTGCATCGCAACAACATTCTTCCTTCTGGCTCTGTGGATCCCCTCAGCGGTGAAATCACCTACACCTTCGATCGAATTGTTGCGGAGGGTGTCTTCGAGATATTTGCAAAGGACAAATCTGGATGCCAGTGAGTTACTGCATTTTAAATAAAATCTTTCGCGTATATCCCCTGATTAGTTACACCCTACGAACTCCTATTTATAGCTTCTTGCAAGAGCATTATCCCGAAGAGGGCACTGCTCTTCGGTACCGTCTATTTGGAATGCTGGAGGACAACGAGGGATTCTTCGAGGAAATGTGCAAGGATGTATTCGCGAATTTCTTCGTACAGAGAATGATCGAAAAGAGCACTCGTAGTGAACAGAAGCTAATCGCAGTGTGGCTAAGCAAATCAATGTTCGAACTTTGCATGAACAGATATTCGTGCAGAGTCATTCAAAAAGCTATAGAGGTAAATGCACGGGATTAGGGGTTCTACTGAATTTTATGTTCAGCACCTTCCCGACGATATGAAGGTCCCGCTTCTTCGTGAATTGAAGAGTGCGGACCTCGTGATGCTCACAGTCGATCAAAACGCGAATCACGTTATCCAGAAGATTTTCCACTCGTTTGACCTTTATCATTGGTCTTTCATAATCACTGCGCTGTTGGAGAATACGTTCTTCTCGGTTAGTTTGTCTAATTAGTTTCAAAGAAATCTATTTTTGCAGGCTGTTGAGAACAAATATGGATGTCGTGTAATTCAACTAGCGATTGAGCTTCTTTCTGAAACGAAGTCTGATCAGAGATACAATGATGTGCCTGAGCGTGGGATACGCGAAGTTCTGTTGGAGCAGGTCATGGGAAAGCTATTGGAGAACTGCGAACGACTCTCTTCCAACGAGTTCGCAAACTACGTCATCCAACATGTCATTACTGCTGGCTGTCTCTCCAAATATCGTGATCTTATCATTGAGAAATGCCTGCTGTTAGTTTACTTTTTATACGAATTTCTGTTGACTATTGGTTCTGGAATGATGGGTATTTTCTAAGGGGCAAGCTGCTGTCGATGTCGCAGGAGAAGTATGCGTCGCATGTTGTGGAGAAGGCACTCGAACATGCTTCCACCCCCATGCTCAGAGAGATGATGGACGAGATATTCGATGGATATGTCCCGCATCCGTACGTTAAACTCTATTATTACAACCGATTTAGGCGAAGTTTGTTTTAATTGGCATTTTATACACTGCAGTGAGACGAAGAAGGACGCCCTTGATATTCTTCTTTTCCATCAATATGGAAACTACGTTGTGCAGCGCATGCTCATCGTGAGTTTCTTTCCCTCATGCGCGGTATTGCATTTGGTTTCTTTCAGATCTGTTCTAGTGTAATTGAACATCGACTGGAGGAGGGACCTCGTGGTCACTGGTTGATTAGACTTGAAGGCAAGATTATTCGCAACACTGGCAAGCTTTCGAGGTTGTGTACATCTTGACTTTTTTTATTCATTGCACATTTATTCTGTAGATATTCGTCGGGAAAGAAGATTCTTGACATGCTTCGCTCGGCACGTGGCCAGCCTGCGATCAATCACGGAGCCGTTTATTCTTCCCCTCACAAGAACTTCTCATACACTCAAGTCAACCATGACTATTACCACCCTCATGACTTATCATTCAACAACGCCCGGATTCCTGACATGTACCGCTAAGTGAGTTGCCCAATAATTTGTTCCCACCCCCTCTCTGTAACCAGTTAATCTAATTCCTATCGCACTTTCATTGTGCATGCTTCTTTTTTATCGCTCCTTATTTTAATCATTGAAAGCTGAAACATCTCTCTAACTGTTCGAACTAATTTTTCCCGACTCACTTTCCCATTTTCTCAATGTTCGTATAGTTTGTTAAGCTAATTATCTAATCTGTTACCCACGTTCCCCTGTATACCCCTATACTCAACTCAAACATCCCTTTTGGCGTTTCTCGCCCCTAAAGTAATCAACGCCGACCGTAATAATATTCAACATATTGCACTCCTATTCAAACTTTACTTTGTTCATGCTTTCCAAATGTAATCTACTTATTCATGTCTCATATTGCTGATTGTCTCAAAGTACCATTTATATTCATTCAGTCCTGATCCCATTTTCCCTCAATCAGTTTCTATGCCTGTGTTTTGTCAATCAGGGTTTGCATATTTGCCCCTATCCAGTCTGTACTATGGCCTGAGACCCGTTTGGATTTTGACTGTTGAATGGTGTATTGAGTCACAGCCATTTTGTGTTTTGCATCCCCTTAACCAGTGCTGTATACTTCGTCAACTCGTTCTTTCTCATGCTGACTTGATCCTACTGTAATAGATTCTACTTCATTCGACTTCTGTTTTTAAACTGAGGGATAAAGAATGATGACCAATAATTTGTGAAACAACAAGCGTATCATCGCTAGTCGAATATCATACAATAAATCATCCCTCCTCCGGCGGGTCGTCACTCGACAGTTTTGCAATAGCTTTTGACGAAACTTGTTAACATTAAATCTTAATCCGGTGGGACGTACTCACGTAGCGCAATATGTATATTTAGGTATAGATATGAAAGTGTAATAAGTGAAACTACTCTGGTTCGAAAATTAGATTGCGTGTATCTATGAAGTAAGACGATGACAACTCTTCAGCCCTTTATCGGATGCTCGATGCTGATTGCATAGGCTAATAGTAGGTTTCTTTGTACACCCATCCAGTAGGATATCGGCGAATGAAGAAACAGCGAATCTCGTCGTACATAATTATGAAGAGTCCGAAAGGAATGGCCATCACGAGAATGTCGATGCTGAGGGGGGAGAGAGAGGGAGAAGGGGGGGGGGACTCACTGTATTCTCGTAACTCCCAGACTCTCGTTGATGAAGGGAGTATTCATGAGAAGACAGGCGAGAAGAGCAGTGAAGGGAATGGAGTAGTTGAGTGAATTATTGCTGCCAAGGGAGGACTGAGAGAGGGAGAGGGAGAGTCACCAACCCGAATCCCTGAGTGACGATCGAGTTCTTGCGAGTCTTGGCTACGAGTAAATCAGCCCATTGCACCACTACGATGGACACGAAGAAGACTCCGTGGCAGCACTTCTCGAGCATCTTACGAGCGTCGTATGTCTGAGACAAGGGGGTCACTCATTGGGGGTGTGGAAGACACCTTACCCATTCCTGTCCCCATGAATCCACCACCATCATTGCCTGATTGTCCCACTCCTCGCGAATCATGTAGAGTTTAGAAGGGAAGAAGCCATGATACGACATGTTCGCTGAATGGTATCACTCTGATTGACGAGGTAACTATTGAGAGTACCGAAGTATCCGCAGAAACCTGCACACATTTGGATGCATCCAATCTGTAGATATGCGTAGACTACCAAGCTGAAAAGATGCGGGGCATGAGAGGAGGGGGGGGGGGAGAGGGTACCGATGGTTGACGAGTCTGTCATATCGGGCATCTCTCGGGGTTCTCTTCATGATGTCACTCTCAGCCGGTTCGTAAGCGAGTGAGATGGCAGGCCACTGCAGAGGGGGAGGAATAGGGTAGATGGAGATGGATGATCAACTGACCAGATCAGTTCCCAGATCGATCATGAGAATGGCGATGATACTCATGGGGAGGGGATAGCCGAGGATGATGTGCGATGCGAAGGGAGTTATCTCTGCAGAGAGAGAGAGAGAGGTCACTCCCATCATCTCCTTCATCTATAACTATACCTGGCACGTTGCTCGTCAGCACATACGAGATGCTCTTCTTCAGATTGTCGAAGATTATGCGCCCTTCCTGTATTGACTCATATTATCGACCGTAGAGACAGACTACAGTACCTCGACTCCTGTCACGATGGAGGAGAAGTCATCATCGAGAAGAATCATGTCCGCTGCTTGTTTCGATACGTCCGTTCCAGCGATTCCCATGGCGATTCCTAGAGTACTCCATTCCACCATCCCCACTCCTCTCTCACCGATGTCAGCCTTCCTGAGTGCGGGTGCATCGTTGACTCCGTCTCCCGTCACTGCCACGATCTGCAAGCACGATAGAGAGAAGGGGCGCGAGGCACTTACCTGACCCAGCTGCTGATACCCCTCAACGATCTGCAGTTTCTGTGCGGGAGAAGTACGGGCGAATACGACCTGCAATGACATGCTCCCCTCATGAGAGAGAGATCCCTCTACATCTTCGTAGTTGGAGAGAATCTCCTTGAGTGTCACGGCCGTCATCTTCTTCAGTTGTTCTCCGTGCACGACTACAGCCCTTGTCTTCTTGAGTCTGATGGGATTGGAGATGACGAGATGAGGAGGGGGAATGAGTACCTTCCCTCTCCATACTTCTCGTCTTCTCCTTCCTTGAATCCCGCGTATTCTTCCACTATCTCAGCTACTTCTTCTCCCTCGGCAATGATTCGAACCTGCGAAGAGATTGGAGACCTCTTATCTCTCGTCCTCACCTGTTCTGCGATGGCGCGTGCAGTGATGGGATGATCTCCCGTGACCATGACCACCTCAAGAGGGGAGAGGGGGGGGGGGGAGAGGGGGGAGTACCTTGATGCCTGCAGATTGGCAAGTCTCCACAGCACGGGGAACTCCAGGACGGGGAGGGTCAATCATAGAGAGAAGACCCACGAAGCGGAGATTCGAGAGAGGGAAATTGGGAGGATCCGAGGTGAATCTCAAGCAGAAAAGGAGGGATGGATCCACTCAACTCACTTGAACCCTTCCGGGAACTCCGACGAATCCAGCTCGAGATCGGCGAATCCGAACACACGTTCACCGTATCCCCCCAGAGCCTCGTATGCCTCCAGAGGATTACGGTAGGTACAGAATCCCCATGAGGTCACTACTCACCGATTGGAAATCCTTCTTGACGTCAGCGTCGAGAGGACGATTCTTTCCATTGATTGAGATAGTATCACACATGGTGAGGATCTGTGAATAAAATGATGAGTGGGGAAGGAAGGAGGGGGGGGGGGGGGTGGTATGTCGAACCTTCTCGGGGGCCCCCTTCATCTGCACGATGTACTTCCCATTCTTCTGATCACGATGAACAGAAACCTGGCATGATTAGTGTAGAAGAGAAGGTGATCAGCTACAGTACCTGGTACTTGTTAGTCGAATTGAAGGGAATTTCAGTTTCTTTCGGGAATTTCTCTCGATATGCGAGTATTCCAGAGTCATGAACTAGGTCGCAGTACTTCATTAGGGCGAGCTGAGAGGGGGATGAGATTGGAGAGGAGAGGGGGGGGGGGGGACAACCTCCGATGCATCTCCCGTGAATTCGGGATTGGCAGAGTCAGCTTTCTGAATGCCACTCGATTGAGTTCTCTCTTAGAAGGGGGGGGGGGGGATTACTCTGATATTGGCTCGACTGCAGTTGGATGCACATCGTATGAGTGCCTCGTACGACCCGACCATCTGGTGCTTCCTCTGACCCGTTTTCTTCTCCCCGGGAGGCAACACTTCCGTCAGATCGATCATTCCATTGCACCTCGAATCGATAGATTAGAGAGCCATTACTGTAGTGACCTACCAGATGTGAGTGACGGTCATCTTGTTCTGTGTCAGAGTTCCTGTTTTGTCACTGAGAGATGGAGGGGGTGGATTGGAATGGAGTTAGTAGTAACCTGCATATGGTGGATGTCGATCCGAGAGTCTCGACACATTCGAGTCTCTTCACTAGACAGTGTTTCCTCTCCATCTTCTTGGCAGTGAGAGTGAGCACAGCCTGCATCTCGGCTCATCTCCCTTCTCCTATACTACAGTACCGTCACAGTGCACACAATTCCCTCCGGGACATTTGCGACGATCATGCCGATGAAATAGAGTGCGGACTGCGAGTGGATAAGGTGCACAAAGATGAGTGGATACCGTACCTTGATAGGTGAATTTCCATACAGATAAGCGAGTACTGCGAATAGTAATCCCACACAGACTGCAATAATGGCGGAAATCTGAGTGAGACATGTGGTGTATCAGTCAATGCCGCGAATAGTACCATGACAAAGCGATGGATTTCCTTGGCAATGGGAGTAGGTTCTCCTCCAACCGACTGAGTGAGGGCAGCAATGGTTCCCATCGCCTGTGGGAAGATGTAGTCCATGTCCATTTGTCTCTCTTACAGTCTTGTCTCCGGTGAGAATGACGATTCCCTTGGCAGTTCCTTCGACGACATTCGTAGAGAACAGAGCCATGTTCTTGCTCTCGAGTGGATTCGACGAGGTGCATTGATTGTTGCGTGACTGTGGTTCAGACTCGCCCGTCATCGATGAATTATCCACCTCAGGAGAATCTACTAGTTCAACATTGGTATTCCGAGTACTTTTAGTCCTCTTGCATCAATCACTCGCACATCAGCAGGCACTTTGTCTCCTCCAGCTATGGTTACAATGTCTCCGACAACCACCTGGAATGGATACGGTAAGATGAGTGTGGATACTTTAGCACACCTCAGCTACTGGAATGTCCCTCTCTTCACCATCTCGAATCACCTAAACATATAGTGCTTGAATAGGAATGAGATGTATTGTATCTCACGTGGGCCATAGGAGGGACCATATTAGCGAATCCATCCATCAGAATGATGCTCTTCCTGTCCAGATGAACACATCAGACAGACTAAATCTCCTGAATCACCTGTCCATGTAGAATGAGAACGTTCCTGTTACATTGACTACTACGATGAAAACGATTCCCATAAAAAGCTGAAATGAGGGCTACTGAAGACAGTATACACTCGCAGTATTCACATTGTCCTTCGAAGCGTTGGAACCTTCTTGAGAAGTTTCAATAGCGTATCCGATGAAAGACATAATTCCAGCGACCCAGAGTAATGAATTGAATCCGCCTACGATATTCTTCTTCTAGCAATCTAGCCTCTTAGTCCCACCGAAAATATTTTTGAGGAAAAGGCGAAACATTGACTTCTTGTCAGGAGGAGTGAGCGAGTTCGGACCATTCTGAGCGAGGAGAGCCTACAAGAGAAGACTATTTGACTTCCATCCATAGTCCTCAATTCTTCTCACGCTCGCTTCAGTAGAAGTGAGACCATTCTTGACGTCGGTGTTCAGCTTGCTGATTAGTTCCTCTAGAGGAATAGTATGCATGTCCTGAGAACTATTTCCTCGATCGACACATCTCATTGTCTTACAGTCGAGAATCCCTTCTTGAGCTCTTCTAGATTCGCAGCAGTTGCTGCTTTCTTTTTCTTTTTGCATGGTAGCCCCATCTGAGAAGGATGAGTATGAGGAGAGAGGAGCAGAGGAATGTCGATGGATCAATCCGATTGAGAGAGGGCGAGGTACCTTTGGATCGTGTGAGAGGAGAACCGAATCGTACGAGTGAGTGGGTGAGAAATGAATGAAGAGATCGAAGAATGAAATGGATTTCATTCGGGTCAAATCAAATTGATCCCATTATTAAATTGCCGTTCAAGTATGCAATTTTTCATTGAGGTTATGGGTTTCCTTTTTCTAACAACTATGTTTTTAGCGCGAAGTGTTACTGTATTTTCAATCGGAGGCGGAGCAAAATTGAAAGACGCGCACCCGTGAGCTTTGTGTGCGCATATGCAGCTAATACCAAGCGTGGACTGACTTTATTATCATCAATTTGAAAAAAAATAGTCTGGACAATCATGCAATTTTACGCGATTTTTCTTATGCGATATTGGTTTTGTAGTTGGAATGGGGAATTTGCTGACGGCTTCTCACCCGCAGCAACTACTCCCTCTTCAATTATACCTCAAAGACTTCACATTCGACAATGCTATTGAGAGGTCAATGCTCTTCATATTCTTCTAGTCATTCTTTATCAACGTGTTCTTCAGTCTGGGGAGTACTCGCTTCATGAAAGTGGCACGAGCAGCCAACTCTGCTGGCTGTCAAGTGTGGAAAGTATTCGTGTCACCTGATGATTCGGTGAATCTCGAGATGTACAAGGCGGAATTCGATCGAATCGCCAAGAGTTGTCTTCTCCCTAACTGTTCTCCCTTTCGAAACATTCCCGTGAGTGATCTACTCCTCTCTCTTCTCACTCTTCTTCTTCAGAAATGCGACGACGCCTCTAAATGCGTGATAATCTGTCGTCCCTACCACAAAGTGACTCTCACCGATCGTCTCTCCACTCGTCCATTCGTGGATCCCATCGAGAGGATGTGGTACACGTACCAGGTCAGTCTTTTCTCTTCTTCCTTCATTCATTTCGTCTTCAGCTCCTCCGTGCCCTCTCTCAATGCCACTCCGTCAATGTGTGTCACGGCGATCTCAAGTCTCAGAATGTGCTTCTCTCCTCATTTGGATGGCTGCACATCACTGATTTCGCTTTCTTCAAGCCCACCTTTCTTCCGGAGGTCAGATATGCGTGCTATGCTATTAAATAAGTGGCCTACATCACGTTTGAATGCTCATGAAAAAGGCTAGCGATGAATTGTTGAGGACGATCCCTCTGTGTACTCGTACTTCTTCGATACGAGTCGTCGACAGACGTGTTACATCGCCCCCGAGAGGATCCTATCGCCCACTGAATACAAAGCCAAGGGAGAACTATCTTCAACCAAACTTATTTCGGGTTCGAGATAAACAGAATAGCGACGCGAACCTCAAATTGTTCCTTGCAGAAGGTCTAACTCCTGCGATGGATATATTCTCTGCTGGCTGTGTTATCTACGAGTTGTTCAGTGATGGCCATCCTCCCTTCACCTATGGATCCCTATTCAAGTGAGCACTAGTTGCCGCAATCTCCGTGCTTACTGTATATGGGTATGCAATCGATATCATGCAGATACCGTAAGATGAGTAGGGAGGAGGCAGAGAAGGAAGTGGACGATCTGCTGACCAAGTGTTCCTGTGGCCCCTTCGGCCCTCTCCTCAAACGGATGCTATCCAGGAATCCGAAGGATCGACCTACTGCTGCTCACATCGTCAGTCCTCTACCCCCCCCCCTCCTTCTTCCGTTCCTTCATTCTCTTCTCTGCAGCTCTCACAGAACTCGAATCTCTTCCCCGAGATGATCACTTATCTCTACAACTACATCAACATCTACCGTCCAAAAGTAAAAATTTTTTTTTTGTTTTCCTAAAAACGAAGCAAGTACTCTGAAATCAGGACCTTCTTCGATCGTCGGCTGACGATCTTCTATCGAATGTGATGGAAGCAGATGACGTCATCGCTAAGTGAGTATTACTCCATTCCATTCATTGATCCCTTGATTTAAATCCCTTCAGCAATTCGGTTTCTATGGATATACATAAACCAGAAAAAAAAACTTGTCGATAAATTCCACGATTCAAACTCTACAACTCAAAATTTACCTTTCAAATAACCAGGTCGAAACATTCATAACCTGAGAATGAAGTGACAAATAGTTTTTTCTAGCACAGTTTCGCCCGTAAAATCCGAATTTATTGATGAAAGTTTCTGAAATAACAAAATAAAAAGTAAAGGTGATGATGCATAAGTATACTTTAGTATGCTTTTCCCTTGCTGAGGGTGGTCACGCAAGGACTAATAATGCTTGTTCCCTCAGACTTCTCCACGACAAGGAAGTGTTGTGTGGTCGTCTGTGCTCCCCCGATGCTCCTCCCGATTCCGCCGTCTTCTTCATCTCCCTCATCACTTCCAATCTCAGGGCAATCCGAACTGCCTCCGTCAGAATAGTCAGTCCACTCTTTCCACTTTATTTATCACCATTGAGTGAGCAGAAACAAATAATTGGTCGGGTGTTCTGTCCATCAAAAAACTGCACATGCTTATTCTTTTCCATTTTTTTTTGTATATGAAGCATAATATCCTGTTCCCTGATACACTAAACATCTCCGGCAACGTTCACATGGGGTTTTCACGAAGCTGCTTTCCATTGCTTTCTAGTAGCGTAGATGATAGTAAAGAGGTTTCCTTCATCTCGTTCAGAGTGCGATGCGACTGGTAGTGCAACTGAGTAGACACGCCTCCGCCTCGATCGCCCTCCAGAGAGTACTCCCATATCTGGTGAGGAGAAGACTCACTCTAGGAGGAGATATTCACTCGCAAATTGACTCTCCTTTGCTGGCAGGTGTCTCAAGTGGAAGACCCTGATGTCCATCGGGATGATGGTAGGAAGAGGGAGCAACTTCCTTCCTCGGCAGTTCAATCCTTCGCCATCGAATGCATCGCCCATCTCGTATCTCCCCTCACTCCAGTCACTTTCGAGGATTCACTCGTATTCACTGAATACCTCCTACCACGATTCGTGAGTTGAATGAAGATGATGGATGAGATATGAATGATGATCCTTCCTTCCAGAATGGATTCCTCGAGAGACTCTCAGTGCCCGTACTCCTCTCCCTGGCCAAGTATCTGGGAAGATTGGGAGAGTGTGCACTCGCATTCTCACGAGAGAAGAAGGAGAAGAGATGGAACAGAGAAGAGGATGACACACGTAGGTTATGGGGACTATCTGAGTGGTAGTGTAGTCCATTAGCAAAGTTGGAAAAATCGAACATGCTGAAAATGTGCTTACGTGTAGTACTCGGTGAGTATAGAGCAGGCGTGACATATTGTGTTATTGATCACTCGTTGAGAAATTATCCTTAGTTTGGTTTTTAAAAATCTCCATTTTTCGAACTTTACCATTTCTCTATCGATCCGATCTATTCACTAACCACGCATAATTCCATGTACTTAGATAGTTTATCATTTTTCCTAACATATGTATTTCCATCAGTAAATGGTTGTACTATAGAATGGGAGAGTGAGAGGGACGATGGGAAGTCTCTCTCGACTGCGATGTCCAATCTCTTCTCCTCCCTCCACTCGAAGGACAACGAGGTATTCCATCACTCAATATCGCTCAATATGCTATCGAAGATCTGAGTAGAATAGTGAGTAATTCCAGGTCAAATTGGTGCTGGTGAGGCCGAATTCATTGAAGAGACTCTACACTTTCTTTGATGCAATGGGTACACCAGGTACGCCACTTCATTAGCAATACAACGGTATTTAATTACTGGTTGGTTGACTAGGAAGAGTAGAGGGCATGGCGAGGAATGAATTAGATAGCACGGACTTCCTGTAAAAATATAGGAAAATGGTATCCTTTTGGTCTCTCGAAAGACTAACATCTTTCTTGCCCGATTCTTATTTTATTTGTATAATTCTTGATGGATTAATTAAGAACTGCTGCTCTCTCACATGATCACAATGCTAAACGAGACAGTTGACTGGCGGATGAGAGTGGCATTCTACGAGTCACTCCCTCTCGTAGTCAAGAGGAGAGATCACTGTTCCAGTGGATTGGGACCATTGCTGCAGCAGGTGAGAAGAGAGAGAGAGAGGGAGGGGGGGGGGAGTCGTCGATTGCAGGGCCTGCGTGATCAGGAGGAGTTGGTTGTGTCTCGAGTCTTGTCTTCGATCCGTCTGTTGGCCCTCTCGGGAGTGCTCACTCCTTCCCTCGTTCATTCCACTCTACTCGTCGATGCCATTCCCTTCCTGCTGCACCCCGTAAGGGAGAGAGAGAGAGGAAGAGGGGAGGGGGGAGGGACATAAATGAGTGATTCAGAACGATTCGATCCGTGGGGAGACGGCTGAGTTGATGGTGTGTCTCCACTCGATCCTCTCCCTCTCTGATATGCACTCCCGCATCCTCCCCAAGATTGAGCCTTATCTCAAGCCATCCCATTCACTCATCTCACTCAACAAGAAGGTAGGGCATCTTGAGAGTATCTTCTATCCATCTCCTCCTTCAGTTGGTACTCATCGAATCACTCATTCCCCCGATCTCTCGTGATGTGTGGAAGGAAGTGACCTCTCTCAATCGATTACAGTCTAGAGCTCTCTTCAATTACATCCGTCAGTCTTGCTTTTCCGGATCCAACTACTAACTAATTTGCAGAGGGGAAGGGGCCGGGCCAAGAGATCATCTTCCGGGATAAACTCGAAAATCGAGAGACGAAGGAGAAACTACTGAAGATGGAGAGAATCGTGGATGGAATGATCGAGCAAAGAGAAAAGTGAGTCGCCCATATTCTTGTTTTCTACAGAAGGTATTCGGATGGTTGAAGGAATAGAGGAGATGGCGAGTGGAGGGAAAGGGGAAGAATCGATCTGAGGGAAGTGGACAAGAAGGAGTGCTCACTCATTGCATCTACCAAGGACTCATTCGCTGCCAGTGGACATGCACAATGTAAGCCCCCCCCCCTCTCTCTCGCTATCCTCCTGTTGTAGTGCCTATGTCAGTGTACGATGCGTGCGTGGAGGAGTTGTTGGGACAGAAGAAGCGAGAAGTGGAGGGACGAATGCACTCCTTCGCCCTTCCTTCCCCTCCCTCCAGAGGGAGAGGAGCCATCGAGAGAATGAGAGGAACACTACTCATGCATCTACACGAACATTCCAATGCCGTCACTCAGTGAGTTGAGACGAATATTCACCACCATTGCTTATTCAACGCATACCAAGGAATGAGCTATCTTTGAATTTATCAACATCGTTTGATCACTCTTATGCACTGTAGAATAGGTAGTTAGTGGTATGACTGAGGTAGTCGGGGAAAGAGTGCGGTTGTAGGTAGTGAGTGTGATTGCAGACTGGGAATCAACGAGGAGGGATCGCTCCTTGCATCTTCCTCTGCCGATGGATCATTCAAACTGTGGCCGTGCTCCCAATTGGGAGGGGATAGCTATGGAGCAGTGAGGAGTGATGCCACCTACTCATTCAAGAGCACCAAAGGTACTGTGGACAGGGTACGGTAGATGAGTCCCTGCACGACAGACAATCGATCGTGGCCCTTGTCTGGCATCGGATGGGCGGGCGAATCGCTGTTGGTCGTCGCATCGAGCAGTGGAGAACTGTTGTGGGCAGACACGAATACCGATGTGAAGGAGGTGAGGAAGAGGAGGAGTACGGTAGGTGATGAAACGATGATCGATAAGTGATTGTTAGGAATGGATAAATTGGTTGTAGATCTCCCGTGTGAGTCTGCCTGAAGAAGAGGGAGGAATCGAGCAGATAATCACTCATGCCAATCTCACTTTCGTGAGGACTCATCATGGAATATTCTACTGCTATGATTCGAGGTCAGTGGCTTTTACATGGTTGTGTACTCTTTGGATGGAAAGGGATGGCAATGTTGCTGGTATCTCTTGCATACTCTTGCTTAGAGTGAGGGATGGTTCTCATTTCAGAGTGGGTGGTGGTAATGGAGTGAATGGGGGCAAGCAGTGGGCGTGGAGGAAGAAGGCGTCGAATGGACAGGCCAAGATCACTTCCTTCTGCATCGATCCAATCAGTGCCAATTGGATGGTCACTTCTGGAACCAGCAATAAACTGCACGTATGGGATATGAGGTCAGCTCGCATTACATACTTTTCAGCTAAACTATTTCGATATAAGAATTCGTCAATATATAATTTCAAATATATGCACGCAGACTGGTTCAACATTATATATTCAACCAGCGGTCACGAGAATACCCTTCTGCTCAACAAATCACGTTTATTTAGTTGTGCGATAGGTCCTACTTTAGCCCTCCCTGTAAGAGGAAGAGTAAGAGGATGGTTGGAAGGGAGTGTTGATGGAGTAATTTGAGATTGTTGGTGGAAGTGATGCCGTTCTCCTACGCTACGAAGGGACTGCCAGTCAAAGTGTGGTCCACTCGATACACTACCAACAACTTCAGCGAACCTCATGTGAGTGTCCAGATACCCAAAGTGTGGTCCAATCGATACACTACCAACAACTTCAGCGAACCTCATGTGAGTATCCAGATATCTAGTAGGAATGATACTGATGAATCTGGTCATTAACAAAGTGCACAAAGAATTTATCTGTGTTTGATTTCTGCCGTCACTAGTAGTTGTGATGATGGGAAGGAGGGGACACTTGGAGTAGTATTGTCTCCACGAGTCATTGATTGGTTGATGCAGATTCTGGTGGGCAATTCGATCTGTGGGGAGGTCTCTCTCTTCAATGTCACTTCTGGTCTACGGAGTGACGTGTGGTGGCCATCTCATCAGAGGAAACCACTCCAGTATCATTCTACCAATACCATTGTCAGTGTTACTCATTTTGAATTACAATATTGTAAATTTTTGTCGTTGACAAAGTCTAATAATAATGGGCGTGAGTGTGGCAGGATCTGAATCGAGCAGCTTCTGCTCTTTGCGTGGAGAAGAATGGATGGGTTCTCATCGGAGACACCAAGGGAGAGATGAGGAAGTGGAATATACACGAACCAACCAAGAGTGCTTTCCTCAGTGGAATATCTCAGTGTGAGTGGACTCCCCTGAACACTCCTTCCGTCCTGTACTCTCTGAGAGAGAGAATGGACTCACTTGCAGATCAGAGTCGAACACAGATCAAATACGAGCGGAAGTTGTTGAGTGATATGGGGCAAGTAGTGGCCACTTACGAAGTCAACCATCGAACTGCCAAAGATTCGGTGAGAAGAATACAAGGGAGGGGAGGATGATACTCGATTGTAGATACGGAACACGGGAGTGACGGAATTCCATCGGACGAGTATCACTGATCTGGCCATTCTTCCAACGGGAAATGCCCTCTCTGCCGGATCTGATGGATGCATCAAAGTGTGGTCGTAGAGGGAGATGCTCAGGGACATCAATCATCAGCCAATTTAAGCCATTTCCATGTAAATAGACCTTCTTGTATCACCGCTACTTCACGACTTTGTACATTGTGCATGTTTTAGAGAACTATGTAGATAGTATCCGGTGCTAATATCATTCTGTATGACCTCCTTTCTTTCAGTTTGCCACATTGTGATATCATTCATTCCCCACGATTGGGTCTGATCATCCATTCAAAAAGATATTTGTCAATCAGAATTAGGAATATTCTAAATTGTAAATGTGTTGGTGGGAATCTCGTTGCTGGTATGCGAATAAAGTTGTCCCCTCTACTCTCTTCTCCTCTGGAATCATCATTTAAAGGACACGCCGTAGTGACTAAGGGGGAAGGGAGTACTCTCAATCACTCTAATGAGAGTAGAGAAGAGTAGTGACCATCCCTACCGTTTCACTCTTTCCAAGTACTCACTTATTATTATTTGTGTTGTGGGAACCCTCCCATCTCCTTCCCTCATTAGACCACCCGGATGGGAGGAGGGTTCACAGTGCTGTAATGATCTAGAGACCATAGTAGTGTAAGAGGTCTTTGCTCTCCCTTCTCGAAGATCCCCTCTCGCCCCCTATCCAATTGACTATCACCCTTCCTTCTCTGACCCATTTGATGATAGCTGCTTATCCCTTCGTCCCATTCATTCCTTCCTCTTTCTCTATCATTCGCCCCTCTCAGGATGTCATCGACCTCTTCCATGTGCTCTTCAGACGACTTCATTATCGATCGAGGGGTAGGAGGAAGAAAGAGAGAGGTACGCTTATTTCAACTACGGTAGTCATTTCCCTATATGTACGAATATGTATATACCTCCTGTTCATAACCTTACTATATTTTTGATTTTGTTACATTAGCTGATTTTTGAAATACTTTTCAATTATAACATACCCAGAAAATATATTTTCATGAGTAATTCCTGACTTCGGTAGCACTCTTCATTGCTCTCCATCTGCCCTTCCCTTGACTCCCCTTGACTCCCCTTGACTCTTCCTCCTCTCTCTAACTCCTTCTAACCACCTCCAGATCGCTCCTCATCTTCGATCGATGATCGAGAGATTCTCAATAAATTGTGCCCGTCTCAAGTCAATTCTCGATTTCGAATGCCAATCTGATGGTTCGTTCCCTTCTCATAATTTCACTCATCCAATCTTTATGTACGTCAAATTGTGTCGCGCAAGTAAGGAACGTAGTGTGAAAAAGAGATAAATTCGCCTCTGATCATTCAATCTCTCACTCATTTTCACAATCACTCGATCGCCTACGGAAAGAATGACATTTGAAATGAGTCAATGACGAATTTGCGAGGATACAAAACGGAAATTGAGAATCTATGCAATTTATGGGTGTTCGAGCTAAAAGGGAAAGAGAAGTTGACTGAGAAGTTGACTGAGAAGATTGAGAGGGTGACTCGATGTGTGTCTCCGTGCATTCTGCACTAGAAGGAGTCAATGAATCGATGAGGGAACTACTGAGGATGGAGGAGTTCAAGACGAATTCAGTGATTCTTCCCTCTCTCCAACTCGTCCATTCCATCAAGGGTCAGTCCTTCTCTCTCTCTCTCTCTTCTCATTGTCCATGCTAATCTCAATAGCGAGAGTAATTCTCCTTCACTTTCACTTCCTTCGTTTCACTCATTTCCCTTTCTCAAATCAGTACAAATCCTTATCTTTTTTTCTCTCCAATAAAAGCTCGTCAAACATGTTTTTTTCAACTTCAAAATTTTGAGATTCCTTCATAATATTTCGTGAATCTCTGGAGTATTGTCTTGCGAATCACAAAGAGAATGAAGTGATCCAAGTGTTCCTCTCTCCATCTCCACTCCAATCTCTACTTCTCATTAGCTCTATTCAATCTTTCAATTCTATTCCTCCTCCTCCATTTTCTTCTCCGCCTATTTTCTCTTTTTTGGGTGTGCTTCCGTTTTTGCGCTATCTTCGTGTTCTTTCTGGGGGAATCATTGAATTCTGAGGATGTTTCACTCATTCTCTTCTCTTTCTTCTTCACACTCGACTGATCTTCTTCCTCTTCATTCATTCCTCTGCAGATCTCAAATTCGACTCCTCGAGTAGTTCATTGGACACTCGATCGTCTCTCTCCATCCTCGATTCACTCCAATCTGCAGTTCTCAATACTCTCATGTAGGTCCACTTCATTATCTCATCATTCAGAATCAGCATCACAAATGATACTTCGAATTAAGACAAGTTTCATTCGATTCTTCTGTCTCTCATTTGTTGTGGGTACTGGAACTCGAATTTGTATGGAGGGAATATGGAGAGGGAGAGAGGGGGGGGGAGAGGGAGGGAGGGGAGATAGCTAATGGAAAGCCTGCCCATGGCCATCCCTATCCGACCCACAGCCAAGGGAAATCCCATGTACCGTCGCCTTCTTACTCGTTAACTCTGGTCGCAATTCATTTCTCGATCGCCTACAACAATAATCTACCATATTCTTCGTGCTTTTCACAGTAATACAAGTGCGTAATAGGTTACCTCTACTCCGATATTATAGTGTGCGCAGAGGGAAATATTGGGATAGAGTGCTAGAGAATCTTTCCTCCAACATTCGTATATGAATACGAGAAAAAGAGTTTGAACAAGAACGCCCCGATTTACCATTGGAGATATGAGAAGTGATTGATCGAGATGCCTATCTCAGACAACACCATATGACCAGCGACGGACGAAGATTCAACACGACCAGAAGGACGACGGTGAGTCTCCCATTCGGAGTATTCTCGTGATTGGGAAGGGAGGGTGGAGGAAGGAGGAGGAGGGTGATTGACGTAGAGAGAATGGATGGAATCTACTACCGTGGGATTGTCAGAGGCGAGAGAAGAGAGAGAGATACCGTGGGATGGACGAGAGAATTGATTACTAGAGGGAGGACTCAATTGCAGCAGAAGATCGCACGATTCACTTCCCCCCACTCACTCTCATCGGCTGATCGAATACTGGCGAGTAGGAGTGATGGAGTAGAGATTGCATTCGAGAGGGCAAAGACTGCATCGAGGTATCGAGGAGGAGGGAGGGGAGGAGGGGGGGGGGGGAGGAGGAAGAGGCACTCTCAGATACTGGAAGGAATTGGCGATATTCGTGAAGGGAAGACTGCAATTGGAACAAGAACATGCAAAGAAAGTAAACAGTTTAGTAGAACAGACGAGACTGGCGATCAACGAGGTGAGAGATGAAGAGAGAGAGAGAGAGAGAGAGAGAGAGAGAGAGAGAGAGAGAGAGAGAGAGAGAGAGAGAGAGAGAGAGAGAGAGAGAGAGAGAGAGAGAGGAGATTCATCCTTCAGTCATTCCTCCCTCTTCGATCCATCTTCGAGAGTGGATTTGATGGTGAAGTCGATTTCTCGCACACACTCAAGAATACGATTGAATTTCTGGATGATCGATTCCTGAAGGTAGATCACTACTTCTTCATTAATCAATAAATCATTGAAGGCATTGGATACTCGAAGAACAGAACACGACGCAATAAGAAGATCAATGAAGACCGAATGGAATAAAGTTGTAAAGGCTGTTGTTAGTTTCACTTTTTTCTACCTGTAATTTAAAATAAAGAGTTTGATAAGTTAATAAGTGAATTGAAGATGGAAGCGGAGAACGAAGAGAAGAGGGCGAATCTCTCGCTGCAGATGAGGGAGGAAACACTTCGGAAGCTGAGGAGAGACTCGAGTAGGAACAGAGAAGGAGAGAAGAGGAAGAGAATGGAGGAAGATGCTGCTGCCAAGGTTCACGCACTACCCATTCACACTCTTCACATTAGTTTACTTCCAAATAATCTCTCCTTTTATGTAGTAATAAGTGAGTGATGAGTGCATCACTCCCATAATCCCCACATATCCTTCCCTCTTTCATTGCCACTCGAAGGGGCGAATCACTCCTTTCTTCCTTAGGTCGACGAGGCTCAACGAACTCTTCTCATTGCGAGTACTGAAGTCGAGGAGAGAAGAAGGGAAAAGGAAATGGCAAAAGTGAGTAGGAGAGAATGAACTCACAAGACAGACACACCCCTTCCCATTCGACTACCGTACTCTCTCGTTTCTCAGGAGCGTACCATCGAGCGACTTCGTGATCTGATTCTGCAGAGTGATCAGACTACGAAGGCATGCGCCTCTCACTACTTCAAGGTACTCCTCCCCCCTTCTCTCTCATCTCTTACATTGTGTTCTCTCGTAGAATGATGGTAGTGTTGCTTCTTCGGAGAGACAGTCTCACTCTCTCTCTCTCTTCCCCTCCGGGAAGGGGCGGGATGAGAGGAGGAGAGGAAGGACATCCCCTATTCTCTTTCCTCCCTTTCCTTTCAGACCCTCTCTTCACTATGGATGGGTGTCCCTCATAGACTGGCTGAACTGGCAGAGCGAGTTCGAATCTACGAACCGGGAGGAGAGTATATGAGTCTCGTCCATTCCCTTCCCAAGGAACGAACCATCTCACGGTCAGTCTTGTCTTGTCTTCCATTCCACTACTAGGGAATGCACGAATATCAAGAGAAACTCCTTTCTTCCCTTCTGCGCACTCTTTTGACGTGAATTCTCTAGGAAGAAACTCCTTTCTTTTCTCGTTATTTCAATGCTCGAGAGTTTCTCTCCCCGTCAAATTCCCCCTTGTTCATCCCCTTTCACTACAAAATTCTAGCTTTCATCAGCGAAAAAATGCGATGAGAATGTTGTTGAGAGAGGAAGGGACAGAATCATCATCTTCCCAACGGAGAAATGCCATCAACGATCCCCACCAAGTAGAAGGAACCTTCGAAGGAATACGTAGACACAAGAAGAGTGGAGGTTGGTCCCCCCCTCCTCCTCCCCCCCCTCATTTCTCCTTCTAGCTGGTCGTCTCTTCGATCGTCATTCTCTCTCGGATGCAGCATCTTCTCATTCGATAACTCGAACAGTCCAACCTGGGAAGTGTTCCCATTGCGATTCCCTCTCTCTCCTCAATTCCCTCCAGTGTTCAGTCTGTTCTCTCGTATGGCACAAGACATGCTTCCCCCAGGTTTATCATCCCTCTTTAATTTACGATTCATTAATTAAAAGAAATAAAATGCAGTTTTTAAATATTCGTACGAACAATTGATGGAGATGTTTCTCTTTCAGATCAGTGTAAGTTGTGGTCATCAAACAGCTCGTCGTACTAATTCTGATCGGAGGATGAGCATATTCGGAGTGAATCTGGAGACTCATCTCAAGTGAAATCACCATTGAAGAGAGAGAAGAGAGACTAGTGCAGGGACGAACAACGGGCCATTCCCTTCATCATCGAGAGTACTATCAATGAGATACAAGCAAGAGGAATGAGAGTGAAGGCAATCCATTCTATTCCCATCATCCTCCCCCTTCTGATATGTCTCATGTGGTGTTAAAAATCGAGAGTTCGATCTTTTATTTGAATTCCCGCAATTTCGTATCTCCGTTCCCTGAAGAGCTAGCGACTTGAAACTTGGTTTATGGGGTTCACAGGGTCAGGAAACCTTATAAGCCAAGTTTTATGTCGCTAGCTATTCAGGGAACGGAGATATGAAATTGCGGGAATTCAAATCAAAGATCGAACTCGCGATTTTTAACATCGCATGAATCCTCCCCTCTCCTCCCTCCCCCTCCCTCTCCTCCCTCCCCCTCCCTCTCCTCCCTCTCCTCCCTCCCCCTCCATATCCACTGCACATATCGCTCCTTTCCACGCGTAACGATTCTTTCTCTAGAAAGAAAGGAAAGAGGAGGAGGAGAGAGACATCCAAAAGAGGGAGAGGAGGAGGAGAGGAATCTAGCAGACGGGAAACTCACGCTATTCTTATCCAGAAGAAGGGAGAAATGAAGGGGGAGGAATCAAGTGAGAAGGAGGGAGGGAGGGCCTATGGGATAGACACTTGGCCAAATGAGATTCGAGCTTACAATGGGAAGGCATCGATCCGTGTGAATTCTCTCTCTTCTCACGGGAACCCATGAGTTTGCACCCAACCACGAGGGAGGGAGGGAGGGAAAGGAGGGAGAGGAGGAGGGGGGGGGGAGAAGGGAGAGGAAGGGAGAGTGAGAGATAGGGAAGTAGGATGGGAGAGGGAGGGAGAGGGAGGGAGGAAGAGGAGGGAGGAAAAGTTGAGGATAAAGGGAGATAGGGAGGAATGCGCATAGGAATGAAGATGGATGCTCTTGCAGGGAATCTATCGAACATGTGGAGTGAAGTCGAAAGTGGAAGAGATATGTGAATTATTCGAGAAGAGTCGATCGAGTACTCCTGTCGATCTCTCTTCTCTCCATCCAATGAGTCTCGCTTCCGTGGTCAAATTGTATCTGAGGAAACTCCCTCAACCTCTTCTCACTTTCGCCCTCTATGATCAATGGATCGCCGTAGCTGTGAGTGATCGTCTCCAATTGATCTTTGATCTTCCCCTTCAGGAATTGGATAGTGAGTGTTCTCAAGTGGGATCTCTCTCTCGTCTTCTCTCTCTCCTTCCCCCTCCGAATCATGCAACCCTACAGTTTCTTCTTCTCCATCTCAATAGAGTCACTTGGTTCCACGATTCGAATCTGATGTGTGCCTCCAACTTGGCGGTGGTGATCTCGCCCTCCCTCGGATGGCCTTCCTCCCTCTCCCAATCCACTACTATCAATCACATTCACGCACTCAACACAACCGTCAAACTACTGATTCGACATGCATTTGTGAGTGGTCTTCCCCCCCCCCCCCCCCCGCTCCCTCCCTTAGATGGGAAAAGATAGAGAATAGAAGAGACTGTGAGGGAGACGAATCCAGAGGGAAGGGGTTTATGAAAGGGAGAGAGGAAAGGATAAGTCTGTAGAGGGAAGAACGACGAAAGAGGACTGTGAGGGAAGGTTGAGTGAGGGAGGAAATACTACGAAGGGAAGAGAAGAGTCAAGGGAAAGGAAGGGGAGAGTGGGGAGGAAATGAGTCGACTGCAGGAATTGTTCGGAGTAGATCGAGAGTCAGACTGGAGTTCATTCTCAGTTCTCTACTCGATGGAGATGCCATCGAGAGAATCGAGTAGAGAGGAGGAGGATGAGGTACTCTGCCAATGATGATAAGGAATGAAGTGATGATTGGAGGAGGAAGGAGAAGATAAACGAGGGGAGATCCTAGAGGATGAAGATGAAGAGGAAGAACAGTCATTCATCCCTCAACCACCCACTCCCGATCTACTCAAGAGCACTCGTTGTATGTTGAATTACCAATTTGATAACACCCATTTACGAGATATTAAAAACTATCAATGCAATTAGTTTAATCTCAATGTTCGAAAGTAATGATTTGTGAAATCTCAAAGTTTACTAAAAGCAAAATGCGGCGTGCACTGGCTGAAAGATATGGAGAATGAGTGAATGAAGTACCTTATTGAGTGGAAGAACGAGGAGAGAATCGAATGAGACGAAGAGATAAGAGGAGATCGTACACTACCAGCATACTCATCTCACCCAGAGGTGCCCATTCAAGGATTACGAAAGATATCTCTTACCCCAATCCCATTCACTTAGTAGCACTCATGAATGCAAACACAAATAATTTCGTTACTTTTTTTTATAAACGGGAATTATATGTATTATCCTTTGTTGTCAATATTGAGAGTGAGAAGTGGTTAGAGTGAGGGGGGATTCTTGCAGTGGATGATTCTCCTCGGAAGCAGAAGCAGCTCTCAGTGGACGATGCCCTCCTCTCCAATGTCACTCTCAATATATCACAAGTGAGTCTCCCTCTCATGCACTGCACTACTCCATCCAATACTTCTCATTCGCACAACTGAACAAAGATTAGAGAACACTTGGGAATGAAAATGAGTGATTGAGGGTCAATTCTTCGTGGATGATTCATCCCTTCCCTCTTCCAATTCATCCATCAAACTCCGTCGTCGCCAATCAGAGAAAGAGTACGTCTCCCACTCGAATAATGATCACGACCGGGTAATCTCCGTCCACCAAGTAGGCGATCTATTCCCCGGCACGGATGTATCCTATGTATGACTCCCTCCCTCACTAGAGTCTCTCAATTGTTCACCAGATACAGCGAGTCCATATCTCACTTCACTCCTCTTTCATCTTCATTCGACCCATCTCAAATGGGGCCAAAGAGACGACTCCTTTCTTTCCCGATACCTTCAATACCAATCCTTCCCTTTCTTTCTGTACATATTCTAGAGATAGTTTCATTTCCCTCAACCCTCGATACGGTTCCAGTATTCCCTCTCCAGATGGAATTCACACTAATGGGATAAGATGAATACGATGATTGGTCGATAAATGTCTTACTGCAACACTCGAATCACAGAATGCATAACCTGATCGGAGGTCCCGAAGAGAAAGAACAACTGAATGAGGGGAGATATTGAGTGGGAATCTGGCAATTCTAATTGATGGATGGGTACTCGGTTGAGTTCTTTGATGGCGTAAGGAGTGAAGAGAGAGAGAGGACCGAGTTTACAGCTATCGTCTGTTCCTCCCTTACGGAGTGTAATGGAGAGACCCACTTCCACTCTATAAACCGAGAGCGAGAAGGAAGAGGAGAAGACATTCCCTTCCACCATTATTTTCTTAATCCCTTCTGCATTGTTTTTGTTCGAATATCCATGGGAATATCACCTAATCTCTCTCTCTTCCTACCATGAGACCATCTCCAGTTCATCATTCTCAATACCTAGGATATCTATTATGTAGTGAGCAGTAAAAAACGGCAGCGTCTAAACTTTCACCAAATCATTCTCATTTCGAATTTTCGCAGCCCTTTACTATATCACGCCGTATTCGTATATATATAAGTGAATACGGGAATGCAAAAGTTTGACAATTTAATCAATGCCTCTAAAACAAGTGGATGGGTGATAAATGATGAATGTGTCGTCCATTGATCACTGAAACATTATCCTCCCTAGTCCTCCCTCCTCTTCCTCGTAGTAATGCTTCTCCAATACAGCACCTCGTCCTCACTCTGCTCCTTCTTCCCCTCGTATGCACTTCTCCCTCTCCATCCACACCTGTTCCCATCTCTGTTCATTCTCTTCATTTCGTCGTAATTCGATCAGTTTCCCTTCAATGAATCTTCGATGATCACCTCCATTCTCATCGTGATCTGGATGGATTCAACGATTGCTTTCCTCCCTCCAGCTCCCTATCACTTCCAGGTCCTTCCCTTCTCTTCTTCTTCTCTTCATTGTCTCCCTTGCAGCTCCGTTGTCTCTCTGGTCAATCTTCTCCTTCTCTTTCCACGTGCAATTCCTCATCAACTGCCTGTGCTTTCTTCTCCTCTCACAATCACGAATCCGAGGTTTCTCCCCTCTCTTTCCCCCTCTCACAAATCTCATTTGAAGGGCCAGTACACGTGTGTGGATGAGAGTTTCTTCGAGAGGAATCACGCAGATTCGCAGGTCTCAATCAATCTCTCATTCCATAATCGTCATCGTTGACACTTCATTTCCAGTCATATCTATTGTCTACATGTGGTCCCACTCCTGGATGTTCTCTCCTTCCTCCATTCTCCCTCACAAATGATACCTATCGTCGACTCTCACTCATCAACTCCAAACCGACCAAATTTTGCTGTTCTCTCTTCTACAATACACTCGTCAAATTGGTGGAGGACCCCTCATTTCAACCAAGTATGCACATATTTACTATATCCACAAGACATGTATGCTAAAAGAAGGAATTTCTGCAAACTTGAGTTTAAAATCTTCGAGCACAGTTTCACGGCCCACCATATCCTTACAAGAATCCCCAAAACCGAATGTTCACATCTTTGAGTTGAAGCAACTTGTACATTTCTAGTTGGATGAGTTCCAAGTTGCGTTGAAAGTAAGGCAACGAGAATTTTTGAATTTGCAATTAAATTAATTGCATGTTAAAGTTCTTTTTGATGAAAGTTTTGGATGGAATCTTTTGAGAGGAACCTTCTCTGATAACATGTGCTGGAATGGACTGCGATACGGGAGCAGTCGGATGTCTAGTCTATGCTGAGACGCGAGAGAATGTCAAGGAATGGGAAGAGAAGAGGAAGAGGAAGAGACACACTTGGGATGGAGTCAAAGCTATCGAGGTACGAAGGAAGAAGGGATGATAGACGTAGAGGAAGGAACTCATTCCGAACATCGATCAATCATATCCCCTCCGAATAGGATGTTTACAATGATTGATAGAACAGGCGTTCCCAGATTAGTCAGACTGGGGATTTAAAGGATGAAAGGAAGTGAACGGATTGATAGGTTTCATTCGGAAGCGATGAAGAAGAAGCAGAGAAGATGGAGAGGAAGGAAATTGGAAAGAATGAGAAGGAGGAGGAGGAGGACTTCGGAGAGGAGGAGGAGTACTCTACTGAGATTGTTGAGTATGAAGAAGGTGAGGGAAGAGAATAGAGAAGAGGAGAATGTATAGTTGAGATGAGGATGATGATCCAGTGGAAGCATCAACGAAGTGCGTCTATCGTCATCTCCAGGTAGTTGCCCTTCTCTCCTCTCTACTCATGTGATTGAAGGATGAGTTGTACAAGTATTGTCTGCTAGTCCACTCGAAGAACGAACCTCTCAAGTGCACTTCCCATCTGGGATTCACTCTCTGTTGCTGCTTCGTATTCCCTGGTGAGATCGTGATGGGAACTCAATCAGACATCCCACATTATTTCCTTCCCAGTCTAATAGATATCTGTCTACACGTATTACAAAGGGTCACAATCTCTATTAGATAGAGATTTCTACGGCTATATTCACAGTTCTCTCTCTCTCAGGTGCTTCTACGTGTGATCCTACGCGAGTACAAAGGCCGAAGTCCCTTCCTACTCCCCCCCTTCGACCGCCCTCATCCCTTCCCCCCTCCACTGCCTCCACTCCCTCCACTACTACTTTCACGATCACAACGACGACGTCATCTTCAACGACGACATCGACCTCCATTCCCTCGACCACGACGAGTCCTCCTTCGACTACAACGACTTCTCCCATATCTACGTCCATTCCTGACGCAGCTCCCAAGTGAGATTAGACTGTCTATACAGTACTAGATATCTATGCTTCCCAACATTCAAACGTTCAACATCCATCATTTTTAATTTTAAAAAGTAGGGAAGCGATGCTTGTATAATACTTACTCTTTTCTCTTTCTTTCAGATGCGATGTTGAATATGTGAAACAATTGGGAGGGAAGACGAAGATGCGAGTCGTCTGTTCTTCTCCCTCCTCTCCTTTCTTTCCCTCCCTCATCACTCTATCAATCAGTTATTTATCATTCACTCAATTGTTATGGTAGATCACATTATGTACAGAAAAGGAAACACGATGGTTGACTGGAGGGTTGATATCTACTCGTGGGCAATTCAATCACTCTTTCATCTCTTATTCTCACATCAATCCACTGTCACTATGGGTCCAATAGTGTTCTCGACGCATCCGAAGGAAGTAATTCGACAACTGAAATCATACGATTGTTAATAAGTTATCTCTGATAAAATGAGTCCTATTTTGATCGTGAGTAAAGAGAAGGAAGAGAATGAAGAATCCCTCGATTGATTCAGTCTTCCTTCTCAAAGTATAGATCAACTGGCCTGTAATAGAAGGAGGGCGACGGGGAATGCAGAGAGGGCTGCGAGAAGGGAAGACTGAGCCATTCGAATGAATGGAGTCTGCACTCGAGCACATCCCTCCATCACCAGCACCACGTCCTCCAGAGTATCTGACTGCAAACCAACTAGTTAGTAATCATCTCAATTTGAATGGAAGAAGTTACCTAAAATGTTCAAATACAGGAAATACTACATACAAGAACGGATATATATCAATTCCGCAACTATTCGAGATTCATGTTCATGCAAGATATACACTAAAAAATATTCGTAATAGTAGGAGACTTACGGGAGTCTGAACGAGTGGACAGATGGTGTGATGAAGATGAGAGAAAAGAAGACCGATGGTAGAATAGAAGAGAAGGAGAGGAACGACGAAGAAGATGAAGAGAGCAAAGATGACAGAGAGAACTCCCACCATGTCGGACAACTGAATCATTGCATCATTAGCCATCGATTAAGAGGTTCGAAGGGTCTTGGAAACGTTCAAATTAATTCAATAACAAGATGCAAAATGGAACTACCTTAGATCGATCCATAGGATGTGATCCTCTTCCATAGTACATTGTTCCTGAAAATAAGATTGTCGTTTTGAATGAGTATTGTGAGATTAACGAAGAGATCTCCTGACCAAGTACAACGAGAAGAAGAGAAGGAAGAGTTGCAATTGTGAGAACGAGAGAAAGGAAGAGACCGAAGAATCGATTGGATGATCGAGAGGAAGGAGGGAGAAGGGAATCAAATGGACGACGATGAGGAAGCTGAAGAGAAGAGATGAGAGAAGAAGAGAGGGAGGATACTCACAAGGGATACATTGGGTCGACCACTCTTAGATGATCCCCTCTGAGGAATATGACCGATCTGGATGGGAATAGCATCGACATCGTTGAATGAAATATAGTCGGGTAGATCATTCGAGAGAGAAGGGTGAGAAGAGGAGATTGAAGGAATACCATTGAGAGTGGCATCGAATCTATCGAAGGGAGAGTAATCCGCAGAGGGGGGAGGCACGAATGATTCAGCTTCTTCCAGAGGGGAAATCGAATCGATAGGAGGGGGACGAGCATGGATTGGTCTTCTAGTCCTTCCCTCTGTCGTTCGCGTGGAAGCCGTAGTTTCCATACTCGCATCCGGTAGATCGAATCCATCGAAGGATGGATAGTCGGGCAATTGGGGTTGCACTCTCTTTGTGGTACTCGGTTCCATCCAATTCTCTGTCGTAGTGGCAATAGTTCTCCTTCTCGTCGTCGGTCTTCGAGCGCTCGTTGTCGTACTCTCTTTGATAGAAGTCGAGGGAGCAGCACTGGGTGTGGTACTGGGTGTGGTACTTGGATGGGTACTAGTAGTGGTACTAGGTGTGGTACTGGGAGTGATACGGGGTGTGGTACCGGGAATAGTAATGGGAATGGTACTGTGCGTGATAGTACATTCAGTGGTGGTCGACTGAGTGGTAGAGGCAGTGGTCATTTTTTGAATGGCAATCTTTCTGGTTGTAGCTGGTGGAAGATGCTGTCCTCTATTGAGTATCTCTTCCCATTCTTCTCCTTCTCCGATACGAGAAACCCAATGAAGTGATTGATGAGGTGAGGAAGAAGAAGAAGAAGGAGTTGGAGGAATAGTCGACCGAGAGGAGGAAATAGGAGATTGAGTAGGAAATGATGGACGTCTAGAAGAGGGAACTGGAGGTCGATGAGTAGCAGGAGAAAGTGGTGGAAGAGTAGCACTTCTGTCTACTGTATCCTCTTCATCACCTTCTTCCCCTTCAATGTATTCCTCTCCTTCATCTCCTTCGGTCTCCTCTTCGACGGGATCAATCAATAGTTTGTCCCTCGATTGACCTTCTTCCTGTATATCTCCATTCCTCGTGAGTACTACGATGGGATCTCCTCCTCCTCCAATGGGCACAACTCTCCTCGTTGTCTCAGTGATGAATGGAGATGGACTGGTAGTTGTAGTCGTCTCTTCAGTCTCTTCCATCCCATCGAAGTCATAGTCCGGATCATTGAATAGGGCGGTGAGTATTGACTCCCTCTTTCCTCTATCATAGTCTGGGTAGTCGAGATTGAGTGTCTTCATGGGGACAGAAACTAATTGGGAAGGATTCCGTTGACCGAAGAATGAGGCAGTGGAAAGGACGAAGTTGAGAGTAGAAGAGGCGAGAAGAAGCCAAGAGAAGATGAAAGTGAGGATGAGGAAGAGAAAGGGGCGAGATGAGTGAGGGAATGGCTGAATGAGATACTTTCATCAAGGATTTTATCCTCTTACACACTCATCCATATATACGCTTACTAATGCTCTTTTCAATGCACTGTTCATCACTTATTCCTAAAGCACTTGACTATTGCACTGGCGTGAATTTTATGTGATATCTAATATTATATGATGGGGAGCTGGTAACTCATTTGCACACAACTAATTTTTTTATATTTTGCAAAAATGACACTTCGTTCAATTGCCTCATAAAAATTTAATCGGTTATTGCGACTACTATACGGTATATACCCTTGAATGCTAATCGCCAATATCAATATCAACCTCATTGCTGTTTATTTACAGTACCGCACGGTCTCCTCCCAGACGAGAGCGGCGCGGCGTGGCGCGGTGGGTCGCATTAGGTCGGATCAGGTCACATCACTTCCAAAGACACTTCAAATTGAGTATTTTTCGCTGAATTTTCGGATTTGGGTTCTTAAAAAAAACAAATCGATCTGCGAAATCTGCGTTTCAAAATATTAAGTTTGAGCTTCTGTTCGGATAGGTCATCTTTGGAGTCCCTCTCATCCCCCTCCCCTCATTTCCCTACGATACCATTCCTCTTTATTCAGGCTAGTGAGCGGTGTTGTAGGGAAATGAGGGGACTCAAACTGAATATTTTGAAATGCAGATTTCGCAGAACGATTGGCAGTTATCAGAAGAACCCACATCCGAAAATACAGCGAAAAAATACACACTTTTAAGCGCATCTGGGAGTGATGCGACCTAATGCGACCCTCCGCGCCACGTCGCGCCGCTCTCGTCTGGGAGGAGACCGTGCGGCACTGTACTATTAACGCATTTTTTTAAAATTTTCTGGAACAATTGAACGAAGTGTAGATTGTAGCTAAATGCGCAAACTGATTGTGAGATGCGTAAATGAGTTAGAAGCTCCCCTTACATGATGTGAATGGTGGGGAGAGTCTTACTTGACTCACTTGATATCTTCTCCCTCCACATTTGCCCACGAATCGACAGACAGTCACTACGACTGCTAGACAGAAGAGGGCGAGAGAAAGGAAGAGGAGGAAGAGGAGGAGCGAGAGGAGGAGGGGCTCCCCTGCCAGATACGTCTCCAGAAGATCAGTGTTCAACAACGAATTCTCAAGCAATTAATTCATTTCTCTTCCCTCTCTGGATACGCTGATTCCAATATCCTATTCAAAGAGAACATTTACAGAAAGTGTGACGAGATTTAGAAGGTGATTTATACTTCGTGATTTATAGATAATCAGTTAGTGGTGCATCCATTGCTCTTCCCTTCTCCTCTCTCTCCAAGTAGGTCAATCATCTGGCATGGAAGAGGGAGAGAAGCTAATGTCCTTTCACTTCCTTTTCTTCCCAGGGAAGAGACACTCATTACCAGACGAACTGTTGCAAGACCAGACAAAAAGCGTGAATGGTGTTCGGGAGCCCGATCTTATCCCAAATTGGAAACTCTTGTCTCGCTCACGGGTTGAGATTCATGATTATACTGAGTTCTCCTAGTGATAAGATAAATAAAGTGTGAATGCAGCGAACCTTTTGATGAAATTCATGTGTGATTTTGCGTTTGTCTTCCTCAGAAAGAGAAGATGAGATGAGATCGAGGAAAGTGTGACGAGATTTAGAAGGAGAGAACAGAGAAGGAGATGATGGAGAGGATTCCATTCCCATCACAAACTCATGAGATTGAGAGATCTACAAAGGAATCATTAATCGAAGGAGGAATTGAGAAAGGAAAACAATGAAGTTCGATGAAATGAACATGTTGTAAATCGTACATTATGTACATATTGAAGGAACAGAGAAGGAGACTATACAGTGAATTCTCCTATTTTTTATAAATTGAGAAAAAACGCAATGCTGAAACACAAAACGGAGGGTGAAAAGGCGAAGCGGAAATGGATAGTCTGCTTGTATTCATGAGAGGAGTTGAGAGTGACTGACGAGATAATTAGAGTGGAAATAGAAGGATGACTTAGAATAAAGGAAAGGATGGCAGATCGAAGGAAAGGAATGGGCATTTTAGGTCACTCCGAGTGGATCTAGAGGGAATCCGAGATAAACGAGCTATCAATAGAGGAAAAGAGTCAGAGATATAGTGCAATGCATTTCTCTTCCTTTTGCTTTCATTTCGGTCAAGAGACTCGATAATCAATGGGAAAGAAGGAGGAAAAGGTAATTGGAATACAAAGAGCGAATTGAGGACGAATTCCATTCGAATTCCGAGTGAGGTTGCAGAGGAACAATTGGATGGTTTGATGTAGTGAAATGAAGAAGATTGATGAAGGAGTTGATGCAGAGGAATAAGTGCACAGGGGATTATTCTTCCTTCTCTCATCGTAACATTCATATGAAGAGTAAGGGCAGAGGACAATCCAGTGAATGAAGTATCGGATGAGACAATGAAGTGAGAAAGAACGAAGAGGGGGAAGTTCTCCCCTCCAGGAGTGCGAACTTCTGCCCTGAAGGAAGAGAGTGAAAGGGGACAAGTGACTCCATCTCTCTCTAACGGCCACTTATGGGGGACATCCCCTCTTCATAATGGAACTTATCGCACACATGCTATTTCGAGGTTCAGTTGAGAAAGGAATATCGGGAGTACAGTCCGGTTGAATCCCATACTGAAACAGGGACTCCCGGGGAATCCCGGGGAGTTCCGCGGAGTCCCGGGGAGTCCCCTCGAGTCCCCTAATTAATTTATTGCGACACCGGACGTTCATTTTCAGAATATAAGTCAGGAAACGCCTTGTTATCAATCCCCGATGTGATTCTTCAACGACTGATGCGTTTTAAATATCAAATTTTAATGTTAATTTCGCAAAAAGTCGCGATCTTAGGTCTGACCAACCGAAGCGTCAAGCGGACTCATCAGGGTATTATTCTTTATCCCGGTTTCCATTCAAAATTATCCGGTTTTCAGCCGATCGATTCATTTCACGGTTTCCCTTGCTTAATTTTTTACTTTTTAAATTTTTGTTGTAACATTTTAAATATTATAAAACTAGCCAAAAATGGGAAACCGTGAAATGAATCGGTCGGCTGAAAACCGGGTAATTTTGAATGGAAACCGGGATAAAGAATAATACCCTGATGAGTCCGCTTGACGCTTCGGTTGGTGGATTAGCATGGCTCAGTGGGTAGAGGCGCGCACAACCTGCCCTCCGATCACCGTGAGTTCGAACCCCCTCTCTGCGCATCTTTTGCAAAATTCGCCAGGTTTTTCATTTTTTTCGAATTAAAATAAAAATTCTTGTTCCTTTCTCTTTCCATCATTGTGATACATGACAAAATGTTTCTCAATGCAATGACATCTTCAATGCCGTTATTAATTAGAAAATCGCTGAGAAAGCACAAAATCACTATGGTCCAAAAATAGGTCGCTTGGCAAGTTGCCAAAACGGTCGCATATCCTGCACGGAACTTTTCAATGGGCTCTTTCAGAACGCAGTGAGAATCTGTTGAGCGGCTGGTACATTTTCTGACCCCTGGATCTATGAGCGGTTTTAAATAGCCCATATGCTCCCTCAACAGGAACCATCAAGTTTTGTTACATATCTTCATCCTCGACGATGTGAAACGCCGTCAAAATTCAAGGCTATCGAAATCTGCCGACTTTAGAGCCACGAGGCACAGCCCACAGGGGGTCAAATGGCCCCTTTTAAAAAGCTAATCTGCCCCAAATTTCCAGGAGAATACGCCTGTGCTAATGTTTCATCGATACGATTATTAATATTTTCATAGTTCGATTAAAATTATTGATTTTCACCACAATTTCGAGCCAGAAAATTTTATTGGCTGATTTGATAGAGCTCGAAAAGACGAATCGAACGGTATGCTGAATGTATATGCAACTCGTGCACTAAAGATGTCGAAATCGCAAAATTAGATTCTCATTTTTATCCGTTTGAGGCTTTCTGACCAGTTTCGACTTGTGATCGATGTACTCTACATCTTACGAGAGCACACGCCTGTAGTCCTCGAGAGCTGAGGAGTTGTGTTGCGGGCTCTCTGCCCGGCCGCCGCTGGTTCGATTCCACCCTCAGTTAGTTATTTTGCATATTTTTGTGAAGTTCTGAGTGCTTCTGGTGATGTATTTTGTAACTGAAATGAAAAAAGTGCACGTCGCCACTAGTGATCATTAGTCTAAATTAATTCGTCGGCGTACAAAATATGTCGACGCCGTTCTGAAGACTTTTTTCAGTAGTATTCTTGTCCGTGAACGTATACGAACAAATATTTGTTGCAAATCAATAATAGTGAGGGATATACTTCCCTGGGGAAGTGGCGATGTTGGGTATCTTCCCAAACTCGAGGCTTGTGTGGAAATTGGGTTCATTTTTTATGCGATACTTGTGTTCAATAACAGAGGTGGAAACTGTGATTTTTTAGCGCAATGCAATAAGTGGAATCTTTCATTTCATAGCGCAAAACAAGGGGTGGAAATAGTTTGAACTTCATGCTACTGAAGACGAAAAACAAATCTGCCTCACGGGGAGAAGGGGAATGTAGACCAAAAGTCGACACTGACTGCCAGAGAGAGGGAAGCCTCAAACGGGGAAAATGAGAATCTAATTTCGCGATTTCGACATCTTTAGTGCACGAGTTGCATATACATTCAGCATACCGTTCGATTCTTCTTTTCGAGCTCTATCAAATCAGCCAATAAAATTTTCTGGCTCGAAATTGTGGTGAAAATCAATAATTTTAATCGATTTATGAAAATACTAATAATCATATCGATGAACCATTAACAAAGTTTTATTCTCCTGGAAATTTGGAGCAGATTCGCTTTTTAAAACGGGCCATCAGACCCCCGCGGACTGAGTAACAGGGCTCCAAAGTCGGCTGATTTCGATAGCCGTCGAGTTTGACGTCGTCTCACATCATCGAGGATGGAGATATGGAGCAAAACTTGATGGTTTCTGATGAGGGACCATATGGGCAGTTCAAAATTGCTCAGAGCCGAATTTCGACTTTTCCAATGTACCAGGGTTTATTCGATCCTTACGCGATACGCGTGATATAGACTCCTCATTGAGATTATCCGCGTTGAACTCCTCAAGAAGGGGTAGAACTGAAAGAGCTACGACCAACGATCGTAGGGGGAAAAGGAGTAGACACATCGGGTTTGTATGTATAATGAAGGGAGAAATTATGAGTGTCACTCCAACTGAACAATTAGTGCTGATTGGAAGAGATCGAGATCTTCATTATTGAATGTCCGTACTGATTATTGCATCTTATTTCGTTAGATTGGGAACGGATTATTAGGAGAAGGTCCTCATTTTTGTCATAATATTTCGCCACTCAGGAAATGATTTGCTCACAGTTTTGAGATGTGAATGGGATGAAATAGGAGTGCAGATCACAGACCTTTATACATGCGAAAGGGAAAGGGAAAGAAAGACTAGGAAGTCGACAAGGAGAAACAGAATGAAGGGATGCAGGAAGATGTGGATGAGCAAGCAGGGTAAGAGGGATCAGATGATGTTGATATTCCTGATTCTCATGCTCATCGAAGCAGGACGACGCTCGATATTCGATGATGATGAGACCTGAGAAAGAGAGAAGAGATGAAGATGAAGGAAGAACTCACCTTCGAGAGGGCGAATGAGGGTCGTCTCAGATGGGACGATGACTGAAATGCAAAGAGTTAGATGATCCATTAGGAAATATTTACCTGAGATTTGGATATTGAATAAGAAGAGGTTGAAGATGCATTAGAGCCATTCCCGAGAGTGGAAGAGGAAGTAGTGGAGGTTGTCCTGAAGGGAGAATAGTACTTCCATCCCCTTCCCTCAATTCCCACCTCGTCTCGGATTGGGCTCGCAATCGATCACGAGCTGCATTCGATGAAGATGACGAAGAAGGAACTGACGTCGTCACTGTCGAACGGGGCTTCCCTCAACAAAATCACTCTCGATCAGAGATCAAAGATCAACTGACCAATGGCAGGAGTAGTACTCAGTGGTAGACGAGACTTCCTCTCGGTAGTGGAGGGAGAGGAGGAGGGGGAGGGGGAGGGGGAAGGGGAAGGGGCGGGGGAGTGCCATCTCACATGTACCACTGGCTGAGGACGAACAACAGCGATGGAACGACGTTCCATTCGTAGAGGAGAAGAAGATTCGATGAGAGATCGAGACTGGAATGGAGAAGATGAAATGCATTTTTAAATATCTTCAGTATTAAAATAGTAATTGAATAGGACGAAGGGGACTAAGGGTGAGCAAGCCCAATCTCAGGTTATCATTGCGATCTCCATCTATCACACCTTATCTAGACTACTTTGTGACCTCTCTGGATCGGATTCAGAGGAAGATTCGATCTGGAAGAATCAAAGATCAAAGATCAAGACCGTAAGGGCCGTATTTACACACCATTTCTCTACTTGCTCTCCTCTGAAGTATCTTCTCCCTAACTTGATCTTCCTTCTTCTTCCTCCTCTCTTCGATTTCTTCTCCTCTCTTCTCATTCCATAGTTCATCTTCCTCCTTCTCCCTCCTCTCATTCTCTGCTTCTTTCTTCTTCCCCGTATCAGCACGAGAAAAGTCGCGAGCCATCTGCACAGAAATTATCGCTTCCTTTTTCCAACGACGAATAATATTCAGTTTAAATCGGTCCTCCATTTTCCTCCATTGCAATCCTCTCCCTCCTCTCTTTCTTCTCACCTCACTCAATTGACTCTTCGAATGTTCGAGTGTCTCTTTCTCCATTAGACTCCTCACAATTCCCTCGCATCTCTGCAGCATTTCTTCGTTCTCGGGAAGGACGAACGAAGACTTCAGAAGAGAGAGAATACGACACAACTTCAGCCTAAACATACACAACACCTGATCTCTCCGTTCATAATCCATTCTCACCGAACATTGGATACGGGATCAGTGGATAGAGAGAGTGCTGTGGGAAGGAAGTGAATATGGAGAACTCGATGGGAGAAGATCGAATGGACTTGCACTACTGATTCGAGATAGATCATTCGACGGTAGGAATTCGAGTGACGAGCCAGGTCTGCATGGGACGAATGAGAAACGGAATAAAGGATAGGAAGCGAGGGCTGACCATTGTTGAAGAAATTGATAATCTCTTTCCTCTCCTCCTCCTTGTACAAATGCCTCATGAGGATGAGAAGAGAACGAGAGGCGGCCTCTCGACAGGGAACACCCCTCTGCATCCAAGAAAATAGCATCATCGCCATATTTGGATATACATAACGACTACGTAGGAAGGAAACGTACGACAGTGAGAATCTGCGTCTTCAGAAGGGGAACGAAGGTGTTGAAGAGAGTTTTGTGGTCAACGAGAGAGACAAGAGAAGAGAAAGAGTGGAGGAGAGACTCATGAGCACGCCAATTACCACAACTCTGATGAAGGGAAGAGTAGAGAGGGAGAGGTACTGTACTCACCTGCAGGATTTGATTGCATCCGAGGATTATTCGATCGATGGAGAGAGGAGATAACTGATGAAGGAAGGATGAAAGAAAGAGAGGAAGAGGAAGACTCACATTCTCACTCGAGGGTGAATCAGCGACACTTTGGTAGAGGATTGGAAGGATGGAAGAGAAACGAGAGGCGATCTTAGCCACCACCTCAAGGATGAGAGGAGAGTGGAGAGAGAGAGAGGGGATTGAGGTACCTCAATGGATCCTCCTCTGACCAATTCGATGAATGGACCAATCATCATCTTCTTCTCTTTGCACATCGATAGAAGTTGATCGAAGGATGAGGCGATTGATATTCGAACCTCAAAGAGGGGAATGAGAGAGGGGGAGGGAGGGGGGGGGGGGCGCACTTCATCATCAGAATCTATGCAGAAATCGTGGATGATAGATGCGAATCGAGTTGATGCAGCTGGATACAGCTGATAGAGACACTGAGAAGAGAACCATCCATTCGAAGGACTCCGCCACATCGAACTAACGGGTAGATTGTATGCGCACGCTCTCTTTGCAGCCACTAGTTTCACTAAGTCCGTCCTCGATAGCCCCACTAATTTGATGTAGCTGTTGAGGGCCCATGTCTGGTCAAGAATATCCATGTCGTCTGAAAGAAGAAGGATCAGCCAGGAAAGGATTACTTATCACCGAAGAGATTAACGAGTAATTCCCCGAAGTATCTGGCTGCAAGTGCAATTCGATCGTCCTTCTTCTCTATTCCTCTCTCCACGAGTTTACGGAAGAAGGGAGTGACAATCGAACGTTTCGAATCTGAATACCGAAGGGATAGTTCTCTCTTTCTCCTCATTTCTAACCTCTTGTGATTCGATGAATGAGTGAGACGAGAGAGGGAAGAGCTGCCTCTCTCACATTCGCATCCTCATCTTCTGAGAGAGAAACCAGACAAGGAAGGACGATTCGAGAGACGTCAGAACACTTGCTAGAGAGAGCAGAGATCAAAGATCAAGAGGGGATGCCCTCACTCGAGTCTTTCGGCGACTACTGTGAGCCGTTGTGCCATGGATATTCTGACAGTACCGTAGTCATCCATCGATAATTGCTGGATCGGCTTCTCGAATTCGTGTCGGATGCTGAAGGGGAGGGGAGGAGGAGAAGAGAAGGGGGACTAACTCATAGGGAGAGACGATTCGTACTAGCTTATCTAGCAGTTTAGTCGCCATCAGTCTCTTCTGCACTTTCTGCGATGGATTTGACTGCTGGATGAAGATAGGGACGACCTGTAAAGGCGACTGAAATATGTGGAAAGGGTGTCCAAAGCAAACCCATAACCACTGTTGTTTGAACACGGGACTTCCTAATCGAAAGGGGGCCTATCTATTTCTTTTAACGCGAAATTTTTCATACCAGATAGCGTGGTCATCATCCATTCTCATAGGATCTATAAACAAGAGATCTGGTCGGACGGCATTCCATGGAAAGAAAGTACAGTACGAATTATGCGTTCATCAGAATTCCGAACGGAGTGGGAAGGGATATAGAAAACTAGATCTCTTCGTCTCAACTTCGCCACTTTGACTTCAATGCATCTATGTTGGTGTTGCACATTTTCTGGATGGTAGGGGATTCTTAGACAAACTGCCATTAGTGAGAATATATGATGTGCTCGCTATCAGCGATTTTTGCGTTGAAAGAATATGTCGCTTTTTTCGACCCTGGGGAACCATGTGCCTCAAAAGTGATTTAGGGTCTTCATTGGACATCCTTTCGGTATTTATAAAATTTTCGTACTTTAATATTAGGGTTTGACCATCGGTTGTGAGAATATGAATGAAGAAAGAGTAAGATTAACTGACGATACTCTTGACGATGTCCAATGGAAGAGTATCTGCGATGTCCGTCAGAGTCTCCAACCATGCTGCTGAACTAACTGAAGAATGAAGATGAGAAGAGAGAGATCAGCGATCGTCACATCTTCCTTTCCTCGTCCTATCCCACCCTTTCTCATTTACCCTTCCCTGCTCGTTAGTTATTCCATCCCCGTTCACGTCCCCCTCTACCATTCAGTAGTGCGACTGTTTGCCAGAAATCAAAGAAGTCTCCAAAGTTCAACTGACGATTGTCCTTCTGACGATTCGCATTGTCGACGATGTAGTCCAGAAGAGTCATCACCAGCGACCTGAGGATAAGATGGAGAGAGGGAGGGGGGGAGAGGGACACTGACGGTTCTTTCTCGAGTAGACTCTCATTCCTCAACAGATCTTTGTAGAGTACGGCAGCCTCACAATGCAGATCTAGTATCTCCTTCTGTTCTCGAAGGGTCTCCTGAAGGGTTGAGAGTGAGCCTCTCCCCTCTGCTCTCTCTTCACCTGTAGTTGAGGGAGTACACTCTGGATAGTCTCTTGTAAGTGTGTCTCCATCAGCTGATTTATGTCTCTCACAGTCTTGATCCAATACGATTGCTTGTCTTCCCTGTACAATAAGTGATAGGCACTTCTCTCTCGTCTCAATGAATGGATGCCCACCTGAGTACCTTGACAGCATACTCGACAGGATTGAGAGTCGCCGGTTCATCTTCCTTTTCCTCGTCATTCAACATTCCATTCGCCTTCGAGAATAGACTTCCCCAATCGATGGAAGAAGAGGGACGGATCGGTTCCTCCTCCTCTTCTTCCCCTACTTCCGATTCAACTTCGGGATTGGACATTAAATCTGAAATATAGATGAGAAGATGAAATGCGGGGAAAGTGAGATGAAAAAGAAAAGGGGGAGATCTTCTGAAACTTGTGGATGAGATGAGAGAGGGAATGGAGAGTGTAACGGGCAGAACAAAACATGTCTCACTAGAGTGAATCAATCAATACATTCGTCAGAACAACCATTGTGTCTTCGTATCCAAAAATAGGGGAGATGGATTGGAGAGGGCAAGACAGTTGGTAGAGAGTCCCGTTCACCGCCTTCCCTCAGTGTAATCTACGAGAATCGAATGATTTACCCTTCGTCTCCTCCTCCTCTTCTCTCTTCCTCACAATGAGTCCTGAGTGAATGCCCTTCGGACTACGACGAGTCCCTCACCCCTGCATCTGAGATGATCTATTATGTTCCACGATAGATCGATTTTTATTCGAATCAATTGTTCCCATATATGCATGTCAGGTATACCCGAATAATTCAAGCCTACAGTCAAGTTTTGTTTTCATATCAAAATACAATTCAATCTTTCTTATCTCGAAATTTTATCTCTTCGTGAATTTTCTCCGTTTCATTCCTATATTTGGTCTCTCATTCCGTATCATTCCTTCTGCCAAGCTTCTTCTGCTACATCCTTACATTTGCTTCTTCTGCTACATAACTACATTTACATAAAGCTAAAATTCTGAAAGTGTCCGTCGATCTAAAATGCATTTTCTTCTTTCCATTGCTCCCTCTTCCTCCTCCCGTATGCTTCATCTGATATCCTCCTCCGATTGAGATCCTTCTCCTTCCATTCTTCTTCCCAATTGAGAACCCCCACCATTCAAGTATGTACCTTCTTGTATCAAACTGATCTACACCCAAGATTCATATCGTATTCCTCACCGTAGTGGTGTCATCCCTCGATTGGTTGGCCCGCACCATTCTCGCGTCAGTCCGTGTCCACTCTCACCGAGTAGTCTTTGATATGAGAGTGCATTGAAATGAAGCTCTTTTCCTTTAAGCGCATATCTATTCTTATCACAGTCGAATGATTGCTCGTCGCTTTCTCTCCTTCCACCAAAGGGTATACTTTATTTACTCATTTCATTCCCTTCACCTACTTTTTATTCTTAAATTCAATGATTGAAGTAACGGTGAAGTGATTGCCATAATGATGCTAGCCCTCCCAATGAAGGAATCAAAGATCCCACCCAACAATCACCCATCCCTATCACGAATCCCCATGATGACTACAGAGTACAATCGCCTCTTCCCATTCCTCTCCCTCTCCCTTCATCCGACCGGTCTCATTCCTCTCCTCAGGTGTTCACTTCCTCTCTACGAGTCATGTCTTCCATTCCTCCCCCCGAATGTCTCTTCAAGGACATCAACATCCCCAACAGGTACTGTCCATACCTCCTACAGTACTCTCAGTGGATATATCAGGCAACTCTTCGGACCGGGTCCTTCAACGATGCCTCAGGTTATCGGTTCCACTCAAGCTCAGCCTCTTCTGGGTCATCTTCATCCAGAGTTCGTGGAGGTAATCGATCAATCACTGAATTATCTTTGATCTCTCTCCTTTGAGATTATGTCTCAAGTGAGACTTGGACTGCAGTACGTCTTCAAGACTCGCAATGCGTACACTTTGGCAGTGAGTGGAACGGGTAGGTCGAATAGATTGGAGTAGGAAGGGGGAATATTGATTGGCAGGTCATGCTGGAATGGAGGCAGCAATTCTCAATCTGGCAGAGAGAGGGGAAACTCTCCTCGTGGCAAAGGCGGGCATCTGGGGTCAGAGAGCGGCAGATCTAGGAAGGAGATTGGGATTGAAGGTCGAGGTGAGGAGATGATCCCTCTTCGGAAGGAGAATCCACTCCAGGTAGTCGAAGTGGGGGATGGGCAGATTGTGCCTCTCTCTGCTATCGAAGAGGCTGCCACCAGGGTCAAACCAGCAGTGATCTTCGTCTGCCATGGTGAATCCTCCACTGGAATCGCCCAACCTCTCGAGGGTCTCAGCAAGATTGCTCATGATAATGTGAGAATACTGTAGTCCCCCACTCTGATCGATCCCTTCCAGGGTGGTCTCCTCCTCGTGGATACGGTAGCCTCTCTTGGAGGGGCGCCATTCGATATGGATGCACTGGGAGTGGATTGCGTCTACTCTGCGACACAGAAGGTAGAAGTGACTCATTGTCCGTGTGGTGAGGGATGAATGGATGGCAGGTGTTGAATGCCCCTCCTGGACTCGCTCCCATCTCATTCTCGGATAGAGCCATACAGAAGATTAAGAAGAGAAAGGAGAGAGTGGCCTCATTCTACTTCGATGCCCTCGAATTAGGCAACTACTGGGGATGTGATGGAGAGATGAGAAGGTACTGTAGATGTACCGTATCCCTCTTTCATCCACCTACTCAGATACCATCACACTGCACCCATCTCCACTGTGTATGCACTGAGGGAAGCATTGGCAATCATCGCTAAGAAGGTATCTATCGATCGATAACTCCCGACTACCGTATTCTTGAGGGTATCGACACACTGATCCAGCAGCATCTCGACACTGCAACAGGTCTCTACAGTCAATTGGGAGAGGCGGGATTGAGTATGTTCGTGGAGAGGAAGGAGGATCGACTCCCCTGTCTGCACACGGTCAAAGTGCCCGAGGGAGTGGATTGGAAGGGAGTGCAGACTGCCCTCTTCCAGCAGGGAATCGAGGTACCATCTCATTCATTCCCTCTCCACCATCTCATCGCAGTTCGCTGGAGGTCTCGGTGCCACCACGGGCAAAATCTTCAGAATCGGAACTTTCGGGCAGAATTCGGAGCCTGAAAAGGCGAAGGAAGTAGTAAACAAGTTCATCCAAGTAGTCAAGGAGCAGTCTAAACTATGAACAACCATTGTTGTAGCACCATGATTGTCTGTTGAAAATGCCGTCTCGGGGTTGTTGTAATTGTAATTATTTATCGTATTTATACAGAGTACATAAATATTCTAAAGCCAATTTGTACTCACTTTGCAAACAATCAATGACAACATTAACAAATGGATTCATTTATGTCAATACTTTGATTTATTTAAATATTTATGTTTTGTTTAAATAATTGCCCATCCACTGTGTGGTGACAAAAAATGATAATCTTGATAATCGAGTAATCATTGCAACCGTGTGCAGTAAGGAACAGACATTTAAGATATTTTTATCTATCGTTCAACCTTTTCAGAGCATGTCTAGTCAAGTAGCTCGAATATTCCTCCCCTTTGGCCTGCAGTGATTGTCGCTATCACTTGGGGTACGATGAATTAGCTTACGTCGAGGAATGCAGGATAGCGAGAGACACCCTTCCTTCCTCTCCGTGTCGTGATTGCATCTCAGATTCAAGATTCATCAAAATAACTCTATAGAATATTGATCTTTGATCTTTGCAAAATGGGAAGTTCATCCCTTTCTTCGGCCACTCGTCCAACTTCTTAATCCGATCCTCAACCTTACCTCTCCCTTCTTCCTTCAGATCCTCTTCGTTGTTTCTGCTCTCTATAACATCTAATCGATGTGATGTTGGGGAGAGTCTGGGGGGGGGGGGGGGGGAAGTCCCTGACGGGAGTCATTCTAATCGGAGCGGGAGTCGCTTCCACCCTCATTCACGGTATTAGCATCTCGTATTATCTTTTGTGTGAATACAAAATCTCAGAAACATTTTTTACATAGTACAGACAAAATAGTAATAATATTACATCAATGATTCGACTATAACTTATAGATCTATAAGCTCTTTCAAATTTATGATTACTGTAAGTAGGATTTGTTGGCGCACTTGAGAATTTACTTGCGCGTAATGTTAGACGCATTTAGTGTCCAGCTCAGGGCAATATTTTCACCAACACACCTGGAAAAAATGGTCCGCTAAAATGAACTAGTACTGTGGCACGGTGCAATGTTTTTTTCCTGAGGAACGGTGTATTTTTAAAAAAATGTTGCCTGAAACTGGTACTTTTCAAATTGTCAGGCAACTTTAGCTATACGGTTTTCGGTTTATTATATTGATTTACACATAAATTATTATTTAATCACTAATTAATGTTTAGTTGCCATTTTCTGCCTTCCGGAACGTCATCTAGCTATCAATTAGCGAAGGGCGCCTTCTATTCTAGCGAATATGGAATATGCAGCCTAGTCACTAAACACAGAATTGATATACTTTCAATGCTTAGTAAATCTTTCTGTGGTTATTTTGATCTGAAATGGGACCATTTCTCTTAACGGGGTGTTGAGAAAAAAATTGCCGCGGTCCAGCGTCTTCTCTTTCAATCGATAAGCCTCAAAAAAAATTCGTCGTCGGATCTGTTTTGCTAGATGTATTTCATTTTATTGAATAATTTTATGTTGCTTTCCATCATATTTAATTGTAGATGTCGTCGCCAGGCGATAACGGAGAAAAGAAGGAAGGAGATAATGGAGAGAACAAATCATCTCCTCCAGCCAAGGTTTGTATTCTTTTTTTAGTATAATTATTTCTTTCCTAATTTTTGCTCAGTTTTTGTGCAAAAATCAGGTATGAATTTTCGGTAATTTCTAACATCATTCCTAATTTGCAAACAACAGGCATATTGTTCTATTTGAAACGCCAAATTTTCGATGACGAACTAATTCATAATGTTTAAAATGGGAATGATTTAGTTGATGAATGCAGGTCGAGCCATCTGACTACGTAGTAGTGCAAGACGAAGATGGAGGGGAACCGATGGAATTACCAGTCAACAAAGATGACAACTCGCTAGGGATGAGCACACTCACAAGTGCCTTCCCCGGGTCTCATGGACTCAAGTTTAAGAATCCGAAGACGGGCGCATCACGGGCACTCATGTAAGATTTACCATTAGGTATACAATGGGAAACTATACTTCACTGCCGCTTTCTCGTCTATTTTGGTGGATACGCGTGGAGCAACAGTAGTTTTCCTTGCTACGCCGTTTCTGGTTATTCCCTGAATATGAGGACGGCATGTACATTCGAATTTTGTTCTTTCTACGTTTAGTGTTTCTCAAATTTTGCATCATAGCATTATTTTGGGTCTGGTATTTATAAAGCGCATTTTCAGTGTGAGGCATTTTGTTCCTTTCGAGGAAATTGATTGCTAAGGGAGAACAAGCGAACGAATATAAAAGCTTGGAGGGGGTCGTTTATGACAAGATATTGATGATAAAATATGCAGGATGGACTCGACAGGATGCAAATTTCTGCCTCCACCCGATGGATGGGAAGGAAAAACATTCACTGTCATATTCCCCCCTTCCAGAGGTGAGCCCCATACTCATCTTAAGTACCCCTATGGAGAGAGGGTGAGCGTCGTGAGAGACTGACAGAGATTGCGAACGTGTGTGAAGCACGATGTCCGCATGAATGCTACTAACCTGCAAGAGAGGTATCACGAGAGAAAGAGTGAGAACTAGGTGAGACTAAAGAGAGGTCTCCCGAGAGAAGAGAGGGTAGCGAAGAGAGACTCACACTTGTTCAGATTAGTACTTGCATTACTAATTCGTGTATTTGAAAAGCGTACGGTTGAGGGCGGAAGTGGTGGAGAGTGAGGGATGAGAGAGCAGGCGATCGAAGGGGCGAGAGGGAGAGAGTGCCTTCAGGTGCGGGAGAGGCTAAGCGACGAAAGTTCGGTGATGGATCAGATACTGAAGAGGATGAGGGAGCTGCTAAGCAGAAGAGATTGGATGGGAAACCCACTGATCTCATCTGTCTCGGAGTGAACTATACCACCACTGGAGAGACATTTAAGAAACACTTTGAACAATTCGGAGAAGTCGTCTCAGCGGATGTGAGTGAGAGTTATGAAGAGATTTCAGAGGAATCGGAGAGGTGATGAGAGGTAGAGTGGAGAGAAAGGTTGAGTTGCGTAGGAGAGATTGTATCAGAGGTGAGAAGTTGAATGAGCGAGTTAAAGAAGATAGGAGTACGTTGGCATGATGTTTCTTAGGATTGGTAAGGCCCCTCCATTGACCTACCCGCGTGATCCCAATCCACGTATGTCTCTCACCGTCATACTTCATTTTCAGCTGAAATTGAATTACGAAGGGAAATCGAAGGGATTCGGATTCGTGCTAATGGCCAGTCTGGAAGAACAAGATAAGGTGTTGAGCCAGGAGAAGCACGAGATTGATGGAAGAAGAGTGGAAGTGAAGATTCCCGATTCACGAGTCAGTTGGCAATATTACAAGTTGTAGTCATCATTGTTACGCTCGGGAAGATGTTTATAATTTTAAGAGTGAGAACTTCCGCAATCCCCTTCTTCCGCGTGAACAGAGCACTAACAAAGTGTTCGTGGGAAGACTACCAGAGACCACCACAGACGAATTGAGAGCTTTCTTCGAGGCTGAAGCTAAGAAGGTTCACATTTAAACTATTGGCTATTAAGTGGTCCATTCTTAAAATGTTATTGTAATCAGTATATCTCAGATGAATCCCCATGCGAATATCACTGATTGCTTCCTTCCTCGACCCTTCCGAGGCTTCGGATTCGTCACTTTCTCCACCTGTGAAATGGCCAGGAAGATCTGTGTGTAAGTGTTTTTTTAATTGTAAAAATGTTCGGGGTACATTTTTCTATTATTTCATGGAGGTTGTAGTCTATGACTGATATGGATTCGATCGACCTACTCTCAATTTGTTTGCAGGGCGAATAACTTCTCGATGAAGGGATCCCCACTGGCAGTGTCTCTGGCTGTTCCCCGTGATGAACCCGGAGGAATGGGAGGACCAATGAGGACTGGCGGAGATAGATATGGAGGACTTCCATCCCAATACGTTAGTCCTCTATCCTCCATTATCTAACATGTTGTGAGGGAGGCGATTGGTGGATGGATGATTGTGCATATGGAATAATAGGTAGTAAGGTACACGCGTGGTCTCAGGGCGGAAGCAGTGTCGGTTCTGGCTACGGCTACGGATACGGTACAGGAAGGACTGACTTCGGACCAGCTTACGATGATTGGTCGGGAACTCCGAGGTCGAATGATCGATTCCAACCTTATTCTCGAGGGGGAGGAGGAAAGGCCGGATGGGCTGTCAAGAAATGAGAAGGAAGAGAAGAGAGAATGCAGTCGATTCACTTTACTTTTGATGCCTCCCCACCCGAATAATTTATATATTTTCGAATCAATAAAGAGTGTTGTGCGAAGTGAGAGTAATGAAAGAGTGGCTAGTGAGAGTGAAAGTGGGGAGAAGTGCGAGAGGAGAGAGCGTGCAAAGAGAGTCCAGAGCGGAATACGGTATGGCGGTTTGTGTTGTGAGCGTCTTTTCTAGTGTATGGTGGTCGATCTTTCAGATACGTCGGATCGTGGGATGGGCCGAACAAGTCTCCGAATAATCGAGGCATGAGGGCTGGACCACCCCCGCCGCATTTACTGTCTGCGTACAGTTCACCCTCTCCTCAAGGACCTCCCCTCGTAGGTGGACATGGCTACGGAGGACACTCTTCTCCAGCCAACCACCCACCTCCAAATTATGGATCACCAGGTGGTCCTGGCACTCCCGCATATGGAGGTGTATCGTCGGGGAACTACGGTAGTGGTCCGACTGGTGGAGGAGGAGGAAACTACGGTAGTGGCCCGAATAGTGGAGGAGGAGGAAATCATGGAGCGGGACTGAATCAGTCGTTGAGCATGGCACTGGCTGGGAATATCCCGGGTGTGGGAGTACGAGGAGGACGACCGATGAATGGTGGACCCCAACCATTGAATGCCCAGCCAGCCCCCGCCTCGCTTGCCACGGGACTAGATGCACTCAATCTGAATAGGAACAATAACCCCGAAGTGTTCAGTGCAGCATGGGCTGTCTTCATGAACACCCTCAAGAATGGACAGAATCAAGGCTCATCCACACCCACTCAACACCACCAGAACAAGTGGTAGCCCCCTAGACTGCATGATCTCCCACTTCGGGTATCCCATCCATCTCACCCACTACTATTACCCAATCGCCCTCTCACAATGCTCACTCAAGTTGTTAGAAACATTTATTATCCCATGTTTAGCTTGTTGTTCATCAAGAGTTTGAATCATTCTGGATATTAATAATAATTAACGCTGATACTCTTTATAAGAATCGTTCTGCACGCTACACATATGAACTATTTAAACGCATAAGATTAGCAACGAGTGTTACCTATCATCACAGGCAAGCAGATCAAAAAGAAGAGAGAGAGAGTAGTAGTAGTAGATCACATAGAATTGGAGAAATTGGAGATGATACTTTGGAATGGGTCACGGGAGATACCCGATCGAATTAGCGGAATATTACGGTACGAAGAGAGTCTTCGGGGAGAACCCTGAGATGGGCTTCAGATCCATCGTTGAAGGGATAAGACATTCCTCCATCCACTACCAAATGAGAATCGTAGCCACGAGAGCACACTCTGAACACGAGCGAGTGATCAGCAGGTGAAGGAGATTCGAACAGGCGCTCACTTTATATCCGTCGCGAATCCTCTCGATTTTGACTGAGTGAAGGTCGAGTTGAAAATCGGATCACGAATACAGAATGCCATTTCTATAAGTAGTAATTTAAGAGATATTAACAATAAAAGATTGGAACTTAAATAGCAAGATTATAACTTGAACTGACTATTCAAATCAGGATCAAACATGAGCTTCTCGTTAAATTGGTCACAGATCTTGTCTATGATTCGATCGGAGGGAGAGATTGAGGGGAAGGACGAGGAGGAGGAAGAGGCAAGAGCCAGCACCTTCAATCACTTCTTATCGGAAGAGTCTCAAGGGACAAAACAATCATATCGAGATCAGGAAAAGTCGATTTTGATTGTTTGGCAGTTCTTGGGGTAATAGGTCAAAGTCCGATTCCGGGATGAACTGCAACCTATCTCGATCTACGTATGGTTTCTGCAACAAATCGAAACTCTCTATCTTTTGAGCTTCTGAAATTGGCTTCAAAGAACTTTAATCAGGCAAAAATTTGGCAGATAGACAAAAAAGAATCAAATTGCAGAAGTTCCAAAGAGAGCCGCATCTCTTTACAACTACTGAAATTGAGCGTAGATTCTGCAGTCGTAGATCGAGAAAGGCAGTAGTTCGACCCCGAATCAGATTCAGAACCGTACATTACTCCACGAAATGTCATAAACCCAAAATAAACTTTTCTGATTGCACCATGGTAGTCCTGATTCTTTCGTGAGCGGGTATTCCCCTTGAATAGAATCAAAGAAATACGTACATCTGCGACACTCTCCCTCGTTAGTTTGTTGATGTTGAAGTACCACGAAGTCGAACCCGATCCTGACACATTATAAAGTTTGGATACAGTAAACGTTATCTAATTTTGCATGGCTCTTTATGACTGATATATCTCTGATCAGTCCATTTTTTCTCATTCTCACCAGTGCACACAGTGAGTCCTGAATTCTTCTGTTTGAGCAGAGGACCACCGTCGATGCTGAGTTGGAAGTAGGAGACTCGCGAGGAGAGAGACTCCCCCAAGAAGACTTCGTTGAGAGAGAGAATAGGCACATCCTCAGTCCTTCTCTCTCCCACTACTCGCGTCGACTTACGCTGTGATCGCCTGCTCTCATTGATTGATAGTTATTAAATGGATGGAACTGACTCTCTGTCCCTCCCTCTCCCCTCCCATCGAGTTGTACTCGGTTCCCTGTTCATGGCAGTCGAATGGAGGGGTGTAGACTCTCCCAGTCCTCCCTCAGATGTCACCGAGATACGAATGCGAGTACGGAACAACCATCTAAAATGATAGGCATCCTACAAGGGTGCTCGATTGGATACTCACTCGAAGTCGCCTTTGAACAGCCGTTCAATTGCCCCATCCACTTGTTCCATCGGCGCCTTTCGCAGTAGACACATATGACCCTCGGAACTGCAGAGATCAAAGATCAACTAGCGTGATATGTTGGCGAAGCTAAAAGAGGTCACAGGACGGTTTCAAATCAACTTTATCACGAACGTCAAATCGTTCCTGGCTGATAAGTCGTGGGTTTGACTTTGATGATTTTTCACGGAATATCCTTTCAACCATTAATTTTCATTATCCGCTATTAGTGGCGAGCCGTCGTATCCGATTAGTTATTATATGCAAATGATGGACGGCCAGCCCGATACGACTCGACACAAGTTGATGCCGTTTGCGCAGCTACTAATAGCAGCATATGCTCACCCCTGTGGATCGGTGTTGATGCCAATTACTGGCTTTTCGTTCGATAATATCTTTGAACTTGCGAGCAGAAATGTGCCGTCCCCTCCAGCTGAAATTCAGTAAATTAATTTCTGAACATGATTATATTCAGGAACCTGCGAAAATGGCATCAGCCCATTCAGCAGCTGCTTCGTCGTAGTCGAATCTCTCGACGATGCGAGTCTCGCACGATCGATTCCTAGAGTGATTCCTCCCTCCTTCCTCCCTCCCCCTCTCTCTCTCTCCATCACTCACTTGAGCAACTGCTCCAGATACTTCACGTATGCCTTGTGTTCGTTGTGCTTCGACAGCAATCGATTGTAGTCAGTGCCTCGATTGACCAACTCAACGTATTAGATGATTGTACACTTCGTTCTTCGTGGAACTCACGATGGAATGGAGTGTATCATCATCTACACTACTCGCTAATCTCTTCTCCATCTGATATCTAGTCGTCTTCGCCACAATGAGGACCTTCGAGGGACGGAATTCTGTCTGCAATCCTTCCCTCTCCCTCCTTCATCATCGCCATCCGACTAACCTTGGCACTGACTGGAGAAGTCATGATTCTTCTCGTTTGGTCCAATCCTCGATCGAGTCTTCTCAGGAACGATATCAGTTTTGTCATCGGCCCATTCCACGATGAAAGACCAAAATCGAGCTAAATTGTTCCATTCAACAATACCGAAATTCATATAATCTCCGATAATCTATTCCGATGTGTACGGTATGCGTTTTGATCTCACAATGACAAAATAATATTATAAATAAAGTTTACTTGTTGTATTGGACAGTAACCGGATAGCGAAGTGAATAATCGGATTTCCTAATGAAGCAACCCGTTGAAGCAGAGGGAGAGTGTATCACAATCAATGAATTGCTATGATACGGTCTATTCATCAACGATTATTGATTGAGTGAAGGAGAACTTGGATTGGAATGAGGAGCAAGCGAATGAATGATCGGCAGCCGATATTTTGTACCAATTTGAAGACTACCAAAATATTAATTTCTATAAGAACGTTTAAAAAAGCAAGAATGATTTAACAAGCTCATTAATGAAAATCACTACTATTTCCAGGTTGTCTATAGTGGTTGTCTAACACAGGGTCTTCTGAGGGATGAATCTGCCTTGAGAATCGCCGCTCCTCCCATCAGACGACGATGAGATGAGATCATATTCTTAGGCGATTTGGGATCGAGATCAACCACCTGATTGATAATTTCTCCGTGGTGGATTGTGTCGAGAAAAGAGAGTGTGCAGAGGATGATACCTTGACGGAGTAGGCAAATGTCTTGTTGGAAGGAAGTCGAATGAGGTCCGTCTCCTCGCGAAGATCTGAGTCATTCTTGATCAGTCGAAGAGAGATCATAATGGAACAATCTTTGAGTGTAGCAGCCAGGAAGAATCTGGAATCACTTACTTAAATTACAAACAGCCATTTCAAAAGGGAATATTAACATTTTGTTATATCATATAAAGAATAGGGAAAAAATGAACCTTTTCAATAAAGAGACGGGTGATTGATCTTGCAAGAAGGAGAGTCCGCCTTGACTCTGCACTTTACGCCCCACCTCAGATTAATTAATTCCAATCACCGTTAGCTATTTCCCTAGACTCCCCATAGCAGACCCCCCCCCCCCCTCTATCTCTCGCCAGGGTTCGAAAGCCTAGGGTGAACTTGGTTCCATTTTGGGGGTGTACGTTTTGCCAACCAAATTTAAAGCAAAACGAACACCCCAGAAGTGAAAATAATATTATACCGTGGCACGAACACCCACGGTATAAGACTATTTTCACTTCTGGGATGTTCGTTTTGCTTTAAATTTGGTTGGCAAAACGTACACCCCCAAAATGGAACCAAGTTCACCCTAGGCTTTCGAACCCTGTCTCTCGCTCTTCCTCTTCTGACCTCGGCTTGTTCCTTCTGCGAGAGAGTGAAGAATAGTTGGTGTGCCTTGACGATGCCCAACTCGTCCATCCTCTGTCCCTTGAGTAGTTGCTGCAGCAATGATTCCCGTCCATCTCCACTCCCTCCCTCACTCGACTCCGCGTTGAGGACTGAGAGAACTCCCTCCAAGAGATCCTCCAATGAAGACTCCCCCTGCAATGGCAGAGAGAGGGGAAGGGGAGGGGGGAAGGACTCACCTCTTGATAAAGTGTCCTCTGCAATTCATCCTTCTCCAGGAATGACTCATTCGAATGAACAGTCTTCCCATCGAGGAAAATCCTCAGATTACGATGAGGATCACGAATGAGCGCCTATTCATTTTCACATATTTCAATGTGGATGGGTAATGATTGTGCTCACTTCAAGTGCCTCTTTTTGCTCCTTCTTTTCAGTCGAGAAGAGAGAGAGAGGACAAAAATCGTACATGGAAGAGAAGGTGGAACCTTTCCCCACACATTTCTCCATCTATAATTTATAGATCATTTTTTAAATAAGGACACTCGTATACTCATCCAAAAAATGAGATTTAGTGTATGTGTGGCCAGATCCTCCCTTGTCGCCCCCTTCCCCATTCCATCGCTATCGAACGAAGAGAGCGGAAATGGTACCTGGAGGATGCAATTGTTGCAGTACGGCAAATCGATCCCCGGATGGTTCTGCAATCAAATGATGTGCACTGAGGGGATGAGTGTACCAGTGACTCCTCTGATTCCTCCCCTTCTCTAACCTGATAGAATCCCTGTTTCGGTTTGATCTCCATGGTGACGGTGGAGTGATCGGAGAGGGCGACGAATCTCTTCGGGATGCACGTCGCATCCAGCATCTCCAGACACGTGATGGTGAGTACTCCCTGGAGAGAATCAATCTACCAACCTCGTCCAGATCATTATTCGTTATCTCATAAACCAGATCGAACGCACATTTAATTATCACTACAGCTGAATGAGTCAATCGCTAATTAGATCAAGTTTGCGATGATCAACCGGAAATTGAAAACAAGGGAGAAAAGAAAAGGATTCGATTGACTCACTTGTGGAACGGAAGAGAGAGGAAGAAGAGAGACGGAAGAGGGAACTGATTCCAACTCCGATACATCCTCCACTTTACTATTCCATTCTAGTTTCGGTATCTACAAAATTGCATATAAATAAGTATTAGGTTGGCATGAAAGTCTTTGTCACTTTTTCAAAACGTTATTTCTTTGAGGAAACAATAGCACGAGTTCAATAATACTTGTCATCATTATTGACAATATGTGCCCAACGTTCCTTCAACTTATGAATCTCCTCCCTGTATAACCCATCTGAGCGCGATGCAAAGTATTGCGTGAGTGCATCATCGAAATTTCCACGGGAATTGAATGTGATACCTCGAACGACATGGGTCAGGTCCGCGAAAAGCCAGTAATCGGTCGGAGCCATGTAATGAGAATACGGGGGGTGAGGGAGAACCATCCATCCCTATCCACCCAGTTCCTGCTTGACTTGATTAGAGACCTGGTGACGGGGGTCATTTTGTTGATTGTGCATTTTCTTGTCATTCAGCCTTGAACGATCGACTTCCAACTTCAAATTCTGTAGGTGTGTGACGTACTTGACCCCGGTGATTGACATGCCCTCAGGTGGTAGCTCCGAGTAGATCACGCAATCCACTCCCCACCATATTTACAGCTTGTTTTTCTTGGGGAGCAGGTCAAGTTTGGGGAAATCCTCTGGAGTCTCTCCTTCTCCAACCCGCTGGGCTCTCATGTGGTTATTACCGTAGAGGTCCCACTTATTATTCCCCATTATGAGCCGTTCCAACCATCGATCCCCGCCTCGGAGAATGACGAGACTGATGGAATCATCGACTCGACGGTCACGGCTGGCTTGGCTCAGATCATGGGATATGAATCGACCGATAAATTTCCTCATTCCAATAGATCTCAAGCTTTGTTTGACAGTGCTATGGTGGGCTCGTAGTGTGATGGCCATTTCACGGACAGTTTGAAATGGGTCTGTTTAAACCCCTTTCTTCAACGTTTCCAAATCGAACTCATCAGGTCTTCTAGATCGACCTGATCATTGAGGGAAAATCCGTCTTCTTCTAAGAGATGGAACCAATTCCTTATGGTTTTGTAGAGGGGACATGCGTGTCATAAGATTCTTCAGCAGGGTTCTCCGAATCCTTCCTCGTGGGGTAGGATAGACAGAGGTAAAGCAGAACATGGCGGATGTGGATGGTACTACGAACATACATCGTTGCTCTACTAGAGCTTGACTGAAGGGAAGGGGTTGGGGAGTTGCTTGCTATAAAGGTCCATCACTGACTGTTATTCGCTAGGAACGAGGGAGCGCCAAAGTGCAGTTGTGGCGAACAGTGTAAATACAAAACCAGTGACAAAGACTTTCATGCCAACCTGATAATTTTTGTAATTTAAATCTCTAAGTTTTTTATTAAGCCGAAATATCGCGATCAGATCGAATTGAAACAAAATTTGTAAAAATGATTTATTACCTTGGCTAATTGATGAACATCTTCCACTCGCATCTCGACAGTTCGAGGCTTTACGAGGAATTTGGAATCGAGCAGAGGTGAGACCTTAATTGATGCCTCGCCTAGATAAGCAGTATATCAAATCCACTGCATCTAATACACGAACAAATAATGCGATGAGAATTGGTGGAGAGGGAAGATAACTGACCATGGTCTCCATGAATTCACCGACCACTAGACTCTTCGTCTTGAGGGAGAGTTCGCCACTCTTTCGCGTCTTCGCGAATCGCCATACTATCCTCAAACACTCCTCTTATTCAGACAATGGACAATACTTCATCGATATATCAACAAGCGGATCATAGTCAAATACACTCATCATTACAACCTTACCTGTTGTTCGTGTGTCGATGCTTAGCTGAGATGACTATGTTGGCCCGTCCTTCCCCTCGGAAGCAGAAGGATCGGTAGAGGGAGACGTCCACTACCATTATTGGAGGAGACGGAAGACGACCATTCTCAAATTATTAATACATCATGCAGCTATTGTAGATTTGAGAGAAGTAATGGGAGGAAAGAGAGACCTTTCGTGGGCGAGCCATAGAAGAGAGAGAGGGGTCTGATTTAGGAAGTGGAGAACGAATAGGAAGCTGATACCGTCAATCGAGAGAGTAGGAAGACAACAAGGGAAGAAAGAGGAGAGCGATAGGGGGGGGGGTCAGTGAATCACTCTCCTACAAATAGACTAATCACGTGAATTAGAAGAGTGGGAGGGCGAACTCTCATTCATCTTACCAACTCTAACTCAAAACGCGAGGAGAAGAGAAGAGGAAAGAAGCATGAGGATGACACTCTCCGTGATGGATGACTAATCTTTCATATTGGAGTTATGAAAGAAACCCCTCTGAGATACTGTGGCGATTGGAGCAATAACGCGTCGTGAGCACGTTTCATCGATTGAGGTAATTCATCACTTTATTCCATTAAAAATGCCTTCAAATCCGTGAGGGGAGAAATGACTGAATCGCTTTTGCTTCTACATTGTACATAGTGATAGTATGGGAGTTCCGTTGATATTATAGAGGGGAATCGAAAAGTAAACTGAGCACGTAATTAATTTGGATTGGCAAGGGGTCGATTACAATTGATCGATGATTGGATGAATGGGTGACATGTTATCCAATACAATACATGAAAGAGGGAAAAATACTCGGAAGCGGAATAATTATGTTATTAAGATTAGTTATGCTTCTATATAAATAAAACTATCATTTGTATTCACAGAGGATAACGATTAGGATAAAGTAGAACGGGAACACCGGGGAATGATACGGGAATATCTACACTGGAGAGAGGAAAGGCTAGAGAGAGGAAAGTGGAAAGAGAAGATAGAACATCCCAGTCTATATGAGAAAAGGAGATAAGATAGTGAAGGGAATGTTATGATATATGGTGACTATCCAGCTAGTATACGGTATCTAGTATCTCTCTAAGATCTATTGAAGGACAGATTGGAGTATTCACTCACTATGTCCGATTGCCGGCCTTTCTAGTGATATCGGAGACTACATTGGTCACAGTCTCGTCCATGGGATTGTTGAATTCCTCTGCGAATTGATCTCTCATCGAATGGACTCGGAAACTGAAATGGAAAGAATTCGAAGGGAAGAGAGGGGACCGGGGGGGGGGGGGGGGGGGGGGAGGGGGGGGGAGGAGGAGGAAATTCTCACATAGTGACGATATCAGCGTGTACTCCATCGACTGCCAATTGAAGGGGAGTCGCTCCGTTCCCATTCATTTCCTCCTGATTCGCCCCTCGACGGAGAAGTTGACAGACTCCCCTGAGAAGAGAGGGAGTCAAAGAATAGGAAAGAGAGGAATGAAGAGTGATTGACCCCTTCGAGGGAATGAATGAATGGAAGACTGACAGTGTGATTCCCCCCATGGCAGCGACGTGCAAGGGAGTGCTCCCCTCGCCGTCCTTCACTTCCACCTTCGCCCCATTCACAAGCAGAAGTTCCGTCGCTGATGTCTGTCCCTGGAGGAGGGAAGAGAGAGGGAGAGAGGGGGAGAGGGGGGGGGGGAAGGGCAGAATACCTCTCTGACTGCGAGATGCAATGCAGTCTCTCCATTCCTCTTCCCATTAATCTCCACTCCACTCACGATACTCGCTAGGATTCCCTTCAGATCTCCCGTTCTCGCTGCCTCGAATAATCGATGGAGAGTGAAAGGAGAGGGACCTAGAATGAGCAGAATCATATCCTCTCATTATTACAAGTGAGAAGTCATTCCCTCCAGTACGGCACTACATGACGGATAAGGGTAGGACTTACCGGGAGAGATTCCCCTCACTCCCAATCGTTCGCTCTCTCCTCCAGTTCCATTGCACTCCTCCAGATGGTCGGATGAAGAACTGCGAGCTGTAATTCACTCCTTCCTCCATCCTCTCTCGACCCCCCCCCCTCCTCCCCCTCCTCCTTCTCCTTCCTCCCCCTTCTCTCTCACCGATCTTCTCCGTCTCCTTCATTCCTTCATTCAATCTCGTGCACGTACTCGATTTCTTCATCGGCATCGCTGCCCATTTCTTATCCACGTATTTAGCACTGCAAGGGGCATCGATATACATATAATCATATTTAGATGAAATATTTTTTACACTCGTTCTCATAATGAGTATCTGACTGTATTACTAAAAAAGAACGATCATAGAAGTTTAGAATAGTAAATAGGACAAACCGAATCCATGCCTCTCTTTCTTCTCTGGTGGACGAGGGAGTGGCTGGAGAGGGGGAGATCTGACTACAGGGGGAGGGAGCATGGGAGAGGAAGACACTGTTAGCCAGAGTGTTGCCCATCTACAATAATTCAGACACTTCCAACCAACTGGAGAGCCGCTCTTCTCGCTATGATTGTAATGAGGGCTCTTTTGATACCTGCGCTAGCATTTCGTGTGTCTCTGCATCGAATGAATCCATCGTGAGACTGCGAACCTGCACGAAGAATACATATACTATAGGAGAAACTATCTGAGTCAGTGAACCTATTTGTGAAGACCCTTGGCAAAGTTAAAAAATCGAAAACGCCCAAAATTTGTATACATGTAGTATGCGACGAAGCCTGCTTATCCACCACTTATTTAGTGTTCTAGATCATTCCGAACGAAGTGCGCCTAACTTTAGGGGTGCTACCGTAATCCCACGATAAACAGGTCGGTTTTTGAGATATTGACTAAAAACTACTGTGAGAATAAAAAGCCAAGCAATGGTGTTAGTGCGAGTGCCGCGAATGCGTTTGGAGAATGAAAGAAAAGTGGTCGACGGATGTTACGAGCGGAACATTTTAAACCCAGTTTGCGATTCTGTCTAGAAGGAGAAGCCGAGTATGAACCGCAAACTGGGTTTAAAATATTCCGCTCGTAACATCCATCGACCACTTTTCTTTCATTCTCCCAAACGCACTCGCTGCACTCGCACTAACACCATTGACTGGCTTTCAATTCTCACAGTACTAAATCTTAGAATAAAGCCAGTTTGTGATAAGCTCGATAACCTACCGTACCCCATCCTGGATGCAGTACTCGATAAACTAAATCGATTAGCACTTGCAGAATTTCGAAAATCCTTCGTGCGCGCGGGAGCGCAGGTCTTTAAAAGCTACCGCAACCCATGTATAATTACGGTAGCTTTTAAAAACCTGCGCTCCCGCGTGCGCGAAGGAATATCGAAATTCTACTAATGCTAATCGATTACCCCCACGGAGTACTGCATCTAGGATGGGTTACGGTAGGCAATCGAGCTTATCACAAACTGGCTTTATTCTAAGATTTAGTAGTTTTTAGTCAATATATCAAAAACCGACCTTATTATTTTTTCCATATTTTTATTTTAGAATGTATCATTGGTGCTCTATACAATACTGAAATAAAATTTGCTCATACCCACCTATCTGAATGAACTAAAATTTAAAATTCAAAATTTTTTTCGACTTATATATATATTTATGCTATTTCGTTCGAAATAACGTTCACAGAATTGAAATAGAATAGGCAATTAATGACGGTTAAAATGACGAGTGGTTATTGGGATAATAGGGTCGGGGGGATCTACTCAGATGAACTGGTTTGATTCTCGGTATTTACTAAAAGCCTTGCCGCTCTTGGAAAGAAGCTATTGTGTCTGTAGTTGTGGTTCGATCCAGGATTATTGAAGTTCATGCCGTTTCGAGTGTAGTAGATTTTGAAATAATGTGGTTTTCGGTTGGAAATACTATATTTCGCCTCGGATGAGATTTGTGGCTACTCTCTTATCAATCGCTATTCTACGCTTCTCTAGGGACTCAATGCCCAGTTTCTTGTTGCGAGCGAGAGCAGTGGGCATGTTTTCCCAGGTATGATTAAAACAGCGCATAAATAAACGTCTTGTGAAGTAGTTCTGTACTTTTTCGATTTCTTTTTTATCTTTATTTTGGTACGGATTGAAGACGGAGGAAGCGCTTTCTAAAATCGGTCTAATATACATTGAGTACGTTTTGAGAAGTACTTCTATATTTTTGGTTCGTAAGGCTCTGAGGATAGTGTGACATGCAGTTTTGCCTTTAGTGGATACGGTAGAACAATGGTCAGAGAATGAGAGGTTTTTCTGGATAACAAAGCCGAGGTCTTTCACTTTTTCTTTTTGTTCCAGAGTTGTGGTTCCAATAGCATATGTTCGCTTTGTATTTGCTCTGCCTAGGTGCAGTGAGTTACACTTATGCGCAGCAAGGGGGAGTTGCCACTCTTCGGACCAGTTTACGATAGTGTCAATCGCAGCTTGTAGTGGGGCAGGCGAATTTCCCTTTCTAAAGGATCGATATATTTTTATGTCATCGGCATACATTCTCGCAACGACTCCGTGGTTTTGAACTAGGGAAGGGATTTCTGAGGTGTAAATAAGAAATAACAGAGGGCCTAAGACTGAGCCTTGTAGAACGCCGCTAGTTACAGGCATTGAGGTAGAAAGCGTATCTTTTACTCTCACTTGGAATGATCTATGAGTGAGATATCCTGTTATCCAGTTGACTGTATTATCGGAGAGACCTATGGTGGTGAGCTTGAGTTTTAGCTTGGGGTGGGAGACTCTATCAAAGGCTTTTGCAAAATCAAAATATATGACGTCAACTGGTTTCCCTTCACTAATAGATGCTGTCCAGTGTTCGAGGACTTCGAGCATTTGAAGTTCACGCGATCGTTTCTTACGGAATCCGTATTGCTCATCGGGGAAAATATCTAATTGTTCACAATGGGTGATAATGGATTTGCACAAAATGCGTTCAAAAACTCGACAAAAGAAGGATGTAATTGAGATGGGCCTGTAGTTTAGGGGATTGGAAAAGGGGGGTGATTTCTTAACTGGTGTTACTATGGAATGTCGCCAATGGGAGGGGACCTTTCCAGATTGATAGGAGTTCCTAAAAATGATTTCAAGTGCTTCGGAAATGGGTACGGCAATTCGTTTTATGAAGGTGAGGTCAATGTTCTCGGGGGTTTTACAGGAGGAGCGTTTCCATTTCTCAATAAGGGCACAGATTTCATGCCTAAGAAACTGGGGTTCTTCGTAATTACCAAGTTGAGGGAGGTCTTGACTATTTGGCTGTTTTCCATCATCGATGGTGAACACGCTAACAAAAGTTTCGGCAAGTAAATTTGCTTTGCCTAAGTCATCCATTACTAAGGTGCCATCAGCTCTCGTCAGACCTTCTACTCCCTTGGATTTATTAGAACAACGTTTCATAAAACGGAAGAACTTGTTCTTATCATCGCTTTCGATCACTTTTTTCTCGATGGTTTTGTGATACCGTTGTAACTCTTTGCGAAACTTTTTGTTTAGGTTCTCGAATTCATGTTGATCATTCGGATCGTTGCTATTAATTGATTTCTGCCATGCTTGAAAACGCTTTCCTAAGAGTCGCTCAATATGGGGGGGAAGTTTTCCATGTGAAAGGCTCACTTTGGTCCATGGAACATGGATGTCTATTGATTTTTGAATGACGCTTATCAAGAGGTCGTACATGAGATCCACATGTGATATTTTCGAAAATGCGCTTGTCCAGTCGATGTTTGCTAACTGAGAGTTAATGAGGTCATAATCTGCATTTCTGTAGTCGCGCCTCAGAGTAAAAGCGGGTGCCGAATGACTCATTGCAAACTTGAATTCGACCGTCGAATGGTCAGACATTTCGAAAGGGGGGCATACTTCAGTTTGGGTGACGAGGCTGGGATGGTTACATAATACTAAATCAAGGATGTTTTCCTTTCTGGTAGGTTCTTTGACAAATTGGGCAAGTTTTGCTGAGTTACAGAGGTCAATGAATGATTGGGAGGGAGGGGTAACTGCTTTTGGCTGGGGAGAGGGGAAGATTGACCAGTTGATATCGGGTAGATTAAAGTCGCCAGTAACTATTGTTGGTTGGGGGCATGAGCAAAGGTCAAGAATTGACTTGGCAAGAGAGGCAGTTTGTATCGTATTTGCTTTGGGATTACGGTAGGCGCAGACAATCCTAATTAGGTCACCATTTATATCAACATCGACTGCTAATAATTCGTGGGATTCAGGTACGGTTTCATCAGCAATCTGTGCTGCGCTTATGGAAGAATGTAGTATGATCGCTACGCCACCGCCTCTAGAGTTTATATCTCTTCTGAACACATTGTAGTACTGATCATGGTCACCTAGGAGAAGCGAGGTAGGGAATGTTGGAGAGAGCCAAGTCTCAGTGAGGCAAATCATAGTATACTTTTTAGAAAGGGTTTGTGAAAGATACTGTAGTTTGTTTTGGACAGAGCGGCAGTTGGCAAGAATGGCGGAGAATGAAAGTGAGTTTCTGTCTGCGTGATTATTTTTGGGCCGGTGAATCAATACCAGTTTCCCTGGGCTCCGAAGTTTGGAGGAGTGCCATAGTGTGAAACATGGGAAAGGAACGGATTGGGGGTGGGGTACTGATGAAGGAAGGGAACGTTGGGAATGTGTCTATAGAAGAATGGACGGGGAGGGGCTCCATATCCACTCGAGGCGTTGGGGGGAAGGAAAGGGGAGCTGTTCCGATGGTGGGTCTGATTCAGGAGAGGGCGGGGACGGGAATTCAGGTGATCAGGTCTGTGATTCGAGGCGGAAGTGAACACAGAATCACGTCTGCTTCTCGTTCTGTTCCTAGGTGGGGCTCCGTTCGACTGAGGACGCGACTGCTGGCTGCGGGGTGGTTCGGTAGGTCTGACAGAGGGAGTGGGATCAGGTCCATTTCTACCACAGCCAGGACCGGGAATCTTGCGGCGAGAGTCCTCCCTGTCAGCGTAGGAAGGACGGATGTACACTTCCTTGAAGAACGAATCGCGAGAGACACGATTGGCATTTTTTACGAAGAGAGAGGCGTGCTTTCTGGTGGGGAGAACCACCTTGGTCAATCGGATGTGAGGGGAATCAACCTCAGCAGGCGGCATCCGATAGACGGTGATTGGCAGGCATGGGATTCCAGTCAGAGCAGTGAGAGAGACTACTTGATCGAAATCCCTCCTTACTTGTGCTGCCGGGCTGAGAGAGCGATCCACGGGTAGGCGAGCGATGACCACACTCCTTTCGAGGTCAGAGGGAGTCTCCGGGGAAGGGGTCGGGGAGGAAGTGGGGCTGACATTGGGATTGGTAGTGAGGGGAGGGGCAGCAGAGGTCGAGGGGGAGTTCATGTCAACATCGTCTACAGTGGCTACGCTCGAGTCAAGGGGAGGAGGGATACGCGTCTCCAACTCACGTATCCTCTCCTCGAGTCTGCGTGAGTACTGCTGCTCCTGCTCGATCTTGTTGCTGAGACTGAGGCAGAACTGGAGGACTCCCTCGAGTGATCCAGTCACCGTGTACTTCCTTTTCTTCGCAAGGGGAGATGCCGTCGGAGAGAGAGACATGCGTTGTTGGTACCGAATTCAGAAATTATGCACCACTTTTCTTTCATTCTCCCAAACGCACTCGCTGCACTCGCACTAACACCATTGACTGGCTTTAAATTCTCACAGTACTAAATCTTAGAATAAAGCCAGTTTGTGATAAGCTCGATAACCTACCGTACCCCATCCTGGATGCAGTACTCGATAAACTAAATCGATTAGCACTTGCAGAATTTCGAAAATCCTTCGTGCGCGCGGGAGCGCAGGTCTTTAAAAGCTACCGCAACCCATGTATAATTACGGTAGCTTTTAAAAACCTGCGCTCCCGCGTGCGCGAAGGAATATCGAAATTCTACTAATGCTAATCGATTACCCCCACGGAGTACTGCATCTAGGATGGGTTACGGTAGGCAATCGAGCTTATCACAAACTGGCTTTATTCTAAGATTTAGTAGTTTTTAGTCAATATATCAAAAACCGACCTTATTATTTTTTCCATATTTTTATTTTAGAATGTATCATTGGTGCTCTATACAATACTGAAATAAAATTTGCTCATACCCACCTATCTGAATGAACTAAAATTTAAAATTCAAAATTTTTTTCGACTTTTCGATTTTTCTCGATGGGTTTTGAATCAGATCGAAATGAAACTTGAGTGGTATAATTGGTAGTCAGCGGCGGATCTTTTAGAATATGCGCCGTTCTAATCGATGACGAAATAATAAAAAAAGTGGGATTACGGTAGCACCCCTAAAGTTGGGCGCACTTTGTTGGGAATGATCTAGAACACTAAATAAGTGGTGGGTGAACAGGCTTCCTCGAGTACCACATGTATGCAAATTTTGGGCAATTTCGATTTTTCGCACTTTGCCAAGCATATGTTCACTGACTCAAACAGTCTCTCATAGATAGATTGGGACGCTAAGGATTACCTTGGAGACGTGCACTCCGAGTGATCGATGAAGTCCCGCGCATTCGATGCACAGAAGAAGCTGCCATTAATTCAATTAATTATTCAGTCTATTACAAATTAAAAATTAACGGTGAACACTTCTTAAGAGGCCATATAATTTATAAAAAAATAAAAGTAATCCTCACTCCGAGATTGATGGAGATCCATTTGGGATCCGCCTCGCCACAGTCCCCACACAACCTTCAAATTAATAAGTTAATTACTGCGTGATGTTAATTATATCTTTGGAAAAGTGGATCACGAATGGAAGATTGTAAATATTCTTTCGAAAGAATATGAACTGAGATCAATCTTGCTCACCGATTCGTCTTATCCTTCCTCAGCTGATCATACAATTTAGTGGAAGGTCCATTTACAGGAGTGGGCGGGACTTGGACTGAAGATCCATTGGAGGAAGGAAGGGAAGAATCACGGGATGGAACTCCCTTCTGGAATGAACCATTACATCCCTAGACTCTTCTTTGATCATCTCTATCCCTTACTGGTCAATAGATGGACGAGGATGAACACGAGATAAAGATAATCTCCCTATGGTCGATCGACTACCAATCGATCAAATACTCTAGCACTACACAACCTAGTTCACATAATCACCGTCGATCATTCCCCGATGTTTAAAATTCAATTTGTGAGTAAACTAAATCGATTGCGTTGATTTCAAATCAGATTTCAAAATCTGCTAAATGAGCAGTTGAAAAATTGATATTATCCATTGAGTCAATGCAAATAAAAAAATGCCAGACCTCAGCACTTCAGGAAGACAGTATGAGAATAATTAAATGTCGATCCATGCACCCCTGTTCTTCCCCCTCATCCTCCTCCTCCCCCCCCCTCTCCCTCACCTGATGGGACTCGTGCAGATGGAGGATCGTCCTCTGCAGTGCCCTCATCCACGCATTGCACATCACTTCCGAGTCTGCCTGCAGCAGATGACTCCTGCCATGAGAGATGCCAGTACAACGCCCCCTCCCCACCTCTCACCTCGTGGGAGTGACCAATTCGAAGCAGGCTGTCCTGTCTACACTGGCAGCAGCTGGTTTCACTAGACACAGCATGAGATTCTCCTCCATCACCGTCGGTTCTTCCTGATCCCATGAACGATGAGAGTACAACTGAACAGATTACACTATTATTTCTCAAATAATATAAAGCCATGTCCTAAGAATCTGAGGAGATCGGCTATTATTTTTCAATTAATTACCACTTGTATGAGTTTGCTATTCAGTTAATGCGTACCCTACGTCTCATGGTCTGTAAATAAGGAGATAGCGACAGACCAACTTGCAGTCCTTGATCTGGAACCATCTCCTGTTCCACTTCCTGAGTGCATTGGACGATCTCTTGTAGAGGTATCCCTCCATCACCTGCCATTCTTCCCTCCCCACTCATCTCTCTCACACCATACCACATCGGGGTCGGGAGACATCCCTGATGGATTGGACAGTCGCTCCTGCAACAGCACACTTCCATCCCCTCCAATCTCCTTCCCCTTCGCTCTTCCTACTCGAAATGCCATCGATCGTGCAATGGATTCTGTCTAGATCACTCCTACTCAAGTAATAGATTAGATAATCGAGTATTCTCACCACTGAACCAATGGATGACGGCGAATGAGAAGAAGAGGATTTGGAAAGAAGAGGGATAAGGAAGGATGAGAAAGAGGAGAAATGAGGTGATGAAGAAAGACGATCGTGATAGGGGAGATGATCCATATGGGGGAAGATGAGAAGGGGGCGGAATGGAGACTGATTGGGTGAAGGAAGAGGAAGAAGGGCTTAGAAACTAAGGAACATTCGCCTATTCTTCACGAATAGAGAGGTCAAGAGCAAGAGGCGGGAGAGAGAGGGGGGACGAGATGAAGAGAGGTGAGCAGTGAGTCAGAATAGCGTGAGAGAGAGAAAGAGTGATTGCACGGTTTGTATGTCTGGGGGGAGAGAGTGAAAGAGAAGAAAGGACCCCTCGAGTATGGAACTATTATTGGCAAGGGTCGTGTCCAGAGAGAGTACATTGTGTATAGTGTGTTTATGTTCCTCCCACCCTCTACTCTTCGTCTCTCGAGTGAAGAATGAAGTGTGTGAGTCCCTCTACTCTTCCTCTCTCGAGTGAGGAATAGAGAGTGAGTCCTAATCTGCTTATCACTCTCTTTACCACTACTCCCTTCATTCCCCTATTGAGTGAATGAGGAGTGAGTAACCCTCCCCTCCTCTTCTGCTACTTCTTATCACCTCTTCAAACAGATGAAACGGATGTTCTTCTTCCTCTCAGCTGCGGACTAGACTACCCCCTCCTTCCCTATTCTTCTCTCCTTCCTCATTCCATGGAAGGGAGTGAACTGACCGGGTTGACGATGGAGTGAATGTCCTGCATCTTCCTCTCCGTCACTTTCGCAGCTGAAGAGAGGGCAGACACCGAATCAGCAATCGCTCCTTTCTCCTTCAAGGGAAGAATAACTTGATTGGGGAAGGGGGGGGGGGAGCTCATTCCTCTCCACATAAACCCTACCTTGCATTTTTTCTCACGGGCATTCTGGCGCTCTCCCATTCGACTGTTCATAGAGACTACGATTGGGATGGGAGAGGGAAGGGGATGGGGTAACTATTTGAAAGAGGAGGGAGAAGGGAGAGGGAGTGAATCACGAGAGAACGAGAAACAGCCACACACTCACTCATGCACCTATCATACATCATCCACAAAAAAGACAATCTATATGAATTACAAATATTACAACCCGTGATTTTCTTCGAATCCTTTAACAACAATTTCAGCAGGATTTTTTTTAAATACGAAAGGGATGGAAGTACTAACCTCACTGGTCCATTCATCGAAGAATGCGTGTCCTCTATGGAAGAAGAGCGAGTACTCCTTCACCAGACCCCACAACTGCAATGGGAAACCTCTTTAATTCCGTCATCAAAACCGAATTTTGCTCTGCAGAAAATATTTATCACGAGCTGATATCCGTAAAATAGCCTTAATGGAACCGAGCCTAATGGATTGAAAAACTGGAAGTGGCTTCATTGCTAGACTACCGTATTTTTCCAACTGCGCGTTTTGTAAGATGAGCTGCTGAAATATTATTTTTGGCATTTTTATTAGGAACAGGGATCTTTCCTACGATTCAGACGGCAATATGCAATATGTAAACAGTTGCAAAACACTATCTTTCGTTTGGAAGATCAACCCTTAAATATTACACAGGATTATTTTTCAGGAATAAGTTTGACATAGCGAACTATTCCATTATTGATCAATTGAGCATTATTATATCAATTTTAAATCTATTTCAGTGAATTGGGCATGCCCCAGAATCTGAAAAGACTCAGAAAATTGTTTGAAAATTATTATACAGAAATGCTGGATGACGAGCCGCATGGAATACTGTAGCGCAACGCGTAGAAGCGGAGTGCGCGACCAGAGCAGTGATTCTTCCGAGGCAAGAGTATATACGTGCCCATTAACGCCCCCCCTTCCTTCCTTCCACTCACCGCATCGACTACCACATGGTTCTTGTGTGCATGGGCGATGTTGATATGGGCGACGTAGTCGAGTGTCGTATGGGCGAAGCATGCCCCCACTGACACCACCCCGTTACGTCCCTCCGCACCTGCACATACACCATCACACTCTAATAGCAGCATATCTCGGCGCTTATGCACAATCCCGGACAACTAAATGAATGGACTACAAATTTACAGTCACATTCCTTAGTAGGTAAAGTGAGCGCAACCTCCACTGGAATAGATCAGCTACTGAGATATCGGGAAGCATTGGAGTATGTAAACCAAATCAGAGGCAATGGATATATTTGTGGTTGTCCGGGATTGTGCAGAAGGGTCTTCTAGTACGACGCCATTCTTCTTGATTCTCACTGACTTTCTGCTGGTTTGGTCCTGGATACACTCGAGTTCTTGGCGAGAGCTTCGTCCATATTGCTGCTCATTACTTCGAAGTGATTGCGAGCCTCTCCCACCTTCTGCAGCTCCCTGCCAGCATCCCCCATTTATCCTCTCCCCCTCCTCATCGAGGATGACCCCCCTCTGAACACTCACGTCTTGATAAAGTTCTGCAGTTTCGTTTGTAGTTGTGCAGTCGAATTGTGGAAGAAGTCCTTGGAGAGATTCACCGTCTGGGCATACGCTTCTCAAATAAAACATACACCCCTTCCCCTCATTCTCCACAAATAAGACGATATGCCAATTTTATAGCAAAATGTAAACCGTTGATAGTGTGTATCTAAACATTTATTGGACTATGGTCGAAAGAGTAGAAGTATACGTACCAGATATAGCTCTGAGAGCGGGGGCCGCCAATGGATTCCCGTTGAAGGATTCGTCACTCATCTGATTGACACACACCGACAACTTACTGCAAGAGACCCTTATCAATGACACTTCCATCATGGGAATAAACTCACTAGAAATTGGCGACATATGTTTGCCCAAGCTCGGCCATCACAGCCACCAATTTGATCATCTGCAAGGTGATCTCCCCCTTCCTTCCCGCACACCACCTCCCTCCTTCTCAACCATTCACATACAACCAAATGAAAGTGCATCGCAAGGATCTCTTCATGACTCTTGTTCTGAAACAATGAAGGTACCTCATTGATCCGCTGTTCCAACTTGTTCAGATGATTCGTGTGTTGTGATAGGGAGTGGCTGCAATTGAACCCTCCCATCGTTCCTCTCCCCATTCCGCCCACGTTAATCCATACAAAGTAACGACTACTTGCATTCGCACGAACAATAAGCGATGTCTCCTTTCTTGTTAGCGAAACAAAAAAACTCAGGTCAAATGGCAAAGAGGGGATCACCGGAATCTGGGAGAATCCTTGAGTGCCTCCTCGATATCAATGGATTCGAGAGGCGCAAGACGAGTCATCCTCAGTCCTTCCTCGTCCTGTCCCCTCTCCCACTATCGATCACTGCAATTCAATTGACTGTCTGAGACTAAAGAGAACCAAGTGGATAAAGAAGAGAGGAATAGAAAGGAAACTAATGGAAGAATATTCGCAGGAGTAGAAGCAAGAATGTAAGTAAGAATAAAATGAATGAACACAGAAAGAAATGGAAACAAACGAGAAGAAAAATATGAATGAACGAAAGAAAGAATGAGAGAATGAGAAATGGAGCTGCTGTAATAACGTAAACTTAGCTTGCGCCCAAATAAGAGGTCATTGAAGGGGAAGGATGGGATAGTAATGGAAGAAATGAATGGGAGAGAGTATGGAGGAAGGAGAAAGACTGATTGAATTGAATAGGGGGGGGGGGGGGCAGAGAGGAATGAGAAGGAAAGGAGCGGGTATTAGAACTCTAAATGCAAAAAAAGGAACAGCTGTTTCGAAGAAGGATCTGATATCCACAAGGGAGAAATATGATGGAATGAGATGGATTAGGAAGGGGATTGATACATTCATGAGCATTGAGAGGGGAGGAGAGGTGAAAAGGAGAATGAAGAGAACACGAAACGAGTTGGAATGGTGGTGAGAGAGGGGTGGAAAGAAAGAGAACTGTTGGTAGGAAGGAGAGAGAGAAGGGGAAGGAAGAGGGTGTTGGGCAGAGAAAGAGAGTGGAAGAGGGATAGAGAGAGAGAAGCATCCACATGGCCGCTAGCCAATCACCGAGACAAAAGACGAGTAGAGGAGGAGAGAGGGCAGACGAGCTTTATCAGGCATACGGAACAAGTAGAAAGCTGAACCAAATGAGTGTGTGTATTACCATCCTCCACTAACAGAGAATAAAAGGGTGGAATCTAGCAGATTCCGTGAGTGAGTCATCTGAGAGAAGAAGGAGGAGGAATGAGCACTCCCTCCTCTCCCACGAGATAACAGGGGAACAATCAACAATATGACAGATCATTTAAATGTACACAACTTTGATCATGTCTTCATCCATCATCTACAGTAACCATTCCTTAGATATGCAAATCATCGTCAGGATCGGAGTCGTCAAGGTCATCGCCATCGTCTGCATCGTAGATGATCCTCCCTCCCACTCGAACCTTCCCCCGATGGATTGAGACCAGACCTCAACACGAGAATTCCATCCACTAAGTACAACTGACAACGAGAAACCATATTTTTTTGAAATCATCCCTTTCCATAGCACTAGTCAGGGGAAGGGAGGAGCGTGTGTGATGGAAGATAAGAGTGGAAAACATGGATGGCAAATAGTAAGAAAACACCCAACCCGCAGTTAACCACAATAACCAATATATAACTGCATATATACAAGAAACAAATAGTTCTACTACTTCTAACTAGCGACCTTCGGTCGCTACGTGGTTCGCGGGGTTGTGTTTTAAGGATAACAATTGGACGCGACTGGTGAGAGCCTGCTTAAAACGTTGTAAAAGGCTCGTGAGGCCTCGGGCAATTCGAAACAGTTGGGATGGGGCTTTGCCCCATCCCAACTTTTTCGAATCACCCTCGGCCTCACGAGCCTTTCACAACGCTTACGCTGCGGGGAGTGAGAGCAAGTTGGGAGATTTTAAAACAGCTATGTGCTATATTTCAAAAGATGGGTTTGTGAATGCGCAAATAACTACGCTACCGTGTTCTAAGGTATGCAAGTAGAAGCCTGCTTAAAACGTTGTAAAAGGCTCGTGAGGCCTCGGGCAATTCGAAAAAGTTGGGATGGGGCTTCGCCCCATCCCAACTTTTTCGAATCACCCTCGGCCTCACGAGCCTTTCACAACGCTTACGCTGCGGGGAATGAGAGCAGGTTGGGATGGTGTGGCGGGTGGTGCACGGGGTGCATTTGAGTTTTCTGCGATTTTGTAAAATGCACCATGTTGTGTGGTGTGCTGAAAGTGTTCGTCGTGAGGATGCTAACGGTCAAGGTCCGACGCCACACGGACGTGTTTGAGCCAAGTTAGAGCGATTTGAAGAAAAGAGATCAAAGATCAAGTTTCATATTTTAAAAGCGCTCGCTATGGGATTGCCAGCGGTCAAGGTCCTATCCTTCTACGATGATATTGAAGCGAGTTAGAGCCATTTGAAGAAAAAGATCAAACTACAAACATCAAAGATCAAACTTTAAAAGCGCTCGCCATGGGGATGCCAACGGTCAAGGTCCTAACCTTCTACGATGATTTTCATGCGAATTAAAGCGATTTGAAGAAAAGATCAAACTACAAACATCAAAGATTAAACTTTAAAAGCGCTCGCCATGGGGATGCCAACGGTCAAGGTCCTATCCTTCTACGATGATTTTGAGCTAAGTTATAGCCATTTGAAGAAAAAGATCAAACTACAAACTACAAAGATCAAACTTTAAAACCGCTCGCCATGGGAATGCCAACGGTCAAGGTCGTAACCTTCTACGATGACTTTGAAGCGAGTTAGAGCCATTTGAAGAAAAAGATCAAACTACAAACTACAAAGATCAAACTTTAAAAGCGCTCGCCATGGGGATGCCAACGGTCAAGGTCCGACGTCACACGGACGTGTTTGGGCAAAGCTAGAGCGATTTGAAGAAAAAGATCAAAGATCAAGTTTAAAATTTTGAAAGTGCTCATCGTGGGGATGCCAACGGTCAAGGTCGTAGCGCTGTAGGATGATTTTGAGCCGAGTTAGTGCGATTTGAAGAAAAAGATCAAAGATCAAGTGTCAAATTTTGAAAGTGTTCTTCGCGGGGATGCCAATGGTCAAGGTCCGAAGTCGCACGGATACGTTTGAGCCGAGTTAGAGTCATTTGAAGGAAAAGATCAAACTACAAACTGCAAAGATCAAAGATCAAATTTTGAAAGCGCTCGTCAAGGGTTTTCATATGGTCAAGGTCTTAGGCACATAGGATGAGTTTGAGCCGAATTAGAGCGATTTGAAGAAAAAGCGTGACAGACAGACGGACAGACAGACAGACAGACGGACGGACGGACGGACGGACGGACGGACGGACGGACGGACGGACGGACGGACGGACGGACGGACGGACGGACGGACGGACGGACGGACGGACGGACGGACGGACGGACGGACGGACGGACGGACGGACGGACGGACGGACGGACAGACAGACAGACAGACGTTACGATATTTCTTTATACAGTAATATATGTCCAACTTCTACAACAGGGGTAATTGTAATCCTGAGTATTCCCTTGTAACTCGTGAAGGGACTGACCATCTTCACTTTTGGCTGCTTCGAAAGGCCTCTCCAATCCAGTCTTCCCCTTCATTTCTGTCGTCTTCAATTCAGACTTCTCTTCCTTCTTCTCTACTATTTTCTCTACTTTCTCCATTTTTTCTACCAATCCCCCAACTGAGTTTTGAGTCAGAGTCCATTTCTTCTCCTGAAAAGACAAATATATTTTACGCCTGGAGAAGGATCGTAAAAATAAAGACAACAAGTTTTAAATTGAAACGAATTCCCTCGATGAGTCCATTCTTCTTGATAGTCTTCACTCTGGCAGAGATACTCCCTTCTCGTTCCTCTATCAATGCCACTCTTGATGCGATCGAGAATAATTGATTGAAGATCAATGGGGAAGTCATCTCTCCGTAGATCGTACCAATTACGGAACTGCATTCTGAAGATAAGCAAGTACTCACGGATATGGTTTTTACGCGAACAGTCAAATGAAAAATGTTGTGAAAGAAATAAACAGACTAGTCAACTGAATGATCATCCTGGCTACGGCTTCCACTCCTCGATCAATAATCATCTCATTCAGACTAGCGAGTACTGTAACTGATCGAGGATTCTTCATCCACCCATCGTTGTCCATTGAAGCGAACTCAACACTGGAATGAACCATTTCTTCAGTAACTGAATACATTTGACAAAATATACTATTAGGTTGTTGCGAAAGCCTTGCTCTCTTTTGGAAGGTACATTTGATCTTACCTATTTCTCGTCATTTAAAACCCCAATGCCTGATATTGCAGTAATGTGTAAGGGTATGCTTCTTTGTTATTCTACCATGGTCGATTTGAATCAAAATTTAAATCTATGCCTTAAGTCAGCATCCAAATTCTTGAAATTGTGATTCGAATTTTCACATTTCTTCCAAGTGGTGCAAAATTCCACAGTTGACGCTATCCACACTCTAAAGTCTTTCATTGCTCACTATGTCGACTATAGGCTGCCGATCTATCTGCTTTTTGTAGACATTTCGAAGGCCTTTGACAGTGTATACACAGAAGCGGTGTTCAAGGCGATAGAGTTAGAAGGGATTCCCTCGGAAGTCGTTTCTTTCCTCGCAAGCCTTTTCCAGGAAAGTAGAAACGTGGTGGTGGTTAATGGCAAGGAGGTCAACATAAAGGTGGGAAGGAGTGTGCGACAAGGTGATTGTTTGTCACCCAGGCTATTCACTGCGGTTCTAGATATGGCATTCCGTCGGCTAAAGTGGGCAAATAAGGGAGTAAGTATCAATGGTCGGTTTCTGAACCATATTCTTTTTGCTGATGATGCCGTACTCATTTCTCACGATGAACGACAGATTCAGACGATGGGAAGGGAATTAGAGCGTGTACTTGCTACAGTGGGATTGGGTCTCAATGGCGATAAAACTGTCGGAATGAGTTCCAAGCCTGATCCAAGGGATGTAAGAATAGGAGGAAAAGTAGTAAAATTGCAAGATAAGGTGGTCTACTTGGGAAGCGCAATCGCAGTCAGCGGATACGATGACTGTGAAATCACCCGACGCATTCAAGCTGGTTTTGGTGCTTTCCATAAACACCGCACTTTTCTTATCAACAAGGGTATTCCAATGGCACATAAACGTCGGCTTTTCAACGGCTGCATACTTCCCGCTGTGGTTTACGGTTGTGAATGTTGGGCTCTGACCAAAGCACAAATGAATCGATTATCGGAGGCTCAAAGAAAAATGGAACGTTGGATGGTTGGCTGTACTGTGCTCGATCATGTCTCTAATGAGCGGTTGCGAGATTCAACTAGAGTTCAGGACTTCGTTCACACTGCTCAGAAAAGGAAATGGTTTTGGTTGCATAAGATCACGAATGATGATTGCCGAAAGTGAAGCCGATCTGTGATCGAATGGATTCCGCGGAGAAAGAGGAGACGCGGCCGCCCAATCACGAGATGGAGGGACTCTTTCCGCAAAGCAACAAGCCCAAATTTTCTCAATCAAGCACGATGCTCTAACTGGAACACCATGCACATCAGAGCTCTCGCATGATCTCCCGAGAATCTAATGACCTCTAGATAAATGTGCTAAAATCGTAAATCGTAATCGGTGCAAAATTACCGCGATTGATCATGCCATAAACGTATGTCGCTAATGTGAAAGTACATCATACATTCTACCTATATATGTATTGAATTCAACTATTTCTTCATAATTTCTAGAGTAAGACGTTTCGGAATTTGAATTTCAGCAATGCCGTATAGCCAACTCATTGCGATTTCTTGCCTAGAGAACCAAAGCTGTTGATTCCAAAACAAGTGTGTTTCATTCAATTGTCATAGATGTAATAAACCACCATAACTCTTTTGCATGAGTAATTCTCATCGTGCTTAAATTTTGATTTTTTTTCGAATATTGAATTTGACCGAAACGCTGTAAAAATTATGAAGTGTGGGACTGATTGTTTCGAATCGCCAAATAAATACTAACGATTTACGAAATGACTCCTTGAATGTAATGAAAGGGGAGAGGTTGCTTGTTCAAATGTGCACGAAAGGTCGATCATTCAATGTGCGTGAGAAATGAAAATTCGATAAAAGTAACGATTTCGGCATCAAAATTTCCATTCCACCGTTGAAGACGGCATATCTATTTGGAACAAAAATGAATCAGTCACACACTGAAATTTTGAAAAGATACCTATATGCATATTATAGTTCAGAGCCATTTGAATGGCCAAGGCTACGTGATCAAAAATGCGGAGGTTAAACCATTTTTGGATGAGCCTTGTTCTTTGTCGATCCCAAATCAGGCACAAGCCGGAAGGAAAGTTTTTGGAGCTGAATATGTATAAGTGTTTTATTGTGATATCTTATCTTATATTTGTATACCTGTGGCACTGGTATGAGCATATCACGTTTCCTTAGGGAGTTATTATCGAAGGAAAAGTCATGGCCATGACCTCAGTTGTCAGAATTTGACTCCATGCTCTGTCTTTCTTACCTATAGGAGAAGTATGAGGTAAAGTGCGATAGGAAGAGTATTGATGCCTGAGTTACCTAAGAAAAATATCATCATGCTAAAATAAAAACAAAAGTCAGAAGAGTCAGGAATATGAAAATGACAAAAAGGAGCAAGACTGTCGCAACAACCTGATATTTTCATGAGCAGATTAGTGAACAAATGATAAAAAGCTCACTTGCTGATTGTCTGGTTTCTCTTGAGTGAGAAGGGAACTCTCCCCACTATCCTTATTTCCTTTCCTTTGTTCATCGACATAACTACTGCCAGTCCATTCACATCTCCTTCCACTCAATTCACTTATTGTGAAAACAGAGCTAACTTTTCTCAATCTTCGAATGTTTACGATTTAGGAAAATATAGGTAAAGTAAAACTTACAATTGATGAGCGTGAAGCCACTGTGACTCGTTGAAAGCATCACACTATAACGGAGTCCCGTTAGCAGCTTTGACCGAATGCTCACCTCGAGATACATGTCTACTTATGGTCTGCTACCAATCATACAACGATACAACTTGTATTTATAGTGATTTATTGTTTTTACGAGATGAATAAATAGTGATCGGATTCAAACATTGTAAAGTTATTAAATTAAGAATTCGATTTCGCCCAAGTTAAAACTTGCGCTTCGATTCGTGTAATAGATACATTCACAAAACAACAGGGGATGAAAAGGGAAAAAAATGATACAACTGTGTTGGATCATCTTGAGATACACATGACAATTCAATCGGATCGGGAGTGAGATTATTGACTGGAAATGAGAATGATTTACTCTACCACATAGGAAGGTGAAGAGGTAATAAAGGAATAAGCTCCTCAGAGGGTCTAGAGATAGGTACATGGATGGTTGCTGGCTATAAATGCAAGGGGGGGGGGCTGGTCTCATGCCGATGTCTCAGTCTCCATTGGTTCTTCCCTCTCTTCCATCGGCAACGCTTCCCCTTCCTTCTTTCCTCCATTGGATGTCGACTCTGATAAGGAAGTTCTAATTATTTCTCCCCTTTTTGACTCGACTCACCTTCATTCGGTTCCTCCTTCACATCCTCCTCTTTCATCTCCTCTTCTTCGTTCCTTCTCTTTGCAATCTGCTCCTCTACTACCCTCTACAAGATACTCCTCTCATCACTGCTCATACCATCCCTTCTTCCTCTTCCTTCGCCACTTACATAATTGAGTGCAGCGAACTTAGGCTGTATTCCACTTAGTTGTTGTCCCACAGTGGGGGTCACGAATGGCCCGGGAGGGGGAATGGGCGATTGGCCAGCCACTGCCTCCACATCCTTCGTCGTCAGTCGTTCCAGGATACTGCAATACACCCATCAATAAATGTCCAACTGAGCGACACCACTAGGAGATAGATAAACATACGCCCTCTCAGTCATTCCCAGTCTCTGAGTCACAGGTCTCAGTCTGGCGAGTGTGGCTGGCAATCGAGAGACGTCTCCCTTCATATCAGACAGCAGTTCCTCCAGTTGGTTCAGAATCTGCAACTCCCCTCCTTCCATCTTTCTCTTCTATTCCTCTTCTCACCTTCTGCAGGACGACATTCGCATTTCTGTTTCCTCCCTGAGTTCCTTCCTTGAATACTTGCGTGTGTGCTGCAGTGAGGTTCTCCATCTCGGCGAATCGATCGACGAACTGAAACGAGGTCCTCTTCATTCAGTCCCCCCCCCCTTCCTCTTCTCACCTGTGTGGTTCCCTCTGTGGAAGTGTGATGGCCAACATTCAAGTGGGCGGCTCTCCTCAGCTGCTCCTCGATGATCAGCGACTGCTCCAGCAGCTGCAATACTACACATTGACAACGATCACTAATCCCAGCAGCTCATCGTAAATTCGTAGTTTCCTCATTTCCAGTGCCCATTACGACCCATTGATTTTCGATAGCACCAGTATACTGAGCCGGATCCTTCCCAGAGGCCTCACAATTTGTGAAATCCACAAAGTGAATACCTTGAATCTCCTCTGCAGGAACTTATTCTTCTGATCGAGGAATGCTCCCTTGCCTGCATCTGTCTTGAATGGCTCGCCCAGAACCGCATATCGGGGATCGGCCTGAACCTTCCCTCTCTTCTCTCCTCTCTTTCCTTCTTCCACTCACCAATACATCCTGATATCTTCCGTATCCATAGAGTACGACTCCTGCGAGTAGCCAGTAGTCGTGTCTCCTGTGCCATATCTCGCTCTCTACTCCACTATCTGCTGCCTTCTCCTCACTCGCCCACAGAGCGTGCAACTCCGTGAATCCACCATCAGCAATGTTGAACTGCAACAAGAAGATGAACAATGATCGTCCTTTCCCCCTCCTTCACTCACTCTGAATCCAGACTTCTTCTTGAACTTCCTCTTCCTGTCCTCATCGAAGTCCTCATCCTCGATATCTTCTTCCCTCTTCACATCCTCCTTCTCCTTCTCCTCCTTCTTCGTCTCACTCTCTTCGACTCCTTCCATCTCACTCTTCTCTCCTTCCTCCTTCTCCTCTTCTCCCTTCTTCTCTCCCTCTTCACTCGTCTCTCTGCTCTCCTTCTCCTTCCCTCCTGCAGCTGCGAGTGCTGCTTCCTTCATCTCGGGTACACTCCATTCTCCATTCATTGCTTCGAACTCTTGTACTTTCTTCCTGATCAATGACATGATTCCGATGCGAGTGAGCACGTGTTGACGGTTGAGACCCTCTCGGGGCACTGAACCAATCAATCAATCAATCAATGATCATCCTCCCTCTCCCGTACCTCCATCATTGAATGTCTCCTGGGCGTCAGCTCCTGGTTCGCACACTGCAATTTCAACCCTGCTTTCCACTTTCGCCAAAATCTTACAGTAACCTCTTACAGTAATCTTACAGTATCTTACAGTGTCTCATAAAGAGGGATGAGTACGCCTTGAAGGCCCTCTCCGACTTCCCCTTCAGATCTCGCACCTACAATTCTCCCTTTTGTGGTCATCTCCCCCCTCCTTCTCCTTCTCGTTCACTCACCAGCCACTGGCTCTGGTATGCATCAGCAGGAGGCATTCCCCATCTCATCACTGCATTGTAGAAGGCTCGTCGTTGACGGGGATTGAATCCAAGCACTTCCAGTTGTCCATTCACCTCCAATGTCCATCCATCCATCCACCACCCCATCCCCCCTCTCGTACCTTCGAGAGTAGAGGAGGCAGTTTCTCATCTCCCCTCTCTCTTCTCTTCTTCTTCTCTCCATCGAAATCTCCATCTTCTGATCCATGCCCCTCACTCATTCCCTCCTCTCCACTCTCCATCGAGTAGTCTTCGTCGTTATTCTGCTGCAATCCGCACCATCTCCTTCCCTCCTTCTCTCCCCCCTCCCCTCTCTCTTCCCTCCTTCTCTCCCCCCTCCCCTCTCTCTTCCCTCCTTCTATCCCCCCTCCCCTCTCTCTTCCCTCCTTCTCTCCCCCCTCCCCTCTCTCTTCCCTCCTTCTATCCCCCCTCCCCTCTCTCTTCCCTCCTTCTCTCCCCCCTCCCCTCTCTCTTCCCTCCTTCTCTCCCCCCTCCCCTCTCTCTTCCACTCACTGCATTCCAATCCGACTGTCCCATATTCTCAGCAGCGTAGTTCACTTGTTTCCTCACTCTCTTTCCCTTTCCTAACTTCTGGGCGGTCGTCTCTTGCTCCTGTTCGTAGTGATGACGTAGTAGTTTCTCCCAGTAGTCTGGATCTTGGACTCCCGCATCCTGCAACCTCCCCATCACTCACTCGCCCCCTCCCCATCCTTGAGATGGAGTAGTCTCCGTACCTGTTTGATGACTTCCCTCTCTTCCTCTTCCTCCTCCTGTTCTTCTTCTGCTTCCTTCGTCGTATACGTTGCCACCTGCACACTCATCCTCTCCCCTCCTTCCTTTCCTTCTCTTCTCACCTTGAAGGAGGATAGATACTCGTTGGTCCAGTCCTTCTTCTCCTTTCCTTCTCCTCCTTCAGCCTTCACTTCTTCTCCTCTCGTTCTATCGAGTAGTGCATCCACTGCATCATCATCCCACACGATTTCGTGTTCATTCGTCTTCTTCTTCTTCTCATCTCCTTCTCCTTCCTCTTCCTTCGTCTCCACGTCGTCCTTAAACATCCACTCTCTCTCTTCGTCTCTCGTTAGGATGGCACAAAAGTGGAATCACTCGCTCACCTTGAACAGTTCTTCTGTTCCCCATCTAAGCACATCATCCAGCTCAGTCTTGCTCATCGAAGGTCCCTCAATCCACACCATTATCATCTCTCCACTCCCCCCTCTCCTCACCTTCTGTCCAATTCCAGCTCGTACGACGAGATGGGTGAGGAGCATCTTCTTCTTCGCCACTGATGTGATTCTCTCCTCGACTGAATTGCGAGTGACGAATCGGTAGATCATCACCTTGTTCTGCTGTCCGATTCGATGGGCACGAGAGAATGCCTGGAATGGACCAATCCCTCCCCTCCCCTCCCTCCCCCTCCCCCTCTACTCACTTGGATGTCATTATGGGGATTCCAATCTGAATCGTATATGATGACAGTATCAGCAGTGGCCAGATTGATTCCCAGTCCTCCTGCTCGAGTTGAGAGGAGGAATACGAACTGCTGAGCACCAGGGGCATTGAATCGATCGATCGCATCCTGACGAGACTGCCCAGTGATACCTCAAGGGAGATGAGAGTGATTGAGAGAGGGGATCTGGGGTACCTCCATCGATCCTCTCGTACTTGTATCCCTCTCCCTCGCAGAAGTCCTCCAGCACATCCAACATTCGTGTCATTTGACTGCAATTCCATCCACTCTCCCTCTGAAAAAATGGTAGATTACAAACCTGAATATGAGCACCCTGTGTCCTCCCCCCTTCAGCTTTCTCATCATCTTCTGCATGAGAACCAGTTTGCCAGAAGACTTGACAAGGGCGTTGATCTCGTATCTGATGGAAATTGAATCACATTCCGCCTCTCCCAATCTACACTAACTGCAGTGCCCGATAGTCTCCATCTGCCTCACCTTCCTTTCTCATCGGTGGGAGCCTCCATTCCCGCCTTGGGGAAGAGGTACGGATGGTTGCAGCACTTCTTCAACTCCATGATGATGTTGAGGAGGGACATCTGAGATCCCCCACTCTTGATAGAGAGAGCCTCGAAGTTACGAGTCAGAATATTCTTGTAGTACTTTCTGCAAACAATCTCATCACAAGACATCTAGTGATATGAATGAGTGAACTCACTTCTGGAGTGCAGCAAGATCGATTCGTACGATGAGTTCACTCTTGGAGGGCATCCCCGTGAGCACGTCACTCTTCAATCTCCTCAGCATATGGGGACCGAGGAGAGAGTGCAGCTTCTGGATCTGATCCTCCTTCGAGATCTCAGCGAACTCGTGAGTGAACGATTCGAGATCACTTCAAGGAGGAGATTGAGGGAGAGAGATAGGGTGTGCACTCACTAGAATCGATCGGGCGAGAGGAAGTTGAGGAGATGGAACAACTCCTCCAGGTTGTTCTGCAGGGGAGTACCCGTGAGAAGAAGGCGGTAGTTGATCTGCATTACATGCTTTTACACTTGCTCTCTGGATATTGTATCAACAATGTAGTAGTGGAACTGACATTGAACTCTCTGAGAGTTCGGAAGAAGAGAGACTGGTTGTTCTTGAGTCGATGGGCCTCATCGACCACCAGTGCAGACCAAGGAATCGAGGAGAGAATCGCCTAAGTTAGTCACTTCTTCCCGCATTCAACGAGTAAATGAGTACCTTGTCCATGTTGATAAGTTCGTAGGAAGTGAGTAGACAGTGGAACTTGACTGGTCTGTCTCCCTTCAGCCTAGTTGCCTTCGGCCCTGCCCTGACTGCATCCTCGAAGAAGGAGAACTCGTGCTCCCTGATCACTGCTCGAGACTCCTTGTCACCCACGTAAGTGACCACGTAGAAGTCAGGACACCAGAACTCCTGCTCCCTCTCCCAATTGATGAGAGTCGAGAGGGGAGCTGCCACCTGAAGGGAGGATATCAAGGGGCACGAGTGGGGAGAGGGGGGAGGGGAGGGGGGACATACCAGGAAGGGTCCCTTCGAGTGGTTCTCCTTCAGCAGAGTGTAGAGGAAGGTGGACGACTGGATGGTCTTTCCCAGTCCCATTTCATCTGCCAGAATAGTGTCCGTGCCAGCAGAGAAGGAGTGACGGAGCCAGTTGATACCCTGCACAACAAACAATATACACTCATCCATTTTTGTAGATGGAATAATGGAATAAAAAAGTAACCTCCAGCTGGTAGGGGTGGAGTTTTCCCCCGTTCTCTCCAAGGTAATCGGGTTGCTCCTCGTATTTCTTACGCAGCTAAAATACAGGCATTGGAAATGGAACCAACTAATTTAAAAGAGATTGAAAGTGCTAAGAAAGAGCTGACATCACAGGTCGGTTTGTCCTTCTTCTTCTTGTCTTTCTCAGTGACTTCCTCATAGGGAGGAAGACCATCCTTCTCCCTCTTCGCATCCAATCTCTTCTTTATCAACTTGGGGATCGGGTCACAGACCATTCGGTTCCTGAATATCCACCATTTGACCCTCTCTTCCCCCCCCTCTCCTCTCTCTACCTGTGCATCCAGTATCTGAAGATGGCATCTTCGTATCCGGGGATGTCCATGTCATCTCTCTCCCATGTCGCATCCTGGTACACCAACTCCTTCCACTTCACAAGGTAATCGAACTGATTCTTTCCGAATCCAGCGTGGTTGATGATGCGTTGCACCTAAAGTACTCAATTCGTAAACTGCGTCCTCTTCAAATCGATAAATATGCTACAATCCTATCATATTATACCTGCATCCACTCCGGTTTGATTCCGTATCTGAAGTATCTCTCTTCGAGATTGTGAGGGTCGTCCTCCTTCTCCCTTCCATCAATCTTTCCAGTCTCCATATCCTCATTCGATCCATCGTCCACCTCGGGAGGGCACTCGGGGTCGTACTTACGCCAGTACATTCGAAGGGTCTTCAATAGTACGAATCAATTAATTATCGATTGATAGGATAAGGAAGAGATGGATGAGTGTGTTCACCTGGGGGAGGAATACGTCGACGACCATCTCATTGAGCCATTCACAGTGCCAGTATGATCGATACTTCCACTTGACGAATAGTTCCCTCTCCTTCCTGGGTGCCATCTTCTTCGTTGGCTTCAGAGGGATCTCATCTCCCTCAGGGGCTGGCTCGGGATCCGGATAAGGAATGACCAGCCATCTCCACGAGAGGATCTTGTCGATCTGCAATCACTTCTTCACTCCCATTCCCAGTCACTTGCCCATCTGCTGCTCTCTCCTACCGTACCTTCTGCTTATCCTCAGGAAGGGAGCACATGCATCGGGGACACGCCCATTCCTCTCCCTCTGGAGGCAGTTCCTCCATCGGGGGAGAGCAGCAGTAGGGATGGAAGGAGGAGGGGCATCGGTCACACAACAGAAGACCTCCGTCCTCCTTGCACACTCTGCAATCTCCCTCCCTCCCTCCTTTTCCTCTTCCTCCTCTCACCTGCAGTGTTCCATGTTGCCCTTCTTGGGTTCTTCATCAATGGGAGGCGGTCCATTCTTCTCACAGTGGGGGCAACTCCAGATTCCCTCGGGTGCCTCTTCCAGATCGGGGTCCACACAAACCAGATGGTAGGCACGGGGGCACGTGTCACACAGTATGATCTCTCCGCCTTGCTGGCACACCTGCACACGACTCCTTACTCCCCCCATTCTCCTCCCTCCCTCACCTCGCAATAATCCTGATGATCCTCCTCTTCATCTCCCTTCTTCGCTGCTTTCTTTGCCTTTCTCGCTTCGGCCACCTTCTCCAACTGTGCTTTCTTACTGGCAGCACGACTCGCCTTAACGAGACACTTCCTCCTCTCCCTCCCTTCATTCCCTGATTGATAGTCCACTCACAGCTCTGGCTGCCCTCTTTTCTTCCTTCTCCTCATCCTCCTTATCCAACTGCTGGTCGTATGCCTTCAGTCGACTCTCGAACTCGTCTTCCGAATTGTCCTCATCATCACTGCCCTGCATGGCTTCTCGTTCAACACCCCTCTCCTCGCTCTCTCTCTCTCACCCTCTTCTTCCTTCCTCTGGCAGAAATGCGTATCTTGATGGGGGCGACAGTCTTCTCCTTCTTCTCCTTCTCTCTGGGAGTCTTCTTGGGGGGAATCCTTCCACTCGCTGCTTGCTCGTCCTCAACCATCCCCTCATCTCTACTCTCCTTCTTCTTGTCTCACCTGGAACTCCCTGTACTTCGCCTGTATAATGGGCAGTAATTTGGTGGAATTGGCCCTTGGATTGGCAGTCTGGAGTGAGGGACGGACGCGGTTTGTGAATGCCTGTAAGCACCGTATTTCTTTTCCCATTCCATTCAATCAATCAATGGTCTAGTGACATTCGCTCTTCCATCTCACTTTAAGTGAAGTGATCGTGCTGTAGTCCTCGTCCTCCAACTCGGCATCAGCATCCGTCAGTCCGTAGTACTCGCACAATTCAGCGGAACCGGTGGTGTTGGGGTCTGGTCCAACATCCTTCTTTCCCTTCTTCTTCCCTTTCTTCCCCTTCTTGCCCTTCCGAGGCTTCGAAGAAGAGGCCTCTGCAAATGAATACGTACATTTGCAAGAGATAAGCATCTACTCCTTAATTATTCGCCCATCGATACTTGAGTGGATGGAAGGAAGACAGCTTGACTGACCTTCTCCATCTTCCCCTTCTCCCTCCTCCATCTCTACGTCATCTCCCTCTTCTTCCTGATTCGCAGCTGGCATCGAGTCATCCTCCATCGTCTCATCTCCTCAATCAACTCTACATATCACATCTATCCCAATTCAAACTGACCACTCTCGTGCTCTGAAAGTTGGGCGTTTTCGGCGTCCTCGGCCATTTTTTCCTCGTTTGAGACAACCTGAATAAATCGAGAGTTGTAGGGGAGGGGGGGGGGCGAAGAAGAGAACATTCAAATAGAGGTAGCGATGCCAGGTGAAGCCCAATTCAAGCTTGCAGCTGAGATTTTTTAATGAGCAGGATGCGGGAGTAAGAGAGAGAGAGAGAGAAAAGAAGATGATGGGAGCAATAGGAAGAAGTCATAATTGACACAAGCGAGTAAATGGGGGGGGGGGTGGAGCGAAAAGGGGACATGTGGATAGCGTGAAGGAGAGATAATAGAGGGGAGTCACGGTGTGGAATAGTCCCCCATACTGTAAATCAATAGAGTGCGTTATAAGGGCAAAAGTAAAAAGACTGATCGAATTAAAGGTGCCAATGAGCATCCGAGAGAAGCAATCTATGAAGTCCAAACGAACACTGTGTCACGTTATAGAATTAACATAAAAGATCATCTTGAAGGTTGAATAAAAAAGGCAAAATTGAGGAAACGAAGTCCGCAAACAGCACTGCTCATTAAAACGTTGAATCTACGCGATAAATCCATTAGGAGACGAAATTCGGTTAAACAAGTTACGAAATTGTGATTTCTTAATAAACATGCAAAGTGAGGGCCGGAGCAAAACGGGGACAAAGAAGGGAGAGAGAGCATGGGTGGTCGGAGCGAAAAGGGGACATTTAGATTAATCAATATTGCACTGGGTATTTTAGTCCATTACGTTGATAACTCGTCTAGGAATATCTCTCGATATAGAGAAAGGCATCTAACAATGAAACATGTGGAATTTCAGAGGAATTATCTGAAAATTCGACGAGATTAGACATAATTACGCTTTTAAACCATAAGAAATGATAATGCATAGGATACCCCGTCAACTGGCCAATAATGAGACGCCAACATAAGCATTCAAACAATACTAAACAGGAGTTATGTGAGAAATTAATTTTAAATTAAAAATTAAATTCTTCGAATTTTTGAATCCCACTGTATTCTTGTACGTCGAGCGATTTAGCCGGGCGAGGTTGTGATTTATTATCTTTGATATGTTTAAAAAAACGTTTATTGTCATTTGATTGGTTGTTTGCCGATATTTAAGTAATGAACCACCGAAATAATGCAGGAATCGGGCCTCTTTCTTAAATTGTTTATCCTAGTTGTTTATACGCTTGCCATTGATTTCCTCTTGGGAAAAGACAAATGGCACCTTTTTCCAATCCTCTCGCGCTTTCTCTTTCCCTCTCAGTTTTTCATTGATTCTATCCGTTTGCTGATGGTGACCTCTGAACGATTAGAGACGAGAATAGACAGTATCATTGATGGTAATGATTGACCGTGCAGAGATGTCCTCTCCTCTCAAACAATTCTCGTCCATTCTACCTCGTGGTTCTCTTGCTTACATCAATGGAAGTTGGGTGGACTCGAGGAGCAGATCAGTCTTCCCTGTCACCAATCCATTCAACAAAGAGCTAGTCGCCACTACTGCCAATTGCGATGTCGATGATGCAAGATTGGTATGATCCATCCTTCATTCATTCGTCATCTATTCATTTGAGGCAGTGGAATCCGCTCGAAATGCATTCTCAAAGTGGTCTCGCGAGACGACCCCCAGAGATCGATCGGCCATTCTCTCCAGATGGTTCAGAATCATTGAGAGGTACGGTAGAACAGTACCCAATACCCAATTTACGGTAAACATTAAGAGAAAAGGAGAACCTAGCTAAACTGCTGACTCTCGAACAAGGAAAACCACTCGCTGAGGCTAGGGGAGAGATCGATTACTCCAATTCATTTCTTGATTGGTACAGTGGAGAGGCGAGAAGAGTCTATGGACAGGTACCGTAACCCTCTCCTCTTCTTCCTTCATTTATCGATTGAGGTCGTTCCTGCCCCTGTCCTCAACAGAGAGCATCTACATATTCGTGAGCCTATCGGAGTGGTTGCTCTTATTACCCCCGTGAGTACCGTATCACTGTGATGTAGAGTACGGTATTGGTTGAGTGGAACTTCCCTACTGCGATGATCGCTCGTAAGGCAGCTGCAGCTCTCTCAGTGGGATGCACTCTGGTGATCAAACCAGCAGAGGACACTCCCCTCTCAGCCCTCGCATTCGCACAAGTGAGGAAGAAGGAGACGATCAATACCTACCGTACTCCTTCAGACGGGCGAAGAGGCAGGTATCCCGAAAGGAGTCATCAATGTCCTTCCCTCCGATCGATCCAATTCTGCTTCCATTGGTAGATTCCTGTGTGAGAGTACCGACGTGGACGCCATTTCCTTCACTGGTAGCACTGGAGTGGGAAAGGTATGGAGGGAGGAGGAAGAGGAGAGGAGAGAATCCCCTTCCAGATCCTTCTCTCTCAATCAGCCTCCACCGTCAAACGAGTGTGTCTCGAATTGGGAGGTGAGTTGGGTCTCTCTCTTCCTTTTCATCATTCATCTTTCCTCAGGGAATGCGCCACTCCTCGTTTTCCCCTCGGCTGATCTCGATGTTGCTGTGAAGGTATCCCCCCTCTCTCTCTTCCTTCTCATCTCCTCCCTCAGGGAACGATGGCATCGAAGTTCCGTGGTTCTGGCCAGACATGTGTCTCTGCCAATCGTCTCTTCGTCCATTCCTCAATCGCCAAGGAATACGTTGAGAAGCTGAAGACTGCGATGAGTTCTCTCAAGACTGGAGATGGACTGCAGAATGGAACGACCCAAGTGAGTAGACAGTCTGACTCATTCGACTACCTACCGTAATCACTCTCAGGGTCCACTCATCAACGATCGAGCAGTGGCTAAGACTGAGGAATTGCTCAAGGATGCAACTGATAAGGGTGCCAAGGTTAGCCGAGATGAAAGAGCAATTCCTTCGTCTATTCTTCAGATCGTTCTTGGGGGTACTCGAGGGACGGGATGCTGCTTCGAACCGACTCTGCTCACTGGAATAACTCCCCAGATGAGAATCGCCCATGAAGAGATATTCGCCCCCATTGCTGCCATTCACGAGTACGGTAGAGGGAGGAGGGGAGGGTACGGTACTCGAGGAATGCATTGATTGAAGGTTCGAAGATGAAGCTGAGGTCGTCGCTCGTGCGAATTCGACTCGATCTGGACTGGCTGGATACTTATTCTCGAGGGATCAATCACAGATCTACAGAGTCACTCGATCTATGCAAGTGGGAATGATTGGAGTGAATGAGGGTGAGTGGATGGGGGGAGGGAGAGGAGGGGAGACTCTCTCCTTCCAGGTCTCATGTCGTGTGCAGAGGCAGCCTTCGGAGGGGTCAAAGAGAGCGGATTGGGAAGAGAAGGATCCGGGCAAGGAATCGACGAATTCACTCAGTGGAAGTACATCTGCCAGCAGCATTGATCCACTACAGTATCCCATGGTTGCAATACTCCTCAGTGCCAGTTCGCTTACGCCCATTCATTGCCAATCTGATTAATCTCATGGAACTCTTTTATCGATAAATGCATCTATGGAATGATCACTGTACTCGATTAGTATCTAGACTGTTGGAGGGACAATAGAGGGCATCATTGTGATGACCCGATCGGAGGAGACACAACTGGTAGTGACGACATGCTGCATCGCAGCGAGGAGAAGGAGTACGGTATGCAAATCTGATGGGGATACTGTAGGGGAAGAGTACGGTACACTCACTGGAAGAATCGATCCGTGAGAGTTGCATTGTTGAATATGTTATCGACCACCGTATTCCAACTCTTGGGTGATAGATCAGTCATGTTGTACTCTTGCTGCAAATAAAGACTTGATTGATCATTGATGAGGGTGGCCTACTCTAGCCGAGTAGAGGAACTTCCACTCTGGTTCAGTATTCTCATCGGCAATCGAAAGATCAGCGAAGTAATTGTCGTGCTCGATTATTCTCTGCGAAAGGACCACGATGAGAAGCAAGGGAGGAACACTCACGAAAGTGTTCTCTGCATCCACTGTGTAGATTCTGTATCCCGGATTGAGATAGTCGAATGTGGATGCGGAGGGAGAGACGTACGCTACTCCGATCTGAGGATCATTTCCTCCCCCCTCCCCCTGCCCCCCCCCCCCCCCCTCCCCTCCCATCCATGACTTACTGGTTCCGACGAGATGTCATTCATATCCTCGTAGAACATCGTGAAATAATCGAAATGAACATGTCCGAAGAATTGGCCGGTGATGATAGATGAGAACCTGAACTCATCCATTATCGATTGAAAAGTTGAATAAGAAGAATGTGATTTGGGAGGTGGATAGTGATGACCTCTGGATGACTCGGTAGTAGTTTCTGGACCATCCCTCTAGACAATCGTAGTATCCAGGAGGAATATGCGCGAGGATGTGCACATTTTCTCCCGCGAGTTCAGCCTGAAAACGAAAAAGGTGAGGAGAATGATTCTGTTGAACTCCTTGCCTTTTTGAGTTCTTCCACGAACCAAGTCATCGTTCCATCGGGGTCGCTCTGGTTCAGATACAAGAAGCTGAGAAGAGTAGAGAATGAGAGGAGAGAGGGACAGTAACTGACAAGTTGGTATTGATACAGAATCCAGTGTTGATCGAAATGAGTCTGAGTCGATCGGTCACCAGAGTAGACCACGAACCACGACTGCAATCTCATCACATTATTACCATTCGAAGAGAGTGAGAGGATGAGGAAGAAGTGGGTACATACAATCGAGTGCTGTTCCCTCCATCCTCCTTGATCCATGGTTTGTTCATCTCACTCAACTCATCGTACAATTCCACTGGCCAGAATTCCTCGTTAACCGAGTGAGGAGCGAAACTGAAACAGAGGAAGTAATTAATTATTGAGATGAATGGTTGAATTGATTCACCTGTTGACTGGAACTCCTTCGTGATTCCCAAGTGCCCAGTAGATGGGAGTAGCAGGGAAATTAGACTTGAACAGAGAGGACACGTTACGAAGCACCTTAAAGACTTCCTTCATAGTTCTTGGACAATTCACGAAGAGATAGCTAATTGAGTAGTTCATCCATTTCTATCTCCTTCTCTCGTCTCACCTCGAGTGTTCCCTCCCTTGAGTACTGCCAATCGTAGTGGTCGATGATGTCTGATTATGAGAAAGGTGAAAGAATGCTCGGACCCTATGGATCCTTTACCTCCTCCAACCATGATGTAGTCGACCTGAAGAGAGGTACTATCTACTCCTTCATTCTTTCTCCCACTTCTTCATTCTCTTACCTTCTCAGTCTGACTGATGTGTCTCAGCATGTTATCCATCTGAAACAGTTCTCAATATCATCAATGGTAGTTCCAGAAAGAGTGCATGATTTTCATAATTCTTCCTCCACTCACAGTTCGATAAGGAATGTCACACTTCCCGATCGTCCCCCAGAATCCAGCTGCTACTGAAGGATCTACAAACATTTGCATCTCATTCTAATATTTCCACTTCTAGTTTTGTCTCGTTCATGGAATGAAGGGACGAGAAGAGAGAAGGAGGACTCACTACTTCTCTCTGCACTTCCCTTCCCTCTACAACAGACTGGATCACGACACTCCGCCTCAGACCCCGGAAGGTAGTGGAAATCGATGTGAATGTCTGTGATCTGCAGCACTTTCAGAACATTCGGAGGGACGATGGAGGAGGAAGGAGAGGGAGGAGGAGGAGAAGGGAGAGAGAGGGGACGAGGAGGCAGAGCGACCTTCAATGAGAACATCAATGAATACCCTCATCCTCGAATGCTCTTTCTGCAGGAATTGATGGTGTGCAGAATGAACTGACAGTCCATCCTTCTCCATCGGGATCATATGGATCGACACAACCAGGAATGAGAGCTGCACAGATCTTAGATGGCTCATTGGCCAATCGACGAAAGACGTAGAAGAATTCATCCTGAGAAAGGATATAATAGTGAAGAAAAGAAGAATGAATTTACTCGGAACTGTTGAGTGATTCCATCGCAGACTTCCATTGGTTGATTGATGGAACAAATCATCTTAGCGAACCAGAGAATGACTCCCTCTGTGGGAGTCAGCTTGGCGAAGTATCTGAATGATTAGATTGAGTGAAGGAGGAGAAGAAGAGGAATTAAATGGAAGAGGAAGATACGCGAGAGGAAGGGCGACTGCTTCACATCCCGTGCAAGTCACTGGCTCCTTCGTATTCCTCAGATCTCGCACCATCTTCGAGACTGAAAGGAATGAATGAAAGAAAGAATGAGAAGAGACTCACGATGCTTCTTGCTGAGTTGAGGGGCAGCATCGGAGAGATAGAGAAGGAGGGAAAGGAAGATGAGCAACCGCATGAGAGGATAAGGAGGAAACGAGTGATGGCCCCATGAATGACCTGCGATTGATTAGATAGGTGATGAAGAAACAGCTGTTGAGGGAAAGGGGAGTGTCCAGATGGAAGGAGGGAGGAGAGAGGAGGAGAGTTCTCAGGGGAGGGAGTAATGGAGTAACTCGAGTACTCTCACGTGAGGTACACTGAGGAACACCCAATACAACGTGCTATCTACTCATTTGATAAGGAATAAGAAGTGAGCAATGCTATCGTTCACTTGCCGTTCACATTGTTTCTCTCATTCGACATGGACTCGGAGAGCGAAAATCACGCCCACCAATGGTCTCAATTGATTAAAGAGATGAGGAGGGGGCATTCACTGTCATTTTCATGTTTCCTCTCCTTTTTCGCTGCCATTGGTGAGTTGGCCATTCTGAGAGAGAAGGGCAGTTCCATCCATTACACGCATGTCTTCTTCCTGCGATAGAATGAGTGAGGGGAAGAGTGCCCCTCTGGTGGAGGGAAGCAGTATTGGGGTGGACTCACTCTCCTCATATATGAGGATCAAGATGGTCTGATCAAGATGGGAATCCGCTTTGCCCGGAATCGAATTCAGAACAATGAATTACCCCTAGATCATCTATATCCCCAAATTCGAATTTTGAGATTGTACCAAGGTTGTTATCATTATCTCGTGAGAGGCGTGATATTTCTCTTAGATGGGATGGGCAGTACTTCCCTAATCATCATCCCTTCCTCCTTCTACGCACCAAACCAGACAAGTTTGTAGTGAGATAGGAAGACGTATGACCAGATCTACCCTTTGAATTTGCATGCAGAAATGAGTCTAGGTAATGGGCACTCTTGCAGCCTTCGCTTTACTGGGAAAAATCTATTCATTTTTCCTTTCGAAAACGAAGGACAGACCTCTTCTGATGACAACGAGAGAATTTCTCATCCTTGTAAACACAGAAAAAGGGTCCGAATGAACTATATTTGTGTATGGTATTACTGAATAAACATTAAACCCATCAGTTTGATTCGTATTAGAGATGCAAATTAATGACCAAACAGCATTTAATAAAGTCACTCTGTAATAGCAATATTACAGTACTTTGAAGAGCGGTAATATTTAAGCATCAAAATCGTGTTTCAGGGACAACAAGCGATTAAGCGGCAGTTAGGTGTCCATTTGCCGACTTCGGACGAATATCGTTTACATTTTTTGTTGTTGCCAACTTCTTCTTCTCAGCAGATTGATAGCATTATATACTTAAGATATGGGACATGCCACGTACGGCGATCAAAACGAGTGTCCTGGTTAGTTTTTATTTCTCCAAAATTTACCTAGCGGCTAACGTGACAAATAAAACTACTCTATTCGTGATTGATTGTGTTAGTTTCAGGAAACGAACAATTTAAAGGAACCAATTACATGAAAAACTTAAAAAACTTCGTGACGGATAACTTTAATAGAAGGCAAGTTTTATCTGTAGTTCTCTAAATATTTATATGTATATTGTTTTGATCCATTTCAGCTTTGCTAATCAACTTAGTGGATTCGAAATTACTAACCTAGTCGAGTCATTCATCCGAACTAACACTGAGAAAAAGGCAAGTTCCAATAGATATTAATTTTCTCTCTAAAATAAGTTTGATCTCAGTGCGAAGGAGATCCTCGCGATCCCGCCGTGAGAGTGTCCTTCATGCTGCTGCAAGAAGGATATATTCGACCGATTTCTGGTTAGTTAAAGTTAAAGTTAAAGTTTAGACCGGACGAGGACGAAACCCTGATCTGACCCTGATCTCGTCGCGTGTACGAGAGTATGCAAAAGTGAGAGAGCGCGGGATCACGCTGATCATTTCCGGCTTTCCCTTGAGGCTATTATTATTTTTTGCATTTTTGTATATTCATTCTCAACTAATTCTGCCATCGGCTATTCGATGGAGGACAAAAAATAGGGGTCAATTTCGTCCTCGTCCGGTAACTTTAAAGTTACCCAACACCCACGAAAATTATCTTCAATATTGTTTTTTTAAGAATAAGTTAGAATGGTGTTTAATTAGTTGTACTGGAATAATTAATATAGTAGATACCCAATAGTATAATATAAATCTAATGGTGTTTGGAAACTTTTACTGATATAGTTTCAAATTCTTTATGCTCACATGCACCAAAGTTTCTGTTCAGGAGGCGAGACAAGTTTTATCGAGGATCGCAAATCATTTTATAGGCTAGGAAATCATGATGAGATTCAAAGGTGATTTTTTTCAAATAATATTATGTTCCAAGGCTGTGCGGCATATATGCGGAAACGCTCATTAATTTGGAAACTAAAAGAATGAAATAAATCTTTCTGACCGGGCGAGTAGTCCATTACGACGAATCGTTTGACACCCCTATTTTATTTTCACATGCCAACAGTCTTCTAGAATACAGAAGAAGACGCCGCATAGTGTCCATGAATATCTATAACGAGACTTTCGAAAGAGGGTGACAACAAGAACTTTCTGTTATTTTCAATTTTTGCTAAACGCCCATGCACAGCAACATCAAGACCGTAATAATGCACTTCCGGAAAATTCTATCACGAGATGATTTCCGTAAAAAAGTCCCAATCATGCCGTGCCAGGAGCCTAGTAAATTCAAAAAAACTGGAACTGACTTTATTTCAAGAGTACCGTAATTTTTCATCGGCGTGTTTTATAAAATGAGCTGCTGTATTTTTATTTGTGGCGTTTTCATTAGTAACAAGGATCATTCTTGCGATTTAGACCGTAACTAATTGTATACAATAAATAAATAGTGTCAAAACGATTCCATTCCTTCGGAAGATCGACCCCCCTTAATGTTTACACTCCCTCTTGTTATTGATAAATTGAGCACTGTTTGGTCAATTTTGTATTGATTTCAGTAAACTGGGCACGCCTAAGAATCTAAAAACACTAAGAAAATATTTTAAAATTTAGTTTGAAATTTTGATGCAAAAACAAAGGCTTCCGCGACGCATGAGATACTGTAGCGCAACGCATGAAAATTGTGAGAGTGAACAGTGATTCTGCCGTGCCATGTACAGTAGCGCTCATAAGTCATGGGACACTTTTTGCCCAGGAAACTCATTATTCTGGCACTAAGCTAGGATGTACCAAATCCATTGGAGATTATGCTCATGATATTGGGATATGACGCAATAGCCTAGTTATTGCGCAGTGATGACGCAATGAAAGTGTACTTTTTCAGAACGGCATTATTCTTACATGGATTTTCTCCTAATCGCCAAACTTTCGGAGGTTGGAGATATGGCTGAGGACTACCCAGAAAAATTTTTTGAAGTTGCTGCGCGACCGCACATTTGCTGCAGCCTTGCTGCAAAAACAGGGCCGCATATTCATAACTACGACCTGTTCAAAGCATCAAAATGATCGCCATCATGAGAACATATGATCCTGAGAATGAGAAAGCAATATCTCGAAATTTGCCCTCAGGGCATGAAAAAATCACTTTTTTGTATGACATGGTGTTTCCCGACCCTAGTATACCTCCGGTAAACGATCGCCACAGACATTAAAGATAAGCAATCGCTCTAAAAAGTTGGGAATCATATCTTTAATACATTTTAAACATTCCTATGCAAAAATATGATTTTTACCTACATTCTCGAAAAAGTTATTCATGTTCAAAAAATGGTCATGATAAAAAGTGATTTTTTCATGCCCTGAGGGCAAATTTCGAGATATTGCTTTCTCATTCTCAGGGTCATATGTTCTCATGATTATGATCATCATTTTTATGCTTTGAACAGGTCTCAAGCTCATCTAGAAGCCGAGTTCTGAATTTGCGACCCTGTTTTTGCAGCAAGGCTGCAGCAAATGTGCGGTCGCGCAGCAACTTCAAAAAAAATTCCTGGGTAGCCCTCAGCCATATCTCCAACCTCATAAAGTTTGGCGAGTAGGAAAAAATCCATGTAAGAATAATGCCGTTTTGAAAAAATAGACTTTCATTGCGTCATCACTACGCAATAACTATGCTATTGCGTCATACCCCAATATCATGATCATAATCTCCAATGGATTTGGTACATCCTTCTTCAGTGCCAGAATGATGCCAAAGTTACAATAAAAGCAAAAGTGTCCCATGACTTATGAGCGCTACTGTAGATGTCTGGGCTCATTGTGGGGAACGGTTAAAACATACCATCTCTGAGGCCCCAAAACTCCACTATCGTCCAGACCTCCGCAAGATCGTTTAGCAAATTTGAAAACAACAAAAGTTCTTAGAATTTTCGCCTCTATCGAATGTGCTATCTCTAGTTATGCAACTCTATGAACTTCGGAGTTGCATAGCCCTGATGTTTATCTTCGAGAATTTGTAGCGTAGTGATTCTTCATCGGACGATGAAATCCCGCGAATCGAGCTGTGATAGAGCTCCTCCCAAACCAGTCCGAAGAGGCTCCTTCTCTCGCATTCTCCAGTCCCCACTCATTCGTCGTGCGAGTGCTTCTCGTGCATCATCGAAAACTACTCTCACATCCACACCTTCGTCATCCAGTACATCTCATGAGGAAGATGAGCTACTCGATGGTAATCCATTCCCTCATCCAGCATATCCTTCTCCTTCTATATTTGAGTAGAGGCACGTCTCTTCGAGTTCGCACTCGCTCGTCTTCTCACTCTAGTGGACATTCCACAGATCGAGGAGTTGGTGGATATGCAGTTGCACTGTGGAGATAAACTGAAAGAAGTGGAATTGAATAGTGAATGAGAATGATCTAAACTCTCGTTGAGGGATCAACTGCTAATCTGTTGACATCGATTCTCTCCAAGATGGGATTGATGGCAGATGAAGAAGATGGAGCTGATAGTGTATCGGGATTCTTGATCAAGAAAAACCGAAGAGCGGAGTGAGTAGGATACCAACAAGAGATGAATGAGTTCGCATTTTCAGAATGGTCCACAATTACTTTAAATCAGTGAGGACGATGTGTCCTCGTCTGCAGCTTCAATTGGATCGTAGCATGGATGAGTACGATCAAGTGGGTGTACTCCTGTAGACGGGATCGATGGATGGAGGGATGGGGGTGCTGCAGGCGCAGCATTGGGGTCGACAGGCACTCAAAGCAGTCGCCAATCGACTCGATTCAATCACTCGCAATGGATACTCTCCACTCATCCCGAGGGAATTCTGCAAACTGGTCTCAGCCATCTCCATTCTTCCGAAGGATAAACTGACAGAGGCATTGATCTATCTGGTGGGTATCATGCAATTGAATTGGGTGGAGGAGCAATTGTATTGAGTGTGGGATGATTCCCCACAAACTGCGGAAGGAACTTTTCCTCGTCATCCACTTCCTCTCTCAGTGCGAGAGTACCAATCTCATCTTCCGCCTATGCGACTCCCATCAATGCAAAACGGTCAGAGAACTTGCGATTATGGTCACGAATACAGATAGTCGAACTGTGTGAAGTAATGGAAAGATAGTTGTAGGATCCGACGATGGATCTCGGAGAGAATCTCAGTCATGCGATCGATTCACTTCGAACTTTCATAATTCCGCAGATGGGAATGGACCTCGTTCAGCAGAGGTATGGGCTGCAGTCCGCAAATGCTTAGTTGCACATGAGTTTATAAACTATGACTGATTCCCTTGCAGATACGTTATCTCGACGCTCGTGGGCATTCAAGCTGACCTGCTTCACCGAGTGGCTGATTTAAAAGAGGAAGCACTCAGCAGATGCAGTCCCGTCCCAGCACGATTCTGCGAAGCCGTCGAGGTACGGTGCATTATCGATTGAGTGGGAAGTGTTGAGTTGAGGAAGACTCGGCGACAGATCGACAACTGGCCGATCTAATTGTGCTCATCCTCAAGGACGATCGTCTGTCTCAGCCTGACAAATTCAAGAAGCTACAGTTGATGCAGACTCAGCACCCACGGGCGTACGCCATCTACATGAGGAACCTACACTGAATTATTCATCCTACCACTAACTACGCCTCTCTCATTATGCTAAACATTTACTTATTTGTAATTATGTGCCTGATTGAATTTTATTCGAACAAGGTTTTTTTTATTAAGAACAAAAATCAATTAACATGCAATGGCGATCTGTTATACAGAAAGTTGTACAAGGACGAACCCGAAGACAATTTAGCAAGAAATGTCGATGAAATCCATCGGGTGAGGGAAACCCGAAAGGAAGGAATGGGATGGAGATGTGTGTACCCTGAGGGAGTGATGACCGAGTCATGAGTAAAAAGGGCACTTCAAAGGTATGTAGAAATGTGGAAATGAGAAAGAGATTAGCAACTCGTAGTGAGAGGGCAGGAGTGACGAGAGCAGCGGAGATATGACATCTCAGTGGATATGAATTCATTCGATTCGCGGATAAGGGATAATATGGAGGAAGAGAGACATCTGGGAGAAGGGGGGAGTGAAGTAGTACGACAGGTAGTGAAGACTCCATCAGGATCAATGAACGATAGCAGACTAGAAGTGGATGTATCAGGAGATATTATCATCTTGATATGCTCAGAAGTGAAGTTTATCTGAAAGTAAACATCATAGGTGAATGGATCTCTCGGATACCTGAATCGTTCCATCACTGAGCATCACCATCACTGACTTCTTATTCTTCGAGAAATGGGTAATGTACGGAGTGCTCATGTCGTTCCAACGACGATTCTATAATATACCAATCCATAGATAGTTCCAACTCCATTCTTTACCTCTCTCGTATCATCGACTTTCGCTGCCTTCGCCAGCTGAGTTTTCATGTACGAATTGTAACTCTTCGCCAATTCAACTAATCTGCAACAACAATCTCACATAATTCCAAGTGTATAATGACAAGAAAAGAAGACACGGCTCACTTGGCGATATGAGCGTCTCTCATGTTGAGAGGGAGAGGCTTCATAGAATGGGATTTAGCGTACACTCCGGTGAAGTCGTTTCTGAATAACATGAGCTTTTTTACAAATTCTCTCATACAAAGAAAAGTCGCTGGAAAATCGTTAAACAACCAGCCATTGCGAGCACAATCACATAAAGGAGTATAGCTCGCTTGGGAGCCGGCCTAGCAAATTGAGAACTGTCGTATTGTTTTCAGTATGAGTTCCCATTCATTATTTCCTGAGAACATTTATTCAAAATTTCCCGAAAAAAATTGTTATACCGTAGCCGGGGGTCAGTAGGTCACTATAGAATCATTTTTAAAAATAAATTGTTGGATTGTAGAGGAAAAAAATTCACAAGGAACAAAATTAGGTATTTGCTGAAGCAAATCCTACTACAGTGATTGGATATGCTGATTAATAAATAGTACCTTAGAGAGACGATTTCCCCAGAGTTGAACTTCACAGAAGTAGTGCCATCAGATAGAAGACATCCGAATCCATATTTATTACTATAGTCGACCCACCTGCAAATCAACGAAATAAATCATAATGACATTCTAAATTCCAAAGTGATACGAGTGATACGCAATCTACAAAATTCTCACTTCGAAATATGCAGAGGGTGATCCATTCTTACAGCAGCCATCGACTGGACTCCTGCACAATTTAATTAGTAAATCATGTTACACCCAACCCGGATGAAACTCGAAATTTATCAGGTTTACAACGGTAAAACGCTCAAATTTGACGGCCTCATTCTCTAATATTTGATATTTAGGTACATTTTCATTTGAAACCATTTTTTCTGCTTCATAATCTATATACTTATACAGTTCAGTCCTGAGAAAATGAAGCTTAAACACTGGCATTCCACCGGTTATATTTCCACAGCATTAGAAAGGAAGCAATGCCCTACTGCATAGATCGAAATATTAGGTTGGTGCAAAAGTTTCGTTACATGGAATTTTTCAAGTTTTCTCGTAAATACGGCATTTATGCCAAAAACTATTCTGGCATTATTTAACGCAGTATTGGTGTACCACAGCCATTGGTTTATATCGAATCGATCGAACGTCGATCGTCGGAAAAATAATGCTAACCGAAAATTTGCAAAATTCCTGTTTTTTGGGAATTCGATAAAAACAATCATACAATTTAGTTGAAAGGCATGCCACTTTCGATCCTTTGAAAAACTAATTAATAACGGTTGGTGCTTCCACCGAACCCTTGAAATGGTTGTTTCCTAATCTCGCGGAAATCTTATGAAGAGGAAAAGACTGTTTTCGTCGATCAAGTTTTGAGAGCAGCACTTTGTAAAATGTGGCTCTGAGAAGAATAGCGAATCTTAATTATAAGTGGCGATATATGCAGAATACACCCATTAATATAATGAGAAAACCCATATCAGGATTGCTCAAGGCCGAAGCAAGATATATACTCCGGAAGTACAGTGCCGCACGGTCTCCTCCCAGACGAGAGCGGCGCGGCGTGGCGCGGCGGGTCGCATTAGGTCGCATCACTCCCAGATGCGCTTCAAAGTGTGTATTTTTCGCTGTATTTTCGGTTGTGGGTTCTTCTGATAACTGCCAATCGTTCTGAGAAATCTGCATTTCAAAATTTGAGTTACTGTTCGATGGATCATTTTTGGAGTACCTCTCATCCCCTCCCCTCATTTCCCTACAACACCGCTCACTAGCCTGAATAGAGGAATGGTATCGTAGGGAAATGAGGGGAGGGGGAAAAGATGACCTATCCGAACAGAAGCTTAAACTAAATATTTAGAAATGCATATTTCGCAGATAGATTGGTTGTTATAAGAAGAACCCAAATCCGAAAATTCAGCGAAAAATACACAATTTGAAGTGTCTTTGGAAGTGATGCAACCTGATGCGACCTAATGCGACCCGCCGCGCCGCTCTCGTCTGGGAGGAGACCGTGCGGTACTGTAATTTTGTAACGAAACGTTTGCACCAACCTGATACATTGAAAAATTACAAGATTATGGTGGTTTTAATTCAAGATCTTCTTGGATGCGGATCGAAATTCAAGGCTCTTATATTTGACTCATCGAGTACTATCTACTGGCGAAGTCAGTTGCTGGAAAAAAAAATGTTTTTTCTCAAACACACGGCATTTCGCGTACACACAAAACCAAGACTCCACCCACTACACCACCGCCAGGTTGCGGCATGGTGCGCGCACCTGGCCGCCGTACACAAGGCCGGAGCCGGAAAAAAAGTCATCGCAGAAATCCTGATATCGATTGAAATTACTCTTGGCAATGTGAATAGATACGGTATCATTCAAATATTTAATTATTCCCTCGGTGGTGTGGACAAATGTCGGCGAGTGCGTTTGGGGGTTTTTCGTTTCGTCAACCGGCAGTTCGGACCGTGAAATGCCGTGAAATAGTCTCCAAATATTTTTATAAACTCGTTCGATTTAAGTACATTGCATGTTTCTTACTTGTATGTACTGGTTAGCTCACCTGATAGAAGTGATCCCAGCGTGGCTGTATGAATATCCAAATCCGCAAAGAGAAGATTGGGGAGAGACGGGGAGATCGAAAGAGAAGAGGACGAATCTTGATGAGATTGACTCTGCAATCAGTCATATTTTATTTCCATTCGCTCCTTTTTATTAAATAAACTGCAAGGAGAGTGTAGGAGAGGAGTAAACAATTGAGGAAACGGAGAAACAGGAAGGGACCAGAGCAAGAGCAGAGAAGATAAGAAAAAAAGGAGAAAGGGGGAGAGAGAAGGACACCGTTGCAATCAACGAGACAAGCAATGGAGAACACTCCACTGATAGACACACTTGATCAATGGTCTCTGGAGAAGAGAATGGACAGAGATAGTGCTACTGACCCTCGTTGTATCGAATCCATACGTGGAATGGGCCAATCCCTGACTGTATTGGAATACTGATTGCCGAGGAGGAAGAGGAGGAGGTGGAGGAGAGTACTTGGAGCGAGTGGGCGAATTCGGATGGCAAACTCCAGAGTAAGAGACGCGAGATGAACAGGTGCGAGATGCAGCTACACTGCAGTTTCTGAAATTAATCACTTTCGAGTACTCTCACATTCGAACATTTTCCAATGACTTCGCCCACTATTGAACATGTACTTTCCTACATGTATTCAAGTAATCTTTTTGTCTATCTTCAATTAATTCAATTCAAATCTCGAGCGGAAACAACAAAAAGTGAGCCAACTCGTGCCGCCCAGCGTGAGGCAAAAAAGAGGCGGAAGAGAGCGATACCTCGAATTGGCGATGTTCGTAAACGAGGTCTTGACTACGGAAGATCGCATGAATGCCGACGAAGATATGTCGAAGACTCCCAATCTCTCGGAGACGGGCACTCTCAGCAGACTAAAATACATCCTTTAGTGTTGTATCGTTCATATATCGTTCCTGCTTGTACATCTAGTCATCTCTGAAGGGTTCGTTTCTTTCCATCCTCGCTCTCCCTCTCGTATCCCCTATCCCTTTCCTGATCACAATCTCGTACAAAAACGAGAGAAGAAATGGGGAAACGAAACTGCTAGAAAAGAAAGCGATATCAAGCTCTCCCATCCTTTCTCCTCACCAATCTCTCTCTCCCTCTCTGCGTCTATTCACACTATTACTGGTCACATCAGAGAATGGGAAGAGAGAGAGTACGAGGGCATCTAAGAGGTATCCACAAACACTCCACTCAATGCAGTGTCACCTCGATTCCCTATCGGATAACCACACAGTAAGAGAGGGAGGGAGGACTGAGGAGGTACCCTATGACCACCCACTTTTTGTCATGTGAAAGGGGATTGACCATCTGCTCTTTCGGGGAAACCATCAGCGAGGGAGCTTTTTATGAAGGTCAAGGACAGCCAAGTGAGAACATTCATAAGGAATACTCGATATCACCCGCAATTACTTCACACTCTTGTCACTTACCCATCAATGAGAGTGACTACAGCCGAAGAAAGACCGATTTTGGGAGGGTACTTATAGTCGCCCGCTTCGATCCTCCTGTATGTCTCCTGGATGGAAGTGGAATCGAAGGGAGGCAGTCCCACCACCATGCAGAAGAGAAGACATCCGATAGACCATGCCTCAATGACAACTAATCAGTCCTCGAGTCACTCCATCGATGCTTACCTCAGAAGAGGAAGAATGTCCCTTCCTCTTCAATACTTCGGGAGCGAGATAGTTGGGAGTGCCAGACACGGAGGCTCCTGACACCTGCAACCCCTCACTCGAGCATCTCCTCCTCCCCTTCACTCACATCCTTCATCATACACGCCAGGCCGAAGTCTGCCAGTTTCACTACAGTCCGGCTTCCGCTCTCCTTCAGCAAGATGTTGCCCGGTTTGATGTCCCTCAAAAATGCATCGTCTGAAACATCCTTCTCCCTGTCTCACCTATGTATGATGTCATAAGAGAGAAGGAAAGTGACGGCAGATACGACGCCTCTCAGATAATACTGCGAGTCTTGCTCAGATAGTCCTGAAATGAGGATGAGAAATGCCGTGGGAGAGATCTCTTCGTACTGGAACTATCATTGATCAGAGTGAGCAGTGTCTTCTCGCAGCATAATTCCATCACAATGTGCACATTTGAATCGTCCTCGAAGGTTCTCATAAGGCGAACTATATGGGGATGATCGAGACCTCTGCAAATAAGGGATCACCCCTACACTCCGTCAAGACTCACTCATGGATCTTGATCTCTCGCAGTACCTTGTTGTATTGATTATCATTCATGTTTTTCTTGTCGATAACCTGCAAGGTATTATATCCCACAATTATCACTTAATTCATCTCTACAGCAAGGTCAAACGAACTTTTAATGCCCAGTTGTCTTGAGAAAATTCGTCCCGCACTTTATAACATTTTGCGAAGCCTCCCTGGAAAAAAAACATGATTCACTGATACCACCCGAATGATCTTTCAGGAAAAAAAGCATTCTTTCTGTGTATTTTTATCAAACCAGGGTGTGTCATCCAGTGAGTGACTCAGACTCTTAGATCCATATGAATCTATCTACTCTCTTCCCACTACCCAACATCACAAACAATCGAGGGAAGTCGTGGGGAGATAGGCAAGCCATTGTTTGCCATTCGGTTTCCTATGTCCTTCTGGTCAATGTCACTGACCTTGCCCAGCAGGAGGAGAGACTTGTAGGAGGTTCTTGTGGAGGAATCAAAGAACCGTTGGTTTTCTTCTCCCGCAGGCACTCGACCCATCGTGGGTCTGAAAGAGAGAAGATGGGGGGGAGGGGACTGACTCACTATCAAGCATGACCATCAGCGAGCGAGATGATAAGATAGAAGAGGCGATCAGTACTACACACGCTCCATCATTATTACATTCATTAATGTACAGCGCAAATCACAGAATAAAAATAAGCCAAGTTAAGAGAAATTGAGGTTACGAGGAAAAAAGAGGGATATGCAGGGTCGTATGGTCTCTTTCCTTTGTGAAAGTGTACCTCTCTTCCCGCCAGGTAATGGATACCAATTTTCGTGAAATAGGATTAGAGAAACGATCCAAAGAGAAACCCAATAGAACAGTGCAAGAGATAACGCTATGAGTTAGAAAGTGTGCGCAGGAACGGGGAATCGTCTGACCAGTCAAACAGCACATGTGTCTCGCTCCGCCTACTTAGTGCCAGATCGCCCCTCGCATTATTCAAGCGAACACTTCACAAATATGCTGAGACCACGATACACAATTTGAGAAAAGGCCCATTTAAAAATCAATGCATCTAAATTATGATATTCACGAATACAAGAATATTAAAATCATAATATCTAGTGTGGACATGACTTGGATCTATTTGACTAGTAATTGAACATTCTTTGATCAATATTTGAAATTTCAATGGGAAAATATTGAAAAGATTTACATTTGAGAATACAAAAAAAAGGAGTAGATAGATATCGGGAATTGGGAAAAATCGCAAATCTATTATAATTTAGATAATAAGGTTTTGCGGTCACGAAGCATAGAATGATGAATTAAGCGCGTAATAAAATTATTGAGACCGAAGAGTAAATTAGAAATTTTTTTCAAAGAGTTAAAAGATCTTATGTGGGTCACAAAGATCTATGCAAAGAATCGTATGGATAGAGCTCTATGCAGCAAATTAAGTGAAAACAATCCTGACAAGTTACCAAAACAATTTTTATGGTATCTAATACAATAAATAGATAACAAATTAATAAATAGATAACAATATAATATTGCCAATATTGTTCAATTTATGCAAAATCTTTTATTTTTTGAAAATGTTACTGTAAACACCATGGTATCTCTCGCAAAAACACACCAATTTTTGTGCAGCGCGCAGATCTTATCTTTCGAAAGAAAGATCTTTCCTTTATAAAGGTTTTGTCACACCGTGCTTTATAGCATAGGAATGATTGTTACGTTGTGCGAAATATGTTGAAGTTCCTTTCTGTATAAATACCCTCTTCCTGGATGCCTTACAAGCCTTGTCCCCTTCGCCTTGTGCACATTTAATGTATGTAGTTTCGTTCAGGTATGGCTGACCCTCCATTTCGAATCAATGAAGACTACGTTACTGACAGCACGATAAAATTAACGTTTCATGAGTACAGAGAGGTGTATTTCCATGACTTGTTTCGTAGTATCTTCGAAATACGTTAAATCTTCGATTGCAGCAACCTCGACGTGTGCAACCGGGATATATGGACAAACTGACCGTTCAAAAACGAAGTTCTAATCTAGAAGCTATGGAACTAGCTGTAATTATACTACTGGGAGTGGTAGTACAAGTCGTTGTTTGGACTCGGCAGTTACTCAGGAAAAGGCCGTCCACCAATGTACGGAGACTATGAAGCACAACGACATTGGATGGAGATAACTCATCATCTACCTATAAAAGAATGGTCAGATTTTTAAATAAAAGATTAGAAAGATACGGAGAAGGAATGGAATGGCTATTTGAGTCTTTCATTTGAATACTATGCGACCCGCTGCAGGTATCGGAACACAAGCAGAAATTATCTGCAGTACTGGGGACTGGACTACCCACCTCTAACAGCGTATCACAGCAAACTCATGGGATGGATGTGAGTGTTCATCTTTTATCCCTTTTATACCAAATATATTTGTTCCCATTCTACTCGTAGTGCTCATTACGTCAATCCTTCATGGGTTGCACTAGAAGACTCCCATGGAATCGAGACGGAATCTCACAAGTTGTTCATGAGAATGACTGCTATCTTCTCTCATCTTCTAATCTACACACCAGGTGTTGTTCTGTGGATGTCCACCCGTCATACAACGATCAGTGTTCACCCGGTTCGATTATAAACACTTCAACACTTTACCAATATATCTAGATGAATGAGGCTCTCCTCTTCGTCCTCTTTCCTGGTTTGATCAGCGTTGACCATGGTCACTTCCAGTGAGTATTCAAACTTTCCAAGCAACAAAATATATTTTCAAAGATATAACTCAATTTCTTTGGGATTTTTCCTTATTTCTGTCTACTTCCTAGTGCTGAGAAGAACATTAATAGCTTCAGTTTTTTTCGTCCTCGCATTGAACTACAAGCAGGTATGATAGATGGTATTTATCTTTCTTAGAATTTTTGGCTATGCTCCTATTGCGAGCTCGTTATCATAAGAATCGAACAAACGAAAGAACAACGGCCCTTATCCTTATGATATACGCTCTATAGTTGTAAATTGAGATGGAGCTCTACCATTCTTTGCCCATTTTCATCTACATTTTGGCAGTATCACTTAGACTTTTCTACCATGAAAGAGAGAAGACTATAGTTGTCGACTTTCTCCTCTCTGCTGCAAATCTATGGAAGGTGAGTTCTCGATACCTTTGCAGTTGAGGGACCCGAGGCTTGAGTGCCAGACAAGCAAGGTACACAGGCAGAGTGTAGATTGTAGAGAGACAGGAAAAGTGGGCGGAGCATCGTGTCTCTCAAGTGCAGAAGTGATGACTTCTTTTTATTTCCGATATATATCAATGCGTTGATTGAAGGTGGCATTTACTACGGTATGCACCTTCTTAGTGGTGTGGACGCCTCTTGCTTTCTATGGAGACGAGAGTAGTGCATTCGATGCACTCCGGAGGTGCTTCCCCTTCGAGAGAGGACTATTTGAGGTCCCTCGCCTTAGTCTCTTTCTTTTTAACAGAGTTAATCTTCTTGTTCTGAACATTATAATTGCAGGACAAAGTGGCGAGTTTCTGGTGCGCATTCAATCCTCTGGTTAGATTCACTGATGTGAATTCACAGATGATGATGAAGTTGAGGTGATTCTCCCATTTAATTGACACATTATCATATTCTAATTATAGTCTGGCATCAGTGGTTCTCACTTCCCTCCCCTCTCTCATCATTCTTTTCCTTGCCCCTACTTCTCGATATCTCCGTCTCTCCTTATTTATAGTTTCACTTAATTTCTTCCTCTTTTCATACCAAGTTCACGAGAAGTCGATACTGTTAGCTGCTGTGTGAGTCTTCTTTATCTCAGGATCATCCAGCCAGCCTTCTTTATTTCAGGCCTGCATTGCTCCTTATCCAAGAACTTCCCCTCACTGTCTTCTCTTTCCTCACTTCCGCTTGCTGCAGGTACATTTATTTAATCTAGTTTCTATTTTACAATGATGTCAGCTAAATTAATTTTCTTGAATTCATTTCAACAAGGGACGAGATTTGGTATAGTTTTTCTATTCTGAATTACCCCCCCCCCCCCCCCCCCCCCACAATGCGAATAGGTACGGATTAGAGGGGCTCGAATCAGCTTCAAATGCCATGTTATTTTAATCTTAGAATTTTCCATTTTACGGATCTTTTTCAAATTTTTATTTTAAATAATAATCCAAGTGGATGGAGCGCATTCTCTAGTATTACTTGCAGTCTGTACTCGTTGTGTATCAAAGACGAGAACGAGAAGCACTTCTTCCTCTTTTTTGCTTATTTCCTCTACATGTTCACACTCATCCCGAAGAGTGAGGTAAGAAGTATCCTAGTTTTGATTTGTTCAAGTTGTTTTTTAACTTCAGGGACGATTACGTTATCTTTTTTTGCTTCCTGGTCTACTCTCTTTCTTTTTCAATGGACTGGAGGTGTACGGTACTCCTCCCATCCGTTTCCCCCATATCTTCCCCTATCTAACGGCTTTGTACTCATGCACCACGTTTCTCGTTGATCTCATCTACCTCAATTACTATATGATTCGAACTTATTTAATGGCTTCTCCAAATTGGGGTAAACCGAAAATTGATTAAATGCCCGTATTGTGATTTTCGTTATAGAGAATATATAGACAGTGGTGGGCTTCAAATATGACTTTTATCGTCGGGGGGTCGCAAATTGGGAGGGTCGGGGGGGGGGGGGGGGGGGGGGGGGGGGGGGGGGGTCGCAAGGCTGGGGTCTCGGGGGGTCGCTGTAGAGGGTTCGTCATATTGAAGTAAATATGATGAGCCGGGGGGGTCGCTGGACCCCCCCCCCAGGAGGGTCGCAGCCGCTACCGCCCCCCCCCCCCCCCCCCGGGTCGCCAACAGCTGGGCCCGGGCCGGGGGGTCGCAAAGCAAAACTGACCCGGGGGCTCGCAAAATTTATGTCATATTTCTTACAATTAGCCCATCACTGTATATAGTATTAATAACTTATTATCTTTTTAGTTAATATCCAGACTGCTTTTTGAGAATCATATCGCTTGCTACGCTTTTATCTTTCTGTCCCTTTCTAAATGTGATAACGTTGTAATTCGGGTCTACCAGGAACCAATTGATAAAGTTTTAATTATGGCCGTATGTAATGAGTTTTCTTAATTGATCTTCGGGTAGTCTATTACCGCGACTGAATACTTTGTTTATACATTGATAATCCTAAAATAACAATTAATTCAATGCGCGGGAGGTTTCTCGAGACGCTTTTGCCATTCTGGAGGCTGATTGGTATGTTATCTTGAGAATTGATTTCGAAGATTATCGATATCTGATTTTGATATCTTGTCCTTTTCTGTCTAAAATTTGAAAATTGAGAACAGTATTGAGTATGGGAGTGTCTTACCGTGATGAGAGAGTGGCAGTCGAGTGCCTCTCTACTAGATGCTATCTCTCTCACCACCTTGAGCAGTTGGTCAGACGAGTGGCAACTTACTATTCTATAATGTACATTCTTGGTTAAGTATATAATTTCATTCACTCACCGTTTCCTAGCCTTCTTTAACAGACGGAAGGCAATCTTGAATATCCAAATCTCCCCATCGTAGATTAGACAGTCCCAGATTCGAAGAAACAGTCTCAAGGTGTATCTCATGCGGAAATGCAATGTTGCGATTTTCATGTGTCTATCCCAGCATTTTATATGTTTTCTTCCTGGTTCTTATATTCTTGGCTCTTCTTGCACCGCAGGAAGGGGTGATAACTGACCTCCATGGGAAGGGAATCGATGTATAGGCAGATGAACCATTTGCCCACCAGCAAGTCCACTCCCACCTCCAATCGATGGATGGCAGAGTGAACTTCAGCCAGATCTCGTCTAAATTTTGTGCGCATTTTTTAAAAAAGCTCATCGGAAGAAAAACAACTGTTATTGGTCATGCTCAACATAATGCATATATTCGTTATGCATTTACCGTGGAACGCGCGGGGGAGGGGAGGGGGAAGGAGTACCTGAGGATCTCGTCGAGAACTCGCAGATCTCGAAGCAATCCACTCATATTCTCAGTGTAGTAATGAACACGAGGTAGAATGAGATGGAAGAGCAGATCTCTCGATCTACTCTCATCTCCCACTGCTAGAAGACAAAGAGCTGCGATGAAGTTGAGACCCTGAAGGGAGAGGTCAAAATACTAGCAGAATTGTGTCATAGATAACTGCATGTGAATCCCCATGAACTGGGAAAAGGAGAGGGTGTATTTCTCCCCCCCCCCCCTCCCACTGTTGTTTAAATCAGCCCCATCTGGACTCGAGCGCCTTCCATAATGGAAAAGTGATAAGAGGGAATGGCGGGATACCTGGTACTTACTTGGCAGTATCCGATGGATGGGATGTGCTGAGCTAGTGAGCATAGATTACGGTAGAGGGAACTCCCAATCGATTGGATGCGTAAAC